>CM031233.1:343921041-345369686 GCA_018340775.1 Taxus wallichiana var. yunnanensis
ACATTATGATTGGTCTTCTTTGTAGGTAACAATAATGAATAAAATTTTATCTTGAATGGAATGTGTTCATAGAATTAGGAAATCATGTGAATAATTGATTGCATGACTGTATAACTGTTTATCTGGTTTACAATATAGTGAAAGAATTATGGATTCTCCTAGTACAATAAATGCATAGTATGCATCCTTATACTATTTGATCTATGATAAATACGATGTTGTACTAACCTGTTTTGATATTCATATGAGCCTGATTTAAATGAAGTATTGAAAAGGACGGTAAATTCTTCCTTGTTTTCATTTAAAGCTGATTATGAATGAAATTATTCTTGCTGTCGGAAGGTGAATTCGAAATGGATTTTGTAAGTTTCACTCTGAACTGTTATCTTGATTGTGTCTCGTTTGGATTCCATTTTAGGACAGTCATGAGGAAGGAGATAGTAATGTGGATGGATGACTTGGAAAATGATCTTTTCTTCTTTCATACAGTTGAAAATTTGAAATCATTATTAACGAATTTTGTAGTGCTTAGATATGAGCAACTATATGCATTGTTGTTCGCTTTCTTGTCTGTGCTTGATTGCTTGGAATCTAATATGATGCATGAACTGAAAGGAAGATAATGGGTTTACGTTTCAGTTAGTTTCAACCTTTGCGTTTATTAATAATGAAAGGTGTGGAAAGGATAACAGTATTTTATATCAGCAGTATGCTACTTGTAGTCCTAACCTTACAAATATTGTAATTTGGAACTTGTAACGGTTATGTGGAAAATGGGACAGTAGTTCCTTGGTTGATTGTGATGGTATTTTGATGGTTCAGTTGTTATGCTGATCTTTTTTTTTTTGTGTGCCTATTTCTTGATTGATGTCTTACTGTCGTATCATAAAAGCAGGGTTCTTTTATTGAGACAGTTAGTTGAAGCACCTCATTTTAATGATAAGTGCTTAATATGCTCAGTTCATTGAACTGACCCGTGCAAGTAATTTTGCAGATGGAATTTGATTAGAATGAAGACATGGCTGTTTTCTGATGCTTCTTGATTGGTTGAAGATGAATTGTATTTGTTTACTTTTATTCCTCTTTGAGGAATTGTAAAAAGAAGAAAGTATATTCTTCTATCTATGAGTTGTAATGATGTTTTATGTAAACAATGTCCATTCAGTTGGATTGGCAAATGTATGGATTATGACATGAATTGATGAATACAAATACAAGTGTGATATTTTAATGACTATATCATTTTGATATTGTTGACTAAATTGGAAATATAATGTTATTCCTGATTTGGATTTATCTAATTGTCCTTGGATGGACGTTAAAAAGAAATAGATATCTATTCTTACCTTAATGCAACTTTTAAGTTGAAATGTGCAATTAGTTCATACTTGGGTAAAGATGAATTCTTAATTGACATTAAAAAGGATTAGGAAGAATATGAATCCATAACTGATAGGTATTCAGGATTAGCTTGGTAGCTAAGGAATATCAATTAACTTCGGAGTAATTGAACTTCGTTTTCGAACTCCATTAATAACCTCGTATGTTAAATTCAGAATAAAGGATATGGGATAAGTATATCCATAACCTAATGGACCTTAACTATATAATGTTAAGGAGAATAAATGAATACATTTATCAGAAATTAGACTTCGTTAAATGACGTCTAATAAGCTAGAATTCTGAATTTAGTTACAGTTGGGAAAATCTTGGTTAAGTTTAATAGGTTAAACTTATCACGTCCGTCGGTAACGGGCTGCCTAATCCAATGATTAAGAAGAGAACCAAGTAGAGAAAATGCAACCCTTCGGTACGAGGAAGATGCATAGCAAGCTAGAAGACGGATTTAGTCTCTCTTAGCTATATACAACTGTAACGGGAACGAGGATAAAGGGATCAGCATGGTTGCTGAAAGTTGATTTTAATTATTAGATCATATCCAAATCACTTGAGCAGGATGTGTACTCTCGATGGGAGGATTCCGTAGGACATTGACATACGCCAGCTATAGCAAGGTGTCTTCATGAAGATGGGGTCTTCATGACGACACAATGTTATAGCTGACATATTACAATGCCCTCCCGAATTAAAACATCAAGAATACATAGGCTGAATGTGAAGTTCTTGGCAGGGGATAGGAGTATGATCAGGTATACGGAGTGACTCTGGGATACTAAAGATAACTAGACACACGGAGTCGTGGGGAACGACACCGTATGTCTGCGTATCTTTAGTTACCAGGAGTGCCTTCTTATATTCGTTCATATTGCTAGTTGGAAATTGGAAGTTTAAATCTGACCTTAAATCGAGAGGACTGGTAGGAACCAGGAAAGACCATTCTAGATAACAGGTGAAGTGAAGTGAAGGACGTATTCCATTGATGTGTATCACATCCAGGAATATGATCATGCAAAGCATGTGAAAATATTTGGCCAAAGTATCTCAAGTGTTAGTTGCGTTGTCCTTATCACCTAATTTAAGATGCAGGATGTCAGATGAATATCAGTAACAAATATTCAGATAGGCTTCTTAAATGGATCACTTCGATAACCGGAAACGGTTAAGAGAACTGGTATATATAATATACTATGCATAAACAAACATGAAGGATTGATGAAACTCCGAGCCATGAAAATGGAAGATCGGCAGTTCCTCGAGTCATTTACAGCAGCATATAGAATCTGTTATAGGATTGAATGGCATTGAATGTGTGTTCCATATTGTGAATATGCGAACAGGAACATTAGTTTTAAAAAGAAATTGTGTGATCCAAACCGTGTTGTTTGGGGAGAGAACAATTATTAAAACATGAACATGTGTTTGAATTTTATAATTCATAACGAGAACGTTATCAAAAAAAAATAAAAATTCCCTTGTTCTAGTATCTTAAAATGGGGATGTTACAAGATTCCTTAAATGTGTGGACAAAGAGAAACAAAAGAAGTTGTTTTCATCTTTTCATGATCGGAGCTTGTGGAGGGAATTTATCTTTTGTTTGTCACTACCCATAAGATCCTTCATGTAGGGTACTATTATCCTACACTATTGAGAGATGCATCAAAATAGGTAGGTATGTGTGAAACTTACCAAACTTTTTTCCGGAGACCTAAGTTGGTGTCTTTACCACTAAAACTAGTAGTGGTCGATGAGCCTTTTCAATAGTGGGGATTTTATTTCATTGAAATCTTAATCCACCTTCTAGTGTTGGGCATACTCATGTGCTAACTACTACAAATTACTTCAAAAAGTGGGTAGAGGCTATTCCAGTCAAAAGCACTACTTCTAAGGTGGTGTGTAATTTCATCAAAGAGAACATATTGATAAGGTTTTGGGTACCAAACAAGATTGTGACTGATAATGCTTCAAATTTTTCTTCTTCTGAGATTATGGATTTTTGATATGGTTATGGAATCTCCATTACTCATTCTTCATACTACTACCCCTAAGGGAATGGAAAAGTAGAATCAACAAATAATAATTTGGTAACCATATTTCATAAGCTTGTCAATGAATCTCAAAGGAATTGGCACAAGAAACTTTATGATGCTCTCTGGGTAGATAGGACTACACCCGGATGAGAAATTGGAATGTCTCCATTTCAAGTGGTGTATGGTATTGAATCTTAGTTGCTTTAGTACCAATGGAATTACCAGCCTTGCACTTAATGAAGACTATTGAAGATTCAAGTTTTGTCAGTCCCTTGGACAAGAGGATCATGTATCTCCAAAAGTCTGGATGAAGACATGATGCAAGTTTTTGATAGAATATCATCTCATCAATTGAAGGTGAAAGATTTGTTTGATGATAAGGCTAGACCCAGATATTTTCAAGTGGGATACACTATTCTCCTATGGGACAAAAGACATAAACCTCAAGGAAGCCATGGTAAGTTTGATTCTCTTTGGCTTGGACCTTTCAAAATTAGGCACTTTGCTGGAGAAAATTATTTCTACTTGAATTATATGGATGGATCTTCTCTCCTACTTCCTTATAATGGGAAATATTTGAAGTTTTTCAAGTCCTAGGTGATTAGGCAGTTCTTTTGTATATTGTGTACAATGTTTTGTTTTTTGACCGTTCTTTTGTGTTTTGTTTTTGGTCTTTCCTTTTTGGGTTTGTTTATTTTCCAAAAGTGCGTGTGTGTTGTCTTCTGTATTGGTTTTTACTTTGACTCTATTTTCCTAATGGATAAGGCACTAGTCTTCTTTCCCATATTTTTTCGTAGTTCTTGATCTTGCCTTGTTTCTTTGTTCTAAGCCAAGCCATCCCCAGAAAGAGCCAGCTATTGTCACCCTCAAAATCCCCTCATTTTCCAAGTCAAGTTTCAAAAAAATTGAGCTAGTGCCTTTGAGGAATGTTTAGAATAGAGTAAGAAGTTTGGAAAGATGGAGAAATTCATGCTTTGAATTTGTTGGTGCCGGTTCTTAATCTCACCCCTTTTGTTTAGAATTCTCCAGTTTGCGTGGTTTGATGAACTTTCTATCTTCCCTTCTGGATGCTTAAAAATTAATTCCTTCATTAAAGTGTTGTTTTCAATCCTTCTCTTTGCTTGAGGATCACGTCGATCCTTGTGTCATTTGCAGTTTTCTTCTTGTGAAAAGTAATTTGTAATCTAGGCATGAATGATGGAGTTTTTCCCCTTCGTTTTATATTTTACGGACATATCTTCCCTGTCAATTTTTTCCCCAACATCCATAGGTACGTGGACATCTCTAATTGGATGCAATAGGATAGTTGTTTTTGTGAACTTTTCATTTTTAGTTTTTTTAGCAAAAGTGTCAAATTGGCCCTGTGACCCCGCGGGATCTTGATTGGCTATTTGATGGAAAGGTGGGCCCTTTTTGTGTTTTGATGCTTTGAAAGGTCAAAGGTAGAAAGGCATGCCCTTTTCATGTTTTGAGGCATTATGGCGAAAGGCATAAAGTTATAAAGTGAAGTGCAACTAGTTGGTGCCTAGGTGAAGCCATGTGTTGATGCCTGCATTGAAAAGTCAAAGTGGGAAGGCGGGCCATCGAGTGATTTGGGAATTTTGGTTTTATTTCCAAAAAGAGAGTTAAAAGTTATAAAATGATCCATGACTCCACTAGGGTCTTGAGCCCATGTTGAAAAGTCAAAGCGAGAGGCGGGTCGGTGGAGAACTTTGAGTTTTTGAGCTTTTCTTTGAAAAGAGTTAAAATTGTAAAAGTGAGCCGTGACTCCATCGCCACTCAAGTGAAGCCACGTGTCAGGCCTATATCAGAAGTGGATGGGTAGACCAAAATGTCTAAAATGCACAATATCTATAAAAATCATAAAATGCAAAAGGTGCCCCTAGGCTTGGGTTTCAAATGTCTTCCATATGGATGACCCATTTTAAAAGTTGTGAAAGCAGGTTAACAGTTACAATTCAATGTGTATGGTTTTACCACTAGGCATGGAAATAGCAGAGGCATTGAAGAATTTAAAATGTTATATTCTTGAGCTAGTTGGCACCTCTGAACTTCAGTCAAGTGTTTCTTCTTCGAGATCTTGAAACACTTCTTTTAATTCCTAATTAGTTCTTAATCTTTTGATTAAAATAAGTTGTAACTGAATGTAACCATTTTTGGAAGCTATTTAGTGGGTTCTCTATGCCATTGTTTAGGGGTTGGATCCTGGCATTCTTGAAATGTTATAGATTTGAAATTAATCAATACACAAGAATTTCCACTTCATTTCCATCTGTTATTCCTTATTTCCTCGTCTGGAACCCGAAAATCATTAATCTTTTCTGATAAGAAACTTTGTGTTCTTGTTTATATGTTTTCTGGAACTTTGTGTCCATTGAATTATATCTGTTGTGAAAGTGAATGATTATATTCTACATCTCCCTTGATCAATATGTATAAGGTTATACTCTTCTATCTATATTTCCTAAAAGTATTGTTATGTTCTTCCTCTCTCATCTCCTTGGTTCTTCTATTTTTTCATATTAATAATATTTCAGGCTTAAAACGTTTCAAATTATCAGAAATCCACACTTTGAAAGTTGTAAATTTGTATATAATCTTTACTGCTTGCTTGCAATAAGGGAACCTCTCCCATAAAGAGGAGGTACTTACTATCCCCTGGCTATGGTTTGTTAAATTACAATTTAAAACCCAACACTATTCCAACAATGGATCCATCATCGGGACCTTAAAAATCATAATATGACTAAAATGAAAATTTATTTAGAAATATGGATACATGAGAAGATGTACTATTTTTTAGAAGATAATGAGGACACAACATGAATTCACGTATAAATAATTGACTCAAAACAAAAATACAGAGACATTAGTGAGATATTTTTTATCAATCTTCTAGAACAACTAGCCACATTTTTATCTCTATTGGATTATTGCTATTTTAGGCATAAAACCGAAGAGAAGTGTGAATGGATGGTTGAGAGAATATATAAATTACACATATTGGATATTAAATTGAATCAAGTTATAGACCACTATATGTAAACTACTATCAATGGGTAGATAACTAAAATTAGTGTGCATTTTTTGTTCATTTCATTCTTTGGAAGAATTTTTCTTTTCTAGATTAGAAGGAAACCACAATTTTTTTCTAAAAATACATTTTTGGTATAAACACCTTATACGTAAAATCCCATGGTTCCAATTCCATACATCATGGATTATTTGAGTAGGAAGTAAAGGGATGTATTCCTAAAATAAGGGAAATGAAGGGAAAGGTCTAGAAAAAATAATAACTTAAAATCTATGAGAAGGAAACAAAAGAAGGAAAAAGAAGAAAAATGGATACAAAGAGAAGAGAGATAATGCAATAGATGGGGAAGTGCTATAAAAGGGAATTTGAAACCAAATAAAAGTAGGAGTAGAGTAAGTAGAGTGATTGAAGAAGGAGAAATGTAATCTCTTGCAGAAATAGAAGAAAAGATATAAGAATAAGATTAAATATATTGATAGCATGCACAATGAGACATTAAACTTGATAGTTTTAATTAAGGTGATGCGCAAGGAGGTGTTATTTTGGAATAAGGAATATGATAGAAGTTACTACAGAAACATAAATATGATGTGGATAGTAGAAGATTATAAATAGCTAAGAGTAGATTTATGAGGTAATTGTAACTTAACCCAAAGAATATACTTTTGACATCATGATATTGCACAAATAAAGGATAAGTGATTTCTGAATGAATACATCATACAATATCCACATAGGATAGTAGAAGATAAAAATAACCCTCCTCTAGGATATATTTAAATTGAGTAAGATAGGAACTGATAACTTGGGATTATTTAAATGGTTAGGAATAGATAGGATTTTTTCAAGAATTATATATAAAGTTGTGCCAACCTTATGCGGTTTAAAGATCATTACCCACTAGTTGTTTGTACCTAAGTATGGAAGATATTGTAAGGAATAAGATCATACTATGAGGGGACATCCTTTTCACATACCCTCTCTAGGTAGTAGTAGAGAAAGAAATGGAGAGTGTCGTAATATTAGATCCATGATTCCTAAGTATAGATTAATATTTTTGAATCCATTTAATCCAGTAGTGAATATTCATATTCTAAAGAGTTCAAGCACACATATAGGATTAAAAGTGTGAGTAAATGTTCATGAAACAATAATCTAATTTCATGAGCACATATCAATTCTAGTATTATTTTAAATCAAAATGTTATGCAAACAAATCCATGAGGTTATCTAGGTGTATGAAGAAATGCAACTCATATACCCAATTTATATGTAGTCTTAAATAATTAAGATAGGTCAACTAATTTAGAAAATTACTTATTGAACTATAAAATGTGTGGGGTAGAAGGGAGTGACTAATGAGAATTAGAAGAAGTGCGAGATAACAAGAGCATTAAATGGAATATATTTCAAATTTATATATTCTATGAGCTTATTAGGGAAAACATTACAAGAAGTGTGCGATTCTCTTACTCAAGAATTTAAGAGGGAAAAGTGTGTAAGGAAGACTATTCAATATTTACAAGAATAAAAAAACACTTAGGGAATCTATGATGGATTATGATATGATGGTGTTTCAATGCGATGAACAAAACAATATTTAATTTTGATTAGACCATCAAATTTGGTTAGTTTCTAGAGGGACTGCATAAAGAAGATCCATTTACAATTACACAAACCAAATTTACTACCATGGTAAAAGAAGTTCAAGATAATATAAGGGTAGATAAGATTAAATATTATCATGAAACTGGAGGATTTATTAATTATATAGAGCTAAGTTATATGCTTTAATGTGAATACTAGAGAAATTATAGGAAGGGATGAAAACGAGACTAAGTATATGGTGTGAAAATATGAAGATGAAAGACACCCTTATCATGAATTCTCAATATCACTAATAAATAAACCATCATTTACTTAAAAGGAGAGTATAATATTAAAAATTTATAGAGTACGGGACATCCTACCAAAAAAAATCATTTAATGCATCATTATGTGCACCACCGTAACATAGTGAGTAGTTTCTACATATTTTTCATGTATGTATTCAAAGATTACATGGGGCTAATTTATTTGAAAGAAGAATTTATGAGGAATGTATTTGCAGTCAAACATAATTATCCATAAAGACACATCCATTCTCTCTAGAGGTAAAAATTTCTTCATCTCCATAATCAATTGCATGATAATTCTCTCTCTCCCTTCAAAATTACATGTAATTGATAACACCCTAAACTTTACAAAGAAAATAATACGACTAACTAGGAAAGGCTAACACCATTGCCACCTATAGTCAGGATCTAAGTATAGAAATGGTTCATTAATGATCAATACTTAAAATCATGTTAAGAATGTAAACTAAATGGAATTAAAAACTAATCTACAAAGTATCCTTACTATGTATTGAATTGTTAAACTAACATAGACCTAAATAGATCTAAGAGGGAAATCAAATTGGGATTTTTGCTACTCCAATAAAGGTGAAATGGTCTCTCCAAATGACTACAAGATCATATTGGATACCCATCTACTAACCCCATTGAAAAATTTAGGCAAGGATTGAGCTTGGCTATAAATCATATTTCTTATATGAGATGCAAATCAAAGCATGGTGTAAAGTTTAAAGGTATGTGGTGAGTAATTTTTAATAGTTTTCTCTTTCAGAAAACTAGAATCTTGGTGCATGTGGCACTAAAAGGAAAAAAATTAGGTTAGGAATTTCTAATCATGATTAAGCTTTGCTAATCACAATTAGTGAATTAACAAGTGATAAAGATGAGAGGAGCCTCAAACAACCGCTTAGGGTCAATTAGGAGGATCAGATAAGATTTTGAAGCTTGATGAGATGCTGTGGAGGGAAATGGGGTGATTTTGAGTGGTTGGAAGAGAGGTTTGAGCCAATAATAGGGTATATTGACCAGAACAAGGGAAAACTAGGCTTAATTAGCTAATAATCACAAATTGTCTGTTTGGAAGAGGATTTTTACTTACGATTCGTCATAAAGTGGTATCCTCAATGAAAAAGTGGTTAGGAAATGAATATTGTGTTGTTAATTGGCCAAAATTGTAATAAAAATTAGTTAATTATTAGAGATCACTAATTATAATAGAATTGGTAAGAATGAAAATGATTTGCGTGTGTTTGGAAATAATATTGCGAAAGTGTAATTTAGGTGTTTACATTTTCTCTTGTTTGAGGTGAAGTAAATAACTTCTCTTCAAATATAGTAGACAAGAATAAAAAAGTAAATTTTTCAAGAAAAATTAGTAGAATGAAGGATGCCCCTCAATTTTTGATGGGGTGATAGAAGAATTCAATAAATGATTGAAAATATGATGAAACAGATAGAAAAAATAAAGATAAGGATAAACATGGTTGTTTATTGCCCCAGGTGATTTGGAAGAAATATTAGTAGTGATGATAAATGATAATGGAAAAGAAAAGATAATGGAGAATATAGGACAGCCCAATCTTTCAATAAGCAACTTTGTTGTATCAATTTTCCCCTATATCTACATGATCGATCTTTATTGAAATAAAAAAGTTTAAGATAACATGAAAAGCTAAATTACTAGCATTTTTCATTGCTAAATAGGCGTAACCGCATGAAACATACATAATGAAATGCAATAAAATAAATTAAATCAACTAGCCTAATAGAGAAACTAGTACAATAACACATACTCAAACAAACAACATTCAAGATAGTTATACAACCTGTTTTTGTTATCAATCTTGAGTTCCCGAATGTTTGTGTTGTAATGACAAGGGTTAAAAATGGTGCCCCAAGAAAGGATACATGTGAGGGGAATAATAGAGGACACAAGTAGTCCCATGGAAATAATTCATGCACTATGACATAGTCTCTGGTAACTCATTATTGCACGGGAGTACCGATATAGTAAGCAAGCCAACTTTGTTAATGGAGGTAGATCACAATGATCCACAAGTCGTTTGAGATAAGAACAAGAAATAACCTAAGAAATATTATTTTGTAGGACAAATTTTGATATTCGAGGAAAATGTATTTGATAGATGTTTCAAATTGTGTGCATGTTGTTTACTATTTTTTTGAATTTTTGAATTTTTTTTTATTTTTAATGATTTTACCAATTTTTTCAAAAAAATTGGGTTTTTGAATTTTTTTATTTTTACAGAAGAAAATATTATTGAATAAATAAAAAGTCATGAGACATCACTAAAAGTCACTGTAAGAAATAAATATGCCCTAGGTAGTAGAAAAGGTCATCAAGAAGCAAAAACATGCCCCAACATAGTAAAAATAGGCGCAAAATAATTATTTAAAAAAAAATCATCACGAAAAGTTTTATAATATTTTATAAGAATAACGATGGCTCCATGGTGCCTCGGGGTGAGAAACACATCACGAGGGGTAAAAATGGGTATATAAGCCATCACGGCAAGTTCATTTACAACATTCACTTACCATTTTATTGTTGATTTGAACTCTGACCTATGAGAGGAAATGAAAAGGGTGCAAAACTGAAAAACACCATGTAGATCATGTGACGGACTACAAGAGACTTCTAACAGATGGCCCATAGGTAGAAAAAGCTGAGATTTTTACCCTTGTGAATTAAAAGTATTTGATTTTTGTAAAAATGGCATTCAATTAGGGTTTTAGGGTAGAAAAATGCTCAGGCACAACCCTTGGGGCATGTTTGTGCTCATAGGGGTGATAGATTTTTACCATGCATAACCACTCCTTCCTCATTAATGATATGGTACTTGATGATTAGCTTTAGCATACATGTGTGATGTAGACTTGGCATTTATTGATATATGATGCATAGATGTAATTGTTTATTGGATATGATGATGAAATGATAACAAAAATGTACAAGTAAAAATAACAAGCACAAGTTAAACAATTATCTACACGTACGCAAAATAAAATGAACTCAATGCAATGCACCACAGATTAAAGTAAAATTCAATCTAAGTAAGCAAGTGAATCCAATTTAAAGCACACAATATGAAAAAAAACAATGCAACTAAAACCATACAAACCAACTACAAAAAGTAAGAAAACTACTACTTTGTTTTTGTGGGACAGTTTTGGGATGTTTTTCATTGTTTTTGGTTTTATCTATAAGAAAAATTTCTATTGTTTTGGAATTTTTACATAATATATTTGAATGTTTTTATTTTTTAGGGAACATATTTGTATGTTTTGGGGTTTTCAAAAGTTATACGAATGTTTTTGATGTTTTCTAAATAGTTTTCCAAAATGAACGTGCAATGAAATGAAGAAATGTGGATGCCCCCAATGTTAGATGAGAAGAATGCCACATTTTATATGCCATAAGTGATGTTGCGAAGTTTGCCCTGAGTGTGAGATAGGTACATTCAAAGTAAAATTTTGTGCATTCAAAAGTTGGATCAATTGGATTATGGAAAAGAGGAATAGGCTCACAAGGGACTCGAGAAAAGGCAAAGACCAAGTTAGGAAAAAAATTCATACTCCTAAAATAGAAATGCTTGTGAACAAAAGACCCTCCAATAGTGTCGAAATTGGTTTTTCGCAAAGGAATTTTCCAAAGTTCCACGATTGTGTGGTTTTCACTATTGGATGCACTTATTTATTTCTCTTTTTCGTTTTATATTTTTATACTTTTTTTATTTTTCGATATTTTAAAGACCCCATACTTAAGGATAGAATCACTTAAGATGTATTGCATTCATGGGTTCTCAAAGATCTTGACCATCCGAATAGGTAATATTATAGGCATATGAACGTAACTTGGTAACCACAATATAAGGTCCTATCCAATTGGGCTCAAATTTCCCTTTCTTTTCTCGATCCTTATTGACGTTATTTTGATTATATTTTAACACCAAGTCTCCTACCTCAAACTGGTGAGGTATTACTCTTTTATTGTAGCTTCATCGCACTCAATCCTTTTACATTTTAAGGTGATTGAGGGCGTGCAATATTTTCTCATCTAATATATCCAACTATTTCAGTTGATCTAATTTGTAGTCTTCTTATTCACTCAAGTATTCCCTTAGCTCAATACGCAAAGAAGGGATCTTGATCTCTAAAGGTAGTATGGCCTCCATGCCAAATACTAAGGAGTATGGAGTGGCACATGTAGGGGTGTGGATAGAAGTTCAAAATGCCCAGAGGGCCGGGTGAATTTGTAGATGCCATTTATGGCCTATATTACTCACCATATTCTCCATAATGCAAATGAGGAGTTTATTATAAGCTTTGGCTTGCCCATTACCTTGAGGGTAATAGGGGGTCGAGAACTTAAGGGAGATTTGAAAGCATTTGTAGAGTGCTTTCACAATTTTATTTTTAAATGGTTTACCATTATCAATGATAATAACATAGGGAGACCATATCGGCATATGATATGGTTCATTATAAATTTAGAGATTTGGGAAACTTCAACATAGGTAACAAGAACAACTTTTACCCATTTTTAAAAGTACCCGATTCTGATGTAATGATGAAAATATGACCATCCAAGAGATAGGGTTGAGTTTTCCTATTATATCGAGACCCCACTTTGAGAATGACCAAGGTGTTGTGACAGGATGCAAGGATTGTGTTGACACAATGTATGGGGACATAGTAATGGAAGATGTAATCACTAAAATAGGATTCGTCTACTGGAGAACCCGAATGCTGTTTTATATTTGACACAAGTTTTCTCAGAATTCGGGAGTATGGTAGATGCACCTATCGTCATTGATACATGGATGAAGATACCAATTAGTAGTATTAAGTTTCTATACTTCTAATAATCCACACACTTATTCACATGGTTATAAGGCCAATAATAGCCTACTCTAAGTATTTTCTTTACAAGTATGATCCCATTAGTATGAGCCCCACATATTCCTTCATGCACCTCTTTAATTGCTTAGATGGAATCGTCCTAATTTAAACAATGTAAAAATTCTCATCATAGCCTCGGTAGAAGAGGGTGCCCCTAAGTAGGGTATAACAAGATATACATTGGATGAGGGTTCATTTTTTAGCATGGGAAATGTTAGTGGGAAAGGTTCCATCGTGGAGGTAATTAAATATTTCAGTGTACCATAGGAAAAGGGACCAACAACATCGCACACCAAACAGGACTCTGGTATGTCATATGCCGACATTCTTAGATGTTCAACAAAAAATGGCATATCATTGTTCCCTGGTGGAATACTCAACATGGATCCTACTATATCCATAGCATATGTTGCTCTATTTTAGGATCTTGGTATTTTTTGAATGTTATCTGTTCGAATAACTCCTTTAAATAATCAACCATTCTTTTGTATGGAAGAATTTTCTCGTCTTTGACCTTGTATTCATCTATGACTTGTTTTATAATGAGCATTGAATCACCAATGTAATTGACTCGTTTGATATCCCATTTGATAGCTAGATTCATTCATATGATGAGAGATTCTGCTATATTACTCTTGTATGGGAACTTGAGCTAGAATGCTTTGGGAATCAAGTCTCCCGTAGGAGTGATAAACACAACTCCAACACCTAAACCATGAAAAGTAAAGGATCCATCAAATTATAGTTGCAAAATTATAGATTCCTCAAGGTACATGATGAATGCATCTAGTAGTCCCAAACTCAAAGGTTTAGTACCTGGTAGTGGAGCTTATGATAGCTTATTTTCTAAGACTTCTCCTTTTAATAAATTTTTATGCACATATTTAATGTGAAATCACTTAGTAAGATGATCCAAATAGATATATTTCTTGTGAGTGTAGGTTTTGACAATAAGTATTTTAGTGGATCCACTTTTGAAATAATATTGACTTTATTATTGAGAAAATAGTGGCATAGTTTCAGGAAGGAAAAAACTATGGTGAGAGAATCCTTTTCAATCTATGAATAGTTGATCTCACAAGCTATCAATATTCTACTCAAGTAGTACATAGTGTTTCCTTTTGATCTTTATCATACTTGGCCAATATTTCCCAACTACAAAGTGTGTAGATGAAATGTAGTGTAGAAAGGGTTCTCCTACTATGGGTGACATAAGAATAGGGGTTTAGCCAAGTATTCTTTTAGAAAAGCAAATGCTTGTTGTTGTTCTAGCCCCTAGTTGAAATTGACATATTTTTAAGAAGATGCGTGAATGTATGAAATTTTTATCCTAGTAGTTGTTTAATATTTTTTGGGGGAGACATTTCTGTGATAACAGTGACCTTTGCAGGGTCCACTTCTATTCCTCTCCTTGACACAATGAATCCTAGTAGTTTCCTAGATAGCACACCAAAGACACATTTCTTCGGGTTAAGTCAGACTTTGTAGTCCCTTAATCACTGAAAGATGTATCGTAGAACCTTCAAGTGCTCTTCCCGAGCTCTAGACTTTTCTAATATATCATCTACATAATATTCCATTATTTCAATAATCATGTCGTGAAAGATTACAGTCATCACCCATTGATATGTAGCACCTGCATTCTTGAGGCTGAAGGGCATGACTTGGTAGTAGAATGTCCCCCATGGGGTAGTGAAAGTTATCTTGTGTTGATCTTCCTTCACACCAACAATACCCCAATCATGGACGTTAAAAATATTTATAAAGTCTAAGATTGAAATATTAGTTGTGGTCTTCTCTAATTGATCTAACACATCATAATGAATCTCTTGAAGAGGAGGGTAGTGGTTTCTAGGATAACAAGGCATGCTCGTCATATTACCATGGTGCAATATCTTGTTTTGATTTTTTTCATGTTGATATGTTCAATAGGTGAGTCAACATGACCTATCAAGGCATCAAAATGATCTGTGTTTGACACATAGTTAGCATTCTTATTTTGAGATGAATGTCTTAGGTCCTTCTTTTTCCCCCGATGTTTGAGAAAAGGCCCTTTGAATATCCCTAAGTTTGTGTTTAGATACTTGGTTGCAGCTTACCAAGTCTACTTCTATATCACCACTGTCAATTAGGTCTTGAATGTAGTGTTTTAATTTCAAACACTTGTCATTTTTGTGACCCTTTATGTGATTTTTTTGTAAAATTCATTATCCCTAAACCATGATGGCTTAGGTATGTCATCCCCATAGGGTTGTGTTTCTAGGTATTGAACCATGTTTATGGCCTCTAACTACTTTAGGATGGACGATATGGATTCAAATAGAGGGGTGAAAGTATGACGTTTATACTCCGTAGGATTTCCTTTGCAAGCTTCAAAGGTGCATGGTTTTGAATGGCTTGTACTCACTTAGAGTCTACTATCCCATCACTAATGATGTTTTTATTCTTATTATTAAAAACTTTGATTTATCATTAGATTTAGAATCGTTATGATTGTGGGAAAAGGGTTTTAGATTCCCCCTACCTAAAAACATTTTTTAAATTTGAATTCCTTTTTCAATTACCTCTTCAAACATGTTTCCACAATGCATTTACAAGTGGAATGTATTTTATGGATTGAGGTTGAAAAAAAATATACTTGGCGAATATTTTTTGGTATTGAACAAGGAAAACAACTAGCTAATCCTCTCTATCATTGCAAGAAAGTAATGAAGTTCTCATTGTTTCATTTTTTGGCATTGTAGATATCTGACATGGTGACATCACTCTTAGTATTGAATGAAAAGTTTCATACAAGTTTTTGGGTAATTCCAGCCATGAAGATTTAGATCGCTTGGGAATGTGTAGAAACCATTCTAATGCTTTCCTCCTAAACTTTATGAGAAGAGGAGGATAAGATAATTGTCTCTATATGCCACCTCTTGACACGCCATAAAAAACATATTTTATGTGGTCACAAGGGTCACATTTTCCCTTATACTTGTCAAATTTTGGACAATCAAAGTGTTGTGGGAAAGGTACTTATAATATGGCTCTATCAACTGGATAAGGACACATATCATTGAACCTGGTAATTTTTGTTGTTACCAGTTGTTCCTTATAAATATAGAAAGGAATTATTCATAGTGGACCACTCTTGTTTGAAGAGTGGATCTTGTGTGGGTGGTTTAGGTCTATACAAATGATTAAATCTCTGTGTATTCCCACATCTATTCTCTATGATAAATTATACATAAGGATATTTTCATGTCTCCCATCGAGGATTATTTGTTTGGAACTCATGAAACAAATCTTTAGGTTTTTCCTTTAGTATATCCTATTTCAAAGCTTTTGGTTGTTCCTTATTTACGTGTGAAGCTAAACTTTCCAACTGGTGAGTAAGAGCTTGAAATTGTTCTTCTAAGGTTACCTCCCGAGTGGGTATTTTGTTACATTTTTTTTTAGGAGGAGGTTGCTCATGATGAGCATGGTCCTCATGGCCTTCACAACATATTATAACAGGTATATGATAGTCCTAGTCATTTTCAATAGGTACTTCATCATTATTCCGCCATCCAGAAGTAGAGGCATAACCTAGGTTTAATATGTTGTTAACAGTGGGATGAGGTCGGTATACTTCTTTGTCTCCCCAAACCATACCAATAATAAGAGGTAGGTAAATTGTGGAAGGTAACTTAGCTCCTAGTTCCACAACATGCATAAGAACCTCATGTTTGTTGTGAAACAAGTAATCGTCAATATGGGCGGGATGAAGTTCCATATCCGCATGAGGAGAATCCTCCTCTCCACCACTATGGTCAATCATGACATTTTCCTCTAAAAGAGGGTTTTCACCTCCAAAGATATTGAATTCTAACTTTTGTGACCCCATTCTCATAGTAGGCATACTAGAAATAGAGGTATAACATGAAATATTTCCACTAGGGTTTACTAAAAAGGAACTCTAGACAAATTTTCACAGTGTAACAATGCTTAGTCATCACAAAGAATGGTGACTATCAAATAGCCACAAATCCAATAGGTCAATATGAGCCTAAGGACCAAATAATAAAGAATGATCTACCCTAGTAAGGTAATATATGACATGAGTTATCTAAGATGATATAATGGCATGCAATACTCAAAACTAGTTATAACACAAAGTTTACTCCCTGTGTTTTATTTAGGATAGGTTTGAAACCAAATAATGACAAAAAAATATAACCAATTAGGTCAAGTTTGAAGAAAAAAACACCTAAGTGCTAAGAATGTGTTGACTTGATCCTTAAAAAAGTATACTTAAGGCTGGTTTATAGACACTAACAAATTCTAAGTCTTGTAAAATGGATGATACAAATGTGAGTAGTGTAACAACATTATTTGGACACATAATCAAACTTTGTAAGAAATTAAGGTTTTAGTATCAAAATGGTGTAATAACGATGCTAACAAAGTAATCTCAACACTTACAAAACTCAATACAAGGCTAGGATATAAAAAAATGCCTAAGTATATCAAGTAATTACTATGCATGCGAGAAGCGTAACAATACAATCTAAAAATTTAAGCCGAGTTTCACAATCAAAACAAGACATAAATATCAAAATTGTATTTCTATAATGTAGGTAGTGTAAAAATATAAAGAAGACAATGATGATATCACCTAACTATAAGTAATAATAAGTCTCAATATGGGTTTTGAGACAAGAGGGGCTACTAGAACTTAATGACGTATAATTGACACTTTCAACTCTTGCATTCTGGCATTACAACCAGGTCATGCGGAAGACTAAAAAAGTGGTGGAAATGATTATTTATAGTAGTTTTCCATATATGTTTGTTATTATTTTGTCTCCAAATGAGAAATAAGAAAACAAAGGAGTAGACCAAGTAGTGATGAAAATATTTGGTGTAGCTTTGGCAGAGTTTTTCCTTGTCTCAAGACAAGTGAAAAATAGGAAAAAGTAAAAAGATAAATAGATTTCATGATGAAATATCACGCGGTTTAAAATTTAAGATATTCTTCCCATTTTTTGAAAAAAATAGTTTGAATCCAACAAAGTTGTCACTTTATGAAAGCTCTCAAGTATAACAAATAAAAATAAATTGGCTCCAAGCCGACAAGATTTCCTAGGGTTGTCTCTCTATATGTCACAAGATATCTCTCGCAAGCTTGATTTACCAGAAATTTGCACTAACAAATCTTGGAGTATCTTAGTTGTACATTACCCCATTCAAGTAAAATGAGCATAAAAATGCATTCGCTTTTACTTTCACCGGGGTCACAATGGAAATAACTTTGACTCTAATCTTTCAAGGCGTACTTAGTCAATTTAGTAGTGTGGAGCACTTTTCCATTTCATTCATAAGGTTCCCTCTTGCGTGAACTACTTTGGGGTTCCTAGCACCACCCCCATTATTGTATCTTAAGGCTTATGACAAAGGGTTTATATCCTAGTTTAAAGAAGACAAACCATACCTCTTAAACAAAACCCGCAATATGGTGTTCGAATGGTGTGTTGGTGTTTTTTTATTTTTGGATTAAGAAATTTGGTTTAGACTGCCATTGGAAACCTATAACACACATGAATGTTAGAATTTGGTTTGAAGAGAGCCCTCCTTTCTTTGACTAGTGTTAGGTTCTTCACACAAATGGTTAGTTGTTTAAGAAGATCCACCATATTATAGAAAGAGGATTAAGTGTTGCTTTTGGTTCTCAAGATCACACTAGGTGCAAGAGAAGAGCATACACAACAAGTAATCCAAATAGATGAAAATATTGTAAATCAAATAACTACTATAAACTTTACAAATCAAGGTTTATTCCTAATTAATCTAATTGCTTCTTAATGAAAGACTAAAATTGCTTTTGGTTCCTAAGATCACACTAGGTGCAATAGAAGAGCATACACAAATTTTATCCTTGATTATTTATCAAGTGAAAACAATATTAAACAAAGATAAAGTACATGTAAAAATGAATGTTTTATCCCCTTAAGCATAGCAATGAATGATGATTGTTTCTACTTACTCTAAATAAGTAAAAACTAGTTTAAAGGTGCTTTTGATTATTAAGATCACACAAAATGAAAGAGAAGAGCATACACAACCCTATTCCAAAATCATAAAAACAAGGAAACAAAATCACTCATCAAACCCTAATAAATTTATTATAAAACTTTCTCTAAATCAGAAAATTGATAGAAACAACAACTAATCATCCTTGAAAAATGACAAACCCTAAAAACCATAAACTAAAATTTTGAAATTGGAGTAAAATTTACCTCGAGTGTGTTAGAATGAATTTTTATGCACATGCATGTCTTATAGATCATGGGTGCATAATTTGAAGCATAGGAACATGCACTCATGCACAGGCTCACTTCTAACAAATTTACACACCTTGTTATGCACAAGTGCAGCCAGAGAGGTGTGGGCACATGTTTTGATGCACATGTGTGAGTTACACATAGAGAGAAAAATTCCTTTGATGCATAAGTGTGGTCAGTGATGCACATGCACATTTTTTATGCACATGCACCCCCTTTCAACCACAATTGTGAAATTTGATGGATAAGTGCCCCATTTTAAGTATAGGCACAAGCCTTCCTATAAGTGGTCAAAATATGACTTTTGACAAAGAATTTTTGAAAAAGATCAAAACTTTGGCCTTTTGAGGAAATTTTTCTAGCACTTCACCTCCTTTTATCTTCAAAGAACATGAAAACATAACTTCTACTATGAATCTAGTTGAAATAATTATCTAACTTGAAAATTGATCTACAAAATTTTGAAAATTACTCTAAAAATTGAAATTAATCTAAAAAGCTTGATAAACTAATATAAAAAGATTTAAAGTAATCTAGAAAACATGAATTTAAACTACAAAACTTGAAACTAATCTATAAAACTTAAAACTAATCTAGAAAGATTGAAATTTAAATCCTTGAAAATAAGTTAAAAATCTTTTAAAAAATGAATACAATGGGGTATGGTCCCCTGGGTGTGCAAAATGATGTCACCCAAAACCTTATAAAGAAAATAGTATGAATAACTAGGAAATTCTAACATGATTACCACCTATAGTCAATCTTTAAGTCTAGAAATGATTCATCAATGATCAAATCTTAAAATAATACTAAGAATGTAAACTAAATGAAATTAAACACTAATCTACAAAGCATCCTTACTATGTATTGAATTGTTAAACTAACATAGACCTAAATATATCTAAGAGGGAAATCAAATTGTGATTGGTTCTAGTAAAAAAAAAGTGAAATGGTCTTTCCAAATGACTACAAGATCATATTATATACCCATATGTTAACCCCATTGAATACTTTAGGCAAGGATTGAGCTTGGCTAAAAATCATATTTCTTATATGAGATGTAAGTCAAAGCATGGTGTAAAGTTTAAAGGTATGTGGTGAGTCCTTTTTATAGTTTTCTCTTTGAGGAAAACTAGCATCTTGGTGCATGTGGGAGTAAAAGAAAAAATTTGACTAGGAATTTCTAATCATGATTAAGCTTTGCTAATAACAATTAGTGAATTAACAAGTGATTAAGATGAGAGAAGTGTCAATCAACTTCTTAGGGTCAATTAGGAGGCTAGGATAAGCTTTTGAAGCTTGTTGAGATGTTGTGGAGGAAAGTGGGGTGATTTTGAGTGGTTGGAAGAGGGGTTTGAGCCAATAATAGGGTATATTGACCAAAACAAGGGGAAAATAGGCTTAATTAGCTAATAATCACTAATTGTCTATTTGGAAGAGGATTTTGACTTACGATTCATCGTAAAGTGGCATCCTAAATGCAAAAGAGGTTAGGTAATCAACAATGTGTTGTTAATTGGCCAAAGAGGTAAGAAAGGTAAGATAAATAGTGGAGATCACTAATTATAATGGAATTTGTAAGAATGAGAGTGATTTGCATGCATTTGGAAATAAGATTGCAAAATCATAATTTAGGTGTCTACACTAACGAACTTGTAATCTCCAAAACAAATTATAATTTGGGATCCAAATTATTTAGAAAATATTACAGGATGGGAAACTCATTTAGCCAAACAATAACTATTATAGAGATTCCCTCAACAATAGGGCATATATTGGGGATATCAAAATTAGAATCAAGGGTGAGTGCTCTGCATTGGTTCTATATTATGCAACAAGGATGATATTAGGGAAGTTATTAGAAAAATATAATGGGACCTTGACCCTAGAGGAAAAAAGTAATATGTTATCTTTATGGAGAGCCAAATCATATTGCATGAAATTTTCCTTCCTATTTAGAGTGAGAAATTTACTACTCATATTAAAATGATGAATGTCATGCTAGGATAATCTATGAGCCTCCAAGGTGTTCCTAGTGTATAGAGGAAAGAACAAGGATTGGGACCTATGGACATTCCCACTAAACCCCAAATATGGCAAGTGTATGATGATAGGTATCTCGACCCAAAAGAGAAAAATAATTGTTATAAGAAGTTATAGGACTATTGACTTCCATCCAAAATAGTGATGCAAATAATCATAATACAATAGAATTTGAGGTACATATATAGGGAAATTATGAGGATTTTGATACAAGGAGTCATTTTTTCACTTTAAGATATTTTAGAGCTAGTAAAAGTATTGGGAAATGAATACATTTCACAAAACATATATGATTCAATAAAATTATGTTATCACCAAAAACATCACCCTTTGATTTTTCATAAATGGATGGATGAGCAATCCATTTTTTTGGGTAAGATGGGATTGTCACCAAATTGTGGGACTTGTTACTTGAGACAAGCCTCTAGAGAATGTTGGTTCCTCTACCTATTCCTAATGCTAAACTACTTTTACAGTAGGAAATACAACTATGTAATCCTATTATAACAATCCAAGGCACAAGGGGAAGAGAGAGATGCATGAAAATGGGAAATCCTAAGCTAAACAGAGAGGTGATAGAAGCAAGAAGAGGGGAAAATAAATTCTCAGATGAGTGGAAATGGAAGGAAAATTGAAAATAGGGTAGACATGAGTACCACAGTCCCAAGAAACATCCAAAATCTAATTTCCATGGAGAAAAACAAAAATGAACCTTACAAAAGAGAATAAACATGCACAATATACATGTAAGTAGATGAAGAGGTAATAAAATGCAATAAAACACTAGTTAGGGTAGAAGATAACTAAAAACATGAATTTAATTGCCTTAAGAAGATGTACATATAATTACGATGGAGGAAAAAGGAATAAACACATTACCAAATCCAAATCTAAGGCTCGTAACTCAGAACACTTATGCAACACTTTGAGATGAATCCCTTACATTCTAAGAGTATCCAACCTTTATAAATGAGCATCATCTTACAATATATAGAAGATGATAAAGAGAGAGGAGGGGAAAGAGAGGAAAATTTGGATTTCAACATTTAAGCACCAAAAAAAACCATTGAATGTATGAAACTAGGCATGGGAACCCTTCCAAGGCCATTCCCGATTTAAGTTTTCTTGTAGGAGAAGGAATAGACACCATATCTCGTCAAATTTGTTGGTTGACCTACCTAGAACTACATCTTTCAATGTTGGGATAGTTTTTCCTCTTTCTCACCCACCTAGCCTCACTAAAATTAATATTTATATTTTATGTGGTATAGTGTATGATGAGATCTTTCCAACAAGTAAAAGATTGTGAAATTTTGATTTACAGGATAAAGTTATATCCTGCTCATGTTCGAGAGCTTGAGAAGGTCATTATAGGGTTCCTTATGTGATGTTATAAGATCGCTTTACAACACTTTTTTCCAATTATGGATGAACCGCTGATCAAAAACCGAGGAAATGTGGGAACTGTTCTAGTTGTGCATGCGAGACCTAATTTATCCAATTTTCCCGCAAGTTTTGTGTTTTGCAAAAATTGAGCTTTGGGTACAATAGCTCCACTTGTTCCATCCGGACCCATCATAATGATATATTTATGAAATTTTTCCATCCTAAAATTCCCTAATATCATTCAACCTGATTTGACCATGTGGAAAACTAAAGGTTTGCGAAATAGTCATTATCCATTTTGTTCCTAGGCAAAATGGAAAACAGTGTGACTAGACCCAAACACCAGACAAGGTACCAAAAAGGTGAATTTGAGGTTTTATATAGTATTCAAAGATTTTGGGAGATATCAGTGATTTGGGAGTGTTTGGATCATAAGAGGATTTTTTCCTCTTCGTATTTTGAACCTATAGATCAACTTGAAAATGAAGGACGATGGCCCCGCAGCCCAAATCAAGTTAAAATGGGAAAAACTATAAAAATGGATCTCAACAAGCATAAGTCAATTTCATGACCCTCATGGTCTTAAAAGTTCCAAAAATTACTAAATTAGGGAAGGTATAGTTATCAGGTTCAATGATTGGGTAAGAGCCCCACCACTAGGGAGAGAGCGGTGGGTGAGCTTAATGAGCTCTATCAAGCTATGCAGAAATGCATCGAAGGTGATATTTCAAAGTATCTTTCCGAGCTACTTGAGTGAGCTAGTTGGTTACAAAATGTAAATTTAGCATATGGGGGCTCATGATAAAGAACTAACTTCGACAACAAGTTGAGATGGTTACAAGCTCTGGTAGTGAGCCAATGGGGAGGCCATGAACTTTTTAGATAGTTAGGTCGAGCTCCTCGAGCTTGGCCCACAATACATACATCAGTGGGTGATGGAAAAGGGATAACTCAGTTGGGCCCATTTTAAAGATATTGATGGAGAGTTATCAAGGTGAGAAGGAAATCACCGCAGCGAGTTGATACAGAGGTTCAAATGGTCTGGGAAACTATGGAAAACTTAGCAAAATATCCTACTTGGGAGAAAAAGTGGTCGAGCCATGTCAACTCGAGGATCATGGGAAACATGAAAAAGTAGATCTAAGATGGAGGGAACTTGGAATTGAAGTCAAGACAAAGTGAAGTAGATTGGAGATGGGAAACTTGGGAAGTTGGAAGCACCAGTGTGGGGTGGAATTCATAGGTTGGATGCTCTGCTATTAAAGGAAGTTTGGGAGATTGAGCTGGAAATAGGCGGAGCCAATCATAATAAGGGTGAGACATCTAGAGTAGGTGTGGTGTAAAATAGATGGCTTGGGTGATGCATCAGGATGATTTTTGGAGCTGAGGTATGTGGAGTTTCACAGAATATAGGTCCAAGTGATCGAGATGGAGCCCTAGGAATTTATGGGTTCATATCGGCAGCTCAAGAGTCGAGAAAACGAGGAGTTTTGAGGGGAGTCTAAAGTATGAAATTTTTAGACTTTAGAGGTTGGTAATTTTAGAGTTGGATTGGAGGAAGTATGACTGGTGATTAAAAATCCAAAACCCCATGATCCCAAAGTCCGATGGGCACATGCAGGGTCAACCTTATTTTAGGGTCAATAGGGCATCAATTTCATAGTTCGAGCGAGCAAACATCCTATGTGGTGAGTCTGCAAGGTATGATGAGGATAGGACACAAATTATGAAATGATGTGGATAGGTGGAATTTGAACATTTAAAGGGGGAGTGTTTGGATATTTTGGCGCTCAAATTCCAAAGCAGGAGAGGTCAAACCCCAAATTTTGCCACTAATAAAATCCAAAACTCAAATTTTGAACCTCCCGAGTTGCATTGGCCATCGATCCATTTCAAATGTATGTGGATAAGTGAGTATATTGAACACCGAGATGGGTAGTGGATGACAGTGAGTTAGGTGAAATGCGTTGGGTCTGAGCTAGATGAAGGGTTAGGTGAAGTTGTGAAGGAAGAAGAGCTCAAGAGGTGAATATTTGAACCAAAGTGAAGTGACCTTCACTAAATTTTTAATATCTTGAGCATCCCTTAGCCATTTTTAGAAAAATTATACTTGTTGGAAAGGAAATTTAGAGGGGAATCTAATGGAGAGGTTAAATTTTAGAGATCAGATGGGTAGGTAGGGATGAACCATCTAAGAAACCCTATAAAAATGATGATAAATTCCCTTACACTCATCCAAATTGCACATATTTATAGTTGTTGGAAACGTATTTTTGATCTCTATGGCATAAGATGATAAAAATGAGAAATTAATGGGTCAGGTAGGTTGAGGATAATGGTAAAATTTTAGGAGTGAAAGCCTTACCCAAGTGTAGAGATGGAGTAAATGAAACATAGATCGCTTTTTTCTTCTTCTTGCACAAGGAAAGGTACAATGAGTATGGATTTTTGTGGGTTTTCCCATCTATGTGGTAGGAGATATTATTATTTAGAGTTTTGGAGAAAGTTTAGAACTCTCCACTCTCTCTCTCATGCTCAATTTTCTTCTATAAATTGTAAAGAGGGGCATAATTTTAAAGGTTGGACACTTTATATTTACCCCTCCCTTCTTTCAAATGTATAAGAAATATGTGGAGTTTCAAACCTTCCCTTCGAGCAATTGTAATACATAACTCTTTCCTTTTCCCCTATCATAATGTATTGTATCAACTTTTGGAGCAATAAAATAAAATCTGTGGATGTTTGCAACCCTCTTTTGTGTTTTATTGCATCTTATCTGGTATTTTATTATAGTTAGAGGTTCTTGTGCATTATTTGATTTTCATTGTAGGGTCTTAATGGTGTTGTGTTTATAGAAAATGGGTTTGTAACAAGTGTTTGGATATATGGTGCTTGACCACCCTCCCCAATTTACTTGTTTTCATTCTCATGTAGTGCAAAGGTTGTCAACATTCCTTCTTGGTGCATCACCTCCCCTTAGAGTAGGTTTATTTTTCATGCAATCATTTTATCCGTGTGCCCTTGGAAGGCCTTAGAGTAGGGATAGATTATTGGTCTTTTACACTTTGGTGTAGTTTAGCACTAGGTTAGGAAAGGAATCCAACATTCTCCGGAGAGGTGTCCCATTCCAAAAGTCACACAATTTAGGATACCTCCATATTTTACAAATCACACTAATTTCCTAGTTATTCACTTGCAAGCATTCAGGGGTGTTGTGAATTTTCCACAACAACATTTCCATCAGTTCTTGAAATAATAAAATCATCATAACACCGACCCTAAACCTTTATAGCAAATGATGCGAAAATGTAGGGAACACGAGAAACAAAGGAATAATTCCTCTTGTTCCTTCTAAGCTTGATTTAGCTAATTTTTCCCAAAATGACCCAAATTTTCTATTTTTTCACTAATTATGGAAATGATATGCTTGAAAAGGAGGAAAGAATGTCCCCAATGATGGTTTTCTCCATTTTTGATCATTTTATATTTTCCAAGTCCAATTAAAAATGTAAGTTAAAAAAATAGCCTCGGGGATTATTTTAGATAACAATACCTTGTTGTAAAGAACCATCAATTAATGTTTTTATTCGAGTCCTATATACTATGTAAAAAATAATAAACCTCGGGATGTAGATATAAGATTGAATATAATATTTGGAGGATATGAGATAAGAGATATAGTATTTGATTTTATAAGTACTATATATATGATTCTAAGATCCACATAGGAATCCATGGGTTCTCCAACCTTATCTTATAACCCCATAATCTTAAGCCTCAAATACTATGGGAAATTGGATCTAATCGTAAGGTTATAGGATGTGGAAATTTAGGCAGATATCTAAGTCTAAAAAGAGATATTGAAGTAATTTACATGAAACCAAATGAAATGCACTATCTTTTCTAATTAGAAATAAATGGGAATACAACGGAAAACTATCCATTAATATATTCATAAACCAAATTGAAACACAAATGGATAATTTTATTATTATCATACCCATGAATAAGATTGAACATAAACCCTACACTATCCCAAAAAATCCATTGTCCCTATTGGAATGAAATTGAAATTTGTTTTAAAGTGGAACATTAAGAAAGAACAAAGGTTCCAAAATCAATAAAAGTAAATAAGTAATGGGTTATTATTAATTAGGATATTCCTAAAAAGGAACTCACAAAGAATCAATTCTTCCTATGGAGTCTAAAATTATATCCCCTACAAAATATAAGATAGGGAGGTATATGCATGAACATATATACATAAATATTACACATGGCCCACTTGATAAAGTTATATTACTTGGGAGGGAGCCTCATCAATTAGTGGAAATTGAGATGTGGACATATATCATTGGAGGCAAACATAGCATGAAATCAGCCCAAAGAGGATGGTCCACATTGAAGAAAATAAACTTCGGAAATATTTTAGCACTTATAATTTGGACACATTCTTCATTAAATGTTTGGAGCACATGCCCCAAGATGATATGAGAGTTAGAAAACTAGATTATACACTAAAATCATTAACAACTTGGTGGGCAATACATATAAGGAAGAACCTCGAATGTAATTAGGAAATAGGCGTGATCCATGTAATATATATGTTACCTTATAAATTGACCAAATTGTGGCCAAGATATCTCACAAACTAATTTCCAAACATAGAAATTTATGGATATATTAATGTATGGAATAAATAAAACATAAAAATAGAATGGTGGGTCCATATCTTATAAAAAAATCTCACTCTCTTACCTAAGGCATGGTATTTTCACCAGGAATAGAGAAGAAAAACCCGCAATTGGAGGCTTGTACTAGAATACTTTATCCAAACATTCACATTTGAAGATAGAAATCCTATTGTGAATGTGACCTTATGATTTCAGATTTTGGGAATTTTCTATTTCATTCCCTTTTAAAATTTAAAAGAGTTTCTAATTAACAACATAATAAAGATTAAATAATGCAACAAGAGGATACTCTAATTTAATTAACTGCCAACATGAATTTTCCAAATTAGAATAAAACTTTAAAAAGTGATTAATAATCTTAGAACCATCAAAACGTAAAGGAGATATTACACTTAGCTGATTCTATGTGGATATAGGAGGTTCTAACTGATATGAGTTGAGGAATAGGATGATTTGAGACTAAAATAACTTCATTGTTGAGACTAGCGTATAAAATTGTACATGTTCAAAATCATACAACTAGATCAAAACCATATATATGGTCATGACCCGTCTATACTGTATTGGACCTAATTGGATTATGGATATGTAAATTTGTATGCCTCATCTTCTTGTAAATGACTATCATTGTATTTTTTTATTCTTCCCACTCCTTTGGGATGGCTTTCTAACTCTGATCAAACCCTCATAGTGTAAGATGGAGTTCCTGCAAAAAAAAGTTAGGTGGGTTGTGGAAACCCTTATGCACCGTTGATGTCACCACTATTATGAAGAGGAATCAAACTATACATCATTCTCCTATCATTTTATAACTACAATAATAGAATCAAAATTTGATGAAACATTCTTTGAAAATACCTTGCTTAAGTTTCACATTCACTCAAATACTTGGAAATGCTCACTTTTCTTGCTTATGGAGAGAATATGGAGACTCTTGGACCTGGTAAATGACTTAAAACCTTAAGAGAATACTACCCTAATGGATGTGCATGATTTTTTTAGTTTTGGGATCTTGGAGTAATTTTTGTGCTTTATTTTACGTGATAAACTCTTAAAAGTTCTAGGACATTAAATGAGGTGTAATTGACTTACTTATATAGGATTCTGATGGTTATTATGTCATGAAAGGCCAACCAAGGGGAAACATTATTCCAAAAAAAGATAATACAATTGAATTTTTTTGTGCACAATGTGTCGGTCCAAGACCATACACTAGAAATGAGTTATAGATTTTGACAAACAAACAAAGCCGATGTTTTTGACCTAAAACGAAAATATTAACTTTGAATTCATGGATCTAGGGATATATATTTCAATGTGTTATTGGTGACGTTAAAAATAATAAATTGATGAAATAAATCCATGCAAACATAAGCAATTGATTGAAGAGATATTAGGGTGTGCTAAGAAATAATGGGGAGGGTGTATTTGTGGATGCAAGTGTACAATGTAAATACCACCAATTTCAAAGGATATAATACAAAATTTGAGTGTCTACATTTTCCCCCATTTAAGTATGAAATGAAAATTACATGCTTAAATTAAAATATACCCGAGTGTGTAGACACACTTTTCCTTTGCTCACAATAAATTTATTTTGTAGTGTCCCATTGTGTTGGTATTAAAATGCTCTAATATTAAACCTTCAACATAGATTTTAGTTGATCCTAATAATAAATACAAAAATGTTACTCAAAATATGCAATGGAAGTACTATAAAGAAATGTGCAACAATAAATTCCAAAAGAGATGAAAACATGCAATAAATACACTTGTTTGTCTTGTGGAGTGAATGTGCTCTTATTATTTTTTTTTAGGATTCTAAAATTTTTTGAACTATGATGAAGAATTGTCAATGATTAGTCCCCAATTGTGCTGAGTAGAAATCAATATGTTGTGTATCAACCCTATACATGAATGTCTAGGAGAAGAAACAAAAAGAGTATCTAAACCACCCCTACCAAGGAAGAATACTGTGTATCAAATCCATTCAAAAACTTGTATATCTTCCCCTTAATTATAAAGAAGATAGGAAAACCTACCTGTGAAGAACTTAATTGGCTCGTTGCCTTTCATAACCCCATAGAAAAAACCACTAGAGATGCATATAAGAACATTTTTTAAGTTGATACACAATAGAAGAGATATATAAGTGCCCCATACGCTACCCATGTGTTGTATAGTTGATTAGAAACTAAATAAGACTGATTCAATGCCAAAATATGAGTGGAGAAAGAATACATATGCCCCTAATGTGTCCAAAACTAGAAGTGAAACTAAGTACTATGGTGAAGGAGAGAATGAAATACTTCACTCCCCTAAAACCGTGACAAAATGAGTCAATCTAAATAAAAATCCACATAAGGATGTTGTAATATTGATCATAAATATGAAAATAATGAAAATATACAAAAATTTGCCTTGCTAAAAATTTATGATTGGGTCAAAACCATCCGTATGGTCGTGACTAATCTATATGGTTTTGATAGTGTGTAACTTTTGATGATTTTATTCATCTTAATTTAATGTTGTGGCATTTTTTTCTTTCTCTACATATTCTTGTGCCAAGTTACGTGCATGTTTCTACTATAAGTGTAGAATAAAACCTATATGTTTCCCACCCTCTTTTTGTGGCATGTGTAATGAATAATTTGAGTGTGTAGCTCAAAAGAAAATATGGACACCAATTGCTAAGAGAGGGATAATATGTGTATATTCTCTAAAATAACTCATGTGGTATCCACCAACAAGAAATTGGATCTACAAAAGGGGATGTAAATGATAGAAACCATGGTACAAAATAATAATAGCAAAAACAAGAATCGAATAACAAGAATAATGTTAATGTAACAAAAATCAATAAAAACAATAGAAGATGATATGTTAGTGGAAATAAATTATATACCATGTAGAAACAAGTATAGAAATGCTAATAAATGCTATAAAAATGAAAACATTCCTAAAAATATGGGACACCCACAAGTGTAGCAAGACAATTATGGTCTTTAGTCCAGAATCAAAGTAGGAAGCAAGCATACACACACATAACTAGTAGACATATATGAAAAGTAATCATAGAAATATATGATATAAATCATATGATATTTGACATATTAAAGAGATAAAAAAATTTGTAAACACTACAATATGTTAGTCCTATTAGTTTTAAAGATATAAAATACATAAGATATATATGTAAGAAAGTGTAATGAGGAAAGGAAGGAACTATAACTGAAATATAACACCTAGATTAGTATGTAAAAGGAAGATGCCCTTAGAAGTTATTATTATGGAAAAAGGAAGGCCAACACCTATCATCATGTATCATACTATGTATGTCTTGCATCATACTCAATATACCATGTAAATTCATGTGTGTAAAGAAGAAATTCTATCTAGCAAACCACATGAGTAAACAAAATGTATAATGTAAAGTGAAAACAATGTATGCTAAAAAAAAAAGGTGATGGTTTCATTTTTTTAATTTTTGTATTTTTGTATTTTATGCCCTCCATGAGGGTATAGATGAAAATATATTATTTGAATATAATTAAGGGTGATCCAAGAATGACCTTGTCAAGGAGAATAGATAGAAATGTGACAATTAAAGAATGGGAAGTGATATTTCCTCTATTGTGTGTGTGTAGAGTGAGGTTCAACTATAGAATCACTCCCTCAATAGTCAAGTTGAACCTTAGACCAAGTGCATCATTGGGGAGCAAGTGGGGGATAATATGAGAAAAACCCAAAATAACCTTATGAGGAGGTAAAACAATTGCCAAAGATGATGGAGGGTTAAGCCTCAAATGTATCATATAATGTGATGCAGGTGTAAGTGGGACAATGGTGGTGATATTAATTTCAAAAGGCTTATGAGGAGAACTAGAAATAACATAAAACTAATTATAATGCAATGTATCATATTTTCTGGTCATACTAGAAGAATGGGAGCTCCTAGAAGACAAAATAAAAGTGATAGTGCAATCTATAATGCTAGAAGATTTGTGTAAGATAAGATGAGGTTATGAGCTATGAGGAATAATGTGCATAGAATAAGGCCTAGGGGGAGACCTAGAGGCCCTAGAACTATGTGATGTAACATGTACAACCGAATCCCCATCAATGTACCTAGAGTGATGTAAATCTATGTAAGCAACCAAGGATCTATGATGAAATCTAAGAGGACTAGTGCTATGTGCAGTAGAGTGAGAAGTAATATTAATATCTATAGAAACACTAGGAAGTGGGTTGGAAATCATAGAAGAGTGGGTACATAAGGATATAAATACATAAAAGGGACACTATAGATAGTGACAACATGTTGATGACTAATAAACTTGATGCATTTCTAAACCATGGATGGGAAATCCCTAAGAGCATGTAGTCAAGGGAGAAATAAATGCAATACCCCAATAGTAATACATATATAGCAACTAAACATGAAGTTTTTGTAGTGATATATCCAATGGTGACAAGTATTGTAATGTGGCATTAATGTGGATAAAAAAAGTGTAAAACTATCGAAAGAGACAAAAAGAGACCAAAGTAAGGGCCAATATAAACATTATATATACAATTTGGTGTAACCAAAACACCCCAAATAGGAATATGATAAATAGATACTCGAATAGATAGGGTATCATAAATAAGTGTGTAATGTATATAAGAATCATCAAAGGAAATGACTAGTGTAGAAGGGATGTGTGAGAAATACTACTAATCATAGAATACAATGGGTGATCATAAGAAGGTAGTGGTGGCACCACACAATGTGCATTATGAACTTCCATGGAAGATGGTTCATTAGTATACTTAGGTAAAGGGTTGATAAATATTTTTAACTTGGCATTATTATTGATAGGCTTGGAATATTTTGTAGGATCATCCCATTCAATGTCATTAGAGTCAATAAGGTCCTAAATGATGTGTCACAAATTAATAAAATTATCTCTAGAGTGACCAATGACTCTATGGTAATGACAATAAGAAGTATCATCAAAGATATTACTTTAGGGGTTACTCATTACAACCTCAAATGGTGGAGGGAGAGACACAAGATAGAATTCAAGTAGCTGTTTTAAAACTATGTGAGGAGCACAAGGTATTCATGTAAATTTTTCATCTTACGGGTTGCAATTAGAGATTAGTAGGTTGACCAACATCATTAATAGTGTATTTGGAAGCAACCTTAGGCTCATGATTTCTACCTTTTAAAGTAGGTTTACTTTGGAACTTGGAATTGGAAAGGGTAGAGGTGCTAACAACATACTTGAGTTTATTCATATGTAGTAGATTATATTCACATTATTTTAGTGTATGACACATATGTTTGAAATATTGAAAATTTTCAAATATGACCGATACTTAGAAGGGAGGAAGAAAAATTTGATTAGAAAGGTATTATAACTCACTCTCAGCTAATATATTATTTATCTTAGTAAGAATTATGTGATAATGTATGACATAATCACTGACATTATATTTAAATCTTTATTTTAGTTTGGAAATTTTTGCATAAGATAACTTATCTGTAATTGTTTAAGGTTTTTAATTTAGGTTCTATTAATTCTAAAAATACTGAAAACTTAAATGAGTAGGGTTTACCTTGATACCTACGCTAATAATCACAATGTCGGGATGATCAAATGTAGGCAATGAAGAGACTCCTCTTTTCATCGAGTGAGAAGAACTATATGTGAAGAAGAATAAACAAAAAGATATTAGATAAATATGATAATGAGTTGCTCAGAAAAAACCATTCCCAAGAAATCAAAGGGACTTCCTTAAAGGGTTTTAACTCGTTTAATACAATTAAGTTGTTTTGATAGTGATAAGATAGATAATGAAAATAATGATTCATAACTTGAGAGGACTAGTAAGGAACTATTCGATTCATAATTGGCCCGGGATAGGAAATGAAAAGCTCGAAGACCTCAAAGTATTTGACAAGAATTCTTCACTGGATTCTCACTCTACTTGAATGATTTCAATCTAATATTCAATATCTTCATTATTTGGTGTGAATGCAATGGCATAAAGAGAAATTTCATGAAATATATCATATTTTCCCCACATAAATAGTTGTTGCATCAGGTTTGATTTTAAGACCACCCTTCTAAAAAATATTATAGAATGGGTGGCGAAACTCCAAAATCATCTTTTGAAAAAATGACAAATATCCAAAAAAACAAATTATGGCAAGGGCGATTCGATATAACCTAGATTTTTACATTTTCAAAAATTTGGATGGTTTTTAGAAGACCATCTATGTAGCATCAAATGACCTAGGTTAGAAAACCATCTATTTAGAATCAAACGGCCTTAGTTGGATGGTCATCTATGTAGCATTAGATGACCTAGGTTGACAAACGTCTATGTAGAATTAAATGGCCTGAGTTAGATGACCATTTATGTAGAATCATACTGATTGAGTTAGATGGCCATCCATTTATAATCACATGGATCAGTTAGATGACCTTCTATATAATATCGAGATAGCTTTGAGTTAGATGATCATTTATGTAGAATCGACATGATTTGACCGGATTAGATGGTGAGATGTTAGATGATCATATTTTTGTCTCATTAATGTATAGATGTGTGTTTGTATGCATTGACATCTCTTATATGGTGTCTCTTTAGAAATAGATATTCGTCTCCCCTATAAACATATATATTAAATGTGGCTTTCAAGGGCATTTCCTCCAAACACCCACCGGGGATGGCCCCACTAGATCCCGTAAGGGAGTACCCCCTTGTAACCACTCGAGTTATGTATTATAAATTGGTGAATATGAGCACAATTTGATTAGAAACATTGGAAAAATACATGCATAAGTTCATTTTTAAGTGTAAATAGTAGGTGAAATGACCCATACAAATGACTTGTTGGCCGAAATTTTAGGTGAATCGGGTGGCGGCCATACTACTAAAATTTCACCATTTCTAATTTCCAAAACCCCTAATATTCACGAGTTTATGAAAAATTTCCACTAAAATTTTACCCATTTTACATGATTGAGAGATCTTATATGTTGGTAATTAGGTATGACAGACAAAGCAGTCATCTACAAAAGATCCATCTTGAAAATGACTTGTTAGACTAGAATTAGATTGATGTAAATTTGATAATGCTAAAAATGATAAGAAAACACATGGATCAACAAAGATCGGAGAAAAAATGGTTGTTTTGAAAAAAATATAAACACATAATAATTAATGCCGAGACATAGTATTGATGCTAAAATAGACTCTGAAGAATCTAGGATTCTATGAGATTTATAAAAATTGAGTTTGGATATATTAATAGGATAATGAGAAAGCAAAAAGGATATAGACATCAATCAACAATGATCAGGGGTGCATGGAAATCGGGGAGTGTTGGATGGAAATTTAGTCATTAGATACAATCAATAGTTCAAGGGACAACAATCCCTCCTCTTTATGGGGAGGTTCCCTTATTTCACAAAAAAATTGAGAATCTAAATATTTAAAAATATACAATCTAATCAAATCTGAATGAGGATATTGGTGTAGTGAATAATTCCATATTCTCAATGTATAAGACATACAAGGTATAAGGTTTTAAATAAGAAACAATATCTTATACAGGTAAGAAATACAAATTAGGAAACAAATTTCAGGCTAATTAATTTATCACGGATAAAAGTACCCTCCTTGGTTGTAAAATATTACCCACTACTGTAAAGAAAATAAGTGAAGAAGGAAAGACATTTAGATACCAAGACTGCATAGTTATATCTTACTAATGTATGCAAAATATCTTAATAACATGGGATCCAATACACACAAAAACCCATAAAATATAAATGTTGATAGGAAAAAGTTCTTCACGTCACATTCTATGAATTAAACACAAAGTTTCAAAATTCATATACATTTATATTCACATTCACAAATTTTAAGAAAGGGAAAATGAATTAACATAGATTATAGAAAAGAAATGTATTATTTTGTATTTTACATTCTAGAGCACGAAAATCCAACCCCTTTACAAATGAGAAGGAAGCCTTATATAGGATGAGGGGAAGATGTAACCAAATTTCTAACTAATTACCTTTTAATTAAGTGTTAAATTTAAGTTAATTACATAAGTTGGCTTTATTTTACAATTCCATTTTCAAATTAATAAATCCAACTTCAAAGCATAAAAATTAGGTGAAAAGATTATGAACTAGAAGAAGGAACATTAGAAATTGACACAACCTGGAACCTTCATCTTGAGGGCATGAACTTTGAATTTAGCTACAAGATGTCATAAATCTCCTTGACCTTGGGAAAAATATAGTTGGACATGGCAGCCAACCATCTTTTGAGGGAGTATTCCATCTCTATTTCTATTCTACCATTCTCTAGTAGGCATTTGGTAGCTTCGGAAACTACATTATGTAACTTGGAGATCTCTTCCATTTTATCATTGTTGACGAGTCGCTTTGAAAAATTATTCTTTTATAAATGAACTGAATTTGGATTTGACTTCATCAATTATTGTTTCTCTCTGTATAATTGTCTTTGTAAAAATGGAAACAAAGAGCTTGCAGATCGAAACGATCTCAAATTTTAGTGATTCTCCCTTTTGTAACATGTTCTTCAATTCACTTGTAGCTTCCTCAAGAACTATGATTATCCATTGAACATTTAAGACCCACTTTTTAGATAGTTTATTCTTAGAATTATCAAGTATGTTATGAGACAACATAATCTTCTCATCAGTGGTACTTATGATTCGAGATCTTGAATACCTGTCTAACCAAATCTTGAGTTCTTTATCAATGGAACTGATTGTTGCATTGAATTGATCTTGCGTTGAAGATATGTTATCATACATTTTATATACCTCATAAATGAATCCTAAACTACAAATCAATATACCTTGAATCCAAGCATCAGAATATCTACCAAATGATTCATGCTTGTGGATTTTTTTATAGCTTTAATATCATCTTGAAAGGATAATTGTAGGAGGAAATGATGAGAGAGGAGAGGAATCCAAAGGATTTTTTTAGTTGAGAGAAAGGACTTTATGAAGTTAGAGAGAACTTGAACTTGTTCCTCTAGTTTTTCTTGAGTTTTCTTCCATTTCTCTACCCTCTCAATTACCTTTAAGATAATATCCTTGAGGTTTTTCACTTCTCCCTCGAGTGGATTCTTCAAGTGAAATTATTATCAGCTCCAAGTCTGCAACAATTATGTATTTTTCATCCTTATCTCCCTTTGGCTTATCAATTTCTAGGAATTACTATCCCTTGAATCTGAAACCAAACCAGAGGTTTCCTTGGATTTTTTTAGAGGAGGATTTGTGCCAAGTAAAGTATCCACTTTGCATCAAATCTAGGAACAACAAGATGTGAAGAAGCCTTCCCTTTCATAGTATTAATGATTTGTTGGACTCATGTGAATGAATCACTTACATATGGAGATAGAGGAGGTACTAATGCAAGTACATTGGGAGGACCAAGAGGTGGAGTAGTGGAAACATCAAGAGTAGGAACCTCAAAGTGGAAGAGGAACATGATATCTTGACTACAAGTTTAGGCCTTGAGCAACTTGTTTTCCTATGTTTGGATCTATGATTTCCACTTCTCTTCCTCATCTTCACTTTCTTCATCATTATATTCATCTTATTCTCTATCCTCTTGATCTCGAGTCATCTCTTTTCTTTTTAGTTGTTTTCATCTCTCCCTCACAAGTCTGTAGTAATTGTTCAAGCACAGGAGAAACTTATTCAATTGTTTCTTGAGTTTTTACTTGCTCCACTTCTTTCTCAGGTATTTCATCAATATTTTCTACCTCCTTTGCCTTATCTTTCTTTACATACACCTCAGTTTCTGAATCCAAGGGTGAAGAAGAGGGATTAAATTGTGCTAGGACTTCTTGAAGAGGAGTAGAGACTTCTTTGTGTGAGGTGGAGGCTCACTGAGAAGAATATTTCTTCATTGTTTCTCTATATTCTTTCATTCTCCCATTGAACCATTGTCTTGTCCTTACTAGAACATGGTTGTCAACCTCGAGAAGGATAATCTCTCTTTTTGCAACCAATAAATCATTGGGATATGCATATGAAAATAATATCTTAGATATTCCATAGAATATAAATCACATCCATTATCCTCTAGGCATTTAGGGACATGGTAACGATTGATTCTCTTTATTTTTTGTAGTGAAAGTCTCCCAAAATACATTTTCCTTACCTCATAATCATCTGCACATTATTTCCAGTAGTCCTCAATTGTGTGAATATGATAATAAGTCATTTTTAAATGTTTGGAGATGAATTCCTTCCTATCAAAGGAGGGCCTCTTTTCATAAGTATGGAATTTGAAATAAAAGATTGTTCTTTCCACATTTTATGCATCCAAGGTAGATTTATATGCATAGTTTCCCAAGGAGATAGGAAACGATTTCCTATGATCTTCTTATCCTTACATGTTTTTGAAACATGTCTAGCTACCTAAAAACTTCTGCTAGCACCAGCTTGTCATTACAATACATGGGTAATTTATTGGGCACACCCTCAAAAAATTCTAACTTGATATATGAGAACTTCCTAAAGTAGATGAAGAGGTTTTCATAGGTGGAAATAAATTTCCTCACTCACTGCAGATACCATCTTAGTTGTATTCCCTTCCAATAGTTTGACTATGAACATTGTGAAGGCATCATTGAATCTCTTGTGATGAGTCTTTCTATTTTCATAAGTCAATTGAGGGTAAAACTCATAAACTAGTGCATTCTTCTTATCATCTTGTGGTGAAAACCCTACCCATAAACCGTAGGATGCAATGGTGTACATGATGTTGAATTAGATATAAAAGGTTTTTTTTTACATTCACCAAATACTCATGTAGGTTCTAAAAAATTATCTTCCCCAATTCAAATTTTGATTTCCCTCATAGATGATTTTTTTTTTTTTTTTTATTATTGGCAAATAGTTTTTTGAAAGGGACTATACCCTTGTACAAAGATGACTCAGAAGCCAGATGTGCCCAAGCGAGCAAAAGATCAAAAGGTCAAAAACAACAAGGGCGCAAGCAGGAATAGAACCTACTAAAGACAGCACTAAAACCCGCAAAGCCCAGCAAGAGAACAGCAAAAGAACAGCGCCGATGGGAACAATTACATCCAACCTAAGTGCCCCGGCGCGCACCCCCTCCACGAAAACCGCGGAAAGATTTTCTACAAACAGTGCTCCAGCCCGCCATGTTTTCGTCATCCACGTCGAGAACCTCCTCTAAATTACCATTTAAAACAGAATTTGAAACCCTCGCCTCCGAAGTCAATAATGAAATCTTTTCACTTTTACTGTCCATCTTCCTTCTGCAACGGTTCAAATCCGCATTTAAAGGTCTTTGTTTATGAGCTTTCATAGATTTACTATGTCGGTTCACTTCCCGCGTGGCAGTCTCCAAATCTGCCGTAATTAAATCTGTTTCTGACCCAGTCTCCCATTCAGAAGATTCACTATCTACCTTGTTTGACTCGTGAACAGTTTTGAATGGAATTTCCCGCGTCTTCCACGCCGTAGCAGCCTGTCCCACGCGTGCAGAGAGGTCACCATGCAAAGCCTCGAGTAGAGCCATTTCGGACTGGTTAGTTCCGCCATTGTTGCAATTTCCTGTGCGTAATGTGTCAGGGATCTCTCCTTCGAAGATCCGCACCTCCTCTCTGCTGTTTTTCCTACCTATTTCATCCACTGTCTCCGCGGAGCACTTGCATAGTTTGGCTTGGAAGTTGACCTTCCAACATTTGGGACAGACCAAACCGTGGTCTTCAGGGATGATGTTCTGCACAAGACGGCCCGTGGGAGAAGAAAGAATGATATTCTTTGGGAGAACAGCCCCCACCTCCATGCTAACACATAGTCGTGCTCTTACAAGCCTGCTTCTGGCTTTTGTTGCAGGTTCCAAGGATATTAGCTCTCCCATTGAAGCTGCTATGCCAATAAGGACTTCGTCCTCCCAAAATTCCACTGGAAGAGCCGGCAGAGATATCCAAATGGGCAATTCCTTGATTTGAAGAGAGACCCCTGGCTTCCATCGCTTCAGATGCAGGGCAGTTCTTCCAAACATCCAAGGGGCAGCGTCGAGAACCTTAATCATCTCATCTTCCTTAGAAAAATTGAACAGAAGGGCGTGGTCGGGAAGAGCGATGATATCAACCCAGCAGCACCACTTCCGTCCGCACCATTTGCGGACAGCATCGATATTTGGACGATAGCCTGCAAAAGCTCCAATTAGTGCAAAGGGAAACCTGGACTTGGCCTTCTCAATCACAGATTCTGGAACAGAAATGCAGTGCGCTTTCGCTTCATCATCCCAGATGGAGGAAAGGGCAGTAAACACCCCTGTGGATTGAGGGAATAGCTTGGACCTCCATGAGCAAGTTTCCATGGTCGTGGGAATCGCGGAACAATCGCAGAACAGCCGCGGAACAGGCGCGGAACAGCCGCGGAACAGTCGCGGAGCAATCCCGGAGCAGTCTCGGAGCAGAACAGCCGCGGAACAATCGTAGAACAGCCGCGGAACAAGCGGAAGCCATGAACGGCAGCCAGCGGAGCGATCATGAGCAATCTTGGAGCAATCATATTCGATATGATATTAATATGCTAAACAAATATAATATTGAAATTTATTGGTAGAAGTTATCCCATCAATATTTCTTGTAGGGTGGTCATATTCGATAGTTCCTCTTTGAAATCTGATCTGTATAAGACCTTGGGAAATTTAGAAGCTCCTCTCTTTTGAGCCTTGAGCTAGGATTTGGCTATCATTTTCCTATACCTATCTTTGTCTTTATGAAAAGTATTTTTATCCTAGGCTTGGGTCAAGGTATTAAATTTTTCAAAGGTGGGAATCCCAAGGTTGCATTTATGTAATTAGCATAAATTTTGGAAATTATTTAGGGTTGAAGGTCCTTGACTTCTTTGGTTTCGGGTAAAAATGAAGCACATACAAAAACAATGTCAATGCATTGGAAAAAGAGAGGAAGACTAGCAAAGCAAAGGAAATTACACTATTTTTGATACATTGGGCAATGATGATGAGATTTTATTAAAAATTTTGAGCCCAGAAATCCTCCAAATTTAGGTTCTTAGCATCATTATATCCAATATTGGGTACAAAGGTCTCCAAAGAAAAATATGTTCATACCCCCCATATTGGAGATTCATGGTTGATACATGGGGAAAAATCAAGGAAAATGGTGGCTCAACAATGTTTTTCGGGAGGTATTTAGAGGGGAAGGTGAAAAAAACTAACCACTATGAAATTGAATCGGGAAGGCATGAAATGAATCACCTCTTGAATGAAAATAATAACACCTCAAAAATGGTCTTGACACACTTTGACTTTTTAAATTTGGACCGAAAATGAGAAAGATATGAAAAAATGTTTTTAGGGTAATGGGACAAAAATTACAAGTGCACAATGAAGATATTGAGTTGAAATAGTAAAACAATTTGAGTTTACCCATTTTTATAAAAAAATCAATAAAATGACTTTTTTTGGAAATTTAGTGTTATGCAGGAGGCGATAAGCTTTAAGAACTCATTTAATCACTTTCCTTTATAATACGAGACATGAAACGAATGTGAGGAATAAAAGGATGAAACAAAAATTCTCTTGGGTTAAATATATTGCCAATGTATCTACATTACATAGAGATCTAATGGATTTCATAAGATTCGAGGATGCGAAGAACATGATACTTGAGTGAATAGTTCTATCCAAATTGAAAATTTCCGCATAACTATGAAACACAAGGCTTGTGGGTTAGGAAGGAATGCGGGAACTATGAGGTGTAGCGAAGCAAGCTTTAGACAAAATAAGTTTTCATGAGTTTCAAACATATGAGCTTCTTCCAATATCAAAGGAAAAATAAAGCAATATAGAGAAAGTGGGTTTCTAAGGAACAAAGAGTCTCGAGGGAACTGGTTCCACAAGTTCCATGAGCAATCATTTAAAAAAAAACTGATTTAGATGGAATAAAAGGTTTGTAGAGAACCAAGGCTTGTGGAGAAATGGAGCTCAAAATGTAAAAGTTCCATAAGGAGACATCAAATCTACACAACGCTAGAACTCAATAAAATGTGGGTGGGTGGATTTACTGGGAACAGGAGGAATGGAGGAATTGTTCCTCATATTCCACAAAAACCTACAATTTTCATGTTACACTATAAAAGTCTCAAATAAACTAAAATAAAACAACTGCAAAATTTTTTCAATCCTTAGACTTCATAGAAGTAAACATATTAGCACAAAGGGGTCACTCACCAAATTTTTATTATTTTAAAAAAATTGGACATTTTTGGTACGTGATAACATCTCTCTTTCGGGGATTGACTTGACTTGAAACATAGTGAGAACAAGATGGATAAAATAATCTCATGATTACATGATTAATGCATACTTCCATTGGGAAAATACATACAAAACAAGACCTAACATAAGGAAACAAAGACACAGAACATAGACCAAAACAATGGTTATACAAGAATACATAAAAACTATATACAAAGGAATGATATCCATTAAGACTTGAATAACTTTAGATATCTGGCCACTATATGGAAATGGAAGGGAAGTTCCATCCATATAGCTCAAATAATAATAATTCTCACTAGCAAAGTGCTGAATTTTAAAAGGACCAAGCCAGAGTGAATCAAACTTACCGTGACTTCCTTGGGGTTCATGCCTTTTGTCCCAGAGTAGGAAAATATATCCAACTTGGAAGTCTCAGGACTTGGTATTTTTTCAAAAAAATCTTGACTCTTTGCTGGTGTGTAGAGATCCTATCCACAACTTATAACCTTTCTTCATCCAACTTTTACAGGTACATTATTCTCTTCTCTAAGGCATTATTGAACTACTCATCCTAAATAGATTTGACAAGATGCGATGTCATCAACTCCATTGTAAATGAAAAATTTGATTTCATTCTTTAGACCAACTGAAATGGATACATCTTGATATCTCCTTTTTTTTAAATTTTGTCACCCCAAAGAGTGTCATATAACTTCTCATGTCAGTACTTTGTGACTCATCCACTAGTTTCCTGATAATGGTTACCAGGTTCTTATTGGTTGACTCAACATATCCATTCCCTTATGGATAATAATATGAGGAATGTGCAAGGGAGATACCATACCCATAACAAAAATAAATGAGCTCATGAGAAGAGAAGTTAGGGGCATTATCTGTTACAATCTTATTTGGGACCCCAAATCTTACCAATATGTTTTCCTTGATAAAATCACAAACAACTTCAGAAGTGGTTCTTTTGACTAGAATTGCTTCAACCCACTTCATGAAGTAATTAGTGGAAGTTAGTATGATCATTTGAACTATACTTGAGTTTAGATTGAGAGTTACGATAAAGTATAACACCTACTTGCTAGAAGGGTTCTTTAATAACCATTGGTTTTAGAGGAAAAGTGGCCAACTTGGGTATGCCAACAAAAGTCTGACATGCTTCACATTTTGAAAACTAATTTGTTATATCCTTAAATAAAATTCACTAGTTACATCCTAAAGTCTGGGTAAGATAGATTAGGTTTCGAGAAATAACTCTCTTTATATTCTCAAAATAATTTTTCCTTTCAACATTCTAATGAAAAAAATTCTTTTCTTTCATCATCGAGCTATGCTTCTTGTCAACTCTACAAAATCAGGAATAAATCTTCTAAGGATATTGATATTTCTGAAGGAGTGATCACCTTTATTGCTTATTGGGAGAGATATCTTGGATATCTTGAACATGCTTCAAATCAATGTTTATCCCATCCTTTGACATAATTTTCCCGAGCATCTTTCCTTTGTTACACCAAAGATATATTTATTTGGATTCAGTGAGATGTCATGATCTCTACATCTTTGAAGAACTAACTTCAGGTGCTAAAAATGATCTTCTCTCTTCTTGGAGAAGACAATAAGATCATCTAAATAAATTACTATGCACTTGTTCTTCAAATCCCCAAAGGCCAAGTCCATTTCACTCTGTAACATTGCACCTTTATTGATCAGACCTAAAGGCATCCTTTGATAATAAAATGTGCCCCAAGGAGTTATGAAGGAAATTTTATGCTGATCTTACACATCCACTTCAATCTGGTTATATCTTGAAAACCCATCAAGCATGGATAACATCTCAAAACAATCACAACTTGTAAAATCTGATCCATCATAGGAAGTTGGTAGTTGTCTTTGAGAGAATCTTGGTTCAAGTTTATAAAATAAACTATGAATTTCTCTGTCCTTCCTTACGAAACAATATTAGCAACCCAACCTGAATGATGGATAGGAAATACTATCTTGACATTCATCAACTTTTAGATCTCTTGATAAATGTTACTCGCGGTCTTCAAATTGTATTGTCTTTGTTTCTAGAGGAATGGTTGAATACCTAGCTTTAGAGGAATATAGTGTTGCATCTCCCTTTGATTGAAAGCCTTTAAATCATTAGAGGAGTAGGACAACACATATATGTATCTTTTCAACAATTTAACCATTTTTATTCTTTATCTACCATAAAAACATTTACCAACATTGAAAAACTTTGGCTTCTAATCACTTTAAATACACCTTTTAAAACTTAGATGATTGGTTATATTCTTGTGACACTTTTCCTTTTATATAACTATAATTATTATCAAACAAATATTATAAGCTCACAAGACATTTAGGTATCTTATTACCCTTGAGTTTGATTCATCCATATCGATTAGATTCTTCTTCAACTCTTTCCTTAGGAACCGAAGAGGTAGTGGAATCTTGATATCCAACCTCACTTCATTCAAATTAAAATTGGCTAAAATTATAACTTAATTCGACTAAGTAAATTAAATGGTGGTCATAATTAAATACTTTCTAGTTGTTTTTATCTCGAACATTGGGTCTTAATATCATCTCCACCATAAAAATTATCTTGAATGAAATCTAGGTGGGGAATGAGTAGGGACCCAGAGAACTCTAGAGCATCTACTCTAGTGTTGTTCTCTCTCGACACAACATTAATTACAAAGGCATATAGAGACTCAATATTATCCTAAACCTTGTTTTGATAGTAGTTGAGCCTTTCATTCTTCACCTGAAATGCTCAAAATATCTACTTGAAAATGAGCTCAAAATTACCTTGGCCATGTAGGTTTTTTATTTTGATCTCCTTCAATCTCGCTAGGGTGAGAATAAGGGCATCATACTCAAAAATGTTGTTAGTATTGGAAAATTATATTTTATAGGAGAATGTCTCGAGTTTCCCATCGGGTGACACCAATACGATCCTTCCTCTAGAGCCCATTGTGGAACAAATTCCATCAAATTTGAGATTCCATGTGTCATTCGGGTCTTCTTAAAAAACCTTGGGAGTTTTGATTTTAGACTTATACATCACCATATAGTTTCTATGACCCATGTATTTATACAGAATTTGTGCCTTGGGTTCATCTATTTTTAAACAATGTACTCAACTTGCCTCTCTGGAAATAAATTCTTCATATTCCCTTACAATGGAATCAATACATGATATAATTCCATCTATATTTCACCTCTAACTTCTTTACAAAAATTATTCTCAACAACATATAATAGGATGGAGGTATGTCATTAATAAGAATTGTGGCCTTAACTCATTTTTTTGGGAAAAGTAGAAAAATCCACTTGAGCATATTTTATCCTCCCAACTAGGGGTACCTCCTTGGTCTCACTGAGTATTAAAACAAAAAAATTGAGTCATAGTAAGACCAAGTGCGTGAGAATTTTTTTTAGGAATCACATTATCTGATGCTCTAGATTCAATGACATAGTTATTGAGTTTATGCCAGCTAATAACAACATTACATAGAAGGGATCAATTTTCTGGAGGTGGAACGTATGCGAGGCCATTATATTTTGTGGGGATGGATAATTGGGGTCAACAAAAGACCTTAAAAGATAAAGAATAATGACTAGGCTTAGAATGGACAAATTTTACCTCTTGGGAAAAGGTCTCAGGGTGAGTCTGATAAAATTTAGCTTCAGAGATCTAAATTTTAGTCTTTTTATATGATCAATGATATTAAAATACCTTGAAGTGGATGGATCTTCTTGACTAGAAACAACATGTGATGGTGAAAATTAACTCGCAACAATTAATATGTTGTTCACTAATCCACATTCATTTATTCATTAGACCTAGGGACGTAAAATTTCAACTCTTTCAGTGTTGTATACATAGTTACAGGTGCTTAAGAGGTATAAACTAAAATATTGTTGTCACAAAAATTGGAAATACAATGTGTATAAATGAACTAAATTGCAGATAAAATGAAATTCTACAACTAAGTAATAAAGCAGGTAAAATCATATCAAAAGTAAAGGAATTAATTGTTATTTTACCACTTGGGAAAAGGTCTCAGAGTGAGTTTGATAAAATTCAGCTTCAGAGATTTGAATTTTAGTCTTTTAATATGATCAATGATATCAAAAGACCTTGAAGTTAATAGATCTTCTTGACCTGTAAACATCATGTGGTGGTGAAAATTAACTCGCAAAAATTAATATGTTGTTCACTAATCCACAATCATTTATTCATCAAATCTAGGGACGTAAACTTTCAACTCTTTCATTGTTATATACACGATCACGGAGTTCTTAAGACGTATAAAATAGAATATTTTTGTCTTAAAAATTAGAAATACAATTCTTAGAAATGAACTATGTTGCATATAAAAGGAAATTATACAACTAAGTGGTAAAGAAGGTAAAATCATATCACAAGTAAAGGAATGAACTGCTATGATTCTAATCTATGCATGCAAGGAACTAAAACAACAAACAAAAAGGAAAGGGGGTTTAACAAACCACAAGTGGGCCCTGCTTTGGGTACTAACCCTTCCTAAGGCTTGTGTCTACAAAAAAATGATATAACTCAGATTTTATTCATCAACATGAAGATTCAAAATGAAACTTATAACAATTCCTTAACTATGGATCAATATCTAATGTAGTCTTGTCATTCTCTTTATATTCAACAAAGATGTGAAGAGACTCATTCAAACTAATAGTTACATTTTGATTAAGTAAAATATCATTACCAAGAAATATGTATATTCTTATGCATGCAATCAAAACTGAGAAAAGGTGTTCTAATAAAATAACAAAATTGTTCATTATAACAATCAGTTATCAAGTTAAATCAACTAGTTCTACAGTTGTAGTTACAGAGCATAATCAGGATCTACTTCTTGTTGTCATAACTGCTTCTTTATTGATATGCATAAACATAGGTGAAGTATCCACATTGATCAATCTTCCCAAAATCATGGTCTTGTATATGTGTGTGTTCTCCTTTATTTTGTAGGTGCTTTGTTGTGGATGAGTCTTAATTGCTGTATTTTAGTTGTTTTGGATAAATACCTTAACATTGTGATAGATTTTCTTCAGTTACATGTTAGTGGTAACATATAACAACTTCTTGCAAATAATTATGGAATTTAGACAAATAACTATTAATCATTTCATTGTATCAAAGAGATTAACATGCACATTCAAAATCCATAAAATAGAGTAACTTAGTAATAGCTATATTAATTAATATAAGTTCCATAAGTTTAAGTTCAAGTGGAAATGTCTGACAGGATAAAAGGGATAAATAGTGCAAGGGTATACAAAATATACAACATATGAGACAATTAAAACAATAATTAAAGGGTCTCATCACACCACAGACTTATTTTCTTGAATTTCTACATTCAAGATCTCATTTCCTAGTCTTTTCTTTCTTGGGATTTGCCTATATGATACTACACGGTCGAAATCAATTGGAATGGATATCCCTTTACGGTTCATTGAAGAAATAACCTACATTCTTTTTGAATTTTTCCATTACCCTTTCCTGTAGTTCCTCATTCAATTCTTTGTCCCCAAACCAGTGAGGTATTGGGTAGTGGAAAATTGGTGGATAATATCTATAGGGAACCAAGTTTTTCCACATCCCCTTGCTACCTCAATATATGGATTGATTCTCTGGAGAGTTGGGATAATGTTTGGATAGGAATGCATTTATTTTATCCTCATCTCTGGTGATATTTCTTCCCATCTTCTTTTGCATGCTTGCACTATTTCCACACCATTGAACCTAATGTGATCTTTGAATTCATCATGGAATTCTTCTCTCATCTTGTATACCCTCTATTTTATTTTCTGCTCTTTCATAAACTTACCATACTCTTCAATCATTTCCTTGGTATTGCCCGCCTTTGTTCTTTACAAAATTTTCTATACTCTACCATTTGTTTTCCTTGTATAGCTCATTGTGGAAGTAAGAAAACAGTTCTGAAATTGTACATCCCTAATGTAGAGAATAGGTGTCATATTCTAAAGCATAATTAAACATATACAATTCACAAATAAGTAATTAGATCTCATGGGGCATTTTCAAATATATTCTAAAGAATGGCTAGCTCCACTGATATCAAATGGTATGTCATTGTTGATACAATTGTATTTCAATTGCAACATTTGTTCCTTTAAAAGACAACATAAATACTTGATGGTGGTCTACATTTGAATATTTCATTTATCACCTCTATTGTAGCTTCTTGTTTCTTTTTAAGCCTTGTAATCTCATTGTCCTTGGCCCTTAGTTGTCTATCTTTTTCCTCTAGATCCTATTGGTGTTGGAAGAGTAAATTTTTATTTTAACACTTATTTCACTAAATTTGGACATATTCCAGTAAATTTAGACTCCAGTATTTCAAGTATTGGAAGAAATCCATCTCCATTTTTGCATATATTGGATTCCATTTTTGTCTATATTGGAATCCACTAGTAAAAATTTTAGATTCCAATATTTTCATTGTTGGAATTATTCTAGTTCTAATTTCACTATTATTAGATTTCAATATCGATATTATTGGATTCCAATTTCTTTGTTTTTTTATTTTCAATGTTGAGAGTATGTAAGGCTAGCAACTGCTAACTATTATAAGGAATGAGCCCATTGGATTAATAAAAAAATTAACAATAACTTCCTGTAAAATCTAGTTCAAAGTCATGAGCGGACGCTAACTATTATTTGTTGATCCTGTTGTATTAAGGTGAGTAGTTGCTAACTATTATAAGTCATGAGCCTCGATGTAAGGTGAGTGGTCACTAAATATTATAAGTCATGAGCCTCAATCTAAGGTGAGTGGTTGCTAACTATTATAAGTCATGAGATTATTGTATTAAATGAAAGTGAAAAATCCTCAATGTAAGGTTAGTTTTCGGTAACTATTATAAGTCATGATCTCATTGTATTTAGCTACGAGCCCCACATTATGAAAGTACGGTGCTTTCATTTTTGAAGTATAATAGCCTCTTAGTATCGAGGTGTGAGTCCCACACTCTTGAAATTCTCGAGAGCCCCAAACTTTTTAAATGTGACCCCTACATTATGAAAATTTTGAGCCTCACACTTTGAAGTGATATCCCCCACTTTAAATAATCTGAGCCTTACACTCAGAAAGTGTGAACCCCTCTTTCAATGTTTGAGATTCGTACCTTGAAAGTGTGAAGTATTGCACTTGCACTTTCGGAGTGCGAATCTCAAACTTTTAAAGTGCGAGTCACACACTTTTAATGTTTAGTATTCACATATCCTTAAATTTGACACTAACGTTAAATGCTAGTGGTGTTATGTTGACTTCTAGTGGAACTCACAATAAAATTATATTCTCACCCAAAAATATACCTTGTAATAACCGAAGTATTATTTTTTTAGATTGTACAAGTTCACTAGTGTTTACTATTATAAACTATATCTTCAATTAATTATTAAAAGAAAATAACAAAATTGGGAGTTTATGTATATCAAAAATTCTATTACTTTGAAATATTGTAGAATTTACGCTTGGAAATTTTTCCATTCTCCATGTAAAAAAAGATTCATTTCCGTGAGCAAGAAAATGAAATAATACTTGACACAATATGAGAAAATGTTTATCAAAGCAACGTTGTCTTACGCTCTTCAAGATACATTGAACCATCATTTTATAGTTTACATCAATCAAAACACTCATTCTTCCACAATTGTATTATTTTTGAGTAAAGAAATAAAAACTGATCTTTCATCATCTTTACATTGAAAGGTTCTATCTCAGTAAATTTCAAATTTGTTACAAATTGATACATATACAATTATAAATGTTATATGAGGATTCGTCACACCTTTTTGGAAAATTTTATTTTCACCTGTAAAACATGAATACATTTGTTTCATGTAGAATGGGACTATTGGTTTAGATACAAGTAGTGTTGAGTAAAGTGGCGGTGGAGGTGCTATCAATGTTGAGACTAGTATTTACCAACGGAAGCAATAGAAGAATGTACTACTACTAGTATCGGAAATGGATTGATTTAACTATGACAAAGCCAACCATATTTGGCAAGTGGAAAAGGAAAAAATTTAGCAAAACCCAATATTACCCCTTCTAAAATAAATTCAGACACACTTTTATATGTTTTAAGGGTTCGAGTGGTTCAAATTTTTATGGAAAATATTTTGGACTGTAATAGGTAAAATTGGTCATTGTTTACTTGAAAATCAGCTTAGCCATTGAGAAAAGTAGACCTTGAGAAAGAGAGGACTCCAAGGGATGTTTTTTTCCCATCACAACACCATCCAAGTCTCATTCCAGTCAAAAAGTGTTTTGTGAAATCACCTCACTAAATCTCAAAAACAAATGCCTTTCAGAAGTGTATCTTGTGCTTCTGTAACATCATTGTGCTTACCATCTACATATCCATCTAAATACCTCATGTAATTATTACTAGGGTTCAGTTGGTTTGTTCAAATACTAGGAAATTACATAGGAGTAGGCACTAGCATCGTCAAATTTAGAACTCTGGAAACATCATGCATGGTGGGTCGAATAGATGGCCATTTCTTGGTACAAAGAAAGGCCAAATGGAAGTTTTTCTTAAAACCCTAAGAACCCTACGGTGTTTATGAAAATTCCGTATCAACAATTTCCATGAGTGTGTTGTAGTCTGCTTTTGATAGAATTTGGGTTCACTTGCCAATGTCAAAGAAAATTCCATCCACATTTGATTTCTCTTGACAACAAACCTTAAAAATACTTAAACAACGTACAATGTAAGATCCACATGAAAAATTAAAAACAGAGATCTTACCAACTTTGGTAGATTTGAGTTATTGGCCACAACTTCCTTCTTGTTAGTAATGCCAGAAGAGCAATCTCGTAACTATATACATAAGATTTATTATTCATACTTGATGTTCTTGTATATTCAGGTCAATGTAACAAATGGTACCCATAACATAGGTAGAGCTGTGGTGTTTGGCCAAGGAAATGCACTTGGAAGTTCTAAAGTATGTCAAATTTTCGTTGAAATTATAATCCAAAATAATATTATAAGTCTTCACATCCATGTAAACAATGTGTGGGTTACAATCATAATGAAGATATGGCTATCCTTCTTCAACACCATGAACAGTGATTTATCTAATTATTCCAATCTAGATTAATCCTATTTAATTATCCTATACGAAAATAAAAATTAATAAAACACTTGTTAAATTTTCCAAATATCCATTTTAATATGAAGGTTAGAGGTTGATTGGATGCTTCTATTTAAAAAATTTAATCTGCATGATTTGTAAAAATTCATTTTACTCACCATGTAGGATGTCCAACATACTTTTGTTTACCATGTAATCATAAAACATCAGGTTTCCAAGTGGAGAAAGTGAACACCCATGTAGACTCTCGGGATTCCAATTCTTGATGCTTCTAACTATTTCTACATCGGTTTGACTCAAATGCAAGCAAGATTAGTGGATAGTGATTTGTACATTCTTTTTATAGCAATTGGCTTATAATTATTTAGATCACATTTATAAATATTTGTTGTAGCACCATTGCCAATTACATATTTCTCTTTAAGATTTTTTGTGATTTTCATTATGTCACCACACATGTAAATATCGAAGTTCATGTGTAGTATGACCAACCTTTGAGAACCTAAATGTAAAAACTAGATGTGTCAATGAAGAAATTGTAATATAATATTTATTTCTGATTTTTCATCGATAATCCATACAATATGAAATCATGTCTTGCCATGTTAGTTTTAACACCTTGCTCCATGTTGTCGTAGATATTTTTGTAAATACCTTTGGATTATTTGAATGATACAAAGCTATATAATTATTCATAATAGTAGTAATGAATCCCAACACATGCAAACAATTTCCTATTTTGAGATGGATGTTGTTCATTGCATTGGGCCAAAAATATTTTAGACAACATCATATATATATATATATATATATATATATATATATATATATATATATTAATCCAAGTTTGCCAAAAAAATTATAACAATAGAAGAATGTCTCTAGAACTTGAGCTATTTAAAAGACAACTATTATTTCTTGCATCAGTTAATTGGTGATATCCAAAAACCATAAGAAATAAAATTGAATTGGTATGCAGAGAAAATTTGTGTTTATATCTACAACTGTATGGAGGAATTAATTAAAAGTTTTTATTGATAGGAATTTCCCGGATGGATTGTTGTAGGAGAGGTTTCTATAAAAAATAGAGCCATTTACAGTATCTTCTATTATTATTGCAAGAGAATTAAATTTATTCCTTTCTTAAATACCTCCATAGCTTTCAAAATTGAAGACCTCCAAGTTTCCACAATGATGTAGTGTAACTCATTTTTTTAAAGTGATGGGAAGATATCCATCAATCCACTATTAGCTCCTCTATCCTAAAGTTGTACATTTTTTTTACATTGACGGAAAGATTTTCTATAATATATTGATGCTAGTGGCCACTAGTCTTCACTTATAACAAAAAATTGAAATCTTCAAACAAACCAAATTTAATAGTGATTAATTGTTGAAATTACATAGTGCAACGCACAAAAATACTTTTATTAATGATTTCTTGATTTTTATAATTGAAGGAGGGTTAAAGGGTCCCTTTCCCTTTAAATTATAGATACAATGAGAGGATCAATATTAAATTTTTGAATGATCTAGCAATACTTTGGTGAAAAAACCCTTAGGGTCTATGCCAAAAACACAATAGGTTAGGAATATAAAAAAACCCTAGACAAATAAGACACACATGATGATTTGGTTAAAATACAACTGATAAGGCTATATAATAACTAAAACAAAGTTATAGCTTGACGGATTTTAGAAGCACTTATTTATTTGAATCAGATGACACCTCCATAACCTCCATTTTAATGGGGATGAAAACACTTTCCGCAGGTAGTTCCATAAAAATATGTTCTTTTCTAGCAGTAGCCCGACTCTTCAACCAATCGTATGACTCACGAACTTTCCAGAGAATAATATCCCAATGTGTCGGTTCCTATTGTAATGGATCAAACATATCATCCAGGTCAGGAAAGGGGAACAAAGTATGTCCTGCCCTAAGAGTCTCACCCCATTTGGACACACTAAACATGAATCACATTAGGATGTTAAACCTTTTGTAAAATCTGAAAAAATGGCCATGTCCACTAAACCTTCCTATTTATAATGATCCTCAAATAGCAAGGGCCACGATGCACTCTTGGTTTTCTCCATTTCCAATTTCATGGCAACCCTATAGGCTAGCTTGATCTACTGACAACCCATCTCTAAAGGCCAATCCTTCACTGGGTGTATGATAAGAAGATGAAAAATGAACGTTGAAGAAACTTTTGCATTTACCCTCAGACGTTCCTCTAGAGAAAGATAATAATCTCAAAGAACTCACTAAATAGCAACCACATCTTTCCCTATTTCAATTCGAAAAATGGATTTCAAATGGTGACGTGAAATTTTAGTATAAAATGCAATTTCATGCACAAACACGGAAAATTGCATGAAAGGAAACATTGGAAAGCCCGTGATAGATGAAATGAAAGAGAGTGAAATAAACATGAATCGTGTGAAAATAAGAAAGATAGGATCATTAAATATATGGAGTGAATATGCCATCGCATGCTTGTAATTAATACAAGCTTGTTAGGGGCTTTAATATCGACCTTTATTGGAAAAGGTGATGAGTTTGGGTGATCAACATATTTATTTCCAATCTTATCACAAAACACTTTGACAAACCCACAATTTTCTATAAAATCCACCTTTTTAGTACCCTCCCAATATATAATATTTAAGGTCCAATATGTAATTAATGAAAGCATAAAAAATGAATTTTATTCACACAAGTTTTTTTATGGCAGCGTTAGCAATAATATGAGAGTTGCCTCTAATAATTAATTCATTACTATTCAAGTCAATAGCAATGGACCAACAATGTTCCAACACTTTAATTTATTGATTCATACATTTATTAATTTACATTGGGTGGGAATAGGTTGAAAATCTACAATCGGGACAACCTTGACAATCAATATCATGATCTTTGCATAATTTAATCTTCAAACTATTAATAATCATTAAAAATAAAAATTCTATATTTGGTCCTTTGAGTAATCTCAATAATTTTTACATATACTTTTAATTTACTAATTTGGGATTGATGGTGTGTTTTATTTATAAATAACATCTTATATTATATTAACAAGTAAAATGATATAAGAATATTCACTAAAAAATTGGGCAATATGGAAGCATGCCCCAAAGCCATGAGTTCAAACTAGGTAGACAAAAATCCTAGGAGTACATCCGATTACAAAACATCACAAGATAGAAAATAAAAAAGTTAAGCCACAACTATGAATTACTAACTAGCAGGGTGTAGATCTTGATCATGCCATCAAGAGCCAGACAAGTCTCAAGGATAGACAATTCCCTTCTATTGCTTTCCTTGAAATAACAAATATTGGTGTGGTCTTGAACAAAAAAACTCATTACTTAAAATTTAATGAAAATAATCTAAAAAATCCATATTGCATCTTGTTGCCTAATTTAAAGCATATATCTAGGAAATACAAACCACTATATTGGAAAGAAAATGATCGATACAATATTGTATGGACAAGGTTGGTTATACAAAATTCCTTCTACAAATATTATACACAACATGCTTTCCACTAACATTATTTTCTCAATACCCTCTTCAACATTATTTGTAATAACACCTTCCGCATTTATGAAACGACTTCTCAAAATTTACTACATATCTACACAACCACACTTCTCTTACATCAATCAACATTATCAACTTATATCAATCCAAAAACACATTCCAACAAAAATTCTAGTCGTTATTCATGTTATTAATTATGCGATTAGCATCTAGAAGAAGGTCACCCTTTTTTTCACGGCTATCTTGCCAAACTAGCTTCGAGGATTGGAGAGAGTCGACACACACATATAACACTTAGACCCAAATTTTTATTTTCCTAGGCCTAAAAAAGTTTTTTTATTTTATCAAACACACCATTGGGCATACTATATTAGAAAGATTTGATCAATGCAATAGAAGTCCATCATTTAATACTATGTAAGAATATTTTTCACCTTCACCTTGCGTATGTGGTTGATCCTTTAGGTATATTTTCTTTAAAGGATGATTTTATGAAAATATGCAAGGCCAAGATGCATAGAACATGTCTTCAGGTTTAAATGATGTACATATGTTATGATGATCTAACATTGCCATACTACGTGGCTATGTTAATTACAAGAAATTGTCAATCGTAGAAATAGCAAAGCCTTCCCTTTCACTAACTAATGATGTTTATCAGTTGCAAAAATTCTACTAGTTAGTCATCCTTCTCAAAGGTTCCTATTCAAGGACTTCATTCGGCCAAGTATAATATATCGAATATAATATAATTACAAATAATGACTTTAAACCTATTGAGATTTTTTGCTTGCATTGTTAAAATAGATTCATTGATAATATAGAGGATAGTGGCTGATAGCCTTCTCCTTAATGACTAATTGGTAAACATAAATAATTCATTGCTCTTCATGATCTTGGATCATTCATTCTAAAGAAAGACCCGTGTTCATATTTTCTCTCCATTTTTAGTAAAATGTTTAGGACTATTTTGTTTAACAAGTTATTTCTGGAAATATGCAGGGCAAAGATGATCAGGATACATCTTCACGTTTAAAATATGTACTTCTATAATTACACTCTAACTCTTATCTTTTCTGCAAAGACAAACAATGATTTTTATTAGGTCGATATTTAAAAAAAATAAAAACAATAGATCCTAGTGAGTGTCAAAGCACTCCTTTTAATAAGTAATGTAGCTTAGTGGTTGCTATGCATTTTCTTTGATATGAATCAACATGAAAAATTTATTATGATGCCATTTCATCCATTCACATAATTTGTTATCTAAGTGCTATGTTCAGTAAGTATCCTAGCTTTCATTCACTAAGCACTTTTGTAATACAAATTTTTTTTATTTATATTTTCTTAATTAAGAAAAAATTTAGCCTAGAGGCTGCTAATATATTCCTTTCTCATTTAACAATAAAAAAAGCGTAAAGTGCTATGTTCTATAAGTATTCAAGCTTAGTGGTTGTTAGGCATTTCTTTTATATGAACTGTTTTTGATCTCTATTTTCAAAATTAATAAACAATTTAGCCTTGAGGCCACTAATCTATTACTTTCTCAAAATACCTCCATAGATTTTGATAGTAAACAATTTTTATATCTCACATATTTTGCATCTAAAAATTTCACTAAAATGTCTAGCGCCTAATAATATCTATTACTATGATATGTTATTAGAGTGCTATGTTCGAAATAAGATAGTATTTATCGTATTTTTGGAAAAAATTTCCTTCCTTTAAGTATTTTATCTTATAAGTCACTAAGCATTTTATTTAATACGAACTATTGTTTCATCTCTATATTCAAAATAAAAAATTATTTGAGCCTAATGGCCGATAATCTACTCCCGATAAGTAACGAAGATTAGAGGTTGCTAATCATTTTCATTGATGCACACCGATGTGTAAAAAGAAAATATGCAAAGGTGTGTGCCTAGCAGTCCCTATGATGTTATATGAGCACCATGAAAACATTTTTAGTAATCATATTTCTTCCCGACTATGCAAAGACCTCCATATCTTTCAACAATAAAATTTTTCCATATCTCACATATCTATCATCAAAATATATTATGGAAAATGCCTAGCGACTGCTAATATTTATTACTATGATTTTTATAAGCATTTATGTTATCAAGAAATTGTTTACCTATTTTCGCATAATCATTCTTTTTAATAATTATTCAGCTTAGCAATGCTAAAAATTTTCTTTCACACCCACTATTTGATTGATCTTGTTCAAGTAATGGAGCTTAGTGGTCCCTAAGTCTTTTACTTGATACAAACTGATATAGATTATGTGTTAGACATAAAATAATTTATGATTAATATAGAAGTTGAGAAATATTTCAATGGTAGGTAGTGCCACACTTGGTTATGGAAGGAATGTATAGTCAATAAGATAATATTATAGTTAATGAAAATACTAGTGATCAAAAACTGTAAAGATATTTATTTACATTGCTAGAAATGAAACCTACAAGCTATAGAGGTTAGCAACCACTAGGCTTCTGCTCAACAAATAAATGAACAACATATGAAATGCAGATTTGTTCATTAACACATGTTAAGAGAATACCCTGATCCCCTATAAAATCTAAGTATTTATTATTTTGAATTCGGTGTTGCAAAAATATCATTCTAATAGAGCTTAGTGGTAATTATTTTATTTCCTATCTATAAAGTACCCTCAAATTCTAGTGAAGCATAAAATTACATTTTAGTTTTTCTAGATTAAAGCATAAATAAATCCAAAATATCGATGATCATGAGATATATTAGAAATTTCATGCCACATGGCAACATTTTAATGGATTACGATTCAACTTAATAATGCGGATTTTTATAGGGAAAAAATATTTGTTAATTGTATCGCTAATTATCTCAACAAGCAGAAAGCAGATTTATCCAGGGGAAGAATTATCCAAGATGGCATTATCATGGTTCATGAAACTATACATTCTATGGATAAAAGTAAAAAGGTGGGGATGGCCATCAAACTTGACATGCATAAAGCTTTCGACAGAGTCTCCTGGAGATTCATGGATGAGGTCCTATCCAAATTTGGTTTTCAAAGAAAATTCAGAAAAATCATTCACTCTTGCATCTCTACCTCTAGATTCTCTGTGGTTGTTAATGGGGAACCTGTGGGTTTTTTTGCCAGTAATAGAGGTATACGGCAAGGTGACCCAATCTCCCCTCTTTTATTCATTATTATGGCTGACAGTTTAAGCAGATCTATTTCCAAAGCTATTGACATTGGCATGATAAAAGGCTTCCCTCCAACTACTGGTAATCAGATCTCCTCTCATCAGCAGTTTGCTGATGACACTTTGTTGTTACTAATGGCTTCTATTATTGAGGCAAAGGCCATTAAAACTGTCCTTAGATTTTATGAGGAAGCCTCGGGACAAAAAGTTAATTTTGACAAAAGCTCTATTTATTTCTTCAATACTCCTGAGGAGAGGCAAAGAAAGATTGCTAATATTCTAGGATGCACTATTAATTCTCTACCAGCTACTTACTTAGGGTTACCTTTAAGTACTGGCAAGATTTCAGTGGAGGTATGGAATGATCTTATTAAGAGATTTCAAAGAAAGTTGGCTGGATGGAAAGGAGCCGTTCTTTCAAGTGCAGGTAAGTGTCTTTTGGTTAAAAGCACGCTTCAAAACTTGCCTATTTACATACTGTCAATGTTCAGCATGCCTACAGCTGTGATGAACAGTATTGAGAAGATTCAAAAACACTTTCTGTGGCACGGTATTGAGGACAGATTTAGATATCATCTTGTGGCTTTCGCGAACAAGTTTTTAAACCTAAGAGACTAGGGGGTTAGATATCAAAGATATCAAACATATGAGTACTTCCCTTACTGCAACATTAGGATGGAGGCTTATAAAAGAGCACCGACCTTGGACAGAGCTGATTAAGATCAAATATCTTTCAAATCAAAACAAGATTTCCTTCATTTATGATAAGTCCCTTCCGAGTGGTTCTATTTTCTGGAACAACCTTCACGCGGCCAGATACACGTTCTCTCTCGAAGTGTGCAGCTAGAAGCTTGGAGATGGGGAAAACATAAAGTCTACGGATCGATAAGTGGATGGATTCTAACTGGATTTCGATTATGATCATATTAAAGACAGATTAATTGCAAAGTATGGACACAAAATCCAGGGATACATTGAGAGGGATGGAAACAAAAGAAAATGGAAGCAGCTAAAAGTGGAGAATGATAATATTCAGGCTGATATTATATCTCTCCAGAATCAACTTTCCCTAATCCATATAAGTAATCAAAATCTTAAGGATGAGCTCATCTGGAAAGATTCTTTTGATGGGGAATACACTGTTAAATCAGGATATAATTCTTTCTTTGCATCCATGGAAAGCGAAATTAAGTGGCACAAGTTGTGGATGCCGGAGCTAACCCCTAGAGTGAACTTCTTTTGGTGGCTAATTATTAATGGAAAGATCCTAACTAATGACAACCTCATCAAGAAGGGATTCATCATGCCGAATAGATGTTGCATGTGTCAATAAGAGGCTGAAGATATAAAGCATTTATTCCTTCATTGTGAGATTGCTTCCAAAATTTGGCAGCTTGTTTTTGCAAAATTTAATCTGAGATGGATTTTTCCCCTTACCTACCTTCAGGCTTGGGAGCAATGGAGCTCTCCGTTTAAACATTGCATGGTGAAAAGGCTATGGCAACTGGTTCTGCCCCACACTATGTGGAGAATCTGGAAGGCTCGTAATGATAGTATTTTCAGAAACAATAGACAAGCTTGTAACAAAGTATATAAGGAAATTATCATTGTTGTGCAAGATAATATTGCTAGATTTAAACCCCCTAAAAATAGACTCTACCCGGAGAATGAAGAATGCATTCTGACTGAATGGAATATTGCCACTGTCAATAGAAATAACAATGGTAATCTTGTAAACACAACACGATCGATGGATTAAACCCCACTGATTGGCACAAGTTAAATTTTGATGGGGCCTCTAAGGGAAATCCGGGTGACTCTGGAGGAGGGGAATCATCAGGGATCAAAGAGGCTATTATGTTGCTACTTTTTCTAGGAGAATGGGCAGATAGACTAATCATTATTCCGAAGCCATGGCGGCTCTTTGGGGTATTAGACTTGCCAGAGATTGTAATATTCCAAATATCATAATTGAAGGTGATTCTCTAAATATTATCAATCTTCTAAATAAAAGCAACACCCAAATTTGGTCTATCGTGGATTATATTGAGGAAGCTATTGATATATGCAAAATATTTGAAAAGGTCCAAATCACCCACACCTACCGGGAAGGAAATAGGTCGCCGATTAGTTTGGCTAACCGGTGTTAATAATCCCTTTGAAACTTGGATTGGGGGGGATGTTCTGCCCACTCATGTCAATAAAGCCATTATCATTGATCTACATGGCAGTGAAAATCATAACTAATGGCTATATTTTAGATGCTAATTTGTGGATCCCCAAGTACATGATGATGACATCACAAAAGATTTGGATGATTATTACGATCTGTGTGGGCTGGACTATCATCATTTCTTGGCATAGGAGGAAAGCCGAGGAGCAGGGAAATAATAACAAGTGTAGCATAATAATTAAACCGGCTTTCACGAGAAGGAAAGATTCAAATACCAAAATCAAAGTTCGGCCTATCCCACACATTGGTAGCTATTTTATAGTTGAGAACAGGAAATGGAGCGAGAGGAACCATGGGGGTCCGCCATGTAAAACCGAACCGACCCACAATCCTGAGTGGAAAGAGAACACGGAGCTTTGGGATTACCTACAAATTGGGGGCCTATCTAATTTCATTGAAAGGATCCAAGGCTTCGACTAAGACATCTCTATCAAATTTTCCTAGGGTTGGAAGAATAGAATAGTCAAATATAGTAACATGAAAATGGAAATCACGGAAGAGCTCATAGCTCGATCATGGGCCTTAGCACGGAAGGCACGAAATTCTCAATAAGAAGGTAGACAGGGAGGTGGAAACCAAGAAATTTCTGGAAGAGGGGGAGAATCTTGAGTTCGTGACTGCTAGCCTCAAGGTGGCATCGATCCCCGAACCTTTTGATGAATCGGCCAAAATGGTGGTAAGGTATGTTACCCTTGAAGGAAGATATGTGACTTGTACCTCAAAAGCATCTCGATTTTTCTAAATCATTTTCGTAGAAATAACATTATCACTTTCCTCACTATCGATTAACTCTCTAGATAAATCTATAAGGGAAGTTCAAAGCCACTTTATGGCTATCCCTTTACACCAAGGCCTTATCCTCTTGATTCACCACCATTTCTCCAAATTTGCCCTCCCATGAATCCTATCCCACCTCCCTCCTCCATACCTCCACCTACCCACACCCCTCCCCCTCGCTAAAAGAAAGAATGAAGATGTTGTCTCCAACAAGAAAAGCAAGAGCCTCAAAGCTAAAATCCTTGCTTCCAAATAGGTCCTAAGGAGCCACAAAGACTTGGAACTAGCTGAAAATCTCCTACATATTAGCAAGCCGGTGGAGGAGCCTAAAGAGGAGGAATTGCTAGATATGGTGGATAGATTAGAAAAGGAGATCCAAGAGCTCAAAGGGGCTATAAAAAACATGGAAAGAGCTAAGGGTAAAAGGATCCTTCAAAGTGAGGAGGAAGAGGGGGTTATTGGGGAAGTATTCAAGAAACTACAGTCCTTAGATGGCAGATTGGGGAATGCTAAAAGCTGAAATGACTGCATATTGTCTACCCTCAAAAGCATTTATAATTTCATTGAACAACATGTCCACAGTGTTTGTAGTTTAAGTGGGATTAATGAGGACATATGGGGCCCTAAAGAGAAAAGGGACATTGTAATTGCCCAAGTAGATTTGCAAGACTCCTCTCAGGCCACTGTCATTTCCTTCTTAATGTCACTGTAGGCTATCAAGACCAAAATTGACAGAGCCATCAAGTAACGGGCTGTTGTGATGTTGTTTTTTGGCTGCGATGTGGCTGTCATTAGGGTTCTGGAGCTGTTTTTTGGTAGAGCTCTTCATGTTGTTTCTCTTTTGGTTTCTTTTTTATCTTGCCTTCTTTTTTCTGGATCTTTGTATGTTTAGATCCTTTTTTCTCCTATATTGTAATATGTGGCTGTTGAGCCTTCCTTGGTTGATGCTTTGCCCTTCTCTCTGGGCTGCTTCTCTCATCTTTACTATCTCGGCTTTTGACCCCTTTTGTATACGGGGTATAGTCCCTTCAAAACTATTTGCCCTTAATAAAATAAAAATTGTATCACTAATTATAAATTTCTTAATAAATGTGTCAATTATATAATTGTGTAATTAACTAGTTCTAACTTGCAAGATGCCACATTTTATTATATTTTTTAAAATTAAAGCGGAAGATAGCTAAAAAATACTGAATTCACACTCAATAAAAATTAATAATAAATGAGGCATATATCGCTCTCTTAAAATTTAAATTTTTTGTTTGGTAACATTCAGTTCTAAGACTTAAGGTAATTTTTGGATGACACAATTCTTCTTTTGATGGCCTCTATTCTTGAATCTAAGACTATTAAGTCTATTCTAAAACTATATGAGGTTGCTTCTAGGAAAGAGATAAACTTTGATAAGAGTTCCATGTTCTTTTTCAACACTCCTATGGATAGACAACACAAAATTTCTAAAAACATGGGATGTAAAATCAATTCCTTACCCACTACTTATCTGGGTCTCCCTCTTGGTACAAAAAAAAATTCTATCAAAGTTTGGAATGACCTACTAGAAAGATTTCAAAAGAAAATGGAAGGATGGAAAGGGGCCATTCTTTCTAGTGCTAGAAAATGTTTGCTTATTAAAAGCACTCTCCAAAATCTTCCTATATATTATGTATCTTTATAATATTCCCTCTATCTTTAGGGACAAAATTGAAAGTATCCAAAATCTCTTCTTATGAAAGGGAATGGAGGAAAGTTTTACTTACCATTTGGTGGCTTGGGATCAAGTTTGTAATCCTAAAAGAATTGGTGGGCTTGGCATAAAGGATATTAGAAAAATGAATGTGGCCTTAATTGCTAAAATGGGTTAGAGAATGCTCTCAGAGGAACAACCTTGGATTGATTTAATTAAGGCTAAGTATCTTGATCAAAAAGAACTAGTTCTTTCCTTAATGATGGGAAACTCCCTCATGGTTCCATTTTCTAGAATAACTTGATTCAAGTCAGAAATTTCATCAAACAAGGCTATAAATGGAAAGTGGGAAATGACAAGGATATTAATTTTTGGTGTGATAACTGGTCTAATTTCAACCTAAATGACTGATTTGGTGCAGTCAAATAAATTCTAGAGAAAAATTATGGAACTAAAGTCAAATATTACATTAAAATGAAGGATAATAGGAAGAGATGGAAACAACTTACGATGGAAAGGACTTATCTAAATCCCACAATCTCCACCCTACAGGAACAATTGGACATCATACCCTTGAATCAAACTGAAGCTAAGGATGAACTTGTCTAGAATAACTCAAGTGATGGAGAATACACTATCAAATCTAGTTATAATTCTTATTTTGAAAACACTCATAGTGATTTCAAATGGAGCAGGATTTGGATGACTAAATTAACCCCTAAAATTAATTTTTTTCTTTTGGCTTGTTCTCAGAGGTAGAATACTCACAAATGACAACCTGATTAAGAGAGGTTTTATAATGCCAAACATGTGTTGCCTATGCAAAAAAGAGGTTGAGGACATTAAGCACCTCTTAGTTCATTGTGAGTATGCTTCAATGATCTAGAGTTATGTTTTCTCAAATTTCAATGTTTATAGGAAACAGTGCAAAGGATTTTCTCCAACTTTGGATCTAGTGGAATCCTCCTTTTAAGCACTATGTTGTTAGAAGACTTTGGAAACTGGCTATGCCTCATATTATCTGGAGGATCTAGAAAGATAGAAATGACATTATATTTAGAAACAATACATAGTATTGCACACACAACTTTATTAAGATTTTTAATGCTATAAAAGAAAATATAGAGAGATTCAAACCTCCCAAGAATAAGAAGTATCCTGAAGATGAAGAATTTATTCTGTTCAATTGGAAGATTGGTGTTGCAAATGTGTAAAAATGTAGAACTCCAAACATGGATAGGTCATCAATTCATTGGAACCCCCAAATTTATGGTGCAAAATTAAATTTGATGGAGCCTCTAAGGGAAACCCAGGGGCAACTGTAGGTGGAGGTGTAATTCGGGATCATAAAGGCTGCTTAGTTGCTACTTATGCTAGTATAATGGGTAATGACACTAATCACTATGCGGAAGCCTTAGCAGCTCTTTGGGAACTAAGGCTTGCCAAGGAAAATAACATCCAGAACATCATTGTGGAAGGGGACTCCATAAATATTATCAATCAACTTAATAATATTTATCCCCCTAGTTGGACCATTAAAGATTTCATTGAGGAATCCATTAGTATCTATCACACTTTCAAAGATATCAAAATTGATCATACTTATAGGGAGGGTAATAAGGTGGCGGATATCTTGGAAAATTATGGTGCTAACAACAATCTCACATTTTAGGATAATGAGAAATACACCCCCATGGAGGTGCAAAATGGTATTAATAAGGATAAACATGGACACTCACACATTATGTAAGATCTATAATGTGATTGTGTGGGCTTTAAAGTACAAGACATATCACACAAGTGAGATTAGTAATTCAAATTACGGCCATAAAAGTTCTCATGATTCTAGAATCTGGGGTTGAATTTAAAAACCATTTTAGTCATATCAAAAACAACGCTTCTAAGGGTGGTTTCAAGTAGGGAAAGCGCAAAAATTACAGAAGGAAAAAGATGGGGGTGCTTTGTGCTAATTAGAACCTAGTTGTGATCCCACTGGAAGGAAAATGGGGAGCTTTGGAATCTTCTTAAAAAGGGGGTGTTTCAACTTCATTGAAAAAATCCAAGGGCATGACCAAAACATTTTCTATGCATTTTTCCATGGATTGGAAGGACAAGAAGGTAAAATATGGGGGTCATCGTGTGCTGATGAATGAGGAGCTGATTGCTAAGGTGACTGGGCTTGATTTGGATGGCTTCGGTTTTTTAGCAAAAGGGTCGACATAATTACAAAGGTAAAGAGGTTTTCTCAAGAAGGGAGGAGCTCATCTTTTTGCGGCGGGCATCAAGGTAAGTTTCATTCTCGAAATCCTACGATGAGATTACTAAAATTATGGTTTGATTCATCTCCTTTGAAGGGAACGTTGTCACTGTTCCTACCAAGATCTTGGTCTTTCTCAACCATTTTAGGAGACAATTTTCAGTTTGTTTCCCTCATTACCTCTTGAATTCACTTGAATGAACCATTCTCAATTTCGTAAGCACACTAGGGCAATCCCCTCCACCAAGGGCTCATCTTCCTCCCGCATAAACTCTACCTCTCTAGATTACCCCGCCATTCCTATCTACCTAGTGACCCAACCTCTCCCATTCTAACTCGCTCCTTTGAATTACTTGGCCACCTCTACCAAGGCCGAAGAGCTATCAAAAATAAGAACACCGAACTTAGTAAAGTGGCCTCTCCTCCCTCTGCCTGTGTTATCAAGAGCAATAAAGAAATGGAATTTGTTCAAAATCTTTTACACATTAGCAATGTTGGTCAGGATCATGCCTCACAGGATGAGAGGGATAATACTCTTCTCAGACTGGACTTATTGGAAAAGGAGGTTGTGAATATTAAGGAGTTGCATCAATTAACCAAGCAAAAGGGGAAGAGAAAACTAAATGATGATGCAAATATTGAAATTGATCAGATTGAGGATATTTATAGAAAGTTGAACTCGTTGGACAATAGATTGGGGAGGGCCAAAGATAGACATGATCATAATATGGCCATTTTCAATGCCATTAGTGAGTTCCTGGAGCAACAGTCGAACCATTTCAATGTTGAGTGGGATCCCTGAAGCCATCTATGGGACTAAAAAAGAAAGAAATTAGGTTATATCAAAGTTGAACGTGAATGATCCAACGCACACTACCACTCTGGCGCTTTTCACTTCTTTATGTACTATAAAATCTAGGATTGACAAGGCCTCCAAGAAATAATTCCCCTTGGTCTGATTGGTTCCATTTTAGTTGTTGCTCTGTTTTGGACAGAATGTTGTTTTTTGGTTGCTTAATTGTAGTTTTTTCCTTGTTTTGATTTTTCCTAGTAGCTATTGTTTGGGTTACTATTGGACTTTATATATTATCTAGATTCTGATCCTCTTTTGTTGTTTTTTCATGTTTGATCTGGCTATTGAGCCTTTCTTATAACTGGGTATAGTCCCTCCAAAACTATTTGCCATTAATAAAAAAATCATTCACTTCTATTTTCTAAATGGATTTTCATTATGTTTAAATTAATATTTTTCATTTTCCGCTAGTTCACAAAGAAACTTTTGACGTTGTCCCAACAGGTTTCTAAATTAGGTAGTATTAATAAATTTGATTTTCCTCGTATCCACGTTATTCCTTGAATTATGCAAATTATATTTGTGAAATATTGAATTCACACTAGATAAACATTAATAATTAATGAAGCTTATATCGCTCTCTTAAAATTTAATTTTTTTCCTAATGTTCACTTTAGTTTTCTAAATGGTTTTTTGTTATGCCGAAATTAATAATTTTCATTTTCCGTGAATCCACAAAGAAACTTGTGTCATTTTCCCACTTCGTTCTAAAGTAGGTAGTATTAATAAATTTGATTTCCTCAAATCCCACGCTATCTCTGAATTAACGTGTATTATGTTTAAAAAATATTGAAGTCACACTCTATAAAAATTAATAATTAACAAGGAAAATATCGCTTTATTAAAATTTAATTTTTTTGTTTCCTAATGTTCACTTATATTTTCTAAATGGTTTTTTATTATGCTTATAGTAATATTTTTGGTTTTCCCAAGTGTTCACAAAGAAAATTTTGTCATTGTCCCACTTGTTTCTAACGTAGATAAAATTAATCAATTTTATTTCCTTGTATTCCATGATATGCCCTAAATTAAATGCAAATATTAATGATGGATTCATTCAAAGTACAATATGAAAAAAACCCCACATTAAATTCCAATAGTGAAGTATCAAAATTTGCACTTTCACTTTAAGAAGTGGAAATTTGAAATTTGAAATTTGAAATTTCCTATTCCCATTTTTTTAGTTTTCAGAATTCTTTTTGCTGAATGCATTTGAAAAGAACTAAATAAACCAAAAAATATATATTAGGGTTTCTTTTTAATTTTCTAATCCTAGAAAATGAGCTCTTGAAATCAGAATACAACACGCGTAGGCACTAATTTACTAGTCCGAGTGCTCAACTCTTGGAGGTTTTTTTAGCGACAAGTTGATGCAACGATCATAATCAAATTTTGGGCATACAAACAAGACAGAAAATAGTGATTGTGGATAGATCATGAGTGCGAGTGCAAATCAGGAGGCCCACAAAGGACAAAATCAAAAGAGATAAGAAAAATAGGTTATAGATAGAATCTTTTGATACTATGTTTTAGAGAGAATACGAAGCTTTAATAGACATTATCAAGTACGTAAAAATATCAGATACAACTAAAATAGGTATTTATCAAAATCATCTATGTTATTGTATGTGTACCATAGTTGATGGTGGGAACTTCCAACCACTTTGTATTTTCCTAGTTCTTATGTTTTGCACTGCAATTTGTCCCTACCTTTCCCTTTGGTGCCTTTGCAATTATGTTCCATCTTCTTGTCAAAATACGTTTCTCTGTCTGAAACCACATTTTTTTCCACCCATGACCAAATATTTTGTAATCCCTTTTAAAATATTTATTCCTTCCGAAAACCCATTTTTTATGTTCAACTATAGCTCAAGTATTCATGTCTATTAAATGGGTTCCCTTTTCATCCCTTCTATCTATCTCTCTAGTTAATTTTTTGTTGATTTTTCATTCTTCTTCATCCATTTATTTTTCTTGTAAGCACTAGAATCTATATCTAGAAGAAAAGAATGAGTCACATATTTTTTTATAAATCGTAATGGTTTTCTTTTGTATAGTTTAGGTAATCATTTTGACTTCCTTTAATGATTTTTTAATATGAAAGAAATAGTCATGACTAATTATTCAATATTCGATTCTCACTTGATTTCTGCGTTGATATATATAGTTTTTATATTTTTTTCCCATGTAGAAATAATTAAATGCATTGTCTTTACAAATTTTTTATGTTTAGTAAAAGGTAAGCACATTATATGTACTCATAAATATTATTAAATATAAATGTTAATCATTCTATTTACAAACATATATTTCATTTACAGTTAGTAACGACTTACTTGATAAATGAGCCAATATAAAGTAATAATTTTTAAATTCTAAAATAACATATTCCAAGACTAGAGGCCACTAAGCTTGATGTTTACAACATTGCCTAGCTATTACAAGACAACACAAGGAAACAAATATTCCAAGACAAGAAAAATATTAAAGAGTTTCTTGAATACATTTTTCAAACAAGAACAAAGACTAGTGGCCGCTAAGATTATGGTTGACTCACATATAATACAACTAGGACAACTTTCTTATAAACCAAGCTAAACACCATTATTATATTTATATTTCTATATTAATTTATTATAATCCTACCATGATATTTGAATCCTAGCAGCCGCTAATGTTGAAGATTAGTAAATAGCATTGGTGCAACATAACAAAGACTTGAGATTAGCGACCGCTAGGATATTTTTGCCTTGCATATAGGACAATTAGTAACGACCTAACTGAAAAAATAACTAGCTCCTTTATTATATTTGGATGTTACAATACTACCTTCTAAGACTAATGACCACTAGGGTGGATGTTTACTTTATTTATTTGATGTTCCAAGAAAACAAATATTCAAAGACAAGATTAATTTAAATGATTTTCCAGAATACACATATTCCAAAAAAAAAAAAATTTGCATTATGGATGTTGAGTTCAATATGTTATTCAAAGTCTATCACATGATATTCAAAGCCTAGCGTCCACTAATGTCATATATTATTCCACTACATTGGTGTAACATAATAAATACTTAATATTAGTGGCCGCTAGGATAATTCTTGTCTTTGCATTCAAGATATTGATTAACGACTAATTGACTAAAAACTAAAAATGAACTAAAATCCAACACCAATTGTTTATCTAGGCAGCCTCTGAGTACAAAATGTTATTCAAAGTTTATTACATGATATTCCTAGCATCCACTACTATAGAAGATAATTAAATAGTGCTGTAGGAAAATCACAAAGACTTGAGGATAGTAGTCGTTAGGATATTTGTTGTCTTACATTCAGGACAATTTGTAACGAATCGATTGAAAAATATAACTAAACTCCCATAATTATATTTAAATTTTAAAAGACTATTTTCAATAAATGGTGACCACTAGGGTGGTTGTTCACTACATTTATTTCCTAAATACTCGTGATTCCAAACAAAAATTTAAGCCTAGCGAATGTTGAGGTCAATATGATATTTAAATTTTATTGCATAAATTCCAAATGAAATTTTAATCCTAGTGGCCGTTGGGTTCAATTTTAAGCCTAATAGCTTCCGGGTTCAATATTTTATTTGAATTAGCATTATTGCAACATCACATAGGCTTGAGGTTAGTGGCCGCTAGGATAGTTGTTGTCTTGCATACATGACAATTAGTAATGACTTGATGGATATTCAAATACATGACTAGACAACAAATATTCAAAGACAGGAAAAATATTAATGATTTTCTAGAGTACACGTAGCCCCTAAGATCGAATCTTATTATACTCCTTCATGTAACATAAATTTTTTTAATGAATTTTGTGATTACACATATTCCAAAAAGAAAATTTCAGCCTATTATACATTGAGTTCAATATGTTATTTGAAGTCCACCACATGATATTTGAAGGATAATGGGTGATAAGGTCATAGATTATTTCATGGCATTGGTGTAACATAACACAGTCTTGAGATTAGTTATGCTAGGATAATTATTGTCTTACATTAAGGCCCCTCTAACCTAAAGCTATAATTTTTAACATTGATGGAAAAATATCCTAGAATACATAGATGCTAATGGATTCTAGTCTACACTTCTACCAAAAATTGACAACTTGAAACAAACCAAATTGAATAGCGAATAATTGATTAAGTTTCTTAGTGCAACACATAATATAAACTTCTACTAATGATTTATTGTATTTAATAATGAAAGGAGGGTTAAAGGGTCCCTTTCCTTTACATTACAGATATAATGAGAGGATCAGTATATAAACCCAAACAATACAACAATACTTTGATGAAAAAAATGAAAGGGTCTATGCCAAAAACACAAGTGGTTGGGACTAAAAAAATTACCTGACTAGTAAGACAGACATGATGATTTGATAACAATGGAACTAGAAAGGTTATATAAAAACCAAAACAAGGATATAACCTGACAGATTTTTGAACCACTTATTTATCTGAATCAGATGACTCATCCATAACCTCCACCTTAATAGGCATGAAAATGATTTCCACTAGCGGTTCTAGAGAAAGATGTTATTTTCCAGTAGCAACCCGACTCTTTAACCAATCGTATGCCTCATGAAATTTCTAGAAAATAACATCTCAATGTGCCAGTTCCTATTACATTGGAGCAAACATTTCATCTAGGGCAGGAAAGTGGAGTGACCTACCTCCCCATCATTGGTTTCCCACCCCATTTGTCCACTTCATATAAAAAATGATATAGGACATTAAACCATTTGAACAAATCTAAAAAAACTTCCATGAGCACTAAATATTATCTACTTTATTTTAATGGTCAAAGAAATATAATTTATTTTAAAATATTATTTACACATATTTTAATACATAAAATTCAGCCTAGTGGATGCCGCGTTAAGTATGTTAGTGGCCACTAGGATGATTCTTGTCTTGCATTCAAGCCCCTATAACCTAAATCTATACATATTGTTTTTTAAATTGATGGAAAGAAATCCTATAATACATAGACACTAGCAGCAGACGCTAGTATTTAAATGTGCCAACAAATTCAAAACTTAAAACGAACCAAATTTAATAGCAATTAACTATGTAAATTGCTTAGTGTAACACATAACATAAACTTCTACTAATGATTTATTATATTTTATAATTAAAGGAGAATTAAAGGTCCGTTTCACTTTACATTATAGATATAATGAGAGGATCAATATAAAAACTCTAAAAATAAAAAAATGCTTTACTTTGAAAAAACACAAGGGCCAATGCCAAGAAAACAAGTGGTTGGGAATACAAGAAACCCCAGACCAGTAATCCAGATAGTATGATTCGATAAAAATGGAAATAGAAACACTACAAAATGACTATAACAAAGATACACCTTGACAAATTTTAGAAGCAATCTTTTATATCGAAACACATGACCATTCCTAACCTTTACTTTAATAGGACAAAAAATAGTTTCCATTAGTAGTTCCAAATAAAATGATCTTTTCCAAAGTAGCAACCAAACTCTTTAACCAATCATACACCTCGCGACCTTGCCGGTGAAGAAGATACCAACATGTCAATTTCTATTGCAGCAGAGAGAAGACATCAAATCTAGGTCATGAAAGTGGAGCACCTACCACCCATCGCCGGTGTCGTGTCCCATTTGTCCACTTCATATAAGAAACTATTTAGGAAATTAAACTATTTGAATAACTATACAAAACATCTACGTGCACCAAAATTTCCTATTTAGAGTGAACATAAAAAGTAAGGGCCACGACGCACTCAAGATTTTTCCATTTCCACTTCCATGCCAACCCTATACGCTGGCTTGATCCAGTGATGACCCATATCCAAAGCCCAATCCTTCGTCGGATGTATGATAAGAATATGAAAAATGAACGTCAAATAAAATTCCACATTTACCCTCAGATGTCCCTCTAGAGAAAGATAATCATCTCTAAGAACTCCCTCAATTGCAACTAGGTATTTCTCTAATTCAATCCAAAAAATGGATTTCAAATAGTGACGCAAAATTTTGGTATAAAATCCCATTTCACACACAACCACGAATTACATGAAAGGAAACATTGGTCTAGGCATGATAGAATAAATGGAATCTCATAAAAGAAACCTAAATTTTTTGAAAATAAGGGGAAGCGATTAGATAAATATATGGAACACTTATTTCACTAAATCGGGACATATTCCAGTGAATTGAGACTCTAGTATTTCAAGTATTGGAAGAAATCCATCTCTGTTTTTATGTATATTGGATTCCATTTTTGGCTATACTGGATTCCATTATTAGCAATATTGGATTCCATTAGTAGTAATATTAGATTCCAATATTTTCATTATCATATTTATTCGAATTCCAATTTCTTTATTATTGGATTCCAATTTTGCTGATAGTGGATTCCAATTTCCCTATTATTAGACTCCAATTTCGCTATTATTGGATTCCAATAATGTTATTATTAAATTCAACTTTCACCACATAATCCTAATTTTTCCCACTTACATAAGCCTAGCAATAGCTATCTAATATAACCTAAGTGATTGCTAACTTACATAACCGAAACAATTTGCAAACCTACATAATCCAAGCGGTCACTAACTTACATATTCCAAGAAGTCACTAACTTCAAGATAGTTTGTAAGTTATTTTTGTCATTTATGCTACATATCAATCCAAATATCATCATACATATATGACTATTCATACATACCTTATTCAAATCAATAAACACCAACATTTAAAATATCTTCCTTGAACATCCTTAAATGGTGTTAAATTTTACGGATGTTTAGAAATTTTTCATGATTTTAAATGTAACATACATGGAAATATTTTATAGAACTAGCATGTGTGATTTGCATGTTTAAAAGGTGACCGTCAATATTTATATACATGTATATAAATAATTTATTCATATATATTAAGCATGGTTAAAAAATCTAGAATTGGCATTTATAAATTTTGTAAGTAGTGTATAAGTGCGAGTGATCACACTTACAAATGTGATTGGTCACACGTCTAAGTGTTAGCCTTGAGTTGCACATCTCTTGACTCATACTTTAAGTGTGAGTATCAACTGACACTGCTAAGTACGAGTATTGACTCACACTTCTAAGTGTCAATCTCGACTCACACTTCTAGGTGCAAGTCTTGATTCGCACCGCTAAGTGTGAGTCTTGATTCACATAGCTAAGTGTGATAACTCACATGTCAAACAATTTTTGGGTAATGGTAATTTTTCAACACTGCCCTTTAAAAATACAAAACAATGTTTATTTATACCAATTATTCTATATAAATTTCATTATTTTTAATATATATTGATGTAAATTTTTATAATTTTTGTAATTTATATATAAATCTATATTAATAATTTATGGTTAAATATTAAATATGTAATTCACATGTGACGTTTATTACAAATATTTGCAAGTATTTTATTACAAATATTTACAAGTATTTACAGTATTAATGATAACCATTTTGTAAGGAAAAATGCTAATTAATGTTGTGTTTGCCTCAACATTAATTAGCCATTAATTTGAGATATCTAAAATTTTCCATTTAAAAGTACATGCGTCATTTGAAATATGTGCACCTTTTGAAGTATGTAACTATTTTTAGCCATTAATCAACTTTTTAATGATAAACAATGTAAAATTATATGCATGCCCTTTTAAATTTGCGTCTTTAAAGAAGTTGGCGGTTAGATTTGTTTACATATCACTATAAGTAGACATTTTTTTAGTTTATATTTTTAACATTTTCCTTTCTATTCTCTTCATCATTGTGTAAGCTTATTCATCAATAGAAAAATCTTATCATAGACAAGTATCAAAAATTTTGTGCTCGAGTTCTGGAAACATTTTGATTTCCTCTCCATGCCAAAAATTGGTATGCATTCTCACCTTTCAGTCCCTCCAAAATTACAAAATTCTATTAATGTAAATTTTTCCATATCTGATTAAGGATTATATCCATGTAAAATTTTCCATAGCTAATTAGGGCTTATATCCATGTAGGGATTTTGTAGATAATTAAACAAAAGCAAGTTTGTTATTTAATATTTTATAGAAGGTAGTTTTGTTTATCAAATAAATAATTTCATAATATAGTAAACATTTTTAGAGTAGTGAAAGAGGATGGAATGGAGCACATCTTGATAGAGAAATGGTGTAGCTTAATACGTAATAACATGAGAGGAAGATTTACAAAAATTTTAAAAACCCAAAACACCTGCCAAGAACTTGTTTTGTTGAGTCTTGAAAAAGAAGCTTGGTGGTATGGATGGTGGCTCAAATTACACAATAAAAAAGTGAATATCGAAATCAATTATGGACATGGTGGTGTGCAGGAATAAAAGAGAAGATGTATTTTATAAAATTGATATTATTTTGTTGTCCACAAATAGTCCTCTGTTGCACATACTCAACAAAATTCAATGGATACGACATCGTTGACATTGTCAATGAAAATATTTTAGAAGATATTCATGTTAAGAATGAGTTTCCATTGAATGTGTTGGTGTTGGATTACAGTGACCTATTTGCAAAAAAATATGGTAATGCAAGAGTAGGAGAACCAAATAGATTTTGGAGAACAAAAGAATGAATACATATTTGTGAAAGGAGAATTCGAGGAATAAGGAAACTCTAAGATGATGGTACTATGGAAGAAAGAAATATCCTTAAAAATTTTCACAAAAATTAAATTTTTCTATTTGCATCGTGGATATGTGGCTTTTGTATTTTTCTACCTACTTGATTTCTCTCTTCTATGCTTCAATGTCATATCCTTCCTTAAGAACCTTTTTGTACCAGAATGTGGGTCCTTTTAAAATCCCCATATTAACCCTTATAGCAAAAATGGACATATTTTTGTACATTGGAATATGTTGTTGTCACATAACCTAGAAGAATCTATCATGACAATATCTTACTTTATTTTGTTAATTCTTATCAATCGATAATATCCAATTACTATGGTGTCACATAAGCTAGAGAACACTAAGCTAAAAATAATATTGTTTAACTTGTTAAATGCTAGTGATCCATAAGCTCAAAATTTTATATTGTTGAAGTATTAGGCTAGCTTAGTGGGTGCTAAGATCAAAACATATTTATTAAACTTTCTCCTCAATCCACCAATCAAAATAAAAAATTCGATAACTTTCAAATTTATAATGTTTGTAATTTATTTAAATAATTTTTAAAATACGAAACTTATTTATATATATTTTATTTTCTAGTTAGTATTGATTTGAAAAATATGAGGCCTTGTTGCAACATTGATTTATTCTATTTAATAAAAATCATAATTCTAAGAAAACAATCACACAACTAGCACATCTAGCACAATTGCACAACTAGCACATCTCCCATCCGTGAGACATGAACTTAATGTTATGTCTTGTTTAATTTAAAATGTCGTTAACAAAATTACTATTAACAAGTTTTATTAAATATACGTGAACATAATGATTGGCTACTTTATATAGGGATTAAGGAAATTAACAACCTTATAATAGAATGCATTGTGAACATCACCAAGAGTGAACAAAATAGAAATGGGACAAAAATGGCTAAATTTTTTTATCCCAAACTACATTCCAATAGATCAATATAAGGAAAAATCACAAAACATGGAGGGGAAACATCCCAAATGATACATCCACTCACGGTCAAAAAAAAATATCCAAGAGCCAATAGACTAGTTAGTCTTCAAACATTTGTACTCCTTCATTGAAGATCCTCATGTACTTTCATATTAGCATCATTCTCTCTCATGAAAGGGATGTGGTATTCAAACTTCTCTTCCTCATTAGAACTACCGAGGTGGATATCATACCTATGAACTTTTTGTCCCTGTTCCATCTTGACCACATGCCCCTGCAAACCCAAAACAAAAATTTTGATCTCTACCATGTTGACCCTGATAGAGTTTTGGGTGATGCAAATTTTCTTAGAGGCATCGATGCAATACATGACATGGTTTCCCATATCCATTCAAAATTATCTTAAAGCCTCCATATCCATTTCCACCTAACTCACCCTGAGATAAATTTTATCAAAATACACATTCTAACACAACTCTACCCTCTCTTTACCTTTAGGTGACTCCCCTTTTGTATCAATCAGATAACCTATAGCTCTAGTACAAATATTTCCATTACCCTTAGGTTCCTTACTCTTCTTTCTCCTTAGTTTGTTCATATGGTTGACAAGAGTATATTTTTCATCTGAATCCCCGATTTGGGCTCTAATTCCTTTTCCACCACCAGTTTACCATTCTTAAAAAGAAAAATAATTAGTCCATGGTGTATCGGGTATCAATATTTCCTTGTTGAAAATCATTCACCAATGTAGAGAGCGACATAAACAAGAAAAAGGGAAGGCTCATAACAATTTTATTCCTAAACATATTTAGCATAGTGAAATGGCGAGTAAATATATTTCTATAATTTTATTCAAGAGTAATGTACCTCATAAGGTGGAGGTAGACCATATTCCCAATATTAGGGATGTAAAATCTAGCTATATCGTCTACCAGCAGGTAAACCATTTATTTAGCACATAATAAATTCTCAATTTCATGCTTACGTCTGGTGCATTATTTTAATATATTTAAGCCCTCTATCTCCATTCCAGTCACCTACACTATTGAATCCTCTAAAACCTAGATTTCCATACCATGGATCACCATCTTGCCATTGTTCCATGCCTAACCAAACTTCAACGCAAGATAAGGATTAGACCTTGTGATTTTTGAGATGAAATTCCTAAACCCGCAAATTTTCAAAATGTGCCACAAAGAGGGGTTGTCATTTAGGGCACCATAGCTTGTGGGATTGGTTCTCAAATGACAACCTCCCATATTTTTAGTCGAATGAGATTGAAAATGGAAGAAACAATTTCCAAAATGAATTGTAAGAGAAAAATTAATACAAATCCTACCATATATCCTGCACGTGGGAAGGGTCATGTTTACCATAAGTACAAGGATGAAATCCCAACATGGGAAAAAAGCCACAAAAACATCAGTAATTAATGTTCTTAATGATATTAATAATATTGGTGATATCATCTCCCCTCTCACACACTTTAAAATTACTACCTTTATCCCCCAATTTGGCAAGATAATCCACACATTTATTACCCTTCCTAGGGTATGAATAATTACATTTATCAAACTCTTTTAGAAATTTCTCATTAGTATCTTTAAGGATATTTCTTATGGTCTAATTATTAATTGTATCCTTTCTCACATTGTCTAGTGTTAAAATATTGTTTTGAACAACTAACCAGAAAAACATGTTGACATTGGTGAGTAAATCCTTAATCAAAATTTTCCTCAAAATTTTTTTACAAGACACCATATGTTCAGAAAATAAATATGTTTGGTCCAAGAACTAATATGTCAGGTGTTATACTTAAGCATTATAGTCATTGATCTCCATAAACATATGTAGGAAAAGAATTTATGTGAAAAAAATTGATCTATGACATTTAAAAGACATCAAATTATTTTAGAAACATGTTCAATATTTTTCATACAAAAACAACATATTATAAGTACAACATAAAAGGTATTTTGTGTTAAGTAACAAATATTTCAAATAAATACAAATTTTATCCTCCAATCTTTACAATTCAATTTGAATTAAGGCAAGCATCTTCATGTTGTTGACCTTGGCAAGTAAATCCTTAGTCCAATTTTTCCTCCGAAATCCTTTGTAAGACAAACTATGTTTTGACAATGAATATGTTTGGTCCAATAACAGATATGGTGTTATAATTAAGAATTGTAATCATTGATTTCCATCAATGCATGTAAGAAAAGTGTTTTTTGAAAGCAATTTATCTAGGACGTTTAAAACACACCAAACAATTTTACAAACATGTTCAATATTTTTTCATTCAAACAATAACATATTATAAGCACAACATAAAAGGAATTTTGCATCAATTAACAAATATTTCAATAATAAGAACTTCTAACATAAATGATGCTAGTCACACTTCTATTCGAAAGTAATAAATTTTAAAAATAGGCTAAAAATTTCTCTTCAATCCAAAACTACTATAGCTTTTTCTCTTATACCAATTCAATCCTCTAACCGGTGGGAGTTCATTACGAGATTAACACTGGAGCTACTAGTGGAAACTAAACTAAATATGTATTTCTTTAGCTTGTTAAATGATAGTGACTCTTTAGCTCTAAATATTATATTCTTCAAATACATTTGCCCACTAAGCTCAAACTAGGTTGATTTAATTTGTTAAATCCAAGTGACCACTAAAATCATAATAATATCTCACTTTATTTTGTCGAAACCTTGACACCACGAAGATCCAAATATTATGTTGCATCATAAGCTAGTGGATGCTAAGTTCAAAATATCATTTAGTAACTTGTCAAATGTAATTGACCACTATGCTTAAAGTAATATAAACAACTATCTACCGAATGTACCTGCAATAAAAAAATATTGATTCAAGTTAATATATATACCCACACTAGTATGAAGTCACATAAGGGTTAAATGTAAGAAGAACTTTTAACATCCACGAGGCTAGTTAAAAGATGAAAAAGAACACTATTCTTGTAATGTACCTGTAATTGTGAATGCAATTGTACCTATAAGAGAACACAAACCCAATAAGGATATTATTCTTGACACGTACATGAAATTGTATCTAAATTTAATTTTATCTTGGTTTGAACTAAACACGCTACTCTCCGTTGAAAAAATCAAACCCCGAGATGGGGAGGAATTGTGGGGATGCATTTTTTCAAGACAAAACCATCCCCATCTCATTCCAGTCAAATAGTGCTTTGTAAAATTACCTCACCAAATATCGCAGCAAAATTCCCATCACAAGTGTTGTTTGTGCTCCCTGTAACATCTCTATGCTTACCCACTTCATTTCCATGTGTAGAATAAACAACCTTGGAGAACCTAAATGTAATAAATAAAAGTTTCTATAAATAAATTCTGATAAGATATTGCTTTATGATTTGTTTTCTGATAATCTATATAATATGAAATCATGTCTAACAATGTTAGTTATTTTATCTTGCTTCATTTTTTTTACAGATTCTTCCTTTATAATATATATGAACTAAATACATATAATATCACTAGCATTCAAACCTTCAACCACCACTAAATGTAGTTATTGAAAGAACATTAAATAATTAATGTTGGGTTTGTCTTAACATTAACTAATATTAAAAAAATTAGGTTATGTTGAGGCAAAACCTCTTTTGGCGGTGGCAAGAGGATAAGGAATTTGTTGATTTTTTGGAATTTATGACATTCATAGATTGCATTTGTGTGATGGATGAGATCAAATAATTAATATTACTAATTAGGATATAATTCAATTAGAAATCTTGGAGACACAAGTTGAAGATTGGAATGAAGGTTCTTGACATCTCTATTTAAGCATCATCTATAACGGGCCTTTGACAATCACTGTCACAATAACCTTGTTCACTATGGGTAGCACCGGTAAACACATTGAGCCTTCTTCATGTGAAGAGGTCAAGGATGACCTAGTAGTAGGGAACATTTTTCATGATGGTGATGATACGCCATCTATGAAAATATTATCTGATCACTCTATTCAAGTAACCTACAGTCTGTTGGCAACCTGGAAGAAAGGAAGAGTCAAAGTGGGAAAGAATAAATTTCTTATTTTAACAGAGCCCATTGCAGTTGTGATGGGAATCCCCATAGAGGGAGACATTTATTTTACTTTCTCTCTTCAAGGGGAGATGGATTATTTCCTATATCTTGGTGAAAATCTGACAATGTATCACTCGGGTATAAATGGGACTCACTTCCAAAACCTTGGGATAGTGTTGCTGAGTAAATGAATAGGTACTTCACACTGTAATGATGCTACAAAGTGATCTATGAACCTTAAATTCTTATTCTTGAAAATTTTTGACATGATTGGAAGGTAAAATTTGTAGATTTTTATTTCAATCACTTGAGAGGTCCCTTAAAATGGCTATAGAAGATGAAGGTCCTTTCCTACACTAAGGCCTTTTGTATTTTCTCTTTAAAATGGAAGCTTCCCAAAAATAAATCTCACACTTCCCCTCTAAGCAAGGAAAGTAGCATTATTTCCCCCCTCCTCTTCTCGCAACCAGCTCCCTATTTCTTTCACCATCACTATTGCTCGCATCTCCCTTCGACTCTAATTCGGACATCATGATCATTAGCCCCCGTTATTTCACTCTTGGGTATCCCTCATCTTCTCTGGTGGCTCGTAACCCTTCAAAACCTCGGATCACTCTCCTAAGGTATCTAAACTACTTTCAAACCTAGAATTTACTTCCTTTGCACCTTTGCTAATGCTTCTCTAGATTCTCCTCTCATATCCACTGACATTGTAATGGATACAACCAACTCAACTCACCCGATCATGAAAGAATGTGTGACTATCATTCCACATTTTTGCATATAAGTTATCATGGAATTGGAAATTCTAGATGTGTTGTGGGATTTCTCCTCATTTTACCTTGATTCTCCTCTATCAGAGAAAATGGGCTCCCCACTGCAGCTTTGAACACAAGTACCATTTAGAGAATATCTCTCCGATCCCCACAAGGACATTGAAAATTATGTTACACTTAGTATCTGCTATCAAGGAATGGAAAAGTCACATCAATATGACCTGGATGAAAATAAATGAAGACTTACTAGAACACATTAAGTTAGTGGACATGTTGGTTGAAGGAATCCCTATTGTCGATGTTAAGGATGAAGCAACTACTCTCATGAATATCCATAAAATTTAATTTGGCTTTTTCTGGTTTGGGACTTTTTGGTTTTTGGTTTTTTTTTACATACGGGATTATTATCTTCTTATTTCACTATTATATATGGGTGTGAGGGATTTTTGTAAGTACATGGGTCATTTGTGAAAACCCCCTTTTACTATAATTCTAAATATTTTTATGTTTTGGCATATCGTATTCACGGCTAAGCTCCTAATATCTTAATGATTTTTCTTACATCCTTAAGATCACTATGCTCCAAATTTAATGTCTTAGTATAGGCTAGTGGCTTCTTATATCACAAGTATCCTAATTTATTTTGATAAAACTTTGTGACCACCAAGCTCCAAAAATTAATGATAGTAACCACTATGCTTGAAATACTATATTATGAAAGTACCTAGTCTCGTATAGTTAAAAATATGTTAATTTAATTTTCTTAATCCTATCGACCGTAACCTCCATATATTATGTAATTTAATTGTTATTCTTTCCATATTTAACATGAGAGAAATAACAAAGCGATTGCTTTTTGAAAAGATTTTGTTTCCTATAAGAAAATCCACTTATTGTTGTGTCCACAAAGCTAAACAAAGAATTCAGGCAAATAAGATTTATAGCCTAACATGAGTCATCGAGAGAAGGAAATAATTTTCATTTAGATTGTTTTCAAAAGGAAGTTTATTTAAACGGTAAAAAAATAAATCTTCAATTTATATAATAGTATACATATAGACTTGGACTCGTTGTACCTAAGAAATGACTAAGTTATCTTTAAAGGAAAATATATCATGTTCATAATGAAGTTGTGTCTGTTTAGAATCATGTTTTTCATGTGTTACACAACTATACGTCTAAAATTATATATTTCTTATGAAATTTTGGTAGAATATTTTTACATTTAGGAAAAGAAAAGAAACGTGGACTAGTAACCAAGAAGTTATACTATAAGTTTTTAAATACAACGTGATCTGCTCGTTTTATAGATTTTCAATAGTTATTCCTAAATGGAAATATATCATGTTCATAATGAAGCTATGTTATAAATATAAATTCTTAATCTTTGCTAGAAATCATATTGAAAAGCTATAAAATATAACAAATAAATCTGGCATTTATATAATGGATACATAAATATACGTGTAAAATCATATCTTTAATATGTTATACAAGTAAACATATAGTTTTATCTACTTCTTACAAGATTATGCTAGAATTATTTTACATTTATGAAAAAATATGGAAACTCATAATTGTGTCTGAGAATCTATAAAACAAGTTTTTACATATGACGCCATCTACTCATTGCATCCTAGCAGCCACTAATCTATTCTTAAAGGTAAACATATCATGTTCATAATGAAGCTATTTTATAAATCTAAATTGTTAATCTTTGTGAATTTAACAACCGACAAAGAAAACAAGTGATCGTCAGGACCAAAAAACCTTATGTCGCCTATATAAAACCAACTGATCCATGAGGGGCGAACGAAAAATGATTTTTTTTTCCAAATTAGTATTATAGCCTATCGACGCTAGGGTAGACAAATTTTCCTATGGTATATTTTATTCATAGAAAAAAAAATCATATTGAAAATATACAATTGAAAAAAAAATATGGAATTTATATAATGGGTATATAAATATACTTATAGAATCTTGTATGTAATTCAAAATAGAATTACGGTTTCAGTAAATAAGTTGTTGAAATAACAAATCATATCATGGAAGAATCAAAGCTATGTTAATTTTTGGCATAGATTAGCGAGGCTCAAAAGGAATAATATATTAATTATAAAATTCATATTGATTTAAATTAGATTTAATAATATTATTGCATATATAATGTGATTAACTTCAATGTACATACCATAGAAATTATGAAGACATTGCATTTGGTTAATTCTACATGGAAACATGTATATGATTGGAAATAATTATCACATAATTGAATTCTTAATACTATTTTATAGTTTTGAATTAATTTTTAACCTTATATATTTTCCTAAAATATCTAAGTTGCAACCATGTAAAAATGTAATATGCATTAATTAGCGTGGTTTCTTCGCATCATCTTGATGAACAACATTAAACATTTTTTTCTCCCAACTAAACTAAAATTAAAAATAAGGTGACTATCCCGAAGCTATCATTATCTTAAAAAAATTCACAGAACGAGAATGAAAAATTCAAAATGAAAATAGCCAAAGAGAGACATTGAATGGTGGAAATGGGAAAGCGTTAAATAGACAAAAATACTTGAGCAGAAAAGAGATTAAAATTTATTTTGTTAACACACAAAAAAAGTAAGTTTTCATGAAGAACAAGACAACTTGGCACAAAAATAAAAAGCAACTGGAAAGCAAGGCTTGACTGCAGAGCATGATTCAGTAGAGACAAAGCATGAATTGTATGGATCACAATTAGATCTGTCGTGTAAAACATAGAACCATTCCAATACGAGAGAAACTAGTAGATCCTACAAATAAAAAGGTACACCTTTACTATAAATACATGGTTTAGTAATATTTGGGATTATTTTGTGCTTTATTCTCGTATTAAACCTCCATTTGCTATCTTATTCAAACAATCATTATGATTCTTTTCGCGACCTCTATTTCTATCTTCCTCGTGTAAAGCCTTTGTGTTCATTTTTATGTGCTTTTTTATTGTTCCTTTCTCTGTGAACAAGATTATAATCACATAAAAAAACTAGGATTCAACCATTCAGTTCTACAAACTACGGTCTACGCATATTTTTTTATTTTGAAGACATGCTTTTCTGATTGACCAAAAAAATTAGAAACCCTACTCAATATTTCTTTGAGGTATTTAATAATTTTTTTAGCACATTCCACGAAATAAATTTCAAAAATAGAAAAAGAGTGGGATATGAAAATTTCAAATTTTCACTTTCCCCCTCTAAAAGCAAAAGGGCGGGCTATTGAAATTTCAAATATCTAAAAATGTGGGGAATTCAAATTTCTCTATTTTTATTTTTACATGGTTTAAAAATTAAAAACTAAACATTTTTCATTTTCTATAGCCTATAATAATATAAACATAATAACAAATATATTATACAACATATAATTGAACCAAGCATAGAAAAAATATATATTATAAGAAAACAGAAGAAATAAATCCTAAACATAGTTTTGAAGTTTATTAGAATAATATACAAACATTTACTTATCAAAATCGATTTCTACATTGTTAGATATAGTGTGTGCTAATTTAAATTAATTATCCAATTAAAATGTGCCACGTGGCAAGTTTGAACAAGCTATTTGGGATACATAATAAGGCTAATGATCCAAGACCATATAATTAGTGTTATTGTATGGCTATTTTCAAAATAAGAAACGTTTGAGCCTAGGCTTTGATACACCATTTCTATCAATAAGTTAAGGAGCATAGCGGGTGCTAAGAATTTTATTTGTTAAGAAACGATGTGAAATATGTCTTGAAAACCATGTATTTTATGACAACTAAATACTAAGAATGGTGATCCACAACTTGAGATAGTGTCTAAAATGAGAAGAGGTAAAGGTAGGATCCCAAGCTAAACTAAGCTAAGTTAAACCATGATTTATTATTTTATGGCTACTTTCAAAATAAGAAAATTTTGAGCCTAGGGTCTGATATGTTGTTTTTGTGATTAAGTAAATGAGCTTAGTGGGCACTAAACATTTTATTTGATAGGAAATGATCTGAAGTATGAGTTGAAAACCATGTATCTCATTAGAAGCGTATGCTAATTCCAAGGATCCAAAATTTTAATGATAGTGTTTAAAATGGGAAGAGGTAAAAGGTAAGAGGCTAGCTAATGCCAGTAAAATATATCATTATTTATTGTTATTTTATGAATATTTTCAAAATAAGAAACTTTTGAGACTAGGTCCGATATGCCATTTTTTTAATAAGTAAAGGATCTTAGTGGTCGCTTAAGTATTTTATTTGATTGTAAATGATATAAAATATGAATTGAAAACTATGTATCTTATGAGAACTACATATTAAGGCTAGTGATCCAAAACTGTAAAGATAGTGTTTATATTGATGAGATGTAAAGGTATGAGCCTAACAACCACTAAGCTATACCATTCAATTTAATACGTTATGGAATTCCATTGAATACATATGAGAGCTTAGAGGTTGCTAAGAATTTTCTCTCATATGAATATATGCGAATTATATGTTACAGACAATAAGTCTTGTGAGTACTACATAGTCCATGAAAACATAGTAGCGACCCAAAGCTATATATGTATGGTATTTATAATGACTTGTAGTAATGGTGGGAGCCTAGCAACTACTAAACTAGAGCATGATCTTTTTTTATCGTTATTTTCAAATTATTAAATTGTTGAACCTAGCGTCCATTATGCCCTTACTTTCGATAAGGAAAAAATGCTTAGTGTTTGCTAAGAATTTTCTCCCATAATATCTAATGTGAATTATGTGTTTAAAAAAATATACCTTATGTGAACTACGTAAGGTTTGATCCCTCTATATGGTATGCAATGCAACTATTGTCTCCTATAGGTACATTCCAACCAACATGATATAATTATAATCAATGAAAAAAACTAGCGATTCAAAGGTTTACAAATAGTGTTTACAATGACCGTAATGGTAGGATCCTTGAAGTCACTCATCTAGGTCATAATTTATTATTTTATTGCAATTACCAATAAAATGAACTATTTCAACTAGCCTCCATTGTGCTATACTTTCGATAAGTAATGAAACTAAGAGTTAGGTAAACAATTTTTTGGATACAAAACTTTGTGAATTATATGTTACAAACAATATATATTTTGGACAATACATATGGCTTGATCCCTATCAATGATTTGTAGTGTATCACTTTTTTCTGCCATGGATATGAGCCAAAAGTGTAGAGACACTAAATTTTTGCAACCTAAGAAGACTAGCACTATAAATAAGTTAACATAAGTTCGAAAATTCTGGAATAAATTTCTTCAATTAGTATTGTAAATCTAACTTATAGTCATAGTAAGAGAGAATAGACCCTTCTTTTAGTGGTACTCAAAAACATTGTTAATAATCAAATATTTTCTCAAATAGGTTTAACCCACCATGACCTTATAAAGAGCATTATTTCGACAAAAATACTATTGTGAAGAGGGACATACTTACGTTTAGGAAAAGTGTAATCCTTCCCTTTTTTTTATAGTTTGTCATAGAACTTCCCCAAGCTCTATGCTTAAAATATCGTATTTAGAGTGGTTATAGACATTTAGAAATAATGAATATAGTATGTCTGATATACATATATTTCACATTGTCTTATATAACAAAAAATGATGAGCTATCACTAACTCCATTAATGTAATTTGTTTCACAAATACTCTCCTCAAAATACCAAACATTAGATCTTTTGACTGCTATCCTTTAAACATGTTCATTAGTCTGTTATAGGCATCTAAACCTCACTACTATAGTATGACCGATATACATACAAATCACATCATCTTGTAAAACAAAAAATCCCAAGCTACCACAAAATCTCTTCAAAATACCAAATATTATATCGAAATGTCCTCTATGGTTTATCATTACAAAGGTTCAAATGGCTTAAGAATCATTTTAAGTTGTTGTTTTGTATGTTGACTAGAAGTCTATCTACCACTAAATTAAGTATTTTTTAATGTTCCTATAATGCCATATATGTAATGTTATAGCTTATCTGACACATATGTAATACTTTTAAAAGGTGCAAATGGTTTCATATATTTCAATGCATCATAATTCCATTTTAGAATTTTAGAAAATTTTGTTAATATTGATTTTATCCACAAAATATGAATTACTGTAACCAGTTGAATGATACATAAGATTTCCTATCAAATCCTAGTGGTTGCTAACCGTTAAGTTAATTAATTTGTAATGATACATAATAATAACTCTATAGGTTGGTATACACTAGGGTAGTATTTAAATTCATTAACAGAAAATGTGAGAAAAATATTTTAAAGCTTGGAAATGACCTAATTATTAATGTATTTTACTCTAAATATAGGTAAAATGTCTTCCATTATTTGTGCTCCATTCAAAACAATTCCATTTATCGCAGGAAGTATTTGTTGGAAGAAAAGAGACGAGGAGTGGTTTGTGAAACTTAATTCTCCTAAAAACTACCACGTTGACCTGTGGTTATTTTCTGTTATAGATGAAAATCATGAGGAAGTTGGTATTTTTCTATCATCAGAAGTTATTGATTTGGGGACACTATAAGTCCAGGTGAAATGCTTTGACTTTAAAAACAATAAGTGTATTATTTTGGATATGGATTTGGATGTTTCTTTGTTTAGGAAATGGGAAATGCATGCCTCCATAAAATCTTTCCTTAAGGAATTTTATATCCTTAAGTTCGAGTAGAAGAGCATAAGCACTCTCAAGGATATTTACCAGGGCACTACTAAGAGTGTTTGGGAGTATGATAACCATTTCAAAACTCTTTTCTCCAAACATTCATATGATATCCATGCAAGAAAACATGTACAATGGTTCATCGAGGCTTGATCACACCTTTAAGGGGGTGTTTTCACATAAGACATATACGGATCCATGCGAAGTGCTTGAAGCAACATTGCATGTTAAGCTAGTCGAAGTATAGACACTAAAGCAAGCCCATTCCTAAAATCTCAAATTACATCTATGACAAAGCGATTGGATAAATTATCATCCAACTTAGTGCATGAGACATGCACTAGGATTTGGTGTATAGATTGTGAAGTTGAGGGCATACTAAGGATAGTTTTCCCCATAGGTCAGTGCGTTCATTGTTGCTAGACTACAAGATATGTCATTTAGACCATGATGCAAGTAGTTACCCATTATTACAACACACGATAAGCAAAAATTGATCTTACTACCGTAATATTTTCTGGTCCACGAATCACAATACCAAAGATTGTGGGTTTATTGAGTAGATCCATGATGCCATTGATATTGGTATATGATAGACAAGAGTATCGAATAACTCTAAAGGTAAAAGTGAGCACCATGATCGTGATCACACTCAAGGGCACTATGATAAGAATGAAGGGTGCTTTGAAGGAGGTCATGGTAGAGGTCAAGGATATCATGGTGGATTCAAGGGATGAGGCCGTGGTGGTGGATGAGGTGAGTTTCCTCATGGAACATGTTATACGTGTAGATCTCCTGACCACTATAGGTGTGAATTCCCTTAGAATATTACTTGTTATTTTTGTGGGAAGAATCATAACTATGAGGAGTTCCCAAACTTATATGAGCATCTTAGAAAATAACATAAATAGGAAAACAAGGGCACATGGATGGTTAGAATACAACGCACCATGGAAAACTAATGGATGCCAAAGTTGGCACCAGAACCTAAGGTAGTACTTATGAAAATTACTACACACACTAAATTTGCGCACACACCGAGAAGAATTGTAACCAAATCATAACATTACTAGGGAAGAGGTATTACATGTGACATACCCAAATCCTACACATCGGAAGGAGTTTCATCAAGAAACCATGGAGGTACTCATAAACCTTCGGGGTGAGATATGGTGTTTAAAGGAATAGTCACGGAAGATGGAAAAAAAGGCAGCAGAGTGGTCTAGCTAGATGTTGATGATTTGAAAGAGGTATGGAAGATGTTACACTAGGATAATATTATTCCATTAGTAAGGAATTAGTTGAAGGGAAACACTCTACGCATAAGCATTGAGAATGGATGGAAAATCCTGCATGCTAATATCCCCCTCATATATTGGATTATGATAAGGAGATCACCCTAAATGCTATTGTGGATGGGTGGCATTTGATAAATATATTTATTGACACTAAACATAAGTTTATGTTATTACTTTAGATGTATGGGTACAGATGGAAATAACTCCATTACAGTTATCCCCTAATATATTGTTTATGGAAAATCAAACTAAGGCCACTCCAATAGGAGTTTTGAAGGATGCATCCATTACTATACAAGGGGCCAAGTTCACTGGGGACTTTGAGGTCTTAGCACTTACAAAATTAGAAAAATTCCCAGATCTACTTGTGTGCCCTTAGTGTTATGAAAATAATGTTGATCTAGGGTTCGAAATGGGTATATAAGTCTTGAGAACAAGAAATAATGAGTTATTATCCCTTTTACGGAATGGGAAATCTGCATCTTATGTTGAACCTTTGATTGGGGAAGACCATAACATAATTTATGTGTGCACCATTCAAGATCTAGAAGTACTTGAGCCATCTACGGAAGGAATCCTCTAGTGGGAACATGTATAATCTACTAGTGATACTACAAGTATTCCTTGTGATAATTGGTCACTTGGAACTTATGAAATTGTTGGGTGTGAAGTAAGAAGCACATCTACGTGAGCAGATAAGCATCACTTTATTAGGAGGATAGGAAACAAATTTTTACCTTGGTTCATTGAAGAAGGAGACCTGTGGTATTCCCGCATACCATGGAGGAGAATTTGGAAGGATGAAATGGATAGAAGAAATATGTTAGTGTATACCATACATGGGACAAAAACATGTTGGTGGATGATTCACAAGGATAATATCATAGAATGAAATGAAGTAAGAATTTCTCTAACTTACTTTCTCAGAGCAATGTGCCAACTCAAATTTGCACATATCATGGTAATCATCTTGTTCAACACCATGTTCAACAGTGTGAGATACTTTGGACAAAGGTGTAGGATGATTTACCACCTTCACTTTGGGTGTATAAACCTTATTTCACTTTTCGAGGTTACACACGCACTTGGTATATTTATGCGGAGCTGCATAGGGAGACTTGAAATTAGGAAGACTTGAAATTGGGAAGACTTGACCTGTAGGAATGATCTAGAATTTTGACTAATTCTCCACTAAACCTCGATGAAAGAGGCATTACGAATTATGGATAGATTTACTATGGGAGATAATGCAAAGGATGAAGAACTCATTCAAGATTTATTTGGTGAGGCAGACCTAGGAGTGCGTTTTGAATAAGTAGATGAGAAGATGTTGAACTACTTGAGTGCGCTTGCCTTAAGAAGAAGAAAAGAAAGATGGTCTACATAGTGGATGATGAAGAAGTAGAAAATTTATACATAGATAATTTGGAGGGTATGCTAAAAGTATTCGACAATTTGGATAATAAGGCACACACCTATCATGAACCTATGAAGACCATGAAAGTTAACATTATCATGGATAGTGAACCTAAAGAGGCCATAATTGGATATTATTGGTCTGATTTTGAAGTGGCTAAGATAATTGCATTAATATGAAATTTCTAGGACTTATTTCATAGAGGATACCATGATTTTAAGGGATTGCATGAGTCTTTGGGTAAGATGAGGATTAAGTTAAAAGAAGGTGCACACCCAGTGAGGAAGAGACCTTACAAGATGAACCTTAACTTGTGCATAAAAGTTACAGAATAAATTGACAAGATCTTGAAATATGGCATCATTAAGCCCCTAGAAGAATCAAATTGGGTCATCCCCATCATAATCAATATAAAGAAACATCGTAGGATAAGAATTTTTTTGGATTACAGGGAGCTGAATGTTGCATGTGTGATTTATCCTTTTCCTACAATTTTCACCGAGGAAATATTATAGGCGCGCTTTGGGTGTGAAATTCACTCTTTTACAGATGGATTCTCTAGATATTTCCAGGTAAGAATTATGAATGAGGATCAAGAGAAAATATTGGGCCCAGAATATTGGCTAAGTATAAGAAAGCATGTGGGTGTGTGGGGTCTATTTGAAGAAGGGTACACGAGTTGAAGGCACGTAGGATAGGGTTCTAGTAGGGTTTAACAGAACACATGATGCACATGCGTAAGATAAGATAGGTTTTTGGAATTAGCCATATTCAGAGTTCCAAGTAGTACATGAGGAAAGTGTGACCCATCTAGCATGCAGAGTGGATAAAATGTCACTGGACAAATTGTAAAATCAAGAATGGAATATTCCATGCATGTGATGGAAGGATCCAGAAGGACATCATTGCAAAGAGTGGAGATCTTAGATCAAATGAGGCATGCTCCATGGGAAGACCAATTAGACACTTGGAAACTAAATTGTTACCTTAGAATGCATGGCGGTGAAGGTAAAAAGCTATATATAAAGATGCACGGGTAGTAGAAGGGGATTGGGAAGTAGTGGTAGTGTGGTGGAAGAGAGGTGAAGCTCTGCAAAAATATTATGGAGGATTATATGGGTTGGGATTAGATAAAATATATGAGTGATGGCATATTTAGAGGGATGGGTCTGTGTTTATCCTTGTAATATGAAGGACATGGTTTAGTCTCGATGCATGACCTTGTTCTGCATTATTATATTGGTTTGTTATGGCCTCAATGAATGTAATGTGGTTACTAAACTCATCAATATGAAAAGAAGGTTTTGTTCTAAAGAATATACGTGTTCATGAGCATAATTATAATGCATTTCCTTTGTGTATGAATCAATTCTATATGTTGTTTGATACTTACTCTTTTATGGATACAATGATATGATAACTCATCCTAGGATTTTAGAATGAACACATGGTTTCTTTCCATTATTTTACACTTAAGTATCTATCATAGATGATGTATTCTTACAAAAATCACATAAAGGAGGTTCTCAAAGCACCCATATGTTCCTCGGGTGAGTGTTCAGTGCCCGTTGGGTGATAGGATGACACACATGGGATTTGATTGTTGTTTTAAGGGTATAAAATTGACTATATCTTGGTTCCATTGCCGGGACCTATTTTCAAGTTTGTTGTGAGAAATGGCATACATATTGGTCCCTACGATGCATGATGATAGAATGTTTAACATTGGAAAGTTATGAAGTAGGGTTCAAGAGTGCAGAGGATGAGTTAGCTCAAATATTCAACACTAGACCTAAGTTCAATGCACATAGATGGGTAGAAGAGAACCTATACCATGGGTTGTATGCAACATTATTATACTATTTTTCAAGTAGAACTATATGAATGGATTTCAGCCTATGCATCCGGATAAGGATGGTACTAAAAATCACACGTATGGGCCCAAGAAGATTACCGTGAGGCTACGGGATGTAGATCGACTTAGATGCGTGTTGTTGATCACGGTGGAAAGGAGTGTTGACTAGTTATACTCTAGAAAACGTCATTTCTACATATTCTTTCGTAGAATTTTTTGATTTTGGGTTTTGAGGAGCCCAAAGGATCATTTTTGCGTGTTATTCCTTTATCTATGAATATCTTGGTCATTACCCTAAGTTTAGAGGCATTTTCCTTGGTGGCAAGCATCTCGAGAGCGGGTGAGGAAGCTAGGGTAGAGGAAGATGGTGGAAATTATGGATGAGAAGGAAAGGCAGGAGAGACAAATCAAGTATAGAGAATCTCATGAAAGGGATATGAATAGAAAATGTGAGGTTATAAATGTGATGGATCTATGGATGCAGATGTTATGGGAAGGATTTGAGATTCACGCAGAGGATGTTGAACATGAGCATTTTGTGTTACGCCATCTTGGCAAGTGTTATCCAAAATGAGCTCCTTGCTCATTTTTTGGCTAACTCCCTTCATTCCTTCCTCTCTTGTGCCTCAGTCATAATTTTTATCTTTTAGGCACTCAAAACCTTCTAGAAATGGCACCATTGGATAGAGCTCTTTCTCAGCTTTCCAGAAAGGTAAATTTTTCTTCCTAACAACATGTATTTTTAAAGTTATGACTTGGCGAGTTTTTGTGGGAAATTTTTCCTAGACAGCAGTCCCTTGACCAATCAAAAGCCACCATGTCAACATTGGAGCAATCGGGAGGAGGGAGAAATTTTTTATATTTTTACCAAGTGTTGGCGCAATGGGAAATTTTCCTAGGGAAATCTGAGCTAATGGAAGGAGGCCACGTGTCCTCGAGAAAGTTGAACGCGAAGGTAAGTTTGGAATTTTTACCAAGTGTTTGGTAGGGTTCAAAAGGAATTTTTCATCCCGATGGCTGGCCGGAAAATAGGATGTGGCCATGTGTCCAAGTGGGGAGAAGTTGGGAAAATTTCCCAAGGGTTGGTACAAGTAAAATTTTTCAGCCTAAGGCCCGCATCCAATAGCATCGCGCCACATGTTCTTAGACCGAGGGGGTGTCAGGAGGTGGAGGAAATATGGAAGAATTTTTGAAGTGTTTGGCTTGGGTGCGAAGGGGAAATTTTGGCCTGAAGGCCCACCAACCAACAGGATTGTGCCACGTGTCCTCGGGGTCGGGGGTCGAAGCGCGAAAGGAATTTTTCCTTTTCACCCAAGTTTGGAAAATTTCAAAAGTAAAGCCCACCCCAAAACCTAAGCCAATGGGAGGAGGCCACGTGTCCTCAGCCCGACGGAGATCAGAGATGTAGAGAAAAATTTTCCATTTGGCAAAAGGGGAAAATTTTGAAAGAAAATCCTGCCCCTAAGCTTGAGCCAGTAAAATCATGCCATGTGGCGGAAAAAAACACAAGGCAAGCCTGCAGGAGAAATGAAAATGAAAGGCCCACATCCAATAGGGTTCTTCCACATGTTCAGCCCAGGGAATATGGTCAATAACAATGGAAAAGTTGAGAGCAAATGCCCGCAATGAATCACATTGTGCCACGTGTCCTCGGGTCATCTAGTCAACGGAGAATTTTTGGAAAATTTTCCAAAGGCCAAAACGATGGGAAATGAAGCAGGAAGGGCCCAAAACAAATCAAATCATGCCATGTGGCACTAGAGTAGTGGGCACAGAGATTTTTGGGGAAATTTTCCCAAATGCAAAAAGTGGGAAAATTTCAAATTTTCGGCCCGCCAACCCATTTTGGCCCTGTTTTGCCCTAAATTTTTAGAGGGGCATAACTTTCGATCCGAACTTAGTTTTTTGCGTTCTTTATATCAATGGAAAGATGGTGAAATTATCTACATGATTCTAGGCTCAATTTTGTGTTTTGGTGGAGTTTGGAGGGATAAAATTGGAAAACACCTTTGGCACATGGAAATCAACAAAAATGACATTTCAACCACCATTTTTAATGAAGTATGGCTTGCATTCTCTCCTAGCATGGTTAAAAATGTTAGGGGATGGACCTTTGATGATACCCATTCTATTTTAATACAATTTGGTTGGTGTTTGAAGCATCTTTCATGTTTTCCCATGTTTCTCTCTCCTGAGCTCGAATTGGAATTGTAAAAGCAAAATTAGCTCATTTTTAAAAAAGTTAGACATTCTAGCTCTGCAACTTCCCTTTTCTTCCTCCTTTGGTAGATTTGTGGAAATTTTTACCTTTCCATTCAAATACAACATCTCTTTTTGCCTCTTGGTCATTGTAATGCACTGTATTGGACCTGGGATGATAATGTATGCTCTGTGATTAAAATTTTCTCAATCCTCTCATATGTTTATCATTGTTTCCTGATCTTTCATTACATTTTGGAAATTTGTGCATGTTTTGTGTTGTATTTTCTTGTGGATTATGTATGTTTTTCAAGTATCGGTGTTTACTACTCCTTTGGTGCATCACCTTATCGACTAGGTTTATTTTTGCGTTTTTCCAACCCTATCCCCTTGGAAAATTTTGTTTAAATTATAGGTAAACACTCTACAGAATGTTGATCACACTTGAAAAAGGAGTTGAGGAACCAACCTCTAATTTGGAGATTCTCTTCCATCTTTTACAAGTCCCGCACTTGGGGGAAAGGATTCAATGTTGTGCAATCACACTAGATGCTAAAATGTCAAACTAGAAATCGATGGAACATCCAGAGGGTGCTGCTAATTTGCACTAACAGTTTTGGCACACCTGATGGGACCCTATAGGTCAACATCTTCATTGCAAAAAAATTGATGTGCATTTGTTGCAAGTTTCTTGTTGAAGGAGCCCTGAATTGCACATCTGGCAACTCTAAAGAATAAGAATCAACTGGTTTTAGCACTCCAAACTTGAAATAATCATGAGAAGACTCTCCAAAAGGTCAAGAGTTGGAGAAGAATAAGTGTTGTTTGAGTATCGTAATTATATCCAAGAAGAAGACAAAGAATGAGGAGAATTCAAAGGTCTCCATCTCCACCAAATAGAACTCTATCAACTCCTCCACCTGGTAGACATTTCATCCAATCAATAAGGGTTCTAAGGCCAATTAGAATGGCACAACACAACCCATATGTCAACTTCACTGGCAGCAGCCCACTTTCTCTCAATGCACAAAATCCAATCCCAGTTGCAGCATTGAAGAACATTCCATACTTTACTAGAGAGAATCAGACCACTCCTGGTGATCATGTCAAGGATATTGCTAATATTTGTGCAATCCATGAGATTGATGAGATGCAAGTTGTTGTCAAACTACTAGCATCTTCATTCAAAGGGAAAGCCTTGCAATGGTTCAAGAGCCTTACTTTAGGCTCTATCCACAATTGGAACCAGTTATGTATAGCCCTCCATAAGCAGTTTGGAGAAAAGGGAGATAACTTGTCCCTTTTGGAACAATTAACAACTATCAAGAGAGCTCCCAACGAGCGGGTCGACTCGACTTCAACTTCAGATTTCAAAGGACTTGGGAGAGAATTCCAATGGCAGTAAGGCCAACAGCAGAAGGTGCTTTCCTATATTACTTTAAAAATTTAAATTCTAATATTTCTATGTTGATTCAATCCATGGGAGGCACAACTATCCCTGCTCATTATAGCATTGCCATTAGGGCTTAAAATTTTCTCGATTCAGCCTGGTAAGCTAGCTCTTAGGCCTCCAATGCCATTGTATCCAAATTTAGAAAGTCCAAGCACTAGTCAAGTGCCTAATTTAGCTCCTATTCCCACCCCTAGAAATCGAGTACAAATGAAGATTCTGCTTCATCTTCTAAAGCACCTCAAACGAACTTCAAGAAGTCATGAAGCAATTACAAAATTTAGGTAATGAGATGGTTATGCTCAAGAGGTAGCAAGCCCAAAGTTTCATACCTTCTTATCAGCCTCAAGCTCAGCCTAACAAGCAGCCATATCAGCCCCAAAGACCACCCAATCTAGTTACAAATCAAAACCAAGCAAGGCCTCCTACCAACAGACCCTTTCAGCCCCTATAATCCCAATGCTACATCTATCTCTAAAGCACTAGTGCCCAGTACAAAACAACATAGCTCAAGAGTATGACTGGTGTTTCCCATGCAATGAACCTCATAACCAATCTATGTGCTTCAATGGTGCCTCAACCAAGCATTAATGGTAACAACAATTTGGTGTGGAGAGGGAAGGGAATCAAGGAAATTACCAACAATAAGAAACATCCTAGCAACAATCAGCTCCAAATGATACCACACTTGTAAACTGGCAGGCAGAAGACTTTTGTGGCATGAATCAACCAATATCTCAAAGTGTTGTAGCCAACACAAGGTCAAAAAGGAGAAATTTGGGTGAAGGACAGCCATTGGCTCCAAGTAATCCACAACCTTCTATCACTCCACAGACTGTTGGCAAACAAAATGCAGTTTCAAACATGCAAGGACCGCCCAAACCAGCTCCTAGACCAACTCAGATGCCAGTTGTTGCTGCCCATGTGTAAGGAATGAATGTGTAGGCCAAAGGGTAGCAGAGAGATGCTTCATCTCCATTCAACATCATTGATCAGATGAAGAAGACAAATGTAAACATATCAATGTGGGAATCACTATCCATCCCAGGCCAAAGAGATTTTCTACAAGCTGTCATGAAGGACTAGTCAACTTCAAATCAATAGGTCCAAATGTAAGAGAAGGTACTCACAAATGTTTCCCAACCTGAAGGGAATCATGGAGGATAGCAAGGTAAAATGTTGAAGCCCCCTCCATTCTATGTTTCATTGATCATCGGGGACCAATTAGTGCACTGTTGTATGATTGATTCGGGGAAGTAGTTCAGTAATGCCCAAGAAAATAGCTAATCAGTTGGGGCTCAATATGAAGTCATATCCAAAAGGGTAGTGCAATTGGATGGGACAATAGTGACAATAGTGGGAGTGATTAAAAACTTGAGTCTTACTTTACATGCATGCCCTAACGTTGTTGTTTTGCAAGATGTCTCAGTGATAGATCTTCCACCACTCTTTGCCCTATGTTTGTCAAGGGATTTTATAGCTAAGATTGGAGGTTACTTATCTACTGATTGGTCACACATGTTGTTCAGAACAAGGTATGGAACCAAAGCCACAATCAGGTCTGAACCTATTGTAAACTTCCACATTGAGCCTCACACTCCAAGCCAAATCAATGCCAATTGTTTAGCGTTTGATCAAAAAGATTATCCAAGCACAATCGATGAAGTGACACCAAGGTTGGGAGAATCCTAGATTTTACTCTTGATGAATGGGCAAGAAAATTGCATGCTTTTGATCCTTATCAAGAAATAGAAGAATCTGAGCTAAGAGTCTATTACATGCATCAAGAAAATCAGCCTATTCCTAGCATCACCAAGCCAGACCACAAGGATGAAAATGAGGTATGGTAGTTGTTCTTTGATGGGTCAAGAAGTAGAAAAGGCGTAGGAGGGGAGGCTATGCTTGTTTCACCTCAAGGAGTTAAGTATTATTCAACTTTTAGATTTCAGTTTGCATGTTCTAATAACACCGCTGAATATGAAGCTTTGATACAAGGATTGCATTGGTCAATCAAGAGAGGAATAAAGAACTTGCAAGTCTTTGGTGAAAGTGAGCTGATTGTTAACAAGTTAAGGGGCAGCATGCTACCAAGAATGATCTACTCAAATGTTATAAAAATAGGGTGTGGGACCTCATCAAAGATTTTGAGGGCTTTAACATCAAGTCCATCCATAGAAAAGAGAACCAAGTTGCTGACATGCTTGCAGCAGTTGGAGCAGCCTTTGATGTTGTTGAAAGCATCAAGAAAGACAAGGTACAACCAAAAATTCATGTGATTATAAGGTCTTTAGTGCCAGACAACAATGTAAGTTGGAAAGTGTTTAAAAATGATCAACAAATCATCCATTTCTTGTAAGAAGAGGCTAAGTTCTCAGCTAAAAATCATGAAAAGTTAGAACAACAGTATGGTGATCAAGTGGTACAGCTGAGAACCAACAAACTACCAAAGGGACTTGTCACTTTGGAGTCCATTTTCAATCCTAATGATCAGTTTAGGAAAGAGAAAGCAAACATCCAAGTTAAGGGAGAAGATTCAGTGCCCATCTTGGTGGAAGAAGGAAAATCACTCCAAATTGGTAAAGTGACAACTAAGCAAGAAAGGTATGAGTTCATGCAGCTTTGTCAATAATTCCCGATGTGTTTTCTGGAGCTATGAATATTTGAAAGGATTCAATCCCAAGTTAGCTCAAAACACTATTGAATTGGACCCAAGTGCTAAACCCATCAGAAAAAACAAAGGCTAGTAAATCCACACATGGAGCCTCTCATGAGAAGAGAATTGAATAAGTTGATAGAGGCAAGTATCATATTTCCTATCAAGCATTCTAGCTAGGTAGCCAACTTGTTTCAGTTAGAAAGAAGAGTGGAGAAATCAGATTATGTGTTGAATTCAGAGATTTGAATAGAGCATCTCTCAAGGATCATTACCCACTTCCTTCTATGAAGCAGATTTTACAAGTTGTTACATCGGCTCTCGAAAGGTTTTCATTGCTTGATGGATATTCGAGGGTATAATCAGGTTATGGTGAAAGAAGAGGATCAGTTCAAGACAGCCTTCACAACCAAATGGGGGACCTATTCATATAGAAAAATGACATTTGGGTTGTCCAATGCTGGAGCTACATTCCAAAGGGCAATGGACATGGTGTTGAAGGATTTGATTAACAAAATGGTGCTGATATATCTAGATCATATCACTGTTTTTTTTAAAAATGCAGCAGACCATCTCTTTCATTTGAGACAAGTGTTCCAAAGGTGCGAGAAGATTTGGGGTATCATTGAACCCCAAAAAGTGTATTTTTCTAGCTCATGAAGGAAAGATCCTTGGCAACATTGTCTCTAAAGAAGGATTAGAAATTGATCCGAGTAAAGAGTTGAAGCCATAAGAGAACTACCATTGCAAGCCACAAGAAATCCCTTTAAAGTTTCTTGGAAAGGATAAATTTTGTTCGGAGGTTTGTCCCAAACTTTGCAGCCCTAGTCAAGCTTGTCACCAAGATGTTAAAGAAAAGTATAGATTTCAAATGGATAGCAGAGGGCAAGGCAAGTTTTTAAGCAATCAAAGAGGCCATCTCATAATCTCCAACCCTCATTAACCAAGATTTCTCCAAGGATTTCATCCTCTATGCATTTGGAGGTGATGATACTATTTCTGCAATTTTGTTACTGATAAAACAAAGATAATTATGAGCAGCGAATTGATTTTTTGAGCCAAATCCTGGAGGACTATGAGGTGAGATATTCCTTCATTGAAAAGCATATTCTTGTATTGATCGGGAGCTTGAAAAAATTTAAACATCCGGTTTCTCATGTGGGAGTTAAGGACCTCATCCTCAAAAAAGACCTAAATGAAAAGAGAGCGAGGTGGATTACTTGTGTCATAGAGTATGACATTGAGATCAAAGTCACCAATTTGATCAGAGGAAAAGGATTGTGTGACATGTTGGTCTTGAGTAAACAAACGGAAGCATGCAATGAGAAAGAGGTTGTTTTGGTGTTGCAAGAAAGCCATGAACAAGGAAGCATTCAAGAAGAAAATGAGGGTGTCCTCACTCCTTGCTGGACCCAAGACATAATGCACTTCCTATACATAGGCTCGTGCCCTCCAGAGATGAATATAACCAAAAGGAGACACTTCAGATTGCAGAAATTTGTCCCATATGCTCTTGTTGATGGTGCTTTATTCAAAAGGGATGTGAATGAAGTGCTTTGTTGAGATGCATTGGTGCAAATCAGATTCACAAAGTGTTGGAAGAGTTCCATGGTGGATCAGCTGGGGGTCATTTTGCACCAAGGGTGATACGTCTCAAGATCATGAGGGCTGGCTATTATTGGCCCAATATTTTCAGTGTTTATTATGCATGGATCAAGAGGTGAAATAATTGTGCATTCTTCACAGGTAAGGAGAGACTAGCCACCCTTCCATTGCATCCAATTTCAGTTTACCAGCCATTCATGTAGTGGGTTTTGGAATTCATTGGAGTCATTAATCCAAATTCAAGCTAAGGACACAAGTGGATTCTAACAACATATTACTTCACTAAATGGTGAGGCGGTGGCACTCAAGGAAGTAAATGAATCTAACATCCTATACTTCTATGAAGGGATAGCAACCAGATTTGGCATACCTAGTATAATAATATCATATAATGCATTGGCATTCATTGGATCCAAGGTAATCGAATGCGTTATCAAGAATGGGATCTACCTAAGCACTTCATCAAATTATTATCCTCAAGGTAATGGCCAAGCTGAATCTACAAACAAGAACTTGTTGAGGATCATCAAGAGGACTCTTAATGAAAATCAGAGGTCTTGGCATACTAAATTGAAATCAGCCTTGTGGGCTAATAGGATAACCCCCAAGAGATCTATACGTAATTCTCCATTCAAGCTTGTTTATGGAAGAGAGGTAATTTTGCCCATGTCACTTGAGTTTCCAATGTTGGAACTCATGAAATAGTTGGAGTTGTTGGAGTTTGGACCCATGGAGGTTAGGTATGCAGAATTGATGGAGCTCTAAGAAATCAGAAATTAGACATTCCAAGCAATGGAGAAGGATCAAGATTTGATCAAGAAGACCTTTGATAGAAAGGCCAAGGATAGATTTTTCCATGTTGGAGATCTAGTGTTAAAATGGGATGCAGATAGCAAAACCGGGAGGCATTCAAAATTTTATACCATTTGGAGTGGCCCCTACATGGTCACATAGTGTAAGGACAACAATGCCTTCCAATTGTCCACATTGGATGTTGAAGAATTGTAGATTCTAGTCAATGGAATCCATCTAAAGCATTTCTACGGAAGGAAATACTCCACCTTTTACATATTATCTTAGGATTTCATTCCTCCAAGTGTTTATGCATATTGTTTTGTTGTAGTTTATCTTTGATTTCCCTAAGTGCTTTGGCACAAGCTTCTTGTTCCAAGAAATGTGTTTTATAGGCCTTCCTCCATCAGATGATGTTCTACCCTCCCTCTTCCTCCTTGCATTGTTATAATCAGTTGGGGTACCAAGTAGAGAATTTGATGACTCCATGCCCAATGGATTGCTTCAGAACCGATAACTTCATCCAACAGTAGATGATCCCTCCGAGTCACCAAAATTGTTATTAAAAATGAGCCCCTTGCTCGTTGTTTGGCTAACTCCTTCATTCCTTCCTCTTTTTTTCCTCGGTCATAATTTTTTTATCTTTTAGGCACTCAAAACCTTTTGGAAATGGCACCATTGGATAGAGCTCTTTCTCAGCCTTTCTAGAAAGGAAATTTTTCTTCCTAACTCCATGTATTTTTGAACTTATGGCTCGGCATGAGTTTTTATGGGAAATTTTCCCTAGCTTGAGTCCACCTAATCGAAGCCACCACGTCGGCATCAGAGCAATCATGAGGAGGGAGAATTTTTTGGATTTTTACCAAGTGTTGGCACAATGGGAAATTTTCCCATGGAAAGCCCAAGCCAATGGAAGGAGGCCACGTGTCCTCGGAAAGGCGGAGGCGGAGGTAAGCTTGGAATTTTTACCAAGTGTTTGGTAGGGCTCAAAAGGAATTTTTCAGCTTGATGGTCCGCCAATGAATAGGATTCAGCCACGTGTCCAAGTGGGGAGAAGTTGGGAAAATTTCCCAAGGGTTGGCACAAGTAAAATTTTTCGGCCTAAGGCCCGCATCCAATAGCAACAAGCCACATGTTCTTAGACTAAGGGGGTGTCGGGAGGTAGAGGAAATATGGAAGAATTTCCAAAGTGTTTGGCTTGGGCATGAAGGGGAAATTTCAGCCTGATGGCCCGCCAACCAACAGGATTGTACCACGTGTTCTCGGGGGGTCAGGGTCGGAAGCGTGAAAGAAATTTTTCCTTTTCACCCAAGTTTGGAAAGTTTCAAAAGGAAAGCCCACCCCAAAACTTGAACCAATGGGAGGAGGCCACGTATCCTCATCCCGGCAAAGATCGGAGATGTAGAGAAAAAATTTCCTTTTGGAAAAAGGGGAAAATTTTGAAAGAAAAGCCCACCCCCTAAGCCCGAGCCAAAAATCATGCCACGTGGCCACGTGGCGTAAAAACACAAGGCAAGCCCGTAGGGAAAATGACCATGAAAGGCCCATGCACAATAGGGTTTGGCCATGTGTCCAGTGAAGGAAGATGGTCAATAGCAATGGAAAAATTGAGAGCAAATGTGTAAAAATTAATCGATCTAATACAAAGAATCCATGAAATAGCTACATGACATAATAATTGAAATCAACAACTATATATTATATTTTTATTATATTTCACTATTTCATTACACTCCATTATATAGGAGATGTAAAATAACAATCCTTACAACAAAATTTGTCTTCATGTACAACCATACACCCATATGGTTTCAACTCTCACCAATATAATAATAAAACAATACTAATTGTTTTATTATTCTAACTCACTAACTTACCACATACTAACCATATTTTACATTTACATAGTAAATGTACTTTAAATAATTTACCATAATAATAATTACACATGTAATTATTATTCACCCATACAAACGAAGCACTAAGATATATTTCCTAACATTCCCCCTTAGTGTGAACATGGGGAAAACTCGCCTTTATACTTGCACCGCTCATGATCGATGATTTTACGGGATGATCATAAACCTAATGGATGTTTTTCATAGGGTTGACCATAAACCAAAAATGATGGTTTTACAATTGGTTTACCACAAACAAAAAGGGTGATGGTTTTTCATAGGGTTTACCATATCATATAATTCCAAGTATTATTTTTAGCCCTCATCACATCTCACTCGAGGGAATAACATAGGAAATTCTCTGAAATCTGCTGCATATATAGAAAATACCAGAAATGTAGAAAACTAGAAATGGAACATTGATATCATGTTCCCCCTCAATTTGAAATTTCCTTTATTCTGAAAACCACAATAGGAACACTACAAACAAACACTCTGCTGGAAATACAAAGAAACAACAAGAACGCACTGTATAAAAAAAATCCACCATAATCGATACGGCCCGTCGTTGGTGGATCGACGAGAGGTCGAATGACCTCCAACATCCTGTGCCTCCTTCCTCCAAGAACTTCACTTAGAATATAAATTCTTTAGAATTATAGTCAATTTCATCTATTATTTGTTCATCTCTAGCTTCCCATTCTACAATTTTGCTTATATTTGTAGGTGTTTTTTTTTCCATCTACTATCATCCATAGGTTTTTATTCATTAATCGTATCTGAATTTTTACTCTCCTTGTATGGAATTTCAGCCCATTAAATTTATATAATGGCGTGTCCATTTTACTGAATCTAAATATCCAAAAATACTTGAATGAATATATGAATTACCTTTGATTCTCTGATTTCTTCAAAAAAACAACAGTGATCAATGTGTTGTATAGTAAATTGCATGTTTCTCCCAAAATACGAACTGGGTTTTTCTGAAATTTCTACTGTAGCTTCTGTATAATAGATAATTCCATACAATTTTTTTGGAGAAACATAGATCAGAAACAAAAGTTATGAGATATTCTTCGAGACAGATTTAACCTGCTCTGGTACCAAATGTAAAAATTAATCTGATCTAATACAAAGAATCCATGAAATAGCTACACAGACAATAATTGAAATCAACAACTCTATATTATATTTTTATTATATTTCACTATTTCATTACACTCCATTATATAGGAGATGTAAAATAACAATCCTTACAACAACATTTGTCTTAATGTACAACCATACACCCATATGGTTTCAACTTCTCACCAATATAATAATAAAACAATACTAATTGTTTTATTATTCTAACTTACTAACTTACCACATACTAACCATATTTTACATTTAATATTTACATTTACATAGTAAATGTACTTTCACTAATTTACCATAATAATAATTACACATGTAATTATTATTCACCCATACAAATGGAGCACTAAGATATATTTCCTAACAAAATGCCCGCGGTGAATCACATTGTGCCACGTGTCCTCGGGTCATCTAAGCCGGTGGAGAATTTTTGGAAATTTTTCCAAAGGCCGAAATGATGGGAAATGAAGCAGGAAGGGCCTGCAAAAATCAAATAATGCCATGTGGCACCAGAGTAGTGTGGCGCAAAGATTTTTGGTGAAATTTTCCCAAATGCAAAAAGAGGGAAAATTTCAAATTTTCGGCCCACTAACCCATTTTGGCCCTGTTTAGCCCTAAATTTTTAGAGGGGCATAACTTTCGATCCAGAGCTTAGTTTCTTGCATTCTTTATATCAATGGAAAGATGGTGAAATTATCTACATGATTCTAGGCTCAATTTTTGTTTTAGTTGGGTTTGGAGGGAGAAAATTGGAAGATGCCTCTGGCACATGGAAATCAACAAAATTGACATTTCAACCACCATTTTTAATGAAGTATGGCTTGCATTCTCTCCCAGCATGGTTAAAAACATTAGGGAATGGACCTTTGAGGGTGCCCATGCTGTTTTAATACCATTTGGTTGGTGGTTGAAGCATCTTTCATGTTTTCCGTGTTTCTCTCTCTTGAGCTCGAATTGGCATTGTAAAAGCAGAATGAGCTCATTTTTAAAAAAGTTAGACATTTTTCTGCTCTACAACTTCCCTTTTCTTCCTCCTTTGGAATATTTGTGGAAATTTTTACCTTTCCATGAAAATACAACATCTTTTTCACCTCTTGGTCATTGTAATGCACTATATTGGACCTGGGATGATAATGTATGTTCTGTGATTAAAATTTTCTCAATCCTCTCATATGTTTATCATTGTTTCCGATATTTCATTACATTTTGGAAATTTGTGCATGTTTTGTAATGTATTTTCTTATGGATTTTGTATTTTTGCGAGTAGCTTGATTGTCTACTACTCCTTTGGTGCATCACCTTATTTAGACTAGGTTTATTTTTTACATTTTTCCAACCCTATCCCCTTAGAAAAGTTTGTTTAAATTATAGGTAAACCCTCTGCAGAATGTTGAGCACACTTGAATAGAGTTGACGAACTAGCCTCTAATCTAGATATTCTTTTCCCACTTTTTACAAGTCCCACACTTGGGGAAAGGATTCAATGTTGTGCAATCACACTAGATGCTAAAATGTGAAACTAGAAATCTAATGGAACATCCAAAGGGTGCTGCTAATTTGCACTAACAACAAGTGCACGAGAGAAGCCCCTTAATCTTCTAATGAGAGTTCATCACATGGAGAAAGGAGAGTCATTAACATGCATCTAAACCCACCAAATTACTAACCCCCGGCACTTGATTTTCTAGATCAAGGAGAAGTATTTTTAACCCAATTGTTATTGGTGGGAATAATCAATACGCTCCTAGAGATATAATTTCTCATTCCGAACATCGATGGTCATGCGGAAACCATTCCAGTATTTGGAGGAATTTTTGGACAAGGTGTAAGTACACAAGGTTTGGGTATCACATCTTCAAAGTGGTGTGGGACACACAACGGCGATGGGACAATATCAAAACCACCAAAGTGTGTAGTTTAGTGGGACATTGGGAACACTATGCGGGAACACTTCGGAGCCACTTGTTGGCTATAGGAGGTGGATATGATGGTATAGGGACTGGATGACATAGTGGACCTAGTGGATCTAGAGGATCTGTTGGGTCATGAGGAACAAGACTCAGGTGGATCCAGTTGATCGGTGGAGGAGGAAACGTGAGAGGGAAGTGATGCTCTAGATCGGGGAGAAGGGCCTCAACCACCTCCAAAAGTAATTTTTGAGATGTCTTTGCACTTACCAGACTACAGGGGTATTGAAGATGTTATAGAGCATGTGCACAAGTGTGAATTACTATGGCATGTGAAAGGGATCACTACCCCAGTGGAAGGGAAGTAAGTTGGTAAAAATGTTGCAATAACACATGCATAATTGGTAACGGAAGTATGACCCCATCAAATGGTGGTAGACTACACTACATTAAAGAATGCCTTCCTATAAAAATTCCATATCCCTGAATTTGAACAGAAGAGCATCAACGCTCTAAAGGAGATCCAACAAGGAATGATAGAGAGTGTGCGGGAGTATGATGCATGGCTCAAAATTATTTTTTCAAAACTATCCTATGACATTCACCATTCTCAACATGCTCAATGGTTTCTTGGAGGATTGATAACACCATTTAGGAGGGATTTGTCACACAAGAATTTCAGAGACCCACACGATGCATTGAAATCTACCATGCATGTTGAGGCTATTGTGAGCATTGATATCTGGTGTTATCCCTTTTTGGAGGCTTGAATTGTTGTAATGGTCAAGTAGTTGGAGAATCTATCTGCAAACTTAGCACATGAGGTTCATATCGGGCTTTGGTGTGCAGAATGTGAACTGGAAGGGCATGCAAAGGATAGTTTTCCCTAAAAGACTGAGAGTTTCCATAGGGATCATGATGCAAATAGATTTCCTCTACTATAGCACGTAATCAACAAGAATGTTTCCTGCTATTTCAAGATCTCATGCACTGCACAACTAATGATACCAACGATTGCAGATCGATTGATCATATTCATGATGTTATTGATCTTGGTGTGTGCTAGACTAGTCTTGTAAATAGTTCCATGGATGATGATGATCGTTGCTATGAAGGCTGCATAGATGGAGGAGCATGTGGAAGAGGTTTTCCTGAAGTATTTTGTGGTTGGAGTAACCATGATGGAGGAAAAGTGAATTTCCATAAGGAACCTATTATAACTTGTGGATATACAGAGAATTACAAGCATGAGTGTCCCAACCTTTACAATGTTCATGGTGCAGGAAGAAACATAAGTATAAAGAGTGTTCAAAGCTTTATAAGCATTTGAACTAGTAGTAGCACCAGAAATAAAAAAGGTGTTGGGATGGTAAGCATTAAGAAGGATAATTCACAAAGTGGATACCAAGAGTGGCGGATGAGTGGGGACTAGAACCTATATTGGTGACGACGTGAGTAGAGGACACGTACGCCAAGGAGATGCCAAGAAAAAGGACACTAGTTTCAAGAGAGAAAGTGGTACATGGGAAGTATCTAGACCCTGCTCATCAGAAGGAGGTGTATTAAGAGACTATGGATGTGATTTAGAGTTTGCAAGGAGTGATCCAATGTATTAAGGAGTAATCAAAGAAGTTGGAGTAAAGGAATAATGTCGAGGCTCCAAAGGAGGACTGGATGAGGTCAAGGAAGTATGTAGGATGTTAAGGGAAGAGAAGATTTTTCCTTTGCTAGGAGAAATATTATTCCCTTGTTAGGAGAATGGCCGAGGAGAAGGTACCATGCACCAGAGAAGATCGCGAAAGGAAGGATTTTCATGTAAACCTTCCTCCTCACAACCTTGACTATGATAAGGAGATTACATTAAATGCAGTTGTTGATGGGTGGCTTCTGAGTAATATCCTCATTAACACAAGATATGGAAAACCATATTTGAATGTGTTGTATATGGAAAACAATACAAAGGAAATTCCCATTGGAGTCTTGAAGTATGTGGTTATCACTATTCAAGGGGATAATTTCATTGGGGACTTTGATGTCTTGGTGCTTGTCGAGGTGGATAGTTTCCCAACATTACTTGGTCACCCATTGTGTAATAAGAACAATGTCGACCTATGATTTAACAAGATGTATATTATCTTTGAGAACCAGGAAGAAAGGGTGATTATCCCTTTAATAGATGGGGATTCAGCCCCCTATACTAATCCCTTAGGAGAGGAACTCCTCAACAGAATCTATGTGTACTCCATCAGAGATCTGGAGATAATTCATCCCATAGAGGGAGTTATCCAGTTTGAAGATGATAAGTCCTTGAGTGATACCACTAGCATGACATGTGAAAATTGGGCACATGGGACTTTTGAGTTGATTGGGAGACAATGGAGAGGATATTTAATAAGCGTAATAAAGGTGCACTCGGTCAAGTGCTTGGGAGGGAAGAATTTGCCAAGTTACTGCGGAGGAGCATACCATGAAATTTATTGGGAGAAATGGAGGCTCGGTGGAAGAGTGAGGACAAGAGAAGGGGAATGCTCGGTTATAACTTACTCGAATCAGTAGCACACTTTGGTGGGCTACACATCAAGAGAGCCTCCTAGAATAGCGTGAGATAAGATTCACATTATTTGTAAGGTTCTTTAGGAGCAAATCTCCCACTTGTGATCTAAAACTACCATGGTAAAGAGACTACCTCATTTCATGTCAAAGCATGTGAGAAGGTTTGGATGGGAAGTGTAGAAGCATTACTTCCTTTGTTATGGGTGCATAATTTTTATTCCAATACACAAGGTTGTGTGGCACATGGTTATATTCATTTGGAGATGTATCATCAAACAGTGGTAATTGTTAGGATTTGACACCTGATCTCATTTAAGCTTTCTAGCATAGGATTAAAAATCCATCGGTGGATAAGGCATTAGAAGTAATCAAGCAACTTATGATGGGAGATGGTGCTATGGCTGAATATAGGCTACTAGATTTATTTTGGGATGCGCCTCAATGAAGAAGAATCAGAGGAAGTACAACTTGAGTGCATGTGCATGGAAAAAGAAAAAGGAAAAATGGTCTATGTAGTAGATTGTGAAGAGATGGAAATTTTGGATGCTAACCATTCTAAAGGTATGCGTGAAGTCATAGATAGTGCTGATGAGTGAGCATGCACCTACCACGAGTCCTTGAAAATAAATAAGTTTAACATTGAGATAGAGACAAAACCTAAGGAAGCTATCATTGGGGACTATTGGTCGAAAAGAAGATTTAAAGGTCATTGACCTATTACGCGAGTTCTAGTATTTATTTCCTCATAGTTACCATGAACTTAAAGGAAACCACCATTCCTTAGGGGAGATGAAGATCAATTTCAAGGAAGTTGTGCACTGATTGAGAATAGGCCTTATCGATGAATCTTAATTTTTGTGTACGGGTCAAGGAAGAAATAGACAAGATGATAGCATATGGTATCATTGAGGTAGTGGAAGAATCATAATGGATAAGCCCAATGGTCATCAATATCAAGAAGGATGGAAGAATAAGGATTTTTGTTGACTACAAGGACCTAAATGCAGTATGTGTCATTGATCCTTTTCCAACCCCCTTTACTGAAGAAAATTTAGAGGAGTAGCGGTGTGAAGTCTACTCTTTCACGGATAGTTTCTCGGGGTATCAAAAATTCAGGATTGTAAAGGAAGACTAGAGAAAGAAAAATTTTACCAATGAATGGGGAAGTTTTTCCTACAAATTTATTCCTTTTGGATTAAAGAATGTGCCTTTTGTGTTCTCATGGATTGTGGTACAAGCATTTCAGAAGTTCATCCATAAATTTCTTCAAGTTTACCTTGATGAATGGATTGTATATGGGTTGGTAAAAAAACATTATGACAATTTGAGGTTTATGTTTGAGAGATGTCGGAAATTGAAGATATCCCACAACATTAAGAAATGTGTCTTTGCTACTCCATTTAGAACCATGTTAGGACATATTATATGTAAGGAATGCTTACTAATGGATTGCACCAAAGTTGTAGTTTTTATGGGATAAGGGAGCCTACTATTCAAAGTGCAATTCACGGATTCCTTGGACATATGGGGTAATACAAGAAATTCATTAAGGGGTATGCAAAGATCACCAATCCCTTGGAGGAATTACTAAAACACAAGAGTGCATTTCATTGGAGAGAGGTGCAACAAAAGGCATTTCACACTTTAAAGGATAGGCTCGTCATTGTTCCCATGCTACACTTTCCTTCTTGGGATAAGCCTTTCCATGTGTATGTTGATGCTTCAAGGAAAACCATGGGAGTAGTACAGGCATAACCTAGTGAAGGGATTGTTCATCACCCATTTTGTTTTTCAAATAGAAATTTGACACCGTACAGAACAAAATTACATGACTATTGAGCATGAGGAAATATCAATGATTTACACGTTGCACAAGTTCAGATAGTACATATTGGCAAGTTTGTTTATATTCTACACGGACCACATGGCATTGAAGTGCTTGGTGAACAAGCCCATTTTACAAGGGAAAAGATGACGTTGGGTCCTATTATTCTAAGAATTTAAGATCACGGTGGTTGTAAAACCAAGAAAAAGAAATTCAAGACCTAACCACTTCTCAAGGATTAACTTTGGGGAGGACATGTAAAGCATAGAGGATACCATGTCAGAAACAAAACAATTTATGTCGCGGCACATGCCCTCAAAATTACAAGATAGTGCCGTTGTCTTGAAAAAAGGTGTGACTCTACAAGGGATGAACCCTTTGGAGAGGAAGTAGTTAGAAATACATGTCGCACCCTACATGTTGATTAGTGGAGATTTGTATAAGTTAAGACATGATGAGGTTTTGCACCGATGTGTATTGGAACATGAACGCATGGAAATTATGGATGAATCACATAATGGGATTGCAGGAGGACACTCTACAGGATATGCCACCAAGTGGAAGACTCTAATAGTAGGGCTTTGGTGGGAAACCATCTACCAGATTGTATTGATTTTTTCAAATCTTGCGACCATTGTTAGCACCTTGGAAAACCTAGGAAGAGGGATAAAATTCCCTTATGACCAATAGTTAGCATCGAACCATTTAAAAAATTGGCAATCAAATTTTTAGGGCCAATTTCACCACCGTATAAAGGACTAGTTCATAGTATATCATTACTTTCATTGATTACTTGACATGATGGGTAGAGGAAATTCCTACAAAGGATTACACAGAGTGATAGCCGCTATATTTTTATGGGAGAAAATAATCAGTAGGTATGGTTGTCCTTTAATCTTAACAAGTGATAGAGATACACATTTTCTCAATGAAATAGTCGGGATTCTGCTAGCAGAGTTTATGGTGGCCCATCATAAGACTACCCCTTATCACTCTCAAGCGAATGGAATTGCTAAGGAATTTTAAAAATACTAAGTCACGTGTTGACTAAGATATGTGACGTCAGAATACAAGATTGGGATGAAAAAGTATTAGTCATTATACGGGCATACGGGACAACTTACAAGAGTTTAAACAAAGCCACACTACTTCAATTAGTGTTTTGTGTGGAGGTTGTTTTTCCAATTGAATTCATGTTACCATCATTATGCATGCAGGAGGGTTAGATGATGAACAAGCGCTAGAAGAGAGGATTGATAAGTTGATGTAGTTAGATGAAAGGTGATCACTTGTTAGATGGAGTCAGAAGACAGAAAAAGAAAGACAAAAGGCATGGCATGATCGTCACATCAAGAACAAGCAATTTGAGGTTGGGCATATAGTTCTATTATATTATTCCAAGTATTTGCGCCATCCTGGGAAGTTGAAATTCCATTAGTTGGGCCCTTACATCATCTCATACATCCTTGATTTAGGTGCTTACTAGTTACAAGCGCTAAATGGGATGAGATTACAGTCATTTAGATTGGAATAGGTTGAAGCCCTACTATAAATAATTCTTCTTGGTGTTTGTAAATAATGTAGTATTTCTAGTTAGCGTAGAATTTCACTTTATTGCTTTGTGTTTTCTTGTGTTTCCCTTTCTCATTACTTGTTCCTTTATTTTTGTTCCGTTTTACACCTTGTGCACTAGTAACCACATTATTTTCCAAGGTTGTGTATGTGCAGAGGACCGCGCATCTATTTTAGTGTGGGCGGAGTAGTGCGAGGTAAAGTATAATCCAATAGTAAAAGTTTAGTGGCCTAGTAGAAGGAAGCATGTAAGATTGAGAAAGTGCATGGAAAAATGGTGGATAATGAATTATGGTGTCAAGAAGGCTATAACAAACACCATGTACAAATGATGAAGAGTGCAAAAACAACATGAGGTAGGCGAGGGAAAAAATTAGGTAAAGGACAAAAGAAGTGCCTTCGGCACTATAGATGCACATGTAAGAGTCTTCGGTCAGATTGGATTTTTGCACGCTAGAAGGTTGTAGAAGGATTTTTATGTAGGATTGGGTGCATGGGTAAGGGTGCTTAAAGTCGACCTAGTGGAAAAATCTACATTTAGTGTTAAGTACGTTGGTAGGAGGTATATCATTTATTTCTAGAGGGTAGAAAAAACTATAAATATGAGGTTGGAAAAGTCATTATTCTACCTTGCTCTTACGAAGGTGAAGTGCTCTTGTGAAAAGGGAATCTAGAGATATTTGTGGGAAGGAAGAATAATCCTAGAAATCTAAGTGCATGACTGAGAATAAATCTGCAGACCAGAGTGGAAGGAGTACATGGGTATGATGAGAATTAGTTTATAGTGCACCATCTTGTGGAAGGTTTTCCTAGTTAGGGTTCGACAGCTAGGGCATGGGGATAGAAGGATTTCTTCTAGGAGTTGGGTTTAGAGATTAAGCATAGTAGTAGAGATAAGAGAAAGGAATTTTATACTTTAAACCGAAGCGTGAAAGAATGGCACCAAAGAAGGAAACCGTTTCACCAAATAAACAAAAGGGAAAGTGTAGAGGAAAAAAATCCACTACCATCACAAGCTCCAATGAGGAATGGTATGCGAAATGCAAAGTACCGGATGGAGTGTTACTAGGAAACGAGTGGGTTTCACACTTGAGACAGATGACCGTGAGAGATTAAAACCATCACATGAAAACTATAAAGAAATAGATGGAGTTGGAGGTGGTTCATCCAACTAACAAGAGGATACTAGATGGAATTCCAATAAATAATGATGAGGTGAAAATAAACTTGGAAAAAGTAGGGCTATTACAACTGTATGAGTTTCCTTACTTTGGTAAGCCCGAGTGGCTATATCAATGGTTGATGTCACGTGTGTATGAAGACCATTTCTAATTTGCAGGTTGCAAGATGTGCATAACACCACAATTGATATCCAAGTTCAGCTTGAATTGTGAAGGGGAATCCATAGATGATGATTTAAGTGATAAGGAGGCCATCAAGGAAATAGTAGCAACTTATGACTACAAAAATGGTTCAGGTACTTTAACATCATGAAAATTCTAAACCCTATTATGAGAATGGCCACACACATGGTCACCAAGATTAATGATCAAGAAATATGGACGCAAGTGAACAAGGCATGGTTGAATGTATGCCAGAAAATATCAAAAGGGACCATCTATAACTTGTCTACCTTTATTGCGGATGAGATCATAAGCAACATGTAGAAAATGGAAAAGATATTATTTGACAACATCCTCCTCACCATTGTATTCTCAAATATTGGAGTACTAGATGGGCCGAAGAAGTTCCTTTGGGAGTATAGAAGAGAACCCCTCACCTGCGAAAAAGTTTGAAAAGTATACTTGTGAAACCACGATGGTCGAGTCACAAGGCATTCCTAGAAATGTGGTACAAATGAATGCGTGTTGCATTTGGGGAAGAGTGAAGCATCCTAGATTAGTGTCCTGTGATCGTGGATGGAGAGGAAGAGTGTGTGGTTTATCAACATTTTTACATTTGTAGGTTTACTTTGACAAATGGTACTAAGAGCCCATGATGCAAGCTACCCTTCTCCTTCACCATGTAATACTTCCAACCATGGGTCAACTGGTTTAAGGAGGCCAAAAGGGTAAGGTTAAACCTTAGTGAGGTGGACCAAGACCACCGCGAGCTGCAATGAAATCTCGTATACCCTAAGAAGTGTGCATATGTAGAGAAGTATGTATGCCATGAATTATAAATGATGAAGCCGATAATGCTTGGATATCTAGAAGGGATGTAGCAAAGGTATATCTAAACATAATTCCTAAGTTTGATAAAGGCACCTATATGGAGAGTGATGTCTCCATCCTAGAAGACCCCACAAGTCAGAAAAAGGCCATGCTAAAGAAGAGGGAAACGAGAGAAGAGGTGTAGGAGAAAAAGGCACAAATTGTGCGAGACCACACAATCGGTGGGCACGTCGGAATTAGTCATGAAACCTAGCACTTACATGCATAGAAACAAGTCCATAGTCAAGGCAAAGACCCTAGAAGATGAAGCACCCATACATGAAGAACCCCACAAATAGGAAGATTTGCCAAGGAAGATATCACTGTTAAGGAGACGGAGAAGGAAGAATATCCTATACTAGAATCACCAGTTAGGAAGAAGTAGAAGGTGGATAAAGAGGTAGACCCAGAGGAAATAGAAATATTTGAGGCATATATTGGTGAAAAGGATGATGATGATCGTGAAGGAGGTCAATACCATCCAGTGTATGATATACATAACTCGAGGAGGAGGAAGATGAAGAGGAGAAGAAAGATGAGGAGGAATCGGAGGATCAAGGTAGGGGGTGAGTGAGGAGGTGAGCACTAAAAACCAAGGAACCCCAAGCCTCACTAAGGAACAAGTGGAGAAAGACAAAGAGAGAGAAGTGGCGGGAATCATTAAGGATTTAGTGGAACATGAGTTGGAGGAAAGCGCGGATGAAATTTTGATTGAGATAGAAGAAGAAAGCATTGGAAAAGAGTATGATAGCATGGTTGGGAATCCTAATTTAGCAGTAAGTTTCCCAAAATCTGTGTGAATAGGTGGGAAGGGCACAATGATAGCATAAGGGAAAGGAATGGGATACATTAATTATCTAAGCAAGGTGTTACATGCATGATTACAAAGTACCGTACTAATGGAACAAATCATGGCTATGTATTTGTTTGATGAAGAAGGTGCATATTCCCGAACCAAGAAGAAGCTATCTTGGGCATTCAAGTCCTACGTGGATGAGCTTAAGTTTGAAGTAAGTCGGGGTGGGTGATGAAGGTTCCAGAAATAAAATAATTTAATCCCTTGGTGAATGCTAAAAATTATTAGATGAGTAGGTCTACAACATGCTCAACAAAGTCTTAGTCAAGATTGAGGCCATCTTGTTCATAAGGAATGTTAGAGTGAGATTCATAGAGGAGGAATTGGAGAAAGAAAAGAAGGAGATCATTGAGAAAATAAACGAACTAAAGATAAAAGATTTTATCACTTTGCATTTAAGGTGTGAACTAAAAGAAGAGAAGGAAAGGGTGCATGAGCTACACAATAAAATTGAAATGATTATTTTTGTTATTGTCTTAAAGCATCTTGACTTAGCAATGCTAGAGAAAAAAATATGAATCAGCCTTGCAAGTGTCTTGAGGATTTTACATGCATCTTCACAATGGAAAGAAGACTACTTTCCTTAGAGTCTACCAAAGAAATTTTTATGTGCCAAGAGAAAGAAGAGAAGATGAAAGTTGTCAAGATTTTTGATCAATATACTAAACTCCTTGCAGAGGTAATGTCCATCATGTTAATCATAGAAGTTTGTATATAACAATTGTCTTTGATAGAGATAGAGTGACAAGCATCCTGAGTTACCGCTCATGAAATTAAAATCAAGGAGTTATAAGAAAAGAATAAGGGAATATGGTAGAAAGAGATAAAATCCTAGCCAAGGTAAAAAATAAGTCCAAATCTATTGAGACCTTGTGAGGCTTGGTTAAGAGCTTGCTTAAAGGAATTATACCCCCAAAACACCCACAAGATGGATGCGCTTAAGGACATGCGAAAACAATTAGAAAGTATTATTTAGACAATGAGTGCAAAGGGGATGAATTAAGTTTTGAGGAGGTGAGCGCCTCGGTTGAAGACCTCTATCAATAAATGTAGAATGAGGTTGACACAGGAAAAGTTAGAGGTAGAAATAGGGAAGGATTTCCCTCTCCTCCTTCAAAAATAAGAATTTTTCTCATTCATTCTCCCAATTATTCATTCCTTCATTCTTTATCCCCTATTTGGAGCCTACCATTCTTTATTCTTTTAAGATAGGTGTTCTCGAGGATGGAGAATAGGTGTAGTATGGGGTGATGTTGGGCCCGGAATATTGGCTAAGTACAAGAAGGTGCATGGGTGTGTGGGGCCTATTTGAAGAATGTCATGTGGGTTAAAGGCATTGAGGGTAGGGTTTCGTACGCATGAAAAAAAATTGACAAGTGAACATGGGAATCTACAGGTAACTTTTCCGCGTACCCGACCTCCCGAGGTTGTGCCGAGACAGCCGGTGGGGATAGAATATGCATGGGATGCAAACAAACTAGTTAGGCAATCTAATGTCTTTGACACGCACTAATGGAATTTGTGAATCTAAGGCAAAGAAGGCCCTTCTAACTTGGACTGGTGTGATAGATCGATCAGCAAGGATGACTACTCGAAGGCTCCAATCAATATCGAGTTCTGGCATGATTCGATCTATGGGTTGTGGAATACGTGGAAAATGACCTGGGATAGTTTCGTGTATATCTCCAGATAAGGTCATATGGTGGGTAGTGAATACAATTGACTCTACGGACGATTCTCTGGCCTAGTCCAGAATTCTCTAGCTTTGTTAGCTGCTATATCTAGTAAGGATAGTTGTTCGATGATGATGGGTGGAAGTGGAGTGGACTGGAATACTAGTGTGCGTAGGCCAGTGTCTATATCTGATTGACTTATGGATTCGTTAGGCTGCGGGATTTGTGGATCACAACCATAGACTCTTGGTTGTTGTGGTCCTGCTATGGTCATGTACGAAATCAAGTCCTAATCCCTAGTATCCAGTAATCATATGCTTTCTCAGCTTCTATGTTTAGACTTAATAACTGCGTGATTTTCGTGTAACCTGGATTCTTAAACTAGTATCTATGTCTGTGAGAGTGTCTCCTGCATTTGGTTGTGGGACCAAAGGATCACAACCAAAGGTTTTTTCTCTTTCAAACCCTTCTACAGTCATGTGAATGTTTTCCTAGGGTAATCTGTAGTTCATTGATTTGACCAAAACGTGTGTGCTTGGTCATCTTCTATATTTAACCCTCTCAACTGAGAGCTGATCAGTCGTAAATCTGTTGTTGTTTGGAAGACTTGTATTCTAAGGTTCTGGTCTATGTCAACTATTGCTGTGACGAGGTTGGGCTGAGGCACGATTGGCTCAAATACGTATTCCCTGGGCTCCCTAGGTCCCGTGATTGTCATACAAAAAAAAATGTAAATCTAACTGCAACAAAACAAATTTTAACTATCTAAAACATATATAACTTCTATTTTTGTTTTTAACTTTCTAAGAAGAAAAGCAGCTATTTAAACGTATCTAGAAATAACAACTAAATAACAATTTAAAACAAACAAAATAACCGAGTGTAGTTATTTGTCTGTGTAATTTGTAGATTTATTCTAAATAACTTGCTTGATCTATTTGCTAGATTCTCGATCCTACCTTAGAAGTGAGGAGTGAATCATAGTTTCTCAGAAACTATCAATCCCCACAGCTTCCTTGGCAATATCGAGAATAGAATTTACTAAAATGAAGCAATTAACTACTTTACTTGATATGATTCTAACTAGAACTTTGAAAGTTAAAACCTGGATTCCATAGAAACGTTGGCGAATCCAATAGTGTGTGTGATCTTGTCCCTTCAAGTATGCTCTCCTCATTCTTTTGTATTCTCATGGATACATAAAAGTGTGTAATGCTAGCATCAACAGAAGTAGATATTGGGACAAAGGCATCCCAGAATGCAAACTGAATATAATGCAAGTAGGAGAGGGATAGCGCAAGAGTACAGAGCTTGGATTATGTAATTCCTAGCGGGATTTACTACGAGTTATGCAACATAAAGCATCCAACACGAAACTATATTGTTTGAAGAGCAAAACCTACAACTTTAATGGCTTCCTAAGCTATTCTACTCCAATGGATTGGATAAAACAACAACACCATTTGCACAAGCTAGATATGTGGCTTACCAACAGTTGAACAATGCTAACTAGACGTATAATGAATTAAACCAAGCACTCTAAGCAAAATGAAAGCTAAGTCTATTGCAAAGATAAATTTAGAGACAAACTTGAGGGCCATTTACTTGGCACAAGCCACTTATTTATAACTTTCATTCACCCAAAAAATCAAAACCAAACTGAACTCTACAACTATAAACAATGGCCAAACACTATTCCAGGGGACCAAAACAATAAATGCAAGCCCAAGTCGGCAAGGAAAAGCTGGTGAAACATTGATCTTTACGTGAGTCATGTCAAAACACTTTTTGGAAAACACGTAAAGGACCACCGCTCTGAGCAGGGCGGTGGTTATAGGACTCGCCGCCCTGATCAGGGTGGCGGTCACGAGACCGCCGCCCATGCAGGGCGGCGGTTTCATCACTGAAGAGCAAAAGGCCAAGAAAAGAGGGGGAAAAGGAAAAACAAAGGACGTGGGGGCTAAGTGGGGCATGTGGGATGTTAACACATACTCTGAGAGATTTTTCGGATCCCAAACACCTTACGAGGAGACCTGTATCATCATTGGGGACTTGTTACACTGTTCCGGCAGTACAATACCTTACAATTTTGGGTACGTACATATTGCCCCCTCGGAGAAGCATTTTAGCCATGAAGAGGCGTAAAACGGTGGGTCCGAGTATGGCAGTCCCGAAATGGGAAGTTAGAAGTTATACCTGACACGTCCATGTGTTGAAATGATGCCATCCAAAATTCCCGCTACCTGCAAAATGAAAAGAGAACTCAAGTGCAGATAGATACAATAGTTTGAAAAATAAACGCTAAGAATAACAGGGAATGAGAATGTACCATTTGTGTGGGGATAGGAACTTACCTCCATCAACACTCCAAACCTGTGAAAAATTTATTTTAAAATGAAACAGAGTGCCATATATATGAAAGTGGGCCCATTTTCCTATTCATTTGTGCGAGTCGATTTGGCTGATTTTGAGCTCTGGGACCCACAGTGATGGTTTCTTGCGTGAGTAGAGTTGAAACGTCCACAGTGAGATCGTGATCATGCCTCCATGTGCGGAACAACGACCTCAATGATCACAAGGTTAGTTTTTTTCAGTTTATTATTTTTCCTCCCTTAATTTTGAAATGCTAAATACTCTGTAATGGGGGGGTAATTTTTGAAAATGCTAGGTTCAAAAGGTCCACCTAGGGGGGGCGCCTACTGGGTAGGCTTTGTTTTTAGTTAAAATGGTCTTTTCTGGCACTTTTTAGGCCTTTTTAGGTTAAAATCCCACATGGGTTTTCAGACCACGACCGCCGCCCGGCCAGGGTGGCGGTTGCATGACCGCTACCCTATTTAGGGTGGCGGTTACACGACCGCTGCCTTTAAGGCGGCGGTTTTCACTTACCTCTGCTCAGGCGCGGTTTTGCAATGTAATGCAAAAGGAACTGATATTTGAGGTTGCATTTATATTTTTAGCATTTCTACGTGTTTTTATGACTTTCTCAGTATTGTTTGGATGCTAACTTACTCTGTTTTGTGTGTTTTTGGGTGTATGCAGGTGAGAGAGGAGTACATCCGATGGAGCAGAGAGAGGGAGTCTGATTTGCTCCCAGGGGTATTAGATGCCCTTTGACAGGATGAGGAGGACACACTTCAGAGGGCTGGCATATTGCGCATATCGCGCGTGCCCCATGTTGCACCATCTAGTCACATCCTTTGTGACTTATTATCTTACTTGGATGCTTGATCGAACACCTTCCGATGCTGAAGGTCCGTGGTGAGTGGACCATTACATTGGAGGATGTCTACCGCATTCTCGGGGTCCCGATCATTGGGAGACAACTCACTTTAGAGACAAAGAGCTCAGGGCACATATTACACGGTGGGTGACTTATATGGGAGATGCGGCCATCTCCATGGGGTCGAAGAAGGGGGTGAGAGTTCAATCCATTCCTTCTTTGCCTATCCCCATATTTTGAGAGGCCATCATGGGGATCCTTGCCTCGAGGTTGATCAGGGACAAGGGAGGGGACACATTGCTATACTGTTGGGCCCCTATCATTGCACAGATAGAGGGGAATGGCTAGATATACGCTTGGGAGTGCAGATTTTCTCGGGACCACCTACCATGATCTATATAGGGTGGTGCGTTTATAGGGGCAGTCACTGAGCCACCCGACCCTAGTCATGAGTTGGGTTTATGAGCACTTCATCCCTTATGGCAGGGGTGTGGAGGTAGTAGATCCTGGAGCTGTTAGGGCAGCCAGACGGATAGACATGTCGGTGCTTAGGGAACCTCATCAGCCACTTACCTCCCTGACTACTGCCGATATGGAGGCGACACCATACCAGACCATGGCCGATATATGGGGCAAGGAGGCCCTTACCTTGATCTCTTGCTCCACCACAGGCAGCTTATCGATCGAGTGGGATGAGTGGAGGTGCCCCTTTGGCCGAGTTCCTCGCAGATTTGGACTTCCATACACAGTATGCTTCCCAGTGGCACCAGTTTACAGATCAGTTCGCGAGGCGAGAGGGGGCACAGAGGCCGAGGTTAGACAGTGATTACTCCTGGCATTCCCATTGCAGCCAGGAGGATAGTTCGTGCTAGAGGGAGAGCCGGTGCACCTTGGGCACCTTTTCTTGATTACTACTTGTCCTGCTCATAGTAGTGATTACCCTATTGATATTGACTTGAGTCCGAGGAGTTTACGAGGAGGGAGGGATAGAGGAGGAGACCAAGGACAGAAATCATGAGTGGCATGACACTCAGGACATTATGCAGGCAGAGAGGGCTGAGCAGAGTGCAGAGAGGGATACTCTAGTTTCAGAGGAGCCCCTCTCCCAGGGCCATGGTGGAGAGGATGAGTCCGTTGCAGGGTGACATGTTGCTCCTCCCATAGGAGAAGCCCCTTAGTCGGCGGCACTGACATCTGCGGCAGTGCCGGCCCCAGCGACCCATCTTGGAGGCCTGGGGATCCGAGTAAGTTACCCTTTCTCCCTTTTAATGTTTATTTGTAGGCTCTCCTTAGTTGTTATTTTGTATCTTTTAGTTTCTTGCTTAGTTTCTAATTCGTTCTCTCCTTTGTTTGCAGAGACTGTTGATGAGTGGCGGGATTTGATCCATGCAGGTATGTACCGATTCCCTGATGATCCCCATGGATAGGACCCGCACAGAGCTGTCCGTGGATGCTGGGGAGCCTTCAGCAGCCGGTAGGCATACCGACATTTTTGCTCCTATCTGGCATGTGGCCAGGATGGTGTCGACCCTCCACACTGAGTTAGCGGGCTATAGGATGGCTGAGTGCCTTATGAGGAGTCATTCTCATGGTGAGGCTACGGCTGCCCCTCGGGATGCTGAGCCCTCCGTACATTCAGAGTGCTGGCGTAGCCGGAGTCCTAGGCGTGGGCGTGCACCTTCCGAGGGGTCGCGCAGGGATTGAGAGGCCACTTGGATCTCTTGTATTTTTGTATTATATATTTCTTTGTATATCCAGGCTCTTTGAGCATTTTGACCATGCTTAGAGCATGATGGCATTGTACATAAACATTGATTATTTATATATATGCATTTGTTTTGGATCAGAATTTTGGCACTCGTGGTTTCATTTCTATTTCCAACCTTTCTATGTATACTATGATGTATGTTTATATGCTTTTAGAATGTATGCAATGGAGAAGCAGATGATGTAAATGTTTGTTTCTTTTTTGTATTTCATGATCTTTGATATATGTAGATGTAATGTGATTTTGAACCTTAGCTTAGTAAGCAATTTTGGATAGCTCATGCTTGTTTTGCAGAGTGATGAATACAAACTAGTATGATGAGTAGATACACTTGCCCCACTCCTAACTCCATGCAACTAGTAATATGCGAGGGCTCCTCACCGAGAGCTAGAAACGGCACAAGTTATGAGGTGTAGCTGAAATGATAGCGATGAAAGAAAGACAAAGCTTTGGTGGAACCAAACAGAAAACTACATGCTTACTATACCCGAGTGACTTCATAATTTAGAATGCAACTTACTTTGCAGTTTATCTAGACTTAGATCCATAGATGGCCACATAGTAGACAAAATCTGGGTTTTTAGGATTTTAACTCTTGGAATTTTGAACATCTTATTCATTTGTTTTTTACTCAAAGTTTGAATTGTTTGTTTATGAATTTTAATGTTTGCTTTGTCAAGAGGACCCCTGTACTTTGCCCCATGCTACTAGTAATAAGCGTGGGTTTATCACCGTGGGAAAGGCATAGGCGAGTAAGGGCATTTCCATCCTTTCCCAACCCTACGTCACTAGTAAGAGCCGCAAGCTCATCACCAGAAGGTTGGTGGGGCAAGGAAATGTGTAAAATTAATTTTTTTGTTTAATCACTTGTTGACTTGTTTTCTTGAGCAAAATGTCGGTATGTGCTTATTTCTAAAGAGATATACATATGGGATAGATGTGACACCCTGAAGCTTCTAGAAGCAGGACCATAGGTAAGGCCACTATCCTAAGAAGAAATCGAAGCGAGAATAAACTTGCAGATCTTGGTATGGTTACCTTTAAGACTTTTTCATGCCTAACTTTATTTGATAAAAGATTACGAGATAATTTGATGATATCATGAAAACGGAGAGGTATGATTAAAGAGTTTATGCCAACAACATCATGAGTTTGTTGTGAATTACTTTGAGAATAGATTCCTTGATCACCATTTATGTAAGGAACAGGTGGACAAAATGATCTTAATCTATATGAAGATGCAATGTAAATATATATAAGTAGTGCAAACTGCTTATGCGTAAAACCACTTGAGGTGAAGGGAATTGACTGTTTCGCCAAATTCCTCACCTTCTAGCGTACACAAGAGGTATGCACCATTTCCGTAATCCTTCATGACTTAGTATGGGCCCAACCATTTGGGCCGGAATTTCCTTCCTTCGCCGGTCTTCTTGTCGATCCGGTTGTCTAGTCTTAGAACTAGATCACCTTCGTATATGTCGCATTCATAGACCTTCTTGTTATACTACCGGCACATTCGGTCAGCATAAGCTCTATGCCGCTGTTCAGCATCTAACCTAGTTTCATCTAGGATTTCTAGTTGGGAAAGACGTGCTTCTCTATAAGCATCTTCATCCAGAATCCCTTGTAGTGAAATGCGGAGACTGGGTATTTCGACCTCAAGTGGGAGAACTGCTTCTACCCCAAATACTAGCGAGAAAGGAGTTACTCCCGTTGGTGTTCTTATTGAGGTTCGGTGGGCCCATAAGGCTGGATATAACTTCAAATGCCAATCTCGTTTGTTTTCTTTTACCGTTTTAAGGAGAATGGCTTTCAGTGTCTTGTTTGTCGCTTCAGCCTGTCCAGTTGGCTTGGGGGTAATACAAGGAAGTCGTATGATGGCTTATCTTAAATTTATTACATAGTTCGTGAACCTCTTCATTCTTAAAAGAAGTTCCATTATCAGAGATAATGATTTGTGGGATACCGTACCTGCAAATGATTTGGTTCAAAATGAACTTGGCGATTACAGAACCAGGTACAGTAGTAAGAGGCATAGCCTCTACCCATTTGGTAAAATATTCAGTGGCCGTGATTATAAAATTATGGCCATGTGTGGATGAGGGAGAGAATTTCCCTATTAATTCTAGACCCCATGTAGAAAAGGGCCATGGAGTAGCGATTGGTTGCAGAGCTTGTGCCAGCATGTGGATCTCATGGGAGAATTCTTGGCACTTATGACACCTGCGTACAAACTCTATTGCGTCATGTTCTAGAGTGGGCCAAAAATAGCCCATTCGATGTATTTTTGAGTGGTGGCATGGCCACAGAAGTGGCCTCCACACATTCCACTATGAGATTCATGGAGAATCTTCTTGGATTCTTCCATGTCGACACATCTTAGAAGCATTCCATCGAATGCTTTTCAATAGAGCACTTGCTCTATAATGACGTATTTAGCTACGATAACGCGTAACTGCCTTCTTTGTTGCGAGTGTAACTCCTTCTGGGTACGTATGGTTCATGATATAATTAATGATATCGGTGTACCAAAGGCACTCAGAGATAGAGGGTCAGGTTTCGATGTAGTATACACACTCATCTGGAAAGTCTAAATCTACTAAATCGCCTCCGTCTAATGGGTTGTCAGCTAACCAATCTGCGATGATTTGTCCTTTAACCGACTTCTGATTTACAAATGTTAATTCGAATTCTCCCATTAAGGTTATAAAACGTCCAGCCTTTTTAGACAAGGACCCTTGTGTGAGGAAAGTTCGTAAATGGTCCGTTTTTACCATGACCCTTGTTTCTTGGTTTAGCATATAATGTCTTAGGCATTTAGTAGCAAAGACTATGGCAAGGCATTCTCATTCTGCCTGTGTATAGCATGTTTCATAGTCGAGCAGTGTTCGGCTGATGAAATAAATCACACGTTCTCTCTTGTCATCGTCCTCTTGGGCCAACATACAAGCTAACGAGACATTGGTAGCTCGTGAATATAAAATTAACGGGCGATCTAGCTTTGGTGGCATTAGCGTAGGTGGCGATAATAGGAAACGCTTAACTGCATCAAAGGCTTCATTACAGTCTTTGGTCCAATCAATGCTATAGTCTTTCTTGAGTAAATTGTTGATTGGATGAATGGCGAAGCTTAAGTCCGGGATAAATCCCGGATTGCACCTGAGCTTTTTTGAGAAATGATCTGATTCCAGATTCATTCGAAGGTGGGACCATTTCAAGGATAGCCTGAATTTTGGTTGGATCAACATATATCCCTCATGACAATATGATGTAACCTAGGAGCTTTCCTCCTGTTACACCAAAGACACATTTCTCTGGATTTAGTGTGACTCTGTATTCTATTAGGTGTGAAAGAATGACGTGGAGTACTTCCGGATGGTCACAACACTTCTTGGCCTTAGCCAATAAGTCATCTACGTAGGACTCCACGATTTTATGAATTAAATCGTGGAATATATATGTCATAGCTCGCTGGTAGGTAGCACCAGCGTTCTTGAGACCGAATGGCATAACAGCGTAGCAATAGGTTCCCCAAGGAGTTATAAACGTAGTTTTAGCTTGATCTTGCTCAGATATTTTGATTTGATTGTATCCCGAGAATCCATCCATGAGAGACAAAAGTTCAAATCTAGTTGTTGCATCAACAATGACATCTATGGATGGTAATGGGAAGTCGTCCTTAGGACATGCTTTGTTGATGTCTCGAAAATCTATGCAGATGCGTATCTTTCCATTCTTCTTGAGAACGGGAACGATGTTCGATACCCATTGGGAGTAGTCGACTGGCTTGATAAATCCTACTTGGAGGAGTTTTATTACTTCCTCTTTTACCATGAGAGCTACCTTGGGCTTCATGGGTCTGGATTTTTGTTTAACTAGCTTTGCATCTGATTTAGTGACGAGGTTGTGCACCGCAATGTGGGGTGTGACTCCTGTCATCTCCTTATAATTAAATGCAAATGCCTTCTGATGTTCTTTGAGGATCTGAGTATGTATTTCTACTTCTTCTGGGGTTAACGAGGATCCTAGTTTCAATATTCTCGGTTCATCTTTTGTCCCGATGTTGACATCGATTGTTTCTTCGATCAAAGAGGTGTTACCCTCTTTGAACTTAGGTGGTGCTAGAGGTAAATCCAAATCATTCCCATTTTCTACTACGTATATGCTAGGTTCCATTTGTGAGGGAAGATCCATCACGATATTTCTTAAGTAGGAAGACGAATGTGGAATTAAGGATAAATCTAGCATATGATAGGAGAGATGTAGTGTTGCATAGGTGTTTAAGTAATCCAAAGTAGCGACATCACTATCAATACGGTCTAGGAAGGTAGATTCACTTCCGCTTGAAAGGGGATTTTTCATTGTTTTTATCAATGGTTCATCATGAATGGACACCATAAACTGGGTATCTTCTAACTCATTGCTTGGAGTAAAAGTGATAATCTTGAAGTTCTTTATTGAATCAGCGAGAAGATTTTTCTCTCGCGGGATTGCTTCAATGGATATGAAGTTAAATGCCTTGCTTAAATCTAATACGGCTTCTTTGTAAAGCTGCAAGTGTTCGGATTTGGTTTTGTATACCTCAGAAACCTGGTTTGTCACTAATTGCGAGTCTCCTAAGACTCTGAGGTTATCAATACCGATTCTTTTGGCTAAGGTGAGGCCAAGGAGGAGGGCTTCGTACTCAGCGCCATTATTTGTGCATTCAAAGTTTAGCTTAAAGGAAAATGGTAGGACTTTCTCTTCGGGCGAAGTAAGAATTATACCTACCCCCGCTCCATAATGGCATTTAGCTCCATCGAAATGGAGAGTCCAATATTTAGCCGGGAGTATAGATGTTGGGGTATCTGTTGTGTTTGCGCACTCAACTTCTACCATGCAGAGGTCCTCTGCTGGAAGGGAACCAACACCTAGGGAATATCCTATGCCTACTGAATCAAATGGTAAGAACATTGGTGAATCTTGTTCTATTAACTCAACGATTTTGCGGTAGTCCCATATGATACTGTTTTATAGCCTTATCTTTGGGGGTTGGGGTTGTTTTGGCTATGCTGATAGTTCCAAGATCCGTCGTAGGTACCAACTTTTCCTCTGGTTTTGGGTTAGTGGGTTTATTGAGTTGGTTTTTCGGAAGTTCAAATTCTGAGTGCATACCTAGTCTTTTCTTTAAATCAGCTAGGTGCAAATTGAAAGGATTTGGATCACCTTTGGCTACAAATACCTTTCCTAGATGTAGGAATCTTACTTCTTGGAATAAAGTAGAAGGGATTGCCTTCATTCGGTGTATCCATGGTCGGCCGAGGATCATATTATAATTAGTTTCCCGATCTATAATATAAAACTCAGTCAGGATTGTTTTGGGTCCTAAGGTGACTGGTAGTATTATAGTTCCTATCGAAGTGGCTTTAAGGCTATCATAGCCTCTCAATGTATTTTGAGTGGTGGAACAGTTTGTTTCCCCATATCCTAGTTTTTGGAGGAAAGAGAAAGGGACTATGTTAACTGCGGCCCCATCGTCAACCATTGCCCATTTTACGTAGTTATTATAAACCCATACTTGTAAGTGTAAGGCTGGATCACCTCGGCGTGCAATCTCAACATCTGTAGGCATTTTACTTATTTCAAATATAAATTCGACATCCTTGTCCGGCTGCCCCAGAGGGTGGATATCAAAATCTACGTGATTTACTTGTGTTTCAGGAGGTGGAGTGATGTTAATTAGATGACCTAAACCTAATGCTTCTAAAAGAGTAGCTCTGTGAGTAGGAGAGTTCTTTAGGAAGTCCAAAAATGAGATGTGTGAGAAGGTCTTTGTTAGGTCACTAATTAAATCATAGGCACCCACGGGTTTTTCTACTATTTGTTGACTCTTATCTATTTTTGGCAGATGACTTGGGCTTGGTTGAGAGAAATACTCTCATGTTCTTGTTATAGCTTCAATAGGTAATTCAGCGTCTAGTTCTACCAAACTGACTATCTTGGGTCTCGGTTGATTTCCTAATTGTGGCGCGACTGATGGATTTAGTGAAGTCATTGCACCCTTGTTCATCCCGGTTGGATTTAGTCTGTTATTATCATGGTTTGGGAGTGGATCGTTAAAGATCTTGAGGGGAGCATTACGGGGCGCCGCCCTCTGCGAGCGTATTTGGTGGTGGTAACACGGGATCTGCTAAAAAAAAATGCATGAAGAACTTTATTTTTTCTTCTGGAAAATGTTGCATGAATTTATTGTAGTCATGGCACGTTCTAGTATCATGACCCCAAATTTTGTGGAAACCACAATAAGAATTGGGATTTTAATTCTTGTTTTGTTAGTTTTGTGTATATTGTGGCCTAAAATTCGATCAAATTGTTTCCTATTAGGATTAAAATTTTGCGTTTGTTTCGGCTTTGGTTTTGATAACCAAATGAGTTTTGGCTTGGCCCTTGTATAGGATTTCGCCATTGTTGTTGTTGTTGTTGTGGATGGTTAAAATCCTTGTATTGATTAATCGGGGTGAAGTTTTTATTTCGTTGGTTATTTGTTTGTGATGGAGTATTGACAACATTTACCTTCTTGGGCTGGTCGGTTACTCCATCCGTTGTTACACCCTGATTTTTGTTAAGGATTTTAGGTCCTTGATTGATGTTTGTGGTAGTTGTAGTGTTCTGGTTGGAGGTGATTAACCTCCCGTTTGCTCCATATGTCTTATGACCACTATCTATCGCTTGATCTATTCGAAGAGCGCTCTCAAGTACTTCATCGTAAGTTCTTAGTGGGAACTTCTAGACTTCTTCCTTCACCTCTCTGCTGAGAGAATGAAGGAATAAATTACATAGTTCCATCTGATCCATGTTTGGAGCACTTGCTGAAGAATAAAGAACTGTACGCCATCTTTGGATGAAATGGGCGACAGATTCGTTGTATTCTTGTTTGATGTGCAAGAATTCCCTGATTCCTGTTCTCAACAGTTTGTTCATGTCGAATGCCTTAATGAACTCTGATACGAGTTGTTTAAATGAATGGATGGAAGCTTCAGGTATTCTATAATACCAATCAAGAGTGATGCCTTCCAAGGTCTTGGGGAATATTTTAGCAACAACCCCATCCCAAGGGAGTAGTTCACGTATGGCTGTAGCATAAGCTTTGATATGCACATTTGGATCTCCCTCTCCTTTGTACTTGGGTAAATTGGGAAGAGGTCTTGGAAGCATGACGCTTCGTATGGCGAAGTATAAGGGATCTTTCAGATATTCTGAATAAGTCCCTATCGCATAGGTTTCGACCATTGATGGTGGTTGCTGAGGGAGTGGTGGTGGGAAGGGTTGTTGATGTGGCACAGCGTTTGCATTAGCGGGGGCATAGGGAAGTCCCTGTGTTTGATCAAACATGTTGGGAGAGGAGAACATATCTCCTTGTGGTGATTTGGAGTACATGTTTAAGTATGACAGGGTATTGTCTAGTAATGGATTGTTTGATACTAGACCGGGAAGAATGGTGTTAGAGATGATGGGCCTTGTTGGCATTTGTTGTGAATCGAGGCGCATGCCTAACGTGCCTACTCTGTGAGGAGATCTACACGGCCGGGGTGGTATGGAGGATTGGAACTTCCTATTTGCATGAATCGAGAATTTTGACTTGCTTGAGCAAGTTCTAACCCTCTCACTTTTTCTACTAACGTTGAAATGACTTCATTTGGTGAAGTCATGGTGCTTTGCCTTAGCGGCATTTGTTGTATACCCTGGTGTTGTATAGGCATGTGATATCCTGCTATGAACTGATTGCTATCTTTCCAAGTTTCTCGAGAGTATTTCCTATATGCGGTGGCATAGAGGTATTTTCTTGAAAACAAACCTCGGGTTGTATTTGTAAACCTCCTATAGGTGGGTAGATACCCCGAGAGCGTTGTTCACTCCTAGGATAACGTATTGACTGTTCATCATCTAAGACCAGGTATGGGTCTGATTGCCTACTAATTTTTGGTCTAAGTAGCATACGAGGAGACAAGCCGATTCTCCAGTAGAACGTCATATTGTATGAGCACTGAAGGCTCTTTTTGTTGCGTTGAGGGGTTGATCTAACTCCTCGGTTTTAAAAGATGAATTATATCGATTCTTGGGGTTTGTGTTGGCTGATTAGTTGAATAGTTATCTCCCATGCGAGAACGAGGGTGATGAATGCCTATTCTGTTGGGCGTAGTATGCCTCAAGACCCAAGAGGGTGTCTCGCCATATGCATCGAATCCCAACATATTCGGGGGTATATGAATACCCACGAGAATAATGGGAAGGAGCGAAGGTGGATGAGATAAGATGAAACTTCTCAAAGAGAAGGTGAAGCTTGATTGTTAGTTCACATTGGCTTCACCAATTTTTGTACGCCGAAAAAGTGACAAGCGAGCGTGGGTATCTACAGTAACTCTTCCACATACCCGACCTCCGAGGTTGTGCCGAGATAGCGGTGGGGATAGAATATGCGTGGGATGCAAATGAATTAGTTAGGAAATATAATGTCTTCGACATGCACTAATGGAATTTCTAAATCTAAGGCAAAGAAGGCCCTTCTAACTTGGATGGTGTGATAGATCGATCAGCAAGGATGACTGCTCGAAGGCTCCAATCAATATCGAGTTTTGGCATGATTCGATCTATCGGTTGTGGAATACGTGGAAAATGACTTGGGATAGTTTCGTGTATATCTCCAGATAAGGTCATATGGTGGGTAGTGAATATAATTAACTCTACGGATGATTCTCTGGCCTAGTCCAGAATTCTCTAGCTTTGTTAGCCACTATATCTAGTAAGATAGTTGTTCGATGATGATGGGTGGAAGTGGAGTGGACTGGAATACTAGTGTGCGTAGGCCAGTGTCTATATCTGATTGACTTATGGATTTGTTAGGCTGTGGGATTTGTGGATCACAACCGTAGACTCTTGGTTATTGCGGCCCTGCTATGGTCATGTACGAAATCAAATCCTAATCCCTAGTATCCAGTAATCATATGCTTTCTCAGATTCTATGTTTAGACTTAATAACTTCATGATTTTCTCAGAATATCTCACAAGTGTTCGTGCAACCTGGATTCTTAAACTAGTATTATATGCCGTGATAGTGTCTCTGCGTCATCTGGTTGTGGGACCAAAGGATCACAACCAAATGTTTGCTCTCTTTCGAACCCTTCTCGAGTCATGTGAATGTTTGCCTAGGGTAATCTATAGTTCGGTTGATTTGACCAAAACATGTGTGCTTGGTCATCTTCTATATTTAACCCTCTCAACTGAGAGCTGATCAGTTGTAAATCTGTTGTTGTTTGGAAGACTTGTATTCTAAGGTTCTAGTCTATGTCAACTATTACTGTGACGAGGTTGGGTGAGGCACGATTGGCTCAAATACGTATTCCCTGGGCTCCCTAGGTCCCGTGATTGTCATACAAAACAAAATGTAAATCTAACTGCAACAAAACAAAATTTAACTATCTAAAACATATATAACTTCTATTTTTGTTTTTAACTTTCTAAGAAGAAAATCAGCTATTTAAACGTATCTAGAAATAACAACTAAATAATAATTTAAAACAAACAAAATAACCGAGTGTAGTTATTTATCTGTGTAATTTGTAGATTATTCTAAATAACTTGCTTGATCTATTTGCGAGATTCTCGATCCTACCTCAAAAGTGAGGAGTGAATCATAGTTTCTCAGAAACTATCAATCCCCACAGCTTCCCTAGCAATATCGAGAATAGAATTTACTTGAAATGAAGCAATTAACTACTTTACTTGATATGATTCTAACTAGAAATTTGAAAGTTAAAACCTGGATTCCGCAGAACAGTGGCGAATCGATGGTGTGTGTGATCTTGTCCCCTCAGTATGCTCTCCTCGTTCTTTCGTATTCTCGTGGATCCAGAAAATCATGTAATGCTAGCATCAACAAAAGTAGATATTGGGACAAAGGCAGCCCGTAATGCAAACTGAATATAATGCGATTAGGAGAGGGATAGTGCAAGAGTACGAGTTTGGCTTATGCAATTCCTAGCGGGATTTACTACGAGTTATGTAACATAAAGCGTCCAAAACCTGAAACTATATTGTTTGAAGAGCAAAACCTACAACTTTAATGGATTCCTAAGCTATTCTACTCCAATGGATTGGATAAAACAACAACACCATTTTCAAAAGCTGGATATGTGGCTTCTCGTACGCGCGAAAAAGTGACAAAGTAGCGTAAGAATCTACAAGTGACTCTTCCACGTACCCGACCTCTCGAGGTTGTGCCGAGATAGCCGGTGGGGGTAGAATATGCATTGGATTCAGAAAAACTAGTTAGGCAGTCTAATGTCTTCGACACGCACTAGTGGAATTTACAAATCTAAGGCAAAGAAGGCCCTCTAACAGGTGGTGTGATAGATCGATCGGCAAGGATGGCTGCTCGAAGGCTCCAATCAATATCGAGCTCGACATGATTCAATCTATGGGTTGTGGAATACGTGGAAAATGACACGGGATAGTTTGTGTATGTCTCGAGATAAGGTCATAGGGTGGATGGTGGAAATAATTGACTTCACGGACGATTCTCGGCCTAGTCAGGAGAATTCTCTAGCTTCGTTAGCGCTATATCTAGTAAGGACAATTGTTCGATGATGATGGGTGGAATTGGAGTGGATTGGAATACTAGTATGCGTAATGCAGTGTCTATATCTGATTGACTTGTGGACTCGTTGGGCTGTGGGATCTGTGGATCGCAACCATAGACTCTTGGTTGTTGCGGTCCTGTTATGGTCATGCGCGAAATCAAGTTCTAATCCCTAGTATCCAGTAATCATATGCTTTCTCAGCTTCTATGTTTAGGACCAACAACTGTGTGATTTTCTCAGAATATCTCATAGGTGTTCGTGCAACCTAGATCCTTAGACTGGTATCTATATCTGTGAGAGTGTCTCCTGCACCTGGCTGTGGGACCAAAGGATCACAACCAAAGGTTTGTTCTCTTTTGAACCCTTCTACAGTCATGTGAGTGTTTACCTAGGGCAATCTGTAATTTGGTTGGTTTGACCAAAACGTGTGTGCTTGGTCGTCCTCTATGTTTAACCCTCTCAGCGAGAAGCGATCGATTGTAAATCATTGTTGTTCGGAATACTTGTATTCTGAGATTTTGGTCTATGTCAACTATTGTTGTGACGAGATTTGGTTGAGGCATGATTGGCTCAAATATATATTCCCTGGGCTCCTGAGGTCCCGTGATTGTCATACAAAATAAAATGTAAATCTAACTGTAAAGCAAATTCTAACTACGTGGAATAAATCTAAAACATATATAACTTCTATTCTTCTAAGAAACCTTTCAAGAATACAATGAAAGCAAGCTATTTAAATGTATCTAGGAATAACAACTAAACAATAATTTAAAACAGACAAAATAACCGAGTGTAGTTATCAGCCTGTGCAATTTGTAGATTTATTCTAAATAAAATAGCTCATCTAATCTATCTGCAAGATTCTCGATCCTACCTCAGAAGTGAGGAGTGAATCATAGTTTCTCAGAAACTATCAATCCTCACAGCTTCCCTGGCAATATCGAGAATAGAATTCACTGAAATGAGGCAATTATCTACTCTATTTGATATGATTCTAACTAGAAATTTGAAAGCTAGAACCTGGATTCCGCATAACAGTGGTGAATCCAATGGTATGTGTGATCTTGTCCCCTCAGTATGATCTCCTCGTTCTTTCATGTTCACATGGATCCAGAAAAGTGTGTAATGCTAGCACTGATAAGAGTAGATTTTAGGACAAGGATAGCTCAGAATGCAGACCGAAAATGTGAGTAGGAGAGGGACAGCGCAAGAGTACAGAGCTTGGCTTATGTGATTCCTAGTGGGATTTTACTGCGAGTCATGCAACGTGAAGCGACCAGAACCTGTAACTATCTTATTCGAAGAGAAAAACCTGCAACTTTAATGGCTTCCTAAGCTATTCTATTCCAATGGATTGGATAAAATAACGACACTGTTTGCACAAGCTGGATATGTGGCTTACCAACAGCTGAATAAAGCTAACCAAGCATATAATGAACTGAACTAAGAACTCTAAGCAATAATAAAATTAAATCTACAGCAAAGAGAAATTCAGAGGCAAGCTTCAAGGCTGATTGGATGAAATGATAGTACTGCCTACACAAGATGGGTATGTGGCTTACCAACAGCTGAGCAATCTAACTACAGATGCAAGTGAATTCAAGCTATCGATTCTAAACAAGATAACAAGCTAAAATACTAAAATGAGGAGAGCAAAGATCAGTCTTCAAAATCCAGCCAAACTTTAGACTATTGCTTGTGCACAAACCATGCATTTATAGGAATTCAATCACCCAAAAATCAAAACCAAATGGAACTCCTAAACAATAAACAAAGGAAAAACACTATTCCAGGGGACCAAAAACATAAATGCATGCTCAAGTCAGCAAAGAAAGCTGGTGAATCATGATATTTCACACGAGTCGCGTCAAAAGAATGTTTTGGAAAACGTGCACAGGACCGCCGTTACGGCGGGGTGGCGATTATAGGACCACCACCCGATCGGGCGGCGGTCACTGGACCACCGCCTGCAGGTGGCGGTTTCGTGGCCTTGAAGATCAAGAGGCCAAGGAAAGAGGGAAAAAGAGGAAAACAAAGGGCGCGGGGGCTAAGTGGGTCATGCGGGATGTTAACGCATACTCAGGGATTTTTTGAATCCCGAACACCCTTGCGAGGAGACTGTATCATCATCGGGAACTTGTTACGCTATTCTACGATCAATACCTTACAATTTTGGGTACGTACATATTGCCCCCTCGGAGAAGCGTTTTAGCCATGAAGAGGTATAAAACGGTGGGTATGAGTATGGCAGTCCCGAAATGGGGAGTTATAAGCTATACCTTACACATCTGTGTGTTGAAATGACGCCATCCGAAATTCCTGCTACCTGCAAAATGAAAAGAGAACTCAAGTGCAGATAGATACAAAACTTGGAAAATAAACGCTAAATTGATAGGGAATGAGAACGTACCATTCGTGCGGGGATAGGAACTTACCTCCATCAGCGCTCCAAACCTGCGAAAAAGTCTTTTAAAACGAAATAGGGTGCTATATATATGAAAGTGGGCCCATTTTCCTATTCATTTGCGCGCGTTGATTTGATTGATTTTGAGCTCTGGGACCCACGGTGACGGTTTCGTGTGTGAGTAGAGTCAAAACGTCTGCAGTGAGATCGTGATCATGCCTCCATGTGTGGAACACCGCCCTGCTAGATCACAGGTTGGTTTTCTTCAATTTTGTATTTTTCCCCCTTTAAATTTGAAATGTTAAATTTTTCGTAATGGGGGGGTTATTTTTGAAAATGTTAGGTTCAAAAGGTCCACTAGGGGGCGCCACCGGTGAAGCTCCATCTTTAGGTTAAATGGTCTTTTTCACTTATTTTGGGATTTTGGGATTAGAAACCCGTGTGGGTTTTCGGACCGCGACCGCTGCCCCGGCCGGGCGGGCGGTTACATGACCGCCGCCCCATTCGGGGCGGCGATTACGACCACCACCCTTAAGGCGGCGGTTACAAAACCGCCTCCCTGCTCAGGGCGGCGGTTCTGACCAGAATGCAAAAGAACTTAATTTTGAGATTGCACTTGTATTTTCTTGCACTTCTATACGTTTTTATGACCTTCTTGGTATTGTTCAGATACTAACTTGCTCTGTTTTGTGTGTTTTTGGGTGTATGCAGGCGAGGGAGGAATACATCAGATGGAGCCGAGAGAGAGAGTGTGACTGGCTGTCAGGGGTACTGGATGCCCTCTCACCAGACGAGGAGGACACACTACAGAGGGCCGGTATACTGCGCATATCGCGCGTTCCACATGTCACACCATCTAGTCACATCCTTTGTGACTTATTTTCATATTGGGATGCAGATCGGAACACTTTCCAACTTTCGGGGTCCGCGGTGAGTGGACTATCACGTTGGAGGATGTCTACCATATTTTGGGGGTCCCGATCATCGGGAGGAGACTCACATTAGAGACGGCAGGCTCACGGGCACAGATTGCACAGTGGGCAGGTTACATGGGAGATGCAGCTATCTCCACGGGGTCGAAGAAGGGAGTGAGAGTTCGATCCATCCCTTCTTTGCCTATCCCCATATTTCGACAGGCCATCATGGGGATCCTTGCCTCGAGATTGATCGAGGACAAGGGAGGGGACACTTTGTTATACTGTTGGGCCCCCATCATTGCACAGATAGAGGGGCATGGCCGGATATACACTTGGGGTGCAGACATTCTAGGGACCACCTACCATGATTTATATAGGGTGGTCCGTTTACAGGGACAGTCATTGAGCCACCCAACTCTAGTCATGAGTTGGGTGTATGAGCATTTTATTCCCTATGGCAGAGGCATAGAGGTGGCAGATCCTGGGGCTGTGAGGGCAGCCAGATGGTCAGATATGTCGGTGCTTAGAGCACCTCACCAGCCAGTTGCCTCCCTTACCACAGTAGATATGGAGGCGACACCGTACCGGCTTATGGCCGGCATATGGGGCGAGGAGACCCTTACATTGATCTCCTGCTCCACCACAGGGCAGCTCATCGACCGCGTGGGATGGGTGGAGGTACATCCTTTTGGTAGAGTTCCTCAGCAGTTCGGCCTACCGTATTTGGGCATGCTTCCCCCAGTGGCGCCAGTTTACAGATCAGTTCGCGAGGCTAGAGGGGGGCCTAGAGGCCGAGGTTGGACAGTGGTCACTCCTGGCACTCCCATTGCAGCTAGGAGGATAGTTCGGGCCAGAGGGAGAGCCGGTGCACCTCGGGCACCTTTGCTTCAGATTGCTGCGGGTCCTGCTCATAGCAGCGATGACCCTATAGACATTGACTCGATTCTGAGGAGCTTACAGAGGGAGGGTCGGAGGAGCAGACTGATGATAGTGATCCCGAGTGGCATGACACTCAGGATATTATGCAGGTAGAGAGGGCCGAGGAGAGCACAGAGAGGGACACTCTAGTCTCAGAGGAGCCACTCTCTCAGGGCCATGGTGGAGAGGACGAGTCAGTTGTGGGGTGACATGTTGCCCCTGCTACAGGAGCAGCCCCTCAGTCGGCAGCGGCATCCGCGGTGGGTGCTGGCCCCAGCGATCCATCTTGGAGGCCCGGTGATCCGAGTAAGTTATCCTTTCTTCCTTTCAATGTTTGTTTAATTTAGGATTTGTTTTAATTGCTATCTCTCCTTGTGTTTTTATCTTGTATCTTTCAGCCTCTTGCTTGGTTTCTAATTCGTTTTTCTCCTTTGTTTGCAGAGACTGTCGATGAGTGGCGGGATCGATCCATGAGAGGTATGTACTGCGATTCCACTGATGATCCCCATGGATAAGACCCGTGCAGAGCTATCCGTAGATGCCGGGGAGCCCTCAGCAGCCGGCAGGCATACCGACATCTTCGCTCCCATTTGGCACGTGGCCAGGATGGTGTCGACTCTCCGTACAGAGTTGGCGGGCTATAGGATGGCTGAGCGTCTTATGAGGAGCCATTCTCGTGGTGAGACTGCGGCTGCTCCTCGGGACCCTGAGCCCTCCATTCATTCGAGCATCGGCGTAGCTGAGTCCTAGGTGAGGGTGGGCACCTTTGGAGGGTCGCATAGGGGTTGAGAGACCACTTGGCTCCTATGTCTTTTGTACTATAGATTCTTTTGTATATCACGGGCTCTTTGAGCGTTTTGACCATGCTTAGTGCATGATGACATTATATATAAACATTGATTATTTATATATATGCATTCATTTTGGATCAAAAGCTTGTCACTCATGTTTTCCCTTTTTGTTTCCAGCTTCCTCGTGTATACTACGATGTATGGTTTATATGCCTTCTAGAATGTATGCAATGGAAAACAAATGATGCAAATGTTTGCTTTCTTTTTGTGTTTCATGATGCTGATACATGATATTGTAGATATATTGTGATCTTGAATCTTAGCTTCTGTGAGCAATTTGGATACCTCATGTTTGTTTTGGCAAAGTGATGAAAATAACCAGTATGATGAACAGATTAACTTGCCCCACTCCTAACTCCACGCAACTAGTAAGATGCGAGGGCTTATCACCAAGAGCGAAGGGCCTAAGTTATGAAATATGGTGAAATGATAGTGATGAAAGCAGACGAAGCTTTGGCGGAACCAAATTTAAAACTAAAAGCTTACTCTACCCGAATGACTTCATAGTTTTGGATGCAACTTGCTGCGGTTTATCTAGACTTAGACCCGTAGATGGCCACATAGTAGACAAAATCTGGGTTTTAGGATTTTAACTCTCTTGGGATTTTGAACATCGATTCATTCATTTTTGACTCAAAGTTTTAATTGTTTGTTTATGACCTTTTAACGTTTGCTTTGTCAAGAGGACCCCTACACTTTGCCCCATGCTCTTTGGTAAGAAGCGTGGGTTTATCACCGTGGGCAAGGCATAGGTGAGTAAGGGCATTTCCATCCTTTCCCAACCCTACGTCACTAGTAAGAGATGCAAGCTCATCATCGAAGGTTGGTGGGGCAAGGAAATGTGTAAAAATAAAATTTTCTGTTTAATCACTTTTTGATTTGTCTTTTTGAGTAAAATGTCAGTATGTGCTTATTCCCAAAGAGATGTGCATATGGGATAGATGCGACACCATGAAGCTTCTAGAAGAGACCATAGGCAAGACACCTGTCCTAAGAAGAAATCAAAGTGAGAATAAACTTGCAGATCTTGGTATGGTTACCGTTAAGACTTCGTCATGTCTGATTTTATTTGATAAAAGATTCTGAGATATTTGATGATATCGTGAAAATGGAGAGATATGATTAGAAAGAACTTTTGCCAAAAAAATCACGAGTTTGTAATGAATTGCTTTGAGAATAGATTCCTTGATCACAATTTATGTAAGAAACAAGTGGACAAAATGATCTAAATCTATATGAAGATGCAATGTAAATAATTATACAAGTAGTGCTGGTTGCTTATTCCTAGAATCACTTGAGGTGCAGGGAATTGACTGTTTCTCCAAATTCCTCACCTTCTAGCGTACATAAGAGGTAAGCACCATTTCGTAGTCCTTCATGACTCGGTATGGGCCCAACCATTTGGGCGGAATTTCCTTCCTTCACTGTCTTTTTGTTGATCCACTATCCGGTCTTAGAACTAGATCACCTTCGTATATGTCACGTTTATAGACCTTCTTGTTATCTTTGCCCGGCACATTCGGTCAAAGGCATAAGCTCTATGCTGCTTAAGCATCTAACCTAGTTTCATCTAGGCTTTCTAGTTGGGAAAGACATGCTTCTCTGTAAGCGTCTTCATCCAAAATCCCTTGTAGTGAAATGCGGAGACTAGGTATTTCGACTTCAAGTGGGAGAAGCTTCTGCCCCAAATACCAGCGAGAAAGGAGTTGCTCCCATTGGTGTTCTTATTGAGGTTCGGTGGGCCCACAAGGCTGGATATAACTTCAAATGCCAATCTCGTTTGTTTTCTTTCACCGTCTTAAGGAGAATGGCTTTCAGTGTCTTGTTTGTTGCTTGACGCCCATTGGCTTGGGGATAATACAAGGAAGCCATATGATGGCTTATTTTAAATTTCTTGCATAGTTTGTTAACGTCTTCATTTTAAAAGAAGTTCCATTATTGGAGATAATGATTTACGGGATACCGTACCTCTACAAATGATTTGGTTCAAAATGAACTTGGCAATCACGGAACAGTGCAGTAGTAAGAGGCATGGCCTCCACCCATTTAGTAAAATATTCGGTGGCAGTGATTATAAAATTATGGTCTCTGTGGATGAGGGAGAGAATTTCCCTATTAAGTCTAGACCCCATGTAGAAAAGGGCCATGGAGTTGCGATTGGTTGTAGAGCTTGTGCTGGCATGTGGATCTCGTGGGAGAATTCTTGGCACTTATGACACCTGCGTGTAAACTCTATCATGTCATGTTCTAGAGTGGGCTAGAAATAGCCCATTCGATGTATTTTTCGAGTGGTGGCATGGCCACCGAAGTGGCCTCCACATATACCGCTGTGGGATTCATGGAGAATCCTCTTGGACTCTTCTGTGTCGATACACCTTACGAGCATTCCATCGAATGCTTTTCGATAGAGCACCTGCTCTATAATGACATATTTAGCTACGATTATGCGTAACCACCTTCTTTGTTGCGGTGTAACTACCTCCGGGTACGTATGGTCTATGATATAATTAATGATATCAGTGTACCAAGGACACTCAGAGATAGCGGGTCGAGTTTCGATGTAGTATACGCATTCATCTGGAAAGTCTAAATCTACTAAATCGCCTCCGTCTAATGGGTTTTTAGCTAACCAATCCGCGATGATTTGTCCTTTAACCGACTTCTGATTTACAAATGTTAATTCGAACTCTCCCATTAAGGTTATAAAACATCCAGCCTTTTTAGACAAGGACCCTTGTGTGAGAAAAGTCCGTAAATGGTCCGTTTTTACCATGACCTTCGTTTCTTGATTCAGCATATAATGTCTTAGGCGTTTAGTAGCAAAGACTATGGCAAGGCATTCTCGTTCTGCCTATGTATAGCGTGTTTCATAGTCGAGCAACATTCGGCTAATGAAATAAATCACACGTTCTCTCTTGTTATCGTCTTCTTGGGCCAACATACAGGCCAGTGAGACATTGGTAGCTCGTGAATATAGAATTAATGGGCGATCTAGCTTAGGTGGCATTAGCGTAGGTGGTGATAAAAGGAAACGCTAATAGCGCATCAAAACCTTCATTGCAATCTTCGGTCCAATCAAGGATATAGTCTTTCTTGAGTAAATTGTTGATTGGATGAGCAGCGAAGCTTAAGTGCGGGATAAATCTCCAGATTGCACCCAACTTTCGAGAAATGATCTGATTCCAGATTCACTCGAAGGTGGGACCATTTCGAGGACAGCCCAATTTTGGTTGGATCAACATCAATTCCTTGTGACGATATGATGTAACCTAGGAGCTTTCCTCCTGTTACACCAAAGACGCATTTCTCTGGATTTAGCGTGACTCCGTATTCTATTAGGCGTGAAAGAATGATGCGGAGTACTTCGGGATGGTCACAACACTTCTTGGCTTTAGCCAATAAGTCATCTACGTAAGATTCCATGATTTTATGAATTAGATCATGAAATATGTATGTCATGGCCCGCTGGTACGTAGCACCGGCGTTCTTGAGACCGAATGGCATAACAGCGTAGCAATAGGTTCCCCAAGGAGTTATAAACATGGTTTTAGCTTGATCTTTCTCAGATATTCTGATTTGATTGAGAATCCATCCATGAGAGACAAGAGTTCAAAACCAGCTATTGCATCAACAATAACATCTATGGATGGTAATGGGAAGTCGTCCTTAGGACACACTTTGTTGATATCTCGAAAAACTATGCAGATGCATATCTTTACATTCTTCTTGAGAAGCAGGAGCGATGTTAGATACCCATTGGGAGTAGTCAACTGGCTTGATGAATCCTACCTGAAGGAGTTTTATTACCTCCTCTTTTACCATGAGAGCTACTTTGGGCTTCATGGGTCTTGATTTTTGTTTAATTGGCTTTGCATCTGATCTAGTGACGAGGTTGTGCACCGCAATGTGGGGTGCGACTCCTGTCATCTCCTTATAATTAAATGCAAACTCCTTTTGATGTTCTTTGAGAATTTGAGTATGTATTTCCACTTCTTCTGAGGTTAATGAAGAACCTAGTTTCAATATTCTTGGTTCATCTTGTCCGATGTTGACATCGATTGTTTCTTCGATCAAAGAGGCGTTACCCTCTTCAAACTTAGGTGGTGCTGGAGGTAAATCTAAATCATCCCCATTTTCTACTGCGTATATACTAGGTTCCATTTTTGAGGGAAGATCCGTTACGGGATTTCCGAAGTAGGAAGACGAATGTGGAATCAAGGATAAATCTAACATGTGATAGGAGAGATGTAGTGCTGCATAGGCATTTAAGTAATCCAAAGTAGTAGCATCACTATCAACATGGTCTAGGATGGTAGATTCACTTCTGCTTGAAAGAGGATTTGTCATTATTTTTATCAATGGTTCATCACAAATGGACACTGTGAACTGGGTATCTTCTAACTCATTGCTTGGAGTAAAACGTGATGCTGAGGTTGCTATTGAATCAGCGAGAAGATTTTTCTCTCGCGGGATTGCTTCAATGGATATGAAGTTGAACGCCTTGCTTAAATCTAATACGACATTTTTGTAAAGCTGCAAGTGTTCGGCTTTAGTTTCATATACTTCAGAAACTTGATTTGTCACTAATTGCGAGTCTCCCAGGACTCTGATGTTATCAATACCAATTCTTTTGGCTAAGGTAAGGCCAAGGAGGAGGGCTTCGTACTCAGCGCCGTTGTTTGTGCATTCAAAGTTTAATTTAAAAGCGAAAGGGAGGACTTTCTCCTCGGGCGAAGTAAGAATTATACCTGCCCCCGCTCCATAACGACATTTAGCTCCATCAAAATGGAGAGTCCAATACTTAGTCGGGAGTATAGATGTTGGGGCATCTGCTGCGTTTGTGCACTCTACTTCTACCATACAGAGGTCCTCTGCTGGAAGGGAACCAACATCTAGGGAATATCCTATGCCTACTGAATCAAATGGTAAGAACATTGGTGAATCTTGTTCTATTAGTTCAACGATTTTTGCAGTAGTCCCTAATGATACTGTTTCTTTAGTTTTATCTTTAGGGGTTGGAATTGTTTTGGCTATGCTGGTAGTTTCAAGATCCGTCGTAGGTACCAACTTTTCCTCTGGTTTTGGGTTAGTGGGTTTATTAAGTTGGTTTGTTGGTAGTTCAAATTCTAAGTACACCCCTGGTCTTTTCTTTAAATCAGCTAGGTGCAAATCGAAAGGTTTTGGGTCACCTTTGGCTACAAATACCTTTCCTAGATGTAAGAATCTTACTTCTTGAAATAATGTAGAAGGGATTGCCTTCATTCGGTGTATCCATGGTCGGCCGAGTATCATATTATAATTAGTTTCCCGATCTATAATATAAAACTCAGTCAGGATTGTTTTGGGCCCTAAGGTGACCGGCAATATTATAGTTCCTATCGAAGTGGCTTTAAGGCTATCATAGCCTCTCAATGTATTTCGAGTAGTGGAACAATTTGTTTCCCCATATCCAAGTTTTTGGAGGAAAGAGAAAGGGACTATGTTAACTACGGCCCCATCGTCAACCATTGCCTATTTTACATAGTTATTATAAACCCATACTTGTAAGTGTAAGGCTGGATCACCTCGGCGTGTGATCTCAGCATCTGTGGGCATTTTACTTATTTCGAATATGAATTTGACATCCGTGTCCGGCTGCCCCAGAGGGTGGATATCAAAATCCACGTGATTTACTTGTGTTTCAAGAGGTGGAGTGATGTTAATTAGATGGCCTTGACCTAATGCTTCTAAAAGAGCAGCTCTGTGAGGGGGAGAGTTCTTTAGTAAGTCCAAAAATGAAATGTGTGAGAAGGTCTTTGTTAGGTCGCTAATTAAATCATAGGCACCTACGGGTTTTTCTACTATTTGCTGATTCTTATCTGTTTCTGGCAGAGGACTTGGGCTCGGTTGAGAGAAATACTCTCGTGTTCTTATTATAGCTTCGATAGGTAGTTCAGCGTCTAATTCTACCAAACTGACTATCTTGGGTCTCGGTTGAGCTCCTAACTGTGGCGCAACTGATGGATTTAATGAAGTCGAGGCTTCATGATCATTGTTTCCCGTCATTGCACCTTTGTTTGTTCCAGTTGGATTCAACCTATTGTTATCATGATTTGGGAGCGGATCGTTAAAGATCTTGAGGGGAGCATTCTGAGGAAAACTACCCTTACGAGCGTATTTGGTGATGATGAGATGGGATCTACCAAAAACAAATCTGTGAAGAACTGTCTTTGTTCTTCTGGAAAGCGTTGCATAAATTTATTGTAGTCACGACACGTTCTAGTATCGTGACCCCAAATTTTATGGAAACCACAATAAGAATTGGGATTGTAATTCCTATTTTGTTGGTTAGGTGTGTATTGTGGCCTAAAATTCTGATCAAACTGTTGCCTATTAGGATTAAAGTTTTGGAATTGTTGCTTCTGGTTTTGGATTTGGTCTTGATAACCAAATGAGTTTTGGCTTGGCCCTTGTATGGGATTTCGCTGTTGTTTTTGTTGTTGTGGATGGTTAAAATCCACTGTATTGATCGTCGGGGTAAAGTTGTTATTTCGTTGGTTGTTTGTTTGTGACGGAGTATTAACAACATTTACCCTCTTGGGCTGGTCGGTTACCCCATCCGTTGTTACCCCACAATTTTTGTTAAGGATTTTGGGTCCTTGATTGACATTTGTGATAGTTGTAGTGTTTTGAGTGGAGGTGATTAACCTCCCGTTTGTTCCATATGTCTTACGACCACTATCTATCGCTGCTTGGTCTATTCGAAGAGTGCTCTTAAGTACTTCATCATAAGTTCTTAGCGGGAAATTTTGGACTTCTTCCTTCACCTCCTTGCTGAGAGAATGAAGGAATAAATCACATAGTTCCATCTGATCCATGTTGGGAGCACTTGCTGAAGAATAAAGAACTATACGCCACCTCTGGATGAAATGGGCGACAGATTCATTGTGTTCTTGTTTGATGTGCAAGAATTCCCTGATTCCTGTTCTCAATAGTTTGTTCATGTCGAAGGCTTTGATGAACTCTGACACGAGTTGTTTAAATGAATGGATGGAGGCTTCAGGTATCCTGTAATACCAGTCGAGAGCAATGCCTTCCAAGGTTTTGGGAAATATTTTAGCAACAACCCCATCCCAAGGGAGTAATTCTCGTATGGCTGTAGCGTAAGCTTTGATATGTGCATTTGGATCTCCCTCACCCTTGAACTTGGGTAAATCAGGAAGAGGTCTTGGAAGCATGATGCTTCGTATGGTGAAGTCTAAGGGTTCCTTTAGATATTCTGAATAAGTCCCTATCGCATAGCTTTCGACCATTGATGGTGGTTGCTGAGGGAGTGATGGTGGGATAGGTTGTTGATACGGTGTAGCGTATGCATTGGCAGGGGCATAAGGAGGTCCCTGCGTTTGAGCAAACATGTTGGGAGAGGAGAAAATATCTCCTTGTGGTGATTTGGAGTACATATTTAAGTATGACGGGGTATTGTCAAGGAATGGATTGTTTGACACTAGACCGGGAGGAATAGTGTTAGAGATGATGGGCCTTGTTGGCGTTTGTTGTGGATAGTGAGGTGGCATGCCTAATGTGCCTACTCCTGTGAGGAGATCTACTTGGCCAGAGTGGTATGGAGGATTGGAACTTCCTGTTTGTATGAACGGAGAATTTTGACTTGCTTGAGCCAGTTCTAACCCTCTCACTTTTTCTACTAACGTTGAAATGACTTCATTTGGTGAAGTCACGGTGTTTTGTCTGAGCGGCGTTTGTTGTACACCCTGGTGTTGTATAGGCATGTGATATCCTGTCATGAACTGATCGCTATCTTGCCAAGTCTCTCTGAGAGTATTTCCTATATGCAGTGGTATAGAGGTATTTTCTTGAAAAGAGACCTCGGGTTGTATTTGTAAACCTCCTATAGGTGGGTATATACCCCGAGAATGTTGTTCACTCCTAGGATAATGTATTGAGTGTCCATCATCTAAGACCAGGTATGGGTCTGATTGTCTACTAATTTGTGGTCTAAGTAGCATTTGAGGAGATGAACCAGATTCTCCGGTAAACGTCATATTGTTCGAGCCTAAAGGCTCTATTTGTTGCGTTCGAGGGGGTTGATCTAACTCCTCATTTTGAAAAGATGAACTATATCTGATTCTTGGGGTTTGTGTTGACAACTGATTAGTTGAATAGTTGTCACCCCATACTAAGAGTGAGGGTGATGATTGCCTATTACATTGGGCGTAGTAAGCCTCAAGACCCGAGAGGGGTCTACCATATGCATCGAATCCCGACATATTTAGGGGGTATATGAATACCCATGAGAATAATGGGAAGGAGCGAAGGTGATTTGTGAAAGGAAACATGATATTATGACTCGAATGAGAAAGTAGGAAGTTTTACGTCGGCTTCAATAATTTCGTTTCTTTTACGTCGAGTGCACCAGTTTTGTATGCTAGAAAAGTGACAGGCGAGCGTGAGAATCTACAAGTGACTCTTCCACGTACCCGACCTCTCGAGGCCATGTTGAGACAGCCGGTGGGGGTAGAATATGCGTTGGATTCGAGACAAACTAGTTATGCAATCTAATGTCTTCTACATGCACTAATGGAATTTGTCAATCTAAGGCAAAGAAGGCCCTTCTAACTTGGGTGGTGTGATAGATCGATCGGTAAGGATGGTGATCGAAGGCTCCAATCAATATTGAGCTCTAGCATGATTCGATCTATGGGTTGTGGAATACGTGGAAAATGACACTGGGATAGTTTCGTGTATGTCTCGAGATAAGGTCATAGGGTGGATGGTGGAAGCGATTGACTTACTGAGATGATTCTCTGCCTAGTCCAGAATTCTCTAGCTTCGTTAGCCGCTATATCTAGTAAGGACAATTGTTCGATGATGATGGGTGGAATTGGAGTGGATTGGAATACTAGTATGCGTAAGCCAGCGTCTATATCTGATTGACTTGTGGACTCGTTGGGCTGTGGGATCTATGGATCACAACCATAGACTCTTGGTTGTTGCGGTCCTGTTATGGTCATGCGCGAAATCAAGTTCTAATCCCTAGTATCCAGTAATCATATGCTTTCTCAGCTTCTATGTTTAGGACCAACAACTGTGTGATTTTCTCAGAATATCTCACAGGTGTTCATGTAACCTAGATCCTTAGACTGGTATCTATATCTGTGAGAGTGTCTCCTGCACCTGGCTATGGAACCAAAGGATCACAACCAAAGGTTTGTTCTCTTTCAAACCCTTCTACAGTCATGTGAGTGTGTACCTAGGGTAATCTGTAATTTTTTTGGTTTGACCAAAACATGTGTGCTTTGTCGTCCTCTATGTTTAACCCTCTCGGCGAGAAGTGATCGATTGTAAATTTGTTGTTGTTGAATACTTGTATTCGAGATTTTGGTCTATGTCAACTATTCTTTGTGACGAGATTTGGTTGAGGCACGATTGGCTCAAATATATATTCCACAGGCTCACGAGGTCCTGTGATTGTCATACAAAATAAAATAAAAATCTAACTGTAACGAAGCAAATTCTAACTACGTGGAATAAATCTAAAACATATATATAACTTCTATTCTTCTAAGAAACCTTTCAAGAATACAATGAAAGCAAGCTATTTAAATGTATCTAGGAATAACAACTAAACAATAATTTAAAACAGACAAAATAACCGAGTGTAGTTATCAGCCTGTGTAATTTGTAGATTTATTCTAAATAAAATAGCTCATCTAATCTATCTGCAAGATTCTCGATCCTACCTCAGAAGTGAGGAGTGAATCATAGTTTCTCAGAAACTATCAATCCTCACAGCTTCCCTGGCAATATTGAGAATAGAATTCACTGAAATGAGGCAATTATCTACTCTATTTGATATGATTCTAACTAGAACTTTGAAAGCTAGAACCTGGATTCCGCAGAACAGTGGCGAATCCGATGGTATGTGTGATCTTGTCCCCTCAGTATGATCTCCTCGTTCTTTCATGTTCACGTGGATCCAGAAAAGCATGTAATGCTAGCACTGATAAGAGTAGATTTTAGGACAAGGACAACTCAGAATGCAGACCGAAAATGCGAGTAGGAGAGGGACAGCGCAAGAGTACAGAGCTTGGCTTATGTGATTCCTAGCAGGATTTTACTGCGAGTCATGCAACGTGAAGCGACCAGAACCTGTAACTATCTTATTCGAAGAGAAAAACCTGTAACTTTAATGGCTTCCTAAGCTATTCTGTTCCAATGGATTGGATAAAATAACGACACTATTTGCACAAGCTGGATATGTGGCTTACCAACAGCTGAATAAAGCTAACCAAGCATATAATGAACTGAACTAAGAACTCTAAGCAACAATGAAAATTAAATCTATAGCAAAGAGAAAATTCAGAGGCAAGCTTCAGACCGATTGGATGAAATGACAGCACTGCCTACACAAGATGGGTATGTGGCTTACCAACAGCTGAGCAATCTAACTAAAGATGCAAGTGAATTCAAGCTATGGCTTCTAAACAAGATAACAAGCTAAAATACTAAAATGAGGAGAGAAAAGATCAGTCTTCAAAATCCAGCCAAACTTGATCTATTGCTTGTGCACAAACCATGCATTTATAGGAATTCAATCACCCAAAAATCAAAACCAAATGGAACTCCTAAACAATAAACAAAGGAAAAACACTATTCCAGGGGACCAAAAACATAAATGCATGCTCAAGTCGGCAAAGAAAGCTGGTGAATCATGATATTTCATGCGAGTCGCATCAAAAGAACGTTCTGGAAAATGTGCATAGGACCGCCGCTTTGAGCAGGGTGGCGGTTACAGGACCGCCGCCCTGATCACGGTGGCGGTCACGAGACCACCACGTTGCAGGGCGGCGGTTTCATCACTGAAGATCAAGAGGCCAAGGAAAGAGGGAAAAAGGGGAAAAAAAAGGGCACGGGGGCTAATCGGGTCATGCGGGATGTTAACGTATACTCAAGGGCTTTTCGGATCCCGAACACCTTGCGAGGAGACTGTATCATCATTGGGAACTTGTTTACGACATTGTTCATGATAGATACCTTACAATTTTGGGTATGTACACTTACCAATAGTTGAACAATGCTAACTAGACGTATAATGAACTAAACCAAGCACTCTAAGCAAAATGAAAGCTAAGTCTATTGCAAAGAGAAATTCAGAGACAAACTTCAGGGCCATTTGCTTGAGCACAAGCCACTTATTTATAGCTTTCATTCACCCAAAAATCAAAACCAAACTGAACTCTAAAACTATAAACAATGGCCAAACACTATTCCAGGGGACCAAAAACATAAATGCAAGCCCAAGTCGGCAAGGAAAAGCTGGTGAAACGTTGATCTTTACGTGAGTCACGTCAAAACGCTTTCTAGAAAACGTGTAAAGGACCGCCGCTCTGAGCAGGGTGGCGGTTACAGGACCGCCGCCCTGATCAGGGCGGTGGTCACGAGACCGCCGCCCATGCAGGGCGGTTGTTTCATCATTGAAGAGAAAAAGGCCAAGAAAAGAGGGGAAAAAGGAAAAACAAAGGACGCGGGGGCTAAGCGGGGCATGCGGGATGTTAACGCATACTCCGAGAGATTTTCCGGATCCCGAACACCTTGCGAGGAGACCTGTATCATCATTGGGGCACTTGTTACATTGTTCGATGATCAAAGTACCTTACAATTTTAGAGTACGTATAGTAGGGTTCTAGTAGGTTTTAATAGAACACATGGCACATGTGCATAAGATAAGACATGTTTTGGGACTTATCCATATTGAGGGTTCCAGATAAAGACACATGAGGAAAGCATGACCCATCTAGCATTCAGAGTGGATAAGGTTCCATCTTGGTAGTTGTAGGATCAAGTATGAAATATACCATGCATACGATGGAAAGATCCGAGAAGGACATAATTGCAAAGAGTGGAGAGCTCAGATCAAAGGAGGCATGCTCCATTGGAGGAAAACTTGGACACTTGACAACCGATTTGTTACCTTAAAAGGCACGGTGGTGAAGGAAAAAAACTATACATAGAGATGCGTAAGTAGTAGAAGTGGGATTGGGAAGCGGTGGTAGTGTGGTTGAAGAGAGGTGAAGTTCTGCTGAAATATTATGGAGGATTCTATGGGTTGGGATTACAAAAATATAGGATTGATGGAATATTTAAAGGAATGGGTCTATGTTTATCATTGTAATATGAAGGACATAGTTTAGTCTCGATGCATGAACTTGTTTTGCATTGTTATATTGGTATTTTATGGCCTCAATGAATGTAATTTGGTTACTGAAATCATCAATATGAATAGAAGGTTCTATTCTAAAACATATATGTGTTCATGAGCATAAGTCAAATGAATTTCCTTTGTGTATGAATCAGTTCTATATGTTGTTTGATACTTCTCTTTAATGGGTGCAATGATATGATAACTCATCCTAGGATTTTAGAATGAACGCATGGTTCCTTTCCATTCATTTTCACTTAAGTATCTATCATAGATGATCTATTCTTACACAACTCACATAAAGCAGGGGCTCAGCACCCGTGCATGCCTTTAGTGAGCGTCCAACGCTCGCTGGGTGATAGGTCGACACACATGGGATTTGATTGTTGTTCTAAGGGTATAAAAATGACTACGAAAAATAACTTTCACCACCTTGAATGGGGAAGTTTTGCATACATGGTGATGCCCTTTAGATTGAATAATTCACCCGGTAGCTTCACACATTTTGGTTCAAGAATTCTAGAATTTTATTCAAAATTTCTTACATATTTCCTTGGATGATTGGAAAGTATATGTACTTGTCAAGTATCATTGTGATAGATTTGGATTAATGTTTTAGAGGTTCAAAAAGTTATGCATCTCCTTAAACATCAAGAAGTGTGTATTTTCTACACCCTTTGGAACTCTGCGAGGTCATATATCATCTGTAAGGAGGTTTTTACTAGATCCACCAAGGTTGTATTTATCTTAGGCACGGAGGAACCTACCGATTAGAGTGAGGTGCACGGATTCTTGGGCCACACACGGTATTAATTTTTTTAATCAAAGGCTATGCTAATATTTCCACGCCATAGGAAGAGTTGAAAGGAAAGGGGACATTTTATTAGGGAGGGCCATAGAACGCATGTTTAAAGAGTCAAAGGATAGGATTTCTAAGACGCCTATTTTGTGCTTTCCCTCATGGAACAAACCTTTTCATGTACATGTGGATGCGTCTATCATGAGCATTTGTAGTATTGTCTCATCCTAGAGAAGGTACTACGAGATCATCCTATTTGTTTTTCTAGTAGAAAGTTGACACATGCAAAATAAAATTATATAACTACAAAGCGCGAGGCCTTGTCAATGATCTATGTGTTGTATAAGTTTAGACAATAATTGTTAGCAACACCTTTATTTTATATAGATCACATGGCATTGAGATACTTGGTAAATAAATCATTTTTACGGGGTGTAGATCTTTGATGGGTTCTCTAAGAAATTCTGGTCCAGGACTACTTATCAAGAATTTAATCGGGAGAGGATGCACGAGAAAATTGAAGATACAATACTAGATGCCCAACTATATAGGTTAAACCATGCACCATCAGAATTAGAGGATATTGTTGTATTTTTATACACAGGTATGATGCCAGAAGGAATGAAATCCTTGGAAAAGAAACAACTTGCAATTCACGTTGCACCTTTCATGTTGATTAGTGATGACCTATACAAACTAGGATGATATGAATTATTTCACCGAGTGTACTAGAACATGAGTGAATAGAAATAATGGAAGAGGATCATGGTGGTATTATTGGTGGACACTATACGGGTGATGCCACCGTGCATAAGGTTCTACTCACTGGTTTATTGTGGGAGACCCCTGTATAAGGAATGTAAAGAGTATTGTAAGGTGTGTGATCACTTTTAGCACCTTGGAAAAACTGGGAAAAGAGATGAAATTCCTTTTAGACCTATTACTAGTGCATAGTTGTTTGAAAAATGAGCAATAGACTTTGTGGTTCCTATTTCCCTAGCAACACGTAGAATTGGATTGTGTTATATCATCACTTTTATAGATTATCTTACAAGGTGGGAAGAAGAAACACCTACAAAGGATCGAGAAAAGGATACAACAACAAGGTTCTTATGGGAAAATATTATTACTAGGTCTAGATGTCCATTGATTTTGAAAATTTATAGAGGCACACATTTCTTGAATGAAAAAATAAGAATATTATTGGATGAATTTATGGTCATGCACCAAAATAATAGACCTTATCACCCTCAAGAAAATAGGACTGCTAAGGCCTTCAAAAATATATTGAGCTATCTTGTGATAAAAAAATTTGATGTTGGAAGGAAAGGTTGGGATGATAAATTTTGATGTACTTTGGGCATATAGAACAACCTAGAAAAGGTTGAATAAGGCCACACCCTTTTAGTTGGTGTTTGTTCGCAGAAGCAATTCTTCCCATGGAATTAATGTTACCTTCTTTGCATATTGAACATGCGTGAGATCTAGCTGATAAGCAAGCATTGGAATAAAGAATTGACAAGTTAATATAACTTGATGAGAGGTGTGACATAACACATTAGAGTCGGAAGAAAGAAAAGGCCGAGACAGAAGGCATGACATGACAGACATATCAAGGACAAGAAGCTTGAGGTTGGGAAAATGGTACTTCTTTATGATTCAAAGTTTATGCACCACCTAGGCAAGCTTAAGGTGCATTAGTTGGGACCGTATGTTATCACTCACATGCTTGAATCAGGTGCTTACTAGTTATATGTGCTTGATGGAACATGGTTACCCAGATTACTTCAATGGGATTAGGCTGAATTTATACTATAAATAGGCCTTCTTGGTGTTTTTAATAAGGCAAGCGTATTGCCATTTAGTATATATTTTCCTTAGCGTGGTTCCTTTAATGTGTTTCCTTCTTTGTCGATATGCTTTGTCAATTTAGTTTAGATTTTTGTGTAATAAGCATGTTTACACGCCAAAAGATGATTCAATCGAAGTGTTTTTATGAGTAGAGGACTGCACATACCCTTGGTGTGGGGTGGTTATCATTAAAACATAGAGACAAATAAGAAAATATTGTTACAAGTGATTTCTCTTATTAATAAGTGCGAGATACTATGAAAAGGTCTTGCTAGAAAGAAAATTTCTCGTAAGGAAGACCATCTGGAAAGAAATGAATGAATAGTATAATGCGATGTAAGTTTCAGCCATAAAAAATACTAGAGGGCACGGTAGTTAGGTACTTACGTACATCGAAGCATGTGGAAGGAGGTATTTTGTTAGAAGGTAGGAAGGCGTACTATAAGGTTATAGCATTTGTGGCACGTAGGTGTATTACATGGAAATTTGGAAAATTTCAATTAATGAGAGGATTGGTGGTAGGTAAAGGAGGAATAAATGTGTTATATTTTTGCAAATATATATAAAGACATGATGTGGGTTCATTTCTACCTTTGCGATCACAAGTATTCAAGAATGCTAGTTATGACCAAATTGATTGAAACACATTGAGGTGTGGAGAGCTATGAAACCGAGTGAGGAGAACAGACTTAAGCATAGAATTGGGTTCGTCCCCATTTAAGAAGAATTTGAGAAAAGAAGAAGCATTGAGAAGGATCAAGGGCATGTAGTTTTGAGCTAGGGCATGAGGTTTTGATCTATGGCACGGAAGCTTGCTTTGACAGAGGAAAAAGGCACAACTTTTATCATGGAACCAAGGAAAGCACGGAGCAAGAGAAAAGGGTGAAACGAAGGTGGGAAGGCGAGGTCGAGGATGTCTTGAGAGAATTTTTTCAGAAATTGAGTATCCATAATAAATAACTATTGGAAGGGATTAGGATTCCCATTTTTGCATCAGCCCAAGATTTGCACAAGGATATAATTAATGAGATTGGGAAACTCATAATGTATGAGATGGATCTCATGTAGGGAGTGATGTCGAGTAAGGAAAATGTATTCCGAGTGCTACATAATGAGAAATATAAGATCCCTCATGATAAATTGGATGCAATAGCCATAAATATTCTAGAAAAAACAAGGATTGTGCTAAGTGACTCGACATACATTGGAGGTTGAAATCAAAATTGAATATCTAGAGTTAATCCTTCCATTTAAAGAAGAGGGTGTTATAGAGTAAAAATTCATTCTTTTGTAAAAATTTCATTCGTTCTTTCATTCTTACTCTTTATTATTGGGAACATCATAAATAATTCCCATTACCGAAATGGAAATGTACTATATTTTGGGGTAATATTGAGTAGATAGAATGTTTCTCTATGGAGAAGACACACATAGGATGCACGCGCATGAACAAGGCACAATTGAAGGCGGGGAAGGTAGGAAATGAAATGTATGCTAGAATACTTTGGATTAGGACTTAGCCAATTTTATGGATAAAGGCCATTTTTGAGATAACTGTGGAGCACACTTAGAGATAAGCATATGGTATTTTGGGAACAAATGAAAAATAAGCACTATGCATAGTTTAAGCTAATAATAGGATGTCTACTTAGAGTTAACTATAGGACATATCTTTGTTAGAACACTTGCATGTTGCGCATACTATTGTAAAGGTGCATGGCTATTATCAGCATGTGACCTATTTTGAGAAGTGCATTGGTGGTGAAGGGAAAGTACCTACCCTTATAAAATGTATTGACTTGTGTAGTTTAGTAGGTGGTGAATTATTACGAGTTGTGTTTCTAGTTTTGACGCACATAACTCATGGAGATGCTATTATAGTATAAGAAGCTTATATGTTTTACATTGTTTAATGCAATTGAGGATATTGGCTGGATAATGGTATTAAACATGAATTAATCTGGTTCTTGTATGGCTATTTTTATCATAGTTATTGTTTAGTTCATTTATCATGATTCTCTAAGATATACATATAGATTTTGCATTGTGGAATGTTTATGTCTAATTATGATTCGAATATGTTCAAACATCATCATGCTAACATCTTGTATAAACAACTATAAAGAGGGATCGGTAACTTTTCATGCTTCTTGGTGAGTGCTTAGTTTAGGTTGAGTGATGTACCATCACACACGGGTTATTAACAATAAATTTGAGGCTACATCATTGGTTCCATTTTCTGGACATATTTTTTAGATGTTTTCGGGATGTTTCATGATGAATACATACCATTTGACCTTATCAAGTGTTGAGGAGTGGATATTAGAACTAGAAGAAGAATACGTTTGGAGATTTAACACTGGATCTAAGTTTGAGATGCACACGTGGGTGGAGTAGAATGTTTATGACTATTTATATGACATTTTATTTGCTATCTTTCCTATAGAGCTATACGAGTGGTTGGTTGCTTATGTATATAAAATGAATTGGAGGTTTCACACACTTTTCTAGATGCAAGAAGAATTTTAGGACCTATATAATCTTGATTTGATTTTGACATGTGCTATGGAAACTTGGTATCATGGTGTTCTGAATAGATATATTTTAGAGTACTCAATTTCCACTGTTCTTTCCTAGAAGTATCTAAGTTCTAGTTTTTATGTTACCCCATGGGAAAATACCTGCAATGCATTCTAATGATGATTAAAATATTGATGGTAACCTTGAATTTTGAAGAGAAGTTGATGGCCATCCGAACCCCACCATGTGCGGGGGGAGTAGGTTTGGTGAAGGATGGAGGATCTAGTGGCAGAGAGGCCAAGAGAAGAAAGGTATATTAATTATAATGAGGCATGCGAGAGGGAGTTAGGGAAGCAATGTAAGATTGTATAAGGGACGGTGTTGAGGAGAGACATGGTTTGTGAAGGATTCAGAGATCACACAGAGGGCGTGGAGCTAGAGAATTTGGAAATCCCCTATCTAGAAAAGCATCACAAGGAACCTTCATTGGCCTCTTATGAGAGCATGCTAGTAGAGACAATATAGGCCATGGGTGCGCATTTGAATCTACTTGGAAACCTAGCCCTTATGCTTGGTTTTCCAGTTACTAGTACAACTAGTAGTCAGAAAGCTAGTTTGGGTAGTAGAATAACAAGAGTAAATCAAATAACAAGTACATATATGGTTAGGTAGATGTCTTCCTTGTTATTTGGAGGTACCTTTTCAGGCATGTCATAAGTGCAAAACTTAGGCACTCAGAATTTTGGACTCACCTCAAGGATTATTACCACCTCGAAGACTGTATGAGTTTAGTTTAGTACCACTATTGGGACATATGGAAGTACATCCTCTGGTTCACTTCCTAATATAGGTGGAGGATCATAGGGCATATGTGGCTCTAGTTCTAGTGGATCTAGTGGGTCTAGAGGTAGAGGTAACACATGAGGTTTTGGATCCGGTGGGTATGGTCCTCACCAACCCTAGAATATTTACATGGAGATGTCACTTCGTCTTCTAGAGTATATGGGAATAGAAGATGTTGTTGAGCATGTGCACATGTGTGAGATACTATGGCATGCAAAAGGGATCATGGATTCTGAGCTCAAGGAAACTTAGTTTGCAACTACATTACAGAGGGTGTGCATACGGTTGTTACATGAAGTTTGACCCTAATCAGACTTGCGTAGATTATACAACGTTATGGGATGCTTTCCTTAAGGAATTTTATATCCCCAAATTCAAGAAGAAGATTATAAGAATGCTCAAGGATATTAAGTAGGGAACTACTAAGATTTTTTAGAGTATGATGTTTGTTTCAAAATGATTTTGTCCAAATATTCCTATGATATCCATGTAAGCCAAAGCATGCACAATGGTTTGTCGAAGGCTTTGTCAAACCTTTTAGGAGGGCACTTTCACATAAGACATATATAGATCTCGTGCGAAGTGCTTGAAGCAACATTATGCACTTAGCCATGTGAAGTATAAACACTAGAGTAAGCCCATTCCTGGAAGCTTAGATTAAACCTATGATAAAGTAGTTGGAGAAATTATTGGCCAATTCGGTGCACGAGATGTGCATTCGAATTTGGTGTACATATTGTGAAGTTGAGGGGCACACTAAGGATAGTTATTCCCATAGGTCAGTGTGTTCATTGTTTTTGTACTATAAGATATGTCATTTAGACCATGTTGTAAGCCACTTCCCATTATGACAATGCACAATAAGGAAAAATGTATCTTTCTACTGTAATATTTTTCTGGTCCACGACTCACAATACCAAATATTTTAGGTTGATTGAGTATATCCATTATGCCATTGATATTGGTGCATGCCATATAATAGTATTAGATAAATTTAAAGGTAAAAATGAGTGCCATGATAGTGATCACACTCAAGGACGCTACAATAAGAATGAAAGGTTCTTTGAAGGAGGTTGTGGTAGAGGTTAAGGATACCATGGTGAATTTAGGGATCGAGGCGTAGTGGTGGATGAGGTGAACTTCCTTATAAAACAGTTATACGTTTGGATCTCTTGACCACTATAGGAGTGAATTCCCTCATAATATTACTTGTTTTTTTTTGGGAATAATCATAACTATGAGGAATTCTGGATTAATATGAGCATATTAGAAAGCAACATAAATAGGAAAACAAGGGCATAGGGATGGTTAGAATATAACATGTCATGGAAAACCAATGGATGCCAAAGTTGACATCGAAATATGAGGTTGTAGCTATGAAAATTACTACACACATTAAAGTGACGTGTGCCAAAGAAGTGTTGCTAAAAAATCCTACCATTACTAGGGAAGAGGTATTACATGTGAGATACCCAGATCCTACATAGGTTTATTAGGAAACCATGGAGGTATTGAGAAATCTTCAGGGGTGAGATACAATGTTTAAAGGAACAATCACGAAAGGTGGAAGAAAAAAATTCATTAAAGACGGTCTCAAGTCGGATGTTGATGATTTGAAAGAGATATGAAATATGTTGCGCTAGGTGAATATTATTCCAATATCTTTGGGAATTGGTTAAAGAAAAAAATCCACACGCATGCATTGAGAATGGATGACAGATCCCGCATGCTAATCTCCCCCTCATAGCTTCGATTACAATAAGGATATCACTCGAATGTTGTCATAGATGGGTAGATTTTCAACAATATATTGATTGACACGAGACATGAAAGTTAATGTTCTTACTTTAGATGCATGGGTATAGATGGGTAGACCTCCATTATAGACATGCTCTAATGTATTTTTGTGGAAAATCAAAATAAGGCCACTCCAATAGCAATTTTAAAGGATACATCCATTACTATACCATGGGCCAAGTTCACTAGGGACTTTGAGGTTTTAGCACTTATAGAAGTAGAAAAATTCCCAGCTCTACTTGGGCACCCTTGGTGTTATGCAAATAATTTTGATCTATGGTTCAACAAGGGGTATATAATTTTTGAGAAAAAGGAAGAATGAGTTATTATCCCTTTGACATATGGGAAATCTACACCTTATGTTGAACCTTTGAGTGAGGAAGACCTAAACATAATTTATGTGCATGTCATTTGAGATCTGAAAGTAATTGAGCCATCTAAGGAAGGAATCCTCTAGTGGGAAGATGCACAATTTATTAGTTATACTGCAAGTATTTCTTGTTATAATTGGGCATATGGAACCTATGAGATGGTTGGGTGCAAAGTAAGAAGAACATCTACTTGAGGATACAAGGCTCACTATATTAGGAGTATAGGAAACAACTTTTTACATCGGTTCGTTATAGAAGGAGACCCTGTGGTATTCCTGTGCACCATGGAGGAACAATGGAAGGATCAAGTGGACATAAGAAATATGTTAGTGTATACCCTACACTAGACAAAAACACTTTTGTGGATGGTTCACAGGGATAATCTCATAGAATGGAATGAAGTGAGAATTTATCTAACAACCCATTTTCTCAGGAGAAATGCACCAACTCAAATTTTCACATATTACGGTAATCATCATGTTCAACACCATGTTCAACTATGTAATAGACTCTGGATAGAGGGGAAGGAAGATTTACCACCAACAATGTGTGTGCACAAATTTAATTTCACTTTTTGAGCTTGTGCACGCACTTAGTATGTTTATGTGGAGATACATAGGGAGACTCAAAATTCGCAAGACTTAACTATAGGAATGATCCAGACTTTTGACTACTTCTCCACTAAACCTCCTATGAAAGAGGAATTATGACTTATGGAGCGCTTGACTATGTGAGATAGTGCAAAGGCTGAATAACTCATTCAAGATTTATTTTGTGAGGCAAACCTAGAAGCACATTTTGAATAAGTAGATGAGACGGATGCCAAAATACATGAGCATACTTGCCTTAAGAAGGATAAAATAAAGATGGTCTACATAGTGAATGATGAAGAAGTAGAAAATTTAGACATATATCATTCATAGGGTATGCGCAAATTCTTATACAGTGTGGATAATAAGGCATGCACATATCATGAACCTATGAAGAACAAGAAAGTGAACATTGGCAGAGATAATGAGCCTAAGGAGGCCATAATTGTATATTATTGGTCTAATTCTTAAGTGGCTAAGATGATTGAGTTACTATGTGATTTCCCAGACTTATTTCCTAGTGGATACCATGAGTTAAAGGGAGTGCATGAGTCTTTTGGCGAGAAGAGGATTAAGTTAAAAGAAGTTGAGCATCTAGTAAGGAAGAGACCTTATAGGATGAATGTTAATCTATGTGTAAAATTTACAACATAAATTGACAAGATGTTGAAATTTCGCGTCATTAAGCCCCTAGAAGAATCAAAGTGGTTCATCCCCATCATAATCAATATAAAGAAAGATGGTAGAATGATAATTTGTGTGGATTATAGGAAGTTTAATGATCCATGTGTGATTGATCCTTTTCCTACACCTTTCACCGAGGAAATATTAGATGGCATTGCAGTGTGAAATTTACTCTTTTATAGATGATTCTCTGGATATCACCGAGGTAAGAATTATAGAGGATCAAGAGAAAAAAATTCACCAATGAATGGGGATGTTTTGCATACACAGTGATGCCCTTTAGACTGAAGAACACACCTATAGTATTTTCACACATTGTGGTTCAAGCATTACAGGATTTTATTCAAAAATTATTATAGGTTTACTTGGATGATTAGACAATATATGGGCTTGTCAAGGATCATTGTGAGAAATTACTATTAATTATTGAGAGGTGTAGAAAGTTATGCATCTCCTTAAACATTAAGAAGTCCATATTTTCTACACCCTTTGGAACTTTGTTAGGGCATATCATCTACAAGAAGGGTTTATTAGTAGATCCAGCCATGGTTGTAGTTATTTTAGGCCTGGAGGAACCTACCAATTACAAAGTGAGGTGCGTGGATTTTGGGACACATAGGGTATTATAGAAAAGTTATAAAATGTTATGTGAATATTGTGGCACCATTAGAAGAGTTACTAAAAGGAAAAGGGACATTGTATTGGGGACAACTGCAGCAACACACGTTTGAAGAGTTGAGGGATAGGATTTCTATGGCACCTATTTTACACTTTCCCTCATGGAACCAAGCTTTTCAAATACATGTGGATGCCTCTAGCATGGCCATTGATGAAGTATTATCTCAACCTAGAGAAGGTACTACGAGATCATCCTATCTAGTTTTCTAGTAGAAATTTGACACCTGTAGAACAAAATTATACAACTACAGAGCGTGAGGCCTTGTCAATGATCTACATGCTACATAAGTTTAGACAATACTTGTTAGAAACACCTTTTTTGTTTTATACATATCACATGACATTGAAATACTTGGTAAATAAGCCCCTTTTAAAGTAGCGCATATGTCGATGATTTCTCTTATTCCTAGAATTTGAGTTTATAGTCATGGTAAAACCACGAAAAATCAATTCTGGTCCAGTACACTTATCAAGAATTCAATTAGGAGAGGATGTGTAGACAATGGAAGATACAATGTCAGATGCACATTTATACAGGTTAAACCATGTGCCCTTAGAATTCGAGTATATTGTTGTCTTTTTACACATAGGTATGATGTCAAAAGGAATGAAATCCTTGAAAAAGAAATAACTTGGAATTCGTGCTACACCTTTCATGTTTATCAGTGGTGACCTATACAAACTAGGACAAGATGAAGTAATTTTCCAGTGTGTACTAGAACATGAGTGCACAAAAATCATGGAAGAGGATCATGGCGGTATTGCAGTGGACACTATACAAGTGATGCCACCGCGCACAAGATTATACTCACTTGTTTATGGTGGGATACCTTGTATAAGGATTGTAAAGAGTATTTGTAGGTGTATGATCACTTTCAATGCCTTGGAAAACTTAGGAAAAGAGATGAAATGCCTTTGAGGCCTATTACTAGTGTAGAGCCATTTGAAAAATGGGCAATAGACTTTGTGGGTCCTATTTCCCCAGCCAAAAGTAGAATTGGATCATGCTACCTCATCACTTTTATAGATTATCTTACAAGATGGGAAGAATCAATACCTAAAAAGGATTTCACGGTGGCTGCAATAATAAGGTTCTTATGGGAAAATATTATTGCTAGGTATGGATGTCCATTAAGTTTGACAAGTGATTGGGGCACACATTTATTGAATGAAATAATTAGGATATTATTGGATGAATTTATGGTCACACAACATAAGAATATACCTTATCACCACGAAGAAAATTTGATTGCTAAGGCCTTCAACAAGATATCAAGCCAGACCTTGAAAAAAAATTGATGTTTGAAGGAAAGATTGGGATGATAAAGTTTTTGATGTACTTTGGGCATATAGAACAACCTAGGAAAGGTTAAATAAGGCCAGACCCTTTCAGTTGGTGTTTGCAATAGAATTAGTTCTTCCCATGGAATTCAAGTTACCTTATTTGTGCATTGCGCACATGGGATGTCTAGCTGATGAGCAAGCATTGGAAGAAAGAATTTACAAGTTAATACAGCTAGATGAGAGGCATGCCATAACATGTTGGATTTAGAAGAAGGAAAAGGCCAGACAAAAGGCATGATATGATAGACATATCAAGGACAAGAAGCTTGAGGTTGGGAAGATGGTGTTTCTTTATGATTTTATTTTTTATGCCACCCACGCAAGCTTAAGGTGTATTTTTGGGAGCGTATGTTATCACTCACATACTTGAACCAAGTGCTTTCCGATTAGAGGCACTTGATGGAAAATGTTTACCAGCATTTAAATGAGTAGGTGAAGCCCTACCATAAATAAGCCTTCTTGGTGTTTGTAATAAGGCAAAGATTTGGATATTTAGTATAGATTTATTTTACTATGGTTCCTTTAATGTGTTTCCTTCTTCATCATTATGCTTTGTCAATTTATTTTAGTGTTTTGTGTAATAAGCGTGTTTGTGCACGAGAAGATGATTCTAATTTAAAGTTTTTCTATATGCGAGAGGAATGCACATACCCTTGGTGTGGGAGGTTTTTCATTAAAACATAGCTACACATAAGAAAATATAGTTACAATTGATTTCTCTTATTAACAAGTGAAGATACTATGAAAAGGTGATACTAGAAAGAAAATTGCTCCTAAGGAAGACCATAGCTAGAAACAAATGAATGAATAGTATAACACGAGGTAAGTTATGAGCTGTAAACAATACTAGAGGAAGGTATAGTGGTGAGGTACTTTTGTGCATGGAATCACGCGGAAGGAGGTCTATAGCTAGAAGGTAGGAAGGTGCGCTAGAAGGTTATAGTTGTGGCGTGCAGGTGTATCATGTAGAAATTGGGAAAATGGTCAATTAATGAGAGGATCAATGGTAGGTAAAGGAGAAATAAATGTGTTAACTTTTCCCAACTCTATATAAAGACATGATGTTGGTTCATTCACAATTATTCAAGTGAGCTAGTTCTAACCAAACCGAGTGAAACACGTTGAGGTGCAGAGAGTTGTGAAACCAAAAGAGGAGAGAGGAATTGTACATAGAATTTTCTTGCATCCCCATTTGAGAAGGGTTTGAGTGAAGAAGTTTCATTTAGAAGGAGCTAGGCCATGCGGTTTTGAGCAAGGGAATACGGTTTCAAGATAGGCACTTTGGAGCTTGCTCGACAGAGGAAAAAGGCACAACTTTTATCATGGCACCAAGGAAAGAACCTTGAGAAAGAGATAAGGGGAAAAATAAGGTGGAAACTAAAGTCAAGGATGACCCTAAGAGCAATTTTTCAGAAGTGTAGTATCAAGAAGAAGTAACTATTAGACGAGTTCGGGATTCACATATTTGCAGCATCCCGGGATCCACACAAGGATAGAATTGATGAGATTGGTAAACTCATAGCATAGAAGGTGGATATTATGGAGGGAATATTAGGTATGGCCAATGGTCTTTGGGTGCTACTGAATGAGAAAGATAAGATCCCTCGGGACACATTGGATACAATGAAAACATATATTCTGGAGAAAACAAGGAGCATTCTAAGTGGTCCGGACATTGGAGGATAAAATCAAAATTGAATATCCAAAGTTAATCCTTCCAAAGTTGAAGAAGAGGGTTTTATAGAGAAAAATTCATTCTTTTTGTATAGCGTTTCATTCATTCTTTAATTACTTATTCTTTATTATTGGGAACATCAGAAAGAATTCCCATTCTCGGGATGAAAAATGTACTTTTGTGTGGGGTAATGTTGAGCAGGTAGAATGTTTCTCTAAGGATAAGACACATAAAGGATGCATGTATGGGAACAAGGTGCATTTGAAGGCATGGGAAGGTAGGAAAGGAAACATGTGACATAACACTTTGGCTAAATATTTAGCCATTTTTATGGATAAGTTCTATTTTTGGAGATAACGTGCGAGAGGACACTTAGAGATGAAGACTTATGCTCCATGCAATGGTATTTTGGGAACAAGTGGAATATAATTGCCATGCATAGTTTAAGATAATAATAGGATTTATACTTGGTGTTAACTATAGGACATCTATTGTTAGAAAAATTGCATGTTGTGTATCTTGTTATAAAGGTGCATGGTTATTATCAACATGTGACCTATTTTGAGAAGTGCATGGGTAGTGAAGGGAAAGTCCCCACCCCTATAAATATGTATTGACTTGCATAGTTTAGTAGGTGGTGAATTATTGTATAGCTGTGGTGCTTGTTTTAACGTGCATATCTCATGGATATGTTATTATAGTGTAAGAAGATTTTGTGTTTTATATTGTTTAATGTAATGGATTATATTGGTTGGATAATGGCATTAGACATGAATGAATCTAGTTCTTGTATGGCTAATATTAGCATAGTTACTGTTTAGTTCATTTATCATGATTCTCTAAGATATACATCTAGATTTTTCACTATTGAATGTTTATGTCTAATTATAAATTTGAATATGTTTAAACATCATCATGTTAACATCCTATATAAGAAATTCTAAAGAGGGATCTAGTACCTTTGTGTGCTTGGTGTAGCACTCGGCTTAGAAATTTGAGTGATGTGTTAGCAGAACTTGAGTTATTAACAATAAATTCTAGGCTACATCATTGATGTTGTTTCAAAATTCTCTAGTAATACGAGTGCTTTATGATGGTAGTGTCGTAACCTTTGCATTGGTAGATTCCAAAATATATGTTGTTTTTGTTGAGACACATAGTCAAGTAATGTTTCGAAACATTACTATTCTAACATGAAGAAAGGTTCATCTCCAAAAAAATTAAACAAGGGTTTTTTAAATTGATTTTAACCTAAATATGTTACTTATACAATTATTGTTTATGCAGACAACCACAAAGCTATAAAATATGATGTACAACCATTTCACCATGATGCTACACAACCAATTCAACATGGTGATTTACTTTCAATCATTTTATAAATATGTTCTATGAGCTCTATCTTCGATTTTTTTAACAAAGTTATGTTTTTTACATTTTTGATGACAGATGTGGAGGACGCAGGCACATCACCCATGAATACACCATCAAATCTAGGTATGTTAATCATGTGAATTTACCAACAAAACCACTAATAAGCCCCACAAATTTCTAAGAAAATAAAGGGTTATGTAGACAATCAATAAGGCCCACAAATTTATAGGAGACGATATGATATCCATGTGTATTTTTCAATAAAATTATTTATAAGGCCCATTAATTCATAGGAAACAATAACTAACAGACATTAGTTTATATGCTTGGCATAGGGTCGAAGAAAAAGTTTAAGGAAATCCATTTGTAAGCTATGATAACAATTTAAAACAAAGTATATAGAGCTTAGCGGACTCTATGCATCCACGTTCAATACATAAATGGTTTGACTAAAAACCTTACATTCATCAATATCTCGTTGATTTATAACTGCATATTATCTACAATGTTTCACTAATTCACTATTGCATACTGACTACTTACATTGAATTAATATTATTTTGGATTCAACATCATCATATACAAAACTACATATGGCTTGATCCAACTCATACGTATGTAAAGCAAACACTTGGCTAGCCTCATTAAAGGTTGTCCTGCTAAGGATAAATCATCCAATGATGGCATACCCTAGTGGTCTCAAATCCTCAACAATAGCCGAGGACCTGTTCTCCTCCTAGAGGCCACTATATTTGAATATAAGCATAGCCTAACGACCACTAAATTTGAATTATAAAATAGATAATAATTGATATTGTACTTACCATATCACCAAATAAACCACTATGTTTATCCATTTAAGTTTTCCACAACATAAAATTGATTATGAATTAATTAATGTTTATTTTAAATACATTATGCTCACATTTTCAATAGGAAGAAATAGATTATGAATTGATGATTGTTTATTTGAAAGAACTCTTGAATCAATGGGTCCAACATTGTGTAAAGGAAGTGTAATCCAAGTTGCAATCTCAATCGATAACTGTTAGCTGTAAGCTAAAATGTTGTTTATTTCAATTGGTTGTAATTGATATGCGGTTGAGGAAGATAAAATTTGTTTACTTCCCTGTAGGTATTGATAAGATTTGTTTACTTATTTTGGATATGAAGGACCTAAAATATGGGATAAACAAAACATACATTAGGAAGATGTCATAATGGTTTGGCTTGAAAACTATCAACCTATGAGGTGGCCTATCAGAATTTATAAAATTATTATCACCATACTATGAACCGGTATTCTCATCGACAACATCATTTTTGCTAATGTTAAAAAATATATCGGTGGGCGTCAATAAAAATATCATTTGCAATGTATCCAAGACTCACTTGGGAAATGATCATGCAATATAATCAAGGGAATAACAATAAGAGACCTAGAACTGGTTTGGAGTAGAAATGATTTTTCATACAGTTCTAAAAACACTTTGTGTATTACATTAGGTGCAAAGGGAAACCCTCCTAAAAATGTTATGGTGAAGCTGAAAAGAAGATGGAAAGATTGTACAAAAGATAAATTGTTGATGGCCAATTTGTACAAAAAAATATCACAAATAGTGTCTCAGGGATTGAATGTGGTAGAGGGCATCAAATATTTGGAGCAAGAAAATGTGAAATAGCTATTTATCTTTTCAGAATGTTGTTATGATGGTATTGCTTAACATTGTCAATAATATATACATTCATATGTTATTATGAATGTACTATGTAACTCTATTATATTATGCTGAGATTTTTGGAATATAAGTTGGGAGGAATTATATTTTCACTGATTATAAGATGACAATATGATTGAATAACTTCTGTGGTGAATTATCGAAAAAAATTCCCTTGAAAATTTGTAAAATAGTTTTTTTACACTTGTTCATAAAATAAATATAATATTATATTGTATATACATAATTATTTTTAATATAATTAATATATAGATAAATCTCTAGAAAAATTGACGTTCACGTCTATAATATGCAATTCATATGTGTGCAGTTATTTTAAATATTTGCAACTATTTTAAGGATAAAAAAATAAAGAAACATCTAAACGAGCGTCAAATTTAACACCACATTGAGGCCTTTGTTAAACCATTGACGAACAATAGAAGATGTTCATTATCCCATATAAAATAGAAACATGTTTTGTATAACAAAGCATAAGTAATACTTAGCTGTCGCTACCCCATTTAAAACATAAACGTTTTATTTATATAGCAAAGCATAAATAATGGTTAGTGACGCTAGAAATTTTACAATGAAACATCTTTCGTACATAAAAAATCATAAATAATGGCTAGCGGACACTAGATCGTATAATGGACTCCAATATTTTGATTTTGGGATTCTAATATATGGGACTTTGAAGTGCAGTAAATTCCAATAAATGTGATTTTGGATTTCAATATATGTGATTTTAGATTCTAATATATGTGATATTGGAATCCAATATGTGTGATTTTGGAGTTTAGATAATTCCAATATTTAACATTATGGAATCTGTAAATAACAATATTGGATTCTTATATTGCCTATATTTTTAGCTTTTTGAATGGAATAAGTCCCAACTTAGTGAAATAAGTGTTATGGAGTGAATATGCCATCACATGCTTGAAATTAATACAATATTATCAGAAAATTTAATATCAACCTTTATTGGAAAAGGTGATGAGTCCGACCAATCAACATATTTATTGCAAATCTTATCACAAAACACTTGGTGAGTCCCTCAATTTTTCACAAAATCTTCCTATTTAGTAGTTATCTTAATAGATAAGATTTAAGGTCCAATCTGGAGTTAGTGAGAGCATACAAAGGGAATTTTAATCACACAAGATTGATTTTCCCTGACAAGGTCTAATTTTTAATGATGGCATTAGCAATAATATGGGAGTTACCTCTAATAATTAATTCATTACTATTTGAGTCATTAGCCAGGGACAAATAACATTCTAGCACTTAAACTTACTGATTTATACATTTAATATTTTACTAAATTTCTAGTCATTAGTCACCCATTATTTTTTCGCGGCTACCACGCCATACAAGCTTTGAGGATACTTCTTCTACTATGATCTACTTGTGCTAGGGGAAAGGATCCAATGACCATGCATGGGTCAATGACCGTGAGTGGGTATGTGAAATAAAGTACCATTAGTTGTTTGAATTCAAGTTAAAAATTAAATAAAAACTAGTCAATAAAGTAAGTCACATCAAGTCTCATGAATGAATTATCCAATGAAATTATGACACATAGACAACCCATAAAAAGTGATCTTATTCTCAAGTAATGGGTTGCTTTAAATTACTTTGTATTCAAAAGTACTTATTTTAAATCCCATAAAAATATGTTCTCCACATAATTTAAATGTGTAAAATAAAACTTCATATTAAAAAATCATGATCTATGAAAGGGTATTTTTTGAAAATAAAATTATGATTTTTAAGTGGCTATAGAAACCTCTTACATTATGATTCATGATAATTGGATCATTTCCTCTACTATGATCTAACCTTGCCTAACTATGTGTCTATATTTATTACTAGCCTTAACTAACGACACTTACCTTTCATTAACTAAAGATGCTTACTGGTTACAAAGGATTTTTATTTGTATGAAAATCTATGGATTACATTTTATAAAAAAATATGAAATGAGAACTACATAAGGTGTCAACCTTCTTGAAGGTATGTATTCAAGGACTTGGATTTGCTAGGGATAGTCCAACTAATATAAAATAATTACAAACAATGACAACAAAGCTGTTGAGATTGTTTTTTGCATCGTTAAAATGGATTCCCGATATTGTAGAGGATAGAACCACTAGCCTTCTTACCAATGAATAATTGGTCAACATAAAATAAGTATTTCTCTTCATGTCCTCTCGATCCCGTATTTATGATAAAGGTTTGTGTACATCTTTTCCCTTGATGTTTAGTAAATTGTTACGGAATATTTTTTTTAATGGGTAATTTCGATAATGTGCAGGCCAAGATGAACATGATACATCTTCACATTTAAAATATGTAGTTCTATTATTATTCTTTAACACTTATATTTGTCGATAATGTAAAAAACAAATTTTCCATTGATGTGGCTTAGTAGTCGCTAAACTTTTTCATTGATATGAACTAGTCAATGTAGAGGACACAACCTAAGAGAAGTCAGGTCACTTAGCGGTCATCAATAATTTTCCTTTCTTTGATGTTCCAAGATAAGTGAAGACAACCAATATTAAAAGACAAGAAAGATATTTACCAATTCCGGAAACACGTAATTAAAAATATTTACCACTTTTTTGAATACACGTAATTAATACAAGAATATTCAAATTCTATTACATTTTATTCCTATCTTAACATACTATATTGATGTTGGTGGGCGTTAGGATATTTTTGTCTTTTATACGGGACAAGTAGTAATGACTCCACTAAAAACTAACTATGCTCCATTATTGTATTTAAATTTTACAAGACTAGCGACTACCAGGGAGGATGCTTACTACATTTCTTTGATGTTCCAAGATAAGAGAAGACAACAAATACTCCAAGATAAGAAAAATCTTAAAGATTTTTCCTAATAGACGTGATTCAAAATGTATATTCAAGAGAATACAATACATGTAGTCAAAAACTAATCTTAAGCCTAACACCTAGGTAGATTAGCCACCACAAGGATCCTAGCAGATGCTAGGGTTTTCCATGATTTGTTTTTATTCGATCACTAATTTTAAAATAAGAAACTATTAAGGCTTGATACTAGAAACCATTAATTTCAATTACTAATTGAACCTAGTAGCTGCTAGGAATTTTCCTTTATACTATTCAATTTTGTAATGAAATTACTAGTATAGTTCAGATTATGAGCAGCAATATAACACCAAATAACACAATATTTTAGAATAATGATCTCAATATGCAATTGTAATATCTTCACCACTTCTAGGGGGAAACCTCTAAACCATATAATAAGACTCAAATGCTCAAATGATAATGAACTACTACCTACAATCCTCTATATATACTATTCATATGATATGGCCATTACCCAGGCTGACCTATTAAGCATGAGAAAGTATAAATGATATAATAAAATGATATGGTAAGCCACAAGTTGGCTACTCATATCCTAATATAAGCAATAGGTTAAGGGTGTAACATGCCCTTCACCTTTAAACCAATGTTGTCATCAATGTTGAATAATCCTAGATTTTTTTGTGTAGAAAACCTTCATCCTCCCGGTGGCATCTTCAATGCTCAGATTCTTACACTTGATCAAATATTCCTTAATGTCTCGGTTCTCAGCCTCTTAGTACATGTTTTGCAGAATGTTCTCTGGCTAAAAATGATTCTTCCTTCCTCGTCAAGTTCGGTAACTATTTTTGGGCTTCAAATTTCTATCCAATAACCTTCTTCAGAATGAAACATGGAATCTTTGAGTATATGTGTGAAGATGGAGGAAAATCTAGTTTATATATACACGCCAATTTTCTATAGAACCGATAAGGGCCATAGTATTTAGGAGCAAGTTATTTGTCCTTTTTATGTTGCTTTAGAGACATCTATTTGTAAGACTAGAGATGTATAAAAACCCAGTCACCAATTTCAAAAGCTCTTTCACTATGATGTTGATCTTCTTGTTGTTTCATCCTGTTTTTGTTAATGCTAAATTCTCCTTAAAACTAGCCAAAACCTGTTGTTGATGTTGAATGTGTTCGTCAACATCTCGACCTTAGTTTGCACCCTCAAGGAGGAAGTGATAGAAGGTGGATGGTAACCATATAATGCTAAAAATGGGGTCATTTGAGAAGAGGTATGAAAAGATGTGTTATACCACCATTCTGCAAGTGGTAGCCATTTAATCCATCTTTCCTACTTATTTGATACAAAACAACATAGATACCCCTCTAAGCATTTGTTGACCACTTCTGTTTGCCCATCAGTTTGAGGATGATAAGATGAACTATGAGCTAGCTGAGTACCCAAACATGAAAATAATTCTGTCCAAAAATTACTTGTGAAAATAGGATCATGATCACTTACAATTATTTTTGGGGTTCCATGTAGCCTTTGAACTGTCTCCAAAAAAAAGTTGTGACTGTACTAGCTACAAATGGATGTGATAGGGAAAAAAAGGGCATATTTTGTGATCTTCTCCACAATCATGAAAATAACATTCTTACCCTATGAACAAGGCAGAAATCCATGGAGACCTCCTCCCATCTCTCGGCTAGGAATCGATAAGGGTTGCAGCCAGACTAGTGTCTTAATTGTTTCCCCTTTGTTCTATTGGCACACTAAACACTCTGATACAAAATTTTTACATCCCCCTTGAGTCCTTCCCAAAATAATTCTCTTTTTATTTTATGATATGTCTTCAAAAACCCAAAGTGTCCTCCAACAGGTGAGGCATGTAGCTCTGCAAGAATCTTATGCTTCAACTCAAAATCTTTGCTCAAGTATAACCTATCCTTGTACCATAGGGCATTACCTTTCCACTCAAATTTGTTAGATGTCATAGATCCTTGCTTGATATTCTATATTAGAGATTGTGTATCCTTGTCTTGATCCCATTCCAATCTTGCTTCATCCACCCAATTGGCCGTCAACATGGACATTCCACATAGTAAGGCATCTGTGGATGTATCCCTTTTGGACAATGCATCAGCTACTACATTTTCTTTACCCTTTTTGTATATGATTTCAAAATCATAAACCAACATTATTGTTACCCACTTTTTTTGTTCCTTAGTTGATAACCTTTACTCCAAAAATTATTTGAGACTATCATGATCATTTTTTTCCTTGAAGTGTCTACCCATGAGATAGGGACTCCATTTCTTGACCGCATGAAGAATAGCCATCTTTTCTTTCTCATAGACCGGTTTGAGTAGATATTTTACTTTGAATTGGTGAATATCAAATGAAATTGGTCTTCCTTATTGCATTATAACTACTCCCAATCCTGATCCTGAAGCATCACATTCAACAATGAAGGTTTTTGAGAAGTTGGGAGTAGCCAAAACTAGGGTGCTACACAAGGCTTCCTTTAGTTGCTCAAAGGATTTAGTGGCTAAATCTATCCAATGGAAGGCATCCTTATTTAGCAATGTAGTGAGTGGGGTTGCTATTCTACCATATCCCCACACAAATCTTCTGTAGTACCCTGTTAGTCCTAGGAACCCATGAAGATTTTTGAGATTTTTGGGCCTTGGCCATTCCACCATAGCTTTGATCTTTTGAGGATCAACTTTGATGCCTTCATGGGATACAATGTGACCCAAGTACTCTACCTCTTGTACACCAAAATAACATTTAGATGGCTTTGCATAGAGAGTATGTTTCTCCAAAACTTCCAACACTTTATTTACATGTTGTAAGTGTTCTTCCCATGTCTTACTGTAAATCAATATGTCATCAAAGAAAACTAATACAAATTTCCTTAAAAATGGCCTGAAAAAAGTGTTCATCAAGCTTTGAAAGGTTGAAGGCACATTTTTAAGACTAAAACGCATTAGCAAAAACTCATAATGACCCTCATGAGTCCTGAAAGCCATTTTGTGAACATATTCCACTTTTATTCTAATTTTATGGCACCCTAAACAAAGATCTAATTTTGTGAAATAAATAGCACCATGTAATTCATTAAGTAAACCATCAATTATTGGAATAGGAAAATTATCTTTGATGGTATACTTGTTGAGTTCTTGGTAATCTGGACACATCCTCCATGTTTCATCCTTCTTACATACCATGACCACTGGGGAAGAATAGGCACTCTGGCTAGGCCTGATGATACCTGCCTTCAACATTTCCTGAACCATTTTCTTGATCTCACTTTTCTGGGAATATGGGTATCTGTATGGTTTGATGTTAGGTGTTTGGATCCTTGGAATCAACTGAATGACATGATCATGATCCCTAACTAGTGGTAGTCCCTTTGGAATTGCATCAAAAATAGATGAGTGAGCATTAACAATCTTCTAAAGATTGGGTGGCATTGAAGACTTTGTATTTTGTACTTCTATGGAAAATAACTTTGCTATAAATCCATCTACTCCTTTTCTAAGAACCTTCTACATCTAATGAGAGCTAATAATTTGTGGAGACTTAGCTACCATCCCATTCAATTGTATTTTCCTTCCATCTGAATGAAATCACATGAAAAATTCTTGGAAATTCATCTCTATAGTACCTAAGGTTGTGAGCCATTGGACACCCAAAACAATATCTGCCCCTCCCATAGAAATAGAAAACATAGGTGAGTCTAACATGTAGTCTCCCATGGAAAGCTTGATACTATGGCACTTTCCTATGCACTTGATTGTCCCACCATCCGCAATCATAACTTGCATTTATGGAGCTGGGTAAATAAAATAATTGAGGCGGGAAGCTAACTTACTATTTATTAAGTTATGAGCACTCCCCGAGTCAATCAACACTTTCACCTTCGGTTTTTTGAGATAGCCAATAACCTTGAGTGTTTGAGGAGTACTAATACCTGACAATGCATGACAATAAATTGTAGGTTGGTGATTCTCTACTTCCTCTTCTACTAGTTCCTTAGCCTCTCCTATTATTTCAGCATCCTCATCATCATCATTACCTCTGTCAATATAGAACAACTTCTTCTCAGCACATTTGTTTCCAAGTCCATATTTTCTATCATAGTTAAAGCATAATCCTTTTGCTCGCTTTTCTTCCATTTTGTGAGGAGTCAGTTTAATTGGCCTAGAAAATGAAAGGGAAGAGATACTATGGTCTTTGGTGTTAATGAAAGGTGGCCTCTTACTACAAAGAATTTTTTCCTCTACTTGATGTGCCATGATAATAGAATCAGAAAGCTTAAGTGGATTAAACATGCATACCTCATGCTCGATGTGGTCCTTAAGACCCCTAAGAAATATGTCATTTAAATTATCTTCTGGTATATTCTCCACCCTTAAGGATAGGTTTTGGAATTGATGCACATAATCTTTGACTGGTCCTATTTATTGTAACTTTACTAATTGACTAAAGTACTTCTCTAAAACATTGGAACTATAGTGCGGTTGCAACTCCTTGGTAAAAACTATCCAAGTCACACCAAGATCATTCTTCTACCTCACGAGCACATAACCATCGATACCAAATGAATTGGTCTGGTTCAAGATACAGGGATGCCAATGTCACCTTTTGTTCTGATGGTGTTTGATGTAGCTCAAAGAAGTTATCCATTTGATTTATCCAATTCAGGGGATCTTTACCATCAAATTTTTGCATATCCACTTTCGGCATCATGTTCCATGGTTGTGAATAAGTTGGATTCTGATTGGGCTAGAAAAGTGATCCAACATGGTTATTTTGTCCATGATTTTGAACTAAAGATCCTCCTTGGTTGATATGGGATGGAATTTGGCCCATCTTGTTTACCCTTTATATGTTGTATGATATCATCCAAACGATGATTGATTTGGTCTATGTCTCCTTTAGAGGCCATCTCAGGATTGTACATTTCACACTCATACTCAAGTTGACTCACCTTATGATCAATGAAGTAAACCCTAGTGTTGAGGAATCTGTATTTACCCCTTTTGAAGGCAAGTTAGTTTACAATGACATTGCAAGGGCATGTACATAGTTATTATCAAAAGTATGACCCCCATAAAATGGTGGTAAAATATCGCATTTAAGGACACCTTCCTAGTATAATTCCATATCCCTAAATTTGAGAAGAAGAGCATCAATTCCTTGAAGGAGATCCAAGAAGGAATGAAAGAGAGTGTGTTGGAGTATGATGCGTGATCCAAAAATCTGTTTTCAAAACTATCTGGGGCATTCACCCTTCTCAACATGCTCAATGATTTGTTTGAGGATTGATAACACTGCTTGTTTAGAAGGGCACCGTCACATTAAAATTTCATAGACCCATGTGAGGCGTTAGAAGATACTTTCTGTTGAGGTTTTTGGGAGAGTTGATAATGGTGTTAACCCTTTTTTAGGCTCAAATTGCTACAATGGCCAAGTAGTTGGATAAGCTATCTATGAATTTAGTGCATGAATTTTATAGTGGGATTTGGTGTATAGAATGTGAAGTGGAAGGGCATGCAAAATATATTTCTTGTCAAAAGTTATTGCGCACCATGGTGGTAGAATGTGATATTTTCCATGGGGATCATGATGTAAATAGATGTCCTCTACTACAATGTGTAATGTGCAAGAATGTTTCTTGTTATTGCAAGATTTATACCTCTACACCCCATAATACCAAGGATTATACGTTGATTGACCAGATTCATGATGTTACTAATGTTAGTGTGCACTAGAATAGTCTTATATGTAGTTATAAGAATGATAATCATCATTATGAAGGATGCATGAGATGGAGGGGCACGCAAAAGAGGTTTTCACGGAGGATGAATGGAATTCTCATGATGAACTGTTATAAGCTGTGGATCTACCAAGCATTACAAGTGTGAGTGTCCTAATCTGTTGTAATGCTCATGGTGCAGGAAGAAACATAAGTATGAAGAGTGTCCAGAGCTTTATGAGCATATGAATCAATAACACTTGAAGGACAAAGGTGTAAATATGGTAAGCATCAAGAAGGACAAGTCACGGTGGATGCCAAGAGTGGAACGTGAGCCAAGATTACAACCTTTACTAGTAACAACATGAGTAGAAGCTACATGTGTAAGGGAGATGCCATGATAGAAAGCGGTTATTAAGGAAGAAGTAGTATATGGGAAGTATCTAGATCCTACTCATAAGAATGAAGTTTATTAAGAGACTATGGATGTGATTCGAAGTTTGCGTAAGGGGAGTTCCAATGTCTAAAGGAGAAATAAAAGCAATTAGAGCAAAAGAAGAATGCCAAGACTCCGAAGAAGGACTTGGATGAAGTCTAGGATGTTTGTAGGATGTTAAGGCAAGAGAATTTTATTCCCTATCTAGGAGAATGGTTGAAGGAGAAGGTACCATGTGCTAGAGCAAAGAGTGAAAGGTAGTTTTTACATGATCCCTTTTGTGTGCCATAGTAATTCACACTTATGCACATAATTTGTAGCATCCTTAATACCCTTGTAGTCCGGTAAGTTTAAAAAAATATAAAAAAATAATTGTGGAGGTGGTTGTGGCCCTAGTTTTCATCCAGTGTTTCTTCCTCCACCGAGATCCAATGGATCCACCAGGTCCTATTCCTCCCAACCCACTAGATCCTCTAGATCTGCTAGGTCCACCAAGCCCTCCATCTCCTACACCACCGAGATCTACCTCGTGTAGCTGAAAAATGGCTGAAATGGCCATGCCTAGTGTTCCCAATGTCTCACTAAAGCTGCGGGACGATGATTTGTGATATTTTCCCACTATTAGTCGTGTGTCCCATTCCACTTCCAGGACATGATACCCAAACATTTTGTACTTGCACCTTGTCAAAAAATTCTTCCAAATACCAGAATGGTTTACGCAGCCATGGATGTTCTAAAAAAATTACATCTCTTAGGTGACGATCGATTACTCCCCCGATACCAATGGGTTAACAATACTTCTCCATTGATATCAAAACCAAGCGCTAGTATTTGGTCACTAGGTGGGTTCTAATGCACACCGATGACTCTCCATTCTCTATGTGATGAACTCTCATTAGAAGCTAAAGGGGCTTCTCTCCCACGCTTACCAAGATGGGGTAGTATAGACTCGCTCGGTTCCACGTACTCCGCATGAACCTCCACTCCTTACCGTAACATCTACCTCCATAGATCCATCACACATGAAACCTCACACTATCTAGTAATCTCCATTTCACGAGATTCGTTATACTGTCTCCTCTCTCCTCCCTTTCATTTTCAGCCACAATATCCACCATCTTTCTCCACCCTAGCTTCCTTGGCCAATACTCAGAGAAGCTTATTCGGCCATAGGAAATGCCTCTAATCTTAAGGTAATGATCAAGATATTCATAGCCAAAGTGATAACACACAAAATTGATCCTCCGAGATCCCTAAGAAACTCAAAATCAATAATTTTTGGACAATAATACGTAGAAATGGTTTATTCAAGAGTATAATTGGTCAAGCACCCCTTTCCACCAATGATCAACAATAAACATCCAAGTTAGATCTCGTATCTTGTAGCCTCTAGTAATCATCTTGGGTCCATACATGTGATCTCTAGTATCATCTTGATCGGATGCATATGCTAAAATCCATTCACATAGTTCTATTAGAAAACAATAGAAGAATATCTTGTACAAATGATGGTAAAGGTTCTCCTCTACCCATCTACGTGCATTGAACTCAGGTCCAATGTTAAATCTTTGAGAAAAATCATCCTCCGTGCTCTTAAACCATGTTTCAACACTTTCCAAGGTCAGACATTCTGTCATCATGCATCACAGGGACAAAGATGTATGCCATTTCTCACAACAACTTCAAAAAGAGGTCCTAGCAATGGAACCAAGATGTAGTCATTTTTATGCCCTTAGAACAACATTTAAATCCCATCTACGGTGACCTATCATCCAGAGACACGGGCAATCACGAGGCACATGTGGGTGCCTAGCCCCTCCTTTATGTGAGTTGTGTAAGAATACATCATCTATGATAGATACTTAAGTGAAAAATAATGGAAAAGAACCATGCATTCATTTAGAAGATAAAAGGGAAACATTAAACAAAATACAGATATGATCCATAATACCAAGGAAATGTACTAGGGTTGATGCCTAAGAACATATATATATATATATATATATATATATATATTAGAATGGGACCTTATATTCATATTCATGAGTTCAATAACCACATTACATTCATTGAGGCCATAACAGACCAATATAATAATGCAGAGCAAGGTCATGCATCAGAAACTAAACTACGTCCTTCATATTACAAGGATAAACATAGACCCATCCCTCTAAATATGCCATCACTCCTATATTTCCTCTAATCCCAACCCATATAATCCTCCATATTATTTCTGCAGACCTTCACCTCTCTTCCACCACCACTTCCACTCCCTTCTACTACCCACACATCTCTATATATAGCTTTTTTCCTTCACCACCATGCCTTTTGAGGTAACAGATCAATTTCCAAGTGTCCAAGTGGTCCTCCCATGGAGCATGCCTCCTTTGATCCAAGCTCTCCACTCTTTGCAATGATGTCTTTCTAGATCCTTCCATTGCATGCATGGAATATTCCATTCTTGATCCTATAGCTACTAAGATGGAACCTTATCCACTCCACATGCTATATGGGTCACACTTTCCTCATGTTCTTTTTGGAACTCCGAATATGGCTAAGTCCCAAAACCCATCTTGTCTTATGTGTGTGCGCCATGTGTTCTAAACCCTGCTAGAACCCTACCTTGTTTTCCTTCAAACCATGTGCCCTTCCTCAAATAGGCCCCGATAACCCATGTGCATTCTTTTACTTAGCCAATATTATGGGTTCCAAAGCACTCAACCCCAAGTAATATTCTCCTCGAACAGAGATTCACAAACTTACAAAAGTTGTCTCTATTGAGGAGGCTGAAGAAGAAATTTTTTGAACTAGAAGGAGACAAGGCACTAGGGCCTGATGGTTTTTCTATGAATTTATTTCAAAAATGCTGGGACATATGCTCGGAAGATCCGCTAAAAGCTGTAAATGAATTCTATAGAACTAGAAATCTTATAAAGGAACTGAATAATAATCACATTGTTCTTGTCCCAAATAATTTGGATTCTAAATACTTCAAGGATTTCGAATGATCAACTTTGGTTAATGTTGTTTACAAATTTTTGTCAAAATTATAGCTACTAGATTACAACGTTTGCTAGCTGATCTAATCTCTAAACAACAAAGTGGCTTTATAAAAGGAAGGATTATTCAGGATGGAGTAATCATGGTTCATGAAACCATTCACTCCATGGATAAAAGAAAAAAACTAGGTATGACAATAAAATTGGACATGCATAAGGCCTTTGATAGAGTATCTTGGAAATTTTTAGATAAAGTCCTATCAAAATTTGGTTTCCAGAGTAAATTTAGAAAAATCATTCAAGCCTACATTACCACTTCAAGATTTTTAGTAGTTATGAATGGTACTCTGGTGGGATTCTTTTCCAGCAGTAGAGGTATAAGACAAGGGGACCCCATATCCCCCTTACTTTTTATAATTATGGCTAACAATCTTAGTAGATCCATAACTAAGGCTATAAATAATGACATGTTAAAAGGATTCAAACCAACTTCCACCAATCATACAGCTTCACATCAGTAATTTGCTGATGACACAATCATGCTTCTGATGGCTTCTATTCTAGAGGAAAAAGCTATAAAGACTATTCTCAGATTCTATGAAGTAGCTTTTGGCCAGAAATTCAACTTTGATAAAAGATTAGTGTATTTTTTCAATACTCCTAATGATGGGAATATTAGAATTGCACTCATTTTAGGATGTAAAATCAGCTCTTTACCCACTACCTATTTAGGATTACCGTTGGACACTAATAGAGTCTCTAATGCTATTTGGAATGCCCTGTTAGATAGATTTCATAGGAAATTTGTTGGGTGGAAAGGGGCTATTCTCTCTAGTGCTGGAAAATGTTTATTAATCAAAAGTACACTTCATAACTTGCCCATATATATATAATGTCAATGTGTAATATTCCAAAGAACAATTGTGGACATCATTGAGAGAATTCAAAATCACTTTACGTGGCATGGGATTGAATAATTATTTAGATACCATTTTGTGGCTTGGGATCAAGTTTGTATACCAAAAAGATTACTGAACTTGGAATTAAGGATATTAGAAAGATGAATGTTACTCTTATTGCCAAACTTGGTTGGAGAATTCTTAAGGAAAAGCAACCTTGGACTGAACTTATTAGGATTAAATACTTTGCACAACAAAATGTGAATTCATTCCTTTTTGAACAACTTCCCACTGGTTCCATTTTATGGAACAACCTACTTCAAATCAAACATATTCTTGTCAAAGGGTGTATATGGAAAGTGGGAAATGGTCGTGATATTATTTTTGGAAACATAATTAGATTGATTTTAAGGATGAGTGATAAATTTGGTTCCCTCAAAGATAGTCTATGTGAGAAATATGGTAGTAAAGTAAAAGATTACATTGAAGAGGCTGGTAATAAGAGAGATTGGAAACAACTTAAAGTTGATAACCTACAACTTGATATCTCCTCTTTGTAAAAAAAAAATTTCTCTCATTCCTCTTAATCAAAAGGATAGCAAAGATGAGCTCCTTTGGGTTGATTCTTTTGATGGGGACTATATAGTCAAATCAGGATACAATGCTTTTTTTTATAGCAATCAAACTGGATTAAATTGGAGTAAAATTTGGATGCTTGAGTTAACTCCAAAAGTTAATTTTTTTTTTGTGGCTTGTGTTAAAAGGAAAGATTATTACTAATGATAATCTAATTAAAAAGGGTTTCATTATGCCCAACAGATGTTGTATGTGCAAAAAGAGGTTGAAGACATCAAACATCTTTTCTTGCATTGTGAATATGTTGCAAAGATTTGGAGTCTTATCTTTACAAATTTCAATCTTCACTGGGTCCTTCCTAACACCTTCTTATAGACCTGGGAGCAATGGGATCCACCTTATAAACATAGCATGATAAGAATATTATGGAATTTGGTTCTACCTCATACCATATGGAGATTGTGGAAAACCATAAATGGTATAATTTTCAGGAACAATAGACAGGTATGTAATAAGATCTTTAAGGAAATTGCTATTGTTGTCAAGGATAACATTGAAAGGTTTAGGCCTCCTAAAAATAAACCTTATCCAAAGGTAGAAGAACATATTCTTGCTACTTGGAAGATTGACACTAGAAATCTTCATAGGAATGATCCAAATAGAATTGACAGATCGACAGTTCATTGGATTCAACCTCCCACTTTATGGTACAAGCTGAATTTTGATGGAGCTTCCAAAGGAAATCCTGGGGCATTAGGATGAGCTAGAGTAATCAGAGATCAAAAATTTTGTCTTGTTGTTTTGGCAGGTAAAATGGGTCACCAAAAACCACTACTCTGAAGCCCTAACAACATTATGGGGGATAAGGATAGTTAGGGATTGCAACATTTCCAATATTATAATTGAAGGGGACTCTTTGAACATAATAAACCTCCTAAATCAAGTTCAACCCCCTATTTGGACTATTAGGGATTTCATTTATGAATCTATTGAGATTTGTAAATCCTTTGCAAACTTTCAAATCACACACACCTACCGTGAAGGCAACAAAGTGGCAGATAGTCTGGCTAACTATGGTGTTAGTAATAACATGCAAAAATGGTTTAGTGATGACATTCTCCCTAGCATGGTACACAATGAAATTATTAAGGATAAATATGATATTCAAAATCATCATTAATGAGCCCCCTCTTGATTTGAAAGTGATTATCTCCTTTGCACGTAGGGTAATTAATACCACTCACATTTCACATGATTTTTGGGTATGCGAAGAAGTTTTTGAGAAGTGGATTTGGGGAAGAAGCATTATAGTTCGAAACAAAAGAAAAAATAACAGCAAAATGGGTGGACCTCCATGCAAAACAGAACCCATTTTTGACCTGGTTTGGAAGGATGATGTGATCTTATGGAATTATTTGCAAATGGGTGGGGTCTCTAACCTCATTGAGAAAATGTAGGGTCATGATCAAGACGTCTCTATTCAATTTGCAGCTAGGTGGAAACAAAGGACGAGTTGAATATGGGGAGATTCACATTAAAATTACTAAAGAACTTATTGCTAAGGTTACGGGTTTGAGCCTAGAAGGGGATATATTTTTCAGTAAAAGGGTAGAAAAAAATGCTAAAGCCAAGAAATTCCTTGTAGAAGGAGAAAATATTGAATTTTTTGTGACAGGTGTAAAAGTGGCCTCCATTCCTAAACCCTTCGACAAAATTACAAGGATGATTTTCAGGTATGTAACTTTGGAAGGCAGATATGTGATGGTTCCTCTTAAACATCTAGTTTTATTGAATCACTTTAGAAGGAATTTGTAGGTTAGTTTTCCACATTATCTTTTAAATTCCTTAGAGCATTCTATCCTTGAGTTTCAAAACCACACCCACGCCACCCCCCTCCATCAAGGTCTCATTTTTCTTGTTGCATCGTCATTTTCTTTCCCACTTCATACAATCCCAACTTCCCCTACTCGCCTTACCCCGACTCCATTGCCCCCACCATTGCTCCCGAGTGTAGAAAATTCAGAACAAAAAATACTCTTTACCCCATCATTCAACCCCTCCCCTCCCAAGGGTCCTTCACAACAGTAAAGAGATTGAATCGGCAAAAAATATGCTCCATATTAGCAACCCTACTGAATCTTTTGCTAATGAAAAGGAGGAAGGACTTCTCAATAGAATTGTCAAGTTGGAAAAGGAAGTTAGAGACCTAAAATAAGAGCTCAAACAAATTGGTAAGAGAGAAGGTAAAAGGAAGATGAATGATGACCCAGATACAAATAATGAGCAGACTTTGCAAATCTATAAAAACTTAATTCTATGGACAATAGACTGGGTTTGACAAAAGGTAGGCATGAATTTACTGTTTTTGTGCTCAAGGCTATATACAACTTCATGGAGCAACATGTCAAAAGTGTCTACATACTCAACAACATTCTTGTTGCCATCTGGGAGTTAGATTTAGTAAGGGACCTGGTTCTCTCACACAAGTTGGATAAAAAGGACCCTCCCATGTCACTTCCCTGGCATTATTCACCTCTCTTCAGAAGATAAAAACTAAGATTGATAAAGCAGTCAAGTAATGTGGATTGTTACTACTTTCAGATTCCTATTTTGATGTTGTATAGTTGTTTTTAGGATGCTTTGTTGCAGATTTGACTCTTTTTGTTCCCTCTTTATAGTTTTTGTTTAAGCTATAGTTGGTACTCATGTTTATCTTGGATTCTGATCCTTTTTGATGGTTTTACTGCACTTTCTGGATTTTGAGCCTTCTTGTATTAGGGCTTAGTCCCTTTAATACTTTGGTATACTTTTTGATGCACTATCTGGCTTATGATATTTTTGTAACAGGGTATAGTCCCTTCAAAACTATTTACCCCTAATAAAAAAAAAAAATTCCGCAACAAATTCGACATGCAAGTGAAATTAGCCTACAAGGAAATACACATCATTTTCTTTACGAGATATATTATGGTTTTTGGTCTCATATGTTCACTTGACTCGATTTCAATAATTATCTAGTTATATTTTTGTACAATGAGTAGTGTTGTAGTGCATGCTTTGGTTGGCGTGGGTCTATTTTGTGGTTTTTATTATTTAATCACATGATCAAGAAATGTTTTTAGAACATTACTATTCTCATTTGAAAAGGTACATTGATTAAGACCACTTTAAACAATTTTATTAGTTTAATTCATTTAAACTGATACATACAATATTAATGTGGATAACCCAAAAATAGAGGAAGACACCATCTCTTCATCTCCACATACAAAAATAGAGACGATGTTGATCTTAGTATGTCCCAATAAATTTAACTTGTTTCCCGGATGTCGTTGACCATCCATCTAATGAATCTATAAAAAGGTGAGTATGAAATACTCGTTTTATAAATTTATTGCTAAAAGATGTTTTCAATTGTCATTGTTTACATATTTTAATAAAAAAACTTAATTTTTCTTATATTTGATGCCAAATGGGGAGGTTTTGGCACATCACACACAAACTCACGAGACGAGAAAATGGTATGATAGTCATATAAAATTATAAATAAAACAATTTATAAGACCCTCATAATTAAAGGAACTTATAACAAATTAGTTTTGTTTCGCGACGGAATGTTTCGGCTCTGTGGAATAGACTTGCTTCTATCCTATCATTCCTTTGAGAAACAGAGATAAGGGTTAGGGCTAGGAGGAATACCTGTTGAATGTTGAGATGGTGTGCGCGTACCGTAGAGAAAGATCAGATCGATTGCGAAGAACTCCTTTTTCTCTTAGAAGGACTACTGCAAGTAAGAATACAAAACCACCGAGTTTAATTAGACAATAAATGAGGGAGCTGCCTTTGGCCCGGGGAAATATAAAACTTCCTTTCGAAGGTGGTCAGTTCCCCTTTTAATACGAATTAACACAAATGATAACAAAGAAAGCTATTGCAAAATCACGATTTAGGTACCTCGTTACAAAACAATAGAGGCTAAGCTATCAATAATAAAACGTCACGTTGTTTGTTGTTACTGGTCGTTGATACATTCAGGTTGAGTTACAGGGATAAACCAGACTGGATCTGAGGTTGTTAGGTGACAAATAGGTGAGAGGAAGGTTTTGGGGTATAAGTCACAGTGACCGATGTCGGTCACTAGATAACCGACCGCGGTTAGAGAACCGCATTGCTTAGGTAGGGGATAAACGACACACCGTAGTAGGGTCAGCAATCTAGGTGCTTACGGATAGAGGTTGGTTGCAGGGTGATTGTGGGGTTATTAAGACCGATGGATGGCTGAGGGGAATAATGAGAGGACAGGGAAGACTCAAAGTGTGATAAAATGGTCTTCTGGGAAATACAAGGATGCATGGATGAAGGTTAAGTACAGGGTGCTGGTAGGTGGTAGATCTAGGAATGAGCTTATAATTACTATCAATCCACAGGCTCAAGAAATGGTGCTTAAAAACATACAAGACACTACTTACTCGTTCCTGATGAAGATGCAAGTTCCAGGACTGTGATGATGAAGACAGGGCTCAAGTAGGATGATGATCGACAATCCAAGATGAGCTATCTCCTCTCGATGCTCGGATGAGTGTCACTTGGGCTCTAGTTATTGATTGCGAGTCTTAGGATGGATGTCCTTCTCTGCAAACTCTTCTTGTTTCTTCACTTGTCTCTCGCTTAGCCAAGAAAATCCAGATCCTTCCAATGATTTCTCCTCTTCTCGATCAAATGAAAATCTGATCGTTTATTTTTGTTGGAAGTGGTCATTTACAGAAACCGATGGTGGTTACGCAACCGACGGCGATCGAGTAGAGAACCGGTATCGGTAAGGTCAAAGCGGGCTATTTTTGGTAAAATAGCTAGTGAGACACCAAATTCGTGTCTCACGACCCCTTGTGACCCGCATCCCGTTCACAACCTAACCTCATTACCTAAACCTTACACAATTATTTATTAATTACCTCATAATTGATAAATCCACATCGCCTTACCTACCACCTCACTTGGCCACCTCACCATGACCTAGCCCTAACCCTAAACTAACCTAATTAGGACCCATGACTTGGTCTAGACTCACATCCATAACTAATGCCTCCTTACTCGCACCCAAAGCCGACCTTCTAGCCACTTGACCAAGCCCGCAACTGATCCCTCGGGAGAAAAACAGGGAAGGTGGGCTATTTTACTAAAAATAGCCTACTTTTTCCTAACCGATGCCGGTTCCTACTCGACCGCCGTCGGTTACGCAACCGCCATCGGTTCCCTGTAAATGGGCTTCCCAAGCCATAACAACGGATCGGAATTTCATTTTGAGAGATCAGTCAAAGGATTTCTGGATCAAGCGAGGGCATTGCGAACGAGGAACAGAGTCCAGATCTTCACTTGATCAAGCAGAGACGAGTGAAAATATTAGACGTGTTTACAGCAAAGGAGATCAACTGGCACCTTCATCAAATCCAGTAAGTTACATCTTGCATGTCCTCCATTATAACATTTCTTATGCTTTTGGAATTACAGTCCTCCCAAATCCGTTTCTGGATCCATTATCCAACGTACCATTGCCTCTAGCTGTCATTCTTTTGTTTCTAACCATCCCATTTCCTAAAAAACTATCCAAAAACCAGCCATTACAAACTCCACAACCAGCCCAGAAGATCCTAGAACCCACCAGTATCGCTTATCAAGAATCGCATCGGTTATAGGTAACCGCCATCGGTTCCTTTGATCAAAACCAGGAAAAACAGCCTTTCCCCTACCCAGTTCAGCCAAGCAATTTAATTGATATTTTACAGTCTTTTGTGTTAATTCATGTTAGCAGGGAAACTGACCACCTTCGAAAGGAAGTTTTACATTTCCTGGGCCCAAGGCAGTTTCCTCATTTATTGTTTAATCAAATCTTGTGGTCTTGTGTTCTTATTTGCAGTAGTCCTTCCTGCATAAAAAGGAGTTCTCGCATGATCAACCTGATCTTTCTCTACGGTACGCGCACATCATCTCGACATTCTACAGGTATTCCTCCTAACCCTAACCTTATCTGTTTCTATAAGGAACGAAGCATTTTCCGAGTGAAACATTTTGGCACGCCCGGTGGGACCCATTTTGGGTTTCTGTCTCTTGCTTATTTTCATTTTAGGAAGCATATTTGCTGTTGCTGTTTTTGTTATATATTTAGTAAAGATTTTGTCTTGCTTTCCTGGTTTCGCATTAGTGAAAGTCATCTCTCTTGCTTCATCGAATATAATTTTCGATTTGGATATAAAACACGTGCATTGCATTCCTGCTTGTTGTTCTCCAATTCTAGTGAACATAGATTAAGTAACAGGTCGTACACGTGGGGGTGATATCCACGGTATTGACAGGAAATTAACCTTAGTTTCACTGCACAACACATACCGAATCACTTCACAATTAACACAACAGCTCAAACATCCCCCCTTTTCCGCGGTATTCCTCCGCCCGATTGAGGTAACCTTATAAGCCAAAACAAACTTGACATTTCCCCTAGGTCTTGTTGTTTAGGATTCTGACATCATCTTACGTCTAAAGGCATAAGCCCACGATAACTAAAATTAACCCTAGGGTTAGTCTCTAGATTTGCGTGTGCCTCTTGCTTGTTTTCAAATCCTGTTTTCTCTGTCATACTTTGTCTTCTGTGATCAATAAGTTGCTGAACATACTCAACATTACTAAAATCAAATCAGCAGCCTTTTATATCTTCTTATCCTAGACTTTTGACACCGCCATCGGTTAAGGGACCGACGTCGTTTGATCTGTGACCGACAGCGGTTACTAAACCGATATCGGTTACTGTCTTCATCAGCCCCTGACAAACCAGTAGCTTGCCAAATTCACCATTCAGAGGTTGTTTTTGTTCTTGATAGATTGAAACTTTCCTGTGTGTTCTAGTCTATGGTTGTCATCACTCGGAAGCAAGCCGCCGCCATGGTTTCACATGCCTGCTCTGTGTCTTTGCCTGAATCACCCCCTTCACATTCTATAGGGAACCCTACAGACACCAGTGAGATCCCCCAAATTCCTGTAGGAGACAAGGACTTTGCCAAATTTTTGGATGCTAATCCCAGTATTTGTCATAATACTATTTGTCTCATACCCACGACCGTACGCCCGATGCTCGGCTCCTTATGGGCATGCCTATTAGTATAGCTGCTCATTTAGCTCCTACTCCTCCCGATAACAATACCTTTCTTCCGCATCACTAGCCCCGTCTCCCAATCCGATAGCTTCAGAGGTTCATACGACCCGATTAGCTTTCCTTTGGTTAACTCGGGGCCCCACGACGCTACCACCAACCGCCCCTATCTCATCTCTTTCGGACCACTCCATTCATGACTTACTCTCTGCCACCTATTCAAACGAGCTTTCCTTCTCAAGCTCCGCCTACCTTTTCATTCCCATACACGTATCCAAGAACCTCAACACCTTATATGGGACATCCCTATTCGTGGCACCATCATCTCATCCAACCACAGATTTCATCAAGCAAATGATGGACAAAATGCAAAACACCGGAGGCTTCCGTTTTAGGAAGTCGTAGCGCATTGACATACGAGCAAGTTTGTCGGGAGCCCATTCACCCTTCTCGTCCCCCTTCATTCATATCCTCCTCAATGGGAGTTGCCAAAGTTTACTCATTTTTAACAAGAAAGAGGATCCTCAACAACACTTGCGATCATTTAGACATGCTTGTTATTTGATTGCCCATGATGATGCCTTGTTACTCCGCACCTTTCCCATGTCCTTATCGTGGCCTGCTTTTGAGTGGTACAAAGGTGCTTTAACCCAAAGACTTAATCTTCTCTTTTAACCAACTAGCCCAATCTTTCTTGGATCATTTCTCCATTAACATTGCCAAGAAAGTATCTATCATCGACCTCTATGCCATCCGACAACCAAGACGAATCTATTGCAGATTTCGTTGGATGATGGCGGGGCCTTATCAACCAACTTACGTATGCCTTGCCTCAAACCAAACTTATCGAATCTTTTTACGGGCCTGCGCTAAGCACATCTCCCCTACCCTCCAAATTCAAACTTTCCGTACATTCGACGAGGCCTTTACTATGGCTCGAAAATTAGAAATTCGAGCCTTAGAGGAAGAGAAATTGCGGTTGCGCAACAAGAACTCCACTTTCCGAACTCCTGATTCTACCAATAAACCAAATACCACCACTCCTCACGCGTCCACCTCTTCTAAATCAAAAGGAGCTGTCCACGCGGTGATGGTCAAATCCCAACCACCGTCCAATACTCCACCAAAAACCACCTATAAATACAAAGCCGAACCCATCAGCTACACTCCCTTGGGAGAAACCTATGGTGTGATATTGGAGAAATTGCTCAAAGCTGGGGCTATCACCTTGCCCCCTGTTAAACCTCACTCCGGGTTTGACTCCACCCGCGCAATACCTTCCTGGTACAAAGAAAATGACTTTTGTAACTTTCACCGCGTAAAAGGACATAGTCATGAAAACTGCAAGATGTTGAAAAACATAGTGCAGGAAATGGTTGACGCAGGGGATATAACACTCGATAATCCTAACGCCCCTGCTAACCGAAATCTGAAAATTTTCAACAAGCCATTCCCGAATCACTCGTCCAACAGTAACGTGAACCAAGATATCTTAGCTGAGGAGAGTGTTCATGAGATCCATGCAGTCTTCGATTCTCAGCCAAAAGCCTCTATCGAGAAAATTTTGAATCAGACCTCTTCACTAACACAGGAGCCCGAACCTCCTTTACCACCATCAAGCCAAAGCGAAATCGTTCCTTTACCCATAGAAGAGTTAACTGCCCAGGCTTCCCTTCCCATCAATGAGTCTTCTTACACCACATCCCTACAAGACTGTGAGCGGATGCTATCTAATTTATCTATTTCCCAAACGTCCCCTTCTACCACTCTTGCTACACAAGAGGAAGGCTCACCACTCCTTTTGACATCCTTAGACGAGAAATCTCTTACACTAACATCACCACATTCTTTTAACATGACAGATCTCCTCGAACACGCCCTCCTACCTATTAGTCCCTCATCGCCTAAATCTTTTCAACAACCGGTTGACCTCCTAACATCTATTGATACAGTGCCTCATCTGCCTCCTGTGTCACACCCGCAATGGACTGGAATTACAACTCACTTTTCTTCCGTACCAAAATTACAAATCACACCTGGAGACTGTCATTCCACAGAAGATAGACAGGCCCTATGGGAACGTTTGAGTACCCCTTTTTCTACTCAAATGCAAATGACTGATCCTGATGTCTCCACCATCTACCCGAAGTGCTTACAGAAGCTTAAAATGCCCCTGTTCTCGCCTTCACCCCCCTCACCTCTACCAAATGCCCCGTCCACTTCTATCAACTTAACCAGATCTTCCCCTACGCTTGGGACCTCACCAATGCCCAGTCTAACACACCCGCCTAAGCGACTCGATCTATCCAAAAATAAATCCGTTCCGCCACCTAGGAGACGAACGCAATCCGGGCCTCTATCACAATTAAAACCCTCATCGTCACACCCACCTTCCATATTGGGACCTCATCCCTCCACATTACACCAATATATCATACCTCCTTTGTTTTCTGCAAAACGACCTACGCCTTCTACACCTATACAGAGATCAAAGGGTATCACAACATCGTTACCCCGCGTATCCGGTCCACCTATCAACCCTAAACCAATCCCATCATCAAAGGATTTATTTTCTGTCACTCCCCTTTCTCCGTGGTTGTTTCCCGCTACCACGCCATCTGTAGCCTCATCATCTAACCAGCTGAACGTAACTTCTGTGTCCAAGAAACCACGTTTAGTGAAAAACATGTGTCAGCACCCCTCGGCTAAACCACCACCCATACGAACTAAACACGCCCAAACATTACCACAACCCACACAATCAATACCCTCATCCTCTTCCGATTTTGACCCACTCAAAGGATCTTACGCCAAAATCCTTGCTATGTTGGTGGAGAATGCGACCATCTCCCTACCTCCACTTAGACCTTATGACCCGTCTAAGCCCCGACCTATGGATTATGATGAGTCTAAAATCTGCGCCTATCACCGCACACCTGGACATGATGTGGAGGGATGCAAAGCTCTAAAACCCTCCTTCGTCGGTCACCTCTCCCGGATAGGCAGATTAAGAAAGACAACTTACGAAGGGAGAGACCTCTAGCGTCAATTCCTCTACTATATCATCTATCCCCGCCTCACCAAGATCTATCATTATTACAACCCCACTCTTCAAGACCATGAATTATCCCAACCATCTTCCTCATCTCGATCTACGAGATTAATATGATTAGTGTCGCATTACTCGAGGACGAGAAAAACAATGGGAAAGCGAAGAAAACACACTGCGGCATCTCTTTCTCCTTCAACCATCCCAATTACACCACCACCTAAAGTGGTTATTCGCGGACCAGCCTATCCCGTCTCTAATGGAGTTACCCACCGAACCATGATCAAACAGCTTCATCAATCGCCCGTAAAAATGACACTATATGATCTCATTCAGACTTCTGAATCTCATCGACAAGCTCTCATTGAGATCCTTCAAGGGATAGAGGTTTTACCCAATGAAACCCTGCCCATTGCCTCCATTCTAACACCTAATCACGTTGCCTCTCTCACCAAACAATCCATCTCCCCACCACTTACGTCTCAAAACAACAAGCCGTGCGGTTAGTTTCTCGGAAGATGAAATTATCGACTTTGGTGCAGAAGACCCTGACCCGCCCTTTTCATTTCCACTTACGTCCGAGACATTCGAGTACGTCGGGTTATGATTGATGGGGGCGCTAGTCTAAACATCATCTCTTCAAAAGCCTTCCAACAAATGAACATCCCTTCTACCTTAGGCACCGTGATCCTCAACATTCGCGTAGGCCCACGTACTTTGCCCGAACTCTTCTATGTCCTTGAAGGAGAGTTCCAATATAATATATTGCTGGGTCGTCCTTGGATTCGAGCCATGGGATGCGTTCCCTCAACATTACATCGATGCATAAAATTTGAGTACGAGGGGAAGTCCTACACTGTAAAAGCTGATCCTCCCCCCTTCAAAACTTGCAATATGTTATACCGCCCAAACGATGTGCTTATACCAATTAAGACACCCATACATTCAACCCAACCATCCTCTTCAAATGTACCTCAACCATCCACCTCAACTGCACCTACGCCTTCAACTGATGAAACCACCGTCGCACAAACCACTTCTCTTCCCGCAGCTAACATCCCAACCTCCGACCCCTTAGTAGATGTTTTTCATCGCCTCACGCTGGGGGAGTACCGCCTATATAACGTTAGTTCTTTCCCTACCCCGCAGGAGTACGGACAATTACATGCACATCCCACCTACAACCGTCGCGTGGGGGAGGTAATCTCTTACGGACCACCCCATTGCCGCACTAACCTAACGTATGGGGGTGTTGACACATCCTCCATTACCCCTGAACCTCCTCTTGGTGTGGTTCCCTTCCAATCCGATTTTCAATACTTGACAAATCATCGTTTCGCCCTCACCTTCTTGACTCGCTGTGCGTGGAAAGGCTTTGGTTTTGGCCTTTACGAACAAGGCCGACATACACTCATTCCCGTGACCACACGCAAACATAATGATCGCAGTGGTCTCGGTTTTTCCGAAACACCTACACAAGAGACACCTCCTGTCAGCTGTATCTTGGAAGAGGAAGACGTTGCCCCTACCGAAACATCATCACCTACTTTGCCATCATCACCCACAGAATCGATGGACCCTGAATCTATCCCTCCTAACTTTTTTTTTTCATAAATGCTATCTTCATAGGTCCTCTCACTTATCAACGTGATAATGAGGACCCATCTTCTCTTCCCCTTCTGTATCCAGACATGATCGAAGAGGATTCGCCTTTGATTAATGTTGTTGAATGCCAGGATGACGACTCCATACTCACTTACCTGGGCGCGGATGATTCTTATATTCAACGCGCCCTACCATCTGAAACCCAAACTATGCTGAATGAATCTACTATAGAAATCAACATCCACACGGAGGAAGATCCTCACATAGTGAAGATTGGACAATCCCTTAACACATCAGAACAAGCCGCCTTTACTACCTTTTCTCGTGTACTCGTAACCAAGCGTTCGCATGGTCTTACGCTGACATGCCAGGAATTGATCCTACCATTGCCGTCCATAACATCACCCTAAACCCCGATTCCAAACCAGTCAAACAGAAATTGAGAAAAATGCATCCACGCATTGCTCTCTTGGTCAAAGAGGAACTCCAACGACTCCTTTTCTGTTTCCTTCATTCTCGCCTATGACTATCCTCAATGGATTTCTAACATCGCACACATCACGAAAGCGACTGGGGGACTTCGGATATGCACGGATTTCTGGGATCTTAACCTCGCTTGCCCTAAGGATGACTTCCCCCTCCCAAGTATTGATCAACTTGTTGATCTCACTGCGGGTCATGAAATGCTTTCTCTCATGGATGGCTTTTCAGGATACAACCAAATTTTGGTTGCCCCTGCCGATCAACACAAGACTGCCTTCATAACTCCTTGGGGAACCTTTTGTTATCGTGTCATGCCATTTGGCCTTAAGAATGCTGGTGCTACCTATCAGCGGGCTATGACCTACATTTTTCATGACATTATGCACACTATCCTTGAAGACTATGTCGACGATCTTCTCGGCAAGTCTAAACATCGTAGTGAACATCTCGATGTTTTAACCATTATTTTTGATCGCCTGTTACAATATTCTGTCCGCCTTCAACCGAAGAAATGTGTTTTTGGTGTTCTTTCGGGAAAACTTCTTGGCTTTATCGTCTCTTTGCATGGCATTGAGGTCGATCCATCGAAAGTCAAAGCTATCCTAGAAATGCCCCCACCCAAAAATCTCAAACAATTGCGTAGTTTACAAGGTAAGCTCCAATCTATCCGACGTTTCATCTCCCAACTCTCGGATCGGTGTCAACCTTTCCATCACCTCCTTAAAAAGGATATTGCATTCCAATGGAGCGAAGAATGTCACCAAGCCTTCGAAGCTCTCAAATCTTATCTCTTGACCACCCGTGCTTATCCCACCCCAAGACAACCGCCCTTTCTACCTTTACCTTTCGCCACCGACCACGCCAGTAGTAGGAGCCATGCTTGCACATCGTGACTCTGAGAATCACGAACAAGCCGTTTATTATATAAGTCGTACTTTGGTGGACTATGAGACTAGGTACACACATGTAGAAAAATTGTGCCTTGCCCTATCATTCGTTGCCACCAAACTCCGACACTACCTTCTAAATCACAAGACTTTCGTCATCACCAATCTGAGACCCCATCCATTACATGTACGCCAAACCTCATCTGAACCAACGCATTGCTAGATGGCTCATGCTTCTCGCCGACCTCGACCTTGAGTTTATCCACCAGAAATCAATCAAAGGACAAACCATCGCAGCACCAACTTGTGGACACTCTGCATCGGGGAACAATTTACCAATTTCACATTTCCGACGAACTCATCGCTACTCTTTCCCTCACAGAGGAGTTGTACCCAATGACCCTCTTCTTCGATGGATCTAAATGCGGTAGCGGCGGAGGAGCCGGCGTTGTTCTCATTCCTCTCAACGCTGAACCTATGCCTCTTTCATTCCGACTTGATTTCCCTTGCACTAATAATACAGCGGAATACGAGGCCCTTGTTCTAGGTATCCAAGTTGCGTTACACTTAGGTATCAAATCTATCAACATTTTTGGCGACTCTCAATTGGTAGTCAATCAAGTTATGGGCGTCTACCAATGCAAAAATGAGGAACTTCAAAAATACAAACACTACGTGGATTCACTTCTAGCTTTATTTACCCACTATTCTATACAAACCATTCCCCGCTCCACTAACAAATTTGCGGATACTATGGCTTGCTTAGCCTCGCAAATTCCCGCCGCGCCAACTGACTCTGAATTATTCGTCGTGGTCCAACAAATTTTTGCCCCATCCTATTCAACCCCGGTAGTTTGTATGATAAATACTGTGTCTACTAATTCACAGGATACCTGGTACCACCAATTCCACGACTACCTTACAATCTCTGTCCTCCCACCTGACCTTACTAGTAACGGAAAACGTGCTTTTCTTAAAAGTGTTTCGCGTTATGTTGTCATGGGGGGACTCCTCTATAAACGTGGCTTTGATGGTATCCTCCTTCGCTGTCTAACTGGCGTGGAGGCCACTCATACCATTCAACAGGTCCATGACGGTATTTGTGGTGGACATTTTAGTGGCCTTGCCATGGCCAAACGAATCCTTCGCCTTGGTTATTATTGGCCTACTCTCAATAACGACTGCTACGAATATGTTAAGCGTTGTGTTATGTGTCAACAACATGCCAACCTTCAACATACTCCTAGCCACCCGCTCCATATCGCTCGAGATCTTTGGCCTTTCTCACAATGGGGTTTAGACCTTATTGGTGAGATTCACCAACCTCTTCACAACGTCACCGTTGGATACTCATGACAACCGAATATTATACAAAATGGGTGGAGGCTATTCCCCTCATTTCAATCAAAAAAGAAAAAATTGTCGAGTTCATTAACCACCACATTATCATCGTTTTGGTGTTCCTCACCGCCTGATAACAGATAATGGAAAATCTTTCAAAAACAAGTTGTTGCGAGACCTTTGTGACAACTTTGGTATCAAACTTAGTTTCTCATCACCTTACTATCCACAAGCCAATGGGCAAGCCGAGTCTTCTAATAAAACACTAACCAAAATCCTCATGAAAGTTGTCAATGAATCTGGAAGAAATTGGCACGATCACATTCCCTTTGCCCTTTGGGCTTATCGTACTAGCATTCGTACTTCTACTAATGCCACACCTTTTTCTTTGGTATACGGCACCGAGGCTGTTTTGCCTCTCGAAATACAAATACCCTCCCTTAGAATATCTCTTCAGGATATTCTCACCAACGATGATTTCCGCCAAGAGCGGTTAGCCCAATTGGAGCTTCTTGACGAACGCCGTCTTACAGCTCTTGATCACCTTCAAATCTATCAAAAACGCATTAAACGTGCTTATGATAAGCGACTTCATGAGCGTACCTTTAAGATTGGTGATCTTGTTCTCAAAGAGAATCAACATGTAACCAAACTAGAAAAGAGCAAACGTGGAAAATTTGCTCCCAATTGGATCGGGCCTTATATAATCACTCATACCTATGGATCTGGTACTTATCGTTTAGCTTCGCTTAATGGTAAACCTGAGCCTGAACCCCTTAATGCCTTGCATCTTCGACCATTCTACTGTTGAAATTAGTATTATATCACTTCTTATCTACCTGTCGCTCGTCCCTTGAGCTCACTTACCACTACATACACCCTGTTTCCTACACTTCATAATAACAATCAGGCTCACATAGTTTGATCCTCACCTCCCCTTGATGATGTCTTCCCCTTTTTAGTCTAGTCCATGACTTCAAAGTATTAAAATAAGCCGTATTCTTCTGGGATTTTCTTGAGTCAAACTTCCTACTAACTAGATGCTTCACGCCAAATGAACATCTAGTCATTTAAATTAAATATAGACTGCTCCCTCGAAGGACAGCTATATGCCGAATTATTGCCGCTATTATATATAGACTGCTCCCCCGAAGGACAGCTATGCATTACAATTATATCTGCTACTATAAATAGACTGCTCCCTCGAAGGACAGCTATACACAGTCAGCCTTTATCAGAAGCTTCTCGCATTGATCAGCTTCGTGAAGACCTCAAGAATAAAACAATCAATATCCCTGGTAGACTTCCCGCATCGATCAGTCTATATTCAATAAAATAAAAGCCTCATTCAGAAGAACTTTTGAGTCATGGACTTGTCTATTTAGGGTAGGTTCTCTTTCGTCAGAGCACTCACTTTGTAATAAGTTCTGCGTACCTCAGTTATATCATCCACCTCACCTCACCATTTGTTCCAACTCAAGGGACGTAACGTACACCCGATATATTGTGATCATACAACTCTTTTCACCTATTGACTTCTCGTCTATGCACGGTACCTAGGGCTTCAAGCTCATTCTACGTTGTGTGGTTTGTTTAGCTCTTTTCACCTACGGAGCACTCTTTCCGCTTTGCCTCGCATCTAGGATTGTGTGTTGATCTTAATCAGGACATGGTTCCCTTCTACTTGGGTAGGCTAACTTTCACTTCCCTTATACCTTTTACAACATCACCAATTCATTACCGACACCAACAACCTTACCTTACCAATATTAATATCAATATTCTTACCAACCAACCAATTGCCTAAACCGTACCAAATTGCCTGAATTCGCCTCTCCCTGATCCTAAGGGAGAACTACATCGGTCTGAGGCCCTTCCTTGCTTTGTGCAATGGGCTATGTAGGCAACACTTCGGAGACATGGGGTCTCCCAAGGTTAGCTCAACCATCCCCTACCATAACCTATCTTGTGCGGTGAATATAAATATTTTTGTGTATTTTTATTTTAATCACATTTCTCTTTATCCTTTTTCGAAACACCGAAAATCAAAACACCGACAATCTTATTATTATCATAACTCAAATCAACATACATATTCAGTTTTATTTAGATGTTAAACAAATACATCTTCTCTATCATCGACACGCAGGTCAGCATCCTTATTTATTCTTATACCTCGCTAACATGTACTCAGACCATCACAACTCATCCCGAACTAGGTGATGATCGTGATCGTCGACCCCTCTCGCCGGGCCTCTCTGTCCTCAAAGGTACCACGGCTATTGGTACCGCCCACTGATCTGCCAATCTCTCCTGTAACATATGAATACGCCCTCTCGCATGGATAACTCCAGCCTCTAGTCTCACCGCCCGTGACTCCGCAACCACTAACAATCCTCTTGTCTCATTCACCTGCGTTTGGAGCTGTTGAACCAAACGCTGCAGACGATCCTCTCTGCTGTAATCACCGCCGTGTCGGGCGCTCACGTACACCTCGCATTCGCTACCCACCATAATCTATAGGCCTTTGTCATTCCCGCATCCATTACCTCGCGATCGGCTCGCTATCTCCTCGGGCCCTTCTCGGAGGTGTTGGCGGGGTGGTAAGAATGCCGCCTCGGCATCGATCATCATATATGGTCTATAAGCCTCGTGGTATGTCCCGCACAAATCCAAATTGTCGCGCACGCGATCTATAGGAATCCTCTCATATTCACGGCTCGTGCCCCGCGATCCACCTCAATCGCTCTACACCTCTCAACTCCTCGCCTATGTTCTCGGTTACCATATAGTTCCCGTAGGCCTCCAACAGAGTATATATGCAACCGTCAACCTCTCCCATACTTGCCTCGTAATACTCAATGTCACCCGGCACGGCCCGAGCTCTTGCCTCTTGTTTGCATGCGGGCCCATCGTCGGAATCCCAACCTCTCGTACTCCGGTCTCTCTCCGCTGGATGGATCGGCCTATTTGGTCGCACACAAACAATGTGCTCATAGGCCCAACAGTGTAATAAGTATGCGCAATCCAACGTTGTCCTGTGACTTTGCCTACAAGCCCATAAACCCCTGTATAGCTCCGCCAAATATGCAGGTGCCCATGCAAAAGTCACATTCCTTTCTATCATCTCCCAAATAACACCCATCAATGCCTTTGGAAATCTTCCCCCTTCTGCCCTTGGTAACGCATAATACCCTACCGCCATCAATAAAATCACTGCTAACCTTGTCTCCTCAGGGTGTGCTGCATACATTACCCCATATGTGAATGACAAACCTCGCTGTGTTAAGTCTCGTGCATATGGACCAAACACTTCTGTTATCGCTGCCCGCCCCGCGCTAGGTAGTGCCTGATAAACTGGTTCTCCTGTAATAGGGAGTCTCAAAATCTGAAACACATCTTCCAAAGTTACTGTCATTTCACCTGTTGGCAGATAGAAGGTATTTGTCTCAGGATTCCATCTCTCAATCAGCGCCTGTAACATACCATGGTTACGTGCGATTCGTGAATAATAACGGATTCCACTTAACCCCAAACGATTTATCAATGTCCATTCCGCTGGTGTTACATCCGCTCGGATTCGCGACAACAGCTACCTGCACGCTATCATTCATCCTCAACCCTGTCTCTGCCTGCATACGCCAAAACGACAAACAACCATTCAATCCATTAGGGTCTTTTTCAAACATTCTGGAAATTTCTCCAGTAACCGGTACCGGTTATACGTAACCGATATCGGTTGAATAACCGATACCGGTTCTCCATAACCGCTAATGGCCATCATCAATTTTATACACCTTCCCTAAAAACAACCACCTACGACAATAATTTGCTCGTTTATTCGTTTTTATACATATAAACATACCTGGAACCCCTGATTGCCTACCCTGTAACACTTAGCTCACCTGCAACCCTTGTTATCATGTTTTCTTTCTCATATCTACCCACCTACTCTCCCCCATCTTATTCACGAAACATGCAGTGATCAAATCACAAACAAAACAATACCTCTTGGGTTGCAGCAGCTTGAGGTGGCCCTTGTCTTCCCTCATGTCCTTGCCTGCTGAATGCTTCTCCTCGTTCTGCCATGATCACCACCCTTTTCAACTTTGTCTTTTCGCCTCCGAACCTCGGATCACATTTACTTTCCTTGTCTCTTTTCTCCTTCTCACCCAAATCTCTCATGCAAATACCTCTCGAGTCGTCAAAAGCCAAAAGCGTCACGTTCGCGTATTTAACCTCTTGCATGGCTCTAAAATTAAAACTTAAGTTGCCACCCTAGCTTTTCTATTTTTAGAAAAGCTCATACCTAAATAACCGGTATCGGTTACTTAACCGATATCGGTCTATGAGCTACCGATATCGGTTCCCTAACCGATATCGGTTACACACCTTCCTTTTTGAAACAGGGTTCTTTTCTTCATTTCTCCTCTAAATTTTTGTCGCGCCCGCCTCTTTGCCTGCATAAACAACACAATTTACCACATTTTGTTCATCCACCACACATAGCATTACAATTTCATCAACATCATTTATTTTATAAATACACAAACCATCAACTACAGATACCAAAAAACTATCAATCTATACATCATTTGGATCCAACTCATCAGTTACATATATCACACTGTCACAAAACCACCAATTTATCACATAACCTGACATTCATATATACGCACAAACAAACAAAAACATCAGCATCATCTATCTATCAACATGTCAATTAAACTCATCACACATTCTATATATTACCAGCCATTAACCACATATTTCAACACATTTTAAACACGGCATGTGGATCAAAACATCGTCTCTATATATATACAAATTTTCAAAAATACAATGTGCCCTACATCGGGGCCTCTGTGATCTCATAACATACCAAAGCCGGCACGCAGGCCGCAATCCCTACCAAAAATCTCGACTCGACTCGCAGGCCGGTCTCTCAAACCAAAAATATACTCGGCTCGCAGGCCGGTATCAAATATACAACCCGTACTCGGCTCGCAGGCCGGTATATAATAAATAAATGAATCAATGCAATGAATAAATATCGGCACGCAGGCCTCTATCAATACAACCGGTTCGCAGACCGGTGCCCGTGTCCCTATACAAAACCATGTCGGGGATCTATCAGCTCTCCCCACCGCCCTCGGCACCTCTCCCCGCTGGTCCCTGTGGTGCCTCTCGCCTCCTGCCCGTCACGGACACGCCAGCTGTGGCTGCCCCTCCCTGAGATCTCTGGCTGTGCGAGGTCTCTGCCCTATGCGCTGCATACGCCTGATACTCGACTCCGGTACTATCAAGAATATCCTGATAATAACGGGCCTCTGCTCTAACCTCCATATAACGATCTCGCGCCACTGAAGGAACTGGGGCTGGTCCCCTGGCACCTAACACCAATATCCCCTGAGCCTGTACCTGCACCTGTGGTGCTGGTGGAGGTGCTGCCTGTGCCTGTACCTGCACTGTGGCCGTGGTGGTATCTGGGGCTGTGGCTATCTGCTTTGGTGGTGGTGCTTTACCCGTGCTCGTACACGAGCTGGGCTAGCTGCCCCTGTAAGACCCCTATTCGTACTGCACAAGCTGCCTAACCGTCCTCGTAATAGCTGCACCTGCCCCCGGAGCTGATCTCTCTCTGCAGTAACTGCAGCCAAGTCTGGCTGCGCAGGCGGTACTATCCTCGCTGCTCTCTGCCCAGCCCACCATACCCTGTATGCTGCCGTGCACCCGGCATCATCCACACCCTCACCTGCTGGTCTCTCCGCTACCCAGTCTGGATCCCAAGGCTGTGGTGCTGGCAGTGGGGCCTCTACATCATCCCTCCTGTACTGAGGGAAGGGAGGTGGCTCGTCCTGTCGCAGCCCCATCTGCCCGCGTACCCTCTCTAGGGGTATCCGCTCGTACTCTCCCGCCTCCGTCCCTGCTATCCGAATGTATCTTGGATCGAGGCATGCACGGTGTACGGGCTCTCTCTGCCAGGCTGGTGACCTCTGTAGGGTCTCCATATAATGTCTACTGCTGTAAGGCCCTCTAGCATATGTCTATAGTAGGCCACATCCCGACCTGCAACAACTGCTCGTGGCTGGCCCACGACCCCCAACCACCTCTGAAATCCATATCGGTATACAACCTGTGGCCCTGGCTGCTGGGGTAGCCCTACCGGCCTGATGCATACGATGTGCTCGTATGCCCAACAGTGCAACAAAAATGTAGAACAAATACCAAATCACCTCCTCCGGCGATAGCCCCATAACTCCCTGTATAATTGCACCAGATACACTGGTGCCCATGCGAAACAGGTGTGCTCCTCCACCATCTCCAGTAGCACCCCCATCAATGCCCGTGGGAAGCGGCCTCCCTCTGAATCCGGGAGGGCGAAGCAGGTGATCCCTATCATCATCAACACGGCAAGCCGTGTCTCATGTCTGTGTGCGCGGTACATGTCACCATATCCAATGCTCGCGCTATGATATGTAAGAAGCGCGGCTGCATCCCCAAAAACCTGCAGTATGCTATCCATGGCAGTCTCTGAATCTACCTGGAAAACGGCCTCTCCCTCGATCGGTAGCCGCAGGATGCGATACACATCCTCTAATGTGACGGTCATCTCCCCGGTCGGCAGATGGAACACATTGGCCGCCGGATCCCATCTCTCGATGAGGGCGACCATCAGGCTGTGATCTCTGTCTATCGCTCTGTACCTCTGGACCCCGCCAAGTCCCACCTCGCGCATGATGGCCCAATGCGCCGCAGATATGTGTGGCCTCATCCGACTCAATAGTGGAGGCATCCTATCACGCATTGCCAAGCTCGCCGACGTGCTGCAAAACCAACCCACATTCTTAGACCCACTCTTTATTATAACACCTACTTTACCATCTAAACCCCTTTTGTAACACCCAAAATCTAACCCCACACCTCACCCTTCTCCACCCCAAACTCTAAACCCCACCCCACCAAGCCACCCACCCACCTTCAAACCTAAACCCTAAACTCTAAACCCACACCCCAACACGCCACCCAACCCACCTTCCAACCTAAACCCTAAACTCTAAACCCCACCCCAACACGCCACCCAACCCACCTTCCAACCTAAACCCTAAACCCTAAACTCTAAACACCACCCCAACACGCCACCCTTCCAACCTAAACCCTAAACCCTAAACTCTAAACCCCACCCCAACACGCTACCCAACCCACCTTCAAACTTAAACCCTAAACTCTAAACCCAACTCCACCCTCAACCTCCCCCACCGATACCGGCCGATACGCAACCGATGCCGGTAGCCCCCAAATCAAACTCACCCTATGCTTTTGCGACCGATGCCGGTCGCCTATTGACCGACATCGGTCACTGTCTCCTGCCCCAGACGAACCCCCGCGCGGCCCCCAAAAACCATTTTTCACCTATTTTTACCCATCTACCCACCCAAACACCCCCAAATTTTACACACCTAGCCGCCTTAGCCTATCTAACCTATCTACCCTCTCCCTTTCTCGAATTACCTCCATTTACCCATTATTTCCTACAAAATACCAATTCCTACCCAAATCCCAAAAACAACATAACTCAACCAAATCACCAAATTAAAGAGTTTAGAACCTACCGGTACGACGACACGTCGTCGTGGTGGGATGAGTGGTGGCGGTCCAGCTGGTCCAGCTCCTCCAGCCCCTCCTGCCTGTGCCATGGCTCCAATCCTGATCTGCTGGATCCCCGGCCAATCACCTGCTGCCTCCTCAACTATTCGGGCCCCCTATCAACTCTCTCCGCCAATCAAATAGCTCCACCTCACTCAATACCCCTCCAAATCAACTCTCCACGTCAGACAAGTCAATTTGGATTACAAATAACAAAAGTGACAATGACAGGCCGTATTTTTCTTTTTATAGGTTTTTCGACCTTAACCGATGTCGGTTTCTTTTTGCCCTAGGAAACCGGTATCGGTCCCTTAACCGATATCGGTCATGCAGAATCGACATCGGTTCGATACCCAACTTTCACCCCATTCTTTGCCCTTATTTACTCCTTGCCTCTTTTTCACCAATATCGCCTCTGTCCACCTTTGCTGCACAACATTTGTTCACTTGTCCAGCCTGACCCAAGGCCTCAACCTACCTATTTGGCCCGACCCAAGGCCTCGCCCTACCAATTGGCCCGACCCAAGGCCTCGCCCTACCAATTGGCCCGACCCAAGGCCTCAACCTACCAATTGGCCCGACCCAAGGCCTCGCCCTACCAATTGGCCCGACCCAAGGCCTCAACCTACCAATTGGCCCGACCCAAGGCCTCAACCTACCTATTTGGCCCGACCCAAGGCCTCGCCCTACCAATTGGCCCGACCCAAGGCCTCAACCTACCAATTGGCCCGACCCAAGGCCTCGCCCTACCAATTGGCCCGACCCAAGGCCTCAACCTACCTATTTGGCCCGACCCAAGGCCTCGCCCTACCAATTTGGCCCGACCCAAGGCCTCACTCTACCGTTATGGTCTGACCCAAGGCCACCACCCAACAACTTGGCCCGACCCAAGGCCGCATCACTTCCATACCATACCCACAATCAACGTTTTATTTTATCCATCCATCATGTACCTTGTGTTCAATCGAGCTCACCTGTTCATGTTTTAGCATGATTAGGGTCCTTGACTTGATCTGTCAACCAGCTTTGCCCAGACCTAGACCGTGACGTTTATCTCAACCAAACCAACCACTTGGTACTGCCGAACATGCCTAAACGTTCCTGTACCTCACCTGTTATATACCCTGGAGCTACTTCCTCTGCCTTGGATACCAGGATTATATCACCCTTGTTTGGATAAACTATCGACCTTTGCCTACACATTGCTGGTTTGCTTGTCAAATCATGTACCCTCGTCGTACTATTGCATTTCAACATGCGTCTGCTTCCTTGGACCTACCCCACCACTTTACCATCCTCTCTACCACATATACCCTTTATCAACCCTATCCCTGATTTCCCGTTCACTCAATCTGTGATAGATTTGAGGGGGATTACCTATATCTTTAACATGAGAAACCACTTCATATTATTGTCCGCGCAGCTTTACAGAACAAGCTACACGACAATAAGGGGCTAATGTAGACACCAAATTCGTGTCTCACGACCCCTTGTGACCCGCATCCCAGTTCACAACCTAACCTCATTACCTAAACCTTACACAATTATTTATTAATTACCTCATAATTGATAAATCCACATCGCCTTACCTACCACCTCACTTGGCCACCTCACCATGACCTAGCCCTAACCCTAAACTAACCTAATTAGGACCCATGACTTGGTCTAGACTCACATCCATAACTAATGCCTCCTTACTTGCACCCAAAACCGACCTTCTAACCACTTGACCAAGCCCGCAACTGATCCCTCGGGAGAAAGACAGGGGAAGGTGGGCTATTTTACTAAAAATAGCCTACTTTTTTCCTAACCGATGCCGGTTCCTACTCGATTGCCGTTACGCAACCGCCATCGGTTCCTCGTAAATGGGCTTCCCAAGCCATAACAACGGATCGGAATTTCATTTTGAGAGATCGGTCAAAGGATTTACGGATCAAGCGAGGGCATTGCAACGAGGAACGAGTCCAGATCTTCACTTGATCAAGCAGAGACGAGTGAAAATATTAGACGTGTTTACAGCAAAGGAGATCAACTGGCACCTTCATCAAATCCAGTAAGTTACATCTTGCATGTCCTCCATTATAACATTTCTTATGCTTTTGGAATTACAGTCCTCCCAAATCCGTTTCTGGATCCATTATCCAACGTACCATTGCCTCTAGCTGTCATTCTTTTGTTTCTAACCATCCCATTTCTTAAAAAAACTATCCAAAAACCAGCCATTACAAACTCCACAACCAGCCCAGAAGATCCTAGAACCCACCGGTATCGGTTATCAGTAACCGGCATCGGTTATAGGTAACCGGCATCGGTTCCTTTGATCAAAAACCAGGAAAAACAGCCTTTCCCCTACCCAGTTCAGCCAAGCAATTTAATTGATATTTTACAGTCTTTTGTGTTAATTCATGTTAGCAGGGAAACTGACCACCTTCGAAAGGAAGTTTTACATTTCCTGGGCCCAAGGCAGTTTCCTCATTTATTGTTTAATCAAATCTTGTGGTCTTGTGTTCTTATTTGCAGGTAGTCCTTCCCAGACAAAAAGGAGTTCTCCGCAGTCAACCTGATCTTTCTCTACGGTACGCGCACATCATCTCGACATTCTACAGGTATTCCTCCTAACCCTAACCTTATCTGTTTCTATAAGGAACGAAGCATTTTCCGAGTGAAACACTAGCTTTCCCTCCTTTTCTCTCGAGGGATTAGTGGCGGGCTTGGTCAAGTCATTATGAGGTTGGTTTTAGGTGCGAGTGAGGAGTAATTAGTCATGGGTGTGGATTTGGACAAAGTTATAGGTCTTAATTAGGTTAGTTTAGGGTTAAGACTAGGTCATGATGAGGTGGCGAAATGAGGTGGCAGGTATGGCGATGTGGATTTATTAATTATAAGGTAATTAATAAATAATTATGTAAGGTTTAGGTGATGAGGTTAGGTTACGAAATGAGATGCGGGGGCACAGGTGTTGTAAGACACAAATTTGGTGTCTACATTTAGCCCCTTGTTGTCGTGTAGCTTTTCTTGTTAAAGCTATACGGACAATAATAAGAAGTGGTTACCCCTGTTAAGGGTATAGGTAATCCCCCTCAAATCTATCATAGATTGAGGTAGCGTGAAATCGGGGATAGGGTTGATAAAGGGTAAATGGTGTTTAGATAATGGTAAGATGGTGGGGTAGGTCAAGAAGCAGACGACATTGACATGCAAAGTAGTGCGACTGTGTGGTACATGATTTGAAGAGCAAACAAGCAATTCATAGCAAAGGTCGATAGTTTATCCAAACAAGGGTGATATAATCTGGTATCAAGGCATATGAAGTAGCTCAGAGGATATAACGGGTAAGGTACAGAACGTTGAGGCATGTTGGCGCATGCAAATGGTTGGTTTGGTTGAGATAAATGTCACGGTCTTGGTCTAGGAAAAGTTGGTCGACTGATCAAGTCAAGGACCCTAATCATGCTAAAACATGAACAGGTGAGCTCGATTGAACAAAAAGCTACATGATGGGTGGATAAAATTGTATTGTGTTAATGTTGGGTGAGGTATTTAATTGGTGCAGCCTTAGGTCGGGCCAAATGGTTGGGTGCGGCCTTGGGTCGGGCCAAATGGGTTGGTTGCAGCCTTGGGTCGGGCTGATGGTTGGTTGCGGCCTTGGGTCGGGCCAGATGGTTGGTTATGGCCTTGGGTCAGGCCAAATTGGTTGGTTATGGCCTTGGGTCGGGCCAAATGGTTGGTTGCGGCCTTGGGTCGGGCCAAATGGTTGGTTGCGGCCTTGGGTCGGGCCAAATTGGTTGGTTGCGGCCTTGGGTCGGGCCAAATGGTTGGTTGCGGCCTTGGGTCGGGCCAATGAAGTTAACAAAGGGTGTTCAGCCAAGGTGGATATAGGCGATGTTGTGAGAAAGGGCGATTAGTAAATAAGGTCAGAAATTGGGGAAGAGGTGGGATAAAACCGATATCGATTGTCTATGACCGATATCGGTTAGGTGACCGATACCGGTTCCTTAGGGCACAATATAACCGGTATCGGTTATAGGTCGAAAACCTATAAAAAGAAAAAATACGGCCTGTCATTGTCATATTGTCAATTTGAAAACCAATTTTAGTTGTCTGAGGTCTTGTGGCGAGATTGTTGAGTTTTTCGGCTGAGGTGGCGCTATTTGAGTGGAGAAGTGAGTGATTGGTAGGCCCTAGTGAGGAGGCGCATTTGATTGGTGGAGGACCCAGCAGAGGAGAGTTAGAGCCATGGCACATGCCCAGAGGAAGGCTGGAGAGTCTTTGGACGGCTGGACCACCACCACCCATCCCACCACGACGACGTGTCGTCGTGCATCGTCAGGTTTGAAACCTCTCATTGTGTGAATTTGATGTTGTTAAGCTATTTTTGGGTGTTTGGGTAGGAATCCATGTTTTGGTAAAATAATGAATAAATTGAAGTTATTTGAAAAATGAAGAGGATAGATGGGTGAAAGAGGGCAAGGCGGCAGGGTGGGTAGATTTTTAGGGTGTTTGGGTGGGTAAATAGGGATAAATAGGCAAAAAAAGGATTTGGGGGGCCGCGTCGGGTTCGGCCCCATGATTTTTCAGTGACCGATGCCGGTCACTAAGCGACCGACATCGGTCAAGAAATTTCGGGGCAGGGTGGGTTTGTGGGTGACCGGCGTCGGTCGTACGTCGACCGGCGTCGGTGGAGAGTGGACCGGTGGCGGTCATGGGTGACCGGTACCGGTCCCTAGTTAGGAATATTTATTTTGTTGGTTGGTTTTGTTGTGGTTTGGGGTGTTTGGTGGTTGTTGGGGCTGTTGTTTGGGTGTTTGGTTATTAGTGGTTTGGGTTTTGTGTTTGTGGGGGTGAAGAGGGAAGGGGTAGAGGTTAATAGGAAGGTTGATTGGTGAGTGGGGGGAAAAATGGGGTGACTGTGTGGTTGGTGTGGTTCGGATAGATTAGGTGTTGGGCATGAATGGGGAGGTGTTAAATTGGTAGGGGCATAGGTAAATGGTGAGAGTAGAGCTGAGTGATTGGTAGGGTGCGAGATAAGGCAAGGGGATATCGTAAAGTTTTTAGGGTAAAATAGGTGGGTGTAGGTGTGTGTTATAGAGTCGGGTTGTGGTCGGGTGGGTAAAAGGGGGTATAGAAGGTTAACGTAGTTGTTGTTTGAAAGGGTAGGTCTAATGAAGTGGGTGATTTTGTGCAGGCACGTCAGCAGCTGACTATGTGGGATAGGATGCCTCCGCTGTTGAGACGGATGTGGCCACACGTGTCCGCGGTGGACTGGGCCATCATGTGCGAGGTGGGACTCGGCGGAGTCCAGCGTTATAGGGCGATAGAGAGGGATCACAGTCTTATGGTCACCCTCATCGAGAGATGGGATCCGGTGACCAATGTGTTCCATCTCCCGACTGGAGAGATGACCATTACCTTGGAGGATGTGTATCGCATCCTTAGATTACCGATCGATGGAGAGGTAGTCTTCCAGGTGGATGCAGAGACAGCCATGGACAACATCTTACAGGTATTCGGGGATGCAGCCGCGCTATTGACTTATCACAGCGTGAGCATCGCCTATGGGGATATGTATCATGCCCACCGACATGAGACACGACTTGCCGTGTTGATGATGATCGGCATTACATGCTTCACCCTCCCGGACTTAGAGGGAGGCCGCTTTCCATGGGTGCTGATGGGGGTATTACACGAGATGGTTGAGGAGCATACATGTTATGCTTGGGCACCAGTATACCTGGTGTAGTTATACCGAGAGCTGTGGGGCTACCGCCGGATGAGGTGATTCGGGATTTGCTCTATGTTTTTGTTACACTATTGGGCATATGAGCATATCATATGCATTCGACCAGTAGGGCTGCCCCAGCAGCCAGGGCCACAGGTGATTTATAGATATGGCTTTCAGAGGTGGCTGGGGGTCGTGGGCCAGCCACGGGCAGTTCTTGCCAGACGGGATGTAGCATATTACCGGCACGTATTAGAGGGCGTGACTACCCTGGATATTGTATGGAGGCCTTACAGAGGTCATCAGCCCCGCGGAGGAGCCCGATCACAGTTGCGGTGGATCCAGTATACATTCTGGATAGCGGGACGGAGGCCGGGAGAGTATGAGTGGATACCCCTGGAGAGGGTACGACGACAGTGGGCTACGACAGGATGAGCCACCTCCCTTCCCTCAGTACCGGAGGGATGATGTAGAGGCTCCACTGCCTACACCACAGCCTATGGACCCAGATTGGGTAGCCGAGCGGCAGGCAGATGATACAGTGGATGACGCCGGGTGTACAGGATCATTTTTGGTATGGTGGGCAGGGGAGAGAGCCGTGAGGAGAGCACAGCCGCACAGCCAGACTTAGTGGTTGTTAGAGCAGAGAGGGACCAGCTCAGGGGATAGGTACAGTTGTTACAGGGGCAGCTTGCTGCTGCACAGGCACAGATAGGTGTCCTACAGGGCGGTGCTTAGCAGGAGCACGCAGTACGAGGCAGCCCCAGGCATGTGCCACCACAGTATAGTACCGCCACAGAACCACCAAGAAGCACCAAAGATAGGCACAGTATGTGCACCACCACCGGTGCAGCCACGCAGCACGTGGCAGCACAGGCGGGGGTGTACTGGTAGGACAGGGGCCATTGGTATTAGGAGTCGGGGGACCAGCCCCAGCAGCTTTGGTGGCACGGGCCCGGTATATGGAGGCGAGAGTGGAGGCCCGGTACTATCAGGACATCCTTGATGGTACCGGGGCTGACTATCAGCCGTATGTGGCACATAGAGTGGAGACCTCGTGGAGTCAGAGATCCCAGGGTGGTGCAGCTACAGCCGGTGGGTCGGTGACAGGGAGGAGGTGGGAGCCAGGGCCAGGACCCGCAGGGAGAGGTGCTGAGGGCGGTGGGGAGAGTTGAGACATCCCTGGGTCAGAGTTAGATGGTTTTGTGTGTATATTGGATATTAGATAGAGGCACCGGTCTGCGAACCGGTTATGTATAGAGAGGCCTGCGTGCCCACATATGATTCTTTCATTTATTTATTCATTTATTGTATATACCGGCCTGCGAGCCGAGTACGGGTTGTACCGTTGATACCGGCCTGCGAGCCGAGTATATTTTTGATATGAGAGACCGGCCTGCGAGCCGAGTCGATATTTTGACAGTTGTTGCGGCCTGCGTGCCGGCTTTGTATTATCATGAGATCACAGAGGCCCCTATGCAGGGAAAGTTGTATATTTGAAACCTTTGGTATATATATATATATATATATATATATATATATATATATGATGATTTTGACCCACATGGTGTATATGAAATGGTGTATGTGTTTTGTTCGATGGTTTGTCTTATTGAATGTATGATGAGTTTGATCCACATGGTTTATATATTATGGTGTTGATGTCTTTTGTTGATGGATTTTGAAATGGAATGTATGTATATATAGATGATGAGTTTAATTGACATGTTGTGTTTATGAAATGTTGTATGTGTTGTGTCGCTGGTTTGTGAAATTGAACGTATGTAGCTGCTGAGTTGGATCCAAATGGTGTATAGATTGATGGTTTTTGATATCGTTTGTTGATGGCTTGTTTGTGTTCGTAATATGGATAGATGATGTTGATGAAATTGTGATGAGATATGGATTTAATGAAAAATTATAGATAATGGTGTTGTTTATGCAGGAAAAAGGGACGGGCGCCACAAATATTTGCAAAAATGAAGAAACGGCTTAGGTTTAAGCAAAAAGGGGACACATGACCGATATCGGTTATGTAACCGATGTCGGTAGCTATATGACCGATAGCGGTTATGTAACCGATATCGGTTATGCAGAATTATTTTCCTAAAAATAGAATTGCTTGGTTGGCAACTTAAGTTCTTATTTTAGCATTCTTATTTTTAGATGCATGCAACAAGTTAAATATGTGAATGCGACGCTGTTTGACAACTGATACAGGTAATTGCATGAAAGAATTTGAGTGATAAGGAGGAAAGAGACAGGTGAAGTGAGTGTGGGCTGAGATTCAGAAGGTAGAAAGACAAGTTATATTTGAAGAGGGTGGTGAACATGGCTGAATGAGGAGAAGCATCCAGCAGGCAGGGACGAGGGGGAAGACATGTTCCGCCCCAAGCTGCTGCATCCCGAGAGGTAAACTGTTTGGTTGTAATTTGATTCTTGCATGTTTTGTGAATAGGATGAGAGAAGTGTAAGTGGGTAAAGATGAGAAAGAAAAGGTGATAGGCAAGGGTTGGGGATGGGGTGAGTGCTATGGGGTAGGTAGACAGGGTGGTCACGTATGTTTTTAGGTATAAATAGGAGTAAACGGGAAAAATAATTATCGTAGGTGTATGTTTTAAGCAGGGTAAGTATATTTGTGACAGTGACCGGTATCGTTTAGAAATAACCGGTATCGGTTAGCAAACCGGTGTCGGTTATCCATAACCGATATCGGTCACTGTAGGAGTTTCCAGAATTTGAGAAAAAACCCGTGGAGATTTGTTCTATTGAATAATTATGTGTCGTTTTGATGTATGCAGGTGGAAGCAGGGTTAAGGATGAATGATACTGTGCCAGCGTTGTTGTCATGAATCCGAGCGGATGTAACACCAGCTGAATGGGCATTGATAAATCATTTGGGGTTAAGTGGAATCCACTATTATTCACGAATCACGCGTAACCATGCTATGTTGCAGGCGTTGATTGAGAGATGGAATCCAGAAAAGAATACCTTCTATCTGCCAACAGGGGAGATGACAGTGACTTTGGAAGATGTGTTCCGTATTTTGAGACTCCCAATGATAGGAAAAATAGTGTATCAGGCGTTGCCTAGCGGGGCGGCAGCGATAGCGATAACAGTAGTATTTGGTTCAGCTGTGCGAGATTTGACATAGTGAGGTTTATCATTTACGTATGGTACAATGTATGCAACACACCCTGAGGAAACAAGGTTGGCCGTGCTATTAATGATAGCGGTGGGGTATTATGCATTACCGAGGGTGGAGGGTGGAAGATTTCCCAAAGCATTGATGAGTGTTATTTGGGAAATGATAGAAATGAGCGTGACTTTCGCATGGGCACCCGCATATCTGGCAGAGTTATATAGGGGTTTATGGGCCTGCAAGCGAAAACACAGGACGACATTGGATTGTTTGTACTTATTACATTGTTGGGCCTATGAGCATATTGTTTGTGTGCGTCCAATAGGCCGACCCATTGAGTCGGGAGAGGCAGGAGTGCAAAGGTTGGGATTCGAGACGATGGGTCAGAGAACAAGCGAGATCGAGCCGTGATAGATGACATCGAGTATTATAGACAGGTATGGGAGATGGTGACGATTGCGGATATTTGTTGGAGGCCTTACGGGAACTATATGGTGACAGAGCACATAGCTGAGGAGTTGAGGGGTGTAGAGCGATTGAGGTGGATCGCAGGGCACAGGCCGGGTGAGTACGAGAGGATTCCTCTAGATCGCGTGCGGTGACAATTTGGGTTCATTCAGGATATACCTATGACATATAGACCATACATGAGGATCAACACCGAGGCAAGCATTCTCACCTCCCGACCTACACCTCCAGAAGGGCCAGAAGAGATAGCAGCCGATCGTAGGGTAATGGATGCGGGAATGACAGAGGCCTATAGAGTATGGTGGGTAGTAGAGTTGTGAGGTGCACGTGAGTGCCCCGACATAGCTGTGATTATAGCGGAGAGAGATCATCTGCAGGATTTGGCTCACCAGCTTCAAACACAGGTGAATGAGACAATGGGATTGTTAGAGGTTTCACAGTTACGAGTGGAGAGACTGGAGGCAAGATTCCTCCACGCGAGAGGACGTATTCGTATGTTACAGGAGATGTTGGCGGATCAGTGGGAGGAACCAATGGCAGTGGCACCTTTGAGGATGGAGAGGCCAACGGAGGGGCATCGACGATCACGATCACCACCTGATTCGGGAGGAGGTGCAAGGGTCTAAGTGAATTTCATAGGAATATAAGAATAAATAAGGATGCCGACCTGCGAGTCGATGATAGAGAAGATGTATTTGTTTAACATCTAAAATAAAACTAAAGATGTATGTTGTTTTGAGTGATGATAATAATAAGAATGGTTGTGTTTTGAATGTTGTTTTTGTTTTGTTTGAAAAGGATAAAGATGAATGTTGGCAAATAGAAATACACAAAAAATATTTATATTTAGAACACATGATAGGGTATGGTAGGGGATGGTCGAGCTAACCTTGGGAGACCCCATGTCTCCTAAGTGTTGCCTACATAGCCCATTGCACAAAGCAAGGAAGGGCCTCAGACCGATGTAGTTCTCCCTTAGGACCAGGGAGAGGTGAATTCAGGCAATTTGGTTATGGTTAGGCAATTTTTGGTTGGTAAAAATTTGATGTTGGTAGGGTAATGTTGTTGGTGTTGGTAGGGTAATGTTGTTGGTGTAGGTATAGGTGAAGCGAAAGTTAGCATACCCAAGCAGTAGGGAATCGTGTCCTGATTAAGGTCAACACACAATCCTAGAGTCGAGCAAAAGAGGCCAGAGTGTCCCGTAGTTGAGAAGAGCTAAACAAACCACATATTAATGTAGGATGAGCTTGAGTCCCTAGGTACCTTGCATAGGTGAGAAGTCGATAGGTGAAAAGAGTGGTATAATCACAATATATCGGATATACGTCACGTCCCTTGAGTTTTGTTGTTTTGACAAATGGTGAGGTGAGGTGATTGATGTGGGTGAGGGTGCAGAGAACTTATTATAAGATGATTATTCTGACAAAAGAGAACCAAACCTAAATAGACAAGTCCATGACTCAAAAGTGTTTTGAAATACTGCTTTTATTTTTATTTTATTTTTCTGGATATAGACTGATCGATGCGGGAAGTCTACATGGGATATGTATTTTGTTGTTCTTGAGGTCTTCACGAAGCTGATCAATGCGAGAAGCTTCTGATAAAGGCTGTTGTGTATAGCTGTCCTTCAAGGGAGCAGTCTATTTATAGTAGCAGATGCGGTGTTTATGTATAGCTGTCCTTCGGGGGAGCAGTCTATATATAATAGTAGCAATAGTTTGGCATATAGTTGTCCTTCAAGGGAGCAGTCTATTGTATAATTTAGAGGTCTAGATGTCCGTTGGGCATAAAGCATCTAGTTTTGTAGGAAGTTTGACTCAAGAAAATCCCATAAGTGTTTTAATTAAGAATGTGTCATTTTGATACTTTGAAGTCATGGACTAGACTAAAAAGGGGAAGGCATCTTTTAAGGGGAGGTGATAATCAAACCATGTGAGCTTGATTTGATTTTGAGATGCAAGAAACAAAGTGTATGCGGTGGTAAATGAGCTCAAGGGACGAGCGTAAGGTAGATAAGAAGTGACACAACACTGAATTCAATAGTAGAATGGTCGAAGATGCAAGGCATTAAGGGGCTCAGGCTCAAGTTTACCATTAAGCGAAGCTAAATGATAAGTGCCTGATCCATAAGTGTGAGTGATAATGTAAGGCCCAATCCAATTAGGAGCAAATTTTCCACGTTTTCTCTTTTCTAGTTTGGTTACATGTTGATTCTCTTTGAGGACAAGATCACCAACCTTAAAGGTACGCTCATGAATTCGCTTATCATAAGCACGCTTGATGCGTTTTTGATAGATTTGAAGGTGGTCAAGAGCCGTAAGATGACGCTCGTCAAGAAGCTCTAATTGGGCTAACCGCTCTTGGCGGAAATCATCGTTGGTGAGAATATTCTGAAGAGATATTCTGAGGGAGGGTATTTGTATTTCGAGAGGCAAGACAGCCTCGGTACCATATACCAAAGAAAATGGTGTGGCATTAGTGGAGGTATGAATGCTAGTATGATAAGCCCAAAGGGCAAAGGGAATGTGATCATGCCAATTTCTTCCAGAATCATTAACAACTTTCATGAGGATTTTGGTTAGGGTTTTATTAGAAGATTCAGCTTGACCATTGGCCTGTGGATAGTAAGGTGATGAGAAACTAAGTTTGATACCAAAGTTGTCACAAAGGTCTTGTAACAACTTATTTTTGAAAGATTTACCATTATCTGTTATTAGGCGATGAGGAATACCAAAACGACAGATAATGTGATGGTTAACGAATTCGACAATTTTTTCTTTTTTGGTTGAAATGAGTGGAATGGCCTCCACCCATTTTGTGTAATATTCGGTTGCCGTGATTATCCAATGGTGACGTTGCGAAGAGGGTGGGTGAATCTCACCAATAAGGTCTAAACCCCATTGTGAGAAAGGCCAAAGATCTCGTGCGACTTGTAGCGGATGGCTAGGAGTATGTTGAAGGTTGGCATGTTGTTGACACATAACACAACGCTTAACATATTCGTAGTAGTCGTTATTAAGAGTAGGCCAATAATAACCTAGGCGAAGGATTCGTTTAGCCACGGCAAGGCCACTAAAATGTCCGCCACAAATACCGTCATGGACCTGTTGGATGGTATAGGTGACCTCCGCGCCGGTTAGACATCGAAGGAGGATGCCATCAAAGCCACGTTTATAAAGGAGTCCCCCCATGACGACATAACGAGAAACACGTTTAAGAAAAGTGTGTTTTCCAGTACTAGTAAGGTCAGGTGGGAGAACGGAGGTTGTAAGGTAGTCGTGAAATTGGTGGTACCAGGTATCCTGCGAATTAGCAGACACATTATTTATCATACAAACAACCGGGCTGAGTAGGATGGGGCAAAGAGTTGTTGGACCAAGATGAATATGTCAGAGTCAGTTGGTGAGGTAGGAATTTGTGAGGCTAAGCAAGCCATAGTATCCACAAATTTGTTAGTGGAGCGGGGAATGGTCTGGATAGAATAACGAGTAAATGAGGTCAAAAGTGAATCCACGTAATGTTTGTACTTTTGAAGTTCCTCATTTTTACATTGGTAGATGCCCATAACTTGATTGACTACCAATTGAGAGTCACCAAAAATATTAATAGATTTGACACCTAAGTGTAACGCAACCTAGAGACCCAAAACAAGGGCCTCGTATTCCACTGTATTATTAGTGCAGGGGAAATCGAGCCGGAATGAAAGAGGCATAGGTTCAGCGTCAAGAGGAATGAGAACAACGCCGGCCCCTCCGCCGTGCTGGCATTTGGATCCATCGAAGAAGAGGGTCATTGGATACGACTCTTCCCTGAGTGAAAGAGTGGCGATGAGTTCGTCGGGGAAATTAAAATTGGTAAATTGTTCCCCAGGTAAAGGGGCCTCCGCAAGTTGGTCCGCAATAGTTTGTCCTTTGATTGACTTCTGTTGTACAAACTCAAGGTCGAGGTCAGCGAGGAGCATAAGCCATCGGGCGATGCGTTGGTTTAGATGTGGTTTGGCATACATATAATGAATGGGGTCCGCGTTGGTGATGACAAAAGTTTTGTGATTCAGGAGGTAGTGTCGGAGTTTGGTGGCTACGAATGATAGGGCTAGGCACAATTTTTCTACATGTGTATACCTAGTCTCGTAATCCATGAGAGTACAACTTATATAATAAATGGCTTGTTCTCGACGTGCCGAGTCCCGATGTGCGAGCATGGCTCCTATAGCATGGTCAGTGGCAGAAAGGTAAAGGTAGAAAGGGCGATCATCCTGAGGTGGGATAAGCACGGGTGGCTGCAAGAGATAGGCTTTGAGAGCTTCAAAGGCTTGGTGACACTCTTCGCTCCATTGAAAGGCAATGTCCTTTTTAAGAAGGTGATGGAAAGGTTGACATCGATCCGAGAGTTGGGAGATGAAACGCCGGATGGATTGAAGTTTACCCTGCAAACTACGCAATTGTTTGAGGTTTTTGGGTGGGGGCATTTCTAGGATAGCTTTGACTTTAGATGGATCGACCTCAATGCCATGCAAAGAGATGATAAAGCCAAGAAGTTTTCCCGAAAGAACACCAAAGACACATTTCTTTGGTTGAAGCGGACCGAATATTGTAACAGGTGATCGAAAATAATGGTTAAAACATCGAGATGTTCACTGCGATGTTTAGATTTGCCAAGAAGATCATCGACATAATCCTCAAGGATAGTGTGCATAATGTCATGAAAAATGTAAGTCATAGCCCGCTGATAGGTCACACCAGCATTCTTAAGGCCAAATGGCATGACACGATAACAGAAGGTTCCCCAAGGAGTTATGAAGGTAGTTTTATGTTGATCGGCGGGGCTACCAAAATTTGATTGTATCCCGAAAAACCATCCATGAGAGAAAGCATTTCATGGCCCGCAGTGAGATCAACAAGTTGATCAATACTTGGGAGGGGGAAGTCATCCTTGGGGCAAGCGAGGTTAAGGTCTCGGAAATCCATGCATATCCGGAGTCCCCCGTCGCTTTAGTGACAGGTACGATGTTAGAAATCCATTGAGGATAGTCAATAGGCAAGATGAAGGAAACAGAAAGGAGTCGTTGAAGCTCTTCTTTGACCAAGAGGGAAATGCGTGGATGCATTTTTCTCAGTTTCTATTTGACTGGTTTGGAGTCGGGTTTTAGGGTAATGTTATGGACAGCAATGTCAGGATCAATTCCTGGCATGTCAGCGTAGGACCAAGCGAAAGCTTGGTTGCGGGTACGGAGAAAGGTAGTAAAGGCGGCTTGTTCTGATGTGTTAAGGGATTGTCCGATCTTCACAACGTGAGGATCCTCCTCTATGTGGATGTTGATTTCTATAGTCGACTCATTCAACATGGTTTGAGTTTCAGATGGTAAGGCGCGTTGAATATAGGAGTCATCCGCACCAAGGTAAGTGAGGATGGAGTCGTCATCCTGGCACTCAACAACATTAATCGAAGGTGAATCCTCTTCGATCATGTCTGGATATAGAAGGGGAAGAGAAGATGGGTCCTCATTATCGCGTTGATAAGTGAGAGGACCTAGGAAGATAGCATTTATGAAAAAAAAAAGTTAGGAGGGATAGATTCAGGGTCTATCGACTCTGTGGGTGATGATGGAAAAATGGGTGATGATGGTTTGGTAGGGGTGATCGTCATCTTCCAGGATACAACTGACACGAGGTTTCTCCGGTGTAAGTGTTTCAGGAAAACCGAGACCACTACGATCATTGTGTTTGCGTGTAGTCACGGGAATGAGTGTATGTCGGCCTTGTTCATAAAGACCAAAACCAAAGCCTTTCCAAGCACAGCGAGTCAAGAAGGTGAGGGTGAAACGACGATTTGTCAAGTATTGAAAATCAGATTGGAAGGGAACCACACCAAGAGGAGGTTCAGGGGTAACGGAGGATGCGTCAACACCCCCATATGTTAGGTTGGTGCGGCAATGGGGTGGTCCGTAAGAGATTACCTCCCCCATGCGACGGTCGTAGGTAGGATGCGCATGTAACTGTCCATACTCCTGCGGGGTATGGAAAGAGCTAACGTTATATAGGTGGTATTCCCCAGAGTAAGGCATTGAAAAACATCTACTAAGGGGTCGGAGGTTGGGATGTTATCTGCGGGAAAGGAAGTGGTATTTGTGATGGCGGTTTCATTGGTTGAAGGTGTAGGTGCGGTTGAAGTGGATGGTTGGGTTGGATGAATGGGTGTCTTGACTGGTACAAGCACATCATTAGGGCGATACAACATATTGCAGGTTTTGAAGGGGGGAGGATCAGCTTTTACGGTGTAGGACTTTCCCTCGTACTCAAATTTTATGCATCTATGTAAGGTGGAAGGAACGCATCCCATAGCCCGGATCCAAGGGTGGCCTAACAACATATTGTATTGGAACTCTCCTTCAAGGACATAGAAGAGTTCAGGTAAAGTACGTGGTCCTACACGAATATTAAGGATCATGGTGCCTAAGGTAGAAGTAATAGCATCATTGAATGACCGCAACATGATGGGGTTGGCACACATGCAGCTAGAAGGGATATTCATTTGTTGGAAGGCTTTTGAAGAGATGATGTTTAGGCTAGTGCCCCCATCAATCATAACACGACGTACCGAATGTCCCGGACATAAGCTGAGATGAAAAGAGTAGGGTCAGGATCTTCAGCACCAAAGTCGATAATTTCATCTTCGGAGAAACTGACAGCAATGGCTTGCTGTACAGAGACAGAAGTGGTTGGGGAGATAGATTGTTTGGTGAGCGAAGCAACGTGATTGGGTGTTAGAATAGAGGTAACAGGCAAGGTTTCATTAGGTAAGACCTCTATCCCTTGAAGGATTTCAATGAGAGCTTGTCGATGAGATTCAGAAGTCTGAATGAGATCATACAGTGTCATTTTTATAGGTGATTGGTGAAGTTGTTTGATCATGGTTCGGTGGGCAATTCCATTAGAGACGGGGTAGGTGGGTCCACGAATAACCACTTTAGGTGGTGGTGTGATCGGGATGGTGGACGGAGAAAGAGATGCCGCAGGTGTGTTTTCTTTCGTTTTCCCATTGTTTTTCTGCCCTCGAGTAGCAACACTAATCATATTGATCTCGTGAATACGAGAGGAGGAAGACGGTAGGGATAGGTCATGGTCTTCGAGAGGTGGGGCTGTAATAATGATAGATCTTGGTGAGGCGGGGACAGGTGGTATAGGAGAGGGAATTGAAGCTAAAGGTCTCTCTCTTCGTAAGTTGTCTTTCTTGACTTTTCTATCTGAGAGAGGTGACTGACGAAGTATGGCTTTCAACGCTTTGCATCCCTCTACATCATGTCCTGGTGTGTGGTGGTAAGCGCAGATTTTAGACTCATCGTAACCTATAGGTCGAGGTTTAGATGGATCATAAGGTCTAAGTGGGGGTAGGGAAATGGTCGCATTCTCTACCAACATAGCAAGGATTTTGGCGTAAGACCCTTTGAGTGGGTCAAAGTCAGAGGAAGAGGAGGCTATTGACTAGGTAGTTTGTGGTAATGACGGGGTATGGTTGGTTTGTATGGGTGGTGGTTTAGCCAAGGAGTTTTGATAATGGGTTTTAACTAAACGTGGCTTCTTTGGCGCAGAAGCTATGTTTAGCTGGTTGGATGATGAGGCCACAGATGATGTGGTATTAGAAAACAACCACGGAGAAATAGGAGTGACAGAAAACAAATCTTTTGATGATGGAATTTGTTTAGGGTTGATAGGTGGACAGGATACGTGGGGTGATGGTGTTGCTATACCCTTGGATTTCTGTATGGGTGCAGAAGGCGTAGGTCGCTTTAAAGAAAACACAGGAGGTATGATATATTGATGCAAGGTAGAGGGATGGGGTCCCAATATGGAAGGTAGGTGTGACGACGAGGGTTTTAGTTGTGATAGCGGCATAGATTGAGGAGATTGAGTCTGTCTCCTAATGGGATGGACGGCTTTATTTTTAGATAAATCAAGCCGCTTAGGTGGGTGTGTTAGACTAGGTATTGGTGAGGTCCCAAGCGTAGGGGAAGATTTGGTTAGGTTAATAGAAGTGGATGAGGTATTTGGTAGAGATGAGGGGGGTGAAGATGAGGACATAGGCATTTTAAGCTTCTGTAAACACTTCGGGTATATGGTAGAGGCATCTGGATCGGTCATCTGCATTTGAGTAGAATATGGCGTACTCAAACGTTCCCATAGGACTCATCTATCTTCTGGGGAATGACAGTCCTCACGTGTGAATAGGAACTTTTGTATGGAAGAAAGGTGGGTTGTGATTCCGGTCCACTGTGGGTGTGATACAGGGGGTAGATGAGGCACTGTATCAATGGGCGTTAAGAGGTCAACCGGTTGCTGAAAAGATTTAGGCGATGAAGAACTAATAGGTAGGAGGGCGTGTTTGAGAGAATCCATCATGTTTAAAGAATGTGGTGATGTCGGTTCAAGAGGTTTCTCATCTAAGGATGACAAAAGAAGTGGCGAGCCTTCCTCTTGTACAACAAGAATGGTAGGAGGAGACATTTGGGAAATAGATAAATTAGATAACATCCGCTCACAGTCTTGCAAGGATGTGGTGTAAGAAGGCTCATTTGTGAGAAGGGAACTCTGGGCGGTTAATTCCTTGATGGGTAAAGGAACGGAAAGGATTTCAGTTTGTCTTGATGGTGAGGAAGGGGGTTCGGGTTCCTGCGTTAGTGAAGAGGCTTGATTCAAAATTTGTTCGATAGAGGTTTTTGGCTGGGAGTCGAAGACTGCATGGATCTCATGAACACTCTCCTCGGCTAAGATATCTTGGTTTATGTTACTGTTAGAAGAGTGATTTGGGAATGGTTTGTTGAATATTTTCAAATTTCGGTTAGCAGGGGCGTTAGGATTATCGAGGGCTATATCCCCCGCATCAACCATTTCCTGCACTATGTTTTTCAACATCTTGCAGTTTTCATGACTGTGTCCCTTCACGCGGTGGAAGTTACAGAAGTCATTTTCTTTGTACCAAGAAGGTATGGCGCGAGTGGAATCAAACCCGGAGTGAGGTTTAACAGGAGGTAAGGTAATGGCTCCTGCTTTAAGCAATTTTTCCAATATCACACCATATGTTTCTCCCAAGGGAGTGTAGTTGATGGGCTCTGCTTTATACTTATAGGTGGTTTTTGGCGGGGTATTAGACGGTGGTTGGGATTTGACCATCACCGCGTGCACGGCTCCTTTTGATTTCGAAGCAGTCGATGGGTGAGGATTGGTGGTGTTAGGTTTGTTGGTGGAATCTTGGGTTCAGAAATTGGGGTTTTTGTTGCGCAACCGCAATTTCTCTTCCTCTAAGGCTCGAATCTCTAGTTTTCGAGCCATAGTAAAGGCCTCGTCAAATGTACGGAAAGTTTGAATTTGGAGGGTAGGAGAGATGTGCTTAGCGCAGGCCCGCGTAAAGAGTTCAATAAGTTCGGCCTGAGGCAAGGCATACGTAAGTTGGTTGATAAGGCCCCGCCATCGTCCAACGAAATCTGTGATAGATTCGTCTTCAAATTGTCGGATGGCATAGAGGTCGGTGATAGATACTTTCTTGGCAATGTTAATGGAGAAATGATCCAAGAAAGATTGGGCTAGCTGGTTAAAAGAGAAGATTGAGTGCTGGGTTAAAGCACTGTACCACTCCAAGGCGGGTCCTGATAAGGACATGGGAAAGGTGTGAGTAGTAAAGCGTCGTCGTGAGCAATCAGATAGCAGGCATGTCTAAATGATCGCAAGTGTTGTTGAGGGTCCTCCTTACTATTAAAACGGGTAAATTTTGGTAATTCCCATTGAGGAGGATATGAATGAAGGGGGACTGAAGGGTGGATAGGCTCCCGACAAACTTGCTCGTATGTCAAGGCGCTACGACTTCCTGAAACAGAAGCCTCCAGATTTTGCATTTTGTCCATCATTTGTTTAATTAAATCAGTAGTTGGATGAGATGATGGTGTGGTTGTGGTAAACGGAGGCAAATTGGGCCAAGGGCCACCGCTAGACAATGGTGGGGTTAAATGTTGATAAGGTATGGAGGGTGAATGTGTTGAGGTGACCGAATAGGGATGTCCTATATAAGACGTTGAGGTTACCGGATATGTGTGTGGAAATGAAAAGGTGGGTGGAGCTTGAGAAGGAAAGCTCGTGTGGATAGGTGGTAGAGAGCAAGTCATGAATGGAACAGTCTGCAAGAGAGACGAGGTAGGAGCAGTCGGTGGTAATGACATGTTGGGCCCAAGATTAACCAAAGGAAAGCCAATATGTGCCGTATGAACCCCTGAAGCTGCTGAGCTAGGAGATGGGACTAAGGATGCAGAAGGAAAAGTGGAGTTATCAGGCGGAGAAGGAGCTAAATGAGTAGCTATACTGATAGGCATGCCAACAAGGAGTTGACCATCGGGTGTACGGTCAGGGGCATGAGACAAATAGTATTGTACAGCGCTAGGATTAGCATCCAGAAATTTGGCAAATTCTTTATCTCCTACAGGAATTTTAGGAACCTCGTTGGTGTCCGTAGGATTCCCCACAGAATGTGAAGGGGGTGATTCAGGCAAAGGCACAGAGCAAGCATGTGAAACCATGGCGGTGGCTTGCTTTCGAGTGATAACAACCATGGACAGGAGTACACAGTAGGGTTTCTTTCTATCAGGAACAGAAATAGACAAGAAGATGTTTGAAATTGGTAGGTTCGTTGGTTTGTCAGGAACTGTAAAAGACAGTAACCGATATCGGCCAGATAACCGATGTCGGTCAGGCTATAGCCGGCGTCGGTAAGCTAACCGATGTCGGTATAATAGAACTGGTGTAAGAAGCAGTAAGAAGTTGTTGATTTGGTGTTAATAGTAATTAATATGCCTACCAAACTGTTCTGTAGTGATCACAGAAAATAGTGTATGACAGAGAAACAGAATGGAAAACAAGCAAGAATGCACAAACAAATTAACAGACTAACCCTAGGGTTAATTTTAATCAATTTGGGCTTATGCCTTTAGATGTAGAATGATGTCAATCCTAAACAAAAGACTTAGGGGAAATGTCAAGTTTGTTTTGGCTTATAAGGTTACCTCAATCGGGCGGAGGAATACCGCGGAAAAGGGGGGATGTTTTGAGCTATTGTGTTAATTATGAAGTGATTCGGTATGTGTTGTGCAGTGAAAGTAAGATTAATTTCCTGTCAATACCATGGAAATCACCCCCACGTGTACGACCTGTTACTTAGTCTATGTTCACTAGAATTGAAAACAACAAGCAAGAATGTAATGCACGTGTTTTAAACCCAAATCGAAAATGATATTCGATGAAGCAAAGAAGATGACTTTCACTAATGCCAAAACTGGGAAAGCAAGACAAATTCTTTTACTGAATATAACAAAAACAACAAACAACAAGTATGCTCCCCAAATGAAAGCAAGCAAGAGAAACAGAAACCGAAATGGGTCCCACCGGGCGTGCCAAAATGTTTCGCACGGAATGTTTCGGCTCTGTGGAATAGACTTGCTTCTATCCTATCATTCCTTTGAGAAACAGATAAGGGTTAGGGCTAGGAGGAATACCTGTTGAATGTTGAGATGGTGTGCGCGTACCGTAGAGAAAGATCAGATCGACTGCGAAGAACTCCTTTTTGTCTTGGAAGGACTACCTGCAAGTAAGAATACAAGACCACCAGATTTTAATTAGACAATAAATGAGGGAGCTGCCTTAGGCCCAGGAAATATAAAACTTCCTTTCGAAGGTGGTCAGTTCCCCTTTTAATATGAATTAACACAAATGATAACAAAGAAAGCTATTGCAAAATCATGATTTAGGTACCTCGTTACAAAACAATAGAGGCTAAGCTATCAATAATAAAACGTCACGTTGTTTGTTCGGTTCCTAGTCATTGTCGTTGATACATTCAGGTTGAGTTACAGGGATAAACCAGACTGGATCTGAGGTTGTTAGGTGACAAATAGGCGAGAGGAAGGTTTTGGGGTATAAGTCACAGTGACCGATGCCGGTCACTAGATAACCGACCGCGGTTAGAGAACCGCTGCCGGTAGGGGATAAACGACACCGGTAGGGTCAGCAATCTAGGTGCTTCTGGATAGAGGTTGGTTGCAGGGTGATTGTGGGGTTATTAAGACTGATGGATGGCTGAGGGGAATAATGAGAGGACAGGGAAGACTCAGAGTGTGATAAAATGGTCTTCTGGGCAATACAAGGATGTATGGATGAAGGTTAAGTGTAGGGTGCTGGTAGGTGGTAGATCTAGGAATGAGCTTATAATTACTATCAATCCACAGGCTCAAGAAATGGTGCTTAAAAACATACAAGACACTACTTACTCGTTCCTGATGAAGATGCAGGTTCCAGGACTGTGATGACAAAGACAGGGCTCAAGTAGGATGATCTGACAATCCAAGATGAGCTATCTCCTCTTCTGATGCTCGGATGAGTGTCACTGGGCTCTAGTTATTCAGTTGCAGTCTTGGGCTTGATGTCCTTCTCTGCAAACTCTTCTTGTTTCTTCACTTGTCTCTGCTCGGCCAAGCAAATCCAAGATCCTTCCAATGATTTCTCCTCTTCTCGATCAAATGAAAATCTGATCCTTTGTTTTTGGTTGGAAGTGGTCATTTACAGGGAACCGATGGCGGTTACGCAACCGACGGCGATCGAGTAGGAACCGGTATCGGTCAGGTCAAAGCGGGCTATTTTTGGTAAAATAGCCAGCTTTCCCTCCTTTTCTCCCGAGGGATTAGTGGCGGGCTTGGTCAAGTCATTATGAGGTTGGTTTTAGGTGCGGGTGAGGAGTAATTAGTCATGGGTGTGGATTTGGACCAAGTTATAGGTCTTAATTAGGTTAGTTTAGGGTTAAGACTAGGTCATGATGAGGTGGCGAAATGAGGTGGCAGGTATGGCGATGTGGATTTATGGATTACATCTACTGGTCACTAATATACAACTACATTTATGGAATATTGTATAAAAACAAATTTATCTCATATTTTTTTATATCGACTTAAAATTTATTTTGAATTAATTACTATTTTTAAATAGAATGAGCATCACAAGAACTTGTAGAGGGGAAGTGCGAGGGAATCCAAGATGAAGTCTCAATCAATAAGTGTTAACATACTAAAATTTTGAATATTTGAATTGTGGAAAATTGAGAAAAAATTACTTTTGTGTAGTTGACCAAAAGGATTATTTAAATAGTTTAGATTTGGAGGGATTGCACTATGATAAAAAAAAATCCTAAAAAGTGTTGAAAATCAAGTTTGGTAAGGAGACTCTCAACTTGTGAGGTGCGCTCGAGGAATTTTCAAAGATCTTTGGAAGAAAAATGTGAAGTGGGATTTTGGTCTACCTATTTCTCTTATCTGAAGTTGAAAATTTGATTAAAGATTTGAAAAAAATATCATTTGAATTCAAACCATTTATTATTTTGGGTAAATAGCATTTCTCTATAGAAGACAAAAATCTAGTAAAAGATATGCAAAATATTTGAAGTAGAGATGGTATTGTTTTCATCCTTAGTGACACATTGTGTATTACAATGGACCCACAAGGAAACCCTCCGGAAAATTTTATGGTCAGGAAGAAATCCAATGAAGAATTTTTCCAAAGATAATTGGTTGATGACCATTTTTATAGAAACATAACATAGATATTGTGTTAGGGTTTGAGTGATGTGGAGGGCATCCTAAAATTGCAGCAAGCAGAAAATATATGACTATTCATTATTTCAAAATCTTTTTTATAATGATATTCATTCGTATAATCATATGGTCACTCTTTATTTTATATGTTGAGATTACAAATTAAAACAATTTCAGTATTTATATCCTCACTTTGTGATTAATATGATATTATAGTGTTATAAGTTATTTTATAAATTACTTTTGAGATGTGATTAAATACTTGAATTCCTTTTTAAATCAATTTTGGAAGTTTACGGTAATTCTGAGTTGTTTTTATAGATCCTATGGGAAGCCTAAGAAATTACTAGTTTTGGGAGTTAAAGGTTTGTTGTTTAGAATTTGTGGTATTAGCAACAAAATACCTCGTAATATGGCTCCGTATTTTAGATCCGGGAATACTGAATACTTTGAATGAGATTTTAGTGTTGAATTGATAAGTATTGCATCAAAATATTTTGACACTCTCTTATGGTCTTCATTTATGGATTCAACGATGGTGAAGTACATGATCATCAAAAAAATTAGTTGGCTCTAAGAAACCCACATCAAGTTCATTTAGGGATGCCAACAATGTAAGTTCTAAACAAATGCAAGCTAGCTAAAAGTATACATTTATGGTAATGTCTATGGTGAAAAAAATATACGTTTTATCAATGACGTGAGATTATTTTTACATGAGGTCAAGTAAGAAATTACTCTCAAAACCCCAACATACTAGATATTTGATGGAAACTATAAAACTGATTCAAAAATTTACACTAAATTATATACATGGTTGAAACATGCAAGAGAACACAAAAAATATGTAGATAATTTAAAACGTTCAAACACACCATTTATGTTTGAATTATATACTTTTCTTCCAAATCCAACAATGTATTGTGCATTTTTATGGAATAAAATAACTACCTTAAGGTTCTTAAAGATTCACAGTGTGCATTTTTTTTTAATTCTTTTTGGGAAAGAAATTTTTTTTTTTCTAACTTGGGTGAAGAGACAATCGTGGATCATGGACCAATAAAATAATAAGTTTTCCTAGATCTACATAGTTTAAACTTAAAAAAATTGGTAAGACCATTATTCCCAATCAAAAATTAAGCCTAGTGGCCACTAGCACATAAAAAAGGAAACATATAATGTTTATCATTTCACACATCAATGTTGGATTCTCTAAAATAAAATAAAATCCCCAATTATGCTTGGTTTAATCTTAAAGACATTTTGAAATTGATAGGAACCTTATTCGCAAGAAAAAAATAATCCTAGCGGCCGCTAGACCATATAAAACAGAAACATGTTATGCTTATTGATTTGTAGATCCATGGAGGCTTCTCTGAATTCATAAAAACAATTTTACTAGATATTCATATGTTAATCTTAATGACATTTTGAAAATGATAAAACCTTGTTCCAAATAAAAAATAAATCCTAGCAGCCACAAACACGTATAAAACTGAAACATTTTTTGTTTATTGTTTTGTAGATTGTTATTATTTTAAATATTTTCTGTTTATTTTTGTGTGGAAGATTGCATCGTGATCATACATGAAGATTTCATCATGATCAAACATTTCGTTTATCTAGTATCTAGGAAACAAAACATATTTCTCAAAAAACTTAGCACCATTTACAACAAGTGTAAACTATATTACAATTGTAAAAATATACCTATTGAAGGAAGAATTGCATCCTATAATGCATATTAGAATTCTACTTGATAGATGAATTATGGCCTATAATAAAACTATTGAAGGATGTGGATACGTACACGATGTCATTAAATCAATAAACCAATTATAATTATGTAATTTGTTCATATATTTAATTGATAATGCCTTTTTTATAATGTGTGTGAATGTCTTTAGTAATGCGATTTTGTATAATGCATGTTTATCAATCATGGGTAGCATTTATTCATAATCTAGCCTTTGTTTTTAGTGTTCCTCAGACCCCCTTATAGTTGTTGCTTTGTTGTTTTTCTAGGATTGGCCTAGTGTGCTTGTGGATTTAGGGATTTCTCTCATACCACCCGCTTATTTTGTTGAGATAATCTTGTATCATGTTGTATTTAATATAATATAATATCCTTTTCATTAAATAAGACAACCAATGCATGGGAAAATGTTGATGATGCCATCCATTTTTTATTGTGTCGAACTTCCTCACATGAGTCAAGGGACTATTTAATTGGGTTTTGTTTTCTCCTATGCTCATTCATTTTCTTACATTTTTGTCTATTTTTCACTACTTCCCGCTCATAGCATCTACTTATGTCCCATTCATCGTCTTACGCAGCAAGAAGTGGGAGACAACTTTCCTCTCTACCGTGTCCGATAGTCGTCTCTGCAATGTCTTCCACATAAACTCCCACGAGATATTATGATTGTGATTTTGAATGTCACGGGTGTGGATTATCTACAGATAATCGGGAGATCTCGTGTAAAATATGAGATTACAGGCATCTTCATGTTTAATTTCTTGGTGTTGTGTGTAGATAAAGAAGTGGTCATAGCGGTCACGTTCCATTTCATTTACTCATAATATCGTGTGGGTTTGGTAAAATCCATAGAAGAAGTATGCATTCCTTTTCTCTTTACAAATTGTATCCTTTTTTTTCACCTTTTTGGGTTGACTTTAGGATTTTTGATTCCCTGGAATTGAAAATTGAGCACTACTTCAATTTTCGACTTTGTTCAAAGAATCATCAATCCAATGGGGCATTTATCTCCATATTGCCATCCCTGGACCTGGTCACACTCACAAAACCCACCTCATCACTTCTTGATCATGTGGTTTACTTTAATTATATTGCTAAAACATTATTTTCCTTTCTCAAGATTATTGCAATGCTTGGCTAGGTGGAACCATAGGGTTTTGCTAGCATTACCACTCTTTTTTTTGTATTCATGGCTCTATGTCTTTTGCAAGCTTGGTTATTCATGTTACATGTTTGCCTTGTTATATTTCGTAATCATTTTTAGTTTTTGTATATATCCTTTCATCGATCAAAATGTGGGATACTTGTAGGGTGGGGACCCATCAACCCTCGGTTCATAGCTCCAGTCAAAAGTGTTTAACTATCTAAAAAAGAAAATTATGTAATTTTTCCCTAAATTTATTTGAAAATAAGTTTCTATATAATGTAGTTGACTATCATAATAATGTTTATATGTATAATATGTGTGATTATCTTTAGGAAAATTATAATATAGTAAAGGATTTATAAAATAATAGATATCTTAATATATATAAAAAGTTTACATAACATTTTTGTTTCTGGTGAATTATTATTTGAGTAATGTTAATTTACCTTGATAAGATACACTAGCATTACCTACCGAGCATTAAGTATTAACTCTGTTAATTTTTTTTTAAGGTCATATTATCCTCTCGACTTCAAATTGTCTACTTCAAAAATTGTTCACATCGGTTTAAGGTATATAAATAATTTAAAAATTGCCAGGCACTTCAACAATTAGCGTGTTCATATATATTGTGAAAAAAAAATTAATTTGCAATGAATTATTCTGTGAGTTTGGGATTCTAGCGTGAAGAATAGTATTACAATGAAATTCAAATACTTCTTAAAATGATTTACCATAATTATACCTTTAGAAAATGAGTTTTAATTTATTTCATATCTATATTTATTGGCAAAAGGATATCCTCTTGACAAGGGAGGAGGATAATTTTCATTTTCATTTAAAGTTTCAAGTGTGGGAGGAAAATGTCCATAGTGATTTCATGTCCCTTCTTTCAAGGTACACAAGGATGGTGGAAGGTGATTTGGGGGATTAATGATGAATGTTGTCACACATTCATAACTATTAAGGGGATGTTAATGTTCTTGTAATGTGATCACCTCCAAGGTTTATAATTATTAAAGTGATTTTAATGTTCTTGTAGTACTTGGTGTATTGGTATTGCAGTTGTGTGGTCGGATCTGTATAACATTGAAAAGAGTTTTTCTTCATGATATCTTGGCTATTAATGGGAATATGGGAGAATATTTAGCGCACATTGAGCCTTGAGATCTCAATGATGTTAAATCTGAGGATATGGAGGTGTTTGAGTGAATGGGATTATCGCTTTCTTAAATATTTTGAGGGGTAAAACAAGCATCTCAAGTAAGGATTTTGGATCGGCATTACAATTTGGCCGAGAAATGGACGAGGGGCAATGTGGTGCAATGGGGATTAAAGATTGAATTATCAATCAACATGGTGGATTATGTTATGGGAATTCCCATGGAAGGATGTGAAGTCTACAAACCCAAAAAGGATTCAATGGATGAAATGAAGCTATTTCTGTGAGGTAAGGAAAAAATCATCCCTCATTTTGTGGGCTTTCTTAAGAATTCCTTACCTCCCCATTCAACAAAGTGGCCCTTAACCTAATCTAGTTTTTCACTCTTGAGGGATGCCAAAAATGTATCTATGCTTACCATCTTCCCATGCTCAATTTCCTTATACATGGGCATAGTTTTATTTTTCCATACTATATACTTCATTCTCTATGTGCTACCCTAGACCACTACAAAAATGAAAAATCATTATTCCCTACATCAGGGTTTTACTATGGCCATTTTAAAGAGATCAATCTTGGATATGGATAAAATGGTTAATGGGGATAGTGTCATGTCAAAATCCCTTGAATATTATGTTATGGAAGATGAAACTAATTCTGAGAATGAGGAGTCTAGAAAATCCCCTAAGTCAAGTGAAGGGGATGATCAAAATGTGGTTGAATTTGAAGTAGTACAGGGCCTCTAAGACCTAAAACAAGATGATGTGAAGGTGGTGGCTGTTAAGAAGGCTGAAAAAGGGGAACCGAGTCAACAAAGGAGGAAGGTTTTAGTTGACACCCAGGAAAATACCCAAATGGAAGTGCTTGGAAAAGGTGGTGTGGAACAGGGAGTTGATCTTGCTAAATTGGTTACAGACCTTGAAAATGTGAAATGTGACACTCAGCTTACTAAAATCACTATCTATTTTATCCTCAATGACTGACATGCAATGCAGATTAAAGTTCAGGATGTGGTTCAAGTCATAAAGGCTATTAGTATGGAGGTTGTCCAAGAAAAGTGTAAGAATTTAAACACTAATGTGGATCAGCTTAAACTATGGTTCAAAAATTCATTGAGTGGATTATTCTCACTATCAAGTGCACTTTACAACACTTTCAAAATCTTAGACAACTAGCTAATACCTACATAAAATGTGAATTGTAGGGGACATCAAAGAAGAGGAAAATGGAACTATCTGAAGCTGATGTAACCACTCTGGGCACTAAAATTGAATCAATGGCTATGGAATGAGTCACTATGGTTTCCAAATTGGAGAAAATGAAAAAGTATTCCTTGTTGTTAGGTTGTTGTTTAGTGTTTTTAGTTTTGTGTTTTTATTGTTGTTAGTTTACTATAATGATTGTTAGTTTTGATTATTTTTAGGTCAAAATATATTTTTATATGGTTTGGTATTGAATATATGCTCTATTTGGGAGCTTCTTTATGTACGGGGTAGGGTCCCCTCAACCCTCTTTTACCTAATGTTAAAAAATAATCTTACTCTCTAAGAGGAATGGTCCACTCTAAGGAAAACTTTGTTTTTTAAATTGAAACAAGACTTAAAAGCATTCGTCTTTCCTTCTTTCTATGGAGTCTTTTACATATTTTTTCTTCACATAAAGAGTTTATCTCACATTTAGTTCAATATTACTTCAATGTAGACAAAACGCGCTTTGGATCTAACATGTTTCTTATCAAATCATGTGAAAGAAGAAAGTACTGTAAAGTCAATTATTATTTGATTTTCTCTCTATGGTGAGAAGTATTGGTTTTAGATACATGATTCTTGAAGGATTATGTTATGGAAGGATATTTACCTATTATTTAAGTTATAATATGACTCCCCCAATAATAATAATCCCATGATAAAATAATTGGCTTTTAAAATTAATTCGTACCAAAATATGCAGTAGATACATAGATGCATTATAAAGGACTTGAGTTAGTATCTTTATTTTTTCTATGAAACATGTTCTCATAAGAGTTATTTTTGAAAATGTCCATAGAGATCGAATACCCCTCAATTTTCATACATCTTCACTCTCAAACAATAGTATCCATGGTTGATTACATTCAACAAGTATCCACTTTAACGAACACGTTTGTTTAATTTTATTTGTAATAATAATTTACTATTTAAATTCACTTAAATCTAAATAAAATATGAAGAGTTGATAGGACAGTAACCCTAAATATCTTAATATTTGTGGTAGATAGAATATGGATCCCTCAAACACATCAAACCCTAAAAAAATATTAACTCAAAAACCTTGACATGAATTTTATGTGACGATAAGTATTCTTATTTTTATTTGTAGGGTTTTACTATGATAACCAGTGATTTGAGTGTATATAAAACAATGATAACATTTCTTTGGACACATGAGGATTTCAATTATTTTCCCTTTTCTTAACATAGGGACAACATTGATGGTGTCAAAAAGAGTGAGATGTGGGGAGCTTAAATATGAGGGTAATGAAGATCTAATATTTATTCTCCCACCGTCGAATATCATCGGGATGGATGAAGAAGATTGTTGAAGTTATTTCTATGAAGTATTTTACAAATAATATGGTGGTTCACACCACTACCATACACATCAAAAGACAAATTACATTTAATTATATTCTCATAATATGGATCGATGCCCCCTACTAGTTGCTTCAGAATATATTAATTCATTATCTAGTTACAGTGAGGTTCAATCACATCATATTAAATTAACCTGGAAGTGTCTCACATCTCTTGAAATTAATTATCCTAGTTCCTTATAGCATGTATAAAAATTATATAATACATCTAAATGGGTGCAAAATTTAATACCACAGTGTGTCCTTTATTTACAACCATTGAAGCATAAGAGAATATTTTCACTATCCCGTATAAATCTTAAACACGTTTTGTACATAACATGTCATAAATAAGGCCTAATATCAGCTAGACCATATAACATAGCATAAATAATGGCTGGTGGTCGCTAGCCCTTATAACATAGCATAAATAATGGTTGGTGCCACTAGCCCTTATAACATAGCATAAATAATGGTTGGCATCCGCTAGCCCTTATAAAACAGAAACATGTTATATACATAACAAATCATAAATAATGCCTAATGGACGCTATCCCGTATAATGGATTCCAATATTTGATTTTCTGGATTCCAATATATGGGACTTTAGAGTACATATAATTCTAATATAGGTGATTTTGGATTCCAATATATGTGATTCTAGATTCCAATATATGTGATATTGGAATCCAATATGTGCGATTTTGGAGTGTAGATAATTCCAATATTTAACATTTTAGAATCCAAAAATAGCAATTTTGGATTCCAATATTGGAGTTTTTTTATATCTTGGACTGGAATAAGTCTCGATTTAGTGAAATAAGTGGTTTATCCCTTTCCCACCTTCTTTGTAGCTTGTTACAATAATTCTCAAACTTCTACACCCAATATTCTAAATTGGTTTGGGTTTCCATATTTCTACATTTTGGCCTAGGAGGCTCTCTAAAAACTTCTTGTATGACAACTTGTGGCTACAAGTTGGGTGGTGGCATTGGTGGAGACACAGGTTTTGAGATTACATGAGTTATATCTAGGAAACTAGAGGAATGTCTATGTGCATTAGCTCAATAGATTCATCAACATGTTCTAACTCAAAGGTTTAGACAATGTGTTCAATTTTATCTTCTATATCAAGTGGTAAAATTTCTTCAGTATCCATGGAATTGGTTTGTGTTTCATGTATTGGTTCTACTAACACTTCCTTAGGATTCTCTTCATTATCTATAGTCATAGTGGTTACTTCCTCAAATTCTTCAATTACTACATCCTCTTCATGATGTGCATGAACAACCTTTGCTTCATTAGGGATCTTATGACCATTGATTACATCCTCAATTGATACTTATTCTTCATGTTTCATTTGGATTTCCCCATCATGAATGAAATTTTTTCGAACCTCAATTGGTTTAGTAGGGAACTCATTATTAAGTTATTCACCTACTTGTTCCACCTTTTTATTTTATACTTCCTTGGTATGCTCCTCCATGATTGTGTATTTATCTATGTTTATATGGACTTCCTACTCAACTTCCATTGGAATAGATTCCTCCTTATGTAGTCCTTCTTCATCTCTGTTCAAGAAAATTTGAATGTTCTTACTATGATTTGAGGTTCGGTATTTTTAGGATTAATCCTATTTAACCTCTTATATGTCTCAGAGACTTTAGTTGAGGCTTTCCATTTACCTTTGGAGGAAGAGGAATTTGGTGTTGATATATTTAGCAATGCTTTAACAACCAAAACCCTATCAGGAGAGATTGGTCTAGGACCTTGTTTTGGAGATGGAGGTTTGTCATGGATGGGTGTTTCTTCAAGTATGGAAGCTTCTGAAGGAATGGGGTTTATGCAGGAGTATGGGTTTCTGACTGAATGGAGGCTGAAGCTAAGGGTTCAGGTGGAGGCATAGAAGAACTAGTTGAGCCTCTTTTCTTTTTCTTACCCTTTCCCAATAGATCATTAATATGCTTTGCTCGAGAAAATTCTCCCCAGTTTATTATAGGATGTTTAGTTGCCAATGCATGTTTGATAATTAAAGTGACAAGGCAATGATGAGATAAGGAATACCTTCCCCTTTTTGATTCCCTACTCATCTTCTTCAAACTCTCATGCAATAAATTTGGTACATTCACATTTATGCCATTCTTCAAATGATTTAGCAATTTAAAATGGACAGTGTTTAACCATGAATATTGACCCTCACAGGTAAAATATTTTATGATATAATTTGACACATCTTCCCAAAATGGTTTTAAATAAGTTTGTATAGTACGTTTTCTATCTCTAAAAAAATTCATCCTAGTCTGCAAATTCTATGTGAGCTTCCTCTAGGTTGGATTTTGTAGGAAACATTTTGCCTTCCGTTGGTAGTCCAATGATTGCAGCCAATATTTCATCATCAACCTTAACTTGCAAACCCTTTACTATTTCCTACTCGTCCTTTAAGGTGGTGGAAAATTTTGTGACCATATCCTCATTGAAACCTTGGAATTTATTGATGTAATCCATCCAACCACTATCATGAAAGTACTGTAGAATTTGTGGCTAATTCTGAAGCTGTGAATGGTCTATAGGTTTATTTCTTATCAATTCTCCCCATTGTTAAGTTTTGTAACTTCCACAAGCTCTGCAAAGTAAGAGGTCCTTCACTTGGAATTGATTATATAAAATTTGATGAATGGAAGAACTCAAGTGTTCACCTTTTTGAAATTTGTGACCAATTTTGCACATAGCTTGAAAAGTAGGCATTAATTTGAATTGAAAGATATCCGTGTGTGAAGTGAGGTTTTGTGATATCATGGGGTGACATGGGAGACATGTCACATTATAGGAGGTGGTGGAACATTATGGTTAATAAATTTTATTGACAACTTGGCACATATATTAATTAAATATAATTATTCTAGTGTTACTTTATTAAAGGAAATCAAGTGCACTTAACTCAAGATATACGTCAAATTATTATGACATGTGCCTTGTTGGAGTTTGTGCCCTTGGATGCATGTTGATGTATTATTTTTCTATAATTGGTGTTGTTGTAGGTCCTATTGTTGTAGGTGCTACTATATAGAATAATCTCCATAATGAATTCAATTAATTCCGGAGAGGGAAGATTGAATTTTGTGGTGATAGCTATATTCATCTCTTTGTTCTCACTTGGCTGGGCTATTGATTCTTCATAAAATCAGGTTCTATAAAATATGAAATAAAAACATGTCTTTGGATTCATGTTACTACAAGTGGACATTATAGTATTTGCACCACCTCCTTTCATCAGAGATTATGCACTCCTTTCTACAGATACTACAAATCCTGCAAAACATAAATACTAATAAAATAAAAAATATTAGTGAGTGGTGTTGATCACATGAAGGCTGATCACATCACTTTTATTCCTCCCTAGGGTATCCAACAAGATAGATAAACCAAGGCCACTTGAAGATATCATTCCTCTAAAATTGTTGAAGATGAACCAACATGTTTGAATTTTGTTCTCAATTCTAATGTTCTCCTTTCCATCCTTCTCTGGCCTCCTCAGAAATATTGCATGAAGGTTTTCTTATCAGTTGGATTTTTTAAAGCCACAATCTATGATCATTCACTGGTAGTTTGAGTCTCACAGGTTCAATGGTGGTGAGTTTCACAACTCCATTAGGAAATATCTTCTCAACCTCATATGGACCTAGCCACATTGTCTTGATTTTTCCCATGTGGTCCTTGTATTTGGATTCAAAGCGAAGACCCCAGTCATCTTCTTGAAATTAACTTGTTTTGATGAACCTTTCATGTCACTTAATCCTTTATTTTTATGCCACCTCTATATTATGAACAACTTGCCTTCTCATTTCATCCAACTCATTAAGTTGAAGAATCTCTTACCTCTTAGCTTCATACAAATCTATGCCCAATTATAATGTAGTTCTTAATGTCTTATGCTCAAACTCAATAGGAGAACAACACTATTACCATCTTTGTTGGTGCAATTTCTAGGTTTGCACACTTTGCTCTGATTTTCCATGCTCCATTTTTACTCCAAAGCAACTTTTTGGCTCGGGCTGGTGGTCTGTAACTCATTCTACCCAGTCGAATGCCTTTGATATGCTCATAATGTTGTTATTCTACCCTATTTTGAAGAAAAATCTAGGTTTCCCCTTTATTGTGCCCTAATTTTTCATTTACACGGGCTGTGTCGTTTTTTCCCTTGCCCAAATTGTTCAAAACTCGAAATGGAGGGAATCTAAGTCATTTGTTGCTAAAATCCTAATCCCCATGCCTAAATCATTGTGAAAACATGATTCAATTGATTCAAAGTGAAAAATCTGCCTTCCTTGTGAAAAAATTCGATTTTAGAAGCATCCCCTACATTTTTGCATTTTGACGGGCATACGGGCATGTTCTACCCATCAAATTTATCATTGCAACGTTTATGCTAACGTGGTAGGTTTCTATTGGCCGAGGATGTGTGGGAAAAGTTTATAACTTTTCATTTTTAAAATTTTTGGTGAGGGGAAAATTTTTGTCTGCAGCCCCACAGTGCTACAGTGATGTGCTTACGTGGCACAATTTGATTGGTTGATGGATCGGCGGGTGGTGGGCCGCACTTAGGAAATTTTCTTCCATTTTGGAAAGTTTCTCAAAATCATTTTTTTTTCCTAAAGGCCCGCGCCCAATGGCATGATGACACATGGCACAGGAGGGTCAGGTGGATGGCGAAGGACTTGGGAAAATTTTGATGTCTTTTGGCTCAGGGTGTCAGGGGAAAAATTTGGCCCACACGCCCATGCCTAATGGGAAGGTGACACGTGGCACGAGAGGATCAAGTTGGCGGCGGTGGAGTTTAAAATGTTTCAAATTTTTGCTCAAAATGCCAAAGGAAAATTCGACTTGGAGGCCTGCACCCAATACAAAGTGGACACGTGTCCAAGAAAGTTAGCATGGATGGGCAGAATTTGTGAAAATTTTGAAGTATTTTAACTTCAAAATGTTAAAGTTACAATTTGGCCCGAAGGCCCGCGACGAGTAGGAAGGCGACACGTGTCCGAGAGGAGAAATGGGAATGGGGGCCGAAGGAAACTTTGGAAATCTTTACCCTTGGTGTAAAAGGTAAAAAATGAAGAATAGGCCCGTGTCCAATGAAAACAGGACACGTGTCCTAAATTTGGTGGAGGTTTGGAGCACGGAGAGGAAGTTGAAAATTTTGCAAAATTTTAGCGAAAAATCTCAAGGTGAAAAATAAACCCACGAAAAATTTTGGGGGTCATCTCCGCATCCAATAGGATAGAGACATGTGGCACATTTCAAAAGGTAAAAAGGAGAGTACAGGCCCACTAGAGGATTTTGTGCTCGTGGAGGAATGAAGGTAAATTTGGTGAGTCAGCTCCGCATCCAATGGGAGAGCGACACATGGCAAAGAAATAGCGGGTGTTCGGGGGTGCGGAACATTTTGAGAAAATTTTCCTTTTCTCAAAGAGGGAGAAAATTTTTCATTTTAGCCCGCGGTTTTCAATAGGGTCCACAGGATGACACATGGTGCATTTAGGGGCTCGCGGGGAAATTTTTCAAAAGTTTCCCAAGGTCAGAAAAGATTCAAAACACATTTTTTAAGGTTGGAGGCTCGGTCCAATGGTATTTGGACACATGTCCACTTTATCTAGAAGTCAAAGAAGATATTTCTTGGTCTACATGATGAATCTCATCAAGACACGTGGAGGGCGGAATTTTAAAGTTGATTTTAATCGACGGTTGCTGTGCATTTTCATTTTTGGGCGCCATGGATGCTCCAAGAAGCATCGATTCACATGAAATTTTATATGAATCTTCATCCCTTTGGCCTTCTGAACACAATGGGACCATTCTTTTGAGCTGATTTAGTGCCCTATGATGTTTTTTGATGAAATTTTTCCCTCGACCCGTAAAAAAAATGTGAAAGGTGAAAATAAAATGTTGCAGAGTTCAAAATGGTGAGGGAAAAAGGTGAAAAATGATTGAAAATGCATGCCGGCATGGTGGAATGCCAAAAATGTGACCTTGGGATGGATAAGGATCTGATTTCATGCAATATTTTAAAATATTTGTGCATCTCTGGCATTTGGCGAGCTGTTTTACAATTTTATATCATTTTTCATCAAATGGATAGGGTTTTGTAACAAATTTGATCCCTTTGGCATATTATTTATTTGGGATGCAAGGATCTAAGCTGGAAGAGAGTATATCATATAGTTTGGAAACATTTTGTAGGTTTGTTGAGAATTTTGGAGAAAGAGAGAAGAATTTTCATAGGGAAAAACTGGAAGAAGTCCATTTCCTTTTGGAGAAACTACCTAAGAGCCATTTTTATTCCAGTTTGCATCAAATGTTCATCATGTTGAGTTGGTTTCAGCTGTAAAGCCATCAAAAGCTTTGAGATTTTCTAAATAACATTCCCTTGCTGATATATTTGATCAAATTCTTGGATTAATTGGTTTTATCTCTTGGCAAAGCTTGCATACACTTGTATTTCAGTATGTTTTCAAATTGTGTTTCATGCTCATGTTGCAATCTTTTGTTTGGGATCTTTATTGGTCATACATGGTCTCATTTCTTGTAGAGGGTTTAAAGGCATCTGCAATCTTCCATTCAGAAGAGCATTCATTTGAGTGGAGATAAATAGATTTAAATTCATCTTACCTTCCTTGTAAATTGAGGGTGTTTGTAAACCTTTGGGTGTACCTTAGGTCATGATCTAACAAGGAGTTCTAAATGATTTATTGATATTTTTCTTCAAGCCTTTGTGGCAAGCTATCAAATTTTGTATGGAACAGTGCAAATTTGGGCATCCATATGTGCACACATCCTGGTTGAAAGAGCACTTCAAATTCATTGAAATATCTCTGTTGTTTAGGTGTTGTAATTCTTTTGCAAGGTTTCCCAAAGAAGGTGATGACTCCTAACTACTCTTGTCCCAATATATCTCATCATAATTTCATTTTAAACTAAATCATCCTACCTATAATACCCTTGCATCTGCATTGTGTGTCCACAAAAGAATTCCATCCTTTCACTAAAATGCATAAAGTTGATCAGGATTTTATCATGTCTTTAGCAGCTCTAGCTTTGTTTTGAGAACAATTCCATCATTTAATAGTGACAAATCCTTTGAGTTTGGATAATGGATATTTGATCATGTTTTCACAAATCCTCCTCCATATTATATGCAAAAAATAAGGACATCTCCATCTCCTTACCATATAGGGGTTGCAATATAAGTTCTCTTGCCTTGTTTGATAGGCACAACCTAAAATAGTGAGGGTTAGATCAAAACCCTCTTGAAGGTGCTATCCACTCCCTCAATTCTTGAATGCAAACAAGAAGATAGGTGTGCTTCCTTGGCTACAAATGACATACAAACCATCTATCTATCCTTGAGTGTCTTGTGCAAGTTCATGATGTTGTTCAAGTTGTGAAGGAGATTAAATCTGGATACCAACACCGAGTGGCACCATTGCTAGGGACTTCTTGTAATTTATTGGTGGTTTTGAAGTACTTGAAAGGTTTGAGCATTTGTGTGATCAAGTATTTAAGCTGTTACATTCTTGAGATATCATTTCATACTTCAGATCTAGATGTTTTGGGTAAGAAAGACTTCAAACTCAGCCTGCTCTCCTCATCTACCAGCAGTTTATATGATTTGGATGCACTGTTTTTGGTTGAATTAAGAAGAAGAAAATCTGATTTGTAAATCCCTACAAGTTTTCATTATAACATGCATTTGACAGAATATTTTTAGTGCCTTCTTACACAACTAACGTGAAAATCCTTGTTGGTGACTCCATGTTGTTGGGATCTTGAAATACCATTTGTCTAACACATTTTTATCATTTGAATTTTTTTGTCTAAATCTGTCAAGCTGGAGGGAAGGAGATCCCTCTTCACCAAGGACTCCTCTAAGAAGTTGCTCACTGAATCAAAAAGCTCAGAACTAGAAGGAAGAAGAGTGTGGAAATTGGTTGGTGATTTGGTTTCCAGTAAAGAAATCCTCATAGTTTAATTTGAAGGGGAGAAACCTGTCATTGAAGATTATAATTCCTCTTCAAGTAGATCTGATTCAGGCAATCTTCTTGCTGATTTTCATTCTCCATCAGGTGAGGGACCTTCTTGTGTATTTAAAAAACTTGCTCCTAAATCTGCTCCTGTGGTTTCTAAGTTTGCTAAAGTTTATCAAGAGAGAGAGCCTTTGGGGGGTTATCATTTTAGAGATCAGTCATCCATTCCAATCAGACCCACTACTACTCCTCATCAACTTGTTTCACCTCCAAGATCACCCCCACCAAACAATATGGCTCAACCTAGACCTCCATTTGTTGTAAACACCTTTGGTCCTATAAATTTTGGAGGAATGGATGGTTATCCAAATGCTGTCCCACAGGATGTGAGAAATAGGTTACCAAAATTCCAAGGTAACAATGCCATAACTGGAGATCAGCATCTCAAACTCTTTGTTAACATGATGGAATATTTTGAAATGGAATTTGAGGATGTATATATCAAGTTGTTTATCCATACACTTGAGGAAGATGGAAGAGATCGGTACAAAGCTCGCACTGATAACTCTATTGATTCATGGAATGAGATGAGTAATGCATTGATTACAATATGGAGACAAAAAAATCCAAGCTTCCTTCTATCTCGACTAATATATAGGTTAATATTAGATAATATTTATATTATTAAATATGCTAACCTAGGTATATACTTTAGGTTAAATATTTAATATCATGAAATGATTATATTTCTAATATTAAACATTATAAACCTAAGTGTATGTGTCAACCATTTTAGGTTGAAAAGGTGGGTTAGGAGACATACCCAATCACCTTATATAAAAAGGACTTTAGGTCCTCATTTGATATATTCAAGAAATATATCAAAGGTTTGCAAATCAATTGATTTGGTTTCACCCTTAGTAAATAGGGTTTCAAAGGAGGAGGTGATATTATTATATGTAAAATAAGTTCTCAAGTAAAATGTTATTTTCAAAGTGGTTTTTACCTATTGGGGTTTTCCACTATAAATAATGTGTCACATGTGTTATTTATTTCTTGTAAGTATTTCTTTATTTACTTATGTTATGATGTAATCTTTATTTAAATATTTATTATAACATTATGTAATATGTAAGTTGATTAAATCCATATTTATTAGAATCCTCAAATTCTAACAATCTTTCCTAGGCTTATCCACAATTGTTACATCAAACTCTTGTAAGAGAAGTAACCATCTGATTATCTTGCTACTTACAACTGGTTTGTTGATCAGATATTTAATGAAAACATGGTCTGTGTGGATAAATATTGGATATCCCGTGATATAGTGTCTGAACTTGTTGATGGCATATACAACTACCAAAAATCCTTCTCAGTGACTATGTAGTTAAGCTCAGTGTGCTACAGGTTCTTACTGACATAATAGATTACATAATTGAGTATCCCATATTTCTATCCTAAAACAGATCTAATGGCGTGATATGAGGCATCAATGTGTATATAAAATGGAAAACTCCAATCTAGTCCTCTTAGAACAAGTACAAAAGTTAGCATTTTCTTTAAATTTTGGAATGCATCTTGATATTTATTTGTCCATAAAAATGTAGTATCCTTTCCCAACAAAACAAATAATGGTGCTTCAATTCTGCTAAAATATTGAATCAATATTCGAGTAGTACCCAACATGGCCCAAGAAGCTCCTTATGTCCTTCTACTTTTTAGGTGTTGGTAAGTTTATAATCACTAATATTTTTCTAGATCTACCTGGATTCCAGTAGATGACAAGTAGTGACCTAACACTATCCCCTCAGACATCATCATATAACATTTTTCATTGCTCAAAGACAAGTTATGATCCTTTCATATCTTGATAACTTTTTCTAAGTTCTTCATTGCTTCATCAAAAGTGTTTTTATGGACTATAAAATAATCCATGTATACCTCCATAAAATCATTGGTTATATCTGAGAAGATGCTAAGAACTACTCTCTGAAATGTGGCATGTGCATTACAAAAACTAAAGGGAAGAACTATGAAAAATCTCCCCATGGGCATGTGAATATGGTCTTGTCCTAATCCTTTGGTGTAATTTGAATTTTGTTTTAGCCCTGTAACCATCTAGAAGCAGAAAAGTGCTTTTTTATAGAAAGAGTCTCAAGTACCTAATCAATAGAAGGAAGTGAAAATTGATCCTTTTTTGTTGTTGCATTCATCTCTCTATAGTCTACACAATATTCTCCATTTTTCATTGTTTTTAGGTTTAATAACAAGTGGTGAATCCCATTCTTGTATTAAATTGGATATATGAATCCAACATCCAAAATTTTCGTTGATTCCTTCTTTACTATATCCCTCACTATTGGGTTCATTCTCCTTTGTGGTTGTCTTATTGGCTTACAGTTTTCCTTGATGTATATATTATGAGTACATAGTTTAGGATGGATTCCATATCTATCTCTATAATCCCATACAAATGTTGTCCTATGCTTTTTGAGAAGTGCAATTAACAACTACTCTTGTTGCATGTTTAATGTTTTGTTCACATTGAGTGGTTTTCTAGGTGTAATATCCACTTTCTTAGAAAGATCATTCATGGAGCATATGTTTCTACTTACAGAATTCAAGATATAATCATGTGGAAGAAGTTTGTGTAGGATGCAGTTCTTACCTAGAACATTCTTAGTACTTTGTTGCGGAAAGATTTGATAATCAGGATAACTTATGCATTACAATTATCCATATTATTATTCATTCTTACCATAATTATTCTATAAAACATTTGAAAGAACAACATCCTCCTCTTGTCCTTCTATTATGCATGACTTCTCCAACATCATGAGCTATTGAACTAAGCTATGGTCTTCTTCTGGTTCTTCCACCCAAATGGTTTGATCTTCTTCATTGAATGACTATGCGGGGGTAGAGAATAAGATTTTTAGTGCCACCTCCACTAGAGATGATCATATTACCCGATTTAGATAAAATGAATGCATCAACGGTTGCTAACCATGGTATTTTGAGGATGATAGGATATCCTCCTAAGATTACTTTTGGTTGGAGAATAATGAAGTCAGTAGGGTACTCCCAAGAGTCTACCACTACTACCACATCCTCCAAAACTCCTTTATACTTTACTGTTGATCTGTCTACAAGATACAAGACTATGGTTGTTGATCTTAATCCTTCCAATTTCAAATCATCCATTTTTTTTTCATTACATTTATTGTTTCTAGGTCAATCAGTGTGTTTTTTATTACAGTACCATTGATTGTGACATTTACTAGAGGGCTTCTTGGATCAATATACTTGGGCATAATTGAGTTCTTAAGCATAATATCAACTAATTTCCCAATGACCTATATGTAGATGGGTATTTCCTCTTCCTTCTTGGCTTCTTAATGCATAGGTCCTTAACTAGCTTATTGTATATGGGCACATCCTTAATAGCTTGTATCAATGGTATTTTGACACAAATGTCTTTGAGTTAATTGAAAAATGCAAAATCATACTTTGACTTAAGTTCAAATTTATTTTCTTGTAGCCTTTCAGAAATGGTGGCTCATTATCATGTGTTTTACGCTTCCTAGAGTTCTGTATAGGTTGTTGCGGATCAAATTGCAACGTCTTCTGTCTTGGTTGCGGGTCATCATACAACAACTATGGTTCTTCTAAAATTTTAGTAATGGTAGGTCCATCTGGTGAAGGAAGTTATTTTCATGAGCAAAGATGGATATTATTGATATCAACAAAATAGGTAGGGTATTGAGTTGGTTTAGTGGAATAGGCTAGCTAAGAAGATTTATTGTTAGGATTAGGCATTAGTTGAGTAGGTAGTTGTGTATCCTTTGAATGGAATCCTGATTAGGGATTAGGCATCAAAGCTTATGGTTGCTACTTATAAGAAGGTTGTTGATAAGCTTTTTGGTAATTAGGAGGTGGTTTATTCCACTATTGTCCCCTTCAGGGTTGTTTCCATGATTGGGCAAGGGGTGTTTCCATTATTGTTGTGGTTGGCCTTGATATTAAGGTTACCACTATTAGTATTGGTTAAGATATTAGGCCAATCCTTGAGGGTTAGCCTAATGTGGGGGATGCATATATAGATTATTAAACTAATCTTTAAATGAATGCACAAGGTCTTGTGTCATACCTCCTTGGCTCATTAGAGATGGTTTTCTTTGAGAAACATAGAAAACTTGCCCATATTTTGTCTCCAACATTTTAAAATCAGGTGAAGCCTCTCTTTCTTGAGAAATGTTGGCCACTTATATACATCTACAATCTGATTTATTTCTTCTACACATGTGGCGAAAAGAATCTGTGAGTGTTGCTTTTGTATCTTCTTTATTCTTTTTGGCATGTAGAGAATCTAGTTGACTAGGCATATCATTAAGAATCTCCTACTTCATGTTTTTGAACATGCTAACAATCTCTAACTTATAGATTTCCCCCATTATTTTATTAGTAATTCCACCTCTTGATATCACATTCCCTACTCTTTTCATGGTATCGCTTGAATATTTTTTATAGGTATCAATAATTTCTTCAAAATTGACCTTTAAAATATCTCCTTCTCCTATAAGATCTAGAGCATCCATTTCTTCATCACTGATTCGCTTCAAAAATTCTAATTTAAGGGATTCAGGTGTTATGTCAGTGGTGTTCCTTGAATTCTGAATACAGAATAGGAACCGTTCCAAATAGTCTTCTAATGGTTCATCCTCTTTTTGTTGCATTCTATAGATTTCATCACCTCCTCTGTTGCTTGGTCTACAATAGTCTTGGTACTTATTGAGGAACTTCTCCTTCATTTGTGCCCATGTAGTAACAACATTCCTTCCCAATCCCATGAACCACCTTAAAGTTGCATCTTTGAGTGTTGCAGGAAACAATTTCAATTTATGTGCATCAGTGGTATAATCATAGCTTCTGGACAACACATTAAATTCAAAGAGAAAGGTATCTGTATCTTATGACATAGCTCCATGTAAATTTGGTAAGGTTGGTGGAGAAATATTATTTATTCCAGTAGTTGTATTGTTGTTAGTGATGGGTAATTTGAAGGTGGTTTCCCCATTTTGAACATTTTGGTCTACTTCTTCTATCATTCCTAGCTACTCATAAGCTGTACTACACACAATCGTCACTTGGGCGATTGTCTTCAAAAATCAAACTGAGTATGGAGGTTTCTTCTTCGAAATCTTAAAAATATTTAGAGGTAAACGAAGATATTTGTACTAATTATGGATTAGGTAAAAATATACCATGGTCATCCCTTTAAAAGTGCATACATCAACTACTCAACTCATTCAACGGTAATTAGTTGGGGATTTAATCAAGTAAATCCCTAAAAACCTAGATCGCTTCTAAGTAATGAAAACCCTCATAAAAGATAATAACTTGGTACAAATTAACTTTCAATAATTCATATGTTGTTCACTAATCCACAGTCATTTATTCATCAAACCTAGGGATGTAAAATTTCAACTCTTCTAGTGTTGTATACACAATTACAAGTGTTTAAGAGGTATAAACTAAAAGATTGTTGTCACAAAAATTGGAAATATAATTATTAGAAATGAAATATGTTACAGATAAAAGGAAATTCTATAGCTAAGTAATAAAGCAAGTAAAATCATATCAAAAGTAAAGGAATGAAATACTATTATTATAATCTATGCATGCAAGGAACTCAAATAAAAAATAGAAAGGAAATGGGGGTTTAGCAAAACACAAGTGGGACTTACCTTGGATGTTAACCCTTTCTAAGGCTTGTGTCTACAAAAATGATAGGACTCATATTTTATTCATTAGCATGAAGATTCAGAATGAAACTTATAACAATTCCTTAACTATGGATCGATATCTAATGCAGTCTCACCATTCTCTTTATATTTAGAAGAAATGTGAAGATACTCATTCAACTAATCAGTTACATTTTGATTAAGTAAAATAAATTACCAAGAAATCTGTAGATTATTATGTGTGTAATTAGAACTATAAAAATGTGTTCTAAGATAACAACATAGTTTTTCATTCTAACAATTAGTTATCAAGTTAAATCAACTAGTTCCACAGTTGTAGTTGCAGAGCATAATTAGGTATTGGCGTGAGATCTACTTCTTATTGTCATAACTACTTCTTTATTGATATGTACAAACATAGGTGAAGTATCCACATTGATCAAGCTTCCCATAATCATAGTCTTGTATATGTGCATGTTCTCTTTTGGCTGTATGTTCTTTGTTGTGGATGAGTCCAAGTTTTTGTATGTTAGTTGCTGTGGACGATTCCATTTACATTGTGACATATTTTCTTTAGCTGCATGTTAGTGGTAACATATAACAACTTCTTGAAAACAAGTATGACATTCAAACAAATCACTATTAATCATTTCATTGTATCAAATAGATTAACATGCACATTCAAAATCCATGAAATAGAGTAACTTAGTAATAACTATATTAATTAATATAAGTGCCATAATTTTAAGTTCAAGTGGAAATGTCTGATAGGATAATAGGGATAAACAATGCAAGGGTATACAAAATATACAATAGATGAGACAATTAAAACAATAATTAAAGGGTCTCATCAGTAGGATCTTTAGGATTATCAGCTTTAGGGAAGATGATGTTCTAGACACAGGTGTGGGGTTTGTTACATTAGGTACGGAAGAAGAAGAAGAAGAAGAAGGGGTACTAGGATTAATGATACTTAATTTCTTGGGCAAAGTGGTAGGGATGGGTGTTCCTCTTCTTGCAACTACTAGGATAACATTTGAAAATCCTTTAGCTTTCTCTTTTTTCTCTAGTTGCATGATGTCCTTCTTATTATTTAGTTTCTCTTTAGTCATGACAACATAGGACTAGATGTTCATGTATCTGTAACTATATCATCATAGTCATAATTATTTTCTTCTTCACTAGATTCATACAAAATATAGTTAACATGAGATTCATTGATGTCTTTAAGGAATTATTCTTTCTCTTCCTTAGGACCTTCAATTTCTTCAACTTTTACCTCATCATTAGCTTTTTGTACTTCACATCCTGTATGGAGTGGAACCTTCATATGAAGAGCTTCAATTCCTATCTTTAGTTGGACAAGAGGGAGACACTTCCTCTCATTTGGAAGTTCCTTCTCGGGATATCCTTTTATGGCACATTCTCGAGTGATTTGTTTCTTGATATAAATCATGTCATTAGATAGCTTTTGAACTAATTTATCAGAATTTTATGACCTAGAGGTGGAAGATTTAGCCTTGGGTGGTTCTTTTCTCAACTTACCTGACATAATCAGATCATCTTCTACACTGATGACTAGATTTTGATCTCCTTCCACATAGGCAAGTTGGGCTCTTCTCAAAGTGTGTAACTCACCTCGATAATTAAGAAGTAATAAATAAGAATTTTAGATATTGTGCAGTTGGAAAAGTATTGGATGAAATCTTGTTAAAAATTTGTTGTACTCTGCAACAAACTCCCGCATGGGTTCATAGGGATCCTTCTTCATTTGGGAGAGTTTGGATAGAAGTGCATGATCATCTTTTGTTGGTTTAAACCATTTCTCAAATTGAGTTTTCATGGTATTCCAATTAGTAATAGTACCATCGAAAGATGATAGAACCATTCTATAAAATTTTCTTGTAGAGTCTCAACGAACAATATAATAGACATGTAATCATGCTAAACTATAATAATCCCATATCTGACAATGAAATATGCAATATGTTAATTTGGATGCTCTTTTCCATCACCTTTGAATTTGGGAAAATTCTTATGATTTCCCTTGGGAAAATTATGAAGAGGTTTTTTAAGGGCTAGAGGTCCAACTTATTGGCCCCAAGGTACTGGTGCAACCATTGTGGGAAAAAAACTTGCAAAGGAACAACAACACCTACTAATACTAAGGCATGAGATATAACAATTACTTATAGTTGAGTGGTAGTACTTACTTGAGAGGATGAACCATCCCTTCCTTTGGTAGAAGGTGTACTTAAATACCTTATGTTTCTACCTCTCTTTTTAGAGATAACTAGAAACCTTACTATTGATGTAGCTGAAAGGCAGGGTCTTCTATACCTTGAGATCTTTTTCCTTGTGTATATATTTATTTATTTAGTGTGTTGAAATTTCTAGTTTTCTCTAAAGATTACTCGTGGGAAACACAATACATGTCCCATGGTGGGTGCTTACAAAATTTTGGTTGGAAATTTGGTCGTTGAAGATAATCAACAGTTCAGGGGACATCAGTCCCTCCTCTTTATGGGGAGGTTCCCTTATTTCACCAAAAACTTGAGAATCTAAATATTTACAAATATACAATCTAATCAAATATGAATGAGGATATTGGTGCATTGAATGATTCCATATTCTTAATATAGAAGAAAACAAGGAATAAGGTTTTAAGGAAGAAACAATATTTTATACAGATTAAGAAATATGAACTACGGATACAAATTTTGGACTAACTCATTTATCAAGGATACAAGTACCATCCTTGATTGTGTAAGATTTCCCACTACTGTAAATAAATAAGTGAATAAGGTAGCATATTCAAATACGAGACCGCATGAGTTATATCTTACTAATGCATGCAAAATATCTTAAGAACATGTGAGCCAATACACATGAAAACCCATAAAATATAAATGTGGATAGACATAAAGTTCTTCACATCACATTCTATGAATTGAACAAAAAGTTTCACAATTCACATATATTAATCTTCACATTCACAAATTGTAAGAAAGGGAAAAGGAAAGAACACAAATGAGAGATAGAGAAGTTTTTTCTTCTATATTGATAAAAAAATTATATTTTACATTCTAGAGTACCATAATCCACACCATTTACAAATGATAAGGAAGCCTTATATACGCCGAGGGGAGGATGTAACCAAAATTCTAACTAATTTACTTTTAATTAAGTGCTAAAAATTTAACTAGTTAATTACATAAGTTGGCTTTATTTTATAATTCCATTTTCAAAAGAATAAAGAAAACTTCAAAACATAACAATTAAACAAGAAATATTATGAATTGGAAGAAGGAACATTGGAAAGTGGCATGGCTAGAACCTTCATCTTGAGGACATGAACTCTAAATTTATCTACAAAGTGTCGAAATATCCATGACATTGGGAATAATATTGTTGGACATGATAACCAACTAGCTTTCAAGGGACTATTCCATCTCCTTTTTTATTCCATGATTTTATAGTAGTCCTTTGGTGTCTTCCACAACTACATTATAAAACTCGGATAGCACTTCCATTTTATCCTTGTTGACTGATTTGTCTTTGAACAAGTCTTCTTTTATCGATGAATTGAATTTTTCCATGAATTTATCATCTAAGTTTCTCTCTATAGAATTATATTTTTAGAACTAGTAACATGGATCTTGTAGATTAGAAAAGATCTAAATTTACAGTGATTCTCCCTTTTGTACCATGTTCTTCAATTCACTTGCACCTTCATCAAGAACTCTGATTCTACATTCAACACCGAAGACCCTCTTTTTGATATGTTATTCTTAGAATCATCAAATATTTTATGAGATAACAAAATCTTCTCATCAGTGGTACTCATGATTATGAGATCTTGAATATTATCCATCCAAATCTTGAGTTCTTTATCAATGGCATTGATTGTTACATTAAATTGATCTTGTGTTGAAGATATGTTATCATACATTTTGTATGCCTCATCAATGAATCTCAAACTAGAAATCAACATACCTTGAATCCAAGCCTCATAAGCTCTACAAACATTGCATAGTTGTGAATTTTTGTTATAGTATTGATATTAGCTTTGGAAAGGACAATTATAGGAGGAAGTGAGGAGAGAGGAGTGGGATCTAGAGGGGTTTTATCAATTGAGAGAAAGGAATTTATGAAGTTAGAGAAAGATTGACTTTGTTCCCCTAGTTTTTCTTGAGTTTACTTCCCTTTCTCTACCCTCTCAACTACCTTTGAGATGATCTCCGGAGGTTTTCCACTTCTCCCTTAGGAATTTATTCTCCAAGTGAAATTTTTCAGCTCCAATTCTGCAAAAATTATGTCTTTTTCATCCTTATATCCCTTTGGCTAAATAAATTCTAGTAGTTCTTATCCCTTGGAATCTGAAACCAAATGGGAGGTTACATTGGCTTTCTTTTGAGTAGGAAGATTTATGCCAAGTAAAACAAGCACTGCATCAAATCCAAGAATAACAAGTTATGAAGAAGCCTTCCATTTCCTACTATGAATCATGGGTTGGACCCATGTGAATGAATCAATATAAGGTGGAGATGGAGGAGGTTGTAATGAAATGACATTGGGAGGACCAAGAGGTGGATAATTTCAAACATTAAGAGTAGGATCCTTAGTGGAAGAGGAATATGTTCTCTTAACTACAAGATTAGGCCTTGAGGCACTTTTTTTCCCTGTGTTTGGATCTATGATTTCCACTTCCTCTTCCTCATCTTCACTTTCTTCATCATTCTCTTCATATTATTCGTTATCCTCTTGATCCGAGTGATCTATTTTCCCTTTATTTGTTTTCATCTCTCCCTCATAAGGTTGTGGTAAATTTCCAAGCACAAGAACAACTTCTTCATCTATTTCTTGAATTCTTACTCACTCCAATTCTTTCTCGTAATTTCATCAATATTATCTTCCTCCTTTTATTTATATTTCTTTATATAAACCTTGGTTGCTAAATCAAAGGGTGAAGAAGATGGATTCAATTATGTTGGGACTTCTTGAAGAGGAGTGGAGGATTCTTTTTGTGAGATGGAGGATTCCTGAGAAAAATATTGCTTTATTATTTTTCTATATTCTTTCATTCTTTGATTCAACCATTTTCTTATCCTTACGAATAGGGTTGTCCAACTCGTAAAGCTCATCTCTCACTTTCTATGACCAATAAATGGTTATGATAAGCATATGTCGAATAATTCTAATATATTACGTATAATATAAATTACATTTATTTTCCTCTACACCTTCGGGGACATGGTACATGTTGATGCTCTTGATTTGTTGCGGTGAAAGTCTCCCAAAATGACTTTTCCTTACCTCATACTCATCCGCATAGTCTTCCCAATAGTCCTGAATTGTGATAATATATAATAATTCATTCTAAAATGTTTGGAGATGAATCCCTTACTATAAAATTAGGACCTATTTTGAAAGTATGAAATTTTAAATCAGATATTGTTCTTTCCACATTTTGCGCATTGAAGGTAGATTTATATGCATAGTTTCCCATGGATATAGGAAACTAAATGCGCATGATCTTTTTATCCCTAAATATTTTGTGTAACTTGTACAACTACCTAAAAAAATATACTAGTATCATATTTTCAGTACAGTACATGGGAAATTTATTGGGGACGCCCTCAAAACAACCTAATCTAATATATTATAACTTTATGATCTATATGAATAGGTTGACATAGCTGAAAGTAAATTACCTACATTTTATAGATACCCTCTCATATGTATCCCCTTCTAATATTCTCGAGTATGAATATAATGAAGGAATCATTGACTCTCTTGTGACGAGTCTTGTTGTTTTTATAAGTTGGTTGAGGGTAAAACTCATAAACTGGTGCATTCTTCTTTTCATATTATAGTGAAAACCCTACCCATACCTTGTAGGCTGAAATGTTGTAAATTAGGTACGATGTCATATAGAAGGTATTTATTTATTGTACATCCACCAACTACTCACTCAAGTTCTCACAAATGATCTCCCCCAATTCAATTTTTTCTTTTGCTCGTAGATGATATTCATTAGTAGAAGGCAATCCAATCAATCTTTCCAATAGGGTGATCATATTTGATAGTTTCTCTTTGAAATATGATTTGTATATGACCTTGGGAAATTTGGAATCTCCTCTCTTTTAGCCTTTACCTAGTATTTGGCTATCATTTTCCTATACTTATCTTTTTCTTGATCAAAAATACTTTGAGCTTGGGCCTAGGTCAAGGTATTGGAGTTTTCAAAGGTGGGAATCCGCATGGACTCTTTTATGTAATTAGCATCAAGTGTGGAAATTATTTTTCCTTAAAGGTCCTTGAATTCTTTGGTTTCTGTGACAAATCTTGAAGCACAAGTCAAAATAGTGTCATTACATTTGACTGAGAGAGGAAAACCAGTGGAAAAGGCAATTCAACTATTTTTGATACATTGGGAAATGATGGCGGGAGTGTCTTTAGATATTTGGGCCCAAAATCCTCCAAATTCAGGTGCCTAACATCATTACCTCCAATATTGGGTACAAATGTTTCTAAAGAATAAATATGTTCATACCCTCCATATTGGAACTTTATCGTGAAGACATGGGGAAAATTCAAGGAAAATGGAGGCTAAACAATGTTTTTCATAAGGTGTTTAGAGGGAAAGGTGAAAACACAAACCAATACTAAATTATATAAGTAAATCATGAAATGACTAACCTCTAGCATGAAAAGAATGATGCCTTGATAATGGTCCTGACACACTTTGAATTTTTAAATTTGGACCAAAAATGAGCAATATATGACCAAAAGTTTATTTTAGGGTATGAGGATGAAAACTACAATGCAAATTGAAGATCTCGAGTTGGAATGGTAAAATGATTCAAGTTTACCCCCTTTTATAACAAAACAGTTTGATAAAATGAGTTAATTTGGGCAATTTAGTGCTATGCGGTGGTGGAAAGATTTAGTAACTCATTTAATCACTTTCCTTTACAATGCAGCACAACAGAATGTGGGGAACAAAAGGCCTGAAGGAAAAAGTTCCTTTTATTCCAAAAATTAATGACATATCCACATTACATAGAGATCTAATGGATTTCAGAATATTCAATGATGCGGGGAATGGGATGCTTGAGAGAATAGTTCTATCTGACTTGAAAATTTACACATAACTATAAAACGTAAGGCTTGTGGGTTAGGAAGCAATTTGGGTAACCGTGAGGTGCAAGGAACCAAGCTTCAGATAGAAAAATTTCCATGATTCCAAAAAATATTTATTTCTTCCGCAATCAAATGAAAAACAAAACAATGTGGAGAAAGCGGGTGTTTGGGGAATAGAGGGTTCGAGGGAATGGGTTCCACAAGCTCCACAAGCTGCCAAAAAGATGCAACAAAGGATTTCAAGGAAATACAAGGGTTGTAGAGAACCAAGGCATGCAGAGAAATGGAGCTCAAAAGGAAAAATTTCCACAGGGAGAAAAAATGTTGGACAACACTAGAACTCAATAAACCTGTGGGTGGAATAGAGATACGAGGAATATGAGGAATGGAGGAACTGTTCCTCCTATTCCTCTAGAACCCTCAATTTTTGAATTACACTAAAATAGGATCAAATTAACTAAAATAAACTAACTAAGAGACGTTTTTCAATCCTTAGACTTTACATAAGAAAAAAATTAAGGTTAAGGGTTCACTAAACTAAAAATTTATTTTTTTCAAAAATTTCACATTTTGGGTAGGTGACAACAAGGAGAAATTCACTAACTTTGACGAAAGGAATGTTAAAATAGGTATTGAAAGATGATAGAAAAATTTTACAGATACAAAGATAAACTCGGAGAATTTTGAGAACATGTAATACTTTGAAGACAAATATTTGGAATCGTTAATAAGGGTAATGAGAGGAAAGCAGATCAAGGGACCAATCAATGGTGATCGTTGTGAAAATATAAAGTATTATAAAGACTAAATAAATGGATGAATAAGGGATAGATTCGATAAGGATATGTGGTGTGATATATATGACATTATATATATATATATATATATATATATATATATTAGCTAAAACATAATAACTTAAAAATATGCAAGAAATAAATGTACTAACCTTTATAATGAGTTGGAGGTGATAGAGCTCCAAAATAGGTTGTGTGAAGATCTAATGAGGCTCTTGAAATATAGCAACAAGGTTTTTATAATCCTAAGTGTCGAGATGTTGTAACAAGTGAAACAATTTTTCCTCATGCCAAAATTATGACTAAATACATAAGGAAGCTAGAAGTATGCTAAATAGAATCAATAGTGTCCGCAATGATCTCCGTAAATTGTGGATCGTCATTGATATGTTTGAAGAGTTTACAAACCAATAAGGTAAAAAATGGAAAATGGTTGAAACCACTTTCCATCTGAGGTTTTAGGTTTTGAATGGATTGTTGGAGGTTAATGATTTGGGTTGTGAGAGGTTTAGGGGTTAGGATGGTAGGGTAAATTAGGTTAGGTTGGTTTTAAGTAGTTAGGATAAGTTAAATGCAATTTATTCTAGTGAATTAGGTTTTAAAATGGTGAATTTGAAGTAGAATTAGTATAGTGATAATTATGATGATATTATTCTTGTGTGTCGAACACCTAGGGGTGAAAAATAGGTGTCTACATTTTCCCCTTTTTGTTGAGCTATCAGTAGGCATAGGCTACGAGACAAAAAAATAGTGCAAAGATTCCTTAGTTTTATGATAAGGATGTTTTGATATTGTTCCTCCCTAAATCTAATGGAGGATTGTGTAGACCATTCTATTGAAGACAATTGGATTGTTTGGATAAGGTTCCTTTAAAAATCTTTGGGATTTTTATTATAGTTTAAAATGACCAAGATGGATAATTGTATAAATAAGGTAGTAATAATATGGAAACACTTGGTAGGGTTTGTATAATATGGACCACCTAGATATGTGTGCTTCATGAAGAATACTACATGGATAATGTCCAAAGGGAGCACTCTTAGGGAATCTCATGTCAGTATGCATCCAATTTATGGTTAAGCATAAATTGAGGATTGTTTTCTTTTTAGACCGGTTTTGATTCATATGTAATGTGATGGTAAATCAAATGTATGACAATGCACTTGAGGCCTTGTAATAGATAGTAACATATAACTAACAATAATTAGTCACATGTAGGATTATGGATGAAGATGAGAATGAATTTGTATACATTCTTGCAACATGGGAAGGGTTAACATGTGTATCTTGTATAAGGAAATAGGATTCTTTTTTTACAATTTGTAGGCTTGTGTCCCAACTATATTTTTTCGCACAAACTGATCGATGTGGGGAGTTTTATTTTTGATGGGAAATATGATCAATGTGGGAAGATTTCCTAGGATACTTTTTTTTTTACTTTAGAAGTTTGATTGATGCGGGAAGACTTTTTATAATGACATGGATATTCATCCTTCAAGGGAGTGGTATACATTTTTAATTTTCGATAAATATCCATCCTTTGAGGGATCAATCTATATATTTTATTGAAATTTGTTCTTCAAGGGATAAATTTGCATTTTTAAATATGATTAATATTTTTCCTTCAAGGGATCAATCTATATTTTTTATAATGTGCATCCATAGATATTTTGATTTTTTATTTTTAATTTGAAAACATGCCTAGTGGACATTTTTGAGGAGGGTAAAATATTTGCATACAAACCACACATGTGTAACCCATGGTATGTTTTAAATTGGATAAAAAGGAAAGATGGGAGTAATGATTGTAGGGTTAATGCAAAGGAAAAACTTGTCCATGTCAAAGATGCGATGAACTTAGTTGTGGTGTTCATATTTAAGGTCGTGATTATAAGATACTAAATGTGGACCACATGATTCCAAATCATTGTGATAGTAAATGGGAGGCTGGTGTTTAAATAATATGTTTGATGTGACTTATGATATGATGGTAGGTATGTTGATAGTAGAAAGGATGCAAGTGCAAGGAATTCAAAGGTTCCTTTTTAGGTTTATCATCGAGGGGGTAAGTGATAGGTTGTCTACCCATAGTTGTGAGTTATGACATATGGAATGATCCAATTAAGGGAGAATTTTCCACATTTATTCATTTCTAGAGTAGTGAAATTTTGATTTTATTTGAAGACAAGATCACCAACGTTGAAGTGACGTTATTTGACATGCTTTCTATATGTGTGTTTGATGTGTTCTTGGTATACATGATGATTTTCTAAGGCTTCTAGAAAATTCTCATCTAACATTTTAATTTGTGCTATACATTCTTCATGGTAATATTCATCAACGATAAAGCCTCTTATGGATACATGGAGTGCTGGGATTTAGAATTCGAGGGGTAAAACTACCTCAGAGCCATAGACTAAATAAAAGGGCCTAACACTTGTAGGAGTATGGAGGTTTTTTCAATAATCCCAGAGAGAAAATGGGAATTGGAGATGCCATTTCCTAGTTACTTGATCAATGGTCTTCAGGAGAACTTTATTGAGTGTCTTATTGAAAGCTTCTTCTTGACCATTTTCTTGTGGATAATAAGGTGATGAAAAACTTAGTTTAATTTTTAATGTGTCACACAATTTCTTCATTTCTTTATTTTTGAAGGATTTTCCATTGTCTTTGATGATTTTTTTAGGGATTCTGAAACGACATATGATGTGTTGATAGATGAAATAGACAATTTTTATTTTCTTTAGTAGATACCAGTGGAATATCTAGTACCACTTTAGTGAAATATTTAGTCATGTGATGAGATAAATGATTTCATTATGATGAACAAGGGTTGATGATACCAATGAGTTAAAGTCCACATTATGAGAAGGTCCATAGATCATGAGAAGGTTGTAAGACTTGACTTGGTATGTGAGTTAGATTGGAATGTTGTTGGCACTTAACACATTTCTTGACATATGCTCAATAGTATTGGTTAATGCTTAGTCAGTAATAGCCCATCCGTAAGATGTGTTTAGCACCAACCACACTATTAAAGTGTCCACAACATATGTCGTCATGGAATTCTTGGATAACTTTATTATACTTGTGATATTTTAGGCATCGTACTAAGAGGAAATTAACACTATATTTGTATAGAATGTTGCCTATGATGACGTCTTAGGTAGAGTGTTGAAGGAAAGATCATTTAGCATTCTTAGATATATTTTATGGTACTTTTTATTGGGAGAGATAGTAGTAAACTGAGTGTACAGAGGTATATTTGATTATGTTTGATGTTATTAATATATGGGAGTTCATTGGTGTGATATGGTTGATCAATTCTATGCACAACAATGAACAATTTGGAATTGTTAGTTGATAATGGAATGAGTGATGCTATACAATCCATAGTGTCTGCAAACTTATTGGAAGATCATGGAACTATTTGGATGGTATAAAGTGATCAAAATATTCTAAGAGGAATTCAACAATGTTCTTATAATTTTGTAAAGTTTCATTCTTACATTGATAAATTCCTTTGATTTTGTTGATGACTAGTTGAGATTCTCCATATATTTCCAAAATTTGATTACCAATCATGATAGCATTTTGGAGACCCATGATGGGAGCTTTATATTCAAACATGTTATTAGTACATTCAAATTTTATTTTAAAGGATAAAGGGATAGGATCCCCTGGGAGGTATGATAATATTACCAACACCCCCAATGAAATTTAGAATCGTAAAATAAGAGTGTCATTATGATAGGAGTGTATTCTTGATCAATGGTATTGATAGATTTGTCGAGAAAATGTTCGTGTGGTAGTTGATTTTTAAGAAGGGGATCATTGCCAAGTTGGTTGGAGATTACTTGTCCTTTGATAGACTTATGTGATATGAATTCTAGGTCATACTCAAATATGGGCATACACCACCGAATGATACTGATCATTGTGGTATGGTTTAGAATGCATGGATTTAAGGGGATTGAAGCTAGTAATAACATACTTTTTATGATTAAGTAGGTGGTTACAAAGTGTGGAAGTTACAAATTTCAATAAACAATACATATTTTTAGCTTCAGTGTAATGGGTTTCAAAGTCATACAAAGTGTGTAAATTATATAGTAAATAGCATGTTTTATACCCTCCTCATCTTCATGAGATAGTATAGCCCCTGTGTCAAGGTCAGTAATAAATATGTATAGATATAAATTCTCCCCTCACATGGATGCGTGAGAATTTTTTTGATGAAACATATTACTTGAGGTATTTGAAGGCCTTTCAGTAGTTTTTATCCTTTTGAAGAAGATGGAAAAAGGTTGAAAATGTGTTGGAAAAATAATTTTTCGGGTGGGAAAATGATGGGGTTTCACCAATGCTCGGGACTAGTTCCTCTGCTTACATCGATCAACTCCATTTATTGAAAATAAAGAAACATATATATAATACTCTAATTATGGGGGTTTCCTTACAATAGGGGATCACACAGAATACATCCCCATACATGCGAAAAAGTATTTTGTGGAACACAAGGGAGGAATAATGAGCAAGAAATGTGAAGAGAGAAAATATGAGAAGTGATTTTATATTACAAATAACACATGTAGATTTGTCCAACATAAAATCAAGAGTAGTTCCATGCATTCAATGAGAAGAAACTATAGAAATATAAGAGGAAAAAATACAACCATCAATTTTTTTTTGCATGATATTGCACAATTAAAATTGCTCATAGTATGAAGTTGAGATGAAGATAGAAATTTTTAGACAAGGAATAGAAGAATTTGATCACTTATTCCTAGAGATAATATGGGAGCTAGTAAACAATAATAACCATCCCTTTACAATGATGATGACATATAATTTTATATCTTTACATTTCATATCTTCATCTACCCCCATGTGATTGTCCATGTTCCTATCTAACTTGTAACTTTTCATTATCCTAGGAAATAGAAAACTAAGCACCCATCTTATAATTTGAGGAAGTACTTTTACATATTGAAAATATTGAATTTTCACTTACATGAATATAAAAACATCATTCTCACGTACAATGATGAATTATAAGGAGGAAAGAATAGAAGAAAAAATGAGAGAGGAGAGGGAAGAAATGCTCCAAAGCATGGATGAAGATGCCTCCACCTTCGATGAAGATTAGATCCAAAGAGGTTAAAGATGAAAATTGATCCATGATGACCCTTCACTATGATGCACTAATGTAGATCTCTGATAAATACCTTTTAATAATCTTGAAATGATGAACCTCTATGATACCACTCAACCACACCAAGAAGGTGAGTGATGAGCACTACCCCAATATTGAACATTTTTATCTCATGCCTTGATTTATTAGACACTAGAATGAGAGGTGGAGATAATTAAATATGATGATGGAAGCTTTCTCTCACTTGAAAAAATATTCAAACATTTTAAACATTATAATTCCTCCCAAAATATCAAGCTCTTGATGCAACTTGAGACCATTTCTTGCACAATTAAACTTGATGATTTGGGACCTTGGTGAAATGGAGCCATTCATGAGATGAGGTGAAGATAAATATGATCCTTTGATGAGTGAAGGTGAGATAATTTTTGAAACATGATTTTAGCATTCGATCAACCCATCTAATGAAGTAACAAACACATCAAGACCAGAATGCTCCACTGTGACCAAAATTGGGAACCGAGAAGGATTATCTTCTATTTGAGACACAATGCCACTTTTCACCCTTTTGAAATCATTATTTTGAACTACGTGAAGTTTTCCATTATTTACTAATAGAATATGAAAACCGTGACAATTTTTATCATTTTTGGACAAACACTTACTATTTTTAGTAAGTTCTTCATGGGTGACTAGTTTTGGCAATTTCACTGAATTGTCACTTTTGAGAACTTCTCTTGTTGGGGAATGAATTGAGTGTCATGAACTAATTCATCCTTTGTACCTACCACCATTATTAATTTTGTTCAATTATTAATTAATACAAATATACATTCACCATTGGGTTTTGGAAAGGATAGAAAAAGGTTTCCAAAATTCTACTTCTTACCGAGATGCTTTACCTAAATTTTTAAGGGGTTTTCTCATCCAGATCATCGTAAATTTAGAAAGGAAAATTTTAGGTGTGTGTGTGTGTGTGTTTTATTTTTATAATATGGTAGAAGGATGAAAAATAAAATTCCTCCATAACTTTAATTCTACTCATTTTCACAAGGAAAGAAATGAATCATTGGAAAGCTAATGTTTTGGGATCTCGTGCTCTCGATTTCTATCTTATTTGGATCGTTGCAACTCCAGGTATTTGATGAAGAATTTTTCCATGGTTGAAAGATTAAAATGACCATAAGAATTTAAGTATGGAATCAATGAGGTCATGTAAATACTCATTCTAATGACATTCATGTAGAGAAGCTTTAATTCAAGTTTCATGGAAAATGGAGCAAGGGTTTGTGAGATATGAGAAAAAGTGTGTTCTGAACATGGGGTTTCCAAGTTCAGAATGGCTTGGTTATAATGGAAATGGAGGTAAAATAGATTTAAAAATTATTTCCAAAAATTTCCAAGGAATATTTTCAAATTCAAATTTAACTTTAGTTAGGAAAACTCACCCCTTGACTCACTTTTAACACTTTCCCTTAACCCAAGTTAAGGGTGAGTTAGCACTTACTAAATGGGTCTAGGAGCCTCCATTTAACCTTACCACATTTATAATGAGGTAAAATAGTGCAAAGGTGCAAAAATCCTTGAAAATGCTCCATGTGTTGTGCTTATCATGGGAAGGGGGCCATTTGACTTGGTGAGTGCATAACTTGAGCCTAACACCCAAAGAGTTTTTTTAAGTGACAAAATAGGTCTCATCCCTTTGGGTCAAAATTTTTGCACCTCATTAAATTTTTCACCAGGTGAAATGGTGAATCAGACCCTCCTAGGTGTGCCATGGGTCATACCCATCATGAAAAGGGGCCATTTTGACTTGTGAGTTGTTAACACTCACCTAAAACTTAAGTGACAAAATAATTTAAAACTCAATCTCATTCCTTGGGGTATCAATTTTTGCACCCATTATACATTTGAACCAAGTGAAAATCTGAAAAAGTGCATCCAAGGTGTGAAAATGTGACTGGATGCATTTGGAAACCCTTCCTTCACTTTTAATCTCTATAATTAGACATAAAAGAGTGAATCTTAAGCCCCGAGCTTCCTCAAGAGTTTCATAGGTAACCATTATATTATTTTGACACAAAAATGTATTATGAGATCATTCCCATGGGTTTTAGGATCTAATTCCCACTGAATGTTTGAAATTTCCCCCTTTTTAATTATATTTGAACCTTTGACCTTTGGTGAAAGTGACTCCAACCTGAAAAGAATGATGATGAAAAGGGAAACCAACACATTGTGAGGGAATAGGGAATAGAATAATTCATCTTGGTATTTTAATCAGGTATCAAATCTCTTTATAATTCCTAGAATTCTCATTTGAATATCCACTGAGAATGGGGATATTCACTTACATTGTCTAGTAAATATCTCAAGATCCGAATGGTAGAATTTCCTTAAACATTTTCCAATGTGAATTAATCCTTATTTGGTCACTTCAAAAAAATACTTTAGGCTTCTGCAACATCCATAACAAGCTCACTAGCTTTTCTACTTCTTTCATTTCCCTGCATAATGTTATAAGTAGCTTGACATTGCATAGACTATTCCTAAATCTAAATTCACTTGCATAAATTCCCTAAACTACCTCAGATGTTTACATAGTTTTCAAAAAACTACTTAGATGAGTCATATCTCCTTGGTTCATCCCCACAAGTTGTTTACCAAGTGCAAAAATCTTGAAAATAGGCCTTTTTGGGCCTTCGGGAGAAATTCCTTCAAAGTGAATCAAAATGAATCCATGAATTTCTTCCCAATAAATTACCTACACGTAAAACACACAATAAAAATCTAGTTAGCACATCCCTATCAACCATGATGGCATTTACATAATCAAAAATTGGTTGGAGGGTAGGTTTACATTACTCGGTTCAAGGATTTTTGAGTGTGGGCTTAGTTGTCATGGAAAAATATTTCAATTTTTCATGTTAAAAATTCTTCATGACAACAACTAGATCTAGCTTAGGGACTTGATAGGAAAATTTTTATTGGTGGATATTCATAATTTAGTGAATACTCCATATTTGGAAAATCTTAACAAGAAATTTTTTTAGAGTAGGATAGTGTACCATTCACCTAAATTTTCCAAAGTGTTATGTTTTTTAGGGGTCACTTTACCTACTAATGAAATATAATACTATATAAACATAGGTAATTTATCGGGTAATATATTAGTAACTTACTAGGAAGCTATCTTCAAGTATAATCAAGTATCACCTAAACTTGCAAAGTACCATCAACCGCATGAAAAAAGTGTAAATCAGATTGCAGATGTGTGACAGAGGTTTAAACACATGAAAAGGAAAAACAAGGACACACGTCAACACATTTTAGAGATACGTGATTTTTTTTTTTCTAGACATACGACAAGTTATTTAAGATATGTGTAACAATAATTAGCTAGTGGTTAGACACACAAAAATAAAGGAGACATGCGACCACAAAAAGACAAGGTCACATGATAAGAGATTCAATGTCGTCCGATAGAAATTTTGCAATCGCATGAAACAAAAATTGTTTTCACATGACTACACAATTATTTTTGTGTGACTGCAAATTTTTAGTCACGCTACAAAAATTTGCAATAGCATGACAAAAAAAAATTATTTGCGAAATTTTATTTTTTTGTTGCACAATAGTGAATTTGTTGTCACACAACATAATTTTTTTGTCAAACAGAAAAATATTTCTTGTTGGGTGAATTACAAATGAAAGCTTCATTGAGCAATAATTTTGTAGAAAAACCCCCGGGAAATTATCCTCTTTCATGAAAGTTATTATGGGGATATTCCACCTCTAATTTACTTGAGGCCTCTTAAAATGAACCCCGGGACTTGATATAGATTAAACAAAGTAAGAACAAAGCAAGTAGGAACCTCATAATCTCTTGAGACAATATAGACTAGTGCTTTATACACAACCTTATCCATTGGGAAAAAGTAGTCACCATTTAACTCAAACAAGGAAGGAACAAAACAAACACATGACAGAAAGAGAAACACACAAAGTAGAAGGGAAATACACCACACAACTATGGTACATGTGGGGACAACCCACTTTTATTTAGTTTTTATTCTTGGAATGTATAACCTAGACATGGGAAACTTCAAATGAGGATGTTCGCAAAACCATTCATTGGTTCGATGAAATAGGAACCCCTCCTCAATTGTTTTAGAATTTTTAGTGTTGTGAACTCCTCTTCTTTATTTTTCCATGTTAATAATTTTTTATCTTTCTTCCCATTATTATCATACATATGGTTCTAAATTATATCGACCTCATCACATTTATCATTAGTCTTATTCTGGCCATTTTATCTTCACTCGTTTAGTGCTCTATGGTCATTACCCCAATGGAATGATTCTTGATAGGAATTTTTAATTGTTCAATATCATTAATGGACTCTTGGTTGATCAATACATTCTCCTTTTTCATACATTTTCTCATTAAGGATTTCATGGGATGTGATGAGCTCCTCTGTGATAGAGAAATTATCTTCATACATGAAATGATTTATGGGAGATTTAAACATGTCATTTTATTTTAATTAATATTGTATATAATATTATTCTCTTATAGGAAAGGATAAATTTTCCTCTCCACATTCATGTGCATCAATGGATGCTTCAAGAGGCCTATTGATTTCATCCTTTTGATCTATCTTATCATGAAACATTTGCATATAAACTAAAAACTGAAATTTGCCTAATACTTGTCCTACATATCCATGGCTTGAATTAATATTTCAAGACTTATTTGAGGGTCCTCTATCACATTTTAAACCTATAATATATATTTCAATTACCTTTCCTTCAACTCTTCTAAATACTCATTGAGAACTATCCTTACTCCATTATCAACATCCTTTGTGAGAGGCTTGAAAAATTTACTATCCATACATTCATCATCGGGGAATATTATTTGTCAAATGGGAAGAAGAAAAATTAATCTTCATCATCAAATTTATTTTCTGATTTTTCATGCCCAGATTGATCAGTAACATCCTCATTTTCTACACAAATTGTCATTTGAGGACTACCTTCTTTCCATTCTAGATGCACCTACTCTTTCTGATCCTTGTCATCATCAAATTGAAATTCAAAGTATATACCCAATGGAAGGGGTATACTTGGACCAATCAAGAAAGGAACTTCCACATCTTCCTTCAAGGCTACAAAGTAATTCCAGTATTTTGATTCTTGGCATACACTTTCTACTTGTGGGCTACCTTCTCTTTGAATAGTGTATTTCATCCTTCTGATAGGAAGCATATTTTTATCACACCTTTGAATGGTATTTTAGCATATGACCAATCCAAATTCATTACTCCACCTATCTCGATAAAATCTCTTACTAAGAAAGATGTCATTGTAGCGAATATCTCGCCACAAGTAGTTTTGGGATAAATTTCTTGTCTAGAAAGTCTTTGAGGGTCACCTAAGAATTTTTAACTTAACCAATGAGGGGAACTTATTTAATCTCCATAAGATAACATTGAGAATTAGCAGGTGTAAGATTAAGTCCAAGTTATTTTGTAAATTTCAAGGGCATGGCATTATCCAAAGCTCAGAATTGATGATACAATTATTCAGGTTTATATACATTGATTAGAAAGGAAAGATATATATTATCATAGGTAGAGGTTGTGGAGGAAAGATAGTTGTGGGATATGGTGTTTCTAGGATTGGTACTTATAGAAGGTGGTTTAGAACTGTTTTATTTGAAAAATTGAACAATATTTTCAAATTTCTTAGGATGAGTTCTTAGATATTCATATTCAGAGATATGGATTTTAGATTTTTTTGATATGGTCAATGATATCAAAGTGGGAATCATAGGAAGTGGAAGTTGTGGAGGAGGTAGTAGCAACATGAGGTTGACTACTCTTAGGAAGGGCATTATTGGAACTTTTACTCACATTATTAGAAATGGTAGAAACAACATTAGGAATTGACTTGTCATGAGATAAAGATGGAGACTTACTTAGAAGAGGAGATTTGTCTTTAGATGAGGTGAATTTGGATAATTATTTGTTGATCGCATGAGAGAGGGTAGAATTTATCTTTCTTTTTATGTTTTCTTTTGTAGAGTCACCGGTGGAGGGTTCTTTGATTTGTCTTTCTCATTACTAGATATGTCCTCTTTCACTTGATCTTTAGAACGTGTGAACACTACATAGTTGTATCTAGTCATCTATTATTCTTCATTAGATGAATATTTAAAGTACCTGATGTTTTCACATCCCACCTCTTCTTCTATGTCATCTTCTTCATCATCCCAACTTAAAAAATTGCTTGGGAAGGTTGAGATTTAAAGACAAGCCTTTGGGGTGCTTTGATAATCTAATTCCTATTCTAATTTTGAAGAGGAATATTTTGGACCATTTGTTTCTTTATTACATTCAATTCATTTGAAAAAAATTGACAAGAGATTCAATGGTACCTTCCTTGGAAAATTGACCCCTTTATTTCCATTTCAATTCTTCATTTTTCTAGACAATATGAAATCAACTTCAATCTCAATTACATCCTCTTGGGTAAGATTAAGAGTATGGGTTGACCTCTTCGTAATATGAATACAATTTTAGGAGGTTTTGAATTGATGAAGACCCTCCTAAAATTCTCTATAAATGGTGAAGCTTCTACCGGTTTTCTGTGGACTAACCTATTGAAATGGGCCATGAAATAGTTTCATTTGATTATTTCCTCATTTTCACCAATTGAATGGGGAGGTATTGAAAATATTAAAAAAAAATGAATCTTTCTATTTAATTTCCTTGAATGTCTCCCTAATATGTTATGCAGTGGGAAGAAAAGAGATAAAACCACTCAATTACATTTTCTTAGAGTGATTCTACAAAAAATCTAACAACATATTAGTGTTCGATTCCAATAACATTGCATTGTGTGATGAAGGAAGAGATGTGTTCTTTGGGAAGTTTTATGCCAGAACCGATGAACTTCATAAAGTTATTATAGGAACTTGTTGGTAGATAATGAAGAGGAGGTATAAGAGAAATTGGACCTGTATTCCTATCTCATAGAATAATTAGTTGGGGAATTTCTCTCTTCGACATTTCTTCTTCTTCTTCTTCTCCTTTCTTTTTAAAATTAAAAGTTCAATGGTGGGTGGAAGGTAAGAGAATCAAGAGGATTTTGAGGAGTATCAATAGGAGTTTGGATAGGATTTCTAGGTGTACCACTTGAAGAATCAGATGGAGATGAAGCTTGAGAGAAGAAATATGGATTATCTCTTATTTATTCTTGTTAATTTTGCAAAGCCTCAAAAGTAGGGTCAATAATTCCTCTCAATCTATTCAACCTGGTATATCTTCTTTCAGCTAGTTTGTAGGGAACTTTGCAAATGGGAAAAAGGGTTGATTTAAGAAAGGTTCTCAATAGTAAGTTTTCTCAAAGGGATTGCATATTTTTGGACTCTATGGGAATTTATTTTTGGAATTTTTAGATTTTTTATTTTTATAGTTTTGGGGATAAGTATTTTTTAGGATTTTGTGGTTCATATATTGGGTGTATAATATGAAAAATATGCCCCATGGTGGGAAACAAAAGTTTTGGAGAAATAACTTATTGGGTGGTCAAATTGTGGGATTTCACCAATGCTTTGGGACTAGGTCCCTCTTCTTGAATGGGGCAACTCCATTTATTGAAAACAAGGAAACATATATACACTACTCTAATTACGGGGTGGCCTTACAACTAGGGATCACACAGGAATACTTCCCTATACCTATGGAAAAGTGCTTGTGTGGAACACAAGGGAGGAATTGTGAGGGAGAAAGGTGAGGAGAGAAAGTATGAGAATGGATTTTATATTGCAAATATAACATGCAAATTTTTCCAACATAAAATCAAGATTAGTTCCATGTATTCAATGAGAAGAAACTATGGCAAGATAAGAGGAACAAGATACAACCAACACAAATTTTTCTTGCATGATATTGCACAATTACAATTTCTCATAGTATGAAGTGGAGATAGAAATTTTTAGACAAGGAATAGAAGAATTTGATCACTTGTTCCTAGAGATAATATAGGATCTAGTTAACACTAATAACAATCCCTTTACAATGAGTAGGTCATATAATATTATATATTTACATTTCATCTCTTCATCTACCCTCCACATGACTGTTCATGTTCATATCTACATGTGACTTTTCATTATCCTAGGAAAGAACAAATTAAGTTCCCCTCTTATAGTTTCAGAAGTAATTTTAAATCTTGAATATATTTCATTTTCACTTAAATGAACAATAGAAAAAATCATGATAACATATAATGAGGAATAAAAAGGAGGAAATAAGATGAGAAATAATGAGAGAGGATAGGGAAGAAATTCTCCAAAGCATGGGTGAAGATTCATCCGTCTTCAATGAAGATCATTTATGAAGAGGATGAAGATGACAATTGATCCATTATGACCCCACACCGTGATGCAGTAATGAATATCTTTGATGAATACCTTGAATAATATTTATATTATGAAACTCTATGACACGACTTGAACACACCGAGAATGTGAGTAATGTGCACCATCCCAATATTACACATTGTGAGCTCATGACTTGATTGATTGGCCATTGGAAGGAGAAGTGGATATCATTGAAGATGATGATGGATGATTTATATGACTTGAAATAAAATTAAAAATTTGAAACAATAAATTTCCTCCAAAAATACCAAGTTCTTGATGTAACTTAATACCCTTTCCTCCACAATTCAACCTAATGATCCAGGACCTTAGGGAAATGGAGACATCCATGAGATGATGTGAAGAGAACTATAATCATGTCATGAGTGAAGGTGATATATTTTATTAAACATGATTTAAGTCTTTGATGAACCCATCCGGAAAAATAAAAACACATCAAGATCAAAATTCTCCACTGTGACCAAAATTGGGAACTAAGAAGGATTCTCTTTTATTTGTGACACAATGCCAATTTTAACCATTTTAAAAGCACGAGTTTGACATTTTTTTGGTTTAAATTAGAGAGGAATGTATTATCAACAACCATGACCATTTTGAGCCTTTTTGGACACTCACTATTTTAGTAAGTTCTTCATGGGTGACTAATTTTGGTAATTTCTTGAATTTTCACTTTTAAGCACTTTTCATCTTGGGTAATGAACTCGAGCATCACGAATTCATTCATCCTTTAGACATACCACCCTTGATAATTTTATTGAATGAGGAATCAATAAAAATATAAATTTACCACATGGTGTCGAGATAGGACTGAAAAGGTCTCCAAAAATCTACTTCTCACCTAGATGCTTTGATCCAATTTTTAGGGTTTTTCCCATTCGAATGTTTAGAAATTAAAAAGGAAACTTGTAGGTATGATTTATTTTTGACTAACAAGGAATAATTATGAAAAATATATTTCCTCCATAACTTTAATTCTACTTATTTTTACAAGGAAAGAAAGTGCTCAATGAAAAGCTGATTTTTTCAGGATCTCATGCTCGTATATTTATCTTGTTTCACTTGTTACAACTTTGTATATATGAGGAATAAGTTTTACATGGCTGAAATTTTCATATGACCATAAAAATTGGAGTAAATGTATAATTAATTCATGAAAACGTTCATTCTAATGGAAAACAAGTAGGGATTATTCAGTTAAAATTTCACAAAAAATGGAGTATGGGTTTGTGAGATATGAGAAAAAGTGTGTTTTGAGAATGGGTTTTCCAAAGCTGGCATGGCTTGGTTACATGGAAATGGAGGGAAAATATATTCAAAAATTATTTCCTAAAATATCTGAGGAATATTTACAGATTCAAAAGTTAACTCTAGTTAGGCAAACTCATCCCTTGACTCACTTTTAACACTTTCCCCTTAATCCAGGTTAAGGGTGAGTTAGTACTTACTAAGTGGTTATGGGATACTTTATTACACCTTAAAAATTTACCATGAGTTGAAATGGTGAAAACAAGAAACATACCTTGAAAAATATTCCATAGATCATACACATCATGAAAAGTGGGCCATTTTGGTTTGTGAGTTGTTAACACTCACCTAACACTTAAGTTGTCACGTAAGTGACAAAAGAGTTTAAAACTCAACCTCCTTGCTTGGGATCACGATTTTTTCACCCATTGCACCTTTGAACCAATTTTAATGGTGAAAAAGTGCATCCAAGGTGTGAAAATGTGACCTTGATAAATTTAGAGTCCCTGCCTTCACCAATAACTACCAAAAATAGACATAAAAGAGAGAATCTTCACCCTCAAAGCTTCCTAAGAGTTTTATACGAAAATAATATATTATTTTGACTCTAATAGGTATTATGATAACATTACCATAGGCTTTAGGAGCCAAGTATGCCTAAAATTTGAAAAAATAATCCCCTTTTTATTTTGTTTGCACTTGTACGTTAGTGAAAGTGACGTTTGCTAAAAAGAATGATGATAAAAATGGAAAATACTCATTTTGAGTGAATATGGTATTGAATATTTCATCTTGGGATTTTAATCAGGTCTCAAATCTCTATATAACTCTTGGAATGCTCATTTGAATCTCCACCAAGATAGGGGATATTCACTTGCAATCGTCAAAGCCAATATCTTAAGATCCAAACAAAAGAATCTCCCAAAACATTTTTCAATGTGATGTAGGCCTTATTATATTTTTATGATAATTTTATCACTTCAAAAAATTACCCGAGGCTTCCACAACATCCAAAAAAATCTCACTAGATTTTTACTTTTTCATTTCCACCGACCATGTTATAAGTAGCCGGTGTTGCACATATTATTCCTAAACCTGATTTTCCTTGTATAAATTTCCCAAAATACCTAAAATGTTTATATATCTCTGTAACACACTTATTATATGCATCATATCTTCTTTTTTCATTCGCAAAGGGTTTTCACTAGGTGCAAAATCCTGAAAATAGAAAATTTGGGGCCTTAGGGAGCAATTCTTTCATAGTGAATAAAAATTAATCCATGAATTATTTCCCTCTAAGGTATCTATGCATGAAACACACTTTAAAAATATAGCTATAACATCCATCTCAACCATGATGGGGTTTACTTAGTTAGGAATTGGGTGGAGGCTAGGTTTACATTTCCGGTTCAACGAGTTTTGAGTGCGAGATTTGTTTTTTGTGGCAACGAATTTCAATTTTTCATGATAGAAATTCTTAATGAAACCATAGTGATCTGAAATTTGTGAGATAAAACGATGAAGTAATTTAAGTATACCTTGATACTGCGAATCTATTTGAGGTTAGAATGACGAGACCACTCAACACTGGCTTTGATTTTTATGGGATCAACTTTGATGCCCCTCATGGAAATGATGAACCCTAAAAATTTCCAGTGAGCACACTTAATACATATATAGTGGGATTTAGGTGGAGGAGGTCTTGTATGATATGAGAGAAAAAGTTGTCAAGAATGGTGAGGATATCTCTACGTTTATTAGATTTTCCTAATAATTCATCAATTTAGTCTTTCACGGTCTTATAAATAAGATCATAGAAGATGTATGTAATTTTGTGCTGATATATTTCCCTAAGGTTTTTAAGCTCAAAGGGCATGAAATTGTAGAAAAATACCTCCAAGGAGTAAATAATGACACTCTATGTTGTTCTTTGGTTACAATACATATTTTATTATAGTCGGATAAGCCATCTGTAAGAGATAGAATTTCATGTCCTTCGATAATATCGGTGATCTAGTTGATGTCGGGAAGAGAAAAATAGTCTTTTGGATAGGTGAGATTAAGATCTTAGAATTCGGTGTAGGTGCATAACTATCCATTTTTTTGTTATGGGTACTATACTAGAAACAAATCATGGATAATCAATCGGTAATATGAATTTAGTATAAAGAAGATATTATAATTCTTCTTTGATGAGGAGGGCTACATGAGGTTGCATTCTACGTAGATTTTTTTTAACCAATTTAGCAGTAGGAAACATGATGATGTTGTTAACGAGGTGCTAGGGTCAATGCCTTGAATATCACTATATGACCATGTGAAGAATTGGCTATGTTTTGAAAGGAAAGTAGTAAAGTCCTTTAATTCTTAAAAAATAAAGGATTGGACAACTTTAACTATGTGAGTGTTTTGCAAAGTCCCTATGTTGATGTCAATAGTAGATTCATTAAGGAGTGTTGTTGTGTCTAGGGGTGGAGTCTTTTGAAGGTAATGATCATTTTCTCCCATATAGGATAAGATGGATTAATCATCATGGAATTGAAGAATGTTGATGGTAGGAGAATATTCCTCTATCATTTATGGTAATACTAGTGGGATGGTTTTAGAGCCATCATTATTTCTATAAGAAAATGGTCTTAAGCTGATTATGTTGATTAAAAATAATTCGGATGGGATGGAAACAACAAAATCCATGTCGACAGTGGTAATCGATGAAGGGGTGATTTTGATTATGTTATGGGCATAAATGTGGTGTTTGTGAAGGTATCTACATATGTTTTTTCAAATCATTATCCACACTTTTTGTGAGGCTTGCGGGACTTGTCAGAAAAAACTTGTATTCCTTGTTCATAATGTCGAGGCCAAATCCCTTCCAATTATAGAAATGGAGGTACATATGTGCAAATTTTTGGTTGTATAAGATTGAAAAACTAGATGTGAATGGTTTACCATGATATTTATTATTATCATATGGGGAAGGATGATTGATCCCTCCATAGATGAGGTTAGTTTAAAGATGAGGATGATCGAAGGAGTTGATATGTCCAACATTGAATTTATACATTGGTTATTTATCATGCCTCCCATATGAGTTTGGTGTAGGGAATGAATTAAGATAAAGAATACTATACTCCACTAGTGAGTGTATTTGCATAACATCCTATAAGGAGGTGTCATATGGTAACTTGGATGCAGAGATGGAAGAACTAGTAGAAGCTTGATTATAGGATGTCAAGTTTTTTTTAGGAATTCGTCGTCATTTATTGATAAGTCATGTTGCATTATTTCAAGGGGTTTGGATTGGTTGGAATATTGAAGGTTTTGTCTTCATGTTCGTATTATAAACAATGATGTAAGGTGGATGGGATATAATGTATAACACATATCAAGGTCTTCCTAGTAGTATATTATATTGAAATGCCCCTTTCACAAGATATAAGAGTTTTATAAGACACTTAACACCTACTTTAATTACTAGAATAATCATGCATAGTGTAGGGGAAACAATGTTGTTAATGGTTTACAATAGTGCAGTGTGATCGAGAGACAATAATGTTAGGTAACTAGAGTTGATTAAACTCATGTGATGATATTATATTGATGTTATCTCTATTTTTTATCATAAATCTCTTAATAAGAGTGTTAACAATTTGGTCCATGAGGAATAATGGGAGATCATGATTTTTGGGTGTAAGGATAGGATCACAAAATCATAAAAAGTAATAGTAGAAATTTTTTTGAGGGTGTCACCCTGATTTTTGAATGGTGGGGATCTTTGAATGGTACTAATATGGATTAAAGTTATTCAATAATTGTGTAGACACTACTTTTTCAACCCTAAGTGACTCGACACTCATTAAAAATATCATCATAAACATCATTATTATCAAGTATCTAGGTACACTTAAAATTCACCGTTTTAAAACTTAAATCACTAGCATAAATCTCATTTAACCTCTCTAACCAATCAAAACCAACCTAACCTAATGTACCCTAGCCATAATAATCCCATAACCTCTCATAACCCTGAATCCTTAAAACTGCCACCTCCATCCAAAACCTAATACCCCAAATGGAAAGTGGTTTTAACCATTTTCCATATTTTACCTTCTCAATTTATTCCAGGAGGTTACAAAAAATTCATGTAAAATATTACAAATGGTTAAAACCACCTTCCATCCGAGCTTTTAGGTTGTTGGATGGATGTTGGGAAGTGAATGATTTGGGTTATGAGAGGTTATAATGGGTAGGGTATAATAGCCTAGCTTCGTTTTGAGTGGTTAGGAGAGGTTACATGTGATTTAAGTTGGTTATTTAAGTATTAAAATGGTGAAATTTAAGTGTACTTAGGATAGTGATAATAATGGTTCCTATGATGATATTATTGATGTGTGTTAGGTCACCTAGGAGTGAAAACATGGTGTCTACATTTTCCAGTTTTATTTGAGATGTCTATAGGAACAAGATGCAAGAAAAAAAAACTCAAAAATCACATCTCATAGCTCTCAAAAATGTTGTAAATGAACTATTTTTCTGTCCCACTTTGGGTTTATATATTTTCCTTTTTAGGAATCAATGACAATCATAAATTGTCAATGTTCCTATCCAAACTCAAATGATCCACGATCACTATTGTGTTTCCCCTTTTATACAAAAACTTATCAAATTTGGTCATTTAGACCTTCTTTATCACATCACAAACTCATCAAAAGCTCGATGTATTTTATTTTATACTCATAATTTTCTCATAACTCCATTTTTAACCATACATCAAATTGTGTAAACATTTCGGATGTTGCCTTTGAGCCTTTAGTCCAATGGCTTCACACATCCTATAAGAGCACTCCCTTTGGACACTCTCCATGTAGTGGTCTTCCTAAAACATGAATCTATAGGTGGTCTATGTTATACGAATCCTACCAAGTATTTCAAAAATGACTACCATCTTTATACATTTCTCCATCTTGGTCATTTCAAACTACAATTAAAATTATAGAGAATTTTAAAACAACCTTATCCAAATAATACAACTCTCTTCAATCCTTCGACCAACACAATCAACCATTGGATTTATGGGTAACAATAAAACAACATCCTTATCATGAAATTGGGGCATCCTTCCACTATTTTTTTTTTCTTGCAGCATGTACCTACATAAAACTCAACAAAAAGGGGCAAATGTAGACACCACTTTTTCACCCCTAGGTGACCCAAAACACATCAATAATATAATCATAAAAATCATTATAATCACTATCCTAAGTAAACTTCAAATTCATCATTGTAAAACATAAATCACTAGCGTAAATCCCATTTAACCTCTCCTAACCACTCAAAACCAACCTAGAATAATTTACCCTACCTGTCAAAACCCCTAACATCTCATAAAGTGAATCCTTAACCTCTCACCATCCATCCAATAACCTAAACCCCTAGATGGAAAGTGGTTTTAACCATTTTCCATCTTTTACCTTGTTGTTTTGTAACCTCTTGGAAAAAATCAAGGATGATCCGTAATCGTCATTGATCATTACAGATGTCATTAATTTTATTTAGTCAACCTATGGCTTCCTTTCCTAGTTAGTCAAAACATGTGTGTGAGGATGAACTGTTGTACACATTACAACATCCCAATGTTTTGGATTATCAACACTTTACTACCAATCCTTCAAGAGCCTCATCATATCTTTACACAACCTCTTTTGGAGCATTATTAATTTCAGCTCATTATAAAGGATAATACACTTATTTCTTGCATATTTTTAAGTTATTATATATTAGTTATAATCTATATTCCTTCATCTCGTATCATGCCACATAGAATTTTTAGACTCTATTTGTTATTCAATCATTGAGTCAATCTTTAGAATACTTTACAATTTTCATAGATATTTCCATTGATCAGTTCCTTGACCTCCTTTCCTTTTATTACCCTTCTAAACACTTCAAAATATCCATCTTCAAAGTTTTATAGGTTCCAAAACTCCTCCTAGTTTACCTCTCGTATAGTAAAACCTATCTGTCATCTGTTAGCACATATTTTATTAATAATTTTTTCAAGGATAGAAAATTTTCACCTGATCATCATGGATTGGTTTCCATAGAATTTTTCCTTCTCAATAACTCCTAATAAAACATCAAAACTTCATTTTTTTGAGTCTCAGACCCTAGACTCATCATAGTTTATTTTAACATTAGTACTCTATCTTGGGAATTAATTATTACTTATTTATCGGGTATTTAACCAAAACAAGCATTGTTTCTCTTATCATCATTGACCCTTGATTGTTTTCAATCCATGTGTTTTCTTATCATTTTTAGCATTATCATATTTACATCAATCGATTCTTGTATAACAAGTTATTTGTAAGATGTATCTTATATAGATGATTGTTTCAGTTTGTCACACCCGATTACAAGTATATATGATCTCCCAATTGTCTAACATTTGTTCATATGGGAACAATTTTATATCATCCATGAACTCAAGTATGTGTGCCATTACATTCACACCAAACATTGTAGATATCAAATATCATATTGAATCATTCAAGAAGAGTGAGAAGACGCTAAATAATTATGGTATGAATACATCAAAGACTTTGAGCTTTCCACTACCCTATCTCACTTCACTTACGAAGATTAAAAAAGGCCTTACTAATCTTCTCAAAATTTGAATCATTATTATCATTATCTATCTTAACATTATCAAAACAAATTAATTGTATCAAATGATTTGACACCATTCAAGGAAGTTCCTTTAGATTCCTAGGATCAACATTCAACAAACAACTTATTATCGTATTTAGATAATATATTTTTGTTTAGGTGTCTTTGCATATAGGTCTTCTCACTTGATGAAAAGAGGAACCTCATCTTTTTCCTAAATTCAATCAGTCAACATTACGATTGTCAATACATTGTATTCGTAAACCCTACTCATTTGATTTTTTGGTATTTTCAATACTAGTAACACCTAACTGAAACAAACCTTAAACACAATGCTTTTAGATGTTGTGGTGAGGTTTGGACAAGTTTTTTTAGTGAATATTTATAGGGGCTTGATGAATTTTCTTGATGATGATATTTTAGAAAGAGGAGGTGGATTGTGTGTGTGGAGTGGAAAGTATGGAAAAATTATCCCTAGAAGAGGTTAGAGGATTAGGTGATTTGGATGTAAGAGGTATGGATACCTTAGACCTATTTTTATATGAAGCCTTAGGGTATTTTATGCAAGATCTGGTAGTTATATGAACAACATCGATCTGATGGAGTGGGGTCTTACAAGAAGAGGCCTCACCTTTTTTTGGTTGTGGGCATGATGTAAGATGGTGGTTTAGAGAGTACAACTTTTTTATTCAGAGGTTGTATCTCTACAGGAAGAATCCCTTTATTTTCAAGCCTTTGAATGGCCACGTGGAGGGATTTGCATTTCTCAATGGAATTTCCTAAAGTACGATGATACTTAAAAATGCTTCTAAATTATACCAATAGGGTTTCCACCCTCAAGGGATATATTATTTTAGTGGAGGTAATTGTATGATGGATAGTTTGATTAGATCTTCAAATATTACCACATGAAATCCTATTGAGGCTAATGATGAAGGAATTTTTTTTTCATTTAATGGGTCGAATGTGGGGTAGATGAGGTAAATTTTTATGCAACACATTTAGGTGTAATTTGAGGGATGACCTTAGGTTTTTTTATAGTGATTATGAGGTTAGATAAAGGATGAGGCCCTAAAATGGAAGATAAGGGATTTATATGTTGTGATGATGTGTATTGACTAATTCATGATATAATTTATATTTTTATGGATGGGTGATTTGTGGTTTTTATATTGGATTTGTGATTTTTTTAAGTGATGTTGGGTAAGGTGATCATCAAAAGATATCTTAGTGATTTTGATGATGGGCTTATTTCTAAGACTTTTAAGGAGGCCACGAGAATGTTAGAAGTGGAGATGGTAGATGTAGATGGGTTTTTGGTCTTGTCAGTGAAAATATTATAGAAGTTATATGATTCAATTGGTACTTTGATAAAGAGGCATTGTGTGTTGGTGATGTGGGTGAGATTTCTTTAATAGTGTTAATAGTATGATGATATTTGATGAAATTTGATTGGGGTTGACTATTGGATGGGGCATGATTAGGGAAGGGTTGTTTAAAGACATCAAAATTATGATTTGGAGGTGCATTCGGATTGTCAAGTTGTAAGTGAACTTTTCTAATAAGATCTTGGATCCTATTTATAAATGGGCAACACCTTTTGATGTCATAGCCTTAGATCCAATGGTATTTATAGTAATCATTTTCTCGATACCATAAGGATTTTTAAACGGATGTGTTTATGGGATTGATAGGAGGAAATTTGATCATGTACATGGCTAGAAGCTTGTCGAAGACCACACTTTGTAGGATTCCTTGATGGGTGTATAGTTGTAGTAAGGGCTTGTATGTTTGGAATACAAATAACCTGTAGAAAGATTTTATGATGACTTCATTTGTTGAGACTTTATATTTTTCATTACTAGTGGAATATTTGAATGGAGGCTCAGACTTTGGTTTCTTTGATTATAGTTTTAACTTACCATCCTCAAGGGAATGGAGTTATAACTTACATGCCATGCTAAAGGATTCATTGAATGTTTGGAAAGATTAAATTTTAAGTTTAGATGATATGTGTTTAGTGCATGATCTAGAAAAAAAATCAATAGTTTTGGTTTTGGAAGTGAGAAGGATAGTTGATTAATGATCCTACACTAGTGAGTGATGAAGTCCACAATAAAATCATCTTTGAACTTGTTGCTGCCATTTTTGAGATTGCACCATTTTTCCCTAAATTTTCCTTCATTTTTGCATGCTCTGGAATGTTTTTCTCTTAAATTGGTGGTCTACAAATTTTCCCTCTAGATTGAATGCCTTGAAATGCTCATAAACTTGTTGTTTTGTCCCAATTTGAATGAAATCAGCATGTGTGCCTTGTTTTGTGCCCTAATTTTTCCAAAATCTGTGGGCTCTGTCATTTTTCCTTTTTACCGATCATGGAAGTTTAAAATTGATTGATTTTCACTTATATGCCATTTATTATCCAATCCCATGATCAAAAATGCTTTGAAAACATGTTTCACTAGTTCAATTTTGAGAAATTGGTTGTCCTTAGCGAGAAAATTGAATTCTAAGGCATTCTTGGCATTTTCTCTGTTTTAACGGTCGACAGTGTCATTTACCCATCAATTTCTTCTTCATCATTCATCGAAACATGGATTGTTCTAATTGGATAAATATCGAAGGGTAATTTCTAAAAACATAACATTTTTGTGACTTTGGAAAAATTTCCTTCACGGAATATGATTAAAATATGAAATGAGAAGTTCTACCCCTCATCCAATCATATGAGGACACGTGTCCTATGGGAGGGTGGAGCCGCGGAGGAAAAACGGAAAATTTTCCTTTTTCCAAAAAGAGGCAAAATGTTTAAAATTGAGTCGTGACTCGTATCTAGTCATATTGCACCATGTGTCAGGCCCAAATCTCAATGGCGGAGCGGCGGAGGAAATTAAGAAATTTTGTAAATTTCCAAAAAAGGTGGAAATGTGTAGAATCGGTCCGCAATTCCAATGGGGCCCACTTTGGGACACGTGTCAGGCCCGTTTTCATGGGGCGGAGGGGCGGAGAAAAATGTCAAATTTTAAATTTTTCCAAAAAGTGTTAAAATGTCAAAAAGTGATCCCAAGCCCATTTCCAATCACATTGTGACATGTGGAGGGCTCAGATTAAAGGATAAAGGAAGATCAATGGTAACTATGCATTTTTCAGTTTGGCCGCCATTTGAGCTCCAGGAAGCTTGGAGATGTGATTTTTGCATCAATTTTCACCAAATTTTTGGCAAATTCATGTCATTTTTTCCTGCAAGGACCAATGCAATCGGTTTTGAGGATCAATTTGAAGATCATATATGGTTTTGAAATGAATTTTTCCCCTAACCCATCCAAAAATGTGAAATATCATATTTAAAAGTTACAGAGTCAAATTTTGAGGGATAAGGATGAAATAATGAAAGGAAGGGGGTCTGCATGCTTTGAAGATGAAAAATAAGCCTCCACAATGGATAATGATGCAAATTTTGCAATGATTCATCTCTTTTTGAGACAACTGAAAACTTTTTGGACATGTTCTGTTAAATGTCCTTGTCTGTGAATCATGAGGAATTTTTGTAACAAATTTGATCCTTTGGCATATTATTTTCTTGGGAAAGAAGGCTCGAAGGATATTGAAAGCTATATATTGCATGAATTTTTCATGCAAATGGTTGGAAGAGTTTAAAAAATCCTGAAAAATAAAAATTTCACAGGAAAATCTAGGAAGAAACCCATTCTCTGAGTGACCACCTGAGAAATTCATATAACTCTCTCTATATCAAATTTCAAATCATGTTAAGTTAGTTGCATATGTATAGCCATTAACAAGCTCTAAGATTGTTTTCAAAACATTCCCCTACTAATAAATCTGATCATTTTTGAGTTATTCTGTGTTGTCTTTGGGAAAAATCTGTGAATTCTTACATTTCAGAATGCATTTCAAGTTTTTGTTTCTTGTTTCCTGTTGTAGTCTTGTGTTTAAAATATCTCTTAATCATACATGGTATCATTTCTTGTGATATTTTAGTGTCATTTGCAATCTCATATTTAGAAGAACTTTCATCTAATAAAGAGATAAACAAATTTAAAATCACTTTACCTTCCTTGAATTTAGATATTGTTTGTAAACCTTTGGGTGCACCTTAGGTCATGATTAAATAATGATTTCTAAATTCTTCATTAGTTAATTATAACTCAAGAATTTGTGATAGATGATCAAATATTGTGTGGAAAAGTGCAGATCTAGGCCTCCATTTGATGCACATATCCTGGTTGAAGGGATGATTAACTATTTTGATACTTTTTGTTCTTAATTTTCTCCATATTTTTCTGAAATCTGATGGACCTTGGTTTGTCTTATCTAAACTCCCACCCAAAAAATCATTCAAAACAACTAATCCTACCCTGTTTTACCCCTTTTTTTTCCTTGTATATGCACAAAAGATCAAAATCCATTTTCTAAAGTATGAAAAACAGATGGGGTTTTCAAATTTTCTTCAGCAACCCTTGCCTTGCATTGAAAGTATCTCCATAATATTGAAGTGAAAACTTGTGAAAGTCAAATTTGGAGTGTTGATCATATTTTCCAACGCCCTTTTCATACTATTTGCACAAATTGAGGGATATCTTCATCTCCTTCACCATTTGAGGATTACAAAATTGGTTCTCTTACCTTAGTTGAAAGGCACAACCTAAAATAGTTAGGAAAAAATCAAGTCCTATTTGAGTGATATCCATCTCTCCACAAATTTGAGTGTCAGTTAGATCATATCCCCAGCTACAAAATGACACACACCATGATCCATCTGTCTTCAAGCTTCATGCCATATCTTTGATGCTGCTCAAGATTAAAAGGAGAACAAATTTGGGTACCAACACCAGTGGCACCATTGCAAGGACATTCTTAGTTCAATTTGATCCATGTTCATACATATTTGAAATATTTGAATGCATATAAAACCCACGGTAATGTCTCTTGCAATTTCTATCTATAAATATATTATTAAAGCATCATTCTATACTCATATTTTCAAGGTGTATGCAAAGGTTTCAAACTTTGTCTGCAATTTTATCAGTTTCCAGTAGTTGTTGCACTTTATTTGCATTTGTGATTGATAAATTCAAGAAAAAGGAAGGTTTGATCTATAAATTTTGGCAATATTTTTAGTGTTGATAGGTATTTGAAAGAGTATTTTAGTGCATTTTCACAACTAGGGTGAAATTCCTTAGTGGCGACTCCATGTTGTTTTGATCTTGATAAATACCAGTGTCTTAGCTTTCTGTCATTTGTTTTTTGGTGTTGCTAATCTCTATAAAACTAGAAGGAAGAAGATATCTCTTTAGGAGAGACCCAAGTAGAAAGTTATTTCAAGAATTTGGAAAGACAGTTTTAGAGGAGAGAAAAGTTTGGAAGGTTGTTGAAGGTCAAACATCAAGCAAAGGAATATCCATTGGTGAGAGAGATCAGCCTTTAATAGAGGATTATCACTCTTCTTCCAATGATTCTAATTCAAGCAATCTTCTCATAAACTTGTTTACTTCAACTAGTGAAGGTCCTTCTACTGTACTTGGTGAGTTCCTTCTTCAATCTGCACCTGTGTGTTTCAATTCTAGTAAAACTTTCCAAGAAAATCAACACCTAGAGAATACCAATCTTGTGAACCACATTCTTGAGCCCCAAAGACCTCACACTCCTCATCAACTTATGTCACCCCCAAGATCACCTCCACTAGACAACATGGCTCAGCCTCCACCTAGGCCTCCATTTGTGGTCAATACCTTTGGCCCAATAAATTTTAGGGGAATGGCTGGTTATCCTAATGCTGTACCTCAGGATGTTAGAAGTAGATTGCCAAAGTTCCAAGGGAATAATTCCATAACAGGTGATCGAATTTAAAAATCTTTATTAATATGATGGAGGATTTTGAAATTGGATTTGAGGATGTGTACATTAAATTGTTTGTCCACACTTTAGAGGAGGATGTTAGGGATTGGTACAAGGCTCTACCTGATAATTCTATTGACTCTTGGACTGAAATGTATAATGCATTTAGATTGCAATATGGTGACAAGACTGATCCTAGATTTCTCTTGTCTGAATTTGAGAATATCAAGAAGAGCCCCAATGAATCAATGCATGACGTTAATACAAGATTTAACAAGACATTGAGAATACTTCCTATTAATTTGAGGCCTTGTGATCATTCTTTTTAATCAAATATGCAGATGCATTTGATAAGAAGGAAGCCTAATACTTAAGAGACAAAAACCTACTAATTTGAGACAAGCCTTCACCATGGCACTGCAAATTAAAAATAACATTAAGGCCATTGTGAAACCTCTCAAGAGAGATAGTGTAAAGTTGATAAACCCTGAAAAACCTCAAGCTAGCAAGGGTGCTGATTACGAGGAGGTTGTGAAAACTTTGGCGGATCTGTCAAATAAATCACATACAAATTAGCCCAGGCAGAGAAGGGAATTGGGTAGACTTCACAAGGTCAACAAAAATCACAAAACCATGACAAATTTTCCAATCATCCTAGGGGTGATTAGAGATCTGATGATAGAGGGAAGGGACCCATGGGGTCTGCAAATAGACATCCTCAAGCACATGAAGGAAGAGTGTTACCTGATCCCCTAATTACTAGGGTTGTTGTTGTTGAGGAAGTTTTTGATATTGATTGGTGTGATAGGTGTTTTCTACCCCATCCTCCATGTGAATTGGACCAGAAAGATGGTGAAGCTAATAATGATGATGGTACCGATGATGATATCTGTATGGTGGGATGTTCTTCAGGCTCACAAGAAGGAGCAACATCAATTGAGGTAATAAGTGCAAGGACAATTGTAACCTTTTGGGATTGCATCAAATGGGTACAAGTCCTTCTTCCCTCTCATACTCTTGAGGTATATGTAGTGCAAGCTTTTGAGATTCCTAACAATGACTTTGAATACTTAAGAGATTTGATGATTAAGAATTATGATGGTGGTATCCCTTAGGAGGAAGATAGAAAATTGTTAATGAATTTTTTTTGGCGCAAGAGAAAGAGTATAGCACATGGAGAAAGCTTGTTAAGGGAGTTGGGCCTCAAGCCAAACCTAAAACACCCTTGCTTACAAGTATTCCTAAAGAAGCTCCTAGAAGAGAAAAACCTGCTAAAAGCTCTACTATCCCAAGAAAAATTGTAGTGCTCCTCATGCCCAAAGCGCCAAGAATCCCATGCCATCTAATGAATCTCGCTTATCTCCATTTCAATGCTACCTTGCCAAAGAGTGTTCCATATGACATAGCCTAGGTATTGAGACAAATAAAAGTGAGTGTTATAATCATTGAGTTTATTAGGATTCCTAAGCACAAGAAGAGAGCATTTGAGTACTTGGGATTGAAAGAGGAGAAGATTACCACAAGCGAAATGTAAGCGTTGTTGAAATTCCTCCTCAAATAATTATAGACCTTAAAACACCACCAGCATTAGAGGATCTTGGAGAAACACCCGAGGTATACTTGGAGACATCCTTGGTTGATTCCCAATTGAATTTTGATCCATTCTTTACAACTTTGATCATAAAGGATAGACTCGCTTCACAATTGTATGTTTGATTCTCGGTGCATCATGCAATGTCATGCTTCAGAAGTCATGAATGAGTTAGATATCAAAGTGACACTAGCCTATGGAAAGTGTACTTGCCTTGGACTCAAGAGAAGTGTTGGTAGTTGGTTGTGTGAAGGGTTTGGTGGTGTAACTTGTAGCCTATCGGGAAGAATTTGAAACTTGATGTTGTGATTATTGATTGCCCCGCCAAATGGGGTATTCTTTTGTCATGAAAGTGGGTTGTAAGTGTTTGTGGGACTATTCAAATGGAAATTTCTTTTCCACTATTCCCATTGAAGGTAGCCTTGTCAAGCTCTATGGAGAAAATAAGATGTTACACCTTATTGAAGATCCCAACAATGCTTCCTATGAGGTGTTGTTTACTGATGTTGTTGATGATAACTTTGTTGGGTTTGTTGATGGAAAAGAAAAAAAGATGGATCAGTCAAAGTGCCTTAAATAGGTAGGTTCTCCTTGGACCTTGCTATTTGATGGAGCTTGCTCCAAATTTAGAAATGGTGCTGGTATATCTCTAATCTCTCCTAGCTTGGAAGAGTTTATTTTTTCCTTCAAGCTTAATTTTGAATGTACTAACAACATTCTTGAGTATGAAGACTTGTTATTGGGTCCGAGAATTTCATGGAAGTATGGTGTCAAGGAAATCATTGCAAAAGGAGATTCAGAGCTATTTGTCAAACAAATAAGAAAATTGTATGCTGTAAAAAATCAATGGATGAAACAAGTAGAAACATGCGGTTTGGGATCTAAGCGAGATGTTTGATTCCTTGATATTGTGCATCATGACAGAAGTTTCAATGTTGTTTCGACAATCTAGCAATGTTGGGGTAAATATTTTGAAATTACACCATTTCACCTTATTCTCGAGTATAATATTGAAGTGTTAACTAAAGGCCAACTATCCCTGACGACAACATCAAGCATTGGAAAGTGTTTAATGATGATGCTCAAGTGCAAAGGTTCTTACAAAATCAAGGTGAGTTTACAAATGAGAATATTGATTGGGAACCAATGGTATGTATTTGAAGGAAGAGAGGCTTTGTTTGGAAATGATATCATCCAAGTGAAAACTAACACCATTCCTAGGGTCTTGTTGCACTTGAGTCAAATTTTGACAATGTTGATTGCATCATCAATAGAAACATGTCCGCCTCAAGGGATGTGGAAGAGCATAACTTGGGAACTAATTATAAACGAAGAAAATTTGGTTGGGCAGAAATCTAAACAAAGAAGAAAAACAATCTTATGTTCAACTATTGAAGAAATATCAAGATTATCTCGGCTTGGTCTTTTTTGAGCTAAATCCATACGAGAGGACTTGTTTCAGCATGAGATTCCTCTTGAAACAAATTCCAAGCCCTTTAGATAAAATCGTATGCCAATTAATCCACTCCTCTCAATGAAGATGCAAGATGAATTGAAGAAACTAAAAGAGGGAGGGATCATTCAGCCCACAAGGTATTCATCTTGGATTGCAAACCTTGTGCCAATCGGAAAAGAAAATGGAGATATCGACTTTTTGTAGACTTCAGAAATCTAAATAGAGATTCATTGAAAGAATTTTATCCTTTGCCAAAAATGGAAAACATGTTGTAGTTAGTGACTAGATCTGAATTGTTGTCCACCTTGGATGGTTTCTCTGGCTATGATCAAGTTGTTGTCAAGGAGTCGAAATATTTAAAACTACCTTTACCACTCCTTAGGAACATATGTCTATGTAAGAATGCCTTTTGGTCTTATGAATGTTGGAGCTACTTTCCAAAGAGAAATGGATGTTTCTTTTTCTTGTTACATAAATGACTTCATTGCAGTTTATCAGGATGATGTGATTATGTTTTCAAGGAGAAAAAAAGATCACTTACAACACTTAGAAAGAATGTTGATCAGATGTAGAGAATATGAAATTTCTCTCAATCCAAAGAAGTGTCATTTTGGAGTGCAAAATGCCAAGTTTCTTAGTCATATTGTTTCAAAGGCTAGTGTCATGATTGACCCTGAGAGGGTAGAAGCAATCAAAGCAAGGTTCCAATTCCAAGAACAAAGAAGGGAATCCAATCCTTCTTCGGCATATCAATTTCATTAGAAGGTTTGTGTCTAATTTTTGCTGAATTGACTCTTCCTATTACATGCATGTTAAAGAAAGACCAAGTTATCAAATGGGAGGAGGCTGCTATTCAGGATTTTGAAGGAATCAAAGAAGCATTGAAACATGCACCTGTCTTGGTAGCTCTGAATTACAAGAATCCTTTCCAAATCTTCTCCTTTTCTTCTGAAAATACCATTGCATCTATTTTTCTGCAAAAGGATGAAGATGGGGTTGAGAGGCCTATTGCCTTCTTTAGCAAGGCTTTACAAGCTGCTAAGTTAAAGTACATAATCATGGAAAAACAAGCATTTGCCTTGGTGAAAACAACAAATGTTTTCAGGCCTTATGTCTTAAGTTCAAAAGTTCTTGCTTATGTTACCCACACCATGGTAAAATACATCTTATCAAATATGGAGATCTCAAGAAAAATATGTAGATGGGTGAAAAAACTGTAGGAATATGACATGGATAACCAAACCACAAAGTTGGTAAGAGGTTTAGGTATTGCTAAGCTTATGTCTGAGAGAAACTTGTAGACTATGGAAGTGAATGAAGTAGAGGAAGAAAGGGCAGATGTTCTTGAGAAGTTGATAAATTCTGAGTGGTACAAGGATGTAACATTTTACCTCAGACACCTATGTTTCCCTGATCATTTGAATAAAAATCAAAAAGAGCTTTCAAGATGGCTTCTCAAAAATACATCATCGCTGACTTTGGGTTGGCTTGGAATATCCCTTAAGATGTCCTCTTGAAATGTATAACCGAAGATGAAGCTCCCAAAATAGTTGTTGATTTCCATGGGGGATTTTGTGGAGGACACTTTGCTGAAAGGGTTACAACACAAAATTTGGATAGCTGATTATTGGTGGCCTACTCTCTTCAAAGATGCAACCCTTCTAGTTAGAAAATGTGAAAGCTATCAGTGTTTCTCTTTAAGAAAGAAAGCTTTAGGCTCCCTTCCTTTGCAGCTTGTATCAATTGAAGCTCCTTTCAAAAAATGGGGAATAGAATTCATTGGTGAGATTTCAGACCCTTTTAGTGTTGGACATAAGTGGATCCTTGTAGCCACAAATTACTTCACCAAGTGGGTAGAAGAAATCCCCACCAAGAAAGTAACACACCAAATTGTTATGGAATTATTGTTGAATCATATCATATGCAAATTTTGTGTGCAGTCAAGATTGTTGCTGATAATGCCATGTGTTTCAGAGCTAAACCCTTGATGGAAATGTGTAAGGAGTATGGAACCAATCTGACTTATGCTTCAAACTATAACCCTTAAGGAAATGGACAAGCTGAGTCCAGCAATAAGAACTTGTTGAAGATCATTAGGAGAACCTTGGAGTTGAACAAGAGAAAATGGGGTGAACAACTGAAATTTGCAGTTTGGGCTGATAGAATTACTGCCAAAAGAGCTACTGGTAAGAGCCCATTTGAGTTGGTGTATGGAACTCAAGCTCTACTACCCTTACATCTACAATTATCTTCATTTTAGTTTGTTCAACAACTTGAAGATCAAGAGGTCAGTCCATATGAAGCAAGGATTAATCAGATTGTTGAGCTGGATGAAGAAAGAAGAGCATCCCACCAAAGGCATGTCAAATTTAGAGAGAAGTTGAAGAGGTTGTTTGACAAGAAGGTAACTCCTAGGGATTTCAATATTAGAGACTTGGTTTTGTTATGGGATAGTAGAAATGAAGATAAGGGCAAACATGGTAAATTTGATGCATTGTGGATGGGCCCTTACTCCATTGATATCAGAATTGGTGAGAATACCTTTTCCTAAAGGAATTATATGGGGAATTTATTGAATTCCCTATTAATGGCAGGAATCTGAATCATTTCTTTGATTAATCCCCAAATTTGAGGTATGCACCACTTGTATAGTGTATAGTCTTTATTTTTTGGCTCTGTTTTTTCTGTTTTTATCGGTTTGTGGTTTGCCCTATTCTTGGCAGCCATTTTTTTATTGATTGGGTCTAGTTTTTTTACCCTACATTTTTAACTTCATTTCCCAATGGTTGTTTTTGGCACTTGGTATGCTTCTTTTGTTCTTGTGGCACTCACTGGGAGTGCCCATCCCCTGAGCAGAGCCGATGTTGGTGCCATTTTTGAGCTTGCACCATTTTTCCCTAAATTTTCCTTTGGTTTACATACTATGGAATGTTTTTTCTCTTAAATTGGTGGTCCAAACTTTTCCTCCAGATTGAATGCCTTGAAATGCTCATAAAATTGTTGTTTTGTCCCAATTTGAATGAAATTAGCATGTGTGCCCTGTTTTGTGCCCTAATTTTTCCAAAATCTATGGGCTTTGTCGTTTTTCCTTTTTTCCTAATCGTGGAAGTTTAAAATTGATTGATTTACACTTGTATGCCATTGAAAATCCAATCCCATGATCAAAAATTCTTTGAAAACATGTTTCATTAGTTCAATTTTGAGAAATTTGTTGTCCTTAGCAAAAAAATCAAATTCTAAGGCATCCTGGCATTTTACGTGTTTTGATGGTCGAGACGGTGTCATTTTCCCATCAATTTCTTCTTCAAAGCATTCATCGACAATGTGGCTTGTTCTAATTAGACAAGGATCGATGGGTCATTTCTAAAAACTTAACATTTTTGTGTTTTTGGTAAAATGTGCAAGTTGCCCCGCAACTCGCAGCCACACAGAGGTACATGTGTCGCAAGTAGAGTGAAGGTGGATGGGTGGGTCATTTTGTGGCTTAAGGCACTTTGAAAAATACATGGAAATGAGGAAAATCCCCTAAGTCCCGCATCCAATCAGAGGAGGACATGTGGTAGGTGGGGAGATGGAAAGGTGGAGGAGTTTGATACTTTTCGGCCTTTGGTGAAAAAGAGTTAAAGTATAAAATTGGACCACAAACTCACAGCCAATGGGATGAAGACACATGTTAGCATCAAAGCACAAGGGGGAGGTGGGCCTTTAGAGGAAAGTTGTATTTTTAGCCTCTAGTTATCAAAGGGTAAAATCATTGAATGGACCCGTGAGCCCGAAGGTAAAAAGTCAAGATTCATCTAAGGAGTCAATGGCAGAGGTGCGGGATGGCGGAGGAAATGTTAAAAATTTTCCTTCATGGAATATGATTAAAATATGAAATGAGAAGCACTACCCTCAACCAATCATATGAGGACACGTGTCCTATGGGAGGGTGGATCTGTGGAGGAAAATCAAAAATTTTCCTTTTTCCAAAAAGAGGTAAAATGTTTAAAATTGAGCCGCGACTCCGCATCTATTCATATTTCACCATGTTTCTGGACAAAATCTCAACGGTGGAGTGGCGGAGGAAATCGAGAAATTTTGAAAATTTCCAAAATAGGTGGAAATGTGTAAAATCGGTCTACAATTCCAATGGGACCCACTTTGGGACACATGTCGAACCCGTTTTCATGGGGCGGAGCGGCGGAGAAAATGTCAAATTTTTACATTTTTCCAAAAAGTGTTAAAATGTCAAAAAGTGATCCCAAGCCCATTTCCAATCACTTTGTAACTGTGGAGGGCCCAAATTAAAGGATAAAGGAAAATCAATGGTAACTGTGCATTTTTCAATTTGGCCACCATTTGAGCTCCAAGAAGCTTGGAGATGTGATTTTTGCATCAATTTTCACCATTTTTTTGGCAAATTCATGTCATTTTTGCCTTCAAGGACCAATGCAATCAGTTTTGAGGATCAATTTGAAGATCAGAGATGTTTTTAAAATGAATTTTTTCCCTAACCCATCCAAAAACATGAAATATTAGATCCAAAAGTTGCAGAGTCAAATTTTGGAGGGATAAGGATGAAATAATGAAAGGAAGGGGGTTTGCATGATGCTTTGAAGATAAAAAAACATGCCTCCACAATTGATAATGATGTGAATTTTGCAAAGATTCATCTCTTTTGAGACAATCGACAACTTTTTTGGACATGTTCTGTTAAACATCCCCTGTCTCTGTGAATCATGAGGAATTTTTGTAACAAATTTGATCCTTTGGCATATTATTTTCTTGGGAAAGAAGGATCGAAGGAGATTGAAAGCTATATATTGAATGAATTTTTCATCCAAAGGACTAGAAGAGTTTAAAACATCCTGAAAAACTAAAAATTTCATGGGAAAATCTAGGAAGAAGCTCATTCTCTGAGTGACCACCGAGAAACTCATATAAGTCTCTCTATATCAGATTTCAAATCATGTTAAGTTGGTTGCATATGTATAGCCATTAACAAGCTCTGAGATTATTTTCAAAACATTCCTTTAATGATAAATTTGATCATTTTTGAGTTATGTTGTGTTGTCTTTTGGAAAAATCAGTGAATTCTTACATTTCAGAATGCATTTCAAATTTGTGTTTCTTGTTTCCTGTTGCAATCATGTGTTTAAAATATCTCTTGATCATACATGGTCTCATTTCCTATGATAGTTTAGTGGCATTTGCAATCTCATGTTCAGAATATCTTTTATCTAATAAAGAGATAAACAAATTTGAAATCACTTTACCTTCCTTGACTTCAGAGATTGTTTGTAAACCTTTGGGTGTACCTTAGGTCATGATTAAATAGTGATTGCTAAATGGTTCATTGGTTCATTCTAACTCAAGATTTTGTGATAGATGATCAAATATTGTGTGGAAAAGTGTAGATCTGGGCCTCCATTTGATGCACATATCCTAGTTAAAGGGATGATTAACCATTTTGATACTTTCTCGCTATTAAGTGTCTCCATACTTTCCTAAAATCCTCAAAGAGTTTGGTGGACCTTGGTTTGTCTTATCTAAACTCCCAACCAAAATATCATTCAAAACAACTAATCCTAACCTGTTTTACCCTTGTTTTTCCCTGTATACCCACAAAATATCAAAACCATTTGCTAAAGTATGCAAAATAGTTCGGGATTTCAAAATGTATTTAGTAACCCTTGCCTTGCATTGAAAGTATCTCCATAATCTAGAAGTGAAAACTTGTGAAAGTCAAATTTGGAGTGTTGATCATATTTTCCCAAGGCCCTTTTCATACTATTTGCACAAATTGAGGGATATCTTCATCTCCTTCACCATTTGAGGGTTACAAAATAGGTTCTCTTACCTTGGTTGAAAGGCACAACCTAAAATAGTTAGGATAAGATCAAGTCCTATTTGAGTGCTATCCATCTCTCCACAAATATGAGTGCCAATTAGATCATATCCCCGGCTACAAAATGACACACACCATGATCCATCTGTCTTCAAGCTTCATGCCATATCTTTGATGCTGCTCAGACTGAAAAGGAGAAAAAATTGGGTACCAACAAAACTACATGATAGTGTAAAGTTTTGTAATAGAAATTTTACAGGTGATGTTGATGGAAAAGTTTTCTAAAAATAGTTGTGTGAGTTATGTGAAGGAGAAAATTTATTATTATGAGATACTAGTATACCAATCCAATGTAATCCCTAGTAAGGACATGGAAAATGTCCTTAACATGAGGTCTTGATCATGTGTGATAAGGTAGCATGTGTAATGGAAGGCTCGGATGTGGTATCAAGGTCTTCCTTACTATATAATTTAGTAAAATTTGTGAGTTCCTAGTACAAAGGATAGGATTTTTAGGTAATTGATAAATAAATAGGTTTGTTACAAATTTGTTCATATGACATGGTGTCTTTAGGTCCCATGGAGGTTGCTTCCAGACTAGAGATCATATTCATCAATGCTTGTAAAGGATCATTTTGTGAGGATTTTTGTTGTTAGGGATTGAATGATGATGTGTTAGGTTGATTATGGACGTGTGGGTTTGTATTTTGATAAAAATGATAGGGTAAAGGGATGTTGTGTTAAAGGGGAATGTTCGTTGGAATATTGTAGATAGGTTACAAAACTAAGGGATGTGAAGGTTGGATATATTGATTGGGGATTGAAACAAATATATTGAGAAGTGGTTGATATGGTTGGGGTATATACTAAGAAAGGATATAAATAGATGGGTTGACAAGACATTGAGATGGTTTAAGAGTATACTGATATGGGATATAAGAGTTGATCATTGGTTAGGATGGCTGAGGTATATAATGACAATGGATTTGTGAGACATGAGAATTTGATGTATTTTGTTAAGAAGGGTGAGTGCTAGGAATAGAACCAAGTGTTGATGAGGGGTATACATGCAGGATACACATGACTACATTATGAATAGAGGAAGTGGGTTGTTGTGAAGGGATGGGTTGAGACACACTAAGTGGGATGGCTACCGAGATCACAAGAGGTGTAGGAGAGATCTTTGGAAGCTACGAGACTAGATGTGGAAAAGGGAATTTTACTATTATTTTTGAAGATGACAAACCTAAAGAAAGATATAGTGAAGAGGATGGATATTGATTCATGTATTGTGCTGAGACAAAATTAAGGTCGAAGGTGATGATAGGGATTTTGAAGTAGGAATTGATGTTTCTAACCCACCAGCAGTGGAATATGGATGAAGTTGTTGGATGAGCAGCTTTCGATTAGGTTCAATAAGCTAGGAAATGTTTAAAGTGATGGTATAGGTGGTCAATGTTTAGGTGTAGGTTTGTGGAGGAATACACCTTGGGCAGCGATATAGGAGCTAAAACCATGAGGTTTAAATCTAGAATTTCTATAAATACTATATCACCTCTATTGAAAAAGTGAGGATTGTGTGCCTCTAGGATTTACGATGTTCTTAATTTACTACTAGGATAATGAGGGGGCTATTTATTAGCCATTGAAGGTGATCCATCACACCTAGGATTTCTTGAAGGTGATTCTAGATGTTATCCAAGGGTTGTTGAAGACGGTCGAGTCATATTGTCATAATTTTGAAGGTGATATTGTTGTCTGGTTAGAGTCATGGATTTAATTAAAAAATTCTAGAGAAAAACAAAAGGATAGGTGTTTGATTAGAATAACACAAACAAGTCACCCAAGAAAATTATTGATTATCTTTAATTAAATTAGAAAAAGCGTGAAATGTAGAAAATGGCTAAATAGGGTAATAGGAGATGGTAGTCTAAGGCTCGATTCAAGTAAGTTAAGGGATGGATTCCTCAATATACCCAAAGGTAAGTAAGGCACAAATATATGTTGGTTTCTAAAGTATGATTCATGGTATTGGGGCCTTACCCTCACTTCATAGTTTGTAGTGAAAAGGGTATCAAGTGCTTAGTCGATATACTACCCACCATATTTTTTATACTCAGCTAGAATACCAAGTTGGCTTATCCTCTTGGTGATGAAATACGATTAGGTCCACCTATGAAGTAATGTCTATATGTAATTTATGTTTGACGTGGTTTAGTTATATCTGAAGGGAATTTTGTGAATGCAATACCTTAAACTCCTAATTAAGATATATGAGAAAGAAGGTATGAGTGTTATTTTTAAGCTTAAAAATAATTTTTTTAATTTGATGGGGAAAAACACACAAAATGTAATAATGAAAGAAAATAGTGTACTGTAATCAATTTTCCTTTTTAATTTTTAATTTTTAAAACTTTTTAAGCAATAGTAACAAAAAAGTTGTCCAAGCTAAAAGATTAGATAAAAGAGAAAACAAAATAAATGAAAGAAACAAAATATAAATGAAAAAGAGACTAAAAGGTACCACCAGGTGTGCTAGGATGTGTAAGGTGTTTTTTTATTAGGTGTAATTAGTGTTGAAAATACCAAAAAATCAAATCAGAAAGGATTACCAATACCTACGATGATAATTGAAATGTCTGGATGATTGAATGTAATCAACATAAGAGGCTCCTCTTTTTATTGAGTGAGGAGACCTGTATGAAAAGCCACTTAAAAATATATTAGATTAATATGATAATGATTTTTTTTTAGAATTTTGATCCCATGAATCTAAAGGGACTTCCTTGAGGGGTGTCAACTCGTTTGATACAATTAAGTTGTTTTGATAATGATAAGATAGATAATGATTCAAAAATAAAGAGGGATTGTAAGACCCTTTTCTACTTCATAAGGGGCCCAAACTATGGTAGATGCATACTCAAAGTCTTCAAAGTAGTCCTACTACAATTATTCAACGGATTCTATCTCTTCTTAAATGATTTTGATATAATATTTGATATCAACAAAGTTTGGTGTGAATGCAATGAAAAACATGATGATTTTGTTGAGGATATCAAATTATTCAGCACAAACAACTCGCTAGATGATCAGAGATTGATATATGTTGGTAATTATGTGTGACATACATGGAATAGTCATCTATAGAAGATCCATCTTGCAAATAACATTTTAGACCATGATTATATGAAGGAAATATAATAATGCTAAAAATGATAAGAAAACATAGAGATCGACAAAGATTAGGGGTCAATGATAGCGATCAAAGGAAAAATGTTTGTTTTGAATAAATATTTGATAAATAGATAATAATTGTTGTTAGAGATAGAGTAATGATGATAAAATATACTATGAAGAATATATGAGTTTATGAGACTTATAAAACTAAAGTTTGGATGTGTTTATAAGATAATGAGAAAGAAAAAAGGATATAGACACCGATCGACAATGATTTGGGGTCAACATAAATAAGGGAGAAATTTTATAAATTTAAAAATAATTGATAAAATAGGCATCGACAGATGAAAGAAATATTTTACAAGACTTAGATAAACTAGGATGAGTTTGATAACCTATAAGACTTTAGAGAAATATATTTGGAGCTGTTTATATGGGTAATGAAAGGAAAGGAGGTCAAGGGACTGATCGACGGTGATCAAGGGTTGATGATGGTCACTTGTACACTTGTAAGGAGTTCTAAATACTTACTAAATGATTTAATAAGGGAAAAATTCTAACAATGATATTTGGCGTGATACATATGATGTCGTATAGATTGTAGCTAATACAAAATAAATTGAAAAGATGAAATAAATAAATTTACTAAACTTGATAACGAGCTAGAGGTGATAGAGCTCCAAATGAGCTAGAGGTGATTTAGACTAACTAGCCAAGGAATTCATAGGTTTGCTAAATATAATCAAAAAATTCCACAATGATCATCAGTGATTACAAATTACCATCGATTTATTATAAGTGGTTACAAATGAACAAGGTAAAAAATGGAAAATGGTTAAAACCACTTTCCATTCTAGTTTTAGGTTTTTGGATGAATTGTGGGAGGTTAAGGATTCAGGTTATGAGAGGTTACGGGGTTAGGATGGATAGGTTAAATTAGGTTATATTGGTTTTTATTGATTAGTAGACGTTAAATGCGATTTATGCTAGTGATTTAGGTTTTACGATGGTGAAATTGAAGTTTACTTAGGATAGTGATAATAATGATGTTTATTATGATATTATTAATGTGTGTTGGGTCACCGAAGGGTGAAAAAATGGTGTCTACATTGATATTTATTGAGAATTATGCCAATAATTGATTTTCCAATGTAGTAAAAGAATGCACAAAATGTGTGGGGAGATTATAGAACCATAACAATGTAAATTTTTTAGGATCCCAGGGAATATCTTAGCAAGAAATATATCATTAGATTCATAATCAAAGAAAGCAACACGATAATATAAAATATGTTTTTTTGGATCACCATTACCATCACAGATAGGAAGCTTAGGTGTAACGAAAACAATATGAAAATTTTATGAGACAACATTTGGTGCAAGTGGGTTATGTAATAATTGAGAAGATTCCACAAGTATTATAAGTTTGAGAGACACCTTGTTATAATTGTAAAATTTATACTTCGTGAGAATGCATCCTGGAAACAAGATCGTGTGTGTTAAATGATGATGCATGTGATTCATTATGGAGATATATAGGAGATGTAATAGAAATATTGGCTGCAAGAATAGGCATAGACAAAATTTTCATGGGTATGTTATATGGCCCTAAGGAAGTAGGCATAACAGATGTGGGTACATTATATGTGTCAATAGAGGCATGCTTGAGTTGATCTCTTGCAACATATAGAAGGATATCAATGTGGTCAGGATTTTCATGTAATAAATGTTGTAAATGTTTTTCCTCATCCTCAGGGAGGTCTTGTGTATGATTTTTAGAATTAATATTAGAACCATGATCTTGGATAAGATTTGTGTGAATAGTATGGATGGATTTGGAAAATATATCAACAATAAAACATTATGGCTCATAAACATCATCCTCATATGTGTCCTCATATCCAGATTGAGAATCCATAGAAAAATAATATAAATTTTCATATACGTCCAAGATAGAACTATGGTTAGAGTTCCTAGTGGATTCATAAATAAAAAATAAACATGATAAACCATTAATATCAAAAAATCAGATGAAACCCTAAGGCCACTGTAGTTTGGGCTATAATGTTTGATTAAAGGTTAGGTTCACTAAATGATTTCACCATTTGTGAATTTCCTAAGTCATTCCCTTTTAATATTTAAATGTGTTTCTAATTAAAATATATAAATAGGATGAAATAATGCAACAAGACACTACACTAATATAATTAACTTCCACTATTAATTTCCCAAATCATAATAATGATTTACAAAGTGACTATTGATCTAGGAACTATCAAAACATAGGACATTTTACACTTAGTTGATTATGTCCGGATGTGGGATGTTGTAAGCGATTTGAGTATAAGAATTGGATAATCTGAGACTAAAATTTCTTTGTTTCTAAGACTCAAACTTGAAACTATACGTAGTCAAAATCATATAACTTGGTCTTAAACTTTTTTACATTCTTGGAATTGCTTATATTATGTCTTTGTAAATTTTTATGTGCCTATCCTACCTATAAATTACTAATTTTATGTGTCGATCTTATTCGCTCTCCTTTAAGAGGGCTTTGTAACTATAATCAAACCCTTAAAACACTCATAATGTAAGATGGAGTTCCTAAAAATAAAATTTAGGTCGGTTTTGGGAACCCATGTGTATCATTTATGTTGTCAATAATCCAAATAGGTCTCAAATGACTGTTAGAAATTCTAGACACCGAGGGGGAGTGAATCAATGCTTATAAAATTTTTAACCTAAAAATTCAATTTCCTTAACTTAGATGTATTGAAAAAAATCCATAAAATAAAGAGAACACATGAGATACACAAAGCTTAATGTGGGAAACCCTTCATTTGATGAAAACCCATTGAAACCAAGAACTAGCAAGGACACAATGTCATGTAAAAGTTACATTGATTTCATGTTGAGCATCAACTCAACTTGGAGCTGCAACTCCAAAATTTAGTCAAGATACTACTTGAAATTTAGCAATATTCAACTTTCATGGAAGATTTAACTCCCAACAATTCAACTAAGATTCGAATCAGTTTTTACGTAAGTCGCTACTTGCAAGGAAGCTTCAACACCCTGATTTCTAAGCATTTAACTTAGGATTATATACAAAATTTTATCACTTATCTATATTGTCTTCCATAACTGATTATGACCAATTCTTCATCTTAACATCTTCTCTTCTCACCATTTTTCATATGTACTTGCATATTCACTAATCGATACAAAAAATTTAGACCTTAAAACAATAGATTCATTCTTGTATTTCACTATGTTTTCATACCTTCACTATATCTTTAATAGAAACTTCATCAAAAAAAAAAGTATCATGCCAACTCTAAGAATTTAAAACACATCAAATAATACTTCTTGGAAGTCCTTTACACTTCAATTTGCACGAACAACTCTTGAATTTCATGCATAAACTCAAATTGGAGAGAAGGAATAATATTAACTAAAATTGTCTTCTTACAGTTTATATCTTTGCCATAGATGCTAGGTCATATGATGACTTTACAAAAAATAAAATGGAAGTTATGGCATCTTTTGGATCACCTAAACACTTCTATAACTAGTTCCATACTTAACATGACTTATTAAATTCCATACTAAAATCTGCCATAATGTTTTATAACAGACTTTTTCAGATTCTACAAATGTACCATTATTGTCTTTTATTTAAATAAAATTTATGCTAAGTGTATTATGAATGTGTGAAATTTATGAAAAACATAATTTGACTTTAAAACTTGACATTCTTGAAAACATGACACTTTACCTCCAGGTCTTTATTTTAGCTTCATATTGGGTACAAGATCTCGAGAAAATACAGTCTCCTCTTTTCATGTATGAAGGCCATAAAAATTCATATTAAGAAAAACACATCAGATGGAGGAATATTTATTATGTTTATACCACCACCATGCACTTGGAATAGCACTATCGCCTTCATATTATTCATGTTATGCAGATTTGATGAAGATCTCTCAAGGGTTTTCATAACCACAAAAATGGTCTTCACCAAACGAGGTATAAATTTGTCTAAAAATCAGCTCATGGAGCCTAAAATAATTTTTTTGAAAGGTATTTAAATTGTGAAAAATTTAATATTACCATAAAGTTTCAATTAGGGAATATTATAATCGAAAAATGTGAATCTCGGAGGCAACCCGGATGGGGTTTCAAGGATTCAAAAACAAGTTTCGTGTTTGAGACATATAGAACTTCAAGAAATGTTTTCAAATAAAATAGCCTCATGAAACACATCACATGAGACCTCTACTTCACCTTGGAACCTTCACTTACAGAGAGTTCATGGAGAGAAACACATTTACCATTCAAAAGAAGACACTCATTTTTTCCTTTATAAAATTCTCAAGTGGTAGATCTCAAAATGACTTGTATCATCACCCCAAGGGACCTACCAATATTAATTTATTAACACCTATAAAACACTTCCAACATCCTTCAAAAATATTTTCTCATGGGTTACTTTGCAAGTTTTTTCCGTAACTAAAATCTTCACAACATGCCTATCTTATTGTGAGGTCTACCATGATTAATGAGCTCTAACCACCATGAAGTTAACATGTTATGAGTTATCTAAAATCTCAAATCATTTTAAAGGGAAAAAAATCAATTTGGAGGCATAAACAATCATTTTTCTCCTTACCAATTTAACTTGGTTTAAGGAACGCTTCAGACAACTTCAAAAAAATGGGTGGAACCTTCTTGTTCCTCATCCTTTTGACCTCAGAAACTTTGTAGCATATTTTTATCCCAATTATATTAAAAATTTTCTCTTATTATTTATCCTAAGAAGGCTCCACAATTTTTCTTGACTGCTAAGAAGTCAGGGTGTTATTTTAGCAACTTTACTTAACTCAGTTTTATAGAGAATCCAATAACTTGAGAAAAAATCCTCCTTAGGTCCTCAAATTTTGATCGCACCTTCATTATTACCTCCTCCATGAATTCAAATGACAATTTTTTCTTGGTGCACTTTGAAACTTCAAGTCAAATCTCAATTGTGTATTCTAAACATGTTTTTCGTGGAGGGTAGTTATATAAATGAATCTTAAAGTCTATTTAACAGTTGAACTTTGACTCGTATCTTCATATTTAGACTATTTACAATGTCCCTACACACTTCCCATGAATTCACTTTCTTTATTCAACTTTTTTATCCATAACCCCATGCTATGTTCCTTAAATAAGCCAATTTGAGTGGTTTACATTACAAATCACCACTTCTAAAATCTTCTTCATCCTGTAGCCCCTTGAACATGTCCCATTATGTGTTTCATGCCTTTACCATGATTGACTAGAAGACTCAAGTTTTCACTTTAACTTTCTAGGTCATTTTTCTACCTAGGCCTTAGGATTAAGCATCCACGAATCGAGAAAGTTTCAAAAATCCACCTCATGTGCTCCGTATTCATAATTTTGAACTTGTTTCCACATCATATGCATGTTATAAAATTATTGAAATTTTCTTAGTGTGTTATCACATCATCAATTCACTTGTACATGTCACTTAGCTACTTAAGGATTTTATACTTGATCAGGTGTTCTCAAGCCATTGATCTATTCTACCTTGTCCGAGTCATTCCAAGATCATTCTATCTCTCTTGAATCTCGCTTTATCATTAATATACCTTTGAAATTAATGAAAAATCAGCATATAACTGCCAACAATCTCCCCATTTGTCATTGATGGAAAATTTTCTGATTTATTCTCCCCCTTTTTGCATTAATGAAAAAGTATCTGGTTTTAGATCATGGTCGCACCTACAGCTGTAAATGAGTTTTACAGAACTGGAAATCTAATTAAGGAATTAAATAACATGCATATTGTGCTTGCACCTAAGAAGTTGGATGCAAAGGATTTTAAGGATTTTAGACCAATCAGCCTGGTTAATGTGGTTTACAAAATTTTCACTAAGATTTTAACCACTAGACTGCAGCCTCTTCTCATAGAAATTATCTCCCAACAGCAGAGCAGATTTATAAAAGGTAGAATTATCCAGGATGGGGTAATTATGGTCCATGAAACAATTCATTCAATGGCTAAAAGAAGAAAATCTGGGATGGCAATAAAGTTAGATATGCATAAGGCATTTGATAGAGTCTCTTGGAAATTCATGGATGAGGTACTGACCAAGTTTGGATTTCAAAATAAATTCAGAAAAATTGTCCAAGCTTGCATCTCTTCCTAGATTTTTAGTGGTTGTCAATGGTGAGCCTATTGGTTTTTTTGCTAGCAATAGAGGCATACGACAAGGGGACCCCATGTCCCCTCGCTGTTCATCATAATGGCTGACAGTCTCAGTCGTTCTATTACAAAAGATATATACAATGGTATGATAAAAGGATTTCAACCTACTTCAGACAATCAGATTTCTTCCCATCAACAGTTTGTTGATGACACTATTCTGCTCCTTATGGCCTCCATCATTGAAGCTAAGGCTATCAAAACCATTCTCGATTCTATGAGGAAGCCTCGGGATAGAAAGTAAACTTTGATAAAAGCTCGGTATACTTCTTCAATACCCCTATTGAAAGACAAAAAAATATTTCTCTCATTCTTGGTTGCAAAATCAACTCCCTCCCAGCTACTTATCTAGGACTCCCTATGAGTACTAGTAAGGTTTCTAATGAGGTTTGGAATGATTTTCTTAAGAGATTTCAGAAAAAATTAGCTGGGTGGAAAGGGGCTATCCTCTCAAGTGCGTTGGTAAATGTTTATTGATTAAAAGCACTCTTCAAAATTTACCCATCTATATCATGTCAATGTTCAAAGCATTCCAAAGAACAAAGTGGTGAATAGCATTGAAAAAATTCAAAAACACTTCTTATGGCATGGGACAGAAGAAAGGTTTAGATATCATTTAGTAGCATGGGATCAGGTTTGTAAGCCAAAGAGGATCGGGGGTTTAGGAATCAAAGATATCAGAAATATGAATGTTGCTTTAATTACAAAGTTGGGTTGGAGGCTAATCAAAGAGCAGAAACCGTGGACTGAGTTGATCAAAGTCAAATATCTTTCTAATCAAAACATGAATTCCTTTCTCTTTGACCAGCTTCTTCCAAATGGATCACTTTTCTGGAACAATCTTCTTCACATCAGGCATATTCTCTCTCAGGGTTGTAGATGGAAACTTGGAAATGGACAGGACATTGATTTCTGGCATGACATCTGGTCTGACATAAGTTGGGATACCACTTTTAGCTCCATCAAAGATAACCTAATTAAAAATTATGGAAAGAAAGTCAAAGACTATATTGAGGTGTCTAGTAACAGAAGGAACTGGAAGCAACTCAAAGTTGATGAGGAAAATATGCAGCCCATTGTCTCCTCCATGTAGACTCATCTCTCTAATACATATCAGTCAACATGATAATAAGGATGATATTATTTGGATAGACTCCTTTGATGGAGAATATTCAGTTAAATCTGGTTATAACTCTTTTTACTTCTATTGAAAGTGAAATTGATTGGCACAAGCTCTGGATGCCTGAGCTAACTCCTAAAGTAAATTTCTTCTGGTGGCTTATCATCAAAGGTAAGATTCTCACTAATGACAATATCATTAGGAAGGGTTTTATCATGCCTAACAGATGTTGCATGTGCCAAGAAGAAGCTGAAGACATTAAACACCTCTTTCTACATTGTAAGTATACTTCCAAAGTCTGGCATCTTATTTTTGAGAATTTCAATCAGAAATGGGTTTTCCCCCATACTTTTCTACAGGCATGGGAACAATGGAACTCCCCATATAAGCATTGTGTGATCAGGAGGCTATGGCAACTGGTTCTCCCTCACACCATGTGGAGAGTCTGGAAAGCTAGAAATGATGTTATTTTTAGAAATACCAGAAAGATGTGTACAAAAGTCTTTAAAGAAATTATCATTGCAGTGAAAGACAACATTGAAAGATTTAAGCCTCCCAAAAATAAAATTTATCCTGAGGAAGAGGAGCACATTCTTGTTGCTTGGAACATTGGCACTGATAGCATTAAGCATAAGGATAACAACAACATTGATAGATCTTCGTACGTTGGATTCAGCCACCCACTGCATGGTACAAAATGAACTTTGATGGAGCTTCAAAAGGTAATCCTGGGGATTCAGGAGGTGGTGGGGTGATCAGAGATCACAGAGGCTACTTTGTTGCCACTTTTTCTGGTAAGATGGGTAAGCAAACAAATCATTACTCGGAAGCTTTAGCAACGCTCTGGGGAATAAGGTTGGCTAGAGATTGTAATATTTCTAATATTATAATCGAGGGGGATTTGTTGAACATTATTAATTTGTTAAATCAAAATCAACCCCCAAGCTAGTCTATTAGGGATTTCATTAATGAAGCTATTGAAATTTGTAATTGTTTTGATAATTGTACGATTATCCACACCTATCGTGAAGGTAATAGAGTGGCCGATAGTTTAGCAAATATTGGTGTCAACAACACAATGCAAACATGGTTAAGTGGTGACCCTCTTCCAACCAAAGTACTAGATGACATCACTAAAGATATACATGATTTTGAGCACAATCATTAATAGATACAAAGTAAGTGCCAAGGATGTGATTATTAATTTCAATGGTAAGTTTAATGATGTTTTTAAAATTCTATGCATGCTTCAGAGGTCCCCAAAAGTAGAGACGGTATAGATTTGAATGGAATTAAAATTTTTACCGTTGTGTAGAGTAGTAACAATACCAGAAAAATGGGGGGGCCTCCATGTAAGACCGAACCCATTCATGATCCATCCTGGAAAAATGACACAATTCTTTGGCATTATCTACAAATGGGGGGTATTTCAAATCTCATTGAAAAGATGCAGGGTTTTGACCAGGACATCTCGGTGAAATTCACAAATGGTTGGAGAAAACATACTATTGAGTATGGAGAAGTTAGGGTCGAGATATTTGAGGAACTCATCACCCAAGTCACGGCACTGAACCTTAATGGAGACAAGTTCTTCAACAAAAGAGTCAACCGTGAGGTTGAGGCTAAAAATTTCTCGAGGAAGGGGAGCACCTTGAGTTTTTCATGGCTAGAATAAAAGTGGCCTCTATCCCTAAGCCTTTAACTGAGATAGTGCAAATGATGGTTAGGTACGTCACACTTGAGGGAAGATATGACACCATTCCCTTGAAGAATTTAATATTTCTCAATCATTTCCGTAGGAATATAACCATCAATTTCCCACATTATCTATTGAATTCCTTGGAGAGGTCTATTTTAGAAGTCTAGAATCATGCTCGGGTTGTTCCCTTACACACACGGCCTCGATTCGATCATCCACCACCACTGCATCTCTTACTCTCGCCCTTTCTTACTCCCCTATTTTTCTCCCAATCCCCTGTTGGCAAAGGTCTAGACTCTACTACCTCTAGCAGAAAGATGAAAGGAAAAAAGGCTAAGGTTTCCCTACCTTCTTCACAAAGGATTCTGCGTAGCCATAGGGATATTGAACTTGCCGAGAACTTATTGCATATCAGTAAACCTGTTGAAGAATGCAGAGATGTGGATCTTCTTACCAGGGTTGGAAAGCTTGAAGAGGAGATTAAAGACCTCAAAAATGCTCCTAAAAATTTGGAAAAAACAAAAGGAAAGAGGAAGTTACAAAATTATGAGGACAATGATACTACTGCTGAGATTTTTAAGAAGCTCCTTTCACTTGATGTCAAGGCTAGGAAATGCCAAGGGCCATCACGACTGCATCATCTCTACATTGAAAGATGTTTATAATTTTATGGAGCAGCATGTGAGAAGTGTTTGTAGCCTTAGTGGCATTCCTGATGACATCTGGGATTCTAATGAGACTCGTGACCTTGCCCTTTCTTAGGTAGACATGAATGATCCTTCACATGCCATGACCATTGCGCTATTCACCTCTCTTTAGAAAATTAAGGTCAAGATTGATAGGGCAGTCAAATAGTGCAGTGCCCAGGTGTCGTTTAGTTGCTTTGTGAAGTTGTTGTTTTTCAAAGGTTTTGTTGTTGTTTTCTTGTTGGGATGCCCTATTTTGGATCCCTCTTTGAAGTATTTTGGTCCTTTTGTTCTTCTTCGGATCTCAATTTGGATAGATCTTTTTGTACTCACTTTACTGATATATCTAGCTTTTGAGCCTACATGTTTAAGGTGTTTATCCTTTCTTAGTTGGGTTTTCTCCTTCTGGTATCTGGCTACTTGAGCCTTTTTGTACTCAGGGTATAGTCCCTTCAAAACTATTTATCCTTAATAAAAAAACTTTCTTAGGATTCATATTAGTTTGAAACATCAACCATATTCATCACTCAATATTTTCTCATCTCTCCTTTATTTTACTTTGTTTTGACATTCTTCAAGCATTAAAAGCACTAATACTTCCACCGAGAAGATGCATTCATATCCATACACATGCAAAAATATTATACTTGAGTGAAAATAGTCTTTTAGCACCTAAATATGTCTATCTTGGTCAAAACAATTTGAATTATAGGCATAGTTATTCTATATTCTCATTGTACACATATTTACGATTGAGTTCCCTAAAGTATTTTTTTGTATTCTTCGTAATCTTTGACATGATGTAGAAGCTCATTCAACTCATGAAAATCCATTTTCTTCCTCCATGTTTCACCGTTTTCTTTACTTTATTGAGACAAAACAGATAAGGGTAAGGGCTGAGGAGGAATACATATTATTGTTGGTCGGTTGATGGTTGTTACAAGTGTGTTTCGACTTCTCGATCCAATGTTAACTATGAGAGATTCCTTTTGGCTGGGAGGAACTACCTGAAATAGAAAACAAGACCACAAAAGAATAGTTAAATAATATATGACAGTGGACTTCCTAGCATGTGCTAGATCCGGGAAGTGTGATACTCCCTAGATGGTTGTCAATCCACTGTTTAAAAAAATTAATGCAATAAATAATAAAATTCCTATTGTAGTTGATATGATTTAGGTATCTCATTCAAGCACAATAAGAAAATCTAATATAACAGGCTAGGTTATAGTCATACCTAAAGGGTAGCTAGGTGTCATCTTCTGAAGGCCAGTGAAGTCAGTTTTGGGTTGTTTAGGTCACTTGATAGTAGGTTATGTGGTTTTGGTATTGGTAAAGGTGTAAAACACAGAGACCAGTTAGTCTAGTACAATCGGTGACATTTTAGGAGATACCGGTGTGATCATGGGTGGTGGTGTCGGTATGGTCGGGGTGAAAGGAAATCAATGAGATCTGATTGTAGGAGTTGGAATGAAGCTAAACAGAGATGGAAGGATGGATAGGAGGTATGTAAAGGTCTCAGGTATACTCAGAGGGGTGTAGGAGGCAAGAATGGGTGATTTGGTGGTGTGGGTAGAGGAATGGCTAAGTCTACAAGTAGGTAGAAGATTGGAAAAGAACATGTAAAGTATAAACTGATAACAAAAGTAACAAGGCTATTATACTGAAATAGACTATGCTAGTAAAAGGTATACTTACTGTGATATAGACTTGATGGCTGAATGGTGATGGCAATTGATAAGAAGAATGGTGTTTGGTGCCACAATAGTGCTCTTTGGAATGCTTCTATACATGCAATACCTTTGGATCTGTCCTGGTGTTGGATGTGGATGTCTGGGTGTGTGAAAGACTTTGGTTCTACTTGTATGCAACTCTCTTTTCATCCTCTTGCTCTCAGAATCTGCCAACACAAAAATAAGGTTTATAAGGTGAGTAAATGGTAACCGATGATTGTTCTTGGTTGACCAACATTAGTTTAAAGGTGACCGACATCGATTAAGGTGGGATTCCTAGGTTTACTAAAAATGGTAGATCTCCCCGATTTCTTGGGCCGGGTTCATTTATTCTCATGCGATCAAAATGAAAATTTCCTTTCTAATGAGCAAGAATGTGGTTAGAAAACTTAGGCATGTTCTTTTAGGGTTAGACAAAATTTTAGCTCATTAAGGCAAGTAATATCAGGTCTTTGTTAATTATGGAAACATGTCAAGAATAGGTCTAGGGTGAGGTGGAAATTATCTTAATTAAAATAATTAAGTAATATATATTGTGATAATGAGTATTAATGTAATTAAGTTAATTAAATTAATATTAATGTGGGTGAAAGGGGATATGGTTAGGTGAATATGTTTGAGTTGGTTTAGTTAACGAGGGACAAGGGAGTGTGACCCAATTTTAGTGTCTACATTTGGCCTCTTTTTGTTGCGTAGCTTATATTGGAAAAAGTGCTAACTGAAAAAATAAGATGTGGTTGCCCCATGTGTGGGTGAAGGCGATGTTGTCCCAAGCATGGGTGAAGGTAACCCCTCAAAATAGGAATTGATGAGGATGAGGTGAGAGTGGTTTGATAAAATTAGGAGGTGGGTACTAGGTAGTTTGAGAAAATAGGGTTAGGTGTGAAAAAGGTGATGGTTGAGGGTATTGTGATTGTAAGAGTTAGGGAGGGTGATTAAGTAGAGCATTCAAAGATACACACATGTTGGGAAATTCCATGATATAATTGGGTTGTGTAGCATAACAAATGTACGTTAGTTAGGGTCGTAAAGGTCATCTAAACAAGGGTTATTGAAGTCTGGTATCTAGGGTAAAGGATATGGTCTGGGAACTCAATGAGGTAAGATGTCAAAATGTGTAACGTGTGGTTCCATTACATTCAAAGGGTCAAAAGGTTAAGGTTTTCTTGGATAAGGGTCATGGCCATAGGTAAGGTAAGGCTATTAGGATGAGAAAATAAGGTACTGTCATCACAAGATGCAACGGTGAGGACATGGGAATATCCACTTAATAAATGACTAGTTAGATAGGTGTGGGTAGGTTAGGTGGAGGTAAAAATAGGTAATGAGGTAAAGGTAAAATCAGGAAAATAGGGAAATGGGCCAGGGTCAAAGGTAGTGACAGTCTAATGTATGCACACGTAAAATTACGACACGGTACAGAGTGAAAAGTATTCAAACACTACATCATCTAAGGTTGATAGGTCTATCCAAATAGGGTTGAAGTGATTCTGGTATCCAAGGTATAGGATATGGTGTGGAAACAAAACAAAGGTCAAAAGTGCAGGAATGTTTAGGTATGTTCAGTACACAGAAGGTTAGGTCGGGATAAACAACACAATAATAGACAAGGTAAGGTTTGTAAGCTAAACAAATACGGGTAAGCTCGTCGCAAGGTACAGCGAGTTCAATGGTTCAAAGTTCACTAACAATGTTATGGGTCTAGGCATTTAGGTCATGGCATAGGAGGGCAGGTATGGGTAAAAGGAGGTGTGGCGTAGGTAAGGCCATGGGAGGGGTAGAAATATACCCCAATGGATGGTGATAAAGGATGAGCGGGAGGGTGGGAAGGTCAACGTCGGGTTAGGTGAAAAAGGTTGTGGGAAAGTAGATAAGGTGCAAGGGGTTTCTATGGGATCAAAATAGGTAACCAACACTGGTCATGCTTAACCGATGTTAGATAGGTAAGCCGACCACGGTTTGCTTTATGGTGCATAAGAATGATGTCGGTATAGGTATAACCGATGATAGTTTAGTTAGGGAGAGGTTAAAAAAGGAAATTTCCACTTTTTGTGGAATAATTTGTACATTTTGACTTATGGGAAAATGATAGAGCACGAATGAGTTGTGCTTTGTTGAGAAAAAAGTGATGGACGAGACCCTATTGAGATGGAGAGATCCAATTAGTTAGAGGAGCCAGGTAGACGGGTCCATAAGATAGTGTAGAGCGAGGTAATTTGTGGAGATAGTGGAGGTAGATTGTGGCATGGCGGAGGTGGGAGAGGGTTTAGGTGGACCACTAGTGCAGTAGCAAGACATGCCACCATGCCAATGACACTAGGATGAGGTAGGTTCTCAACCATTTAGCGTATGAAAATAGAAAAGGGTGATATGGGTATGGGTTTTTCGGTAGTGAAATATAATTAAATTTGTGGCTAAAATTGGTGAAATGAGGGAGGGGGAGGTCCAAGGTTGGGTAAATAGGTTTGGGAAGAGGTTTAGGTTAGCTTTGGGTAGGGTAGGATTGGTGATTAGGCTAGTTTGTAAAAGGTTTTTGGAAAATGGGGGGATTGAATGGATTCGTCTTCACGTGAGGATGTGACAGACTTGGTTAAGGTTTGGTCGAAATTTCTTGGAAAATGTCGGCATCAGTTATGTACCAGGTGACCGATGTCAGTCACAAGGGACCGATGTCAGTCATAAGGAACCAATTCTGGTTGGGTTTAGAGGAGAAGAGATCAATAGGGAGAAAATGTTGGGAAAATAAGGGTAAGGGATGGGAGATAGAAGTAAGGGGAGTGATTATGGTAAGGGTAATATGTTTACAAAGGGGTAGTGAGTAGGGAATAGGTATAAGGTGCATGAAAAGATTGGTTTAGCAAGGGAAAATCATTAGAGTGAGTACAATAAGTAATAAGGGTTAGGGACAAGGTTTATTAGGTATAGTATGTGTTTAGTATGGGAAGGTTTGACAATAGTGTGTTTTGTTGGGTGGAGATGAGGGACTAGCTACGAGATGTGGGTTAGGGCTAATGCCCCTACTCGTGGAGGTATGAGGGAGTGCAATAGCTGATGATTATAGTTCCATGTATGGTAGAGGTTTGGCCTGAATTGGGTCATATGCTATTGACACGTAGTCCAGAGATGATTTTTATGGTCATCCTCATTAACGAGATGGGACTTAGTTACCAATACCTTCCATCTACTGATGGGTGAGATCACTGTCACCCTGGAGGATGTGTATAGGATCTTGCGGTTACCGATATTGTGGGCACAGGTGTATTCTATCTCCTCAGAGGCATCTAAGGATTTGATGTTAATTATGTTTGGTGAGGGGTTGGTGAAGATGAGGTTTTATAGTGCCAGTATGAGCTATGGAGATATGTATTGGGCCCATCTAGAGGAGATGAGACTAGTGGTATTACTGATGGAGGAAGTCTGCTGCTTTACATTCTTAGACATGGAGGGTGGGAGATTCCCATGGGAATTGATGGGGGTTATTCATGACATGATGGAGGATAAGACCTAGTTTGCATGGGCACTAACATTCTTGGTGTAGCTATATAGAGAGTTATGGACCTATGAGAGGCTACGAGAGGTTGGCTTATGTTGTACATTTTCTACTACATTGATTGGGGCATATGAGAAAATCATGTTTATGTGTCTAGTTGGTATTCCCCATCCATATGCATTTGAGGTGGTCTTGGTCTAGATAGGCTACAAGAAATGGGTACCTACTATTGGAGAGCACTAGACTTTTAGGGCTACACACAATGTAGCCTATTATAAAGAATTTTTAGAGGGGATATCTAATGTGGACATTATTTGGAGGCCATATGTGGGTTTTCCATCATATGGGTGGATGGGAGAGGAGATATAGGAGCTACGAGATGCTCCAATGGATAGAGAGGTGACACGTAAGAGAGCATGAGATGATACATGTTAACATGGTCAAACGGTAGTTTGGACTACTACAAGAGGTATACCCCCACCATTCCCAAATTATAGGAAGGATGAAGTGGAGAGGCCTTTGCTTCTACCACAACCGACATTGTTAACAGGGTAGAAGGAGCAGGTAGTAGACCCGGCGGATTGATGATGCTATGGTTACTTAATAGATATAGTAGTGGTGGGGGCACACATTTATGAGAAGTACCACTAAGGCTGGAGAAGTTAGAATTAGCCACCATCACAGTGTAGAGGGATGTCCTACATAGGTAGGTGGCTACCCTGATTACATAGTTGGGGATAGTGCAGGGGTAATTGACAAGTTCAAAGGTAAAGGTCGTTATTTTGCAGAAATAGGTGGCCAATCTACGAGCCCAAGTAGCTAAGGATAGTACTCACATAGAGTGGAGATGGGGATGGGGAATAGGTTGTCACATTATAGGCACATATTACAGGTTTGCAGGGCTAGTTGGCCATTTTGCACTAGCACATTTCGGCCCTTGAGCCCGAGATACGAGTAAGGGTGGGAAAAGGTCCCTCAAGATAGGAGCAGGCATAGGGGAAGAGTCCCTCTTTACAGTACTAGTAGAATAGGGTCTTGAGAGATAGGTATAGGGACTAAGGCCAATGGCACCACCATAGATAGTACCTATAGGCAAGTTGAGGGATTCCTTAGGCAAGGTGAGGTATTAGCAAGATCATCTGATGGCTGCAAGGATAGATTCCCTATCTTATGGAGAGTATAGAGCATAATAGGAATTGAGTGAGAGGACCAGGTCATGCACCCATAGTGTGGAGAGCATAGGGGGTCATTGAGCCCCAAGACAGGGTCAAAGAGAGGCCACCAGTTCACAGAGGCTAGCCTCAGGTGAGGTACCAAAAGAGATTAGGCTAGGACCCATGGTGGGGGTGATATTTTAGCGAGATGCCACACCGTAGTGGAGGAGGAGGAGGAGAGAGGTGATATAGATATGAAGGATATCTAGTAGGGTGATGTCTAATAGCCATATGTACCTCTTATTTTGTATAGTTGTTTATTTTTGATATATACTATCCTGTGTGTTGAAGAGAGTGAGGATGTAGATGAGAGTTTTTGTTATTTTTGATCATATACTTATCTGCGTGCTAAATATGGTGAGGATATCTATGAGAGTTTTTGAGAGACTAATATTTATTTATATCCATGTACACATGTGTGTATACATAGACTTTGATTTTATAGTTGATGGTACTTATAACATGAATGGGGTTATTGATTTTAATTTTTGTTATTATGTGTGTATGTGATGGAAACTAAGTGGATTCGGATGATGGAGTCAAATTAGGCATGACTAAGTCAGGTTGGGTTAGCTATGATTAAGTCAAGTTGATTTAGGAATGGTTTAGTAAGGTTGGTTTAGGTATGTTTGAGTCGGGTTGGTCTAGGCATGGTTAAGTTAGGTTGGTTTAGATATGGTTCAAGTTGGTTTAGGCATGGTTGAGTCAAAGTTGGTTTAGGTATGATTGAGTCAAGTTGGTCTAGGCATGATTGAGTTAGGTTGGTTTAGGTATGGTTGAGTCAGGTTGATTAAGGCATGGTTGAGTTAGGTTTGTTTTGGTATGATTGATTCATGTTGATTTAGGCATGGTTGATTCAGGTTTTATTTAGGCATGGTTGAGTCAAAGTTCGTTAGGAATGGTTGAGCTAGGTTGGTTAGGCATGTTTGAGTTTATAATTCATTAATTTGTGTAATTAATGATAGTATGGATCATGTCAAGATGATTTATAGGAAAATGTATGTTTATGGTAAAGAAATGGTAGATTTGATAAAATGAATGTGTAAGTTATGATGGTAAAGATGTTTAACAATTGTTTATTGTTTGGTTTAATTCCTAGTTATTGATATAGAAAGGAAACTAACTAGGGTAGAATAGGAAAGGGAAAGGGGAAATTGGTTAGGGTAAAGAGTGGACGAGCTAACCTCTAAGGGCCCCATGTCCTCAAAGTGATGCCTACATAGTCCCGGTGAACATGGACCTCAGGCGAGATGTTGTTCTCCCATAAACTAGGGAAGATTAGGAGGAAGTAGAGGAATGGGTGGATAGGTTTTAAGAATGGTTGAATGTAGGTCATAGGCATGATTGAGTTTAGGGCGTAGGCATGGTTGAGTGTCGGTCATAGGCATGATTGAGTTTTGTTCGTAGGCATGGTTGAGTTCAGGTCGTAGGCATGGATGAGTGGTTTTTAAATATAAGTTTCGATGATTGGTTCTGTATAGGATAATCAATAAGTAATGAGGAAGGATAAATAGTAAGAGGTGGTAGAAGATCCACTGAATTGATAAAAACCTAATGAGTTGACCATACCTAAGAGGGATTTATGAATGTAATATGCTAAAGGTGTTGCATAATGGATCATTCTAAGGGTGAAGAAAGTTGCATAATCACAAAATGTGGTGTTTGCAACATGTCCCTTGAGTAAAGATGAAATTAGGATAAAAATGAAAGGAGGTGAGAATGGGTGGTTGAGCATAATGTAGTGTATTACAATGTATCTTTAGAACAAGAAACCCAGGATAAAAAATAGGCTAGTCCATGATGAAAATTTCATCTTTTTCTTCATTTGCTTGTTTTTAATAGACTGATCGATGCGTAAATTCTATATGGGATGAGTATATTATCTCCTTGAGGTCTTCATGAAGCTAATCAATGTTGGAAGCCTTTGGATATTTTTATTGGATTTTTGAAATAACTTGATATAGTTGTCGTTCAAGGAGAGTCGATTCATTTATAGCGGTGGAATTAGAGTGTAGATATGTCCCTTTTGAGGACATCATCTTTTGCTGGAATTTTTAATCAACGAGTTATATCCCCTTTTTTGTGGACTTTTAAGTCATGGACAAGACTATAGAGGAAGATTAGGTTCTTGTTAGAAGGCAATACCATAGCACACAAAAATTAACTATGAAATAGGTAGTTGTGAGTGATGAACAACCATGGGATTCCATCTTGAAGAAGATGAAAATTATCCATGATAATCGTGTTATGAGTAGATCGTGGTACTCATATTGAAGATAAGCTAAAAGGTGATGGGTAATCACATGATTCTTGTTAGTCAAGGATCCTAAAAATGGGTAATATAGAAGGAAAAAAATGCTTAAGGGATGAGAAATCAATTAATAGAAAGTGGTATAGAACTTAACATCAACAATAAAATGGTTAAAGATTCAAGGAATTAAGGGGATCAATTTTGGGTGTAACTTTGAGTGAAGACAAATGATAAGCACTTGATCCATAGGCATGCGTAATGATATAGGGTCCGAGCCAATTAGGAGCAAATTTTCCCCATTTACTTTTCTCCTTTTTGGTTACATGTTGATATTCCTTTAGGACGAGGTCACCAACCTGAAAGGTCTATTCCTAAACATGTTTTTCATAGGCACATTTGATACATTTTTGGTAGATTTGGATATAGTCAAGAGCATTGAGATGACGTTCATCTAATAACTCAAGTTGCACCAAACAATCTTGAGAAAGTCATCATCGTTGAGCATGTCTTGTAGTGAGATGCAGAGAGATGGAATCTGGAATTTGAGAGGTAAGACAACCTGGTACCATAGACCGAGAAAAGGGGTGGCAGCATTTGAAGTGTGAATACTAGTATAATAAGCCCACAGGAGAAAGGAATGTGCGTATGCCAATCTTTTCTAGTATCATTGACTACTTTTATAAGAATTTTATTCAAGGTTTTATTGGTTGATTCAGCTTGACCATTGGTTTGTGGGTAATAGGGTGACAAAAAACTGAGTTGGATGCCAAATGCATCACATAGTTTGTGTAGGGTTTTGTATTTGAATTGTTTTCCATTATCAGTGATGAGGCGGTGAGGAACACTAAAGTGAAAAATGATGTGATAGTTGATGAATTCACATATTTTCTCATCTTTTGTAGAAATGAGGGAATGGCCTCTATCCATTTGATGTAATATTCGTGTAGTGGTTATGATCCATTGGTGGCATTGTGAAGAATGGGGTTGATCTCATCGAAAAGATCCAAACCCCATTGAGAGAAAGGCAAAGGTATCATGCAACTTGTAAGGCATGGATAGGTGTGTGATGGAGATTAGCATGTTTCTAGCATTTCACACAATGTTTAACATACTCACAATGATTGCGTTTTAGGGTTTGCTAATAATAGCCTAGGAAAATAATGTGTTTTGACTTAATGGTGTAGGGAGTTTCAGAAATTGTAAAAAGATAAACCTCGTAAATCTTTGACAAACTATTATCTTTCCTCTTTTGCATGCAAGTGTTGACATGTGATCTTTTTTTTTTCTAGATAAGGAGTGTTCCTTTGATTTTTGTAAATCATGCTTGCCATGGATGAGTCATTTCTACTCTTGGATTCATTGGGATGAAATGATATTGCTTGCAAAGAATCCATTTTTACTTCTGATAGATAAGTTATAATCTAGAAATGAAGTTTGTAAACTTATCTCTTTTTATTAAAAATCCATGGATCAATTCCATTGATCCAAGTTATGTTTTAAATATTCTTACTTGATTTGAATGGTAAACTAACATTCATAGGTTAGAGGACATAATGGACTGAACTCTTGTATGTTTACAAATTCTTTTATCTTCTTGAAAGATCATGCCTACATTTTGTTGTATGTTATGTGCTCGGATATTTTTGAATGATCTCTTCAGGATGCTTAACGGTGTTAAGTGGAACAAGACTTGCTTCAAAACTATTGAGGAAAAATATAAGTTCTAGACCTATTTGGGATGGCATCCTAACCTAATTTGCATGTACTAAGTTGGGATGTGGGGAAATAACCTAAGGTGATGCTAGGTTTATTTCTAACCTAATACCTAATACTATATGGTTATGAATTGTGACCTAACCTAAGATGGAAATTTACCTATTGAAATGTTTCTAAACCTAAGGTAAATAATTTTAAAAATATCCTATGGTCATATCCTAAGCTAATGGAATCTACCCTAAACTAATGAAATGTGGAAAGGTGACCTAAGGGTCATATGACAAGTGGGAAGCTTGGTGACGATTCCTAAGCTATTAATGTGATTTGATTTTTGGAAATTAATAAGATAGTGTACTTCCAGTTTAGGTAGAAGCATGAAATTTTGTGGAATTTATAGAGACATCACTAAGGTTTAGTGATGCATGCAAAAAGTTGAATTGGGTCTCGCCAATTTTGGATGGTGGTGGCGAAGAGAGATAGGAAGAAATTTGAGAGTTAATGACATTAATGAGCCTCATTTTGGTGAGAAAACCACCTTGGAAACCATGAGGGTGGATTTATTGGTGTTTTTTTGGTCATTCATGCTTTACGATTTTTGCTCTACATGGAGCTATTTGGTTCTTCGAACCAGCAGTTCTATTTTCAGTTTGAAGCTATTTTTGAGTTCCTTGATCTATTTTCGATTAAAGGGAAGTATATGATACATTTGAGAAAGAATTTTTTAGTTTTTGATCTTGCTTGGAGAAGAAGAAGTTTTAGAGGATCAGCTAAAAGTCTTCTTGAATCGACAGAAGCACTATTAGGCATGATAGGATCTATCCATTAAGATTTCTTGCTTTTCTCAAAATGTTTCATTAAAAAAACTCTGCTCTCATGAGATAATGCATTTCTTTTTTTTCTAGTTATTTTCTTTCTTGTTGAAATAATCTCTGTGCTTTTTGGTTATGAAACCCTGTATGATAAAGTTGTTCTTGGTTGTTATCTATGAGTGATTTAAATGATGTAATGCATTTAGAATCATTGAGGATTTTGTGTTTTGATTGAAATATGTATTCCAGACTGCTTGCTCGAAAAAGAGTTTGAGTAAGTTATTTTTGTTTTGAGCTTCGAAATGGAAGTATCTTTTGAAATTAGAACGTAAATGGATACTTTTCTCTGATGCATCCTTGAGTTTTTAAAAGTTGTAATACTCTTTTTATAGTTTGTATGGGTATATATTTAACGCATTACAAGAACACGAACTCCAGCGTGAAAACATGGAATGGATATCTACTTCCCATTTGGTAGGTAAACCTATGTTATTCAAATTGATTGTCTTGGATTGTTTTTGAAAGGTAGAAGAATACCCTTCTAAATTGTATCTTGTTTTGTGAAGTTTTAATACTTCTTTTCAAGACTATATTTGTATACTATGCCCTTCAGTAATAAATTGAACTCGTGAGAAAAATGGTTAATGGGTGTTTGAGGTTTATGGAATTTTTTGTGTTATGTACTTCAACTTGTATAAGATCTTTAAAGAAATATCTTGTTCTTATTTTATATTGTTTAAATCTCCACTGCTTCAAATCATAATTCGATGGGAGTTGGGTAAGTTTTTTTATTTGGAATTACTATTACAGTTGAGCTCGTGAGGAGATAAGAATGAAATTTGTCTTATACTTTGGTTTTTTGTTACTTGAAGTATCTTCTCTGAAACTCTGTAAGGTGATTATTGGTTTATTGAAACCTCTGGAAGATGAGTGTTAGCATAATTTAGCATAGGCATATTTATTGCATTTTATTGCATTGTCTTTTATTTAATAATGTGCAACATGTGCACTCTAGTCTAGTGACTTGCATTCAATATTGTTATGTTGGATAACATTCAATATTGGTATTAGTAGTAATTACATGTGCATGTGAGATGGGTCTTATCATCTCGTAGTTGGTGTCTGCTAGGGTGTCATGTCTATCCATATGAGGCTATCTAATATCTATAAATATTACAGCTCTTGCATTGTAATGTAATCTGATTTCATGATCAATAATATTTGTGAGGCTTCCGTCCCTCTTTGGTCATTGCAATCTTATTCTATTCTATCATTTGGTATATAAGCTATACCATTATTATCATTTGGTATCGAGCGAGGTTCTATCCAAGCAAGGTTGAAGAGGAGCACTATTGGAGAGGATCCATTGGAGAAGAAGATCTGCATCAAAGGAGAGCCATTGAAGCATCCTGCAGCCTCCATTCCTCCCAAGCATCCATCAACTAAAATTTGACCTATCCACTTATTTGGAAGGTAAAATTTTATTTATTAGTCATTGGCATAGTCAATTGATCTAACATATTGGCGGAATATTTCAGATTTGGAGATCTTTAAAAAAAAAAAAAAAAAAAAAGATTTGTGAAAGATCTTAAAAAAAAAAAAAAAAAGAGAGAGATCTTGAAAAAAATAAATTTGCAGATCTAAAAAAGAAAAGAAAAAAAGATCAGATCTAAAAAAAAAAAAAAAAATCAGATCTGAAAGTGGAGGTGTGAAGAATTCGGGAGCAAAGGTTGAAGCAGTCCCGTCAACAAAATTCCAGCAGATAACTCTTAAAAAAAGGACATAACTTTTACATACAATGTCATATTGATGTGCCGTTTTTTTTTCTGGAAAGATAAGAAGGAGGTGCACAACTTTGCAGTTTACATCATCTTCAGATTTGGCCTCTAAATGTGACGAAAAGTCTGTACAAGTCGGATCATGTTTTTTTGAAAAAAAAATCAGATCTAGCTGGTAAATTGGTAAGATCTCAAAAATTAAGATTCTGATTCTTCTGAAATTTTGTGGGTTTCAAGATAAATATTGTATGATGCTGCTGTCAAAATTTTAGAAAAACCTAGATCACGGTTTGTGAGAAAAGCTAAAAACAATATTCAGATTGTTTGTTTGGATCTTGGGAACAAACAGGTCAGCGGTTCGATTCCCACTCTCTCCATATTTTTTATTAAATTTCTTTTTTGGAAAATTTGGAGAAATTAAATTTTTTTGGGAGATTTCTAAATTTAGAAGCTCACCAAACACATTTAGAGCCACCGCTAAATTTAGCGGAAAAACACCTATTGGGGGTAAAAAAATATTTTTGGCCTAAATTGTGTATTTTGTGATTCTAGACCCTTTTTTGTAAAGAGGGGGGACACAAAAACTTCATTTTGATGTATTTTTGGAGCATGTTGTAGTAATCTTGGTGCATAAAGTGAAAAAAAAAAAAAAAGTGTAAAATTTTCATTTTATGTTTGGTTCTATCACACGAGATCTTTGATCTCATAAAGAAATGTCTCAAATATATACGGTGCCTCTGGGAAGCGCTTACGGGTGATGCCGTCGCGACTACTACTGCACTTAATGCCTAACATAGCTGCCTAAACGTCATCTGGGCATCGACCCTATAAAATCGACGGGGAGTAATAAGGACACAATACACACACATTTGAGCCCTCCCATCCGTTTGTGCTTGCACAAACCCCTCTCCGTATTGTCTAAGTACCACGTACTAAATTCTTTCACGTGTGTTAACACCTCTTTCCGTACTGATGGGTATATTGAAAGGGTGATCTTCTTCCACGTACCGACGGGTATATCGGAAGGGAGCGTATATAGAAAGGTTTGGTATATCGGCCTGACGGTATATTGAGAGGGAGACCATAAACCTGGAGTGATAAGAGCCTTACCCTTTGTCAGAAATTCAGAGTTTCAAAATTCAGATTGCAGAAATGGGTGCACAAGCACCAAAGTTCTTCTTGCCAGATTCACAACTGCTTAGAGGAGACAACTATGCTGCATGGAAACCGAAGATCAAGACGTTACTTGAGTTTGAAGACCTATGGACAGTTGTAGATGGACAAACAACAAGATCACTTGATGATGGAAGACAACAAGCTCAATTTGACAGGGCCAATCAAAAGGCCAAGTTGATCATCTTGTTTGGCATAACAGACGATGTGCAACCCCACATTAGAGATGCCACATCGGCCAAGGATGCATGGGATAAGTTGAGCACAGTCTATGAGGCAAAGAACAAGAATGCCATCCTCAACCTACTATCACAACTGCATACTCTCAAGTTCAAGCACAATGAGAAGGTTGAAGTTTTTTTGAGATGAGTTGCTACTTTGAGGGCATCTCTATTAGCATTGGGAAAAGAGATAAGTGATGAATACCTCGTACCAATTGTGTTGCGAGCACTTCCTCCTTCCTACAGAATCTTTGTGACAACTATCAATATGAGTGAACACACAGTCACCTTTGAGAAGTTGGTCAATCTACTTCAACAAGAAGAGGCAATGAACAACAAAGATCAGGAAGATGAGCAAGCACTATCTTCCAATCATAAAGGAAAGGGAAAATTTCAGTCCAATCACAAGAAGTCCCAACAAAACCAAAGTCAACGAGACAACACCAAGAAGTGTCCCATTTGCAATAGAGGGGGACATGACATCAAAGATTGTTGGTACAATTCCTACAAAAAGGGTTCATCAAGTAATTCAAAACCCAATAACCAACAGGGTAACAATAATTCAAATAAAGGGAAGTCCAACAACAACAACAATCAAGGGCAGAAAAATGGTAATTGGAAAAGAAAACCCAAACAACAAGGGTACATCGCCGAACATGAGGATGATTCAGATGAAGGACACCACATGTATTCTGCTCAATTTGATGAAGAAACCAAGTCCACGCAAGATATCTGGTATGTTGACTCGGGTGCAACTCGACACATGACCTGGGACGTAAGGATTGGTTCTACACACCGCGTGACTCACCTAACAAGAACCATGTGTCATTAGGTGATGACTCATCATACAGTGTCAAGGGGATTGGAAACATTTCACTACCTCTTGGAAAGCATGACTGCAAAATCACAAATGTATTGTATGTACCTGGGTTGACCAAGAATTTGCTATCGTTAGTCACTCCTTGATCACAACTTGAAGTTGGATTTTGACAGCAATAATGGAGAAAAAGTGTGCTTGATAAGAGATAAGTCAAGAGGTTCCAAGATTGTAGCAAGAGCCTCCAATGTGACATGTTCCAACTTGATTTTGTCCACAAGGATGATCAAGCTCTAGTGGCCAAAGACACACAATCTACAGAACTATGGCATCGCAGATATGGTCACATCAGTTTTGGCTATCTCCAAACACTTCAAAAAGGCAACATGGTGAAAGGATTGCCTATACTCAAGAACAACACTGACAAGTGTCATAATTGCTTAGTTGGAAAGCAACACAGAGTACCCTTCCAGAAGAACACATATAGAGCTAAGGGAAAGCTTGATTTGGTGCACACCGATCTTTGCGGGCCCATGCAACCAAGTCATTCTGGATGTCAATACTTCATGCTTTGTGTTGATGACTACTCAAGAAAGATGTGGATATATTTTCTAAGAAACAAGAGTCAAGCCTTTGAGACATTTTAGAAGTTCAAAGCACTTGTTGAGAATGAAGTTGGTCACAAGATCAAAACTCTCCGCTCAGATCGAGGGGGGGAATTCACAAGCAATGAGTTCAAGACTTACCTGGAAGCTCATGGGATTCGTCGAAAAATGCCTCCTACTCACACACCACAACAGAATGGTATAGTTGAGAGAAGGAATCGTACTATCATGGAAATGGTGCGATGTATGATTGATGAATCAGGTTTAACAAAGACATTTTGGGTAGAAGCTGCAAGAACTGCAGTCTATTTGTTGAACAGAGTGCCCACAGTAGCTCTTGAAGGAGTGACACCTCAAGAAGCATGGTCAAATCGGAAACCATCAATTTCACACCTAAGAGTATTTGGGTGTAAAGCTAGCATGCACATACCCAAGAAGAACAGGAACAAGTTGGATATGAAAGCTGAGAAATTGATATTCATTGGATATAGTGAAGAAGCACTTGGGTACAGATTATGGGATCCGAAAGAAAAGAAAGTATACACAAGTAGGGATGTTGAGTTCTTTGAGAAGAAACAAGCAGATGCTCCACTCAACGACTCAACAAACATGCAGAATACACCTCTTGTGAAGACAGAATTTGATGTTCCCACTGAAGATGATAGTGATGAATTGGATGATGGTGAAAACTTGGATCCACCACAAGCCAATGGAACAGCTAAGAAGTTACCTAAATGGTATACTCAATTAATAAGAGATGCAAATTTGGATGAAGCACCTAGCACATCATCCAATCCTGGACCTAGAACTCGTAGTCAAGCTCGTGAAGAGGTCAATTATGCCCTAATGAGCAGAGTTGTTAAAACAGTTGAGCCATCTACAGTTCAGGAAGCCCTACAATCAAAATCTTGGAAAGATGCCATGGATTCAGAGTATCAGTCAGTGATGAAGAACAACACATGGCAACTTGTCGACCTTCCACCAGGGAAGAAACCCATTGGATGCAGATGGATATTCAAGACTAAGTACAAATCAGATGGGACTATTGACAAGTATAAAGCAAGGCTTGTAGCAAAGGGGTATGCACAACAAGAAGGCATTGATTATGAGGAGACATTTGCTCCCACAGCCAAGATCAAGACAATCAGGATGATCTTTGCTCTAGCTACACAATTTGGTTGGAAAGTCCACCAAATGGATGTGAAAAGTGCCTTTCTTAATGGAGATTTGCAAGAAGAAGTCTATATGACTCAGCCAGAGGGTTATGTAATACCAGGAAAAGAGATGATGGTATGCAGACTCATAAAATCTCTATATGGCCTAAAATAGGCACCCGGGCATGGTACATCAAAATTGATGAGCATCTCATAAGTCATGGATTCGAAAGGAATCCTTATGACCCCAATCTCTACCTCAAAAAGCAAGGGGGGGAGATTGTCATTGTGGTTGTTTATGTCGACGATCTAGTCATTACAGGTAGTTCTGTGAAGATGATCGATGCAACAAAGAAGGATTTTAATCGATCGTTCGACATGACAGATCTCGAGCTCATGCACTATTGTCTTGGGTTGGAAGTATGGCAAAAAGAGAATCATATCTTTGTGTCACAGTTGAAATACACCAAGAAAACGCTCGAGAAATTCAGGATGATGGACTGTACTCCTATTGCTACACCTATGGAAGCGAGACTTCAGTTATCTCGTTCGATCCATCACCACCGGTGAATGCAACTCTCTATCGGCAGTTGATCGGGAGTCTCATTTACCTGACATATACTAGACCAGATATTAGCTTTGCTGTCAGCTATTTATCACGCTTCATGCAAGAACCAAAAATATGTCATTGGAAAGCAGCAAAGAGAATACTGAGATATCTAAAGGGTACAGTTGACCTTGGTCTAGAGTACAAGAAGAACGACAACTTCTTCTTGACCGGATATTCAGATTCAGATCATGCAGGAAACATGGATGATAGGAAGTCAACATCAGGCTTCGTCTTCTTTATGGGATCTGGACCGATATCATGGGGAAGCAAGAAACAAAACTTTGTTTCTCGCTCTTCTACAGAAGCAGAATATAGAGCTGCAGGTGAAGTTGTTTGTGAAGCAATATGGCTACGCCGAATACTGGAAGGAATTGGTCTACCACAACAGAAATCTACTCTAGTATATGTTGATAATGAAGGAGTTCTAAAGCTTGTTCGCAATCCAGTATTTCATGAGAGAACCAAGCATATTGAAGTATAGGTTCATTTCATACACGAGCATGTCTTGAAGCACAACATACAGCTCCATTTCTGTCTACCAATTGAATGAGCAGAGAAGGTAGATGTTTTCACTAAGTCACTGCACGTGACAAATTCACACTGTTCAGAGATTTCCTCTCCACTTCATTGGAAACTATGCAAAATTAAGGGGGGGAATGCTAGCATAATTTAGCATAGGCATATTTATTGCATTTTATTACATTTTCTTTTATTTAATAATGTGCAACATGTGCACTCTAGTCTAGTGACTTGCATTCAATATTGTTATGTTGGATAACATTCAATATTGGTATTAGTAGTAATTACATGTGCATGTGAGATGGGTCTTATCATCTCGTAGTTGGTGTCTGCTAGGGTGTCATGTCTATCCATATGAGGCTGTCTAATATCTATAAATATTACAGCTCTTGCATTGTAATGTAATCTGATTTCATGATCAATAATATTTGTGAGGCTTAGTCCCTCTTTGGTCATTGCGTAATCTTATTCTATTCTATCATTTGGTATATAAGCTATACCATTATTATCAATGAGATGGTTGTCTTTATTTGAATTTTTGTTTTATGTTTGAAATACTCTGGTAGTCGTCCTTCTCCAAGTCATTATGGTGATTATCTTCTTAGGTCTATTCAACTTTCTTAAGTTCGATTTTCTATCCTTTTTGGGCTTGGGTGAGGTGGGGAAAAATTACTTGCCAAAAATGGAAACTTCTTTGATGTTTGTTAACGTAACATGTTATGAGCTGATTGTGGTACGTTCATGGGAATTGTTGAATGTATAATCAACTTTTGGACTGTTATTTTTGTATATGGAACCAACCAAACCGTTTTGTTTTATAGGCTTTATTGATCTCTGTTTATTTGTGTGGAATCGAATGTCTTGTCAATTCACAGCAGTGTTCAGCTGAGCCTATCCTGTAGAAAGGAAAACTTAACCATTTCTTGACTGACTATTTTTAATGGTTGAGTCATGCATCATTATGAAATTGTTTTTAGATATACTTTTCTTTGTGCACTCAACGGATGATTTCTTCCTTCTCTGTTTGGTCATGGTTAAGGGGTGATCCTTTCTTAGTCTTACTTTATTTTGATGGAACAAATGGCTTCACTTAATTACTTAAATCTTAAATGATATAGAAAGATTCATTAAGGTTACAATTAAGTTAATAATTGTTTTTTTGGGTAGGATGTTGAATCTTCTTTTCTGAAGATGCATATGAGAATTCACTTTAACCGAATGATAAAGGAAATTGTAAAATATTTACTTTTCAACTCATTCTCCTTTCTTTATATAGAACCTATCTTTGGTTAAATTGAATAAATTCTATTACTTTTATTAAGTAATTTAATAGTAATTGTAACTAATTACTTGTCCACTTAAATTGTATTTAAGGAAATTAATAATTGTTTCAATTAATTGAAATTCAAAATTTTTCTTTGGGAAATACTTTTGTATTGTTAATAAGAGGCCTAATCTAAGAACCTAGGTTATATTTATTTGATTAAGAATTAGGCTACCACATTTGAATTGTGAATCTCTTATTTATTTAAGTTGTTTGATGATTCATCTTAAAAACGTTACGATGCTCAAATGAATTTGACTATACATGTTTTATGGGAACTTGGTAAAGATGACAATAAGGTCTTTGATTATGAAAGTAACTCTTTTTGTTTATATAGTGAAGTTAATTCTATATTTCAAATTCAGGAAGAATTATGAAATAATTTAATGACAAGAGTTGTTATTTGATATAAATAAGTAATTTTTAGGAATATAATTATTTGATATAATGCGGTTGTTAGTTGATCATGTTATGATATTTTCTTAAAAGTGAATTCATATTGTTAATTTTGCTTCTTTCATGCTTGTTATTACTTATGTTTTATTTGAATAATTACATTAATTATTTCATTATAGGAGAGTTGTTTTAATGGAACAATTATTGGAATGCACTTCATTTTAATGTTTACTTCTTATCAAGCCCATTTCAATGAACTGACTGTCTTAGCAATTTTTGCAGATGGAATTTGTAAGTGATAAAAGAAGGTGATAACTTTTATGATGTATTGGCTGATTTAAGTCTGGCTCTTTTATAGAGAAGTCCGATTCATTGTTGAGTTGTATTGAAAAAGAAAAGTTGTATTCTTTAATGATTTTAATGCTCATTGACATGTAATTTTTCTGAGATGCATAGTCTTGTAAATTGTGTATTTTATCATGATAAATTGAAAAGGTTGGAGATTTACTTGAATGGTTGTGTAATTTCTCTTGTAAATATTATGAAGGAAGTTTGAATACTATTTTATTGATATTTTCCATATTTTTTGTATTCTTATTTACATGTTGTCATTTGATAAGTTGGATGAAGAGAAATAGTTCTGTCTCTCTTACTAAGGTGCAACTGACTAAAAGTCTGCATAGGATGGCGTTCTTTATCTAAAAAAATATGGTATAATAAAGGGATATGTAATGAACATAAAATTAAACTATAGAAAGTGGGAAAGAACAAAAAGGGTATGATACACCCTAACAATTAATCATGTAGAGGAAGACTCTTCCTCTCTCAAAATAATGTAAAACAAAAGAAACCTATTTTTTATCGTTAATCATTTAGACTTCATTTTTATGAATTCTACTATATTTGAACCTGTGTGGTTGCTACACCTTCCTTGAATAGTTGAGTTACATTAAATTTAACCTTATGATGTTGGTTGTCCTATTTTTGGATAACTGCTTGTTAAGTCCAAGTTAATGAACATAAAAAGCAATCATGAGTTAATGAAGTTATTTAATATTAATCAATCAAATATGGATGAAGAACTTAAGAAGTGTTAGATGTAGGTTTTTGCAAGGTTGCTATAATCCAAATCTTAATAAAAAATTAATTAAGTGTTAATGACCTCCTAGAGGTATGTACATCGTGATGAAGTAGTTTTTTCAACAATAAAAGCGTACCTTCGAGAAGAATAAGGTCTTCTCAAGGATACGGTGTTGCAGTTGACATGTTACAACACCCTTCGGCATTAGTTCATCTAGATCTACACACATCTAGACTTGAACTTAGTTTCTATTTAGGTCAAGCTAGTAGCATGAATTGGAATAGGAAGTAGCTTTCTATGATTCAGGGTACCTAGGCACATTCGATCGACTTAGGTCGGTTGAGTATGCCCATATACCCTACCTCATCGTGAGCATATCCCTATAAAAAATTATGTCGCTAACCTAGGTTAGGGTCAAACCTTGGGCAAGTGGACTGAAAAAAGTTAGTAAAGACCATTCTAGATAACATAAGAGTGAGGTGAAGGATGTATTCGATTTGACGAATATGCCATCTAGGAATAGTAACATGAATAGTATGTTGGAAATCTTTGGCCAAAGTATCGCAAGCTACTGGTTGCATTTTCCTATGTCACCTAGTTTAAGGAACATGATTTCAGATGAATATTGGTAACAAATATTCAGATAGGTTCTTTAAACAGGTCACTTAGTACCCAGATTAGGGTAAGAAAACCAAGTATATGCATAGTATACATAAAAGTATTCAATACTTAAAGACAAACATGAGAGATCGGTTAGAGACCAAGTCATGCAATGAGAGATCAGTAATTCACTGAGTCATTTACAACTGCATATGGTTATCTGTTATGAGATTGATTGGCATGGAATGTGTGTTCTAAATTATGTTTTATTTAGAATAGAGAACATTGTGTAAAAAAATCCCTTATTTCTAAAGTCTTAAAATGGGAATGTTACATCTTGGTATTAGAGCTGAAGGTTGTAGCTCTTGGGCCTATTGTGTCCATAATTTGATAAAACTCAAATTTTCTTGTTAACAAAAAATGGTTAGAACAAGAGGAAATGTTGCAAATAATCCACCCCCTAGTGAAGATGCAAAGAACTACACAAAAACCGATGAGATCCTTACTTCCTGTTGGACATAAGAGATCATTTGACTATAATTGAACAACAAGTAATGGGAAATGAGGAGGTAGAAGATGTTGGTAATAATAATCCACCCCTAGTGAAGATGCAACAACTACACAAAAACCGATGAGATCCTTACTTCCTGTTGGACATAAGAGATCATTTGACTATAATTGAACAAGTAATGGGAAATGAGGAGGTAGAAGATGTTGGTAATAATAATCAACCACCTCCAGAAGATAATGCTAATTTTGGTGTTGATAATAACAATGTGAACATACCTGGTCGGAAAACAAAAAGGCTAGGCTAGTAATGGAATTCACTAATGATATAAAAAGGATGAGTCCACCTAAGTTTGATGGCACCACATTAGGAGATGGAACTGAAAATCGGCTCACCAAACTTGAGAATTACTTTACAATAAGGAACTTCCCAAAAGAAACAAAAGCAATATTGGGAGCATATCAACTTTCCCATAAAGCATCTTCATGGTGTGACACCATAAGGTTGAGTTGAATATTGATGAAACCAATATTACTTGGGATCAATTTAAAAGTTAATTTAGGCAATGTTATCTACCACAGCTTTATTATGATCATAAAATGATTGAATTTCAAAACTTAGTGCAAGGAAAGCTAAGTGTAACTGAGTATTGGGAGTGGTTTACTATACTCCTTAAGCATGTACCTTAGTATCAAACTGACGAGAAGTTTAGGATACAAAAATTCATCATGGGATTGAATCCCATTATAGGAGGAGAGGTGGATGTTCACAACCCAACCACTATGGAAGGGGTTGTTGAAAAATCCATAAGGCAGGAGCAGAAATTAAAGACATTTTTGCTCATAAGCGGGAAGTGAGGAAGAAAGTTCCCAACTCCTCTTCATCATCTCTTGCACCTAAGAAAGGACCATGGAATAAGTTTGGTATGAAAAGTAAGTTTTCAGCTGATAATAATAAGAAAACAACAACAAATAAGTTTGTTGGAAATCCACAAAATAACTTTGTCAAGAATAATAATAATGGATGAGAAGTCCTATGGAGGTCATAATGATAAATTTAAGGTGGATATAATTATGACCCTAAAAAGGGACCTGTATGAGGTTGTTATAACTATGGCAAGGATCATTATGCAAACCAATGTCCTTTGAAAAAGGATGATCATAATCAACAACACAAGATACATGTGCGTGGCCGACAAATAGGCTAAAAAACAAGTCATGCCCATAAAAGTTTCGAGTAAGTTATTTGGTATACCTATAACTATTATTTTTGATACAGAGCTACATAATGTTTTATTTCGGAAAATTAGCATCGAAACTAAAAAGAAAAGCTATAAAAATGGATAAAACATGGATTGTACATTATGGAAACACTTTTGTTCATATAGTTAGTATGTATCTTTTGGGAAGCAGTCCTTGACTTACCTATTTTTTCCACTAAAGTTGATATTTATGTTTCTCCTTTGGGGTCTAATGATGTAATCATAGGTGTTAATTTGTTAACTGAGCATAAAGAAAAAGTGGACCATTTTGAAAAACATATTAGTTGTTTAAATGACCTGTAAAAAAATAGCAGTGATTTAGGGTGTGAAACGTGAGATTTCAATTAGGAAACTATCATCTATACAACTTAAAAAGACCAAAAATAAAGGTTTTACCTTATATGTAGTAAATTTTTTGAATCCACTTAGGAAAAGAGCAATTTCATGGAACAATATCTGCTGTTATGAAAATATAGTGATGTGTTTCTCGGAAGAGTTACAGTCTTCCACCCAAAAAAAGAATTCAATTTCAGAATTAAAATCAAGCCCGGAGGAACCGAGCCTATTTTGAAGGCACCATCTTGAATGACTACTATTGAAATGGTAGAGCTTAAGGCACGATTACAAGAACTTTTTCTAAGGTTTTGATTAGACCGAGTGTTTCACCTTAGGAGCACCGATAATTTTTATGAAAAAGAAGGATGGAACACTTAGATTGTGCATTTATTACGAGAATGTTAAATAAAGAAACAATCAAGAACAAATATACACTCCCTAGAATTGATGATCTATTTGATCGGATGCATGGAGCATTAGTATATTCTAAGATATATATTTTATTTGGATATCATTAATTATATATTAAGGATGAGGACATTCATAAAACATCTTTTAGAACAAGGTATGGACATTATGAGTTCAGTTTTACCTTTTGGACTAACAAATGCACTGTAAATTTTATGAATTTAATGAATGATATTTTTCAAGAATACTTGGAAAATTTTTTGCTTGTATTCTTGGACTACATTCTCATATATTCTAAAAGTATTGAGGAACACCATGAGCATTTGAAGATAGTTTTACAAATTTTGAGAAAGAGACGGTTATTTTGTAAGCTATCTAAATGTTCTTTCTATGACACGAAGTACACTATTTGGGTCATGTTATAAGTAAGAATGGAACTGATGTAGATCCTTCTAAAATTGGAGCTATAATCGAGTGGCCTTCACTAAATAATCTATATGAAGTTATAAGCTTCATGGGTCTTGCTTTGAGTTACTATAGAAAATTTGTAAAAGATTTTTCAAATTTCTTTGCACCAATAACTTCATTGCAGAAAAAGGATAAGAAGTTTGTTTGGAATGAGAAATGTGAATCTACATTCAAAAATTTGAAGGATCAGTTAACTTCAGCACCTATTTTAGTTGTACCAGACCCTAATGGAGACTTTACTATTGTAATGGATGCATCCGGGGAAAGGTCTTAGAGGTATTTTGTTACAAAATGATCATGTCAAAGCTTATGAAAGTAGAAAACTAAAGTTACATGAGTTGAATTATGCTCCACATGATTTAAATCTTGTTGCCATTGTTCATGCACTTCAAATTTGGAGGCATTATCGCTTAGTAAACCTTTGGAATTAAAAATTGATCATATTGGTATGAAGTATATTTTCACTCAGCCAAATCTAAATGCAAGACAATAAAGATCGTTAGAGTTTTTTTCTCAATATGATTTTGACATAAATTACATTAAAGGAAAGGAAAATAGAGTAGCTGATGCTCTAAGTCATAGGAAGCACATTTCTGCTCTTATAACATTAAGAACTTAGTTTAAGGATGAAGTAAAAAGTGTTATGGAATATGATTCTTATTTTTAGCAAGTAAAAACAACACTTGCTGTAGAACCAAATGATGTGAGATATAAAGGTTTTCACTTTGACAATGAAGGAATCTTATGATTTGAAAATAGAGTATACATACCTTCGCTAAATGATTTAAGAAAGAAATTTTTAGTAGAATTTCACAATTCACCTTTTCTAGACACCCGATATTACAAAGATGTTGCTGATATAAAACATCAATATTTTTGGAAAGGGATAAAAAAGGATGTTATTAATTTTGTGACACATTGCTTGGAATGTCAACGTGTTAAAGATGAACATATGCATCCATCTAGTTTATTGTATCCTCACAACATACCACAATAAAAATAGAAAATAATAAGCATAGATTTTGTACAAGGGTTGCCTATGTCAAGAAATAAACATGATGTTATTTTGGTTGTTGTGGATAAACTAACAAAAGTAGCTCACTTTATTGCTGGTAATCTTAAGGATGATTCTCCTATTTTGGAAAAAAGGTTTGTACATGAGATTTTTATATTACATGGAGTACCTAAATTAATCATATCTGATAGAGATCCTAGAATGAATTCAAGGTTTTGGAAAACCCTTAATGCAGCTCTAGGAACTAAGCTGAATTTTAGTTCTGTGTATCATCCGGAAATAGATGGACAGATTGAAAGAGTTAATCAAGTTTTAGAGGATATGTTACGAATGTATTGCATGGATCAGCAATATAAATGGGAAGAGTACCTTCCATTAGTTGATTTTGCATACAATAACACATATCATGCCTCTCTTAAGATGGCACCTTTCGAAGCATTATACGGAAGAAAATGCAGAACCCCTGTTAGTTAGGACAACATTGAGGATAAAGAGGTAATTGGACCTAAAATCCTTATGGAAATGGAACAACAAGTTAAAATGATTCGTGAACGCTTGAAAGAAGAAGCAAATAGGAAAAAGAGTTATCGTTGACTTGAAGCGGGTTGATAGGAAATTTGAACTCGGTGAGGTCTTTCTTGAGTTAAACCAAAACAGAGTTCTATAACTTTTGGCGAGGCTACCAGGTTATCACCTTGTTTTGTGGGACCTTTTGAAATAGTCAAGTAATCAACCCCGTAGCTTATCGTTTAGCATTACCTCCTACTTTTTGTGAATGCATGATGTTTTCCATATTTCTTTTATTAAGAAATACGTTTCATATTTATCATGTGTTAAATTGGAATTCCTTGTAGGTCTAATACCCAAGAATAATTGTGGTTAAACCCTTGTGAGTGCTGGAAACTACTTGATTACACTTAAGAAATTGTGAAATAAGTCATTGTAAGGTCTAGTGGGACTATTCTAATGAAGAAAGTGCAACATGGGAAAATGGAAGATATGAAAACTAATTTTCCATACTTATTTGAATAGAATTAATTGATTCTATTGATTGATATGATTTGTGATTTTTTTATGACAATAAACCTTCCAGTTTAGGGTAGATATTTCATTGTTTAAAATAAACAACTAAGTAAATGTTGATTGTTTTGGGAATTTTAAAATTATGTTATGTTTTGAACATATGAAAAGAAAGTTAATAAAAATGATTGTCCTTGATGTAAATTGTTTTAAGGAGATAATCATCGGGATGATGATTCTTTTAGGAGGGAAGCATGTAACATCTTTGACAAACTATTATCTTTCCTCTTTTACATTGCAAGCATTGACATGTGATTTTTTTGGATAAGGAGTGTTCCTTTGATTTTTGGAAATCATGCTTGCCATGGATGAGTCATTTCTACTCTTGGATTCATTGGGCTGAAATGATATTGCTTGCAAAGAATCCATTTTTTCTTTTGATAGATAAGTTGTAATCTAGAAATGAAGTTTGCAAACTTATCTCTTTTTATTAACAAATCCTTGGATCAATTCCATTGATCCAAGGTATGTTTTAAATATTCTTACCTAATTTGAATGGTAAATTGACATTCAGAGGTTGGAGGACATAATGGACTGAACTCTTGTATGTTTACAAATTCTTTTATCTTCTTGAAAGATCGTTCCTACATTCTATTGTATGTTATGTGCTTAGATATTTTTCAATGATCTCTTCAGGACGCTTAACGATGTTAAGTGGAATGAGACCTACTTCAAGACTATTGAGGAAAAATCTAAGTCCTATACCTATGGGATGGCATCCTAACCTAAGTTGCACGTACTAAGTTGGGATGTGGGGAAATAACCTAAGGTGATGCTAGGTTTATTTCTAACCGAATACCTAATCCTGTATGGTTATGAATTGTGACCTAAACTAAGATGGCAAGTTACTTATTGAAATGTTTCTAAACCTAAGGTAAATACTTTTAAAACTATCCTATGGTCATATCCTAAGCTAATGGAATCTACCCTAAACTAATGAAATGTGGAAAGGGGACCTAAGGGTTGTATGGAAAGTGGGAAGCTTGGTGACGGTTCCTAAGCTATTAATGTGATTTGATTTTTGAAAATTAATAAGACAACGTACTGCCAGTTTAGGAAAAATTATGAAATTTGGTGGAAGTCTACGTGGAGACATCACTAAGGTTTAGTGATGCATACAGAAGTTTAATTGGGTCTTGCCAATTTTGGATGGCGGTGGTGAAGAGAGATTTAATGACTTTAATGAGCCTCATTTTTGGTGAGCAAACTTCCTTGGAAACCATGCGGGTGGATTTATTGGGGTTTTTGTCATTCATTCATTCTTTGCAATTTTTTTCTCTACATGGAGCTATCTGGTTCTTCGAACTAGCAGTTCTATTTTTAGTTTGAAGCTATTTTTGAGTTCCTTGATCTATTTTCGATTAAAGGGAAGTATATGAGACATTTGAGAAAGAAGTTTTTAGTTGTTGATCTTGCTTGGAGAAGAAGAAGTTTTGGAGGCTCAGCTGGAAGTCTTCTTCGAATCAACAAAAGCACTATCAAGCATGATAGGCTCTATCCATTAAGATTTCTTGCTTTTCTCAAAATGTTTCATTAAAATAACTCTCTTTGTCATGAGGTAATGCATTTTTGTTTTTGTTTTGGTTATTTTCTTTCTTGTTGAAATAATCTCTGTGCTTTTTGGTTATGAAACCCTTGCATGATAATGTTGTTCTTGGGTGTTATCTATGAGTGATTTAAATGATGTAATGCATTTAGAACTGTTGATGATTTTGTGTTTTGATTGAAATATGTATTGCAAAAACCGCTTTCTCGAAAAAGAGTTTGAGTAAGTTATTTTTGGTTCGAGCTTCAAACTAGAAGTCTCTTTTGAAAGTAAATGGATACTTTTCTCTTATGCATCCTTGATTTTTTAAAATTTGTAATACTCTTTTTGCAGTTTATATGGGTATATATTTAACACATAACAAGAACACAAACTAGGATGAAAATGTGGAATGGATATCTTGTTCCTAGCTGAACTCATGTAAACCTATTATAAAAATTGATTATCTTGGATTGTTTTTGAAATGTAGAAGAATATTCTTCTAATTTGTATCTTGTTTTGTGAAGTTTTAATGCTTCCTTTCGGGATTTGTATTTGTATAATATTCCCTTTAATAATAAATTGAATTCGTGAGTGAAATGATTAATGAGTGTTTGAGGTTTATGGAATTTATTGTGTTACGTACTTCAACTTATATAATATCTATAAAGAAGTATCTTGTTCTTATTTTATACTATTTAAATATCCTTGCTTTGAATCATAATTCAATGCGCTTTGGTTAAGTTTTATTATTTGGAATCAATGTTACTGATTGATCTCGTGAGGAGTTTTTCACCTTTTTCTTAGATTGTTTCTTTGAATTGTTGATAAAACAAATAGGGTAACGGGCATAGGAGGAATACCTATTCAAATGTTGGTTGATGGGTTTTTCACGTGTATGACTTCGAATCCACTTTGTTGACCATGAGAGCTTCCTTTTGGCTAGGAGGAACTACTTGTAATGAAAGCAAGACCACCAGAAAGAATTAAACAATATGGGTAGTGAACTGCCTAGTGTGAGCTAGATCCAGGAAGCATGGTACTTCCTAGATGGCTATTAGTCCATTGTTTTAAACAAATTAATTTTATAAATAAAGTAAATCCTAATGTTATGTTTAAAATGATTTAGGTATCTCACTTAAAAACATAATAAGAAAACAGATCTAATCTAATAGGCTAAGCTAGAATAGAATCCAAAGGTCAAATGGTTGGTTTTGGGTTCTCTAAAAGTCTAATAAAGGTCTTGGGTAGGTCACAGGTGAGTGACGGTGAGGTAAAATTAGGTGGATAGGTCTTTTTAAGGCTATGTGAGAAAGCACAGAGACTAGTGTCGGTCGAGGGTGATCAACCGCGATTAGGTATAACCGACGCCGGTTCTTATGAGATCGGGAAATGTCACGAGAATGGGGTTTTGCTCTCATTTTTATTACACAAAGGATTTGGTTGGTCAGGATGAGGTATTGGGTGACTAGAATAGGCTTTTTTGAGGTTTTAATGGGTCTATGGAGGTGAAAATGTTGGAGAAGGTCAATAAGGAGCAAGATAAATAATGGATGATAAAATAATTAAGAAATGAAATAACCAGGAAAGTGTGATGTTGTACTTACTTATATTTCATTCCTAAAGGTCATGTGTATGAAGGATGAAGGTGCTTGATGATGGGTTTGAAAGGCTGCAAGTGATCACCAACTGAAGAAAATCTTCTGCATGGGCTGCATGCACACTCCTCTTTGCTTAGATAGATCAAAACATGGCTGGGATGGTTGTGCAGGAGAAGATCCTCAATCTCCTTCCTTGGATGTGAATTCTTGTTGGAATTGGCTCTCTGAAGATGTGTTATCTCTCTAAGATTTGTTCTTGTTCGTCAACTTTCTTGCTTCCAACTTTTAGGTTCCAAGTTCCAACCTTGAGAATAAGGTTGTTTTAGGTTAAAAGGGGTAATCGATGGCGGTCCGGCTTAACCGATGATGTGATTAGGGGTAACCGACGTTGGTCAAGGTGAGATTTCCTAGGTTTACTAAACTAGGGAGATCCTCCTGATTTCCTTAGATCTCATGTCATTCTCCTGCAGATTAGACTTGGAGCCTTTTATGAGCATGCAGGAATGTGGTTAGAGGGAATGTAGGCATTGATTTTTAGGGCTTGGGTAATTCTTAGTTAGTTATGGTAACTTCTTTAAGAATAGGTCTTAGGTTGAGTTAGCTTGGTGAGGTGTCTAACTCGATTTGTATGTGGGGATATTATTATAATAAGATATTTAAATAATAAATATATTGAGGATAAAGCATTAAATTAATTAAATTAATATTAGTGGGGTGAAGGGGTCATGGTTAGGTAAATGTAATAACGGGGGCTTATATGTCGAGGGACGAAGGGCAAGTGTGACCTAATTTTAGTGTCTACATTTTTCCCCTTTTTGTTGCGTATCTTGTATTGGTAAGTGATGATAACAAAAATAAGATGTGGTTGCCCCATGTGAGGGTGAAGGTGATCCCCTCAATCAAGGAACCGACAAGGTAGCGAGGTTGAAGCGGTGAGTATTTTGATAAAAGGTAAATGTGAGGAAAAGGCAATTGGGTGTAGGGGAAAAGGGTGAAATGTCTACTCGGGTAATCTAGGTAATGGGTCGGGATCACAGTAAAAATAACAGTCAAATGCACACACACGTAGAAATTACAAAGATGCTACCGGATTGAATAGTAGGCAAAATCTACATCGTCTAAGGTTGATAGGTTTATCCAAACAAGGGTGAAGTGAATCCGGTATCCAAGGTATAGGATAAGGTCAGGAAACACAACGTAGGTTAGGTGCAGGAACGTTTAGGTATGTTCTAGTACACCAAAGGTAGGGTCAAGATAGACTTCACGGTAAAAGGCAAGGTAAGGGCACGAGGTCAAACAACATGGGTAATGGTGTCGCAAGGTATAACGAGCACATTGGTTCAAAGGTCACAAATAGTTTTTCGGGTCTAGGTAGATAGGTCAAAACATGGGTAAGGCTAAGGTAGGGGTAAAATAATGAGGCTTCAACAGCATACGAGGTGAGGTTGAAGAAGGTGGAGGGCCAGAGGTGAAGGTAAAGTGGTCTAGGTAGGTGTAGGGGAGGCAAAAGAAAGGGAGGTAAGGAAAATTAGGTAAATGTGAGGGAAATGACTATGCAGGGTAACCGACATCAGTCGGTATGAACCAATGACGGTGTAGGGGAACCGACGGTGGTTATTATGGCATCGGACCGATATCGTTAAGGGTTAATCGACATCGGTTGAGTCGGGTAGGTTATAAAAAGTGAAAAACCTACATTTGTAAAATTCATTTGTGCATTGTGAAAAGGAGAAAAGGACAAGAAGAGAGAAAAGAGGAAGAGGACAAAAGAGAATGTCAGAGAGCTTGGTTGGTGAGCCACATAGGCGAGATTGGATTGAGTGAGGTGATTGGTTGGGAGAGGGAGAGGTCATCCGAGGATGGTGGAGGCTAGAGAAGGATCGGGAGGAGGGGGCATGGAGGCCAGAGGTTCCACCACGATGGCGGCAGCGGGATGTGGTAAGTTCGAACCTTGGTTATTAATTGTTGAGTGAAATTGGTTAAAATATAAAAAATGTTAAAAATGGGGGTTGGGGGGGGAAGAAATTTGAAAATAAGGGAAAAAAGGGGGAAATGGGAATGGGGAAGGGTAGGGTGTAGAGTAAAAGGGTAGTATAGGAATAATTAGGGGTGTAAGGAGGGGTTTAAGTGGGTAGAAGGAGTAGGAAGGGAAAAATTAGGGTTGGGAAGTCATGGCAGGCAGCACGATAGTGACCGACGTCGGTCAGCATGTGGCCGATGTCGGTGGGTAGTGACTGGTATCGGTCACAAGAACAGTGACCGATGCCGGTCAAGGGGAGACCGTGGTCGGTCAAGGGATAACCGGGGTCATCAACCTAAGGTTAAGTTGGGTTAAAAAAGGGAATAGAGTAAGGGTAGGGTGGGGAAAAATTAGGTGAGAGGGAAAAGGGTTAAGGGAGACGGGAAGGGTGTAGGGTGGCTTGGGTGAGGGGTAGGGTAGATAGTTTCGGGTGGATGGGTTTGGGTAGATAGGTAGGGTAGATGGGTTTGGGTAGATATGATTAGCGGCAAGGGCAATGGGATGGGTTGAGGAAAGATATTAGGTAGGGATGTGGGGTGAAATAGGGTAAGTTGGGAAGGTGTACTAATACATTGTTCTTGTGGGATGCGGACCCGAGATGAGTCATGTGGATGAGGGCCCAGTGCGCCCTTATTATTCATATGCAGTGAGCACAACATAGGAGGAGTGACAACATGTTGCGAGAGGTGGGGTTGATAGGGGTGAGGTGCTACCGACATGTAGTCTAGGAGGCGAGTCTGATGGTTTCCATCATTGATAGATGGGACTATGTGACCAACACCTTCCATATCTTTGATGGGTGAGATGACGATCACCCTAGAGGATGTCTATAGGATCCTTTAGTTGTCCATATTGGGGCCCAAGTTTATTATATCTCTTCAGAGGTGTTTATGGAGCTACTAGCACCCAATTTTTGTGAGGGTGTAGTAGACCTGATGTTCCATAGCACTAGCATGAGCTATGGAGCGATGTATAGAGCTCATCCAGAGGAGATGAGGCTAGTGGTACTTTTAATGGAGGTAGTGTGCTGCTTTGCATTACTGGATGCAGAGGGTGGGAGATTCGCAAGGTCACTAATGGGAGTTCTTCATGACATTGTGATACGTCAGACACGGTTTTCATGGGAACCTGCATTGTTGACATAGGCATATAGAGAGCTATGGGCCTACAGGTGACTATGGAGGTTCAACATTTGATGTGTCTTTGTACTACTGCATTGCTAGGCTTATGAGCACATTGTTTGTGTTCCACCAAAGTGGTGATACCTGTATGCAGATGCATTCCCATGGATATTTTTGAGAGTTAGGTACAGGCGGTGGGTACCAACCATTGGAGAGGCCCAAGGTGCCAGAGCTACTCATGATGTAGCTTACTACAAGAGGTTGTTGGAGGGGTTTTCCGGGGTGGACATCATTTAGAGGCCATATGTGGGCTTCCCCACATACAAATAGATGGCCACAGAGCTAGATGGGCTACAGCTATATCTGTGGATAGAGGGGAGGAGAGTGGGAGAGCATGAGTGGATACCCGTAGAGTGGGTTAGGTGCCAGTTTGGGTTAGTCTAGGATGTACTGCCTCCATTCCTGTAGTACATGAGAGATGATGTGGAGAGACCTATGTCTCCACCGCAACCCACCGTGCCGACTGGATAGGAGGAGTAGCCAGTGGATTCATAGATTGATGATGTTGGGAGGCGCAGAGATATGGCGGTGGTGGGCAACACAGTGAGAGTCATACCACTGAGGCCAGGGTAGCTAGACTTAGCCACCATCACAGTGCGAAGAGGGATGCCCTATAGGGGTAGGTGGCTACCTTGGTGATGCAGCTTGGGATTATGCAGGGGTAGCTTATAGGTTTAGAGGCACAGGTTGTCATCTTATAGGCCCAAATAGCTATTTTGTAGGCTTAGACAAAGGCGTGGATAAAATGCAGCATTGCATAGACAGAGGTAGGGGAGATGGAGATGGAGAGAAGGTAGGTAGAGAGGGAGGGCAGGTAGCTACCCTACAGGAATAGGTACATGATCTACGGGGCGGTTTCCCACAATCTGAGGGTAGGTTATGGAGTGCAGAGGGCCAGCTAACAACAACATAGTCATATATTACTACCTTGTAGGCCTGGATATAGGCACAAGCACAAACTCTAGGGCCAACTCAGGCTCTAATACCAGCACATGGCTCACTGCAGTTGAGACGTGGTCCCCTTGTATAGGTACCCACGTAGGTAGCGAGACCCATGACACCTCCACAGACAGTGACCATGGTCAAATTCAGGGATGCCCTAGCAGAGGCACGATATTATCAAGATCATTTGTTAGCTACCGGGCTAAATGTGTCCCCTATGTTGAGTACGATCACATCAGGCCTCTAGTGACAGGACTAGATCCCACACTCATAGTGTGGAGAGTACGAGGGGGCAGAGCCCAGGACAGGGGGGGTTGTGGTGAGGCCAAGAATATGCTAAGGCCGGCGTCGGTGAGGACCATCAACAAGAAGTGAGAGGCAGTTCCGGGCACTAGACAAAGTGCGGAAGGGTCGGGAGAGACATAGTCATAGGGAGCATTCCCGACATTATATGGGGAGATGATTGACTTGTTATGGACCAACCTGTGTGCGAGTCATTTTTGTATGGATTATATATGAGACCGGCCTATGTGTCGAAGAGAGTTTGTATTTATTATTATTTTTTGTACATGATACCATCCTATGAGCCGAAGATATTTTTGTATTGGATTGTGGCCTGCGAGCCGACGATGTATGAGAGACACATGCTTTTTTTAGATGAGTGTACATTATTATGATACAGTGTATTTATATAATTAGATGTATGAGCTTTAGATAATTATGTGTTGTGATGTGTATTTTATTTTACTTTTGTTATGATATGAATGGATTAGGTGAGTTAGGAATGAAGGAGTCAAAGTTGGTTTAGGCATGGATTGAGTCATTGCAGTTTAGGCATGGATTGAGTTAGGCTTGTTTAGGCATGATAGAGTCATGTTGGTTTAGGCATGGATCAAGTCGATTAGTTTAGGCATGGATCGAGTCGAGTCGGTTTAGGCATGATGGAGTCAAGTTAGTTTAGGCATGGATTGAGTTAGGTTGGTTTATGCATGGATCGAGTCAAGGTTGGTTTAGGCATGGATCAAGTTAGGTTGGTTTAGGAATGGATCGATTCATGTTTGCAATGAAATATAGTATGGGTCATATGTGAAATGTTGTATAATCTATGCATAGTGATGATAGAGAGATGGTAGGTGTAATAAATGTATGCTATGGTAAACAACTTGTTATGTATGTGGCTTAATTTCCAATTTTGTTAGAAAAGGGGAACTAAGTGAACTGTGGGTTAAATGGTGAGTTAGGCATGGTTGATGAATTGTTTAGGGTAGAGAGTGGCCGAGCTAACCTCCAAGGGCTCTATGCCCTCGGAATGCTACCTACATATTCCTCACAAAAAGGGACCTCAAGATGATGTAGTTCTCCCATAAGCGAGGAAAAAGATGAAAATGAGTTGATAGGTTTGTGGGCATGTGGTGGGTTTAGGATTAATAGCTATGGGTAGATGACAGTGAAAATGTTGCATGTGAGGGCGATTATGGAGAAAGGGTAGGATGACCCCCAATGGTAAGCGTCGAGGACCAAGTCCTGTATAAGGTAATCAAATTGTAAACAAGGATGGTTAAAAGATAAGAGGGGGCAAATAAAGCCACCTGATTGGGTAGAGCCATACCGAAAGGTCATACCTTGAAAAGGGGTGGTGAATACAAGACACGAAAGGCATTTCTCGATTAACTGTTCTATGGCGAAAGTAGTCACAGGATCACAAAATGTCAAAATTCCAAGATGTCCCTTAAGACAATTTGGAAATGAGAGTGGAAATGGTAAGGTAGGTGAAAGGTAGTGAATTGTATATGTTTTGAGTGACAGGTCTTTTGGACAAGAGGTCCAAGGTGACAATGGGCAAGTCCATGACTAAAATGTGTTTTTGTTTTGATAGACTGATCGATGTGGGAAGTCTATATGGGATAAATAATATGGTACTCCTTGAGGTCTTCGTGAAGTTGATCAATGCGAGAAGCTTCCGTTTCTCTCGTTTTTTTAAAGCTTCACATAGCTGTCCTTCAAGGAGCGATCTATTTATAGTAGCAACTTGGTCGAGAGGAAGATGTCCTTTTTAGGAGTCATATTTTTTATTATAAGTTTGAGTCAAGGAGTATGGTCCCATTAGAGGTCTTTTAAATCATGGATAAGACCAAGGTGAAGGATAGGACTCTTGTTCAAAAGGCGAGGTGGAATGACCATGGGATCTCATCTAAAGGTAGATGAAAAGTATCCATGGGAATCATGCTATGTGTAGTGCCGTGGTACACATATTCAAGAGAAGATAACGAGTGATGAGTACTCACATGATTCTTGTTTAATTGTTAGGGAGGTGTATGGAGTGGATAGCACTCAAAGGAAGAGCCTGTAAAGAGACAAAGGGTGAGGTAGGAAAACGAGTCAACAATAGAATGGTCAAAGATGTAATGCATTAAGGGGCTCAGGTTCGGGTTTACCCTCAAGTGAGGACAAACAATAAGCACCGAATCCATAGGTATGAGTTGCAATGTATGGTCCAAGCTAATTAGGAGAAAATTTTCCCGTTTAATTTTTTCTGATTTGGTTACATGTTGATTTTCTTTCAAAACAAGGTCACCAACTTGGAAGGTTCATTCATGAACACATTTGTCATAAGCACGTTTGATACATTGTTGATAAACTTGAAGGTGATCTAGAGCATTAAGATGGCATTTGTCTAGTAACTCTAGTTGTGCTAAGCGGTCTTGACAAAATTCATCATTAGTAAGCATGTCATGGAGAGAAATGTGGAGTGAGGGGATCTAGACTTTTAGAGGAAAAACAACCTCTGTTCCATAGAGTAGAAAAAGGGTGTGGCTATGGTGGAAGTGTGAATACTAGTGCGGTATGCCCATAGAGAAAAAGGAATGTGCGTATGTCAATCCTTCAAGATCGTGAACCACTTTCATGAGAATTTTATTAAGGGTTTTGTCATGGATTTGGCTTGGCCATTGATTTGTGGGTAATAAGGTGAGGAGAAACTAAGCTAAATTCCGAAGGCATCGCAAAGTTTTTGCAGTGTTTTGTTTTTGAATTTTTTTCCATTATCAGTGATGAGGTGATGAGGGACACCAAAGTGAAAAATGATGTGATGGTTAATGAACTCACATATTTTCTTAGTTTTCATGGAGATGAGTGGTATGGCTTCCACCCATTTTGTGTAGTATTTGGTAGCGGTTATGATCCATTGATGGGGTTAGGAAGAATAAGGATTGATTTCTCTGACAAGATCCAAACCCCATTGAGAGAAGGGCCAAAGGTCATGAGCAACCTATAAGGCATGACTGGGTATGTGATGAATGTTGGAATGTTGTTGACATTTCACACAACATTTTACATAGTTGTAATAATCATGGTTAAGGGTCGGCCAGTAGTAGCCTAGGTGAAGAATACGCTTAGCAACAGCAAGGCCACTAAAGTGACCTCCACATATGCCATCATGAACCTCCTTAATGATATAAGGAATTTCAGAACTTGTGAGGCATCGTAAGAGAATACCATCAAATCCATGCTTATAGATCATTCCCTATATGATAACAAAATGGGAGACCTTTTTAAGGAAGGCACATTGTCCGTTATGGGTGAGATCAGGAGATAAGATGGAGAGGAAAGGTAGTCGGAGTATTGTTTATACCAAAGGTCACTCGAGTTAGGGGTGTTGGTTCTGATTGAGTAAACATCATGAGGTAAATAAGAAGGTGAATGGAGGTGTTGTATAGTGACAAATATTTTGGAATCAACAGGGGAAGCAGGTATTTGGGAAGCTAAGCAGGCCATGGTATCTACAAATTTTTGGTTGAATGTGGGATGGTTTGAAGGGTGTAACGATCAAAGGTGGTCAAAAGTATGTCTACATGATGTTTATACTTTTGAAGTATCTCATTACAACATTGGTACATACCATTGACTTGGTTTATGACCAATTGTGAATCACCAAATATGTGGATTGATTTGACATCTAAGGCATAGGTGGTCTGGAGACCTAGTACGAGCGCTTCATACTCAGAAATATTATTGGTGCATTCAAAGTCTACCTTGAAATACACAGGAATGGGTTCCCCATCTAGAGGAATGAGTATAACACCAGCCCCACCCCCATGCGACACTTAAAATCATTGAAGAACAATGTCGGAGTAAGTGGGTTCATCTAGGAAAGTGTAGTAATTGACTCATCGAGAAAAGTCAAAATTAGAGGGTTGGTCCCCAGAAATAGGTGAGTTAGCCAGTTGGTCAATGATATCCTAGCCCTTAATGGACTTTGGTGAATGAATTTGAGGTCAAGATCAGCTAAAAGCATAAGCCATCACGTGGCATGCTGATTTTGATAAGGTTTGGCGTACATGAAGTGTAAAGGGTCGGTGTTGGTCACAACATAGGTTTTGTGGTTGAGTAGGTAATGGCGGAGTTTGGTGGTGACAAAAACTAAGGCTAAGAAAATATTTTCTAGATGGTTGTATCGGGTTTCATAGTCCAAAAGATTACGAATTATGTAATAAACCACTGCCCCTCGTGTTGTTCGTCGCGATGAGCGAGCATGGCCCTAAGGAATGATCAAGCTGATATGTATAGGTAAAAAGATTGATCGTATTTTTGTGGAATGAGTATGGGTGGTTGGAGAAGGTATTTTTTTAGGGCCTCAAAAGCTTTGTGATAGTCATCATCCCATTTAAAGGAGACATCCTTCCTAAGTAGATGATGAAATGGTTGACACCGATCAGATAATTGTGAAATGAAATAGTGAATGGACTATAATTTACCTTACAAGCTACGGAGTTGTTTGAGGTTAGTGGGTAGAGGAATTTCTAGAATGGCCTTGACTTTAGTAGGGTCAAATTCTATACCACGGAGGGAAACAATAAATCCCAGGAGTTTTCCTAAGAGAACCACGAAGACGCACTTTTTAGGTTGAAGGCGGATGCAATATTTAATGAGGTAGTAAAAGATGGTTTTGAGGATGGCGAGGTGCTTGGCGTGACATTTAGATTTGGCCAAGAGATCATCCTCATAATCTTCCAATATGTGATGCATGATATCATGGAAGATGTAACTCATAACATGCTGATATGTAGCACCAACATTTTTAAGGCCAAAAGGCATGACACGATAGAAAAAGGTTCCTAAGGGGTAATGAATGTTGTCTGTTGTGCTGATCTTCTAGGAAAACAAAATTTGGTTATAACCGAGAAGCCATCCATGAGTGAGAGCATCTCATGACTAGTAGTGAGGTCAACCAGTTGATCAATACCGTGTAGGGGAAATTCATCTTTCGGGCAAGTGAGGTTGAGGTCTCGAAATTCCATGTAAATGCGAGAGTCCCCTATTGCTTTAGTAATAGGGACAATGTTAGAAATCCAATGAGGATAATCAATCGGTAAGATGAAGGAAATGAAAATAAGGCACTGAAGTTCTTCTTTGACAAGAAGAGCAATGCAAGGGTGCATTTTCCTTAGCTTTTTTTTTATAGGTTTGGCATTGGGAATGGTTATGATATTGTGGACCACTATGGTGGGGTCAATACTAGGCATGTCTGTGTAAGACAAAGCAAAAGCATGGTTATGATCTCAAAGAAAAGAAGTGATGGATTCTTGTTCAGTAACATCTAAAGATTTTTTGATCTTTACGATGTGTGGGTCATCCTGAGTATGAATGTTGATCTCGATAGTCGATTTATTCAACATGGTTTGCGTCTCAAAGGGTAATGACCGATGAATATATGAGTCTTTGGCACCAAGGTAGGTGAGTATGGATTCATCATCCTGACATTAAACGATGCTAATGGTAGGTGTGTTGTCATCGATCATCTTAGAATACGGGAATGGGAGAGTGGAAGGGGCCTCGCCTTCACATTTATAAGTCAAAGGCCCTAAGGAAATGGTTTTACAAAAAAAAAAGTTAGGAGGGATAGATTCAAGATCCATCAACTCCGTCGGTGAGGGTGGTGATGAAGGTGGAGAAGGGCTAGGGTCCTCAATGAGGTTAATGGGGACCTGTTCGGTAGGAGGTTCAGGGAAGCTAATACCACTCTGGTTATTATGTTTACTGGTGGTACATAGAATAATGGTATGGTGGCCTTCTCGTAAAATCTAAAACCAAAACCTTTCCACGCACAACCAGTGCGGGAAGGTGTGGGTGAAATAGAGATTGGTAATTAATTGGAAGTTAGCAGAAAATAAGTAGGGTTATGGTGGTGGTTTATGTGTGTAGGTGGTAGTATCAAGTCCCCCATAGGTGAGACTAGTATGAAGATGAGGAGGACCATAAAGGAGGAATTATCCTATATGGTGATCATAACGAGGATGTTGGTGAAGGCTTCCATACTTGTGTGGAGTAGGGAATGTGTTGACACATATAGGTGGTACTCCCAGTGAGTGAGCGTTGAAAAACACCTTCTAAGGATCGGTGGTTGGTATGTGGGTAGCTGGTATGGATGATGTGTCGGAGGTCAATGCGGAGGTGGTGTTAATGGATTGGGAAGCTAATGGGTCAGCCATGAAGGCTATAGCGGTGATAGGAATAGGGAGGTATGTGCAAAGTGAAAGCAAAGATTTATGATCTTGGTAGGTGGGGGTGTAGGTGAAAAGTATTGGTTATGGAAGTAGATGGCTTGATAGGTATGAGCACATCGTTGGGTCGATAAGAAAGCATGTTGCATGTTTTAAAAGGTGATGGGTAAGCTTGAATGGTATAAGTGTGTCCTTTGTGTTCAAACTTTACAAAATGATGCAAAGTGGAGGGAACACAACCCATGACATAGATCCAGTGGTCTACCAAGCAACAAGTTATATTGGAATTCCCCATCTAAAACATAAAATAATTATGGAAGTGCGGGGGGCCCACATGAACATTGAAGGATGATAGTGCCTAGTGTGGAGGTGATATCGTCATTGAATGAACGCAACATGACCGAATGTTTATGCATGTAATTCTTAGGTATGTGCATTTGAGAAAATGAATGGGATGAAATGATGTTAATGCTAGCGCCTCCATCAATCATCACACGGCATACCCGTATGTCATCAAAGTGGATAGAGATGAAGAGGGTTGGGTCTGAATCATCATTTTGGTATGGCGCGATCTTTGCCTTTGAGAATCTAAGGGAGGCCACTTGGTGAACAAGGTGAGGTGAGAATGAAGGTGGTAATTTGGTGAGAGAGGCTACATGATGGGGTGTGATAATGGAGGCTACGATTTTAGGGTCATTGGGTAAAACCTCAATAGATTGAAGAACCTCCATGAGGGCTTGACAATGGGATTCCGAGGTTTGGATGAGGTCGTATAAGGACATTTTGAGGGGAGATTGGTGTAGTTGTTTGAGCATGGTGCGATGTGTGACACCATTAGAAATGGGGTATGTGGGGCCATGGATAGTTATCTTAGGTATGGGTGTAGATGGTATGTTGGGTATAGGATTGGTTGGTGGGTGTTGCCTTTTCTTTACCCTTTGTGCACGATGTAGTGGCGTGTACCATGTTGATTTGAGGAAATTTTTCAAATGGAGAAGGTGTAGGATAAGTGGTATAATGACATGAAGGGTAAAAACCTACTAGAGGAGAAAAGCCCTGTGAGGTTAGTTGGGTGCAACGACATTTGGGTGGTGGCATGGTAAGTTCTCTGATGTGAACCATGTTAATTTCAAATTTTGTTTGTGGTTCTAGGACATGTGAGGGTGGAGGTTGTGTTTGTTGAGTGGGTACTGTGGGAATGGGTGGTGGTGAAGCACTATCCTCATCAAGAAGGTCATCATCATCAAAGTTGGTTTCGGTGGACACAATTTGATAAGGATGGTTTTCAAGGCCTTGCAGTTCTCCACATCATGCCCTAGCACACGATGGTATGCACAAATTTTGGTATCATCAAACCCGTTTGGATTGGGTTTGAGGGGGTCATAATGTCGAGTGGTGGTAATGTGATAACAGATATTCTTGAGGAGGTTGATTGAAATTTTGGCTTAGGACCCTGCTATTGGATCACAATGGGCGGTGAATGTGGGTTTGGGTGTGGTAGGGTTGGTTGTTGGGGAATTTTTTTGGAAGAGTAAGAATAGGTCAAGCAATGGGTTTAGCTACCAAAGTGTGGTTTGAGGTATCATTTGGGTTCGTTTGGGTAGGGTACAGTAGATGGATTGGTAGGAGGGTGTGGGTTGTTTTGACTACCCCTGTTGTGGGGTAAAGTGGGGTTTTATTTTGGGTTGCACCATATTGGGTAAAGGTGATGTGGGTGTACAGGTCTAGAAGGATAAGTGGATGGAGGATGATGGCGAGTTACCCATGGGGATAGCGGGGTGCTATGAAGGTAGATGACACATGGTCATGCTTGGGGTGTGAGGGACAATGACTGAAGTGTAGTGGGTATTGAAGCAATGGTGAAGGTATATGAGGTATTGGTGGTAAAGAGCTGAGTGCAGGTATGCGTTGTTTTATGTGCCCAGGTAGGTTAGAGAGTTGTGAGGAAGGAATAGGTGGTTGTGTTATTAGTTTAAGGATGGGTGAAGAGTACTTGAACATGTTGGGCATTTGAGGTCTTAAGGTAAATGGGAAAAGTGTGGGTGTGATCGGTGTAGTGTGGTATGAGGCCAATGAGTTTGTTTCTCTAGTTTTGGTGTCAAGGTAGGTGTGGTATTGACGTTGGAGGATGTAGCTAAATCCAATTTAAATGGTGGATGAGCAAGGCTAGTGGTCGTGGTGACCCCTAAAGTGGTAATAGGTTTAGTGGAGGTAAATGTTGTGGGTATGGGTTTGGGTTTAGGAATAGGTCGAGTTATGAGTAAGGGTGTGGTGTGAGTGCTAACAGTATCGTGGAAGGGTTGCAAAACAGTGGTTGTATTTGGTTTGATGGGTGGAAATGTGTTTGGGTAGATAGTGGAGGTGTCATCGATGGATCTCTACATCTGTGTTGAGACAGGGAGTAAGAGGTTCCCCCATAATAAATCCCTATCCACATAATCCAAGTGATCAGCCAAATGTGAGAATGGCATGTTTGTGGGTGGAGTTGGTGAGGATGTAATGGGAATTCTCGTAAAATGCATCTTAGATATGGGGAATCGGCTAGCTTCATCTTTTGTGGGTAAGAGAGCTAAAAGTAGGTGTATTGGATGTTGGGTAGCTGATGGACAATGCTTGCTAAGAGGCAAAGGTATCTCCATTGGGTCTATGATGGGTGGAAGAGATGATAGGAGTTCCTCTATAAGTGAAGGAATGGATAGGTGCTCCTTTGTGGGTGGAGGAGGTAATGGGTGCTCCTCTGTGGGTGGAGGAGGTAATGGGTGCTCCTCTCACGGGGCAGAGGAGGTAATGGGATCTCCTCATGGGTTGAGGAGGTATGGTAGGTAAAGGTTCCCTAAGTGGAGAAGCTAGGGGTGAGATGGTCTCAATGTTAGCAGAAGACTCCTCCATAGGTGATGTAGGAGATGAAAGGTGTTCTTCTATTAGAGAAGGAATAGTGACGGTTGGTTCCAATGTGGAAGGAGGATTTTGGGCTAGGATTTCCTCTATGGAAGGGATGTGAGGTAATTGAGAGGTGTGAAGTACCTTGTTAAATATTGCGTGAACCTCACGGGTATGGGTATCATGAGTGGATGTCTCACCAGTTTGATTGGATGAAGGGGCATGATTGGGAAATAGTTTTGTAAAGATTTGTAGATTTTGGTTGGGGGTGGCATTGGGATTATCCACAGTTAACTCACATTTCTCGAGCATTTATTGGATAATATTCTTGAAAGTGATGCAGTTGCCATCACTATGATCCTTCACTCAGTGATAGTTATAGAAATCTTGTTCCTTATACCACGCAGGCATGGGGCAAGTAGGGTCAAAACCAGTGTGTGGTTTTATGGGTGGAAGGGTGATGGTGCCAACTTTGATAAGATTTTCTAAGACATAATAGTAAGGTTCCCCAATTGGGGTATATTTTCACTGCTCTTGTCTGAATTGAAAATCCTGGACGGGTGATAGATTAGATGAGGGTGTAGCTTGATTGGACGGATGAGCTGGGTCGCCTTCAGTACCACTATGTTAGTGGTACCTTTAGCCTTTGAATAATTGGTTGGTGGTTTGGAAGAATAAAAGGTTTCATTAAACTTGAATGCCAAATTATTATTTTGTAATTGGATTTTCTTCTCTTCGATGGCCCGAATCTCTAAATTTCGTGCCATAGTGAATGCCTCATCGAATGTTTAGAAATTTTGGACCTACAAGGTCAGGGAGATATGTCTGGCACAAGCTAGGGTGAAGATATCAATGATTTTAGTTTGTGGTAGTTGGAAGGTAAGTTGATTGATCAAGTTACGCTAGTGAGTGACAAAATCTGTGATAGATTCATCCTCAGTCTCGACATGTGGATATAGATTGGTCATGCTAACCTTCTTGGAGATATTGATAGAGAAATGATCCAGATAATCTTGGGCTACTTTATTGAATGAAAATATGGAGTGTTTGGGTAACCCACTATACCAATCTAATGCTGGTCTAGGGAGGGACATGGGAAAAGTTCTCAAAAGTAAGGCATCATCATGAGAAATCAGATAACACCCATGTTTGAATGAGCGCAAGTGTTTTTGTGGGTCTTCCTCACTATTGAAGTGGTTGAATTTTTCCATTTCCCAATGCACAAGGTATGAATGGATAGGAATGGATGGGTGAATAGTTTTTTTGCAAATCTCGTCATAGGTGAGAGTGTTGTGGGAGCCAAAAGCTGATGCATCTAGTGTCTATATCTTATCCATCATAAATTTAATTAGGTCATTGGTGGATTGTGATGATTGGATTCCTCCTATAGTATGAGGAGGTTGGTTTTGGGTATATAATGGGGTGGCATTCCAAAGTGTATGGGGCATCCATGTAATGTGGTGGAGAAGAAGGTAATGAAATAGGGGTACATACCAGAATGAATAATTGATGAAGCAAGCAAGTTGTTGGTAGTATGTGTACATGGGAGGAAGGGTCGTGGTAACCCTAGTGGCAATAGGGGCTAATGATTATGGAATGGAAATAACTACGTTATGAAATGGGGTAGGGATCACCAACACCGGAGGTGGGAATGTAACTATAAGTATGTGTGAGACATTAGGGGTGGATGAGGTTCTGTTTGGGGTAATCGCCAAGGGTATGGTGGATGTAATGGGTGCCACGAGAGATAACAGAATGCGGCATTGCATGGCAGGTATAGAACCTAAGCGTGAAATGATTGGGGGTAATATGGATGTGGCTAGCATGGAGCTAGATGGGGATGATGTGGAAGTGGGTGCGAGAGTCAGAGGGATAGATACGGGCATGCCATATATCAACTGACTTGAGGCATCTCAAGTGGACGAGTGGGGAGGTAAAACTACAAGGTAACAAGGTTTTAGTCAAGGAGTCATGCAAAATCCTCATCTCCGGTAGTGATATTAGTAGGTGGATAGAATTCATGGCTGGTGATAAGATAGAAGGTGGTGAAGGACTAGGTGGGAGTGGTTGGCAACTAGCATGGAACATGAGGGCGTTTGCTTGTCTTGGTCAACACCATGTGAACCAAGATTGCTCAGTAGGGTTGATTCTCTGTAAATGATACAAAGAATAGTAGGAATAGGTGAATCTAGTGATTAAAAAAATAGATGAACTAACAAATGGTGGGTGGAATGTGAAATAGGATAAGAGATGATGGTTAGGAAAAGCGACGTCGGTCGGGGGTAACCCACGGTCACATCAGTAGAAAATAGATAAAGTGAGTAAACAACAAGGAAGAAGGAAAAATCTTACAAGTATGCTAAATCTGGGGATGTGTAAAATGTCAATGGAAAAATGACAGTGACAGAGAATGTGGAAAGTGGAAAAAAGTAAAGTGAAATTTTCCTTTTGAGTAGGTTAGCAAAAGGACCTGGAACCGACGTCGGTTGGGTTTAACCAATGGCGATCAGAGGTAACCAATGATGGTTATTGTGAAATTGAAATAGTGATGAGAAAAGGGTGGTTGTGACTTAGAATTTGATGTGGAATTAGATCTAGAATTCTGGGAATGATGGTGATATGGCCCATGCAAACTCGGTGAATCCGAATACACCAGCTATGATGAGGAGAGCGCAAGGATGAACAAAAAAGTGATGAACGTGATCTTTCACCTCAAAATGTAAGCCAAGCGAAACACTAAGAAAATGTGATCCTAAAAGTGCCCTTTCTATTATGTTCATTTAGCTTATGTTATTTAGGGACTAACACACGAATTGTGAAATAGATTTATTTGGTGAGGATGGCTTCCTACAAAGAAGGAGATCTAAAGGGTGAGGTTTCATGTTATGGTGGGGGCGGGCTTCACTCTAAAGTATGACTCGTTAGAGTAGTGAGCTAGGTGCCCACTGTGCCATGATCATGTGATCACCTATAGCTTCTTCTTCTTCGTAAGATGTTGTTTAAGAATGTATGTATTTGAATTTTTGTGTGGTTTGGTAAGACTCAAAGAAAGAGAAAAGGATAGAACTTCTCTTCTATGATTCGTTTGTCAACCATCAGCTGGTCATGACCTTCAGCATATAGGTTGCCCTCATTTAATGTGAGCTAATGCAAAAAATCGAATGAAATGTAATTGTTTTTAAACCCAAACCAAAAATTTGAAATTGGATGACATAATAAGACGAACAGGAAGAGGGATGTTATTTCACTACAATGCGAGAAAACATGAAGAAATGATTCTTTTTAAGTGCACCAAAAGAAAATTTTCCTTTAGAGAAAATAGAAAGAAGAAGTGGATTACTAGGGAAGAAAATTAGTGTGTACACTTTTTTTTTGAAAGGAAACAAACACACAATTTTTTTCCTAAGAATGAATAAAATTCAAGGAACCCTTGAGATGGGTCCCACGGGCACGCCAAAATGTTTCACCTTTTTCTTAGATTGTTTCTTTGAATTGTTGACAAAATCGATAGGTAACAGCGTAGGAGGAATACTGTTCAAATGTTGGTTGATGGGTTGTTGCACATGTATGACTTTCGAATCCACAGCTGACAGTAAGAGCTTCCTTTTGGCTAAGAGGAACTACTTGTAATGAAAGCAATACCACTAGAAAGAATTAAACAATATGGGCAAAGTGAACTACCTAAAGCATGAGCTAGATCCGGGAAGCATGGTAATTCTTAGATGGCTATCATTCCTTTGTTTTAAACAAATTAATGTTGTAAACAAAGTAAATCTTATTGTTATTTTTAAATGATTTAGGTATCTCACTTAAAAACACAATAAGAAAACAAATATAATCTAATGTGCTAAGCTAGAATATAATCCAAAGGTCAAATGGTTGGTTCAAGGTTCTCTGCAGTGTCCGATAAAGGTCTTAGTTAGGTCATAGGTGGGTGAGGGTGAGGTAAAATTAGGTGGGTAGGTCTCTATTTAAGGCTGTGGGCAAGTATCGAGACCAGCGTTAGTCGGGGTGACCGACCGCGGTTAGGTATAATCGGCACCGATTCTGCATCGTGAGATCCGGAAATGTCACGAGAATGGGGTTTTGTCTCCTTTGTGATTGCACAAAGAATTTGGTTAGTCGAGGATAAGGTATTGGGTGAATGGAATAGGTTTTTGCAAGGTTTTAATGGGTCTATGGAGGTGAAAATGTTGGATAAGGTGAATAGGGAGAAAGATAAACAATGGATGATAAAATAATGATGAAATGAAATAACCAGAAAGTGTGATGATGTTGTACTTACTTGTATTTCATTCCTGAAGGTCTGTGTATGAAGGATGGAGATGCTGATTATGGGTTGGAAAGTTGTAAGTGATCACCAACTGAATAAAAGATTCTACATGCACACTCCTCTTTGCTTAGATAGATCGAGAACGTGGCTAGGATGGCTATGCAGAGAAGATCCTTAATCTCCTTCCTTGGATGTGAATTCTTGCTGGAATTGGCTCTCTACGAAGATGTGTTATCTCTCGATATTTTTTCTTGTTTGTCAACTTTCTTGCTTCCAAATTTTAGGTTCCAAGTTTCAACTTTAAGGTTTGATGTTCCAACCTTTAGAATAAGGTTGTTTTAGGTTAAAAGGGGTAACCGATCACTGCTTGTTTGGCTTAACCGAGAAATGGTTAGGGTAACCTACGTTGATCAAGGTGAGATTTCCTAAGTTTATTAAACTAGGAAGATCCTCCTAATTTCCTTGGATCTCATGTCATTATCCCACGGATTAGACTCTGGAGCCTCTTGTGAGCATGTGAGAATGTGGTTAGAGGGAATGTAGGAAATGATTTTTAGGGCTTGGGTAAGTCTTAGTTAGTTATGGTAACTTACTAAGAATAGGTCTTAGGTTGAGTTAGCTTGGTGAGGTGTCTAAGTGAACTATATGTGGGGATATTATTTAAATAATAAATATAGTGAGGATAAAGCATTAATTTAATTTAATTAATTAAATTAATATTAGTGGGGTGAAGGCGTCATGGCTAGGTAAATGTAATAACAGGGGGCTTATATGTCGAGGGATGAAGGGGGAGTGTGACCTAATTTTAGTGTATACAAGGAGATAAGAATGAAAGTTGTCTTATACTTTGGTTGTTTGTTACTGGAATTCTCTTCTCTAAAACTTTGTAAGGCGATTAATGGTTTATTGAAATCAGAAATGAGATGGTTTTCTTTGGTTGAAGTTTTGTTTGATGTTTGAAATACTTTGGTAGTTGGCCTTCTCCAAGTTGTTATGGTGATTATCTTCTTAGGTCTGTTCAAATTTCTTAAGTTTGATTTTCTATCCTTTTTGGGCTTGGGTGAGGTGATGAAAACTTACTCGCCAGAACTAGAAACTTCTTTGTAGTTTGTTAATGTAACATGTTATGAGATTCTCGTGTGTAATGCGTTCATGGGAATCATTGAATGTATAATCAAATTTTGGACTGTTATTTTTGTATATGGAACCAACCAAACCATTCTAGTTTATAGGATTTATTGATCTCTGTTTATTTGTGTGGAATCAAATGTCTTGTCAATTCACGATAGTGTTCAGCTAAGCCTGTCTTGTAGAAAGGAAAACTTAACCATTTCTTGACTGACTTTTTTCAATGGCGAGTCATGCATCATTATGAAATTGTTTTCAAATGGACTCTTCTTTGTGCACTCAACAAATGATTTCTTCCTTTTCTGTTTGGTCATGGTCAAGAGGTGATCTTTTTTTAGTCTTACTTTATTTTAATGGAACAAATGATTTTGGCTCAATGAATGAAATCTTCAATGATATAGAAAGATTCATTAATGTTACAAGTAAGTTAATAACTATTTTTTTGGTAGGATGTTGACTCTTCTTTTCTGAAGATGCATATGAGAATTCACTTTAACCAAATGATAAAGGAAATTGTAAACTGTTTACTTTTTAGCTCATTCTCCTTTCTTTATATAAAACTTGTCATAGGTTTAATTGAATCAATTGCATTACTTTTATTAAATTAATTGAGTAGTAATTGTTACTACTTACTTCTCCACTTAAATTGTATTTAAGGAAATTAATAATTGTTTCAGTTAATTAAAGTGAAACATTGTTATTGGGAAATAATTTTCTAATGTTAATAAGAGGCCTAATCTAAGAACCTAGGCTATATATTTGACCTAGAATTAGGCTGCCACATCTGAATTGTGAATCTCTTATTTATTTAAGTTGTTAGATGATTCATCCTAAAAATGTTACGATGCTGAAATGAATTTGACTATACATGTTTTCTGGAAACTTGGTAAAGATGACAATAAGGTCTTTGATTATGAAAGTAACTCTTTTTGTTTATATAGTGAAGTTAATTCTATATTTCAAATTCAGGAAGAATTATGAAATAATTTAATGACAAGAGTTGTTATTTGATATAAATAAGTAATTGTTTGGGACAATACTTATATGATATAATGCAGTTGTTGGTTGATCATGTTATGATCTTTTCTTAAAAGTGAATTCAGATTGTTAATTGTGCTTCTTTTATGGTTGTTATTACTTATGTTTTATTTGAATGATTACATTAATTGTTTCATTAAAGTAGATTTGTTTTAATGGAACAATTAGTGGAATGCACTTCATTTTAATGCTTAGTGCTTATCATGCTCGGTTAATGAACCAATTCGCTAGCAATTTTTGTAGATGGACTTTGTAAGTGATAAAAAGAAGGCAATAAATTTTATGATTTATTGGCTAATTTAAATTTTGGATCTTTTATCTAGAACTCCGATTCATTCTTGATTTGTATTATTGAAAAAGAAAAGTTTTATTCTTTAATGATCTTAATCTTGATTGACATGCGGTTTATGCGAGATGCATAGTCTTGTAAACTGTGTATTTTATCATGATGAATTGAAAAGGTTGGATATTTACTTTGAATTGTTTTCTAATTTCTCTTGTACATTTTATGAAGGAAGTTGGAATAATATCTTGTTGATATTTTTCATATCTATTTGTATTCTATTTCTATTGTCATTTGGTATGTTGGATGAAGAGAAATAGTTCAATCTCTCTTTCTAAGGTGAAACTTGCTAAGTTGCATAGGATGACGTTCTTTATCTAAAAAATATAGTATAATAAAGGGATGTGTAACGAACATACAATTAAACTATAGAAAGTGGGAAAAAAAGGGGTATGATAAACCGTAACACTTAATCATGTAGAGGAAGACTCTTCCTCTCTCAAAAGAATGTAAAACAAAGAAAGGTGTTTTTGATCGTTAATCATTTAGACTTCATTTTCTATAAATTCTACTATAGTTGAACCTGTGTGGTTACTACACCTTCCTTGAATAGTTGAGTTACATTAAAGTTAACCTTATGATGTTGGTTGTAATGTTTTTGGATAATTGCTTGTTAATTCCAAGTTAATGAACATAAAAATAAATCATGAGTTAATGAAGTTATTTAATATTAATCAATCAAATATGGATGAAAAACTTAAGAAGTGTTGGATTTAGGGTTTTGCAAGGTTGTTGTAATCGAATATTAATCCAAACTTAATTAAGTGTTAATGATCTCCTAGAGGTATGTATGTCATTATGAAGTAGTTACGCGGATGTTGGAAAATGCCAATTGTAGAACTGTACCTTCAAGAAGAATAAGGTCTTCTCGAGGATTTAGTGTTGCAGTTGACATGTTGCAACACCCTTCCACATTAGTTCATCTAGATCTACACACATCTGGACTTGAACTTAGTTTCTCTCTAGGTCAATCTAGCAGTATGAATTGGAATAGGAAGTAGCTTTCTATGACTCAAGGTACCTAGGCACATTCGATCGACTTAGGTCGGTTGAGTATGCCCATATACCCTAAGTCATCATGAGCGTCTCCCTATAACAAATTATGTTGCTAACCTAGGTTAGGGTAAAACTTGGACAAGTGGACTAACGAGAATTGAAGAAAGACCATTCTAGATAACAGAAGAGTGAGGTGAAGGACGTATTCCAATTTGATGAATATGTCGTCTAGGAATAGTAACATGAACAATATGTTGGAAATCTTTGGCCAAAGTATCACAAGTTGCTGGTTGCATTGTCCTATGTCACCTAGTTTAAGGAACATGATTTCAGATGAATATTGGTAACAAATATTTAGATAGGTTCTTTAAATAGGTCACTCAGTACCCAGATTAGGGTAAGAAAACCAAGTATACGTAGTATACATAAAAGTATTCAATACTTAAAGAAAAACATGAGAGATCAGTTAGAGACCGAGTCATGCAATGAGAGATCAATAATTCACCAAGTCATTTATAGCTGCATATGGTTATCTATTATGAGATTGATTGGCATGGAATGTGTGTTCTAAATTATGTTTTATTTAGAACAGAGAACATTGTGTAAAAATAAATTTCCCTTGTTTGTAAAGTCTTAAAACGAGAATGTTACAAAACCACTAAAGTGACCTCCACAAATTCCATTATGGACTTCATTAATGGTGTAGGGAGTTTTAGAACTTGTAAGGCATCATAAGAAAATGTTGTCGAAGCCACACTTGTAAAGGAGACCACCCATGAGGACATAAGGGTGGACACTTTTAACAAAGGCATGTTTTCCATTACGAGTGAGATCGGCAGTAGAACGGAAAGGGAAAGATAGTCTACATACTATTTATACCAAAGGTCATGTTGGTCGGGGAAACAGATTCTAATAGAGTAAACTTCATGAGATATATAAGAGGGTGATTGTAGCCTTTGTATTATGACAAATATTTTAGAGTCAACGGGAAAATCTGTATCGAGAAACCAAGCGAGCCATGGTATCCACGAATTTATTGGTAGAACATGGTGTGGTTTGAAGTGTGTAATGGTCAAAGGTGGTAATAAGTTTGTCTACGTGGTACTTATACTTTTGAAGAATCTTAGTATGACACTTTGGTATATACCATTGACTTGGTTTATGACCAACCGAGAATCACCAAAGGTATTGATTATCTTAACATTATAGGCATAGGCAGCTTGGAGACCCAATACGAGTGCTTCGTATTCCGCAATATTGTTTGTACAATCAAAATCAAGTTTGAAAGAAAAAGGAATAGGTTCACCCTCAAGAGGAATGAGGATAACACCAGTCCCACCCCCACTTTGATACTTGGAGCCATTGAAGAAGAGTGTCATTTGTTAAGTGGGTTCGTCCAGGGAAAGGGTAGTTATAGACTCATCTGAGAAGTCAAAGTTAGATGGTTGATTTCAGGAAATAAGTGCATCGGCCAATTGTTCAGCAATAGCTTGGCCCTTGATGGACTTTTGATGAATGAATTCAAGGTCAAGGTTAGCAAGAAGCATAAGCCATCATGCAACACATTGATGTTGATAGGGTTTGGCATACATATAGTGTAATGGGTCATTATTAGTGATGACAAAGGTGTTATGATTGAGTAGGTAATGGTGAAGTTTGGTTGTAACAAAAGCTAAGGATAAGTAGAGTTTTTGGATTGGGTATATCTAGTTTCATATTCTAGAAGGGCACGGCTTATGTAATACACCACTTGCTTTCGGTGTTGGTCTTCACGATGAGTGAGCATGACACCTAAAGAAAAGTCAATGGTAGAAATATATGGGTAAAGGGCTAGTCATCCTTAGGAAGAATGAGAATTTATAGTTGAAGGAGGTATTGTTTTAAGGCTTTGAAGGCTTTATGACATTCATCACCCCATTTGAATGAAACATATTTCTTGAGAAGATGATGAAATGGTTGTGAGAGTCATAAAGTGTGAGATAAAATGATGAATGGATTTCAACTTTCCTTATAGGTTTCAAGTTGACGAAGATTAGTGGGTGGAGGAATTTTAGAATGGCCTTGACTTTTAGTAGGATCAAATTTTATGCCACACAAAGAAATGATGAAACCAGGAGTTTTCTAGAAAGCACCACAAAGATGCACTTCTTTGGTTGAAGACGCATACAATACTTGATAAGATGGTAAAATATGACCGTAATTATGGGTAGATGTTTAGTTTGATGTTTAGATTTGGCCATAAGATCATCTACGTAATCTTCCAATATGTGATGCATGATGTCATGGAAGATATAAGTCATGGCTCAATGATATGTGGCACTAGCATTTTAAGGCGAAAGGCATGACTTGATAGCAAAAATTACCCCAAGGGGTGATGAAGGTAGTCTTGTGTTGATCTTCTAGAGCTAGTAATATTTAATTGTAGCCTAAGAAACTATCCATGAGTGATAGCATTTCGTACAAGCGGTGAGATCAACCGGTTGGTCGATATCGAGTAGGGGAAATCATCTTTTGAAAAGAAATGTTGAGGTCATGGAAATCTATGAAAATACAAAGACCCCTGTCACCTTTATGACAAGAATGATGTTAGAAATCCATTGGGGATAGTCAATGGGTAGAATGAAGGAAACTGAGAGAAGTATCTAAAGCTCTTCTTTAACTAAAAGAGCAATGTGAGGATGCATTTTCTGCAGCTTTTGTTTGATGGGTTTGGCATCAAGAATGGTTATGATATTTTGAACCATGATTTTTAGGTCAATACTGGGCATATATGCATAGGACCAGGTAAACATGTCACTATGTTCCCTAAGGAAAGAGGTGAAGGCTTCCTATTCAGTAGCGTCTAAGGATTGGTTGATCTTTGGAATGTGTGGGTCATCCTGAGTGTTAATGTTGATTTCGATGGTTGATTCATTCAACATGGTTTGCATCTCAGAAGGTGATGATTGATGAATATAAGAATCTTCCACACCAAGGTAATTGAGGATGAATTCATCATCCTGACATTGAACAACATTAATAGAAGGTGTATCATCATTGATCATGTTAGGATATAAGAATGGGAGAGAAGAGGGAGCCTCACCATCACGTTGATAGGTCAGTGGTCCTAGGGAAATAGTGTTTATGAAATTTTTTTTAGGAGGAATAGATTCGGGATCTATGGATGCCATGGGTGAAGATGGTAATGTGGGTGAATGAGATGGGGAATATTTCCCATCTTGGATGAGGTTGACGTAAAAAATCTTGGAAGGTGGAGAGTTAAAAATAATGCCACTAAGATCATTTTATTTATGATAGGTATAGGAAATGACAGTATGGCGGCCCTATTCGTAAATGCTGAAGCTAAATTCTTTCGACACGCACTTTTGGAGGAAAGTGTGAGTGAAGAAGAGGTTAGTGAGGGAGTGTAGGTTGTATGAAAATGGTGGGTTTGGGACAGAGGTTCAGGTTTATAGCTGGCCATATCAAGTCCCCCATACATTAGATTAGTGTGAAGGTGGGGAGGGCCATAAGGAAAAATGTCGCTAATGTGGATGTCATAATTGGGGTGTTGATGTAGGTTCCCATACTCTTGCTTTGGGTGAGGAAGGTTTCGATATTGTATAGGAATTATTCCCAGAGTGAGGCATTTAAAACCTCCATCTAAGGGATCGTAGTTGATATGTGGGTAGCGAGGATAGACGTCTTGTTAGATGATGGGGAAACATATGAGGTAGTGGTAGAGGCTGCAACAAAGAGGGATAAAGCAAGGTTAGATGTAGGAGAGGTAGTGGCAGTTTTAGTGGATGGGCTTATAGGTGAAGGTTAATTAGGGATAGTGATAGATGCCTTAATTGGTACAAGTACATCATTGGGCTGATATATCATGTTACATGTATTGAAAGGTGACATGATCGGTAGGAATGGTGTAATTATGTCCCTTGTTTTCAAATTTGAGGCAACGGTGTAAAGTCGAAGGGACACAACCCATGGCATAGATCCAAGGTCGGATGAGAAACAAGTTATACTAGAACTCCCCTTCTAGGGAATAGAAAGTTTCTAGTATGGTGCGGAGACCTACGTAGACATAGACAATGAAGGTACCTAGGGTGGAGGTGATGGCATCATTGAAGGAGTGCAAAAAGCATAACCGGGTTATCATGTATGAGATTAACAAGTATTCACATTTAGTCATATGTATGGGAGGATATGATGTTAACACTAGCACCACCATCGATCATAACTCATCGTCTACACATATTATTGATAAAGATGGAGATGAAAAGAGTGGGTTTGGGGTCATGACTAGAAGGGAACAATCTCTTCATCTAAAAAGATGAGGGCAGCTACTTGGTGAGTATGTGGAGTGTAGAGGAAGGCGATGACCTAGTGAGAGAGGAAACATGGTGAGGGGTAAGAATGGAGGCCACAGCATGGGATAACTTGGTAAGACCCCAATAGATTGAAGAACCTCCATGATGGCCTGACAATGTGACTCAAAGTGTTGGATGAGGTCATATAAGGACATTTTGAGGGGGGATTGGTGTAATTGTTTTAGGATTTTGCGATGTGCAACCCGATCAAAAATAGGATATGTAGGACCTCAATGATGATTTTAGGTATGTGTACGGATGGTATGGTTGATATACGGTTGGTTGATGGGCGATTGCCTTTTCCTTGGCTTTGTCTTTTTGGGCGGGGGTGGTAACGTGAACAATGTTAATTTGAGGAGGTGGATGAAGAGGGTGTGTCATGGAAGGTATAGTGGCATGAGGAAAAAACCTTAGTGTTGGATACAATCCTTGTGAAATGAGTAGGGTGCATTAGAATTTGGGTGGTGGTTTGGCCAACTCTCTTATATGAACCATGTTAATCTCGAATCTCGGGGTGAATCAAAAATTTGTGGGGATGGAGAAATTAGTCATGAAGTAGGTAATGGAAGAGGATTTGGGGAAATTGGTTACGGAAAAATGGGTTCCTCATCAAGAAGATCATCATCGTAAAAATTTTCTTCGGGAGGACATAATTGGACAAGAGCGATTTTAAAGCCTTACGAGTTCTCTACATCATTTCTGTCACATGATGGTAGGAAAATATTTTAGTTTTGTCAAGCCCTTTTGGTTTGGGTTTGAGTGACTCATAAGGTCTAAGAGGTGGTAATGTGATGATATATTTTTCTAGCAGATTGGATAAGATTTTGGCGTAGGATTACCATTCGGTCACAATGGGAGGTGAATGTGAGTTTAGGTACAGGTATGGATGATTGTGGAGGAAGAGGATTTATAGGGGGGAATTTCTTGGTCTACTAGTTTGGTGTGTGGAGTGGTCTTAGGTCTTGTGGGCATCTATTTAGGTATGAGCATGGTAGAAGAGCTAGCAGAAGAAGGTTTGGTTGGTTTAACTACCTTATTGGAGGGTAGTGGATTCTTAGCTTTAGATTGCACCTTTTTGGGAAAAGGTGACATAGGTGCACAAGATGTAGAGGGAAAAGTGGATGGTGGAAGAGGACGGGTTACCCATGGGGGTAACCGAGTTGCTATGGAGGTGGTTGGTAGAGGTTGGGTAGAAGGTGTGAGTGGAAGGGAAGAAAGTGTCATGGGTAGTGAAGAAGTTATGGACGATGAGTGGTGGGATGGGTGGTAGGAAGGTTTTGAGTGATAATAGAGGTTGTGTGGATAACTTGGGTATATTAGGGGTTTGTGATGAGGAGGTGGGTTGCCACATTCTTAGTTTACTAGTGGACGAGAGGTTGTTTGGCTAGGCTTGAGGGGTGTGGTCCTAGGATGGATAGAAGGGTGAAGGTGATAATGGCATGGTAGGTGAGGTTGGTGTATGATGCCTAAGAGGTTGGGTCTTCTTTTTAGGGGCCGGAGTAATTTTGGCATTAGTTTTGGAAGATGTGGCTAAATATAATTTGATGGGTGGGTGAGTAAGGCTAGTTGTCGGTATGACCCGAAGGTAGTGATAGCTTTAGATAAGGGAGATGATATAGGTGTGGGTAGGTGTTAGGGTGTAGATGTATGTTGGGTTATGAGTAGAGGTGTGAATTGATCCTGGGTGGTGGTGTGGAAGGTGTTGCAATATTCATGGTTGTGTTTATTTTAGTCTCTCAAAACACTTTTGGATAGATAGTGGAGATGTCGATGAGTGACAACCGCATTTGGGTTTAAACGGGTAGTAGAAGGCATCCCCAAAGTAAGGCTATATCAACATAGTCTAGATGATTGTCCAAGTGTGAAAATGCTACTATCATAAGCAAGGATGACATGGATCGAGTAGCAATCCCTATAAAATGTGTTTGAGATCTTGAGAAATGGTTAGCCTCAAACTATGTGGGTAAGAGAGCTGAAAGTAGATTAGCGAGATCTTTAAGGTCCGATGGTGAATGATCGGTGAAAGTTAATGGTATTTTGATAGGATCCTCCATGGGTAGAAGAGAGGAAGGTCCGAGATAAGGTGGAATATCCTTGTGATGATGTAGGTTGTAGACATGTATATGAGTAGGAGAGGTGCCACCGACAATTGCGCTTTGAAAATTTGATGGCTCAAAGGTGGTGTGCTAATTATAGTCTCTTCCATGTGTGAAGGAGAGAATGAAGGGGTTCCTCGTGGGTGGAGGAGTACATGAAATAGGTTACGGTATAGGTAGGGGAGTTTGGGATAAGATTTAGTCTTTGAAGGAACATGAGGTAATTCGGGAGCCACTTTGGTATGTCATCGAAAATAACGTCAACCTCACAGAGATTGCTATCATTTTTGAAGTGTCATCAGCTTGGTTGGAAGATGGAACATGATTAGGGAATGGATTCTTGAAGATATGTCGGTTTTGGTTAGTGGGTGCATTCGAGGCTATCAATAATAGATCTCCATTGTATAACATTTCTTGGATGATATTCTTGAAGGTGATGTAATTATTGTCGCTATGACATTTGACACGATGATAGTTGCAAAAGTCATATTCTTTATACCATGCAGAATGGGGCACTCGGGGTAAAAATGATCGTGTGGTTTTATAGGTGGAAGGGTAGTGGCACTAGCCTTGATAAGATTTTCCAAAACAGAAGAATAAGGTTCTCCTATCAAATTGTATTGTCATTGTTCTTGTCTAAACTAGAAAGCTTGGATGAGAGAGAGATTAGAAGGAGGTTTGGCTGGGTTTGATTGATGAGGGGGGGGGAAACCTTGAGAACTATGGTGTTGGAAGATCCTTTGGGTTTTGAATAGGTTTTTTAAGGTTTCGAAGATCAAGAAGTATCATTTGATTTGAATGTGATGTTCTTATTATGAAGCTAAATTTTCTTCTCTTCAATAGCACAAATTTCCAATTTTTGTGCCATGGTGAGTGCCTCGTCAAAAGTGTGAAAGTTCGCACTTTGTAGGGTTGGTGAGATGTTTCTAGTGAAATCCCGAGTAAACAAATCTATAAGCTCTGTTTGAGGTAACTTAAATGTGATCTCAGTTAATTAGGCTACACCAATGAGTGATAAAGTCAGCAATAGACTCATCGTCGTATTGTCATGTGGAATAAAGATTAGTCATGATGACCTTATTAACAATGTTGATTGAGAAGTGATCTAAGAAGGCTTGGGCTACGATTAAATGAGTAGATGGAGTGTCCGAGTAGCAAACTATACCCAGTCAATGCAAGTCATGTCGGGGACACCGGGAAGGTCTGTAGGAGTAAAGTGTCATCATGGGTGACCAAGTAACACCCATGTTTTAAAGGCCTCAAATGATGTTGTGGGTCTTCTTTACTATTGAAATGGTTGAATTTTGGCATTTACCAATGTAAAGGATATGGGAAAATAGGGATGGATGGATGAATGGGCTCATTATATATTTCATTATAGGTGAGAGAATTACGTGAATTGAAACCCGATTCTTCTAGCATCTGCATCCTTTCCATCATTAATTTGATGAGGTCATTAGTAGGTTGTGGTGGAAGGGTTCCTCTTGTGGCATACGAGGTTTGGTATGGAATATGTGATGTGGGTGGCATTACAAAGTATATGGCGGTGCCAAATAGGAAGGTTGAGAATAGGGAATCAACATAGAAGGCGTATATCCAAAATGGGTGACGAGGACGAGATAGGGGTTGTTGATAGTATGTGCATGTAGGTGGGACGGTTCAATGACTCTAGTAGCAATTGGGGAAGAGATTACAGTATGGAGAGGACAATATTCGGAATGGAGTAGGGGTCAGCGACAAAGCATGGGAGGTTGTGTTGTAATTGGTACCTATGAAACAATGGGTGAGGATGGTGTTATGGTGTGGTTGGTCGATGAGGAGATGATAGAAACTATAGAAGAAACTGATATTGTTGATGTAATGGTCATAGTGGGTATGGGGCCTAGTTGTGAAACTACTGGGGGAAAATTAGCTGAAGGTAATGCCACATTAGTATGGGCTGATGCGAAGTGGGAATAAGGATAGGAGAGATAGATACATGCATGTCATTTATCAACCGACCAAGAGTCCGGGTGGAAGAATGGGAAAGGTAGAAGCTGTAAGGTGTGAGATTTTGATCAAGGATCCACGTAAATTCCTCATATCCTATGGAAATGGTGGTAGGTAGGGTTAGATCCATGGGTAATATGACATATGGTGGTGAAGGACTAGGCAGGAGTGGTTAACGACTAGCATGGAATATAAGAGCCTTAGCTTGATTGTGAGTCAACACCATGTAAATGTATGTATATCGAGGATGTTTTATCCTATAGATGACATAGGGAGGAGTGGGAATGAATAAAACAAGTGTTTATAGGTGGATTTGGGTAATATATCACTTGATATTTAGCACAGGGTAAGCGCGCGATTAAGGATGATCGATGCAGTTAAGAGGTAACCGAGGTCGATTCATTGTGAGAAGAGAATAGTTTTGATCAAATTGGGCAAAAAAAATGATGATCAGATGAACAAGTTGTATGATGATTGTTTACCAAATCTTAGAGAGTACAAGGACTCACAAGAACTATGACAACAAAGAAAATCAAATAAGTGTTCTTTGGGAAATTTAACCCAAAATAAATGTAAAACCGATGTCGATTAAGAAAAACCAATGCTAGTAAGGGGTAAGCGATGCAGGTTATTGTGAAAATTGGAACAATGTAGAAAAATGGATTTTTGTCAATTTGAGTGAGATAAATAATCAACCCGGAGAGGTCTAGAGATTATGTAATGAAGTCTTGAAACACTCGAAGAAGTTAGAATACTCCAACCGTGATTGTGGAGTGTGCAAGGCAAAATAATGGAAAATGAAGAAACGTATCCTCACACCTCAAAATGCATGTTGATCAAAAATTTAAAACATGTATCTACCAAGTGATTATTAATGTGTTTGAGCTTATGTTATTTTGAAGATTGACTCATGAACTTAGAATAGATATTTTGGTGAGGAAGGATTCCTATGAAGAAGGATATCTAAAAAGAGAGGTTTGAGGTTTATGTTGGTGTGGGTGGGCTGTTCTTTTAGATAATTACTTGATAGAAGTAACAAGATAGGGATTACCTACCAATCTGATTGTGTGATCGCCGACGGTGTTCCAAGGTAAGATGTTGTTTAAGAAAGATGTGTATATTTCAATTTTGTGCATTTTGGTAGGACACACAAAGAGAGAGAGAATGTGATTTCTATGATTCTTTATGTCAACCATCATCTAGGCATGACTTCCAGCATATAAGTTTCCCTAATTTTAATGTGACTAAATGCAAAATATCAAAATGTAATGCAATTAATTTTAATCGCAAATCAAAAAAATTACATTCGATGAAGAAAATGGTGAATAGGAGAGGGTATGCTCTTTCACTAAATGCAAAAAGCAAGAAAGAAGAATGATTCTTTTTAAATGCACCAAGAGAAATGTTTATTTTAGAGCAATTAGAAAGAAGAGAAGATTACCAGAGAAGAAGATTAATGTGTAATCCTTTTAAAGGGAAATAAAAACATAAATTTCACCTAGGAATGAAGAAAATGCAATAGAACCCCTGATGGGTCCCACCGGGCATGCCAAAATGTTTCACCATTTTCTTTACTTTATTGAGATGAAATAGATAAGGGTAAGGGTTGAGGAGGAATACCTATTATTAGTGATCGGTTGATGGTTTTTGCACGTGTTCTGACTTCTCGATCTAATGCTTACTATGAGAGATTCTTTTTGGCTAGGAGGAACTACCTAAAATAGAAAAAAAGATAACAAAAGAATAGTTAAATAATATATGACAGTGGACTGCCTAGTGTGTGCTAGATCCGGGAAGTTATATAATCCCTAGATGGTTTTCAATCCACTGTTTAAAACAAATTAATGCAAGAAATAAGAAAATTCTTATTGTAGTTGATATGATGTAGGTATCTCCTTCAAGCACAATAAGAAAATCTAATATAACAGGCTAGGTTATAGTCAGATCTGAAGGGTAGGTAGGTGTCAAGTTACTGGAACTAGTCAGGGTCAGGTTTTTGGTTGTTTAGGTCACTTGGTGGTAGGTTATGTGGTTATGTTATTGGTAAAGGTGTAAAACACAGAGACCGATGTTTATATAGTACAACCAAGCAGCGGTTTAGGAGAGACCGGTGATGTTCATGGGTGACCGGAATTGGTATGGTCGAGTGAAAAGAACTCAATGATATCGATAGTAGGAGTTCGATTGAATCTAACAGACATGGAAGGATGGATAGAGAGATATGTAAAGCTATCAAGTATACTTAGAGGGGTGTAGGAGGTGAGAATGGGTGCCTTCTTGTGGTGTGGGTAGAGGATTGGCTGAGTCTACAAGTAGGTAGAAGATTGGAAAAGAACATGCAAAGTATAAACTAATAACAGAAGTAACAAGGCTATTATACTAAAATAGACTATGTTGGTAAAAGGTATACTTATTATGGTACAAACTTGATGGTTGAATGGTGATGGCAGTTGATCATAAGAATGGTGTTTGGTGCCACAATAGTGCTCCCTGGAATGCTTATGTGGATGCAATACCTCTAGATTTGTCTGTGCTTTGGATGTGGATGTCCGGTATGTGAAAGACTTTGGTTCTACTTGTAGGTAGTTCTCTTTTTGTCCTCTTGCTCTCAAAATCTGCCAACGCAAAAATAAGGTTGCTAAGGTGAATAAATGGTAATCGACAATGGATCCAGTTGATCGCATCGGTTTAGGGGTGATCTGGCATCGATTAAGGTGGGATTCCCTAGGTTTACTAAAAATGGTAGATATCCCCAATTTCTTGGGCCGAGTTCATTTATTGTGGCAGATCAAAATGGAATCTTCATTTCTAATGAGTGGGAATGTGGATAGAGAAATCTTAGGCATGTGATTTTAGGGTTAGACCAAATTTAAGCTCATTAAGGCAAGTAAGATCAGGTCTTGGTTAATTATGGAAACATATCAAGAATAGGCCTAGGGTGAGGTGATTAGGTGAGGTATCTAGGTGAGGTGGAGGGTGAGGTGTAAATTAGCTTAATTATAATAATTAAGTAATACATATCGTGAGGATGGGTATTAATTTAATTAAATTTATATTAATGTGGGGTGAAAGGGGGTCATGGTTAGGTGAATATGTTTGAGTTGGTTTATTCGATGCGGGACTTAGGGGAGTGTGACCCAATTTTTGTGCCTACACTCCCCTTAAGGATATGTCATATTTTTCTCCCCGATCTTGTAAGAAATTTGTCCCCAAAGTTTGATCTCAAGTAATATGGGTTTGTTAGCATCTCTATCACTTTGTACGAGGACATGGTTATATAATTCATTATCTTTTTTTGTTTGGAAGGTTGACTCACATGGTCATTCACCAATTCCCCTATCAAAATACTTTCCAACCTAATTTATTTCTCCTATCTCACCTTATTTACACTTGGACCATTCACACAATGATCAATCTTAATTTTCCTTTTCCTCTAGATAGTTAGTTAACTATGTAGCACATTGAGTGATGAGTCACTTTGTCAATTTCCTTTTCTTCAAAAGTCTTTTCTTAATTGTTGGACACTATTTTGAATCTGTACCACCCTCTCTTTTGGGGATTCAACCATTTTCCATTCTCTGAAGAAATTCATGTGTTTATGATTACTAGTCCCTCGCTCTCTTGAGATGTCATTATCTATGAGTTGGATGAGTTTCTATCATCAAAAGGTTCTTCATCTAATCCATCAAAGTAGAAACATTGACTAACACATATAACATATTGTGTATAATGTCATCTTTCTTTATCTATAGGTACATGTTTTAGGACTAAATTCATTTGTAAAGTCTTTAAGCATCATCAGAGCTGAGATATTTCTTCTTGTGATGTGCAATTCCTTTACCATTTCAATATCCACTTCACATTATTATCTTAATCCCTTTTTCTAACATGTGCATTTATGTGGTATCTCGGTGATCGGTAAAGACCGCATTATCCTTATAGCATCTTCAACATTCAAAATCTGTGTTCATCCTAAATGGAATTATATAGTGTGCATACATTTCTAGTGCTTAATTCCCCTACATTTTCATCCTTATCTTTTTCTTGGTACTGGTGTCTTATCTTCGTACTCTCCCGATCATCTAGTACTCTATTTTGGGCTATTTCCTTTGACCCTTCTATAAACATCCTGACACTCACCTTAGCATTATAATCTAGATATCCTTGGACACTTAATCATATCACTCACATGTTTCTTTTAGGATACAAGTATAGAATTTCAACTTGCCCTTATGTTTTCCCTTCTCAAAATTTCCTTTTGACTTGTGAAAAGATTCTCTTCATGCCACTAATTTTTCTTCTTGAGACTTCTTTACACCATCATACCTTCCTATCAACACTTTGTTTACTATTTCTCTTCTTTTATTTCTCCTTAGACAACTGGTTCATAATTGGAGTGTGACTGTCATAGTTTCAAAGGAATTAGTTTCTCATTTATTTCAATCCAACTAGCCAATATTATGATCCAAATTAGGGAAATTTTAGCTCTTAGACTCTTTTAGCTTTCTCATACCTATGTAAGTACCTTTCTAAGCTCAATAATTATAGAAAATTACTTAGATATTTTTGTAGACCCTCTAATTCTAAGCATGAACAATCTAGGATGAAGAAAACAATTTTGAGAGATTAAAACATTTCTACAAGCTTGATCTTGCACCACTTTATCTATCAAAGGCTTTCCTCTTTGGACCTTTAATATACATATCCAACCTTAATACTTTGAATATCATTTCCTTGGGTAACCTAAGCTGTTGAGTGTCATAAGTCTCTCTTCAAGACTGTACATATGTTTAAAATTCTTCACTCCAATGTTATGAGTTAAATTACAACTCCTTTTTCCTCACTTCACTGTGCTTACAATTTTCACAACCTTCCCTCATTACTCATGTCTTTACATATTTTTTAAAGGACTTATTTAATCAAAAGACTTGTAAAATCCAACTTTTTAGTTTCTATCGATCTAGGGACATTCAGCAGTTTTCTCCCTACTAAGCGTCAAGAGTTCTAGAAATCGAGCCCACATCATCCTTCAAGACCTCTCAAATATGGATGTATACACTTTTAGAGGATTTAAATTAACTTTGGGGTCACGAATAGAAAGGATAAACTTTCAACTAAGGGTTTCTTTTCAAACCCCACATTTGTATCCTATTTTAAGCCCGTGAAGCTTGTAGAATCATACAAAATGAATATACCTTGGTTCATGTTATGTCAAAAAGGTAGCACTCTAGGATTTACTCATTACAAAACCCTAATTTTGAATAACATGGTATTTTCTCAAGGTGTGGGACCCTTACAATTGGGGAAAACCTCTAGAGAAGGTTGGTTCCTATACTTATTATAATGCTAAAACTATTCCTAGAAAGGAAAATGCACCTATTCTAACACTAACCTAGAATTCCAAGGGAAAAGGGAGGAAGGAGATGCATAAATGAAATTCCTAAACTAAGGGAGGTGATAAAACCAAGAATAGGGTTAGAGGATTCTAATTGATTGAAAATGAGAAGCAACCAAATTTGGAGATGGTAGACCAAATTTCCACAGTTCGAAAAAACATTTACATCTCTCCATCCTCATGGAGCATAAAACACTTTAATCCTACAAGAGAATGGAACATGCATAATATACCTGTAAAAAATAGAGGAAGGAAAAGAACACAATACAACTCAATCTAGGGTGAGTTAAGCCACAAAACACAAATTTTATTTCTTAAAATGATGCACAATCCATTACAATATACGCACAAGCAAGAATACTTTACAAAATTCATAAATTAGAGGCCTACAAATCACAAAATTTCTAGAACAATTTTGACTGAGTTACATTACATTCCAAAATGTCTCTCTTCAAAATGAGGTGAATTTTACAATATATAGAAGAAGAACCTCAAAATTGTCTCACCAAATGATATATTTCATTAAAGAGGTATGGGAGGCCATACAAATTGGTACTTTACTTGCACAGTAGTCATGGGCATCATACCTCATTAAACTGGTAGTTGAGAAACTTTGTACTTCTTTTGTTAATTCCAAGTCTTCCTATGTTCGGTCGTTACATAATTTCCCATGGTGTTTGTCATTTACATAAATACATTTAGCTGGTAACATGCTTTCCCCTCTGCTAACCGGTAGCTTAAAATTTATTTTCAACTAGTAGCTTACATACAAATATGATCGGTAGGCCTACTATCAACAGGATGCTCCTTGATGCCACTTTTATACTACCGATTGGTAGCACAAAAATGCTACTGGAGACCATAAACCATCATCATAAAATGCCACCATTATTTTCTTGCTACTAGCTAGTAACATATGTACATAATATTGGCCGATAGCATACGTACCTACTACCGTCCGTAGTATATAAAATATTACAAGTTGGTAGCATTTTAAAATTCTACCGATGAATTTTTATCACCACTTTTTCCTCTTCCTATCATTCTAGACATTTCCCATGGATCACCAGCTCTCCACAAAAGGAGTCAAACTCTTGATATACCCTGTTAAATTTTAAAGTGTTGTACCCATCAACCACCAATGTTAAGACCTGTTAAGTTTTCCATTGTTGGGCCCCTAAAATAATAGCCAAGTACAAGAAGGCACGTGGGCACACAATGCCTATTTAAAGATGGGCATGCAAGGAAAAAGAACACAAGATAGAGCAAAGGCTTTGGGACATAGCCATATTTGGTGTATCGGACAAAACACAAGAAAAGAGCGACCTGACTGTGCCTTTTGAATGGATAAGGTGCCAACCTAGAAGCTTGGTGCCCATGGAAGGAATTACCTTGTGATGGAAGATTCTAGAAGGCCATCATTGCAAAGAGTGTAGATCTCAAGTCTGAAGAAGAATGATCCCATGGAGGATCACCTTGGACACTTAGCAATGGATCTACAACTCCTACGAAGGCATGACGATGTTGGAAAATGATATAAATAAAAGCACCTGCCAAAGAAAATATATAGAAGTAGATAGAGGTGAAGCCATGTAGGAATACTGTGAGAGCTCCATAGGTTGGGTTTAGAGGATCTGTAGGAATACGTTGTACTAAGGGGATGGGTTTGAACATTTTTCTTTGTACTATGAAGGGCCCAAGTCTAGTTCTAATGCATGATATTGATCTGCATTATCATATGAATCTATGATTGCCTGAGTTATTATAATATGGTTATCAACATGCTTAATATGAATATATGTGTGGTTCCAGTTCTACTACATGGTTATATGTATATTTCATATAAGTGGGTGTAAACCCCTGTGCATTTATTTTCTATTATGATTCATATCTATGTTCTATAATGCTTTCCTTATATGAATGAATACATTGGTCTAGAAGTTGTTCTGAGCTCTAAGATGAATATATGGTTCCTTTCCAATTTGTTCACTTAAGTTTCTATCACAAGTACTACATTCTCACACAAATCACATAAAGGAGGTACTTGATGCCTATACATTCCTCATGTGAGTGCAAAGCACCCACTGGGTGATAGGATGACATGCAAGGGATTTCCTTATTCTTTTATGAGGGATTAAAAATGACTACATCTTGGTTCCATTGTTGGGACCTCTCTTTTCAAAGTTATTGTGATAAATAACATACATTTTTGTCTTTTTGATGTGTAATGACAGAATGCCTAACTTTAGAAAGTGTTGAAACGTAGTTCAAGAGCACAAAGGATGAGTCTACTTAAGGATTCAACACTCAGCTTGAGTTTAGTGCATGTACATGGGTAGAAGAGAACCTATACAATGAGTTATATGAGACATTTTTTTTACTTCCCAATAGAGCTATATTAATGGATCTCAGTATATGCATCCAGATAAAGTTGGTTGTGTATATCACATGTGTGGACCCAAGATGACTATCAGAGGCTACAGGATGCATATCTGACATTGATATATGTTATTGATCACTAGTGGAAGAGGGTGCTTATTAGTTATACTTTGGAATATGCCATTTTGATGTATTCTTTCTAGAGATCGTTGAGTTCAAGTTTCTAAGGGAGCATAGAGGATCATTTTTGTGTGTTATTCCTTTGGCTATGAAGATCTTGGTCATTACTTTGAGTTTAGAAGCATTCCCCATGGCCGGCTAAGCTCTCTGAGTGTTGGGAAAGGAAGCTAGGGTGGAGGAAGATGGAGGATGTTGTGGCTGAAAAGGAAAGGGAGGAGATATGACAAAAGTATAATGAAGCTTGTGAAAGGGAGATGACTAGACAATGCGAGATAGCAAGCTGTGATGGATCTATGGAGGTAGGTGTTGTGGGAAGGTGCCAAAGTTCATGTGGAGGATGTGAATCCTAAGAAGTCTTTGCCACCCCATCTTGGCAAGAACATAACATAAGCCCCTTCAACTTTTGATGAGAGTTCATCATGTGGGGAAAGAAGAGCCATGAGCACGCATCTAAACCTACTTGGCAATTGATCTCTACGGTGCTTATTTTTTCAGATCAAGGGAAGAGTATTGTTAACCCAATTGGTATTGGTAAAAGTGACCACTATATGCCAAGGAGATATAATTTCTCATTTGGGACTTTTATGGCTGCACATACCATTCCAGTGTTTGGAGGAATTTTTAGGCAAAGTGTGGATACACAAGCCTTCGGTCTCACATCTGGGAGTGGCGTGGGGTACACTATTGGTAGTGGGACATTATCAGAGACCATTAGCATGTAGTTCAGTGAAACATTGGGAACCCTTGGTATGACCACTTCAAGACCTAGTGGATCCAGTGGATTTGGTGGGTCAAGAGGAATAGGACTTGGTGGATCCGGTGGATCTAGTGGATTAGGAAGAATAGGACCTAGTGGACCCAGTGGATCTGGTAGAGGGAACAATGGGGAAACACCAGAGGAAACCAAGGCTCTAGATCGGGGAGGACAAGAACCCCACCACCCCAAGTCTTTTTCAACATGTCTTTTCACTTTCAAGACTATAATGGTATTGAAGATGTTACAGATCATGTGCACAAGTGTGAGTTACTATGGTGCATGAAAGGGATCACTAGCCCAGAGTGGAAGGAAAGCCAGTTTGCAACTATATTACAAGGGTGCACACATAACTATTATATGAGGTATACACCCCATCAAATAGTGGTGGATTATACAGCATTCAAAAACACTTAACTCAAAGAGATTCACATTCTAAAGTTTGAGCAAAAGAGAATCAGCACCTTGAAGGAGATCTAGTAGGGAATGGCAGAGAGTGTGTGGGAGTATGATGCATGGTTTAAAACTCTCCTATCTAAACTATCATATGACATCCACCCCTCATAGCATGCTCAATGGTTTGTTGGAGGGTTGATCACTCCATTTAGGAGGGAATTGTCACATAAAATGTTCACTGACCCATGTGAGGCTTTAGAGGCTGCCTTACACATTGAAGCTATTAGGAGTGTGGATACTAGTGTTAGTCTATTTTTGGAGGCCCAAATCACCACAATGGCCAAGAAATTGGAGAGAAGCTATCTACAAACTCAATGCATGAGGTCCGTAGTGGGATTTAGTGTACATACTATAAAGTGGAGGGTCATGTAAAGGATAGTTTCCCTCAGAAGTTGGTGCATGCTATGGTAGTAGACTATGAGATCTGCCATGGAGATCATGATGTAAGTAGATGCCCTCTACTCCAACACGCAATCTGTAAGAATGTTTCTTGCTACTACAAGATATGCACCTCTACAACCCATGACACCAAGGATTGCAAATTGATTGATTAGATCCATGATGTTATTGATCTGGGTGTACACCACAAAGTAGCCTTACTTGACATTTCTAAGGATGATGACCGATGTTATGAAGGGAACGTAGATGGAGGGGCATGTGGAAGAGGTTTTCGTGGAGGAGTTCATGGTCACAGTAACCGCAGTGGAGGGAGAAGTGAGTTCCCGTGGGGAACATGTTATAATTGTGGATCTATAGAGCATTATAAACATGAGTGTCCTGATCTATTACAATGCTCATGGTGCGGGAAGAAGCACAAGTATGAAGAGTGTTTGGAACTCTATGAGTATATGAACCAACAACACTAGAAAGATAAGGGCATTACTATGGTGAGCGTAAAAAGGCCGATTCACAATGGATGCCAAGAGTGGCATGTGAGTTACAACTACACCCTATATTGGTGACAACATGTGTAGAGGATGGAGGCACTAAGGAGATGCCAAGACCAAGGACACTAGTTTCTAGAGAGGAGGTACTACATGGAAAGTACCGGACCCTGCCCATTAGAAAGAAGTATACCAGGAGACTATGGATGTGATTCGGAGTTGATAAGGGGAGATACAACTTCTCAAGGAGAAATCAAGGTAGGTAGGGAAATGAAAGGATGACGAGGTTCCAAGGAGTGACCTGGATGAGGTCAAAGAAGTATGTAAAAATTAAGGCAAGAAAATATTATTCCCTTAATAGGAGAATGGTTGAGGGAGAAGGTACCACGCACCGGAGCGGAGCGCGAGAGATAGGTTTTTCATGCAAATATTTCTCCACACAACCTTGACTATGAAAAAGATATTACTCTGAATGTGGTTGTTGATGGATAGCTTTTTAGCAATATCCTAATCAACACAGGAGTAGAAGTGAATGTTCTTAACTTAGATGCCCGGCATCATATGGGAATTCCCACATTATAGCCATCTTAAAATGTGTTGTATATGGTGAACAAGACTAAGGAAATTCCCATTGGAGTCCGAATGTTGTATTTATCACCATTCAAGGGGTGAAGTTCACTAGAGATTTTGAATTCTTAGCACTCGTCAAGGAATAAAACTTTCTAACGTTGCTTGGGCACCCATGGTGTTACAATAATAATGTTGACATAAGGTTTAACAAAGGATATACTAGTTTTTAAAACAAGTAAGAATGGGTGGTCATCTCTTTGATGGATGGGAATTCAGCACCCTACACATAGCCATTAGGAGAAGAAGTCCTTGATAGAATCTATGTGTGCTCCATCAAAGATCTTGAGGTAATTCACTCCATGGAGGGAGTCATCCGATTCAAGGAAAATCAGTCCTTAAGTGATACCACTAGTGTGGCATGTGACAATTTGGCGCACAGGACCTATGAGTTAATTGGGTAATAATTAAAAGAATCGGTAATAAGGGTGAAAAATTCATGCTTAGTCAAGTGCCAAAGACAAAATAAGTTTCCTAGCTACTTGGGAGGAACATTTTCTGATATTTTCCTACAGGAAATGGAATCTTAGTGGAGAAATGAGGATGAAAGAAGAAGAATGCTCAACTATAACCTACTTAGGACTACAATGTGTTGGTGGGCTACACATCGGGAGAACCTCTTGGAGTGGTGTGAGGTAAGAATCACACTCTCTATAAGGTTTTCAAGAAGCAATGTGCCCACGGCTATACAAGACTACCATGGGAAAGAAACTACTTCATTTCATATCCAAGCATGTGAGGAATCCTGGATGGGAAGCACAAAAGCATTACCACCTTTTTTGTGGGTACACAAGTTGTACTCCACCTTACAAGGTTGTGCACACACATGGTACATTCATTCGGAGATGTATCGTCAAACAAGTAATTAGCAAGAGTTGGTGGCTGACCTCATTCAAGCATTTGAGTATAGAAGCACCAAACCATCATTGGATAAGGTGTTGTAAACAATCAAGCACCTTATAGTGGGAGATAGTGCCATGGTTGAGGATAGGCTACTGGAATTACTAGAAAATACTGATGTGAAGACATGCCTCTATGAGGAAGAATCAGAGGAAGTACATTTTGAGCATGCGTGTATGGAAAAAGAAAAGGGGAAATTGGTCTATGTCATAGATGGGGAAGAGATGGAGATGTTGGATGTTGATCATTTAGAGGGTACACGCGAGGTCATTGACAATGTTGATGAGCAAGCACGCACCTACCATGAGCCTTTGAAGACAAAGAAGGTTAACATTGGGATGGAGGCCGAACAAAGGAGGCTATCATCAATGACTATTGGTTGGAAAAGGAAGTTTCTAAGATCATTGATTTGTTGTGTGAATTCCAATATTTTTTTCCTCGCAGGTACCATAAACTCAAAGGCATCCACCATTTCTTGGGAGAAATAAATATCAAGTTAAAAGAAGGTGCACACCTGATTTGGAAGAGACCTTATCAGATGAATCCAAATTTACACATACGGGTTAAGGAAGAAATAGACAAAATGATAGCATTAGGTATCATTGAGGTAGTTGAAGAGTTAGAATGGATAAGCCTAATGGTCATTAGCACTAAGAAGAATGGGAGGATCAACATCTATTTTGACTATGGGAACTTGAATGCAGTATGTGTCATTGACCCTTTCCCTACTACTCATTTTATGAAGAAATCTTGGAGGGCGTGAAGCCTACTCCTTTAAGAATGGGTTCTCAGGGTACCACTAGGTACGGATTGCAAAGGAAGACTAGATAAAGATAACTTTTTCCATTGAATGGGGTAGTTTTTCCTACATGATCATGCCTTTTGGGTTGAAGAATGCGCCTGTTGTGTTCTCGCGCATTTTAGTGCAAGCCTTCCAAGACTTCATTCACAAATTTCTTCTAGTCTATTTAGATGATTGGCTTGTATATGGTCTCGTAAGGACCATTATCATAACTTGAGACTAATATTTTAAAGGTGTTGATAGTTGAGTATATCTCTCAACATCAAGAAGTGTCTTTTCTACCCGCATTTGGAACCTTATTACGACATATCATATGCAAAGAAGGCTTACTAGTAGAACCTGCCAAAGTTGCAGTCATTGTGGGTTTGGTGGAGCCTACTAGCTAAAGCGTGTGCATGGATTCCTTGGACACATAGGATATTACAGGAAGTTCATTAAGGGGCATGCCAAAATCACCGAGCCCTGAGAAGAATTGTTGAAACATAAAAGTGCCTTTCATTGGGGAAAGGCACAACAGAAGGCATTTGATGCTTTAAAGGAAAGGATCGTAACAACACCCATATTATGTTTCCCTTCTTAGGATAATCCTTTCCATGTGCACTTGGATGCCTCAGGGATAAAAATGGGGGAAGTACTAGCACAACCTAGCGAAGGAATTGTCGATCATCCCTTGAGCTTTGCAAGTAAGAAATTGACACCAACAGAGAAGAATTACACAACTACTGAGCATGAAGCATTGTCAATGATCTATGTGCTGCATAAGTTTAGGAAGTATCTACTGGAAACACCCTTCATATTCTACACAGATCACATGGCATTAAAATACTTAGTCAACAAACCCATTTTACAAGGGCGCATATGTCGTTGGGTCCTCCTATTTCAGGAATTTGAATTTACGGTGGTGGTAAAGCCAGGGAAGAATAATTTAGGGCCTAACCACTTGTCAAGGATTGATTCGGGAGAGGATGCATAAAGCATTGAGGATACCATGCCAGATGCACAACTATTTAGATTACGATGTGCACCCTCAGACTTGGAAGATATCACAGTGTTCTTAAAGATAGGTGTGGTGCGAGAAAGGGTGAGGTTGTGGAGAGAAAGCACTTAGCTATACGCATTGCACCCAATATGCTTATTAGTAGAGATTTATAAAAATTAGGTTGTGATGAGGTTTTACACTAATGCATGCTATAACATGAGTGCATTGTAATCATGGAAGAAGCACATGGTGGGATCGCAAGAGGAAGCTATGCGGGAAATACAATAGCGCGGAAGATTTTACTCACAGGGATTTGGTAAGAATCCATTTACCAAGATTGTATTGACTTTTTCAAGGCATGTGACCATTACCAATGCCTTAGAAAACCTAGAAATAGGGATGAAATTACCTTACAACCAATAGCTAGCGTGGAACCATTTGAGAAATGGGCTATCAAATTTGTAGGACCAATCTCACCAAAGAACGTGAAGGACTAGTTCATGGTATATCATCACTTGCACTGATTATTTAACATGGTGGGAAGAGGTAGCACCTATAAAGGATTGCACCATAGTGATGACCACTAGATTCTTATGGGAAAATATAATCAGCAGATATGGTTGCCCTTTAAGTTTAACAAGTGATAGGGGTACACACTTCCTCAATGAAACAGTTAGGATCTGTTGGCATAATTTATGGTGGCCCATCATAAGACTACCCCATATCACCCTCAAGCAAATGGGACTACTAAGGAATTTAAAAAAATACTAAGTCATACGTTAAGTAAGATTTGTGACGTCGAATACGGGATTGGGATGATAAGGTATCAACCATCCTATGGGCATACATGAAAACCTATAAAAGTTTGAACAAGGCCAAAATGTTTCAATTGGTGTTCAACGCAGAGGCTATTTTACCAGCTGAATTCATGTTACCTTCACTACGTATAACATGCACAGGAGGTTTAGCCGATGAGAAAGCACTGGAAGAAATAATTGATAAATTAATGCATTGGATGAAAGGCTATCACTTGCTAGGTGGAGTCAAAAGATAGAAAAAGAAAGAAAAAAAGCATGACATGATCATTATATCAAGAACAAGAAGTTTGAGGTTGGGAAGTTGGTGTTATTGTATGATTCCAAGTATCTATGCCATCCTAGGAAGTTGAAAGTCCATTGTTTGGGACCTTACCTTATATCATACATTCTTGATTTAGGCATTTTGCGATTCAATCATTGGATGGGACGATAATACTAGATGAATTAAATGGGAGTAGGTTGAAGCCCTACTATAAATAAGTCTTCTTAGTGTTTGTAATTAAGGACATGTCACTAGTTAGTTTAGGTTTCCCTTTATGCAATATCCTTTCCTATGTTTCCCTTTCTCGTCATTTTTCTTTTGTTTGTTTTGTTCCTTGGGTGCTTGTAACCACATTAATTTTTGAAGTTTTTGCATACGTATAGGACCACACATTTTTTTAGTGTGGGGTGGAGTGATGTGGAGTATAGACCCATAATATGAGTTGAATCGGATGTATAAGTTTTGGTCAATGCACCTGCCGGTTAAAGAACTAAAGGTGAGTAAGGGTAATAGGAACATAAAGAAGAGATGAAAATTGATAGTTTGTGTCAAGAAATCTTTTAAGAAACCATGTAAAAAAATAAGGAAGAGCATAGGAACAACATGAGGCAGGTGAGAGAAAAAATAGGAAGGACGAAGAAGTCCTTTCATCGCTAGGAACATGCGTAAAGAGGCTTAATTCAGGTTGGATTTTTGTACGCTAGAAGGTTTTAATGGGTTTTACATGCAAGTTGTGGCATGAGGGACAAAGTTATCAAGCGGCTTAGTGAAAAATCCGCATTTAAGGTTGAATTATTGTGGTAGGTGAGAGAGAATTTAATGTTGGGAAAAGAGAAAAAATATAAATAAAAGGTTGAGCACTTTATTATTTACATTTCTTTTAAGAAGGAAGAAATCTCTTGTGAATCGGGACATCAAAGCAAGATCTTTGCATTGAAGAAATTATTTGAGAGATCTGAAGTGCATAGCTAGGGTAAAATCACAAACCAGTAGGAAAGGAGTACACTGGCATGGAGAAGTTAAGTAAGCACTGAACTGTCTTATGGAAGGGTTTTTCCAGTTAGGGTTTGGTGACTAGGGCATGGAATTAGGAGTTTTCCGTAAAGATAGAGATTGAAATTTGGATAGAGTAATTGGTAGAGCGAGAGAAAAGAAAAGATCTTGAAGCAATAACACGATCGGAAGAATGATACCAAAAAAGCAACCATCTCACCAAAGAAGCAGAAGGGAAAGGGTAAGGGGAAGTAAATGGCTACCATTGCAAGCACAAATGAAGAATGGTACGCAAAAATGCAGTACCCAGACGGGGTGTTATTGGGAAAAGAATGGGAATCACACCTGAGAAAGATGATGGTGTGTGACTATAATCACCACACTAGCACAACAAAGAAAGAAATGGCTTTGGAGTTGGTTCACCCAACCAACAAGAGAACACTAGAAGGCATGCCCATTTATAACAATGAGGTAAAGGTTAAGTTGGAGAAGGCAAGGTTGCTGTAACTTTATGAACTACCATACTTCAGAAAACATGAGTGCCTCTACTAGTGGCTAATGGCACACATTCACAAAGACCACTTTTATTTCACGGGGCACAAGATGCGCATAACCCCCTAGCTAATTTCCAAGTTCATGGGCCTTATCTGTGAAGGGGACAACATTGATGATGACCTAAGTGACAAGGAGGCCATCAAGGAAATAGTTTTATGCATTTGACTATAAGAAAGGATTACGATACTTTGACATCGCTGAGATCCAAGACCCCATGATGAGGATGGCTATGCACTTGGTAACCAAGCTCAATGATCAGGAGAGATGGACTCAAGTAAACAAGGCATGGCTGAACGTGTGCTAGAAAATATCTGAAGGGACCATCTACAACTTGTCCACTTTCATCGCAGATGAAATCATCAATAGTGTGCAAGAAGGTGAGAAGATACTATTTGGCAATATTCTGATCACAATTGTCTTCTTAGAAATCAGAGTGCCTAATGGGTTAGAAAGGTTTGTTTGGGAGTACCCGAAGAGGATCCCTCGCCCACGAAGCAGGTTCACAAAATATACTTGTGAGACCATGACAACCACTCACAAGGTGTGTTTAGAAAAATGGTACAAGCACATGAGGGATGCATTCAAGGTAGAATGGAGGATTCCAGAGTAGCTACCTGTGCTCATAAAATGAGAAGCAGAATTCACAGTATATCAACACTTCTACATTGGCAGATTTAGGTTGATAGATGAAACAATGAGCCCATGGTGTAATCTTCCCTTCTCCTTCAATGTGTTATATTTCCAAGAAGGGGTGAACAGGTTTAAAGAGGCAAAAATACTAAGGTTTGACCTTAGTGAATTAGATCAAGACCACTAGAGAGCTATGTAGAAAGTTGGTTTACCCCAAGAAGCACACATACGTGGAGAGATATGTCTCTCACAAGATATAAATTATGAAACTAGTGACTTTTCCAATCATTGGAAGGGCTACAACAAGAATATATCTTTGCATGAGGCCAAAATTTGAGAAGGGCGTGTACTTAGAAAATGATGTAACCATCCTTGAGGACCCCACAGGAAGAAAGAAGCCCACGCCAAAGAAGAGGGAAAGAGAAGAGGTGTAGAAAGCAACAAGTGTTGAGCTCACGCAAGTGGTAAGTGTGTCGAGATAAGAATTAACTTGATAATTACATGTAGAGAAAGAAGTCCTGGTGAAGGCAAAGACTCTAGAGGAAGAAGCCCCGAGCAAAAAGAATCCTCCAACCAGGAGAAGTTTCCAGAGGAGGGAAAGGAAGCAAAGTCTCCTGCTAGGAAGAAGCAGAAGGTGACAAAAGAAAATGACTCGAGAGGACATAGAAGGATTGGAAGCCTATAAATGCGAGAGAGATGATGATGATGAAGATGAACCAGGAGGTGAGGGCCATCCTATCTATGAGGTTCATGACTTGAAGGAGGAAGGAGAGGAAGAAGAAAATGAATACATCTTTTCTAGAAGGGAGGATAACAAGGAAGAAGAATATACTCAGGATATGGGGATAAGTGAGGAAGTTACAAAAGAAAAAGAGACCCCGAGACTCGCCAAGAAACAAATAAATGAGGTTGTGGAGAAGGAATTAGCCAAGATCATTGACGACTTAGTGGAACAAGAGATGGACCCCAATAGCGTAAAACCACTTTGAAAATAACCTTTTACTTGAGAGAACTTATTTTACATGAGAAGTCACCTCCTTTGAAACCCTATTTAGGGTAAAACCAAATCACTTGATTTTCACATGATATATTTCGAATATATTAAATGAGGACCTAAAGTCCTTTTTATATTGATCGGTATGTCTCCCGACCCACCTTTGACCCGAGTCTTAGGTTTATAATATTTAATATTGGATAAATTTATTTCATGATTTCATTAAACCTTTATCCCCGAGTTTAATCTGACTTCCTCCTCGAGAATGAATGTGATGGAGTTATCCATCTATAAGACCTAGATCTTTGGAGTCGGAATATGATTGGATTCTTTCATTTCTTTCATTTTACACCTGGTATTGATCCAAGTGGTGCTTTAAGCTTATTCGTGATGAATTAAAATTATAGACCTTAAGCAGGTTGCAAGGTCTGGATGCATTGAATAAGCTAGTCCGGAGTATAACTCAGGCTGATCATGTTAAATGAACTGGTGCCCGATATCGTGATATATCTGGAAGGTCTTGATCGCGGACCAGGTAATAAATCAGTTACATAAAATTCAATAGCCTATTGGCATTGCAGGAGTGAACCCTGTTCGTGAATGTATGTTGTAGGTTCTTTTTCTGAGCATTTGAAATATTAGACCTAAACAGGATTTATTAAGGTTAGTAACCTAAAACTAAACTTTAACCTAGGGGATTAGATTAGTGTTAATCTAACCTAGGCCTAAGCTATAAGCTAATGTTCTAAGTTAGTATCTATGTGTTAAGAGGTTAGACTAAGTGTTATCCTAAATCCTAACCTAAGTTACTAACCTAACTATTGAACAAGGAAGAAAGGGGACATATGGAAGGGTGCGAGCCATGGGCGGCAGTTTCTATGGCATTAAATGCATGGATAAGCATGAAGGACAGGTAATTTGGTAGAAGTTTTAACGGCTAGCAAGAGCCGACGTGGCAGAGTCGCCAAAGTTAGAAATGGTCTTTGATGTGCATTTGTCCATCGCCAACTATGGCGGTCGGTGGCAGTGGAGATTGAGCGGGAAATTGGGAGTAAATGCAATTAATGAACTCGGTCTTCGAGCTCGGGTTCCTCGGGAAAGCATGCAAAAAGGAAAACTGGTAGTTTGTTTGGTTTTTCATACGCTCCGGCTTTCCCTCTGTCTGATCACTGGTTCTTCGCACCAGTCTATTTGGTGTTGCATGGAAAAAATGAGTGTAACTCACTCTTTTCTTTGTCAAGGAAAGTTTATAAGTCATGGAATAACAAAGTTTTGTTGTTGGATCTAACTTGGAAAAGGAGGAGAAGGTTCGAGCTCTTTCAGTGGTCTGCTTCGAAATTTTAAGCAAATAACCAGGCATGTTAGGCCCTAACCTTTAAAAATATTGCTTTCTTTCAAGTGATTTCATTAGAACAACTCTGTTAAGATGATTTTTGGATTCAGTTGGTTTTTATGATAAGCTGTGCGTGATTTTGTTGCTATATCTTCTTTCTGGCTCGATTTTTCAATAAAACCCTTAACGGGTGTGTGTTGTGTTTCGAACTGTTGCACTATCTTGTTGGGTTTTGCATTTCGGTTAGAATTAAAGAAATGCTTGCAAGGAAAAATACACGAATTCGGCTTGTGGGAGTTCATGCATTGTTTTCTTGTTTGATTCAGTCGATACCTTGTTATTTTCACTTGTTGAGAAGGATACTGTTGAAACTATTAAAGGTGCATGATATATCAACTTCTGTATATGATATGTCGTGGGTAATATACGTTATTGATCTTTGTTGAACTTCATTAAACAAAATTACGTCTTGTTTTCTGAGGAAATACAGTTGTGAATGCATCTTGTTATTAAATACTTGAGTTGATAGTATTTTGACTTGAAGGAGTTTTGATGGAGAATATTACTTGGGTTCGACTTATTTTAAACCATTGATGCGTATGTTATGTTTTCTCTGTGTAACTTAGAGCGGATATTGTTTTTTTGGGCTCTCAGTTGGAATCCTTGTTACTTAACCAGTATTTTGCTTCTGTATAGGCCTGAACAGTGAATATTATCATTAAAATGCATTCATCTTGTATAGTGGCTTCTGTAGAAGTTTATTTGTAAAATACCACATGGGTAAGACCTCTTTTTTATCCCGGGAGGCGTATATTATGTTTTCCTTCCGAATTTTCTTAGTTGTGAATACTGTTGTGAAATTCTTGAGTCGTGGTCTCATGAAATCAATTTCAAGTATAAAACGTTTAGAGCATTAGTGGTATGGATACGCTTAGAGAATTGAAATGATGCGAAGTGGCTTGATTTTCGATTTAACCTTCGCTATACATGTATAACGTTCGGACTCTTATTTTAATTTCTCGTGTTCCTTCTGTCTGTCATTGTGGAAAGTAAAGGAAGAGTTTTCTTTTCATAACTTACTTGGTTGAGACCTTGTTGAAATTGTTTCCTGAAAAACGACTCCTTTGTTAGTCATGGCTGTGTTATTTTAAATTTGTTCCAGTTAATGAGGCTGTGCGTGTTGTGTGGATTCAGTATGAATATCTCTACATAGGCATAGGGAAAACATCATTTGTTTTAATGTTGTTGAGCCTCTTGGTTGACTGTGATAAAAAGGTTGTTTTTTTTTATTACGGCCTTGGAAACTAAGTCCTCGCAGAGTTTTAGTTGGGATGAGATTGAGCTGTACGTTGCTGGGTGGAATTGTAGTCGTGCTTGTGCATAGTTACGTCTTCTAATAGTATGAATATCCAGTCTTGAGCTTGACTGAACTCAAGAGCTGATTTTGTACCTCGACAAGCGATGACATTGGATACTCTTCTCATTTGTTGATTGTATGGAAGGTTATGTGGGTCTGTTAATAGATTTTCATTACTGTCTTGGCGAAATCTACTGTATTTCTTGGAGGCTACAGGAAGTTGTTATAATCCAATTCTAACAAAACTGTGGTTCTTCTTATGGTCTCGTTTGACTTATTCGCATGCGTATAAGGTGAGTGCTTACTCTTAAGGAGACGGTACAGTCATGAGCATGATTGGAAGGGAAATATGAATGACTCATTTTCTTTCTCTTCTATTGTAAAGTATATGTTGATATATTTTTATCTAACTGTTGGAACTGTTTTAACTACTGCTGGAATCATGGGTTGTTATGATATTCATTTTACTATGATGAATGTAATGATCTGTCTGATGTTTGTTGTCCTGGGGATTCAGATGGATAGTTGTCTTAGATACTTTCGTTCTTCTTGATCCCTAATATTTTGATGAAATATGTTTACTTGTTGGGTGAATTGATCTCATTTAAACAGGGTGTTTAATGAAAACAATTGATGGATTGCAATTGTTTTAAGAGTTAGTGCTTATCATGCTCAGTTCATCGAACTGACCCATGTTGACAATTTTTGCAGATGGATGCCGTAAGTGGTAAAAGCACGCAGATCTGATAGGATGATCAGATTGTTTAATTTGATTTTATGTTGAAATACAACTTGATTTTCTAAATGTACTATATGAGGAAAGATGTTCTTTTTCCGTAGAGTATTGTATCAAGTATGCTGAATGCATAAAATGTATTTGATTAGTTCTGAAAGGAATGGAAATTGATATTTGTTACTTATGTGTTTGTATTCTTATCTTGATAGTTTGACCTTCTTCGGTTCAAATATCTTGAGAGCATTGTTATTATTGTATAATTTGGAGACTTTTGTGATTATCAATGTAAGCTTGCAAGAATATGTGACTGAATACTTATGATTGTTTAGCAATTCTAGTGTGTTCTATCTAAAGCTAAATTGAAATATAGATCACTGTCTTATTGGAAACTAGGGTTAAAATAAACCTAAGCAGGACGCTAAACAAGCTGAATTAAATTATTAATTCCTAGTCTTGATTAAACCAGGACAACATGTAATTGGAATCTTAATCACTATATCTCGATACTTATAAGTAAGATATAAGTTCAGTTATGAGAACTGAATTAAACCTAAATGGGGTTCAGATGGCAATCTCATGTGAAGTTTATGAGTTATTGTCCAATTTCGTTGATTTAGAATTATGTATATTCTATGAACTCCTTGATGGAACCTTAGTCTTAATAACTTCTCTGTGTAAAGGGTTTTATTAAGAAAGGTCATTCTAAGGTGAGGAACCCAGGGATCGGGAAAGGCTAACCTTAGGGGAACGTCTTTTAATATAATTTAACTCAGCGTATGTAACACTTTTTAATAAGTAGATCTTTTCGAGGTGGATTTAAAGGTTGACGGCACAAGTCAACTATAGGGTTGTACCTCCGAGAAGGTTAGGATCTTCTCGAAGATACAACAATGCAGGTGTCTTGTGACGACACCCTTTGCATTGATTGATCGATAAGATTTACACCTTAACTCGAACAAGTTACTCTGGGACCGATTAGAAATGTGGTCACGTTATAAGGCTGCCTAGGAGACTCGGGGTATCTTGACACACTGGTTTAACTAGGGTTGACCCAGTATGTCATCGTATCCCTAGTCCTCGGGAGCGTCCATATAACGTTGTCACCTTACTAATCCATTTCCGAGTGAATAACTTGGGATAGGAGGGACTGACAGAAGTCAGTATAAGACATTCTACATAACATGAGAATGGGGTGAAGGACGTATTCCAGATTGACGAGTATGCCGTTAAGGAATACGAGACATAAGCAGTATGTTTCAAATCTTTGGCCAAAGTATCGCAAGCTGCTGATTGCATTGTCCTGAGTCACCTGGTCTAGGGGATGAGATGCCGATGAATAATGGTAACAATTATTCAGTTAGGTTCCTTGGACAGAGCATTCTGAATCCCAGAATAGGGAAGAGAACCGCGAGAGTGAAGTGTTAAATGAAAACTCCAACTCTTATTACTCATGAATAGATCGGTAGATTACCGAGTCATGGAATGAATAGATCGGAGGTACTCCGAGTCATTACAGCTGCATATGGTTATCTGTTATAAGAATGGTTATTTGATTTGTGAGTTCTAAATTATGTATTTAGAACCTGGAAGCATTTATCAAAAAAAAAAAAAAAAAATTGACTTGTTCTAATGTATAAAATGAGGATGTTACATCTTGGTATCAGAGCTGAAGGTTGCAGCTCTTGGGCCTATTGTGTCCATAATCTGATAAAAACCTGAATTTTCTTGTAACAGAAAATGGTTAGAACAAGGGGGAACGTTGCGAATAATGCTCCACCTGAAGGAGGGGTGGCAACAACCCAAAACTTGATGAGATCCTTGCTGCCCTGTTGGACACAAGAGATCATTTAGCTGTACTTGAACAACAGGTGATGGGAAATGAGGAGGATGAAGAAGCTGGTAATAACAATCAGCAACCTCCTGAGGACAACCCCAATATGGGTGTTGATGTTAATGCTGGAAATGCACCTGTCCAACTAGAAAATAAAAAGGCCAGGTTGGCAGCAGAACTCACTAATGATATAAAAAGGATAAGCCCACCTAAGTATGATGGCACCACATTAGGAGATGGAGCTGAGAACTGGCTCAGTGAAATGGAGAAGTACTTTGCAATAAGAAACTTCTCAGAGGAAACCAAAGCTATTTGGGGAGCCTATCAGCTTTCCCACGAAGCATCTTCGTGGTGGGATAGCCGTAAAGCTGAACTAAACATTGATGAGACCAACGTTACTTGGGATCAATTTAAAGGCTATTTTAGGCAACGTTGGCTGCCACAACTTTTCTATGATCAGAAAATGACAGAATTTCAGAACTTAGCTCAAGGGAAGCTAACGGTAACTGAATACTGGGAGCGGTTTACAAAACTCCTCAAGTATGTACCGTAGTATCAAACTGACGAGAAGTTCAGAATATAGAAATTCATCATGGGATTGAATCCCGTGATAGGGGGAGAGGTCGATGTTCATAGTCCAACCACTATGGAAGGAGTTGTTGAAAAGGCCATAAGGCAAGAACAGAAATTAAAGGCTATTTTTGCTCATAAAGAGGAAGTGCGGAAGAAGACTGCAAACCCTTCTTCAACCTCTCTTGCACCCAAAAAGGGACCATGGAAAAAGTTTGGAAACAAAAGTAAGTTTCTAGGGGATAATAGAAGAAAAAGCATGGCAAATAAACCTACTGGAAATGTAAGGGATAATTTTGCTAAAAATTATAACAATGGGCAGAAGCCCTATGGAGGACAACGTGACAATTACAAGACTGGAGGCAATTTTGAGCCTAAAAAGGGACCTGTAGGAGGCTGCTACAATTGTGGCAAAGACCACTACACAAATCAATGCCCTTTGAAGAAGGATGATCGTAATCAGCAGCATAAGATACATCTTTGCAAAGAGCGCAAGCAAGCTGAAAAGCAAGTGACACCTATAGAAGTTCGGGTAAGTTATTTGGCATACCTGTCACTATTCTTTTTGATACAGGAGCTACTGAATGTTTTATTTCTAATAAACTTGCTTCTAAACTTAAAAGAAAAGCTGGAAAAATGGATAAATCTTGGACTGTACAGTATGGTAATAACTCTATTCATACAAAGTGAGTATGTGTCTTTTTGGGGCAGTCCTTGACTTACCTAATTTTCCACGGAAGTTGACCTCTATGTTACACCTTTGGGATCGTATGACATTGTCATCGGTGTCAATTGGTTAGCTGACCATAAAGCAAAAGTAGACTGCTATGAAAAGAACATAAAATGTTTAGATGATCAGCTGGAAACAACAGAGATTCAAGGTGTGAAACGGGAAATTTCAGTTAGAAAACTGTCAGCTATGCAGCTTAAAAAGGCTAAGAATAAAGGATGTACCCTTTATGCAGTAAAGATATCTGAATTTTCAGAAGAAGATGGTGATTACATGAAGTGATTTCCTCTGTTACAAAGTTTCAGGGATGTTTTTCCTGAGGAATTACCAGGGTTACCACCCAAGAGAGAGTTTGACTTCACCATCGAAATCAAACCAGGAACAGAACCTATTTCCAAAGCACCTTATCGGATGACTACTACAGAGTTAGTCGAGCTTAAGGCATAGTTGCAAGAGCTTTTGTCTAAAGGTTTGATTAGACCAAGTGTTTCACCTTGGGGAGCACCCGTAATATTTGTGAAAAAGAAGGATGGAACACTTAGGCTGTGTATCGATTATCGGATGTTGAACAAAGCAACAATCAAGAACAGATATCCACTTCCAAGGATCGACGATCTATTTGATCAGATGCGTGGGGCAGCGGTCTATTCTAAAATAGACCTTCGATCTGGTTATCATCAGTTAAGGATTAGAGAAGAAGATATTCATAAAATAGCTTTCCGAACAAGGTACGAACATTATGAATTCACGGTTCTACCCTTTGGATTAACTAATGCACCCGCAGCCTTTATGAATTTAATGAACAATATTTTTCAAGAATATCTGGACAAGTTTGTACTTGTATTCTTGGATGATATTCTCATTTATTCTAAAAGCGTTGAGGAGCACAATGAGCATTTAAAGATAGTTTTGGGAATTTTGAGAAAAAGAAAGTTGTATGGTAAGTTATCCAAATGTTCTTTCTTTGATTCAGAAGTTCACTATTTGGGTCATGTCATAAGTAAAGAAGGAATTGCTGTAGATCCTTCAAAAATAGTGGCAATAACTGAGTGGCCTGCACCAAAGAATGTGCACGAAGTAAGAAGCTTCATGGGTCTTGCTGGTTACTATAGAAAATTTGTTAAGGATTTTTCTAAAGTAGCTGCACCAATAACTTCATTACAGAAGAAGGATAAGAAATTCATATGGAATGATAAGTGTGAAGCGGCTTTCAAAAGTCTGAAAGACCAGTTGACTTCTGCACCTATATTAGCTGTACCAGACCCTAATGGGAGTTTTACTGTTGTAACGGATGCTTCTGGGGAAGGCCTTGGAGGTGTTTTGCTACAAAATGATCAAGTCATAGCATATGAAAGTAGAAAACTTAAGTTACATGAACTGAATTATGCTCCTCATGATTTGGAGCTTGCTGCAATTGTTCATGCACTTCAAGTCTGGAGACACTATTTACTTGGGAAACCTTTTGAGTTGAAAACTGACCACTTGGGGTTGAAATATATTTTCACTCAACCTAATCTTAATGCCAGACAGAGAAGGTGGTTAGAATTTTTATCACAATATGATTTTGATATTAGCTATATCAAAGGGAAGGAGAATAGAGTAGCTGATGCTCTAAGTCGTAGGAGGCACATTTCTGCTCTTATAACATTAAGAACTCAGTTTAAGGATGAGGTAAAAAGTGCCTCAGAATCAGATGCATATTTTCTACAAGTAAAAGCAGCGCTTGCTACAGAACCAAAGGATATAAGGTATAAAGGTTTTCATTTTGATAATGAAGGAATCTTGCGTTATGAAAACAGGGTATACGTACCTATGCTGAATGACTTGAGGAAGAAGTTGTTAGTTGAATTTCATAATTCACCTTTCTCTGGACACCCAGGTATCACAAAAATGCTTGCTGATCTGAAACAACAATACTTTTGGAAAGGTATGAAAAAGGATGTCATTGATTTTGTGACTCATTGTTTGGAATGTCAGCGGGTTAAGGCAGAACATATGCACCCTGTTGGACTGTTATATCCTCATAGCATACCGCAGTACAAATGGCAAGTAATAACCATGGACTTTGTACAAGGGTTACCCATGTCCAGGAACAAACATGATGTTATCTTGGTAGTTGTAGATAAACTAACTAAGGTAGCTCATTTCATCGCTGGAAATCTAAAGGATGATTCACCAGTGCTGGCCAAAAGATTCATACACGAAATTTTCAGATTGCATGGTGTACCAGAATTGATTATATCTGACAGGGATCCTAGAATGACGTCAAGATTTTGGCAAACGCTTAATACAGCTCTTGGAACGAAACTAAACTTCAGTTCTGCATATCATCCGGAAACGGATGGACAAACTGAGAGGGTAAATCAAGTGTTGGAGGACATGTTGCGAATGTATTGCATGGATCAACAATATAAATGGGAAGAGTATCTTCCATTAGTTGAGTTCGCATACAACAACACTTATCACTCATCTCTTAAAATGGCACCATTTGAAGCACTTTATGGAAGAAAGTGCAGAACTCCTGTTAGTTGGGATAGTGTTGAGGATAGAGTGGTAATTGGACCAGAGATTCTCACTGAAATGGAACAAAGCAAGTTAAGTTGATTCGTGAACGATTAAAGGAAGCAACGGATAGACAGAAGAGCTATGCTGACCTTAAGCGGATTGATCGCAGGTTTGAACTTGGTGAGAAGGTTTTTCTTCGTGTTAAACCCAGAAAGAGTTCTATAACTTTTGGCAAGGCTGCCAAGTTGTCACCTCGATTCGTGGGACCTTTCGAAATTGTCGAAATAATCAATCTTGTAGCTTATCGATTAGCATTACCACCTGCTTTATCTCGCATGCATGATGTTTTCCATATTTCTTTGCTTAAGAAATACGTTTCAGATCTGTCACATGTTTTAAATTGGAATTCCTTGCAGGTCCAAGACCTAGGAATAATCGTGGTTAAACCCACACGAGTGCTGGAAACTCACCAATTGCATTTGAGAAATCGTGAAATACAACAATGTAAGGTCCAGTGGGACCAGTTTAATGAAGAAAGTGCAACTTGGGAAAATTTGGAAGAGATGAAAATTGCTTTTCCTTTTCTTTTTCAACAGAATGAAATCTGTTGACAAAACATTTCTTTTATGAACTTATATTTTTTTAAGTTTATATGAAAGCCAGATGGAGGCAAACATTATTCAGGTTGAATAAAATGTGTTGTGACATTGATTTCTGGAACTATTCAAGTTGGAAAATAGTCACATTGTTTTGTGAACTAATAAATTGGTTGACCTGAAGGTTAATCGAATATGTAATCATCGGGACGATGAATCTTTTAGGAGGGAAGCATGTAACACCTTGGACTGTAGTTACTTCCTCCTGAGCATACAAGTGTTGATATGTGATTTCTTTTGAAAGGATGTGTTCCCTTGATTGAGAAGTCATGCTTGATATGTATTGTATCTTCTTTGCAAATTGCAGATCTTTGACTGAGTCGGAATATGATTGGACTCTTTTATTTCTTTCATTTTACACCTGAGTTTAATCTGATCTTGGAATGAATTATGGAGTTATCCATCTATAAGACCTAGCCTTGGATCAGTGGTATTGATCCAAGTGGTGCTTTAAGCTTATTCGTGATGAATTAAAATTATAGACCTTAAGCAGGTTGCAAGGTCTGGATGCATTGAATAAGCTAGTCCGGAGTATAACTCAGGCTGATCATGTTAAATGAACTGGTGCCCGATATCGTGATATATCTGGAAGGTCTTGATCGTGGACCAGGTAATAAATCAGTTACATAAAATTCAATAGCCTATTGGCATTGCAGGAGTGAACCCTGTTCGTGAATGTATGTTGTAGGTTCTTTTTCTGAGCATTTGAAATATTAGACCTAAACAGGATTTATTAAGGTTAGTAACCTAAAACTAAACTTTAACCTAGGGGATTAGATTAGTGTTAATCTAACCTAGGCCTAAGCTATAAGCTAAATGTTCTAAGTTAGTAACTTTGTGCAATGAGGTTAGACTAAGTGTTATCCTAAATCCTAACCTAAGTTACTAACCTAACTAATGAACAAGGAAGAAGGGGACATATGGAAGGTGTGCAACCATGGGTGGCAGTTTCGATGGCATTAAATGTAGGGATAAGCATGAAGGACAGGTAATTTGGTAGAAGTTTTAACGGCTAGCAAGAGCCGACGTGGCAGAGTCGCCAAAGTTAGAAATGGTCTTTGATGTGCATTTGTCCATCGCCAACTATGGCGGTTGGTGGCAGTGGAGATTGAGTGGGAAATTGGGAGTAAATGCAATTAATGAACTCGGTCTTCGAGCTCGGGTTCCTCGGGAAAGCATGCAAAAAGGAAAACTGGTAGTTTGTTTGGTTTTTCATACGCTCCGGCTTTCCCTCTGTCGATTCACTGGTTCTTCGCACCAGTCTATTTGGTGTTGCATGGCAAAAATGAGTGTAACTCACTCTTTTCTTTGTCAAGGAAAGTTTATAAGGCATGGGAATAACAAGTTATTGTTGTTGAATCTAACGTGGAAAAAGAGGAGAAGGCACGAGCTCTTTCAGTGGTCTTCTTCGGATTTTTAAGCAAATAACCAGGCATGTTAGGCCCTAACCTTTAAAAATCTTGCTTTCTTTCAAGTGATTTCATTAGAACAACTCTGTTCAGATGATTTTTGGATTCAGTTGGTTTTTATGATAAGCTGTGCGTGATTTTGTTGCTATATCTTCTTACTGGCTCGATTTTTCAATAAAACCCTTAACGGGTGTGTGTTGTGTTTTGAACTGTTGCACTATCTTGTTGGGTTTTGCATTTCGGTTAGAATTAAAGAAATGCTTGCAAGGAAAAATACATGAATTCAGCTTGTGGGAGTTCATGCATTGTTTTCTTGTTTGATTCAGTCGATACCTTGTTGTTTTCACTTGTTGAGAAGGATACTGTTGAAACTCTTGAAGGTGCATGATATATCAACTTCTGTATATGATATGTCGTGGGTAATATACGTTATTGATGCTGTTGAACTTCATTAAACAAAATTACGTCTTGTTTTCTGAGGAAGTACAGTTGTGAATGCATCTTGTTATTGAATACTTGAGTTGATAGTATTTTGACTTCTGAAGGAGTTTTTGATGGAGAATATTACTTGGGTTCGACTTATTTTAAACCATTGATGCGTATGTTATGTTTTCCTCTCTGTGTAACTTAGAGCGGATATTGTTTTTTTGGGCTCAGTTGGAATCCTTGTTACTTAACCAGTATTTTGCTTCTGTATAGGCCTGAACAGTGAATATTATCATTAAAATGCATTCATCTTGTATAGCGGCTTCTGTAGAAGTTTATTTGTAAAATACCACATGGGTAAGACCTCTTTTTTATCCTGGAGGCGTATATTATGTTTTCCTTCTGAATTTTCTCAGTTGTGAATACTGTTGTGAAATTCTTGAGTCGTGGTCTCATGAAATCAATTTCAGTATAAACCTGTTTAGAGCATTAGTGGTATGGATACAGTTAGAGAATTGAAATGATGCGAAGTGGCTTGATTTTCGATTTAACCTTCGCTATACATGTATAACGTTCGGACTCTTATTTTAATTTCTCGTGTTCCTTCTGTCTGTCATTGTGGAAAGTAAAGGAAGAGTTTTCTTTTCATAACTTACTTGGTTGAGACCTTGTTGAAATTGTTTCCTGAAAAATGACTCCTTTGTTAGTCATGGCTGTGTTATTTTAAATTCTGTTCCAGTTAATGAGGTTGTGCGTGTTGTGTGGATTCAGTACGAATATCTCTACATAGGCATAGGGAAAACATCATTTGTTTTAATGTTGTTGAGCCTCTCGGTTGACTGTGATAAAAAGGTTGTTTTTTTATTACGGCCTTGGAAACTAAGTCCTCGCAGAGTTTTAGTTGGGATGAGATTGAGCTGTACGTTGCTGGGTGGAATTGTAGTCGTGCTTGTGCATAGTTACGTCTTCTAATAGTATGAATATCCAGTCTTGAGCTTGACTGAACTCAAGAGCTGATTTTGTACCTCGACAAGCGATGACATTGGATACTCTTCTCATTTGTTGATTGTATGGAAGGTTATGTGGGTCTGTTAATAGATTTTCATTACTGTCTTGGCGTGAAATCTACTGTATTTCTTGGAGGCTACAGGAAGTTGTTATAATCCAATTCTAACAAAACTGTGGTTCTTCTTATGGTCTCGTTTGACTTATTCGCATGCGTATAAGGTGAGTGCTTACTCTTAAGGAGACGGTATAGTCATGAGCATGATTGGAAGGGAAATATGAATGACTCGTTTTCTTTCTCTTCTGTTGTAAAGTATATGTTGATATATTTTTATCTAACTGTTGGAACTGTTTTAACTACTGCTGGAATCATGGGTTGTTATGATATTCATTTTACTATGATGAATGTAATGATCTGTCTGATGTTTGTTGTCCTGGGGATTCAGATGGATAGTTGTCTCAGATACTTTTGTTCTTCTTGATCCCTAATATTTTGATGAAATATGTTTACTTGTTGGGTGAATTGATCTCATTTAAACAGGGTGTTTAATGAAAACAATTGATGGATTGCAATTGTTTTAAGAGTTAGTGCTTATCATGCTCAGTTCATCGAACTGACCCATGTTGACAATTTTTGTAGATGGATGCCGTAAGTGGTAAAAGCACGCAGATCTGATAGGATGATCAGATTGTTTAATTTGATTTTATGTTGAAATACAACTTGATTTTCTAAATGTACTATATGAGGAAAGATGTTCTTTTTCCGTAGAGTATTGTATCAAGTATGCTGAATGCATAAAATGTATTTGATTAGTTCTGAAAGGAATGGAAATTGATATTTGTTACTTATGTGTTTGTATTCTTATCTTGATAGTTTGACCTTCTTCGGTTCAAATATCTTGAGAGCATTGTTATTATTGTATAATTTGGAGACTTTTGTGATTATCAATGTAAGCTTGCAAGAATATGTGACTGAATACTTATGATTGTTTAGCAATTCTAGTGTGTTCTATCTAAAGCTAAATTGAAATATAGATCACTGTCTTACTGGAAACTAGGGTTAAAATAAACCTAAGCAGGACGCTAAACAAGCTGAATTAAATTATTAATTCCTAGTCTTGATTAAACCAGGACAACGTGTAATTGGAATCTTAATCACTATATCTCGATACTTATAAGTAAGATATAAGTTCAGTTATGAGAACTGAATTAAACCTAAATGGGGTTCAGATGGCAATCTCATGTGAAGTTTATGAGTTATTGTCCAATTTCGTTGATTTAGAATTATGTATATTCTATGAACTCCTTGATGGAACCTTAGTCTTAATAACTTCTCTGTGTAAAGGGTTTTATTAAGAAAGGTCATTCTAAGGTGAGGAACCCAGGGATTGGGAAAGGCTAACCTTAGGGGAACGTCTTTTAATATAATTTAACTCAGCATATGTAACACTTTTTAATAAGTAGATCTTTTCGAGGCGGATTTAAAGGTTGACGGCACAAGTCAACTGCAGGGTTGTACCTCCGAGAAGGTTAGGATCTTCTCGAAGATACAACAATGCAGGTGTCTTGTGACGACACCCTTTGCATTGATCGATAAGATTTACACCTTAACTCGAACAAGTTACTCTGGGACCGATTAGAAATGTGGTCACGTTATAAGGCTGCCTAGGAGACTCGGGGTATCTTGACACACTGGTTTAACTAGGGTTGACCCAGTATGTCATCGTATCCCTAGTCCTCGGGAGCATCCATATAACGTTGTCACCTTACTAATCCATTTCGAGTGAATAACTTGGGATAGGAGGGACTGACAGAAGTCAGTATAAGACATTCTACATAACATGAGAATGGGGTGAAGGACATATTCCAGATATGAGTATGTCGTTAAGGAATACGAGACATAAGCAAAGTATGTTTCAAATCTTTGGCCAAAGTATCGCAAGCTGCTGATTGCGTTGTCCTGAGTCACCTGGTCTAAGGGATGAGATGCCGATGAATAATGGTAACAATTATTCAGTTAGGTTCCTTGGACAGAGCATTCTGAATCCCAGAATAGGGAAGAGAACCGCGAGAGTGAAGTGTTTAATGAAAACTCCAACTCTTATTACTCATGAATAGATCGGTAGATTACCGAGTCATGGAATGAATAGATCGGAGGTACTCCGAGTCATTACAGCTGCATATGGTTATCTATTATAAGAATGGTTATTTGATTTGTGAGTTCTAAATTATGTATTTAGAACCTGGAAGCATTTATCAAAAAAAAAAAAAAAAAAATTGACTTGTTCTAATGTATAAATACATTAAGGGTTGGCTAGACCACTTAATCATTATGTTCCAACACTCCCGCTTAATGTTAAGTGGGATAACATAACATATGCCAATAGATTACTTGCCCATGGTAGACTATGGGATTTACAATCCTTAAACCATAATGTTTTAGGCTAACATATCGGTTGAAGGAATTACAACACCTTCATCATACTCAATTTACCTTTTTATACAAAAGGATTTGGATTCTAAATGAACATCACATGATCAATTAGTAAGTATGATTTGTGAGTTTTACATGTTCTCACAGGTTCTCATAAAAGGTTATTGAACCCAAGCATATAGGAGCCTTTTACAACCAAATACCTCCTTAAAAATATGCTTTTACTAGATGTTTACCAGTAAACTCAATAGCACTAAAGAGTTTACTGAAGACCACATTTAATATCTTTCTACATTTCTTTCTAAAAAATAAGTCAAGGAGGTATACATGCCCGAAGGTCTTTTTACACTTGCTCGAAGGTCTTTTACAAATGCTCGAAGGTATTTTTACAAAAACCAAGTTCCATTAGGAGGTGACATTGTCATGCACACTCCCCCTTAATGGAAACTCCAACAATCCAATATTTTCACAAAAGTGACAAAACTTTGCAGCACTCAGGGACTTTGTGAAGATGTCAGCAACATGCTCTTCAGTCAACATGAACTTGAGATTTATCTCATCACTTTGCACCTTCTCATGGGTGAAGTGTATATGTATCTCAATGTTCTTTGTCCTCTGATGTTGAACTGGATTATTAATCAAGAGTAATACAACTCTGACCACCACATAGAATATAAATACTTCCTTTAGCTCAAATATGTATCTCTACTAACAACCGTTGCATCCACATGACTTCTTTACTTCTTCCAATGTACTTCTCTACCTCAGTAGAAAAATGGAGACTGTTGATTGTATTTTTGTTCCAAGTAATGGTTCCTACACCAAAAAACTTGAACACATATCGAGTATATTTTATAACACAACATCAGTATGGTTAGAATCACAAAATCCATATAAGATAGCATTTTCATTCTTATTATAATGTAACCCATAATTGAATGTTCCTTTCAAATATCTAAAAATTATTTTTGCAAGATTAAAATTATCTCTAAAAAAGGTTCCCGCATAAAACTTGAAGTAATTCCTTTTTATAGGAAATATCTCGATCTAGTTATGTTGTCTCGTTTTAGTGATTTCAGCTAAAATTGAGATAACCATAGGAAAATTTTGGAAAAATCTCTTAAAATTTCCCTTTGAAAGAGATTTTTGTGTTTTCAGTTTTCATTGCATGAAAACATGTTTCTTGCATGTTACATGTCTCATGTTTCTGAAACCTAAAACTCGATTGCTTAAGTCCATTTTGTCGGGTTTTCAGAACTTGCAAGCATCGGGACATGCTTTGTCAAATGCATGTTACATATCTCATTTTTTTCAAAACCCAAAACCTTAATTGAATCAAACCCTTTGTGTCGGGTTTTCGAAACTTCCAAGCATCAGAACATGCTTTTCCAAATGCATGTTACATGTCTCATGTTTCATGAAACCCAAAACCTAAATTGAATCAAACCCTTTGTATTGGGTTTTCAGATGCTCTAAGCATAATGTTTCATGTCATTTCCATCCAGATATTGACATGTCTTTTTCATTTTCGTTTCGTCACATAGGAAGAAAATTTTGACTTGTTCTCCTGTGTGAGAGTCAAGAAAAATAGGATTCTTGTTAAATGACTATTTTCTAGGATTTATCCTTTTTTTTCTTTCTGCTCTTTCTATTATAAATAAGGGATGCTTGTGCATTCCAAAAAAGAGGAGAGATTTTTAGAATATTGAGAGCTATTGTGAAGAAGAAGAAAAACTTTGTATTTTCTTTTAATCATTGAGGAATAGAAACAGGTGTTATTTTGAAAACTTTGTGTTATGGGATTCATCTATCTTAAGAGATTGTTCTTATGTCCAAGATCTTAAGCTATTATTTGTTTAGTGTTCTTGATTATTTTAATCATTTCAAATATTACACCCATTATCTAAAACTCGTATAAGTATTTCTTGATCTGTGTTTGCTTGAAAGAAAATATGTTCCTCTCATTCCCTTCCCGCTCTGTTTTGTCTATAATAGTTTCCTTTCTAATCCATTCTATTTCTAAAACTATAACATCTCCATCTCGTGTTGATATGGATTTTGGGATTGTATCCCAACCCCAATGGTTAGAATAGTGTGAATATTGTACATATTATTTCTATTGTGTTTTAGATCAGTAATAAATAGGATACCTCACATGTCTTTGAGGAGGGATTTGATCCCATGTACTATGGTTGAACCTCATATTTTTTCCTGACAAAATATCCAACCATCATTTTTTGGCGACTCTGCTAGGGAATACGGATTGATAAGACTAAGCTTATACTATTGATGTCTGGCAACTCTGTATTTGCCTTATTTTCGGTAGATCCATTTTCTAGTTCAAGATGGATAGAAAGATCTTCACTTGGTCAAGCTAAGCCAAGGGTGAAATTGATCCGTTCTTTTATCTTCTTCAACAACACAATTTCATACTTTTCCCCAACAGTTTTGTATCTAGCCGAGCAAGAAGTTTTTTGCCTATCCAAAGAAATTGGGTTCCTCAAGAATAAGAAGCATCTGTAACCTATCATGCATTATTCTTGTATGATACTCATCTTCCTTTATGCACTTCATTTATAAGGATGGCAACACAACATGTGCCTTGGGGTGTGGCTATTGGTCCTCTTTCCCTAACTCCATCGTTTCATGAGCTACCACATGGATCTCATAAGAATATTCCAAAATTCAACAGTGATGGGAATTAGCACCCTGATGAACACATCGCCTCATTCTTTGTAACATGCAGCATCCTTGGGATAGCTCCTGAAGATGTCTTTGTTCAACTCTTCATTGACGCATTGCATGGTGTGGTAGTAGAATGGTTCTACCATCTTCCGAATGCATGCATTACCAACTAGGATACCATGAGATCCTTTTTAAAGTAATGTTCAAACCAAATAAATATTTTCATGCCTTGTTAGCACACATATTAAGAAAGAATCTCATGAGCCCATGCGGGACTTTGTGGAAAAATTCAACAAGCTGATTTGGAAGATTCCAGCACTAGCCGTTCCCACTCTTGAAAATCAAAAGTGTTTCTTCATCAACGCTCATCCCCTTGATGTGAGCTTCTTATTAAGAAGGTTTTTATCCTTGATTTGGCTACTTTGCTCAAGCTATAACCCTTTGAAATAGAATATGATCTTATTCTGGTAGAAAAGATTAGAAGAGAGTCATCTAAGCCTAAAAATCAAAGTTTTTCTCAAAGTACTACTGACCCTATGATCCAGAAGATGGCCAACAACTTGATTGATTTGAAGAAGCAAATGTCTCAACAAGTAACCAATGTTCCTTATCGGGAGATTCCTAGACGTAATTTCAACAATACCAATGGTGCTCCCGCAAGAGATAGGAATCGGTTGCTTTATTCCAACAAGGTTGGCCATTGAATCTTCTCTTATCAACGCAATAGCAGAAATAGTTCAGGAAGATGAAGAACCAAAAGATCAAGGTTCTCACGAAGATTTTGAAGCTTCAGGATATGTTGAGGAGTATTTTGACGATTTAGCTGGTAACTCCAACATTGGGTACTTGGAATACAAGGAAGACCCATACGAGCATGATGGCCATTCATTCATAGTCTTCACTCGAGCTTAATCTCATAACCCTAGAAATCCAATTGAAGTCTCTAAGGAGAAGGGTAAAGAAGCTCCTATGGTTATGGCTAAAAGAGGCTCTCCTATCTCAGTGCAAACTGAAAAGGAGACAACTAAAAAGGTAACTTCTTCTTCTAACTCTCTTTCTCCTCCCCCAAGACTAGTACCTTGGCTCAGACTAGTGTAACTAGAACTAATCCCACCATCATTCCTTCATATACCGCTTTCGACATTATTGATCATGTAAAGAAAACTAAGATCCAAATGTCAAAAGTTGAGTACCTTCAGTCAAATCCTGAGCAATTTGAGAAACTTTCCAAATTCATTAGAAGCAAGGTTGTTATCCCTTCATCTTCAAAAGGCATTTTTCCTAATCCCACTCAGCCTTTACCTCAAAATAATATGACCTCTATTGCTTCTTCGGGAAAGATTGAACCATTTTATTTGTCCTTACTTATAAATGGGTTTAAACTCAGAATTACATAATTGACTCAGGAGCCTCTGATAACGTGATGCCTACAAAAGTAGCCCATGCCCTTGTACTTACCTTGACTAAATCTTATGGGCAGTGTTACTCCATGGAAACTAGGCAAGTCCCCTTTATTGGCCAAATCAAGGATGGACAGTTTGCATTTGTAGTATTCTCAGAAAAGAGAGTAAAAATGACTATCTGGTTGATGATATCCCGATTGCTTATGGTATTCTCTCGGGAAGAGGTTTATGCAAATATGTTGAAGGAGAAATTAGTATGGATTGGAACAAAGAAAAAATTCTACTGAATGGAGTTCCTCGTGTCCTCCACCCTAAAGCACAAGTGAATTACCTAGTCACTAAATCAGATGATCCCAAAGCTCAAATTCTCTTCGAAGATGCAGGATTGGGAAATTATTTCATGACATCAAAAGTTCCTTCTATAGGTATCACGAGAAGAATATCCTAATCTGTTTGGACCCTCCAGTTTGACGGGAGTTGTTCAACTCTTGGTTTGGGCACCTTTGGTGTGGTTCTTTGATCTCCAGGTTTCAAGATATTTCCCTTCACCTTCAAGATGGAGTTTGATAATACTAATAACACGGCCGAATACAAATATTTCTTATTAGAATTAGAAATGGCAAGGAAAAAGGGAATCCAAAATATCAAGGTTTAGGGAGATGCTTAGTTTATTGTAAATCAAGTAAGCGAGATCTATCAGGTAAAAACGATCACCTAAGGCATTACAGAACAAGGTGTGGGATAGTATATAATGCTTGGATGATTTTTCCATCAAGGTAGTTTTGAGAGATTACAACAATAAAGTTGATTCTTTAGCCATGTTTGCATCTCTTCTCCTTCCTCACCCAAAGTTCAAATAGGAAAAGTATACGATTGAGATTGTGTATCATCCCAAAGTGTTCCAGATAATTCAATACATTGGCAAGTGTTCAATGATGATCAACATGTATTTTCTTTTCTTGAGAAAGCTGATAATTTTAGCGAGCTTTATTTTGAAGGATTAGAATCATCTTTCTATGAGTCCATCTCAAATTCATATCAAGAGATTGATGGTGAATTCATCCATCTCAAAGGAAATAATATTCTAAAGGGATTGGTTTCTCTGGAAGGTCTATTTGACAAGCATGACCATTTTATTCAGGATAAAAGGAAAGATGAAGGTGCTTCCTCGTCGGAGGTAGATCAAGTTAATCTGGGATCTTCTGACCAACCATGGATGGTAAACATCAGAAAATGTTGTTCTCCTAAGGAGAAATGAAGATTCACTTCACTCTTGAAGAGATATATGGATGTCTTGGCATGGTCCTATATAGATCTGAAGTCTTTCAAGCCCAAGGATGTGCAACATAACATCCCTTTGAAGTCTGATGTCAAACCCTATAGGTAGAAGCAAAGGCATTACAACCCAAAGATCTCAGGGACTATTCTTAAAAAAATTCAAAAGATGTTAGACGTAAGGATTATCTTCCCAATCCATCATTCTACCTAGGTTGCTAACATTGTCCCCGTTAGAAAGAAGAATGGTGAGATCTGTATTTTTGTTGACTTTTGGAACCTTAATCAGTCTTCATTGAAAGAAAATTACCCATTTCCTATCATGGATCAAGTATTGCAGACTGTCACTGGATCAAAAATGTTATCCATGCTTGACGGATTTTTCACAGTGTATAATCAAATCAAGGTAGCCATTATGGATCAACATAAAACAACATTCACCACCCCATGAGGGACCTTTTCTTACAAGAGGATGCCTTTTTATTTGATTAACATTAGAGCCATGTTTCAAAGAGCTATGGACTTAGCTTTCAGATATTTGATGGGTAAATTCATAGTTGTATATATGGATGACTTGAAGATCTTCTCTAAGAAGCGAATTGATCATTATGATCACGTGGAGCAGATACTCTTAAGATGTAGGCATCATGGGATTTCATTAAATCCTAAAAAGTACATTTTCAGAGTAATAGAAGGTAAGTTGCTGGGTCATATCATGACTAAAGAAGGAACCAAGATCGACCCCAGAGTGGGTGAAGTCCATCCAAATCCTTACCCTACCTATGAGAAGAAATGGGGTACATTCCTTTTTTGGAAAGGTCAATTTCCTAAGAAGATTTGTACCTTACTTTTCTGATAAAACCAAGGATATCCTTGGGATGATGAAAGGTAAGAATCCATTTTGATGGAGCACTGAAGCAAAGATTTCTTTTTAAGAAGTCAAAAGAGAAATTGTTCATGATCCTATTTTGGTATGTCGAGACTTCAAGAAGGATTTCATCATGTACTGATTGCTACACTTCCGCTCATAAAGTATCAACAATACCGATGGGAGAATGAAGAAGGAATCAAGCTCTTATTACTTTCATGAGCTTTCCACTAAAGGATGAATTGAAGATGTCACAAATTGAAAAGCATGCTTATGCAAGTGGTAAGATCGAGTGACACATTTCATGTATTATCGTTGAGTTCTCACACTCTCATTCTTGTTTTCGACGATCTGCAGCTTAAGTCCATTTTGACTCAACAAGATCTAGGTAGTCAATGAGGTAACTAGATAGCCAAAGTCTAAGAATATGACTTGTACATAAAACTTACCAAGTTGGTATGAGAAAGAGGCATGTGCCAATTGATCACAGAAAACAATTCTTAGACAGAATGCAAAGAAACTGAGGGTACTTCTTCAAAATTACCCATAGTGCTTTTTGTAAGCACAACCAATGAATGGTATGTAGATATCACTTTATTTTTAACTTACGGAAAATGTCCCCTACATTTAAGAAAAAAAAAGAAAAGAGGCCAGCTTAAATTAAGGTCCGCAAGATACATTCTATGGGATAATGGTATATACAAGAAGGGTATTGATGGTGTATTCTTGCGTTGTGTTGATAAGCCTCAAAGCAGATAAGGTTGCTAGAATCCTTCCACAATCTAGCATGTAGAGGACATTTCTCTTCCTCCATGATAGCTTACAAGATCTTACAAGCCAAGTACTATTGGCCTACTCTCTTTTGAGATTCAGCTAAATGGTTGGCTAAGTGTGAAGCTTGTTAACATTTCATTGGCCATCCTAAGCTGAAATATCTTCCCTTGAAGCCTATGATAATTGAAGAACCTTTTCACTAATGGGCAATCAATTTAATTGGAGCATTGAATCCTACCTCCAAAGTGCGCTCATAATTATTTGCTCACCCATTTCACCAAGTGGGTGGAAGCTGCGCCAATCAAGTAGGTAACCTCCAAAGCTATGTACAACTTTCTCAAGGAGAATATAATTATTAGATTTGGTGTTCCTCACAAGATTGTTGCTGAAAATGCTTCCAATTTCTCATCACATGAGTTGACATAATTTTTCTATAGATTTGGGATCACATTGGATCATTCATCCGATTATTACCCCAAGGAAATGGTCAAAGTGAATCAAGGAACAAGAACCTAGTGTCCATAATCGAAAACTATTCAATGAGAATCAGAGGACATGGCACAAAGCATTGTATGATGCATTATGGAGAGATCAGATTACTCCTAAGTGAGCTATTGGAATGTCCCCATTCCAGGTGTTGTATGGAATTGATGCTTTGATATTCCTATTCTCTGTAGAATTTCTAGCCTTACAATTGCCTCAACCAATTAAGGATGAAACTTTTCAAAGTTCCATTGAGAAAATGATAATGTACCTAGCCAAAATAGAAGAAGAATGAAGCAAGGTGTTGGATTGCATTGTAGATCATCAAAGAAAATTCAAAAGATATTTCACAAAAAATCAAAACAACACAATTTCTATATTGGAGATCTAGTACTTCTCTGGGATAAGAGAAGGGAACAGAAAGGGATGCATGGCAAGTTTGATTCTTTATGGAAAGGTCCTTTCAAAATCCATCAACTAAATGGTGAAAATAGTTTTTGTCTATCATATCTTGATGGAGATTTTCTCCTCTAACTTTTAGTGGCCAACATCTGAAGTTGTTCCATCAATAATGCAAGATGCTCTCTTGCACTGTATTATAATTTATTTTCTGTTTTGTGTTTGCTTTCTTTCTTTCTTTCTTTCTTTGTTTTTGGTTTTTCTTCTCCCGACTCTGTAGCCCAATGGATAAATATTTTTGATTCATGAGTTCTCTTCCTTTGTTGTCTCAAAGAAAGTCCCCAACTTGAGACAGTTGTTATCTCATTTTAGTGATTTCAGCTAAAATTGAGATAACCATAAGAAAATTTTGGAAAAATCTCTTAAAATTCCCTTTGAAAGAGATATTCAGGTTTTCGGGTTTTCATTGCATGAAAACATCAATGAAAACATGTTTCTTTCATGTTACATGTCTCATGTTTCGAAACCCGAAACCTGATTGCCTAAGTCCATTGTGTCATGTTTTCAGAACTTCCAAGCATCAGAACATGCTTTGTCAAATGCATGTTACATGTCTCATGTTTCCAAACCGAAACCTGAATTGAATCAAACTCTTTGTGTCAAGTTTTTGGAACTTCAAAGCATCATAACATGCTTTTTTGAATGCATGTTACATGTCTCATGTTTCCCAAAACCCGAAACCCGAATTGAATCAAACCCTTTGTTTTGGGTTTTGGAACTTCCAAGCATCAAAACATGCTTTTCCAAATGCATGTTACATGTCTCATGTTTCCCAAAACCGAAACCCGAATTGAATCAAACCCTTTGTGTTGGGTTTTCAGAACTTCCAAGCATCAGAACATGCTTTGCCAAATACATGTTACATGTCTCATGTTTCCCAAAACCCAAAACCGAATTGAATCAAACCCTTTGTATCGGGTTTTTGGATGCTCTAAGCATAATGTTTCATGTCATTTCCATCCAGAGATTGACATGTCTTTTTCATTTTCGTTTCATCACATAGGAAGCAAATTTTGACTTGTTCTCCTATGTGAGAGTCAAGCAAAATAGGATTCTTGTTAAATGACTATTTTCTAGGATTTATCCTATTTTCTCTCTACTCTTTCTATTATAAATAAGGGATGCTTGTGCATTCCAAAAGGAGGAGAGATTTTAGAATATTGAGAGCTATTGTGAAGAAGAAGAAAAACTTTGTATTTTCTTTTAATCATTAAGGAATAGAAACAAGTGTTATTTTGCAAACTTTGTGTTGTGGGATTCATCTATCTTAAGAGATTGTTCTTACATCCAAGATCTTAAGCTATTCTTTGTTTAGTGTTCTTGATTATTTTAATCATTTCAAATATTACACCCATTATCTAAAACTCGTATAAGTATTTCTTGATCTGTGTTTGCTTGAAAGAAAATATGTTCCTCTCATTCCCTTCCCACTGCTTCGTCTATAATAGTTTCCTTTCTAATCCATTCTATTTCTAAAATCGTAACATCTCCATCTCATGTTGATATGGATTTTGGGATTGTATCCCAACCCCAATGGTTAGAATAGTGTTACTATGGTTGATCCTCATAGTACACGGGATCAAATCCCTCCTCATATTTTTTCCTGAAAAAATATCCAACTAACAAGTTATAGTTAGATAAATCAAACTATCAACTAATAACGTATATAAAATATGATCAACTATTTCCATATGCAGATTTATGATTAATATTTATTCCAACTTCCATTGAAGTATAAAATGGTTTACAATCAATTGGAAGAAACTTTTTCAATACAATGGTTGCATATTGTGTTTTGAAAAATAACAATAGAATGAAATACAATCATACAAATAACATGATGTGAGAGACCTAACTCATTCATTTCAAATTATTGCTTCAATTTCTCTTTAATCCTACGAATTAAATAAGAATTGTCACTAGACATAAGAAAATCATCAACATATGTACATATAATGATAATATGCGAGTCTTATTACTTAATGAATATATCATTGTTAGAAGAACAATTAAAAAAACTTAACAATTTAAAGAACGAAACAATTTTCACATACCAAGCTCTAAGAGCTTGTTTTAAACCATACATGATTTCTCAACTTATAAACATAGTTTTCTTTACCAGTTTATTCAAATCCTTTAGGTTGAAACATATAAAGTTCTTTTAAATCACAATTCAAAACAAAAAAATTCTTATCATTTGGTGGATTTCCCACCCAAATTGAGCGGCAATTGTAAATAAGGCCCTAACAGTACTCATTTTAGCTACAAGAAAATGTCTCAACATAATCAATACCAAGTTTCTAAGTGAAACCTCTAGCAATAAGTCTAGCTTTATGTTTGTTAATACTACCATCACCATTATATTTTACTTTGTATATCCACCTAGACCCTATAATACTTCACGGCTTAGGTTCATACAAGGTAATTAATGCATGGTACATATGATGGATTTTGGTCATTTTCCTAAGGTTAATAGGATTTGAGTTTTCTAACATAGATTGAGCCCAATTTAATTTCTTATCTAGGAAGATAAGAGTTTCAGAAACATCTATAGCATCAAAACATCATCATGACCATTTACTAAATCAGAATCAAAACTATCATTTAGAAGTATTTAATGAAGTAACTTCAAGAGAAGAAGACAACACATGTAAAACTTTCACTAGAATATATCTATACATTTCATATAAGCTTTGATAATTAACATGTCCTAACCTTTCATGCCATAGTTTTGAATTATTTAAACTCTGAGATATAAAACAAGATGCAGAAGAGAAATCATCAAAAATATATAGATCATTTCTTTGAATTCCTTCATCTATCATACTCTTATTACTATCCTTGATATACCAAGTATCATTCATGCATAGATTCTAGTTGTGTCCATAACTCTTTCGGATGTTCGATATTACCAATGTGTAGAAGGTACTCATCATTCACATTGCATAGAAAGAGCATCTTACATTTGTTGTAAGAATACATTTATGTTATTTGATTTCTTGATGACTGATGGGAGAAACCTCAGATCCAGAAACAATCATCCAAAGTTTCCTCACCATAAATTTTATTTTGACCCAAATGTTGTAGTTGGTTTCATTCAGATCTTGGGTTTTGTCAAGATAGAAATAGTTGGACATCATTATTTTCCTAAACCCGTAAAACACACCCCATTATAATATACAATGTCCCACATAGTTAGATACATTTTTATCAATAAAAAAACACTTTTAATGGAAACAAATCTAGATTTTATAGATCTAAAGAAACTATTTGATCATAACTAATTTTGTCATTACAAAGGCATACTAATTAACCTCCCATGATCAAAATAATAACCCGCATTATAAAGGGATCTGGATTATACCCCAAATTTATATAAAAATATTTTTGACAATATAGAAGTGAAGAAGAGACCCCTAAGAATGCATAACAACTTCAAATTTATGAAAAAAATTAATGTAGACAAAAATCTGGCCAACTTAAATTTGACATCTAAATGACCGTCATAATGTCTTTTTTCCTATCATGACGGTGATTTGAACGTCAAATTTAACACATCTAAAGTTCCCTAGAACATACGAGCTTAAATTTTACATCTAAATTACCGTCATATTGTCTTATGTTTGGTCTACCATGATGGTCATTTTATTGTCAAATTTAATAAAGCAAAAACTTGTGTATTTCCAAAATGTGAAATTCCATAATTTCTTTTTCTATATAGTATCGTGGAGGTTATATTTTAACACATTATAATAACCTATTATAATTTATAATGTAAAAATGTATACACTTTTTATTAAAAAAATGTATATGATTTATAGAATGAAAATAAAAACAACATATGGTTCATAAAAATTATAAACTATAGTATATTGTTTTTATATTAAAAACACATAACCCTTATTAAAGGGGTTTAAAGGACATAGACCAGGTTAAAAGAATTTTACCAGGTGCAAGTAGATTTATGAGAGTATAGATTAACCTACATATTTTACAGAGGGGACAAGTAATTTCACCGACCAATGAAATAAATTGAAATCTCTATTTTCATGAACCTTGTCTCCTCCCTTCATTTACTCTTAATTTTACCCCGCACACATTTAAAAGTATGGAAATATTGTAAAATATTTTATATAATTCCTACAAGCTAAAAACTTTAAAACTTTTATGTGGCTATAACTACCAATATTTTAATAAATATTTACCACACTTCACGTGGGCCACCAATAAACTAGCCCCCTTTTTTAATTCTCTATTTATACTTGAGAGTTCCACATTTATACCTGAGATATTATCTCATTTTATTCTCCACTCCCACTCTTATATAAAAGAAAACCTTTAAATAGGTTTATTTATATAATTTTTATAAACTATAAGATCTAAATGAATGGGGCCACCCCTTACATGGATAATATAAATGGTTAGGAACACATGTAAGGTTTTATTTAATAAGTATTAAAATTTAAAAAGTAATCCCTTCATGGCCAAGAAATAAACATGGCCCCCTTACTAAAAAAAAGTAAGCACTTTGGTTTTTTTTTAAACATATATAAACCAAATCTAATAAAATTTATATTTTAAGCGGTTTAAAATAACCATATATATAAAATATGATTCAAACTTAGGTTTGTTTCTTTAAAAAAAACTATATATGCCTAGATTTATAAGTTAAGTTTAAATATGATTTAAACTTAGGCTTAGAATATGGTCTGTTGACTCTTCCCTCAATCCCATGTAATTTTAATATGGTTTAAGGATTTTAATATATAGTTTTTTTCAAAACTATATAAATTTTAATATGATGTTTATATAAATTATTATATAAACCTTATTTTTATACTATATATATATTTTTATTTAAAAATAATAATATAGTTTTCAAATTATATAGGATATAGTTATAGATTAACTATAAACTATAGTTTTTCAAATCAAATCCTTTTATAGGAGACCAAAGAACACAGGTATGAATTTACCTTCCGAAATATTTAACCTGCAAACATTTGAAATTATAGAAAACATGAAAATTATTTCATATAGTAATAAATCCTTTATTTTTCTGTATGTGATTTTCATGCAGGTAAATATTTGAAGCCCCTTTCACATGTGCACACATCAATCTCCAAACAAACATTAATTCCATATAATTTACAAAATGTAAATGAAATTAAGAATCATATCATATTACATCTCCCCCAAAAAATTAGGGATTTAAAATTGAAAAACCCTAAAATTTTTACCGAGAGTTTAATTGCACAAATGTAATGCCAAAATAAATTGGGAAAAAAAAGGGGACCAGATAATTTTAAATACCCTTTTGGGTTGGTTGAAAAACATGTACAAATTAAATAAATAAAATATAAAACATTTGATCTTAATTTATTTAATTTACCTCGCTCTGTTACCATGTTAGAATTTGAGGATTCTAATAAATATGGATTTAATCAACTTACATATTACATAATGTTACAATAAATATTTAAATAAATATTACATCATAACATAAGTAAATAAATAAATACTTACAAGAAATAAATAACACAAGTGACACAAGTATTTATAGTGGAAAACCCCAATAGGGTAAAAACCACTTTGAAAATAACTTTTACTTCAGAGAACTTATTTTACATCTAGTAAGATCACCTCCTCCTTTGAAACCCTATTTACCAAGGGTAAAACCAAATCACTTGATTTTCACACCTTTGATATATTTCTGAATATATCAAATGAGGACCTAAAGTCCTTTTTATATAAGGTGATCGGGTATGTCTCCCAACCCACCTTTTCAACCTAAAATGGTTGACACATACACCTAGGTTTATAATATTTAATATTAGAAATATAATCATTTCATGATATTGAATATTTAACCTAAAGTATATACTTAGGTTAACATATTTAATAATAGATATAGAAATATTTCATATTATTAAATATTAACCAATATATTAGTGATGGACCATATACATTAAGGGTTGGCCGACAACTTAATCATTATGTCCCAACAACGTAGAGACTCCACGAGTTTAAAGGATGGGATATATTGATGATCCAAACAAGGTGTTGCATGTGTGTTTTCAAAGCACCATGCCAATAGAGCAACTCTTGGCTATGGCATCATTTGATGACGAAGGTACATACCCTCAAACAAGGAAAATGTTTTCTTGGGCATTTGAGTCCCAAAACGACAAACCAAAATTTGAGGTAAGCCAAGGTGTAATAATGAAACTACAAGAATCAAAAGGTGATAACCCCTTGGTAAACCCTCCGTGGCTATTAGACAAAGAAATCTATAATGTGTTGAACAAAGTTTTGGTGGAAGTAGAATCCATATCTTTCAGGAGAAACAACAAAGTGAATTTCCTAGAAGTAGAGTTGGAGAAGAGGTAAGAGGAGTTGGAAAAGAGAATGAAGGATTTAAAACATGAGGAACCGGTCAACACTTAGCTAAGGAGAGAATTAAAAGAAGAGAAAACAAGGGTGCGAATAGTATATAAGAAAGCGAAATGATCACAGATGCCATTTTCTTGAACCATACAGATCTAATGCCACCTACGCAGAAGTATGGATCCATATTGGAATACCTAGAGGACTTGACCCACGTACTCACAATTGAAAGATGACCCCTGGCCTTGGATTCGGTAGAGGAGGCATCAACACGTAAAGAAGAGGAGGAAAAGATGAAGGTTATGGCCATTGTGGCCCAGTACAAGAAATTCCTCACGGATGTAAAAGTCACTGCCCATGTCAATGATGTCGCCTATGTCAATTGCACTTATAGAGATAGAGTGGTGAGAATTTTGGTCACCACCCATGAAGTGGAGCTCAAGGAATTCTAGGAGAAAAATAAGGGGAATAGAGTGGAACGTGAAAAAATTCTAGCCAAGGTTGAGAAAAATTCAGAGGCTATTGAGACCTTGTGGGGCTCAATTAAGAACTGGCTAAAGGATTTGTATCCGTAGATCACTCGTAGGATGGACGTGCTTGAGGATTTGGGAAAGAAGTTGGAGGGGATCATGGAAGTAATGAATACCCAAGGAGAAGGGCTAAGCTTTGAAGAGGTGAGTGCCCTAGTCGATGACCTTTGTCACCAGGAATAGAGCGAGGTTGATACCTGGAATAAGTTAGAGGCCGACTTAATGAAATATTTCCATCTCCTCTTGCAAAAATAATCAAAGTTCCTCATTATTTCTTTCTTCCCCAAAATTCTTCATTCCTTTATTCTTTCCCCCAGCCATTCAAGAATGGTCATTATTTTTCTTTGAGAAAATGTTCCCATGGAAGGAGAACAGGTGTAGTGTGGGGTAATGTTGGGCCCCTAAAATATTAGCCAAGTACAAGAATGCACGTGAACTCACAGGCCTATTTAAAAATAAGCGTGCAAGGAGAAAGTGCATAAGACATAGAAAAGGTTTTGGGACTTAGTCATATTTGACATATCGATAGAACACGAGAAAAGTATGACCTGATTGTACATGAAAAATGGATAATGTGTCACCTAACATATTGATGGAAGATTCTAGAAGGCCAACATTACAAAGAGTGGAGACCTTGATCCGAAGAAGCATGCTCCCATGGAGGACCACCTTGGACACTTAGCAATAGATCTACAACTCTCGTGAAGGCTTGAAGATGTTGGAAAAGGCTATAAATACAAGCACCCGCCTAGAGAAAAAGATATAGAAGAAAAAAGAGGCGAAGCCATGTAGGAATACTGTGAGAGATCCATAGGTTGGGTTTAGAGGATCTGTAGGAATATGTTGTACTAAGGGGATGGGTTTGAACATTTTTATTTGTACTATGAAGGGCCCAAGTCTAGTTTTGATGCATGATATTGATCTACATTATCATATGAATATGTGATTTCCTGAGTTATTGTAATATGGTTATCAACATGCTTAATATGAATATATGTGTGGTTCCAGTTCTACTACATGGTTATATGTATATTTCATATAAGTGGGTGTAAACCCCTATGCATTTCTTTTTTGTTATGATTCATATCTATGTTCTATAATGCTTTCCTTATATGAATGAATACATTGGTCTAGAAGTCATTCTGAGCTCTAAGATGAATGTATGGTTTCTTGCCAATCTGTTCACTTAAGTTTCGTCACAAGTAATGCATTCTCACACAAATCACATAAAGGACGGACTCGACGCCCATGCGTACCTCAAGTGAGCATCCAATTCCTCGCTGGGTGATAGGTTGATGTGCATGGGATTTATTTGTTCTTTGAGGAGGGCTTAAAAATGAATACATCCATTTTGTAGGGTGTAAAAATTGTATAACAGTTCAAATGTTCAAAAAATGGTCCATAAGTCTGTTTCAACTTATAATATGATTCAAATTTAGAAGTGAGGACAAAGATCTCTTTAAACCTTAAAAGACATTATATTTCTACTCATCCATCATGTAGATGACAAAGTTATAAGGTTTGCACAAGAAATAATAAAACCTTCCCATAATAAATCCTTTTCTTTCATACTTAATACATGATGATAGAATTCCTCCATATTCATGATCTCCAAGTAGATTAAGATAGATTGCATGTTTCAATTTTCGACACAAGAGGACTTTGTTATGCTCTAAAACACCTAAGTTTCTCACTTCATACCAGTATTCTTTAGTGAATAGCACTTTATAATGTTTTGGAATGTCTTTCATTTTTTTGAGTGAACCAAATGGCTTAGATGCAATCTTAATCCATTATAACCAAATTTCAATATTATTCCTAGTGATTTCTTGATCAAGATTCATCAAATGTTTTCTCAAGCCTTGTCAACTAGTTCACACAACTTGAAGGCTCCAAAATTACATATAGATGAGTACGAATAATCTTTCCATACCTTTATGAGTTTATATATCTCGTAATTAAGCCTCTCATGTAACCATTTACTTATTTAACCTTTATTGGACATAAAACTTGATGGATTCATTCATTTTCCTTTGGCTTTTTATCATAGAGTTCTAGGAACTTTTTTATCATTCTTTAATCCACTTGGTAGAAAAATGTTAAGCATATTATTCTATTATCATACTCATACCTTAACTATAGAAACTTATGAAAAATTGAAGAAGAGTTCCTAAGGCTAACTTAGATAAATTCTTTGACCATTCTTACAAGCTTGAATCTTTTTATAGGGAACCATTATCAGATTTCTTTCAAATTTAGACTCAGAAGCATATTTGAAATGAGTTTAAAAGGCTTGAAACATTGGAAATTCATTATCTTCATTCCTCAAATTTTAATATTGTATCCTTTTCCACTAATATCTTGATACACTTTGACAATCTTGAAATTTTTGCACATTTGTACATTAGTTGCGACCTCGTAAACATTTGACAATGTTGAAAACCTTTACACATTTTTCCTCTCTTGGACACAAATGCTTCAACATTTGTTGCTACAATCTTGACTCAGATTACCTAGCATCCCATTCACAAATTCTAATGACTAGGATTATTTGACTGATTTAGACTCTTTGGTCTATCTCTGTGAGAGCTACTTCAATCTTGAACACTTCCATGAACTCATGATGTTTCTTCACATAGTTAGAGTTGAAACTAAAACCTAGTTGTAGCATGGTATAGTAAGTTTTGATAGTCTTGATGATGATTATTATAACATTTGAATCCTAAATAGAATTGATCAAGGCTTATAGGACTGGTTGGAGACACATAAATGCACGTCATATAACAAGAACAACCATTTTGACTCAAATGCACTCATAGTAGACATTGACAAACTAAGTTAACTCTGTCATGATCTGAGCTGTAAAGACCAAGGAAAACATTATGATATATAGACCTTATAAATAGATCATACTTTCAAGCAATTGAAACAATTTAATCATACCAAACAGACTTTAAGAGAAAGATAAGCTAAGTATACATTTTCATTAGTGATATATTTTCAACATGAGAACCTATTGATGATGAACCTTAATTTAAGATCACTTCAATACTTGTTTCAAAGGTTGAGTATGCCTTCTAGAAACCTATAGAAGGAACTATATGCTTTAGACCACTAAAACAATAAATAGTCATCAAAATAGAATGATGACTCAAATATTCTTTTTCTTTCCTTTGAAGATTTTCTCATCTTCTTTGATGTATTGTTAGATGTTCTACCTTCATATCATATGTCTTCACTACTTAATTAAATGCTTGTAAAAATGTATGAAGGATTTCATTTCTCTGTCTTCTTCTTACTATGCATGGAGGTTCTTCATGGTGACATTGGTCTTGTTATCAACTTTTCATTATGATTTCCATGCTCGATTTCTTGCTTGAGCTGATATATTATTTGACCTTATCTCGGAATAATCTTAAGATTTTTTTCACCTATATACCTTCTTAACATTTCCTTTTCCTACTTGAATTCTGCTACTCTTTCTAAGAGGTTGGTTTTGATAATAATGCTTTGTAAACTATCCAAGTTTATGACAAATAAAACACCTAACTTGTTATTTTATTCTATATGGGCATGAACTGAGATTCCAACCATGCCTAGTACTCTCTTCATCATAAAACTAACTAGAAACATGTCCAATCATGTTATAGTGTTAAAAAACTATCATATTCATACCTCTTGAGCCTTTTGATATCCAAAACTCGATTGTATCAAGTTATTTAAGGGAGTATTGAGCTATGTGGCTTTTCTCTTTACAATTGAAGCATACTCTATTATTTGTTCTCTCATCTCTACTATCCCTCCATTGATGGTCATTCATGACATGATTCCTGCATTCCTTAGCTCTGTGTCTAAAATTGTGACAAGAAAAACAATAACCATTAAAGGTTCTTTCATACCTAAATGCATTTGATTGCCTAAAAAATTTAGGATTTCTTAAATTTGTCCCTTTTTCATCTTCATGTATAATTTTTACTTGAACAAAAATTTTCATATTCACACTTATTAATGGTTTCTTCTATGAATCCTAATCATATTTTAACACTGTTGCCTTTTTGTATCCAAAATTTCATTCAAGGCTTCAGAGTTCTTTTCCATCTTACCATACATCTTCAGTCTTTATTTTGCTTCTTCTAGTTCAACTCTCAAGGATATCAATTATTCTTCATGTCTCATGCAAGTGTATTCCTTTTCATTTAGGGATTTTGTCACTTTTTCAACTTGAAAATTTAGCTTTGTATTGAATTTGATGTTCTCTTCTTCTTTTAATTTGAAAGATGTAGAAATTAGATCCATTGGAGCACGTAGATCTTTGATTTCATCTCCATATTATTCATCCTTATGATTATTCCTTCCTCAATAAGTTTTATCTTCTCTTCATACTCTTTCATCATTATCTTCAATTTGTGTTTATTTTTCCTTTGATGTTTCAATTCCTCCAAGGCACTTATCGGTTCTTCTTCCGATTTACCTCTACTTCATGTTCATCTAAAGTTTCATCCTCATTGAGATGACTATATATTGAGTTAATTCAATATATTATATCCACATCCATGCTTGTGTTTCAAGAGGACCACCTCTAGGATTTTAGACTTTATTTAAGAGTACCAAGCTCGATACCAATTGTTGGAAGTTATAGCACCGAGAGTGGGTTGAATAAGTGGTTATACATTTTTCAACCCAAAATTAAATTTCCTTAACTGAAATGTATTGAAAAAAAAATCATACATAAGCCACAAAAGAAAGAGAACAAATCAGAGAGACATGTTTTAATGTGGGAAACCCTTCACTTGGAGAAAAACTCATGAAACCAAGAACTATGTTGGATAAAATGTCCTATAAAAGCTACATATATTTCATGTTGAACATCAACTCAACTTGGAGATGAAACTCCAAAATATAGTCAAGTTACTACTTGAATTATAACAAACTTAAACTTGTATGGAAGCTTCAACTCCCAAAAATTCAACCAAGCTTCAACTCAGATTTCTTTAAGCTACTACTTACAAGAAAGCTTCAACTCCTTGATTTCTAAGCATTCATCTTAGGATTATATACAAAATCTTGATGATTTTTCATTTTTGTCTTCCACAACTGATTAGGACCACTTCTTTAGCTCACCATCATCTATTTTCACCCTTATGCATTTGTAATTACATATTCACTAATTGATACAAAAATTGTAAACCTTAAAACATTAGATTCATTCTTGTATTTCACTATGTTTTCATACCTTCACTCCATCAAAAAAATCTCATACCCACTCTCAAAGCTTTAAAAACATCAAATTATACTTCTTGTAAGTCCTTTCACTTTAATTTCCACAAATAACTCTTGAAATTTATGCATAAACTCAAATTGTAGAGAAGGAATAATATTAACTAAAATTGTCTTCCGACAATTTATATATCTTTCATAGGTGTTAGCTCATATGTTGACCTTATAAAAACTAAAATTGAAGTTAGATAATTTATTTGGATCACCTAAACACTTCTATAACTCATTCCATCCTTGAAATTACTAATTAGATTCCATGGTGATATCTTCCATACTATTTTCAGAATCGACTTTTTAGTTCTTTTGCCTTCGAAAAACTTAACATTATTGTATTTTATCCAAATAAAGTTTATTCCAAGTGTATTATTAATATTTTTACTTTTTTACAAATATCATTTGAATTTACAACTCCTTTAAATGCTTGAAAAATCGCCACTTTACCTTCGGTCTTTATTCCAGATTCATATTGGGTGTAGGAGCACCGAGAAAATATAGTCTCCAACGTTGGTGTATGAAAGGCATAAAAAAATCATATTAAGGAAAACACATCAGATGGAGGATTATTTAGTATTTCTAAACCACTACCATGCAATTGGAAAAACACTTTCACAACCATATTATTCATGTTATGTAGATTTTATGAAGAACTCTCAAGGGTTTTCATAACTAGAAAATTGGTCATCACTAAAATATGAATAAATTTTTTTGAACATAATTTCATGGAGACTAACATACCTTTATAAAATTTATTGATCTATTTAAACTTTTAATGTTACCAGAAAGTTTCAATTCAAGGATATTAGCATGGAAAAACATGCATCTTAGAGGTAGACTAGACTGATTTTTAGAGCTCCAAAACCATTTTTGTGTTTGAGACATATAGCACTTCACGAAATATTTTAAAATTAAATCACCTCATAGAACACATCACATGATACCTCTACTTCACCCTGGAACTTTCACTTTTAGAAAGTTCATAGAGAGAAACAAATTTACCGCTCAAAAGCGGAGATTGGTTTTTTCCTTTATATAATTCTCAAGAGGTAGAACTAAAAATGACTTGTATCATAATATTTTTCCAAGGAACCTACCAATATGAATTTATGAAAACCTATAACAAAAATCCATTATCTTTCATAAAATATTTGAGCATGGGCTATTTTGCAAGGTTGGTCTATAAACTAAAATCAGACAACATACCTATTTTCTTGTGGGGTACACCATGAATGAGTCATGAGCTAAAACCACCATAAAATTTACCTATTATGAGTTATAAAAACTCTAAAATCATTTTCAAGGAAAAAAATTCAATTTGGATGAATAAAAATCATTTTTCTCATTACCAATTTAATTGGTTTGAGGAAGGCTTCATATAACTTCACAAAAATGGGTGGAAATTTCTTATTTCTCATCCTTTTGACCTCAGAAATTTTGTAGAATATTTTAATGTCAAGCACATTCAAATTTTTATCATATGATTTATTTGAAGAAGGCTCCACATTTTTCTTTATTGCTAAGAAGTAAGGGTAGTATTTTATCAACTTTAGTTAAGTTAGTTTGAAAAAGAATGCAATATCTTGAGAAAAGATCATCCTTAGGTCCTCAAATTTGGACCACACCTTCATGAATACCTATTACATGAATTCCAATTACCATTATTTAATGGTTCACTCTGAAACTTCTAGTCCAATCTCATGTGTGTATGTTATACATGTTTTTCCCGGAGGAAAGTTATACCAATGACTCGAAAGTTCCTTTAACATTTGAAATTTGACATGTATCTTTATGTTCATACTATTTATAATGTCCTAAAAAACTTCCCATGCCATAAATTTCTTTTTTCAACTTATTTTGATTCATAACCTCATGTTAGGTTCTGAAATAATCTAATTTGGGTTGGTTTACACCGAAAATCATAACTTTGAACTATTATTCATTTGTAGCCCCTTGAACACGTCCCTTTATGTGATTCATGCCTTTACCATGCTTCACTAGCAGCCTCAATTCTTCACTTCACCTTTCCAGGTCACTTTGCTACCTAGGCCTTAGGATTAGGCATCTTGAACTGAGCTAGTTTGAAAATCCACCTCATGTACCCCTATATTCATCATTCTTAATATTTTTCCACATAATATGCATGATAGAAACTTCCGACATCATCCTAGTTTTTGTCACATCATCACTTTTCTTTTACCTCGTCACTTAGCTACTCAAGAAGTTTATGTTTCATCGGGTGTTCCCAAGCCACCGATCTTTTCTTCCTTTTATAAGTCATTCCAAGCTCTCTCTAGCTCTCATGAATCCTACTTTTTCATTAATATACCTTTGAAATCAATGAAAAATAAACATACACCAGCCTAAAACCACATGTCATTCTCTTAGCATGTGATATTTTCCATAATATAATCAAAATTTGACAAATATTCTTCAACAATACCTTGCTTGAGTTTCACACTTGCTTAAATACTTGGGAAGGGAAAATTGTATTTCTTATGGAGAGAATATGGAGAATTTAGACTTGGAAGGTGACTTCATACCTACAGAGAGTACTTCCTTGATGGATGTACATGAGTTATTTCACGCTTTTGGAGCTTGAAGTTCCTTTTGTGCTTGTTTTTACATGAGGATCTCTAAAAAGTGCCATGGACCTAAATGAGGTGTAATTGATTTTATTATATAGTATTTTAATGGTTATTATGTCATCAAAGGCTGACCAAAAGGGAACAGTAGTCTATATGAGGATGATGCATTTAAAAGTTTTAGTGCACAATGTTTCAGCCCAAAGTCATACACTAGGGTGAAGTTGTATATTTTGATAGACTAACCAAAAAGAAATTTTTAAACCGAGAGGAAAAAGTTAAATTTGAAATTATGGAACTAGGGATAGATGTTTCTAGGTATCTATTGGTTTCTCAAACGTGCACCTGTGTATCGGATCTTGGAAGGGCCGAGGTGTTTGAGACCACAATGAAACTATCCCCAAGTTATGGGACTTTGCGAGCTTGGGACAGATCTCTAGAGAAGGCTGGTTCCTCTATCTATTTCTAATGCTACTGATACTCCTAGTGTTGAAAAGGGAAACTAAGAAAAGAATGCCAAGGGACCAGGGAAAGAAGGATAACATGACATAAACTACACTAAAAGGTGATACCACCAAAAAAGAGGGATGAACACTATCTGTTATGAGTGAGAATGATAAGTGATGCATGAAAGGATTTTAGGCATGAGTAGCATAGTGAAATACACATTCACCAGATCGTTCTCATGGAACGCGACTAAATATGGAATTGTAGGGGACCTAAAGTAACACAACCAGCACACAACACAAAAGATAAGGCAAAAGAAGGAATGCAAACACGTTAGGAAAGAGAACAATCACAAAATGATGCTTCTATTACTTCCAAGAATGCACAGATATGTAACAATGATGAAGGAGGCCAATATCCACATGCAAGAGCCAAACATAGAGGTCTGTAACTCAAAATACAAAAATATGGTCTCCTATAAAAATGCATAAGGATCCAAAGTATCCAACATAACAAATGAGCCTTTCTCTTACATTTATAGATGAATCCATGGAGGAAGAAGGGAAAAGGAGGGAAATCCTGAATTTGAAACACAACCACCAAAAAGAAGCATTAAATGTATACAATTCTACTTGGAAATCTATGAAGTACACTTCCCCATGCCTGTTTGACGTGTTGAAGACAAAGGAGGGTGGATCATACCAACTTGGGTGGTTAGAGAAATCATATCTGCTCATCAATGTTTAGAGAGATGTTTTCCTATTTCCTACCTATGAGATCCACCAAAATTTGAATTTTTAATTTATGGCACTATAGCTGATGTCAGCAGCTCTTTGACAAGTCTAGGCACGTGCTGATCTGAGATTTGTAGCAGAAGATATGGTTGTCAGAAGATGTCAGAGTCATCGGCACACGTGAAACACATGGCGCACATGGATTGGCTGAAATGATGGCCAACTGTAAAAATATTTTTTGTTTCTGCTACGTGTCAATAATTGATTTGTTGAAAGGATTCAGAACCCTATTGGTTTACTTTGACTGGTTACATGTGACACACTTAGGCATGTCAAAAGATGATCTAGAACATAAGGGCATGAATGAAGGGCACGTAGAGAAAAAAGAGGAAGGTGTAGAGGGGTGCGTGTGATGCACATGGGGAGATGAGGCAAGCTAGTGAGTAGAGAACATAAGGTTAAGGCATAACTATTACAAAGTAATGGGCATGGCACATGAAGGGCCAAGGAATTAGTAGTAAGTGTCAGGCGCGTGGGATGGGAAGAAGCTGACTAGGAAGAAGGTGAATATGCAAAAGATAGGCATAAGGGAGAATTAGAAGGAGAAGAGGAAAGGGGCACACATGAGGATGGGACCAAGGGAATGTGCCAAATCATTTTGATCATGTGTAATTCTTTAATGAATAACCTAGGGCTAGAATGTGTATGCAAGTTATCAAAATTGCTAGGAGAGCTATTTAGATAATAGTTTTGGTGACTTTTGAGGCCATCTACCTACTAGATGAAAGAGATCAGTAGCCTGAAGCATCCATTGGGCATGGAGTCTACTTGTTCAATCATGAAAATTCCCCTGTGATCACTTGAGAATCATTTCTACACTCTTTTCTAAATCTCACAAGCTGTCAGTAAGAGGCTCGTACTGCTGGAAGTAAAAAAGAGCACATGTAGGAAGCACGCGACAGGAAAGAACTATATACAAACAAATAATGTGCGAGGAGCACACTTGGAGGAATTGAAACTACTCTTATATCTACAACATGATGCGACAAACTTAATGGAAGGGTTTGAGATGGATCACATTCATAGGTATTTTCTGCGTGCTTCCATCAAGACGAGTTAACTCAAAAGAGTTAACCTATTTGCATGAACCGATGATGTATGGGCCACTCCAATGTGCATCAAACTTTGAATGGCACCCTATTTTATCTCTCTGTCAAGCATCCCATTTTAGAACAGGGTCCCTAATTTTGAAAGCTTGAGGCCTAGCCTTTTTGTCAAACCATTTCTTTGTTGCTTGCTGATGCTATTCTAGCTTGATCATGATAGATTTTCTAAGTTCTTCAAGATGAATTAGCTCCACCATCTTGATTTCTCTCTGGTTTGTGCCTTCAAATTCCAACTCCGGGAAAGCGCTAGTGAATTTAGTTCTAGTGTCAAAGGAAGGGTATCCTCCTTGTTATATACAATCTTGTAAGGTGAAGTTCTTATTACCTTTTTGAATGTGATTCTATCTTCCTAGAGTGCATGCAAGACCTTCATATGCCACTGTCTTTGGCTGATGTTCATTGTGCACTTCATGATTATGATCAGGTTCTTGTTTGTTGATTCTGCCAGACTATTGCCTTGAGGGTAATAGTTGGAAGAGGTTTTAGGTAAATGTCTAGACTTAGAGCCCAATCATTGATTTTAACACCAAGGAAGGCCTTTGCATTATCTTAGATAATGGTTTGAGGAATGCTAAACCTTGTGACTAAACCCTTGAGAAAGTCAAGGATGACTACCTCAGTTGATTCCTTAAGTGTGACAGCTTCTGTCCATCTGGTGAAGTAATCTATAGCTGTCTGTACCCATTTATGTCCAGCACTTGAAGGCAGACTAATCATGCCTATGAAGTCAAGACCCCATTGTGCAAAGGTATGATCCACTTGGATTGGTCGAGGGGAAGAAAATTCAATATTTCTTTCTTGTAAAGAAAGCGCATTCCTTGCATTTTTGACCCACTTGTGTGCATCCGAAAAAGGGTAGGCAGAAGATACCGCCATTATGATCTTCATTGCTGTAGTTTTAAGAGAAGTGTTCACCAGAGAATCCATCGTGAATTTTTTCTAAAAATTGCTCAATCTGCATACCATTGATACATCTTAATATCATGCCATTAAGATTCCTTTTGAAGATAATTCCATCAACTAACACATAAGGGATAGATTATAACCTTAGATGTCTTGTCTTTGCTTTATTTAAACCAAGAGGGTATGCACCCTCGAAAGGATTGTAATCATGTCCTTCATCCAGTCTCGCACGCCAAGGTTTGTATTATGTTCAAGTTCTACACACGGAAGGTCTTCATACAAAAATAATGAAGCCTTAGGTTCACTGTGCATCCTCAAGCAATCTTCTTGCAGAGTGAGTCGCCTCTTACTAGCTTTGTGGCCTTAATAGTCACATCGTATTCCATGATTTTAGTCACCCATTGTGCTCTCTTCTCACTGATCTCTGCTCCCATGATGAAGTATTTGATAGATGAGTGGGAGACTAACACCTTGATATGATTTGTGGTGAGCATGCTTTTGAATTTCTTGAGCGCACGCATGATGGTGAAGACTTGCTTCTCCATGTGACTATATTTTAATTTGTAATCCTTTAGCATCTGGCTGAAGAAGGCCACTAGCTATTCTAGTCCTTGTTCATTTCCTTGTGTCAGGACAAAAACAACACTTACATATGTGCCATAAGCATAAAGGATGAAATACTTTGAATAATCTAGATTGATGAGCGTTGGCACACAAGAAATATCCTTCTTGATCTTGTTGAATCTTTCTCTTCCTTCGATTTCCATCTAAAGGCTATGTCCTTCTTGAGCATAAGGGTGATGGGCCGAACCATTCTTGCAAAGTTAGGGATAAAACACCTAACAAAATTGATCTTGCCAAGGAAGAACTGTAAGGCCTTTTTGTGTGCCGGTAGGGAAAGGGCTAGGATTGCTAAAATACACTCAAGATTAATCGTGATGCCATCCTTCGAAACCACATGGCCCAAGAGCTTGCCCTACACCACCACAAAATTGCACTTCTTGGGGTTAAGAGATACCCCAAATTCTCTACATCTCTCAAAGACCTTTTCCAGGTGTGCCATGTGATTCGCGCTTTTCTTTGAGAAGACAGTTATATCATCTAGGTAAACCAAGATGAACTCATTGATGTAACCTTGAAGGAAATATCCATGGCACGCTAAAATGCTACACTGCATTTGATGACCAAAGGGCATTTTATGATATGCATATTTTCCCCATTTGGTTGTAAATGTTGTTTTGAAGTGATCCTCTTCCTTGACCAGGATCTAGTTGAAACCCAAATACCCATCCAACATTAAGAATATTTGTGCGCCATCTATGGTCTGCAAAATCTACTCCATTGAAGGCAAAGGATAATGATCCTTTAGAGATACCTTATTCAAATCTCTAAAATCAACACAGAGTCTAATTTCACCATTTTTCTTGCACACTGGAACAAGATTCGCGACCCAGATGGAATATTTAATGGGAAAGATAATTTTTGAATCAATGAGTTTGGATAACTCCTTTCTCATGAGGGGCTCTATTTTTGGATTAACTAGCCATTGCTTCTGTCTGATGGGCTTTATACCAGGATCAAGGTCAATGGAGTGTTGAGTAACACTTGGATCAAAACCTTTAAGGTATTCATACTCCCATGAAAAATATCACTCTATTTTTGACATAGAGAGATGAAAGCCTATTTTTCATCATGCACACAAGCCTTGTTGAGCACCAACTCTTTTCCACATACAATAGTAATTGGGAGTAGTCTTCTTACGTGGCGCACATATATCTTTCTTCACCCTTAAACTCATCATCAGGGCTGAAAATTTTCTCTAAGGTTACCAGCCCTTTAGGCAACTTATTTGTCTTTAGCTGTATTACTTGGTCACAATAGTTGTCATGCAAGTCAACTTGCATACTTGATGAAAATTCAGCTTCGTTCTAGATAAACTGGATGATCTACATGTCGAGTGTCGAACACTTACCGTATGATGGAAAAATGACATGCGAGCATACGAATCTACAAGTAACTCTTCCTCGTACCTAACCTCTTGAGGTCGTGGCTTTGAGATGGCTGGTGAATGTGGAATATATATGGATACAGAAAAATTAGTTGGGTAATCTTATGTCCTCAATACACAATAATGGAATCTGTGAATCTAAGAAAAAGAAGGCCCTCCTAACCTGAATTGGTGTAATGGATAATTTGGATATAATAGTTGTTCGGAGGCTCCAATCAATGTCAAGCTATGCTAAGATCATATTTATTGGCTATTGGATATGTGGGAAGTGACCTGTAGGTGCTTTGTGTATATTTCTAGACAAGGTCATGAAAATGGTGATGGGAGGTGTAGTGGATTCTCTGGGGTTTTATGGTTGATTCTTTGGTCTAGTCTAGAAATCCTTAGCTTGATTGGTTGTTACGTTTAATAAGGAGAATTGTGTAATGATGTCTGGTGGGAGTGGTGAGGACCTAAATACTAGTGTCCATAAACCAGCATCAATGTCTGATCGATCAATAGGCCCATTGGGTTGTGGGACCTGTGGATCACAACTGTAAGTTCATGGTTGTGTCGGACATCCTATGGTCATGTGAAGAGTTAATCTCTCCTTCTAATTATCCAATAATCAATGCCTTTTCTAGCCTTTATGTTTAGAACTAGAAGTTGTGTAATTTTCTCATAATACCTTATAGGTGTTCTGGCAACTTGAATGTGTAAGCTAGTATCTATGTCAACGAGGAGGTCTCCTACATTAGGTTGTGGAACTAAAGGATCGCAACCAAATATTTGTTCTCTTTTGAGTCCTTGTATAGTCATATGGATATCCTATCAAGGTAGTCTATAGTTAGGATGATTTGACCAAAATGTGTATGCCTTGTCATCTTTAATATTTAACTCTCTCAGTTGTTCACTAATTGCTCGTAGGTTTATCTGTTGCTCGAAAGACCTAGATCCTAAGGTCTTGATCTATATCAGCTAGTGTTGTGGGGAGATTTGGTTGAGGCACTATCTGTTCAAATATGTATTCTCTAGGATCTCTAGGTCACATGATTGTCATGCAAAACGATTCAAATTTTAACTAAAACTAATAAACTAATTATGAAAGATGTATCTACACTATGCATATATTCTTTTATTTTTGTATGTTTTGATGAATTATTTTAACGGAATTAAAAGAGTAGCTATTCTAATATATTTAGAAAATGGATAACTAATCTAGTAACAAAATTAAAACAAACAAAGTAGCCTGATGTAGCTATTTTCCTGTGCAGTTGTGAATTTATCCTAAATATCTAAGAAACTAATTGTTTTAAATTGAAATAATCTCAATCCTACCTCAGAAGTGAGGAATGAATCATAGTTTCTTAGAAACTATCAATCCCCATAGCTTCCCTGGCGATATCGAGAGTGAGCTTTGACTGAAATAAAATAATTTACTACTCTATTTGATACGTTGTAACTAGAACTTTGATAGCTCAAACCTGGAGTTTACAGAATAGTGGTAAATCCAGTTGTGTGTGACTTCATCCCCTCAGTGTGATCTCCTCATTCCTTCGTGTTCTCTTGAATCTAGAAAAGCATGTATATGATAGCATCAGCAGAATAAGGTACTCAAACAATGACAGCTTTGGATATAGACTGAATACAATGCGAGTAAGAGAGAGATAGTGCAAGTGAACAGAGCTTGACTATGCAATTCCTAGCAGGATTTATTGCAAGAATACAACACAAATGTGCCGAGAGTTCTAGAAACTATCTTTTGTGACTAAACAAAACCTGCAACTCTAAATGGATTCCAATCTAAGAATGAAACTACCTTACTCTAAACTGACTTACATGGAACAACAATAAAGCAAGATTGAAACAAGAAGATCAAATGACCTCTAAACAACAAAGGAAGACTAACAATGGATGCAAAACATGAAACTATTGGAATTATAAGCAAGAAACTCAAAAGATTGAATGATTAAACAAAGAAGGAGAGGGGCCATTTTTTTGAAAACAAGATGGCTATTTATAGCAAATGCATTCAGTAGAAGGTAACTTGGAATGAAACTCTTTTACCATTAAACAAAGTGAAAACACTATTCATAGGGTGGCCAAAACATAAATGCAAAGCAAAGTAGCTGAAAAATGTGGATAGAAATTGAAATTTTACGTTTGACGTGATCATTGTAACTTTCTGGAAAACACACACAGGACCACCGCCCTATGCGGGGCAGTAGTGGTTGCATGGACTGCCACCCTATTGGGCGCGATCACGGTCCGCGCGCCTTGAGCAGGTGGCGATCTCATCACTTAAGACCAAAATGCAAGGAAAAAGGGGGCAGAGGGCAGAACAAAGCACGTGGAGGCCGGGTGAGGCATACGGGATACAAACGTATACTTGGAAAGATTTTCTGGATCCCGAACACCTTGCGAGGAGACTTGTATCATCATTGGGGTATGTGTAACATCTTTCCAGTGGTGCAATACCCTACAATTTAGGGTGCGTACACTTACCGGTGGTGTTAGTTTATGGAATGGATGGTCTGATTACCATCTTAATGTGCTGAGTGTTTCCTTTGAAAAATTCCTTAGCAAGAGAAAACTATGAACCGAGCGCGACCATTTGGTCAACTTTTTTGTTCATTCTATATGGGACTACTTGTAGATTAAGGGCATCAAAGCTCTCAAGTAGGTCCCAAACTCTATATTTATAAGCTTTAAGAAGCTTATTATTTATCCGACATTTATGGGTGACTTGATGGATGATCAATTTTATGTCCCTAAATATCTCGTAGTGCTTTAATTTTCCTCTTTTCAAGTAATGAGCCAGCCATACACCAATGCTTCATATTCTACCACATTGTTAGATCATGCAACCTTCAGCCTATGTGGGAAGAATAATTTCTCATCCTTATAGGAAAAAAGAACCATTCTTGTTCTCATGTTGTTTCGCTTCTAGATCCATCAATGTACAACTTCTAAAGACCAGTTTGAACTTTGTCTCCCATGAGAACATGCGGAAGCATAACATCTTCTCCTAGAATGCAATAAGTACCAATCATAGTTTTGTAGGCTTATAATTCTTCAACATAGGGATCAAATTTGTGATTCCTTTCCACCCATTCATCAAGCACTAGGTCTGGAACAGAGGGTGGAAGAGACTACTCTTTAGGAACTAAAACTTGTTCTTCTTGGATAAGACAATTGGCTTGGAGAGGGGATGGGACATATGCCTCTACATGATAATAAAATATAGGCTCGGCTAGTATGGTAAAGCTGGGTACCATACCTTGTCTTTAGTAACATATGAGACCAATCTAAAGACAAGTAACCACCCACTTTGGTAGTAAATTCTCTTGATAAACATAGGGAAAACAAAAGAGGTAGGTCAATAATTGACACATCTTGAGTAATTGTCAGGCTTCGACATGCATGGAGGGTTAACTCAAGATCTTTGATGACTCGTAAGGTGGTTACAATCAATCCATCAAGTTATAGGACTCCTTTAGACAAAGAGATATATTTCAAACCTAAGACATCAACTATCTTCTTGAGCATAACAAAAGTAAGAGCACCTAAGTCAATCATGCAGTTATGCACTAGGTGTTTACTTATAATCAAGGACATATAGAAGGGTGGGGTTTTAGAGAATTTACTTACTTGTTTCTCCTCTTCTTGGCATATTTTGACAGAAGTGCGTGGCTTCTTCATAATCAGTCAAGACGTGGCGGTTGCGCTTAGAGCTTCATGTAATAGATCCCGCTGAGATGGAATGGTCAGCGCATCCCACATTGTGACGTTTATGTTTGGTCTCTTCATCTGGTCAATAATGCTGAAAGGAAGCCCCCATCTTGAGCATTTTAGGAACAACATCCCTTCTTGATTATTCAGGTGTAGAAGCCTGAATTTTAGTCAAGCGCAGGATTGGCCTACCAAATAAGGGGTACGTGATGTTTTGAAGGAGCTTTATAAGGGGATTCCTACTTGGGGATTTGAGTACCTTTACTACATGATGCCTTGTCTAATTCTTTCTTCTTCTGAGGATATATTTGCATTACTGGGGGAACCTATGCACCTAACTCTAATATTATTTTCTTATATCTTGTGTTGTCCAAAACTTGGGCGCATGGTCTATTTGTATCTTCTATAGCTTGGTTGATTGCGAATAATTCCTCCATGCCAAAGAACATCAAATTGGACTACAAAGGAACTTCTAGTCTATCTAGATTATCTACTTCATGGGCTCTTATTGAGGGCTCACAGGATGAATCATTTTGGATCATAAAGGATTGAATGTGTGTGGCATTAGCACAATGATATTTACTATGAGGCATGTTGTAAGGGAAGCACCATTCTGACTCTTGTGCCAAATTTTTTGAACTAGAACAAGTGTTTGGCTCACGCTGACACTTGGAGAGAATTCATGGGAGGAACAAAATGCAATGACAGATGTGCATTAGGTTGCCATCTATCATTCTTCTTGTTGGGGTGAATCTTTGATTTCCATATTGATTCCTCCAGGATGATTTCCTTGGCCATGCACCCGATTGGAATAGCCTTTATATGCTTGCAGCCTACTAATTTTCTAATGATATGACCTTGTTTGATAAATTTCGATCAAGGCCTTCAATTCTTTATTTTCCTTTTACTCGATGGAGAATAGGATATTGAGGAAACTGGTTTTGAGCTTTGCTCAAGGATAGGAATAGGGCCACACAAGGTTGGGGTGCCTGTGACATCTCTAGGAACAAGGGCATGGGTAGTCTAGGAGCACACAATCCCACCGAATGAGACTATTTTCTTCCCTTATTGCAATACTATAATGATTTGGTAAAGTCCTACCTCCCATAGATTGGATCATAACTTAAATATCATTATTGAGCACCTTTAGATAATAAAGGAAATCATGATTTGCTATAGGTCTCACCACAAGAGGAATTATGTCCCAAGTATTCAAAAATATGATGTTGAAATCAATCATCTCGCTCATTGGGCACCTCCTCCTTATTGTTGTCATTGTTCCACAAACAATAGGTGATCTGACTTATCATCAAAGTAATTAAAAAGGGTTATTCCTAGCTCATCCCAAGTGGCGAGAGATCCAAGTCTCAAGCCTCAATACCATTGAAGTGCTTTACCTTTGAAATAGGTTGCAAGCAATCTGACTACAATATCATCATGTGTGATTATATAGAGTGAACAACACATTTAATACATCTTGGATATGCTCCTTAGGGGTGACTTGATTCTCACTAGCAAAGTACATAATACTCTTGAGCATGCCATTCAAACATATCATGCTATACTACCTGGGGTAAGGAACTCCCTCTAGCAAAGTTTAGAAAGTTTTTCTTTGGAGGGGGTTTCTAATGTGCCATTGTAAGGCACGCAAGTTTTTGTTTCAAAGAGGAGTTAAATGGGTGTAGCACGCTAGAGATAGAGATGTGCGTGTAATATTTCGGAATGAACTCTTCTCAGGGATAGCTGGAGGTAATCAAAAGAATCTTCATTGTTGCACTTCTTCTTATGTGCACTCTTATCATGAAAGGAGCTCGGGGATGCCGACATAGAGATCTTAAAATATTGGTAGTCACCAGATGTGTTTGAAATGACCCTCTTCAAAGGATGAAATACTAAGTTCACACACCATAACTTAGAGAAATGAAATTAGAGATTTCAATGTTGGTCCTACTAGGCGTTCTAAACTGTTGGTTTCTCAAATGTGCACCCTGTCTCGGATCTCGAAGGGATGAGGTGTTTGATACCACAATGGAAACATCCCCAAGTTATGGGACCTTGCAAGCTTGGGATGGATCTCCAAAGAAGGTTGATTCCCCTATCTATTTATATCTGCTATCGCTACTCCTAGTGCTGAAATCGTAAACTAAGCTAAGAATGCCAAGGACTAGGGAAAGAAGGATAACATGAAGTAAACTACACTAAAAGGTGATACCACCAGAAAAAAGGGATGAACACTATATTTTTTGAATGAGAATGACAATGAATGTGTGAAAGGAGGCTAGGCATGAGTAAAGACAAGTGAAATACGCATTCACTAGATCGTTCTCATGGAACACAACTAAATTTGGAACTATAGGGGACTCAAGTAACACAACCAAAGACACAACACACAATATAAGACAATAAGAAGGAATGTAAACACGTTAGGACAGAGAATAGTCACAAAATGATGCTTTTATTACTTCCAAGAATGCACAAGGTTGTTACAATGATGAAGGAGGCCAATATCCACATGAAAGATCCAAACATAGAGGTCTGCAACTCAAAATACAAAAATATGGTGTCCTTAGCAAAATACATAAGGATCCAGAGTATCCAACATAACAAATGAGCCTTTCTCTTACATTTATAGATGAATCCATGGAGGAAGAAGGGAAAAGGAGGGAAATCCCGAATTTGAAACATAACCACCAACAAGAAGCATTCAATGTCTGCAAATCCACTTGGAAATATGTGAAGTACGCTTCCCCATGCCTATTTGATGTGTTGAAGACAAAGGAGGGTGGATCATACCAAATTGGGTGGTTAGAGAAATCAGATATGCTCATCAATGTTCAGAGAGATGTTTTCCTATTTCTTACCTACTAGATCCACCAAAATTTGAATTTTGAATTTTTGGCACTGTAGCTGATGTCAGCATCTCTCTGACAATTCCAGGTGCACGCTGATCTGAGCTCTATAGTAGAAGATGCGGTTGTTAGAAAATTTTAGAGTCATCGGCGCATGTGAAACACGTGGAGCACGTAGATTGGCTGAAATGATGGCCAACTGTACAACTATTTTTCATTTTTGCTACATGTCAATCATTGATTTACTGCAAGGATTCAGCTCCTTGTTGGTGTGCTTTGACTAGTTTCACACAACACACTTAGGCATGTAAAAAGATGATCTGGAACAGAAGGACATGAGGGAAGGGTGGGCCAAGAAAATAGAGGAAGGCATAGAGGGGCACGTGTGATGTAAGTGGGGAGATGAGGCAAACTGGTGAGCAGAGAATGTATGGTTAAGGTGCAACTATTACAAAGTAATGGGCATAGCACATGAAGGGCCAAGGACTTAGTAGTAAGTGCAAGGTGCGTGGGATGGGAAGAAGCTAACTAGGAAGAAGGTGAATGCATGGAAGGTGGGCGCAAGGGAGAAGTGGAAGGAGAAGAGGAAAGGGGTGCACATGAGGTTGGGACCAAGGGAACGTGCCAAATGATTTTTAGCGTGCTCAATTCTTCAATGAATAACTTAGGGAAAAATTTGTATGCAAGTTATGAAAATTTCTAGGAGAGCTATTTAGATAATAATATCTTTTGTGCTATTAAACATCAAAAATGATGATCAAGAGCTATTAAGGTGTGTTATGAAAGAGTTAAGAGCGTGTATTTGTAAATGCAAATGTGTAATGTCAAGACTAAAAGTGTCAAATATTATATTTCCAAATTTGATTGTCTACACCTTACAAAATATCAAAACATTTCTCTATTATGGAACTTTATAGCGAGAATGAAGTTTTGAGTTCAGTATCAAGAAGGGAAAAATAAGAAGTGTGCATCCATAACCGGTGATAGAAAAATAACCATAAAGGTCATTAATCAAAAGATATAATATATTAGAGTCCTGGATAGTAAATAATAAGGGGATAGTTTTGATACCGAAGAGGATATTGTACTTAGAGGCATGTATGAGCTAAATTATATTAAGCAAATTTATATAAGAAAATAATTACAAAAATAATAAGCACATCATCGTACAATATAACCATAGAATAAAATGAAGTATCAAGGATCATTAGAGACACCAAATAAAATGGGGAAGTAAATATATACATCAAACTAGTGCAAAAATGAGTGCATGTATTAGACCTTTATGAAATGATAGGTTAGCCACCATTGGGGACTATTGGAAAAAGTAAGAGATGTTTGAAATTTTACAGCTATTGCACAATTATGAGGATATTTTTTTATTAACTTCAGTTAAATAAAAGGGGTAGACCCATCTTTTGGAGAAATGTGCATATAGTTAAAAGAATGTGCAAAAACTATCAAGAAGCAAACATACAAGTTGAATCCAAATATGAATATAAATTTTAAATACGAGTTAGACTGTATGATAGAATATGGAAAGATGTACCTCATAGATAAGTCAAATTAGGTAATTCTAGTAGTTAGTCAACCAAATAAAACAAGGGAAATAAGAATTATTTTAAATTATAGGTCACTTAATGATGCTTGCATAAATGATCCCCTTTTTTATTTAAGGTAAAATAGAGATGAAGGGACCCTACCCCATACAAGATGAGAATTTCAAAACCCAAAAAATGAGGCCAAGGGAGTATCCATTGATGCCAAGTTACAGCCTAGACAAAAAAACAAAATATGACATAAACCATACTAATGGATTTGAAAATAACAAAGCAAGAGATACTAATAACAAAACTAAATAGTGTATATAAACAATAGAAATATTCATTTATTCTTTTATCATATCTCCCATGGAATGAATGCACTTATTCCATTCTTTAACCAAACCACTAATGGTGGCCTTCCAATATTCATAATTAGGTTTATGAATTTTGGTCATAGTACCTTCCTTCTCCATCTTCTTTGCTTCTTGCATGGTATGAATCATCTCAGCTAAGAGCTTCAGGTGATGGATCATAATTTTTACATTCAGGAGATGGACATCCTTGATTTGCATTATGATTTCCTTCATTTTTAACATTTCTTGCTCCATGAAATCACATCTTTCATTAGCATTTTTAAGTTCTTCACTTAGGACAATAGTAGTGAGTTTTTCAACCTTCTATTGGAGCTCCCTCAAATCAAGGTTGAAAAACTCAAAGAGACCTTGTCATATGCCTTAGCCATATCAAGTTTAAGGATCATAGCATCCTTTTACTGAGTTTTTTTGAATGAATAGTCTCTTAAATAGTTATAATCCTGGATCTTGAATTCGTCTTCCCATTACAAACCCCCTTTATGTTTAGAAATTAGTGTAGTATGAAGAAATCACAATCTGAGGGTGAGAATCTTAGTGAAATTTTTATAAGTTGTGTTACATAAAATTATAGTGTGGAAGTATTTCAATTCCATAGCATTTCCAAATTTAGGGAAAAAATCCAAAAAAGTGCAGTTCATGTCTTTAAGCATTTTTTTGTTATTGAAAAAATCCTCCACTACCTTATAGACATAATTTTTATTATTTCACAAAAGTGTTGAAAAATAGAGCCTAAAACCCATTTGATCCAGGGGCCTTATCCAAGCTAAGGTTTTTTATCGTAAATTCAACCTCTTCCATAAAAGGATTAGTCGAAAACATTTTTTATCTTCTTCTAACACCATGAAAGGTATGTAATTAAGAAAATCATTTTTGTTTTCCACATTAGACCTAATGTGATTAGTTAACAATTATTTGAAAAAGATATAGCCTCATCTTTGATCTCTTCCTTGTCTTCCAGAATTATCCCTTCATTTATCCTGATTTTATCAATTCTATTGAAACTTCTTCTTTTGAGAGTGGTCAGATGAAAAAATCTAGTGTTTTTATCACCCTATTTGAGCCAAGTTATACATGATTTTTTCCTCTAGAATGCATCCTCCTTTGCTAGGATAATTTGGTATTCAAACATAAGGTTTCTTTCAATTTTGTATTCTTCCTTTTCTACTCCTAAATCCCCCCTTCACTCTTCATATGATTATTAAGGATGTCTATTTTCAATTCATATTTCTTCTGGAAGATGTTTCCAAATCTCTTTTAATTCCATTTTTCAAATTCATTTTAACATTCTAAATATTTTCGGATAATCTAAACATGGTTGTGCCTTGAACATTTAATTTCTAGCATTCGGTAATAAGATATTTTAGCTCCTCACTCTAAAGCCACATTTTTCAAATCTCAAAGGGGCTTTTTTTTTCTTGAGGTTTTTTATAGTCAAAAGTATTGGATTATGATCAGATCCGATCCTTCGGAGAGAGAATAGAGAGATATCCTTCTTTATCCACTCTTCCAAAGCTAAAACTCTATCAAGTCTCACTTAAATAATTTAGGATCCAAATCTTCTATTCGATCATGTATATTTGCTCCCCTTAAGTTCAATATCCAAAATATTAGATGAGAGAATAAATTCATTAAATTCCTCCATCCCAATTGTATATTCCATGGACCCCCTTTCTCCCAAGGGGGAAATTGGAGTATTAAAATCTCCATCCAAAATCCAATCTTATCCTATGATAATACTTTTGAATTTTATGAGATGTTGCCACAATTTTCTCCTCTCCTTATGAAGAGTAGGAGAATAAATGTTTGAGAAAAACCAAATTTTACCATTACCAATATTTCTCATCCTGACTTCCATATGATTATCTCCTTTTATCAAGAGAGATCCCTCAAAGGTGGAAGGATTCCAAATAATAGCTAGCCCTCTAGAGGCACCATTAGTACTAATAATAATAGCCTTAGAGTTATTCCAAAAGAACTTACAAGAATTTAGAAAAATTTCTTCCTTCATTTTTGTTTCTTGAACCGCTATTAAATCTAGATTCTGACCTTCTATCAAATCTTTAAGTATCCTCCATTTTTTTAGGTTGTTAATCCATCTTCCATTCTAGGAGATACATTTAATTTTCTAAGATTGAGTTTCTTTTTCCAAAGACATTTTTATCCAAATAGGTTTGTTTCCCTGAATTTATATCCCTTTAAGTATTCCTTTTTATTGAGTCCAATTTATTGGGTCTGCCATGTTTGCTATTAGGTGTATCAATGTCAATTGGATTCTCACCACTGAAATCTTCCTTTTTATTAATTTTCTATGGTGTCCCTTTTAAAGATTCCCCCTTAAGAACTAGTGAATCCATTTTGTTTTCTCACTTTTCTTCCGGATCTTTATGGAATATTTGTTTTACATTCAATATTTTATTTGCAGTAAGATTTATCAAGTCTCCTACCATTTTATTTTCTATCATGCCTTTAGATGGATTAGATATTTTTTCTTTTCCAGCCTGGTTTTGTGTATTTTCCATCAAATTTTCTTCTAAAATAAAATCTTTAGTATATTTTCCTTCTTGTTTCTAATTGTCTTGTTGGAATTTTCACCTTTCTTAGTGTTAGAAACATGAAGAACCTCTTTGTTAGAAAGTTCCAGCTTCCGAGAAGACATTTCTTCATTATCTAACTTCCCCTTTTCCTCCCCATAACCTTTGAATCTAACATTGAGATAGATTTTTTTGTTTTCTTTTGACCACCAATGTGAATCATTCTTCATTTGTTTATGGTACTTGTTTGTTCAGGGTTTGAAATATTTATTCTCTATGAGTTATTCTTAATGGTTTTCACCCTTCAGATGGTTCTTGAAAAGAACCTTCCAGTGATATTTTACACTTTGCATAGTTCCTTTCCCTTTTTCTTCCTTTCCTTCATTCTAGTTAACCACCGAATACACCTGATAGATATTGAACTTAAAAATTTGAGATGTATGACCCCATCCATTGCATTTAGAACATTTAGCCAAAAATTTAAAGGTTGTAGATGGAAATGAAGTATATTCATTTATAGATAGATTTATTGGCTATCATCATATCCCAATTGTGCAAGAAGATCAATCCGAAAATATTGTTTCTACAAAATTGGAAAGTTAGCCTAAAAATTATTGTCATTTGGATTAAATAATGTACTTTTAGTCTTTTCTTGAGATTTAGTGACTACATTGAAGGATTTTATCCATGATTTTCTTTAAGTGTACCTTGATGATTGGGTGGTTTTATCTTTATTCATGGATAACCTTTCAAAGGTAGGCCAATGTTAGAAATATCTAGAGCATTATATATTACATTAAACAGAAAGAAAATTTTCTTTTCATGTCTTTAGGAGTATTACTTGGGCATGTTGTTTGCAAAGATGGAATCCTTGAAAACTAGGTAAAGATTGCAATAATAGTCATTCTTAAATCTCACATAAATCCATCTAAAGTGTGCACATTATTCGAAATATAGGATCCTAGAGTAAATTCAATAGGGAAATGCTAATAGTGTGCATCTAATAAAACAATTGTTATTGAAGAGGGATAATTTTAAATGGACACTAGAATTCCAAAATGGTTACACATAGATGTAAAAAAATCTAGTTACTCCACCAATACTATTATTTCTAGATTGGAGTAAATTATTTCATGTCCGTGTAGATGCATAAATCAATACAATATGGGATATCCTTGGTTATTAATCATCCAATACATTTTTAAATCCACAAATATTCACCCACATAAATGAGTTCTAGACCACCACAAGAAAAGAAGCATTATAAATGGTCTTCGCACTTCATAGATTCAAACAATATTTACCAAAGACACCTTTTTATTTTCTTACATATCATCAAGTATTTTGATATCTTGTGAAAAAGCCATTATAAGGAAAAATAATCTCTATATGGTTGTTTCAAGAGTGTAAGTTTAAAATGAATGTTAAAATGGGAAGGGAACATGTTGGGATGCACCATTTGAACATAGTCAACATAGGAGAAGAACCATAAGAAAGAAATTAATAATTTATATATGTGTACTTGTTTAGGATTGTAGTAGTTCCATAAAAACTAGGGATCTTTAACAAATATTACAATCTGGGTTTTTACTAGATCATTATACAAAAAGAGAAGAAACATTTCATTCCTAAGGCATTACCATATGTAATCATCAATGGGTTCCTATAAAAATTGGGGAAATATGAATTATTACTTAGAGTTTCATTTAAACATTAAAGGGAAGTCTTACTTAAGGAATAACAAGTGGAAATTTTTTTAAAGAATTAACTATGAAAAATTACAAAATGGAATTCAATTACCAACATTATTTTAGGATGTGCACTATATTGTGAAGCACCGTGATATTTTCTAGAGGATTGGAAAACCAAATTAAATATATGAGATACAAAAACTTAGTACTATATGTGCAACCATTTTAACAATGGGGAATAAATGTTTTCAAATGAATTCGCACACATTTAAAAATATCTAAAGTTAGGTACATAATTACTATGACATATTATTTTACTAAATGGGTAAAAGCCACTATGACTAATAATTGCATAACAAGGAATTTTAAAAAACATTATATGAAAATATCATCATAAGATAAAAATTCCCACAAAATTGGTAAGTGATAGAGGAATTCACTTCATAAATATGTAATCAAGGCCCTAATATAAAAATGTCGATTGTGCACCACCGCAGTATAGCCTATCACTCGTAAGAAAATGGACAGAAGAGGCCACAAAAAGCATTTATAAAATATTCTCACAAAGATATACAATGTGTGTTGGAAGAACAATGGATTGGGAGGTGAATCAGTCCTTCAAAAATTTAAATAATTAAAATTTATTTGCTTAAACAATAAACCATTCATTAATGTTTGATTAACATTCATCCTAATGAGAATAACCATGAAAGAAACATAAGAACACAAAATATAAGTTGGAAAACATCAAGGCGAAGAAAAAACAATGAAACTTCTGATAATATTACTCAAATAAAAGTATTTATTGAAGCACTAACTTCACAAGGTAGAGTAACCCCTAGTTTAGTAGAGCACCAACCCTACAAGGAGCACAAACCCCTAGTTTAGTGAAGCACCAAATCCACAAGGAAGATATAACCACATAAGATGATCAAGAACAAAACCAACCACATTTAGATGAATATATATGATGTAATATTGCTGCCACAATTAATACATATCACTTATTCATCTCACAAACCTTTAAACACTCTTCAAACCCACTCTCCTTCAACTCACTCTATCTCACACTTTCATGACCTGATTTGGACTCAAACAATTGCACACATGATCTCTAACACAATTAAGACATTTAAACAAGATCTTGGATTTTTATTTATACCTTCATAACCATTTAACACTCTCACTTGGGTTACACATTTTCACTCTCTCACAACTAGCTCGAGATATGAACAAAACATGCACTTTAATAATCTTCCCAACTCAAAAACATAACATGATTCGATCTAGATCAATTATATCGACCATTATAACATAAAACCATAACACTTAATCAATAAAAAATCATAATATGAACCCATGTAGGTAGTTCATCCTCTAACACACAAAACAAGCACAAAAATTGCTCAAAATGCATCGCCTGGTTCATCAAAGACCTCCAAACTCATCACCATACTTTTTCAAGCCTCCAAAGGACTCACACATGTCAAATATGATATAAAAACATAAATAATGGTCACACATTAACTTGAGCTAATACAATTATTCATAATACTAACAAAAAGGACCATTTCCTTCATAAAACATCTCGCTTCAGGAACCGGTCTTCACCAGACAACCTCTCAACAACTACACCCTTAGTCCTATAGATTATATTAGATATGTAGTGCCAAATTTTGGATTATATAATCTATCTTCTTGTCATATTTTATTAATTTAATATTTCATATGGTTAGTATGTCAGCCTTTGTTTTGGCCGTAACATAAGATTGGTAGATATAGGTGGTAGTGAGGAGTTGTTAATCTTCATATTCAAAATTTGAGTCTTATTGTATGGTTTGGAGGTTTCCTCTCAAAGTTCCTAAGATATTATACTTGCATATTAAGATCATTTATCTACAATATCATGTTCTTTATAGTTCTATTGGTGTAAATATTTAGATTTATACTAGTAATTTCATTACAAATAATATCGACTCGATGTCACCAGAGCCGCATCAAACCATAATTGTGAAGGTTTGGAAATATCTAAAAATTGGTATAGATTTGTTTTTAAATATTTATTTTTGGTGTGTAAAAATAAATTAAGTAATATCCTCTCCAAATTTCACACATTTTTACTTCTTTTGTAAAATTTATAGCAGTTTTTTTTTATTAAGGGAAAATAGTTTTGAAGGGACTATACCCTGTATACAAAAGGGCTCAAAAGCCAGATAGAAAAAGAGAGAAGTAGCCCAGAGAGGGGCAAAACAGTCAACCAAGAAGGCTCAACAGCCAGATATTACAATATAGGTGAAAAGTGGATCAAAACGTACAGAGATCCAGATCTAAGAAGACAAGATCAAAAAGAAACCAAAAGAGAAACAGAATAATGAGCTCCGCCAAAAAATAGCTCCAGAACCGCCCGAGGACAGCCAGATCGCAGCCAAAAAATAGCAGCACAACAGCCCGTTACTTGATGGCCCTGTCAATCTTGGTCTTGATGGCCTGCAGTGACATGAAAAAGGCAATGGCAGTGGCCTGAGAGGGGTCCTTCATGTCTGCTTGGGAGATTGCAATGTCCCTATTCTCTTTAGGGCCCCATATGTCTTCATTGATTCCACTTAAACTGCAAACACTGTGGACATGTTGTTCAATGAAGTTATAAATGCTTTTGAGGGCAAGATAAAATGTAGTCATTGCAGCTTTTGGCATTCCCCAATCTGCCATCAAGGGACTGCAGTTTCTTGAAGACTTCATCGATGACCCCCTCTTCCTCCTCACTTTGAAGGATCCTTTTACCCTTGGCTCTCTCCATGTTTTTTAGAGCCCCTTTGAGCTCTTGAATCTCCTTCTCCAATCTGTCAACCCTCTCCAGCAAATCCTCCTCTTTGGGCTTCTCCACAGGCATGCTAATATGCAGGAGGTTTTCAGCTAGTTCTAAGTCCTTGTGGCTCCTAAGGACTCGTTGGGAAGCAGGGATTTTAGCTTTCTTGCTTTTCTTGTTGGAGCCAACATCATCATTCTTTCTTTTTAGCAGGGGTGGAGTGGGAGCAGTATGGGCAGGTGGGGGTATGAAGGAGGGAGGTGGGATAGGGTTCATGGGAGGGCAGCTGGAAAAGTGGTGGTGAATCAGGAGGATAAGGCCCTGGTGCAGAGGGACAGCCCTAGAGTGATTTTGAACTTCCCTTATAGATTTCTCCAAGGAGTTGATCAGATAATGAGGAAAGCTAATAATGTTATTTCTACGAAAATGATTCAGAAAAATCAGATGCTTGTGAGGAATAGTCACATATCTTCCTTCAAGGGTAACATACCTTACCACCATTTTGGCAAGTTCATCAAAAGGTACAGGGATCGACTCCACCTTGAGGCCAGCAGTTACGAACTCAAGATTCTCTCCCTCTTCTAGAAATTTCTTGGTTTCCACCTCCCTGTCGACCTTCTTATTGAAGAATTTTGTGCCTTCCAGGCTGAGACCCGTGATCTGAGCTATGAGCTCTTCTGTAATTTCCATTTTCATGTTACTATACTTGACAATTCTGTTCTTCCAACCCTTGGCGAATTTGATGGAGATGTCTTGGTCGAAGCCTTGAATCCTCTCAATGAAATTTGACAGGCCCCCGATTTGTAGGTACTCCCAAAGCTCCGTGTTCTCTTTCCACTCAGGATTGTGGGTCGGTTCGGTTTTGCATGGCGGACCCCCCATGTTTCCTCTGTTCCTATTCCTGTTTTCAACGGTAAAAAAGCTTGCAATGTGCGGGACAGGCCGAGCGGTGTTTTTGGTATTTGAATCTGTTCTTCCTATGAAAGTCACTTAATTATAATGCTACATTTGTTATTATTGCCCCGCTCCCCAGCTTTCCTCCCATGCCAAGAAATGATGGCAATCCAGCCCGCACAAATCGCAACAATCATCCAAATCTTTTGTGATGTCATCATCATGTACTTGGGGATCCGCACATTAGCATCTAAAATACAGCCGTTAGTCATGATTTTCACTGCCATGAAGATCAATGATGATGGCTTTATTGACATGAGTGGGCAGAACGTCCCCACCAATCCAAGTTTGAAAGGAATTATTAACACCTAAGTTAGCCAAACTGTCGGCAACCCTGTTTCCTTCCCGATAAGTATGGGTGATGTGGACATTAGCAAAGCTTTTGCATATATCTATAGCTTCCTCAATATAATCCCTGATAGACCAGCTGGGGTGTTGCTTTTTGTTCAGAAGATTTATAATATTTAGAGAATCACCTTCAATTATGATATTTTGAATATTACAATCTCTGGCAAGTCTAATACCCCAAAGAGCCGCCATGGCTTCGGAATAATGATTAGTCTGTCTTCCCATTCTTCCAGAAAAAGTAGCAACATAGCAGCCTCTTTGATCCCTGATGATGCCCCCACCACCAGAGTCACCCAGATTGCCTTTTGAGGCCCCATCAAAATTTAACTTGTGCCAATCAGTGGGGGGTTTAATCCATCGGACTGTGTTTCTGTCAGTACCATTTTTATTTCTGTTGATAGTGGCTATATTCCATTCAGTCAGAATGCATTCTTCATTCTCCGGGTAGAGTCTATTTTTAGGGGGTTTAAATCTAGCAATATTATCTTGCACAACAATGATTATTTCCTTATAAACTTTGTTACAAGCCTGTCTATTGCTTCTGAAAATACTATCATTACGAGCCTTCCAGATTCTCCATATAGTGTGTGGCAGAACAAGTTGCCATAGTCTTTTCACCATGCAATGTTTAAATGGAGAGCTCCATTGCTCCCAAGTCTGAAGGTAGGTAAGGGAAAAATCCATCTCAGATTGAATTTTGCAAAAATAAGCTGCCAAATTTTGGAAGCAATCTCACAATGGAGGAATAAATGTTTTATATCTTCAGCCTCTTGCTGACACATGCAACATCTATTAGGCATGATGAATCCCTTCTTAATGAGGTTATCATTAGTTAGGATCTTGCCATTAATAACTAGCCACCAAAAGAAGTTCACTCTAGGGGTTAGCTCCGGCATCCACAACTTGTGCCACTTGATTTCACTTTCCATGGATGCAAAGAAAGAATTATATCCTGATTTAACAGTGTAATCCCCATCAAAAGAATCATTCCAGATGAGCTCATCTTTAAGATTTTGATTACTTAGATGGATTAGGGAAAGTTGATTCTGGAGAGATATAATATCAGCCTGAATACTATCATTCTCCACTTTTAGCTGCTTCCATTTTCTTTTGTTTCCATCCCTCTCAATGTATCCTTGGATTTTGTGTCCATACTTTGCAATTAAATTGTCTTTCATATGATCATAAGTAGAAATCCAGTTAGAATCAGTCCACTTATCGGTCCAAAAGTTTATGTTTTGCCCATCTCCAAGCTTCCAGCTGCATCCCTGAAAGAGAATGTGTCTGCTGCGAAGAAGGTTGTTCCAGAAAATAGAACCACTCGGAAGGGACTGATCATATATGAAGGAAATCTTGTTTTGATTTGAAAGATATTTGATCTTAATCAGCTCTGTCCAAGGTCTGTTCTCTTTTATCAATCTCCATCCTAATTTTGCAGTAAGGGCAGTACTCATATGCTTGATATCTTTGATGTCTAACCCCCCTAGTCTCTTGGGTTTACAAACCTGTTCCCAAGCCACAAGATGATATCTGAATCTTTCCTCAGTACCGTGCCACAGAAAGTGTTTTTGAATCTTCTCAATACTGTTCATCACAGCTGCAGGCATGTTGAACATTGATAGTATGTAAATAGGCAAGTTTTGAAGCGTGCTTTTAACCAAAAGGCACTTACCTGCACTTGAAAGGACGGCTCCTTTCCATCCTGCCAACTTTCTTTGAAATCTCTTAATAAGATCATTCCAAACCTCCACTGAAATCTTGCCAGTGCTTAAAGGTAACCCTAAGTAAGTAGCTGGTAGGGAATTAATGGTGCATCCAAGAATATTAGCAATCTTTCTTTGCCTCTCCTCAGGAGTATTGAAGAAATAAATAGAGCTTTTGTCAAAATTAACTTTTTGTCCTGAGGCTTCCTCATAAAATCTAAGGACAGTTTTAATGGCCTTTGCTTCAATAATAGAAGCCATTAGAAGTAGCAAAGTGTCATCAGCAAACTACTGATGAGAGGAGGTCTGATTACCAGTAGTTGGAGGGAAGCCTTTTATCATGCCAATGTCAATAGCTTTGGATATAGATCTGCTTAAACTGTCAGCCATAATAATGAATAAAAGAGGGGAGATTGGGTCGCCTTGCCGTATACCTCTATTACTGGCAAAAAAACCCACAGGTTCCCCATTAACAACCACAGAGAATCTAGAGGTAGAGATGCAAGAGTGGATGATTTTTCTGAATTTATCTTGAAAACCAAATTTGGATAGGACCTCATCCATGAATCTCCAGGAGACCCTGTCAAAAGCTTTATGCATGTCAAGTTTGATGGCCATCCCCACCTTTTTACTTTTATCCATAGAATGTATAGTTTCATGAACCATGATAATTCCATCTTGGATAATTCTTCCCTGAATGAATCCGCTCTGCTGTTGTGAAATGATCTCCATTAGAATAGGTTGCATTCGAGTGGTGAGAATCTTTGTGAAAATCCTATAAATGACATTCACCAAACTGATAGGCCTGAAATCTTTGAAGTCTTTTGCATCCAACTTTTTGGGGCAAGCACAATGTGAGTATTATTTAGTTCTTTAATCAGATTTCCCATTCTGTAAAATTCATTGACAACTTTCAAGAGATCTTCAGAGCATATTTCCCAGCATCTTTGGTAGAAGTTAGCCGAAAAGCCATCTGGACCTGGAGCCTTATCCCCTTCTAAAGCAAAGACAACCTTTTTTAATTCCTCGATGGTGACTGTTTTTGAAAGACTTTTAAATCTCTCAGCAGGCATTAGATTATTAGGAATGGAGTCTAAGAGGAAAGAGGCCGCTTGTTCATTATAGGAGGTGTTTTCAGTGAGGAGGTTCTTGTAAAAATTAAGTGCCTCTGATTTGATAACCTCAGGATCCTTAGTAATGTTTCCATTTCCTTTAGTAACCTCAGAAATTTTGTTACAAGCTCTATGTTTGATGGCTGTCAAATGAAAGAATTTTGTATTTCTGTCACCATCCTTAAGCCAAAGGGCTCTAGATTTCATTCTCCAAAAGGTTTCTTCATGACTGTTTATATTATGTAGATCAGATAGAAGTATTTTTTCCCGCTGATGATCCTCCAGGGTCATACCTTTCATGGAAACATTTAGCTCAAGCTCTTCTAGCTGTTGCTTAAGTTCTTTCTTCTTTTCAAAAATGTTCCCAAAAACTTCTTTATTCCATATTCATTTATAGCAGATTAAATTGGTCCTAGGTGCATTTTTCAGAATTTTTCTAAGTTTCTTTTATTTTTGGAAATCTTTCCAAAATTTGCTAGAGTTTATTATTTCTTATTTCCTCTATTCAAAAATAAAGTTCACAAAACCCCAAACCCTAAATTTTTACCCTATTCCTTCTACCTCAAGTCCTAAACCTTACATCATGACCTGATAGAACAACTTGGGGCCAAGGGAAAGGTCAAAAACTCCTGGAATGACTGAAACAAGGAGGATATGGATTTATAATCTTTTGGTTCTTGATTATCCGAGTTAGTCAACCAAATTTATGAAAGTGTAAATAATATGGTGTGTAAGGATGACCTCAATAATTAGATTATTCATTTGAAAGGTAGCCTTAGGGGTGAATTGTAGATATATTTTAAATCAATGAAGTAGAATATTTTACTCACTCTTTACAAAAATATTCCCATTCTAGTCATTTGGGTTCCTTCAGCAATACGCACACATGTCTAAATAACTCCAATCAAGGAGGATCCTTTACACATTCAGGTGGATCTCCTCACTAATGGCGAGGCATTATTCCAAAAGGGGAAATGTGTAAATTTGATGGAAAGGATTCACTCAATTGGATTACCCAAATGGATAATTTATTTGATCATCATCATATCCAATCAAGAAAAAAGGTAAACATGGCATCCTTATATCTAGAACCCAACCAATTCATCTGGTATCGTTGGTTATGTGCTCAAAGGTAGAAGAGTAGTCTACGTATCACATGGACAATTTTCACTTAAGAGCTAAAATTACAATATAGTTCTAGTGTTTCAGATAATTAATTCATCCATTCAAAGAAAGTTATGAAAACAGGTTCACTAAAGGAATATATCCGTCAATTTCAAAATATTTCCTTACATGTGGAGGATATTACATAATAGTATCTAAATGACCTATTTCTTAGGGGTCTTAAGGATCACATTGATTATGAGGTGCAAATTTTTAATCCACTCAAGGTTTTTTATTTTATCATCATTTTTGGACCCTAAAATATTGGCTAAGTACCAAGAGGTGCATGCACGTAGGATCAGTAGATAGAAGTGCACTCAGGGAAAAACATGTAGAAAAAGGGTTTAAATGAAATCAAGGTGCGCGTAGGAGGTAGAACAAGGGTTTAAAGGACTTATCCATATTTGACATTATGGATTAACTTTAGGAAAAATGTGAGGAGCCTAATAGGTGTGATAAGTGGATAAAGTGCCAGCCTAGAACCTTGGAGGTCAAAAAAAGGATATTCCATGTAGGGAATATTCCCAAAGGCATCATTACAGTTAATGGAAGGTTTGTAAAGAGGATAATTGTTGGGACCCTATTGTAGCTGCCAAATCTTAAAGGCACATAGGCACGCATGACCGGAGGGAGCGTGCATGTGAAGGCGCGCAAGGTAGAATTTAAAAAGGGTTCTTAGAGAACTAAGGATGTGTGTCCGTGAAGCACAGTTCGGGACTTAGCTATTTTCGGTCTTTTGGACAGAACACATGAAGAACATGTCCTGTTTGGATAAGGTTCCATCCTGACAATGGGTTTCCTGGAAGGAATATACCGTGTGATAGGAAGATTCAAAAAGATAATCATGACATGGAGAGGCATGCGCCTGGGGTGACCCACACCTTGACACTTGGGGCCAGATCTAAGGTTGCAGAAGAGTTTGTTAGAGCTCATATGCCTATTTATATGCACACCCTTAGCAAAGAAAGAGAGACACAAGTGAGGTAGCGGAGCTCAGAGAATTACTGTGAGAACTATGGGATAAAATGGGTAGATGATTATAGGAATAATGTAATGAGGGAATGGGGAATGAAAATTTTGTTTTGTGAGCATTCATGTATGGATCCAGATATGGCACATGACTATGGTCTCCCTTCTATAATATTTTATAAGTAATGCTATGAATGAACATGATAAGGTTACCATGACAATTGTATTAAGATCCTTTCTCTGTATTACCTGCATGTTTCTACTATGCTTTTGATCTTATATAATCATGAACCTTATTTGAATGTTAAGTCTATTTGTGGTTTTACAACTTCCTAGTTCTATTAATTCTATTGTGCACTTTGCTTTTGTTATGACTGAAGGGGTATAGAAGCCGTTCTAAGCTCTATAGCTTTTTCATTTCTTTTAAATCACTAAGTCAAGATCATGAAGTATGCCTTCCACTGAACTCACATAAAAGAGAGACTCGGCTCCCTCTCACGTGCCTCGGGTGAGTGCCTAGCTCCCACTGGGTGATAGGCTGGTGCACATGAGGTTCCATTATTCTTGGTGGATACAAAAATGACTACATCTTGGTTCCGTTTCCAAGACCTCTTTTCGAAGTTATAGTGGAACATGGCATACATCATGATCTGTGCAAAAATTGATGGCAGAGTGCTTAACACTTGAAGGTGTGGAAAATTGGTTTAAAATCATAGAGGATGAGTTCACTCAGAGATTCAATACTAGAATTAGGTTTGACATGCAAAGATGGGTGGAAGACACTCTTTATCATGAGTTGTATGAAACCTTATTCTATTGTTTCCCAGTAGAGTTATTCAAATGGCTCTTGGCTTATACATCTATGTCGGGGTGGTGTTATAAGTCACACCCTTGGACCCAAGAAACATACCATATCTTGTAAGATGTTGATCTAATGTGGACCCGTGCTATAGATCATTGGTGGAAGGGAGTATTTTGCTAGTTACACTCTAGAATACATAATTTCCACGTATTCTTGTCTGGAGGTTGTTGAGTTTAAATTTTTGTGGGATCCCAGAGGATCATTTTGTGGGCTATCCCCTAGAAATCAAAATCTTGATGGTAACCATGGGTTTAGAGGAATTTCCTATGGCCGGCTAAACCACTCTAAGCACTTGGCGAGGAAGCTAGGTTAGGGAAAGATGGCTGATATAATGACTGAAAAGGAAAGGGAGGAGAGACAACTCAAGTATAATGAAGTGCATGAAAGGGAGATCAATAGAAAACATAGGATTATAGGTGGGTTATGGAGCCAAACATGGTGGAAAGGAGTTGAGGTTCACGCAAAGGATATGGAACCCAAACAGTCTGTGATACCCCATCTTGGTAAGCATGGGAGAGAAAACCTTGCAGATTCTGATGAGATTCTGTCATGTAGAGAAAGAAGAGTCATTGGCACACATCTGACCCCACCTAGTGACTGAACCTTGGTGCTTGGTTTGTTTGAATGAGGGAAAAGTACAGTTGATCCATTTGATATCAGTAGAAGCAACCGATCGGCACCTAGAAGATACAAATTCTCATTTGGGACTTCTATGGCTTCACACACTATTCCAAAGTATTTGGTGGAATGTTTGGACAAGGTGCATATACATCTGGTTTTGAGAGAACAATAGGAAGTGGTGGAGGAAATATGACTGGGAGTGGCACTAGTTCACAAACTATCGATGTGTAATTTAGTGGAATGATGGGAGCATTTGGCATGACAAACACAGGCCCTGTACCTAACACAGGAGGATCTGGAGGTGGAAGTGGTGGAGCTGGTGGCTCAGGATCTAGTGGGTCCAATGGAGGAGGAAACACCAGAGGAAACCAAGGGACTAGATCGGGAGGATAAGGGCCTCAGCCACCTCCTCAAGTCTTTTTGAGATGTCTCTACACTTACCAAATTACAGTGGGATAGAAGATACTGCAGAGCATGTGCATAAGTGCGAGCTGCTATGGCATGCAAAGGGCCTTACAACCCAGGATCGAAAGGCAAGCCAATTTGTGATGACCTTGCAAGTATGCATACATAGTTGGTATAGAAAGTATGACCCTCATTAGACTATTGTGGATTATACCGCACTGAGAAATGTATTCTTGGTGAAATTCCACATACCTGAGTTTAAACAAAAGAGCATCGATTATCTCAAAGAAATCCAAAGCAGGAATGGTAGAGAGCATGTGGGAGTATGATGCATGTTTTAAAACTATATTGTCTAAATTGTCTTATGATATCCACCCTTCACAACATGCTCAGTGGTTTTTCGGAGGGTTGATCACACCCTTTAGGAGGGCTTTGTCTCATAAAACATTCAAGGACCCGCGCGAAGCATTGGAAGATGCTTTGCTTTCTCGAGGCGTTGGTAGTGTTGACACTGGTGTTATCCCATTTCTTGAGGCTTAGATCATTGCCATGGCTAAGAAGTTGGAGAAATTATCTGCCAACATAGTTCTAGAGACTCATGGTGGGATGTGGTGCATAGATTATAACGTGGAAGGGAACACAAAGGATAATGGTGGGATATGTACTCAAAAGGTGGTACGCACCGTAGCGGTAAATTGTGAAATATGTCACAGGGACCATGATGCAAGTAGGTGCCCCCTTTTATAGCACGTGATCTGTAAAAATGTGTCTTGTTATTGCAAGATATGTACCTCAACCACACATGACACCAAGGATTGTAGATTGATTGACCAGATTCATGAGGTAATTGATCTTGGTGTGTGCCAGACTAGCATTTCAGTAGTTCCAAAGGAGATGAACATCGGTATGAAGAGTGCGAGAGATGGGGGTGTGCGTGGAAGAGGGTTTCGTGGAGGATTTCATGGTCATGGTAACCATGGGGAAGAAGTGAGTTCCCATGTGGGACATGCTTTAATTGTGGAGCCACAAACCATTATAAGCACGAATGTCTAGATCTTCTACAATGCTCCTGGTGTGGAAAAAAACATAAGTATGAAGAGTGCCCAGAGTTATACAAACATATGATTCAATAGTACCGGAAGGATAAGGGCACTTCCATGGTGAGTATTAAGAAGGCTGACATGCAATGGCTCCCGTGAGTAGTACGTGAATCAGAACTAGAGCCTGTTATGGTAACAACAAGGGTGGAGTCCACGCATGCAAGGGAAGTGCCTAGGTAGAGACCTCTAGTTTCAAGGAGGAAGTAGTACATGGGAAGTATCCAAACTCGGCTCACCAGAAAGAAGTCTACCAGGAAACCATGGATGTAATTTGAAGCTTACAAGGGGAGATCCAATGCTTAAAAGAGTAAACTAGAAAATATGATCAAAGAAGACCAATAGAAGCACCAAAGGATGACTTGGACAAGGTTAAGGAGGTCTGTAAACTAATGAGGCAAGAGAATGTTATTCCCCTGCTAGAAGCATGGTTGAGAGAAAAGGTACCCCACATCGGGGAAGAACACAAAAGGCAGATCCTACATGTAAACCTCCCACCTCACAACCTTGATTATGACAAAGAAATCACCTTGAACATAGTAGTGGATGGATGGTTGCTTAGCAACATCCTCATTGACACAGTGCGGAGGTTAATGTTCTCACTCTAGATGCCGGAATCAAATGGGAAGACCTGCATTACAGCCATCTTCAAATGTGTTGTATATGGCAAATAAGACAAAGGTAATGCCCATAGGTGTCTTGAAGGATGTGACCATTACCATTCAGGGGACTAAGTTCACTGGGGATTTTGAAGTCTTGGTGCTTGCCGAGGTAGATAATTTCCTAGCATTACTTGGGTGCCCGTGGTGCTATAAGAATAATGCATATCTCTAGTTTAATAAGGGGTACATAAGCTTTAAAAACAAAGAAGAGAGGGTGATTATACAACTTACTCGATGGAAATTCCACACCCTATACCGAGCCCCTCGAGAGGAGGTCCTTGATGGAATATATGTGTGCTCCATAAGAGATCCAAATACCATCCATCCTATAGAAGGAATCATCTAGTTTGATGATGCTCAATGCATCGCTGATACTACCGTAATGACATGTAATAATTGGGCACATGGGACTTACGAATTATTTAGGAGACATCTGAAAGATCAAGAACCAAGGTAACCATGACGCATTAGTCCGGTGTTTGGGAGGAAAGGAAATAACCAAGTATTCTCGGGGATGCATACCTCGAGGTATTTTTGAGAAAAAAATCTCAATGGAGGGAGGACGAGTGACGAGGTATGCTAGGTTATGTTTTGATAGGGATAAAAATGAGGTGGTAGGTCGCGCATAGAAAAACTTGTTGGAGTGGCGCAAAGTTAGAATTGCGCTCACTATTTGATTCTCAAAGAACAACATACCCAAAGACTATCAAAGATTACAATGGAAATGGACCCGTCTCTTCCCACATCTAGGGATGTGAAAGGGTCTAGGAAGAAGGTGCGAAGCTTTACCACCCTCCCTTTGGGTACACAAGTTTTATTCAATACTACAAGGTTGTGCGTGCACTTGGTATATCCATTCTCGAAACTCGTTACTGCATACATGAAATTAGTAGGAATTAGTGGTGACATGGTTCACACATTCGAGTACCAAAATACCATGCAAGCTGGTTGATGAGGTGTTACAGCTGTTCAAAGTGCCTCACTTTGGGGGATTATGCCATGGTGGAAGATAGATTAGTAAACTTACTTAGTGGACCTAGCTTGGAAGTACAGTTCAAAGAGGAGGAACCAAAAGACATACAATTCAAGTGCGCGTGTGCTGAAAAGGAGAAAGGAAAGATGGTATACATTATTGATGGAGAGGAGATGGAGAGCCTGAATGTTGACCATTCGGTTGGGACGCGTGAGGTAGTTGACAGTGTGGATGCATGTGCGTGCATGTATCATGAACCACTCAAAACTAAGAAATTTAACATCAACTCGAAGAAGGAGCCCAAGGAAGCTATCGTTAGGGACTACTAGTCGGACAGGGGGAAGTATCAAATATCATCGATCTCTTGCACAAATTGAGGATTTATTCCTACACATATACCATGAGTTGAAACATTTCCACCATTCATTGGGGGAAATGAGGATAAAGTTGAAGGATGGTGCGTGCCCGGTCAAGAAGAGACCTTACAGGATGAATCCCAACATGTGCGTAAGGGTTAAAGAAGAACTAGACAAAATGATAGCATCCGGTATCATTGAGGTTGTGGAGGAATCAGAATGGATAAGTCCAATGGTGATCAGCATAAAGAAGGATGGGTGGATTAGGATATGTGTGGATTATAAGGAATTGAATGTTATTTGTATCATAAATCCTTTTCCCACCCCCTTCACTGAAGGAATTTTGGAAGGATTTACTGGGCGCGAAGTCTATTCCTTTATGGATGGATTCTCAGGATATCACCAAGTAAGGATTGCCAAGGAAGACCAAGAAAAGACAACTTTCGCCATCGATGGGAAGCTTCAGATACACAGTCATACCCTTTGGATTGAGGAATGCGCCACCGTATTTTCACACATAGTGGTATAAGCATTTAAGGACTTTATCCACAAGTTCCTTCAAGTATATCTGGATGATTGGATAGTGTATGGATTGGTAGGGACATATCATATACAAAGATGGCTTATGGTGGATCCCGCAAAAAGTTGCGGTTATTGTGGGATTAGGGGAGCCCACCAAACCAAAGCATCATACACAGTTCCTTGGACACGGTGGGTACTATAGAAATTTCATTAAGGAATATGTCAAGATCGCGCGCCTTTGGAAATATTTCTCGAGACATGAGAGTGCCTTTCGGTGGGGAGAGGCGCAACATGAGGGAATTTAACACTCTAAAAGAAAGGCTTATCACCACAACTATCCTATGATTCCCATCATGGGATAAACCTTTCCATGTCCACATGGATGCCCTGAGTACAACAATGGGAGCTGTTATTGCTCAACTAGGAGAGGGAATTTTTTATCATCCCTTGTGTTTTGCAAGTAGAAAGTTGACACCAACATGCAATGAATTATAGAACAACCAAGAGTGAGGCATTGTCGATGATCTACGCACTCTAAAAATTTAGACAATATCTGCTGGTGACTCCTTCATATTCTACACCGACAATATGGCCTTGAAGTATTTAGTAAACAAAGTAGTGTTGTTGTAAGGGCGCATATGTCATTGGGTAATTTTATTTCAGAATTGGAATTCAAAGTGGTGGTAAACCTGGGAAAGAACAATTATGGGATGGATCATTTATCAAGGATTGATTTAGGAGAGGATGCACAAAGTATCGAGGAAACTATGTAACACACTTGACTATTGTTATTTTCCTCCTTTGCATTCAAGTGTTGATAGGTGATTTTCCTTATAAGGATATGATCTTCTAATTTTTGGAAATCATGCTTGGTATGGATAAGTCTTTTCTACTCTTAAGATCCTATGGTCGAACTGGTGTGACTTCTCTGAATCCACTTTTCAGTTCTGGAAGGTAAATTACATTCTGGTTTAAGAGTTGTAAACTTGTCTTTTGTCGACTCATCCTTGGATCAATTTCAGTGATCCAAGGAATGTTTTAGTAATGCTCTGTGAAGTGAATGGTAAAATCAACATTCCATGAGTTAGGCTTCACACTAGACTGAAATTTGTTGTTGCAAGTTCTTTTACTTTTGTGTGAATGCACTTCCATTCAGCAGGATGTTGGCTTGGGTCCTTGAAGGTCAACCATGATAGGTCATTGCTAACAATGATGGAATGTAGCTATTCACAGCACATGAGAAATATATCTGGGAACCTATTAAGGATTTACTTCCGGAATCCTAAGCTAGGTGAAAGTATTCCTACCTAAGCTATGTTACTTGATATAATTTTGTTGCTAACCTAAACTTGATATAAAGGGTTAGAAGGGTTGCTAAGTATTAAAACTTTAACCTAACACTACAAAGTTATTTGGTGATCTAACCTAGTTCTTTAAACTATAGTATTATTAGTTCACTCATTTGTGGGGTTATCTAACCTATTTTCTAAGAACTATGTTAGAGGTTAGTGGTTAGTGTTACATCTTAAGGTACTGATGTAAATCCTACCTAAGATCTAACCTAAGCAATCTAACCTATCCTAAACTAAAGGATGCAAATTGGAACTAAAAGGGGTTGCATGTACAATGGAAAAGGTTTCTAAACATTTATGAAGTTGATGAGGTTTATTTATTTCCTACTGATTTGCCGACTTTGGCGCAGAGGTTAATTTGGATGGCGGAGGCCTAGGTGATGATATTGCTAGAAATGAAAATTCATGTTTTATTTGATTTAGATGCTCACCGGTTTGGCGGGCGTGGCAATGAAGATTGGGTGGCAGATCGAGAAATTAATGTAATTAATTTCCTTGTTCGACGAGCCTGAACCACTTTGGTAGGTATGTCAAGCAGGTTTTGGTTGACCTATTTCACTTGTACACTTTCCGATTTTAATTCTACTTGCTCTCTGGTTTTTGAACCAAAGAGTTAAACTATATTTCATGGCTATTTTTTTGGTTTCAAGTCTATTTTTGTTTCATGGAGAGTATATGAGGGAATGTGGAGGAATTGTTTTTTTGTTTTGGTCTTTTCGTGGTGAAGAAGGGAAGAAGTGAGCTCAACTAAGAAGTCTTCTTCAATTTTTTGGCAACACTATCGGGCGTGATAGGGTTCTAACTGTAACACCATGAACTATTGTTACTTCCTCCTGAGCATACAAGTGTTGATATGTGATTTCTTTGTAAAAAAAGGATGTGTTCCTTGATTGAGAAATCATGCTTGATATGTACTGTATCTTCTTTGCAGATTTCAGATCCTTGACTGAGTCAGAATATGATTGGACTCTTTTATTTCTTTCATTTTGTATCTGAGTTTAATCTGATCTCGGAATGAATTATAGAGTTATCCACCTATAATACCTAGCCTTGGATCAGTGGAATTGATCCAGGTATTGCTTTAAGTTTGTTCGTGATGAATTAAAATTTCAGACCTTGAACAGGTTGCAAGGTCTAGATGCATTGAATAAGCTAGTCCGGAAGATAACTCAGGTTGATCGTGTGAAAAGGATTGGTTCCCGATATCTAAATATATCTGGAAGGTCTTAATCGTGGACCAGGTAATAATTCAGTTACATATAATTCTGTAGCCTAAGGCAGAACAGGAGCTAACCCTGTTCAAGAATGCATGTTGTAGGTCTTTTTCTGAGCATACGGAATGTAGACCTAACTGGAATTATTAATGTTAGTAACCTAAAACTAAACTTAACCTAGGGGTTAGATTAGTGTTAATCTAACCTAGACCTAGGCTAAGAGCTAACGTCCTAAGTTAGTATCTATGTTCTATGAAGTTAGACTAGGTGTTATCCTAAATCCTAACCTAAGTTACTAACCTAACTATGAACAAGGATGTAAGGGGACCTATGGAGGGGTGCGAACCATGGGCGGCATTTTCTATGTCATTAAATGCAAAGGATAAGTATGAAGGGCAGGTATTGGTAGAAGTTTTAAAACGGCTAACTTGAGCCGACGTGGCAGTTCGCCAAAATTGGAAATGGTCTTGGAATTTCTCTTGTCTATCGCCAACTATGGCGGTCGGTGGCAGTGGAGTTTGAGCGGGAAATTGGGAGTAAATGCAATTAATGAGCTCGGTAGTCGAGCTCAGAATTCACGAGAAGGCATGCAAATTGGAAAGTTAATGTTTTGTTTGGCTTATCACGAATTCTGGTTTTCCCTCTGCCTGTTCACTGGTTCTTCACACCAGTCTTCTTGGTGTTGCATGGCGAGTATGAGCGTATCTAGCTCTTTCCTCTGGCAAGGAAAATATATAAGTCATGGAAATAGCAAAAAAATTTGGTTGCTCTAACTTGGGAAAGGAAAAGAAAGTCCAAGCTCTTTCAGTGGTCTGCTTCAGAATTTTGAGCAAATATCCAGGCATGTTAGGCCCTAACCTTTAAAAATCTTGTTGTCTTTCAAGTGATTTCATTAGAACAACTCTGTTCAAATGATTTATGGAAATAGATGATTTTCTATGGTTGTCTTGTGTGATTTTGGTACTGTATCTTCATGCTGGTTCGATTTTTCATTTATCCCTTGATGGGTGTTTATTAAATTCGAACTGTTGCTATATTTATTTGTGTTTTGCATTCCGGCTTTAATATGTGAAATTATTGCAAGTATATGTGCTAGGCCTACTCTGTGTGAGTCCATAAATTGTTCTCTCGATGGGTACAGACTATTGAGATGCTTGTTGATGGATACTTTTCATTGATTCTTGTTGTGGAAACTGTCGGAAGGGATACTGAAGGACATTTGTTTGATTGTTCAGTTAATTGACCTTTTTCTTTTGTAAGCTCTGTCGTGGTTGTTATTTAGTGGTGGTTATGGATTCTGGTTGGGTTACGTTATGAAATTTTATAGTTATTTGTGAAAAGGTAACTCGCTGTGTTACAGTATTCATTACGACCTTGCTGGAGTTGTTTTTCCCCTTGCGTGGAGGTTATGGGGATTCAACCCATTGATAGTATTGATATATATATATGATTATTGTATTGAAACGACTCTGGGAGTCCTTTGAATGAATCGTATATTATGGTCCACTGTTGAGGATATAGATACATCTTTGAGTATTGATAATTTGAATTTCGTTGGAATCTTGTAGAAGTAACAGGTCATACGACCTCTGTTATTTGTAATGAATTTTGGTACAGACTCCCTGGGTATACATTTACGTTTCCTTCTGTGTAAGCTTGTTCGAGAATTTTGAAGAGGTTCAGTTGAATTCCTTGTTATGAAATCAGTATTTTGATTTGCTTACACCTGATTTTTGAATGCTTACCATAGTTGGCATAGATAGAATCATTAACTATTTTTATCTTGTATACTGTTGTTGGGACTCAGTTGAATTCTTGATAGATAAACAGTGTAACTGCTTCAAATTAAGACTGTTGGGTTTACTATTGTTTTCGACACCGTTGGGTTCCGTGAGTATGGGAAGATATCTTGTATATCGGCTTCTGGAAAAGCTAAACTGTGAATACTGTTTACGGACTTAGTTTTAAATCCTCGAATGGTAATCTATGTCACTGTTTTCTGTATAAGCCTGAGTATGAACATGTAATGTTCTTGGCTTTGTTGGTTTTCTTTAATAGCTTGACATCATGAATTATGGCTTCTATAAAGTAGGTCGTGAATACCATACTTTCAACTCTGGATGCGTTCAGAAGTGACTACGTTATGTTATGTTATGTTTTCTTTCTGACTACATTCCAGTTGGATGTGGCTGTGCATGTTGCTTGGATTTCGTTTAAAAATCCCTCCGCATAGTCATAGGGAAATGTCATTGCTTAAATGATCATGAGTCTTTGGTTGACTGCGATAACAAAGGAGATCTTTTGATTTCGACCTTGTGTCTAAAAGCCTTTCAGTGTTTATCTTCTTGTCTGTCGCTTCTTGCGCAAGGTCATACTGAGTCTGCTTGGTAGATAGACACCGTTGTTTGGCAAGAGGGTTACTGTACTGTAGTTGCTTTATTTTAAGTTTTAACAAAACAGTGTGCTGTTGATGGACTCGACTGATTTATTTGCATGCGTATTAGGTGAATGCCTTGCTTTTGAAAAGATGGTACAGTCATGAGCTAATTCAGAGGGAAACATGTACAATTTGTTTATTTCTCTTCTGTTGTAAATTATAAGTTGATATAATTGTTTAACTAACATCTGTAATTGTTTTTACATAATGACGGTATCAGGATTGATATGGTATTCCTCTTTTTAAGTTGAATATCATGATTGTCTGATGTTTGTTCATCTTGGGATTTACAATGAATAATTGCTTAGGATACTTTTGTTCTTCTTGATCCCTAATATTTTGATGAAATATTTGAGAAGTATATAGTACTACTCTGTAACGAAAATTATTATTACACGTTATAGACATGATATATTCCTAACGTATAGTCTGAATCATGTTTACTTGTTTGGTGATTTTATATCATTTAAACAGGGTGTTTAATGAAAACAATTGACGGATTGCAATTGTTTTAAGAGTTAGTGCTTATCATGCTCAGTTCATTGAACTGACCCATGTTGATAATTTTTACAGATGGATGTCGTAAGTGGTAAAAGCAATGCAGATCTGACTGGATGATCAGATTGTTTAATTTGATTTATAATGAATTACAACTTGATTTTCTAAATGTACTATATGTGGAAAGATGTTCCTTTTCCGTTGAGCATTGTATCAAGTATGTTGAATGCATAAAAAGTATTTGTATAGTTCTGAAAGGAATAGAAATAAGTATTTGCTACTTATGTGTTGTATTCTTATTTTGATAGTTGACCTTCTTCGGTTTATATACCGGAGGGGCAATGTTATCTTTGTATAATTTGGAGACTTTTGTGATTGTCAATGAAAGCTTACAAGAAAATGTGATTGAATTCTTATGAGTGTTTAGTAGTTCTAATTTGTTCTATCGAAAGCAAAATTGAAATTTAAATCATTGTCTTTCTAAAAGATAGGATTAAAATAAACCTAAGCAGAACGCTAATCAAGCTGAATTAAATTACTAATCCCTAGTCTTGATTATGACAGGACAACATTTAATTGGATTCTTAATCATTTATATCTTGATACTAATAGGTATGATATAAATTCAGTTAGGAGAACTGATATAAACCTAATGGGGTTCAGATGGCAATCTCATGTGAAGTTTATGAGTTATTGTCAAATTCCGTTGTCTTAGAATCATGTATATTCTAAGAACTCCATGATGAGACCTTGGCCTTAATATCTCCACCGTGTAATGGGTTTTATTGAGGAAGGTCATTCTAAGACAAAGAATCTAGGGATCGGGAAAGGCTAACCCTAGGGGAACGTCTTTAATGTAATTTAAACTCAACGTGCGTAACACATATTAATAAGTAGATCTTTCCGAGGTGGATTTAAAGGTTGATGGCACAAGTCAACTGCAGGGTTGTACCTCCAAGAAGATTAGGATCTTCTCGAAGTTACAACAATGCAGGTGACTTATGATGACACCCTTTGCATTGATCACTAAGATTTACACTTTGATCTCGAACGAGTTACTCAGGGACCGATTAGGAATGTGGTCACGTTATAAGGCTGCCTAGGAGATTCGGGGTATCTTGACACACTGGTTTAACTAGGGTTGAACCAGTATGTCATCGTATCCCTAATCCTCGTGGGCATCCATATAACGTTATCACCTTGTTAATCCGTTTCCGAGTGAATAAGTTGAGATAGGAGGGACTGACAGAAGTCGGTATAAGACATTCTACATAACATAAGAATGGGGTGAAGGGCGTATTCCAGATTGACGAGTATGCCGTTAAGGAATATGAGACATAAACAGTATGTTTCAAATCTTTGGCCAAAGTATCGCAAGCTACTGATTGCGTTGTCCTAATTCACCTAGTCTAAGGGATGAGATGCCGATGAATAATGGTAACAATTATTCAGTTAGGTTCCTTGGATAGAGCATTCTGAATCCCAGAATAGGGAAGAGAACCGCAAGAGTGAAGTGTTAAATAAAAACGCCAACTCTTATTACTCATGAATAGATCGGTAGATTACTGAGTCATGGAATGAATAGATCGGAGGTACTCCGAGTCATTACAGCTGCATATGGTTGTCTGTTATAAGAATGGTTATTTGATTTGTGAGTTCTAAATTATGTATTTAGAACCAGGATGCAATTATCAAAAAAAAAAAAATCACTTGTTCTAAGGTATAAAATGAGGATGTTACACTAACTATTAAAATCTCTTGCTTTCTTCTAAGTGTTTTCATTAAAAAAAATTTCTCTATTAAGATCTGTGCATTCATGCTTAGCTGATAAAATGATAGATGGGTTTGTAAGAAAACTTGTATTCTATGTTTTTGGCTTCTATGTGTTCATGATTTTGTGGAAATTTTTCTTCACACTGTCTTTTCATAAAGGAACCACGAATACTTAAACAAAAATGGTGACACTAGTTACTTCTTCAGTGGTTTGAAATGTTTGTTGGGGTGAACTAGTTGTGTCTTGTGAATTCAAACTGGTGAGAATTCAGTCTTATTAACTTGTATGTAAGTATTAGCTTCAGTTGGAAAACTTGTTAACAAAAAAAGATGTAATCGAGATACTCGGGGTTGTTAGCATACAAGTTGATCCATAGATAAATAGGCTATGAATATAACCGTATAGGATCTGGGAATTGCATTCTTCTTGAGAAAAATCATTGATTGTTAATAGGTTTTGCGTGCACTTTAGGTAAACTTGTATATGTCTTGTTGTTTTGTATTTTACCTTGTGGAACTTTGATGGTAGCAAAGTTCACATGCATGGATAAACCATATATAGTTTGTTTATGTGTTTCTCCTTGTGAAAACATGGTTTGTTATGGAAACTTGCATGCACAGGAAAAGTAATATAGGGTTTAGTTTGTATTGCATGCTGAGAATTGATCTATTTTGGGACTTGTGTTATCATTTTGGATAACTTAAGCTGTAAATACTGATCACTTTGGCATGGTTCTTGTGGAATCTTGTTCTTTTGACCATGTTAATGGTATTTGGAGATTCTTGTAAACCCAACTTGAGAGTCATCCTTTCTGAGCTTTGTCTAAGCATCTTACATTCCGTTTTGTTCAGAAATAAGGTTGATAGGATGTTAATGGAAAATGGAAGCATTTCTCCTTATTTTGAACTATATGTAAATACTTTTCACTACTCTCGGTCTAGCCTTACAGTGCAGGCATATTATATAGTGGTGGTTGTGGTATTGATATCCTTCACTATACTCACCATTTTTTTACTTGTTAGAAACTTGAACATTGTGTTGGTTCAGGTATTATGGTCTTTTGATCTTTTAATACACTTTTAAGGGGACATATAGTTACCCTAATTTGGTTACATACATTTGAATGGTCTTGATTCTTCAACGACGTTTATACTTGGCATTGTGCCGGAATTGTAAACCATTCCTGGACTGTACATATTATTCTTTGATGTTTGATATTGTCTTTTGATTGGATACCCGTTGGCATACCGTTAAGATGGTTCTACCTTGCCGAACTATTGGGCAGTCTTAAGTGTTAGCCATTACTTAGATTCCTACTTCTTGTTGGGTCTAATAAGGGTATATCATGTCTTGGAAGATTGATTGTGGTCTTAAACTGGTTTCGAATGTGTTGAAACTGCACTGTTGAATTTATAGGATTCTATAAGTAGACATTGATAGCATGATTACTTCTTATTTGTGGCTGTTCTAAACCAATGGGAGAATGTTCGGCTTTTAAGGAAATATTCTGTGAAGCTCAATGATTCATGAACTTGTATGAGCTTGACTATTTTATTATCTCTAACGGAAAGTAGAAATTTATGCTTTTGAATGAGATGATTTAGAAAGGAAGTTAGTTTTGGTACTCTATCTCTTTCTTTGGAATGGTCATTGTTCTCCTTTCTTGAAACTCCTGAATGAACTTAAACTGTATGAATGTTAGAAGGTAAAACTGTTCTATTACGTTGAAGGAAATTATTTGAGTTTGGGATCATATTTTGGTAAGACTCCTTCTATAATGCTAGTTGGGTTAAGTGCATTGATTAGAACCTCATGTTTCCTATTCTTAGTGAAATGAGAAAACATCATTATTAATCTTGTATAATTTTCATTTGACTGATGTGATGTGGAATGAGATTAAAGTTAGACTGGAAAATGAAATTGTAACTTATAGATGACTACCAATCCATCACTTCTCCTTGGATTTCTTTCATTTGGATCTGTTGATAAATATATTATATTGTTCTGTCTTAAAGTAGAATTACTTTAAAGGAACAGTTTAAATCATGTCATGGCCTACTCCGGTTTCGGCCTCTCATTGATGATTATGTACTATGGCAATGGAACTCTATCTTTTCCTCTTTACTTGAAATATTATGTTGTAAACATTTATGAATCTTATAGTAAAGATATGTGTTGTACTTTATTGAAAACTTGGAAACAATGATATATTATGTTTTTTTGTTTGGTAAAGATATTTGATGAAATCAATTATACTTTAATTTATAGGATAGGTATTATAGTTTATATCCTATTCCTCCTTGTGTTAAAATCTGTTTTGTGTTGCTCTTCTTTTTATTGATATTACTTATGCTTGGGAGTATGAATGACTGGTTGTTCATTAAAGCAGGGTTGTTTTATTGAAACAATTAGTGGAATGCACTTTGTTTTAAGGCTTAGTGCTTATCATGCTCAGTTCGTTGAACTGACCCATGCTAGCAATTTTTGTAGATGGACTTCGTAAGTGATAAGAGAAGGAAAAAACTTATATGATGCATTGGTTGAACTATGTTGATTTTCGAGAAGAATTCTGATTTGTTCTTAAGTTGTATTGAAAAAGAAAGTTACCTTCTTTTGAATAAAGGTTGTTGTCCTACAAGTATGTTTGTAATGCATAAGTCATAAATGTATAAGTTTGAAAATGAATTGAAAGATGGAAATTTACTTGTATAGATTGTGTAAATTATCCTGTTTTGAGGATAATTTTCTTGTCATCTATCATTGGTTGTGTATTCTTGATGTTATTATAAAAGGGAATTTAGAAGAATTTCCTAAGTAAGCTACAGATAAATAAGTGACTGAATACAACATTCCTATTTAAGTATTTCATTATATCATGAAATGTGAAGCAAAACTATAATAAAAATTATTGTAATTATAAATGACATTATAGGGTATGTTAAGCCCTAGAATGTAACTATGAAGAGGAAGGTATGATGGTTAATCATTAAGACTTAAGAATAATAATTCTGACATGTTTCAGCCTAGTAGGTTGTTGCACTTCCTTAATTAGTTAAGTTAATTAGAATAAAGGAACATAAGTTGTTGTTGTTCTATTTTTGGATAACGGGTTGTTAGGTCAAATTTGTCGAATCTGGAAGCAATCTTAAGTTAATTAAAGTTCTTAAGATTATATGAACCTGCAATGTAAAAATAACTTAAAGAGTGTTGAACTCGGAGTTGGTTAGGCTACCGTATTTTGTCGTCTTATAACCCAAATTTAACTTAACATGAGTAAATTCTTGGAGGTATGTACATCTTCACTAGGTTGTTCGCAGGATCTTTGGAACACATCAATCGCAAGGTTGTATCTCCGAGAAGATTAGGATCTTCTCGAGGATATAACAATGCAGTTAACATGTGGCAACACCCTTCTGCATTGATTGTCAAGATCTACACACCTTTGAACTTGACCAAGATTTTCCTCTAGGGCTGGTTAGTATCATAGCAAGGATATAAAGTATCACTTTAGGAATCAGGGTACCTTGGCACATGGGGTTAACCTAGGTTGACCTAGTATGCCAGTTTACCCTAAGTATTTTTGAGCCTTTTTATATCATGAGCTATGTTGTTAACCTAAACTAGAGTTAAACCTTAAGCGAGGGGACAGAATGAAGTCAGTATAAGACATTCTAGATAACATTGGAGCGGGGTGAAGGATGTATTCCCATTTAAAGATTATGTCATCAAGGAATAAGTAATATGAACAGTATGTTAGAAATCTTTGGCCAAAGTATTGCAAGCTACTGATTGCGTTGTCCTATGTCACCTAGTCTAAGGATCATGATGCCGATGAATATTGGTAACAAATATTCAGTTAGGTTCCTTAGGTAGATCACTTATAACCCATAACAGGGTAAGAGAACCAAGTACACGAAGTATTTAGAAGAATACTCAAAACTCAATGTTACCCATGAATAGATCAATAGTTACCGAGTCATGGAATGAATAGATCGGTTTCTCACCGAGTCATTACAGCTACATATGGTTATCTGTTATATGAATTGTTGTTATGAAATGTGTGTTCTAAATTATGTATTTATAAAAGAGAACATTAATCATGCAAAAAGAAAATCCCTTGTTTTTAAAGTCTTAAAGTTGGGAATGTTACATCTTGGTATCAGAGGTGAAGGTTGCAGCTCTTGGACCTATTGTGTCCATAATATGATAAAAAATTAAATTTTCTTGTAACAGAAAATGGTTAGGACAAGTGGAAACATTGTGAATAATTCTCCACCTAATAAAGGAGTAAAAAAGCCCAAAAACTTGATGATATCCTTGCTTCTCTGTTGGACACAAGAGATCTTTTAATTTTGCTCGAGAAACAAGTGATGGGTAATGAGGAGGAAGAAGAAGCTGGTAATAACAATCAACCACCTCCTGAGGACAACCCCAATATGGGTGTTGATAATAACAATGTTAATGTGTCTGACCAGCCAGAAAACAAAAAGGCTAGGTTGGCTGCTAAACTCACTAATGATATAAAAAGGATAAGTCCACCTAATTTTGATGGCACCACATTAGGTGATGGGTTTGAGAACCGGCTCGGTGAGCTGGAGATGTAATTTGCAATAAGGAACTTCTCAGAAGAGACCAAAGCTATTTGGGGAGCATATCAGCTTTCCCATGAAGCATCTTCATGGTGGGATAGCTGGGAGGATGAGCTAAAAATTGATGAAAATAACATCACTTGGGATCAATTTAAAGGTTATTTTAGGAAACGATGGCTGCCACAACTTTATTATGATAATAAAATGACTTAATTTCAGAACTTAGCTCAAGGGAAGTTAACTGTAATTAAGTATTCGTAAGCAGCTTTATGAAATTACTCAAGTATGTACCTCAAGATATCATACGATGAGAAGTTCAAGATATGGAAATTCATCATGGAGTTGAATCCCACCATTTGGGGAGAGGTTGATGTTCACATCCCAGCTGCTATGGAAGGGGTTGTTGAGAAATCCATAAGGCAGAAGTGGTTAAAGGCTATTTCTTCTCACAAAGAAGAAGTACGGAATAAAATTCCAAAATCTTCTTCACTTCTCTTACACCTAAGAAAGGAATATGAAAAAAATTTGGTAACAAAAGTAATTTTCCAAAAAAATAATAAGAAAACAACAACGAATAAGACTCCGCTGGAAATACATGGAACAATTTTTCCGAAATAATAATAACAGCAAAAACCCTATAGAGGTCAAAATGATAACTTCAAGATTGGAAATAATTCTAAGCCCAAAAGGGGACCTGTAGGAGGATATTATAATTGTGGCAAAGATCATTACGTAAATCACTATCCTTTGAAGAAGAATGATGATCGTAATCAAGAAGACAAGATACATGCCGCAAAGAGGTGACAAGCAAGTGAAAAGCAAGTTACACCTATAAAAGTTCCCTGGTAAGTTATTTGGCATACCAGAACTATTATTTTTTATCTTTGGAGCAACCTGAATGTTTTATTTCTAGTAAACTCACTTTAAAACTTAAAAGAAAAGTGGGAAAAATAGATAAATCATGGACTGTAGGTTATGGTAATAATTCTTTTCATACGCTTAGTATTGTCTTTTCAGGGCAGTCCTTGACTTACCTAGCTTTTCCATTGAAGTTGATCTCTATGTAGCACCTTTGGGATCTTATGATATAGTCATAGGTGTAAATTGGTTAGCAGAGCATAAAGCAAAGGTAGACTATTTTGAAAAACATATTAGTTGTTTGGATGATCTACAGAAAACAACAGAGATTCAAGGTGTAAAATGAGAAATTTCAGTTAGGAAATTGTCAGCTATGCAACTTAAAAAGGCCAAGAATAAGGGTTGTACCTTATATGCAGTAAATATTTCTGAATCTACGGAAGAAAACAATGGTTTCTTGGAACATTATCCACTATTACAAAACTTCGGTGACATGTTTCTAGAAGAATTACCAGGACTACCACCCAAAAGGGAGTTTGACTTCATGATTGAAATCAAACCAGTACTGAACCTATTTCTAAAGCACCATATCAAATGACTACCATAGAGTTAGTAGAGCTTAAGGCTCAGTCACAAGAAATGTTTTCTAAGGGTTTTATTAGACCAAGTGTTTCACCTTGGAGAGCACCCATGATCTTTGTGAAGAAGAAGGGTGGAACATTCAGATTGTGAATTGATTACATGATGTTAAACAAAGCAATAATCAAGAATAGATACCCACTTCCTAGAATTGATGATCTATTTGATCAGATGTGTGGAGCATTGGTATATTTCAAGATAGACCTTCGGTCTGGATATCACCAACTACGAATTAAGGAAGAGGACATTCATAAAACATCTTTCAGGACAAGGTATGGACATTATGAATTCATGGTTTTACCCTTTGGATTAACGAATGCACAAGTTTGTGTTTGTATTCTTGGACGACATTATCATTTATTCTAAAAGCGTGAGTGAGCATCATGAACACTTGAAAATAGTTATAAAATTTTTAAGAAAAAGACAGTTATATGGTAAGTTGTCCAAATGTTCTTTCTATGACACTCGAAGCTCACTATTTTGGTCATGTTATACATAAAGATGGGATTGTTGTGGATCCTTCTAAAATTATAGTTGTAGTTGAATGGCCTATACCCAATAATGTACATGAAGTTAGAAGCTCCATGGGCCTTCCGCATTATTATAGAATTTTTTTAAGGATTTTTCTAAGGTGGTTGCACCTATAACATCATTGCAGAAGAAGGATAAGAAATTTGTTTGGGATGATAAATGTGAATTTACATTTAAAAATTTGAAAAGTCAGTTGACTTCAACACCTATTTTAGTTGTACCTGATCCAAATGGAGACTTCACAGTTGTAACAAATGCATCTAGGGAGGGTCTTGGAGGTATTCTGTTACAAAATGATCATGTCATAGCTTATGAAAGTAGAAAACTTAAGTTACATGAGTTGAATTATGCTCCACATGATTTAGAGCTTGTTGCCATAGTTCATGCACTTCAAGTTTGGAGGCATTATCTACTTGGTAAACCATTTGAGTTAAAAATTGATCATCTTGGGCTGATGTACATTTTCACTCAGCCAAATATGAATGCAAGATAGCGAAGGTGGTTAGAGTTTTTATCTCAATATGATTTTGATATAAGTTACATTAAAGGAAAAGAGAATATAGTAGTTGATGCTCTAAGTCGTAGGAAGCACATTTCTGCTCTTATAACATTAAGAACTCAGTTTAAAGATGAAGTAAAAAGTGCTATGGAATCTGATTCATACTTTCAGCAAGTAAAAGCAGCGCTTGCTGTAGATCCAAAGGATGAAAGGTATAAAGGTTTTCACTTTGATAATGAAGGAATCTTACGTTATGAAAATAGAGTATACATACCTTTACTTAATGATTTGAGGAAGAAATTGTTGACAGAGTTTCACAACTCACCTTTTTTTGGACACCCTGGCATTACGAAAATGCTTGCTGATATAAAACAACAATATTTTTGGAAGGGAATGAAAAAGGATGTTATAGATTTCATGGCTCATTGTCTAGAATGTCAACGAGTAAAAGTGGAACATATGCATCTAGCTGGTTTGCTATATCCTCATAGCATACCACAGTACAAATGGTAGGTAATAAGCATGGATTTTGTACAAGGGTTGCCTATGTCAAGAAATAAACATGATGTTATTTTGGTAGTAGTTGAAAAACTAATGAAAGTAGCTCATTTTATTGCTGGAAATCTAAAGGATGATTCTCCTATTTTGGGAAAAATATTTGTACATGAAATTTTCAGATTACATGGAGTACTTGAATTAATCATATCTAATAGGGACCCTTGAATGGCGTCAAGGTTTTGGCAAATGCTTAACCTAGCTCTTGGAAATAAATTGAATTTCAATTCTTTGTATCATCCAAAACAGATGGAGAGATTGAAAGCGTGAATCAGGTTTTAGAGGATATGTTACGAATGTACTGTATGGATCAATAGTACAAATGGGAAGAGAACCTTCCCTTAGTTAAATTTGCATATAATAATACATATCATGCTTCTCTTAAGATGGCACCTTTTGAGGTGCTTTACGATAGGAAATGCAAAACCCCTATTAGTTGGGATAACATTGAGGATTGAAAGGTAATTGGACCTGAAATCCTTATGGTAATAGAACAAGTTAAAAAGATTTGTGAACGCTTGAAAGAAGCAGCAGATAGGCAAAAGAGTTATGCTGACTTAAAGTGGGTTGACAGGAAATTTGAACTTGGAGAAAAAAATTCTTCGGGTTAAACCGAAAAAGAGTTCCATAACTTTTGGCAAGGCTGCCAAGTTATCACCTCGATACATGGGACCTTTTGAAATAGTTGAAGTAATCAACCCTGTAGCTTATCATTTAGCACTACCACCTACTTTGTCACGAATGCATGATGTTTTCCATATTTCCTTGCTTAAGAAATATGTCTCGATTTATCACGTGTTAAATTGGAATTCTCTTGTAGGTCTAAGACCAAGGAATTATCATGGTTAAACCCACTCGAGTACTGGAAACTTGCCAGTTGCATCTAAGAAATAGAGAAATAAGTCAATGTAAGGTCCAATGGGACCAGTTTAACAAAGAGAGTGTAACTTGGGAAAATTTGGAGGATATGAAAACTACTTTTCCATATCTGTTTGAACAGAATTGAATCTATTGACTAAAAAATTATATGAAATTATTCTTTAATGATGATAAGAAAGCCAATTTTGGGAAAATATTTACTTGAATTGAATAAAAGGTTATTTATTACTGATTTCTAGAACTATGAGGTTTGGAAATACTAGACTTAGGATAAGAGAAGTGAATGAATTGACTGTCCATGATGTAAATTGTTAAAAGAGGTAATCATCGGGATGATGATTATTTTTAGGAGGGAAGCATGTAACACCCTTGACTATTGTTATTTTCCTCCTTTGCATTCAAGTGTTAATAGGTGATTTTCCTTATAAGGATATGATATTCTAATTTTTGTAAATCATGCTTGGTATAGATAAGTTTTTTCTGCTCTTAAGATCCTATGGTTGAATTGGTGTGACTTCTTTGAATCCACTTTTCAGTTCTGGAAGGTAAATTACATTCTGGTTTAAGAGTTGTAAACTTGTCTTTTGTCTAACTCATCCTTGGATCAATTTTAGTGATCTAAGGAATGTTTTTAGTAATGCTCTGTGAAGTGAATGGTAAAATCGACATTCCATGAGTTAGGCTTCACGTTGACTGAAATTTGTTGTTGCAAGTTCTTTTACTTTTGTGTGAACGCACTTCCATTCAGCAGGATGTTGGCTTGGGTCCTTGAAGGTCGACCATGATAGGTCATTGCTGATAATGATGGGAATGCAGCTATTCACAGCATAGGAGAAAGATATCCAGAACCTATTAAGGATTTACTTCCGAAATCCTAAGCTAGGTGAAAGTATTCCTACCTAAGCTATGTTACTTGATATAATTTTGTTGCTAACATAAACTTGATATAATGGGTTAGAAGGGTTGCTAAGTATTAAAAATTTAACCTAACACTACAAATTTATTTGGTGATCTAACCTAGTTCTTTAAACTAGAGTATTATTGGTTCACTCATTTGTGGGGTTATCTAACCTATTTTCTAAGAACTATGTTAGAGGTTAGTGGTTAGTGTTACATCCTAAGGTACTAATGTAAATCCTACCTAAGATCTAACCTAAGAAATCTAACCTATCCTAAACTAAAGGATGCGAATTGGAACTAAAAGGGGTCACATGTACAATGGCGACATGGTTTCTAAACATTTATGAAGGTGATAAGGTTTATTTATTTCCTACAAACTGCTGACTTTAGTAGAGGCTAATTTGGATGGCAGAGGCCTAGGTGGCAGTATTACTAGAAATGGAAATTCATGTTTTATTTGATTTGGAAGCTCACCAGTTTGGTAGGTAGTGGCAAGGAAGATTGGGTGGGAGATCAGGAAATTAATGCAATTAATTGTCTTGTTCAATGAGCCCGAACTCGCTTTGGTAGGTATGCCAAGCGGATTTTTGGTTGAGTTGTTTCACTTGCATGCTTTCCAATTTTCATTCTACTTGCACTCTGGTTTTTTGAACTAGTAGTTAAACTATATTACATGGCTATTTTTGTGGTTTCAAGTCTATTTTTATTTCATGGAGAGTATATGAGGCAATGTGGAGGAAGTATTTTGTTGTTTTGGTCTTTCATGGAGAAGAAGGGAAGAAGCGAGCTCAGCTAAGAAGTCTTCTTCGATTTTTTGGTGACACTATCAGGCATGATAGGCCCTAACTGTTAAAATATCTTACTTTCTTCTAAGTGTTTTCATTAAAACAAATTTTCTCTATTAAGATCTGCGCATTCATGCTTAGCTGATAAAATGATAGATGGGTTTGTGAGAAAACTTGTATTCTATGTTTTTGGCTTCTGTGTGTTCATGATTCTGTGGAAAGTTTTCTTCACATTGTCTTTTCATAAAGGAACCATGAATACTTAAACAAAATTGTGACACTAGTTACTTCTTTAGTGGTTTGAAATGTTTGTTGGGGTGAATTGGTCGTGTCTTGTGAATTTGAACTGGTGAGAATTCAGTCTTATTAACTTGTATGCAAGTATTAGCTTCAGTTGGAAAACTTGTTAAGAAAAGAGGACTGTAACTGAGATTCTCAGGGTTGTTAGCATATGTTTTGATCCATAGCTAAATAGGCTATGAATATAACCATATAGGATCTGGGAATTTCATTCTTCTTGAGAAAAATCATTGACTGTTAACAGGTTTCGTGTGCACTTTAGGTAAACCTGTATATGTATTGTTGTTTTGTATTTTACCTTGTAGAAATTTGATGGTAGCAAAGCTCACATGCATGGATAAACCATATATAGTTGGTTTCGTGTTTCTCCTTGCGAAAACATGGTTTGTTATGGAAACTTACATGCACAGGAAAAGCAATATAGGGTTTAGTTTGTATTTCATGCTGCAAACTTGATTGATTTTGGGACTTGTGTTGTTATCATTTTGGATAACTTGATTGTAACTCAAGTCGCTTTGGCATGGTGCTTTTCGAATCTTGTTCTTTTGACCATGCTAATGGTATCTAGAGATTCTTATAAACCCGACCTGAGAGTCATCCTTTCTGAGCTTTGTCTAAGAATCTTACATTTCATTTTGTTTTGAAATAAGGTTGAAAGGATGTTAATGGAAAATGGAAGCATTTCTCCTTATTTCAAATTATATGTAAATACTTTTCACTACTCTTGGTCTAGCCTTACAGTGTAGGCATATTATATAGTGGTGGTTGCGGTATTGATATCCTTCACTGTACTCACCATTTTTTTACTTGTTAGAAACCTGAACATTGTGTTAGTTCAAGTATTATGGTATTTTGATCTTTTAATACACTTTTAAGGGGACATATAGTTACCCTAATTTAGTTACATACATTTGAATGGTCTTGATTCTTCAACAATGTTTATATTTGGCATTGTGCTAGAATTGTAAACCATTCCTGGACTATAAATATTATTCTTTGATGTTTGATCTTGTCTTTTGATTGGATACCCATTGGCATACTGTTAAGATGATTCTACCTTGCCGAACTATTGGGAAATCTTAAGTGTTAGCCATTATTTAGATTCCTACTTCTTGTTCGGTCTAATAAGGGTATATCATGTCTTGGGAAGATTGATTGCGATGTCCGAAACTAGTTTCAAATGTTTTGAATTACCGTTGAATTTATAGGACTCTATAAGTAGACATTGATAGCATGATTACTTCTTATCTTTGGTTATTCTGAACCAATGGGCGAATGTTTAGTTTTTAAGGAAATATTCTATGAAGCTCAATGATTTGTGAACTTGTATGAGCTTGACTATTTTATTATCTCTAACGGAAAGTAGAAATTTATGCTTTTGAATGAGACAATTTATAAAGGAATTTAGCTTTGGTACTCTATCTCTTTCTTTGGAATGGTCATTGTTCTCCTTTCTTGAAACTCCTAAATGAACTTAAACTGTATGAATGTTAGAAGGTAAAACTGTTCTATTACATTGAAGGAAATTATTTGAGTTTGGGATCATATTTTGGTAAGACTCCTTCTATAATGCAGTTGGGTTAAGTGCATTGATTAGAACCTCTTATTTCCTATTCTTAGAGAAATGAGAAAACAAAGTGTTATTAATCTTGTATACTTTTCATTTGACTAATGTGATGTGGAATGAGATTAGAGTTAGATTGGCAAAAAAATGGTAACTTATAGACGATTGCCAATCCATCACTTCTCCTTGGATTTCTTTCTTTTGGATCTGTTGCTAAATATATTATATTGTTCTATCTTAAAGTAGAATTACTTTAAAGGAACAGTTTAAATCATGGCCTACTCCGGTTTCAGCCTTGCTGATGATTATGTACTATGGCAATGGAACTCTATCTTTTCCTCTTTACTTGAAAGATTATGCTATGTAAACATTTATGAATCTTATAGTAAAGATATGTGTTGTACTTTATTGAAAACTTGGAAATAATGATATATTATGTTTTGTTGTTTGGTAAAGATATTTGATGAAATCAATTATACTTTAATTTATAGGATAGGTATTATAGTTTATATCATGTTCCTCCTTGTGTTAAAATTTGTTTTGTGTTGCTCTTATTTTTATTGATATTACTTACACTTGGGAGTATGAATGACTGGTTGTTCATTAAAGCAGGGTTGTTTTATTAAAACAATTAGTGGAATGCACTTCGTTTTAAGGCTTAGTGCTTATCATGCTCAGTTTGTTGAACTAACCCATGCTAGCAATTTTTGTAGATGGACTTCGTAAGTGATAAGAGAAGGCAAAAACTTATACGATGCATTGGTTGAACTATGTTGATTTTTCGAGAAGAATTCTAATTTGTTCTTAAGCTGTATTGAAAAATAAAGTTACCTTCTTTTGAATAAAGGTTGTTTTCCTATAGTATGTTTGTAATGCATAAGTCATAAATGTATAAGTTTGAAAATGAATTGAAAGATGGAAATTTACTTGTATAGATTGTGTAAATTATCTTGTTTTGAGGATAATCTTCTTGTTATCTATATGATTGGATGTGTATTCTTGATGGTATTATAAAAAGGAATTTAGAAGAATTTCCTAAGTAAGCTACAGATAAATAAGTGGCTGAATACAACATTCCTATTTAAGTATTTCATTATATCATGAGATGTGAAGCAAAACTATAATAAAAATTATTGTAATTATAAATGACGTTATAGGGTATGTTAAGCCCTAGAATGTAACTATGAAGAGGAAGGTATGATGGTTACTCATTAATACTTAAGAATAGTAAGTCTGACATGTTTCAACCTAGTAGGCTATTGCACTTCCTTAATTAGTTAAGTTAATTAGAATAAAGGAACATAAGTTATTGCTGTTCTGATTTTTGGATAATGGGTTGTTAGGTCAAACCTGTCGAATCTGGAAGCAATCTTAAGTTAATTAAAGTTCTTAAGATTATATGAACCTGTAATGTAAGAAGAACTTAAAGAGTGTTGAAATAGGAGTTGGTTAGGTTGTCGTATTTTGTCGTCTTATACCCCAAATTTAACTTAACGTGAGTAAATTCTTGGAGGTATGTACATCTTGACGTGGTTGTTCCATAGGATGCTGACACATGTCAATCGCTGCAAGGTTTTACCTCTGAGAAGATTAGGATCTTCTCTAGGATACAACAATGTAGTTAAATTGTGGCAATACCCTTCTTCTTTGATCGTTTAGATACACACCTTTGAACTTTACCAAGATTTTCCTCCAGGGCTGGTTAGTATCATAGCCAGGATATAAAGTAGCCCTTTAGGACTTAGGGTACCCTTACACACAGGGTTAACCTAGGTTTACCCAGTATGCCAATTTACCCTAAGTCTTTATGAGCCTTTTTATATCATGACCTATGTTGTAAACCTGAACTAGAGTTAAACCTTGAGCAAGGGGATTGACTGAAGTCAGTATAAGAAATTCTAGATAACAGTGGAGGGGGTGAAGGACGTATTCTGGTTTGATGAGTATGTTGTCAAGGAATAAGTAATACGAATAGTATGTTAGAAATATTTGGCCAAAGTATCACAAGTTACTGATTGCATTGTCCTATGTCACCTAGTCTAAGGATCATGATGCTGATGAATATTGGTAACAAATATTCAGTTAGGTTCCTTAGGAGATCACTCAAAACCTAGAACAGGGTAAGAGAACCAAGTACATGAAGTATTCAGAAGAATACTCAAAACTCAATGTTACCCATGAATAGATCGGTAGTTACCGAGTCATGGAATGAATAGATTGGTTGCTCACCGAGTCATTGTAGCTGCATATGGTTATCTGTTATATGAATGGTTGTTATGAAATGTGTGTTCTAAATTATGTATTTAGAACAGAGAACATTAATCATGCAAAAAAATTTCCTTGTTTCTAAAGTCTTAAAATTGGGAATGTTACATCTTGGTATCAGAGTTGAAGGTTGCAGCTCTTGGACCTATTGTGTCCATAATCTGATAAAAATTGAATTTTCTTGTAATAGAAAATGGTTAGGACAAGAGGAAATGTTGTGAATAATGCTCCACCTGAGGAAGGAGTAATAATAGCCCAAAAACTTGATGAGATCCTTGCTTCCCTGTTGGACACAAGAGATCATTTAACTGTGCTCAAGCAACAAGTGATGGGTAATGAGGAGGAAGAAGAAGCTGGTAATAACAATCAGCCACCTCCTGAGGACAACCCCAATATGGGTGTTGATAATAACAATGTTAATGTGCCTAACCAGCCAGAAAACAAAAAGGCTAGGTTGGCTGTTGAACTCACTAATGATATAAAAAGGATAAGTCCACCTAATTTTGATGGCACCACATTAGGTGATGGGGCTGAGAATTGGCTTAGTGAGATGGAGAAGTACTTTGCAATAAGGAACTTCTCATAAGAGACCAAAGCTATTTGGGGAGCATATCAGCTTTCCCATGAAGCATCTTCATGGTGGGACAATTGTTGTGAGGTGAGCTGAACATTGATGAAACTAACATCACTTGGGATCAATTTAAAGGTTATTTTAGGCAACGATGGTTGCCACAACTTTATTATGATAAGAAAATGACTGAATTTCAGAACTTAACTCAAGGGAAGTTAACTATAATTGAGTATTGGGAACGGTTTACAAAACTACTCAAGTATGTACCTTAGTATCAGACTGATGAGAAGTTCAGGATACGAAATTCATCATGGGGTTGAATCCCATCATTGGGGGAGAGGTTGATGTTCACAGCCCAACCACTATGGAAGGGGTTGTTGAGAAATCCATAAGGTAGGAATAGAAGTTAAAGGCTATTTTTGCTCACAAAGAAGAAGTACGAAAGAAAGTTTCAAACTCTTCTTCAACTTCTCTTGCACCTAAGAAAGGACCATGGAAAAATTTTGGTAACAAAAGTAAGTTTCCAACTAAAAATAATAAGAAAATAGCAATGAATAAGACTGCTGGTAATACACGGAATAATTTTGCCAAAAATACTAATATCGGGTGAAAACCGTATGGAGGTCAGAATGATAACTTTAAGACTGGAAATAATTCTAAGCCCAAAAAGGGACTGGTAGGAGGCTGTTATAACTATGGAAAAGATCATTACGTAAATCAATGTCCTTTGAAGAAGGATGATCATAATCAACACAAGATACATGCTGTAGTAGCTGACAAGCAAGTTGAAAAGCAAGTTACACCTATAGAAGTTCCTGGTAAGTTATTTGGCATACCTGTAACTATTCTTTTTGATACTGGAGCAACTGAATGTTTTATTTCTAGTAAAATCACTTCAAAACTTAAAAGAAAAGTGGGAAAAATGGATAAATCATGGACTGTACGTTATGGTAATAATTTTGTTCATACAGTTAGTATGTGTCTTTTGGGCAATCCTTGACTTACCTAACTTTTCCACTGAATTTGATCTCTATGTAGCACCTTTGGGATCTTATGATATAGTCATAGGTGTAAATTGGCTAGTAGAGCATAAAGCAAAGGTAGACTATTTTGAAAAACATATTAGTTGTTTGGATGATCTACGTAAAAACAACAGAGATTCAAGGTGTAAAACGAGAAATTTCAGTTAGGAAATTATTAGCTATGCAACTGAAAAAGGCCAAGAATAAGGGTTGTACCTTATATGCAGTAAAGATTTCTAAATCTGTGGAAGAAAAAAAATTTCTTGGAATGTTATCCGCTGTTACAAAACTTTGGTGACATGTTTTGGAAGAATTACGGACTACCACCTAAAAGGGATTTTGACTTCACGATTGAAATCAAACCAGGTTCTGAACTTGTTTCTAAAGCACCATATCGAATGACTACCACAAAGTTAGTATAGCTTAAGGCTCGCTTGCAAGAAATTTTTTCTAAGGGTTTTATTAGACCAAGTGTTTCACCTTAGGGAGCACTAGTGATCTTTTTGAAAAAGAAGGATGGAACACTCAGATTGATCATTGATTACACGATGTTAAACAAAGAAATAATAAAGAATAGATACCCACTTCCTAGAATTGATGATCTATTTGATCAGATGCATGGAGCATCGGTATATTCTAAGATAGACCTTTAGTATGGATATCACCAACTATGAATTAAGGAAGAGGACATTCATAAAACAAATTTTAGGACAAGGTATGGACATTATGAATTCACGGTTTTACCCTTTGGATTAACGAATGCACCTGCAGCTTTCATGAACTTAATGAATAATATCTTTCAAGAATACTTGGACAAGTTTGTGCTTGTATTCTTGGATGAAATTCTCATTTATTCTAAAAGTGTGGAGGAGCATCATGAACACTTGAAAATAGTTTTTAAATTTTAGAGAAAAGACAGGTTATATGGTAAGTTGTCCAAATGTTCTTTCTATGACACTGAAGTTCACTATTTGGGTCATGTTATAAGTAAAGATGGGATTGTTGTGGATCCTTCTAAAATTATAGCTATAGTTGAGTGGCCTACACCCAAGAATGTACATGAAGTTAGAAGCTTCATGGGCCTTGCAGGTTATTATAGAAAATTTGTTAAGGATTTTTCTAAGGTGGCTGCACCAATAACTTCATTGTAGAAGAAGGATAAGAAATTTGTCTGGGATGATAAATGTGAATCTGCATTTAAAAATTTAAAAATTCAGTTGACTTCAAAGCACCTATTTTAGTTGTACCTGATCCAAATGGAGACTTCACGGTTGTAACGAGATGCATCTGGGGAGGGTCTTGGAGGTATTCTGTTACAAAATGATCATGTCATAGCTTATGAAAGTAGAAAAATTAAGTTACATGAGTTGAATTATGCTCCACATGATTTAGAGCTTGCTGCCATAGTTCATGCACTTCAAGTTTGGAGGCATTATTTGCTTGGTAAACCATTTGAGTTGAAAACTGATCATCTTGGATCTGAAGTACATTTTCACTCAGCCAAATTTGAATGCAAGATAGTGAAGGTGGTTAGATTTTTTGTCTCAATATGATTTTGATATAAGTTACATTAAAGGAAAAGAGAATAGAGTAGCTGATGCTCTAAGTCGTAGGAAGCACATTTATACTCTTATAACATTAAGAACTCAGTTTAAAGATGAAGTAAAAAGTGCTATGGAATCTGATTTATACTTTTAGCAAGTAAAAGCAGTGCTTTCGTAGATCCAAAGGATGAAAGGTATAAAGGTTTTCACTTTGATAATGAAGGAATCTTACGTTATGAAAACAGAGTATACATACCTTTACTTAATGATTTGAGAAAGAAATTGTTGACAGAGTTTCACAACTCACCTTTTTCTGGGCACCCTGGCATTATGAAAATGCTTGCTGATATAAAACAACAATATTTCTGGAAGGGAATGAAAAAGGATGTTATAGATTTCGTGGCTCATTGTCTGGAATGTCAACGAGTAAAAGTGGAACATATGCATCTAGCTGGTTTTCTATATCCTCATAGCATACCACAATACAAATGGTAGGTAATAAGCATGGATTTTATACAAGGGTTTCCTATGTCAAGAAATAAACACAATGTTATTTTGGTAGTAGTTGAAAAACTAACGAAAGTAGCTCATTTTATTGCTGGAAATCTAAAGGATGATTCTCCTATTTTGGCAAAAAGATTTGTACATGAAATTTTCAGATTACATGGAGTACCTGAATTAATCATATCTGATAGGGACCCTAGAATGACATCAAGGTTTTGGCAAATGCTTAACACAAGCTCTTGGCACTAAATTGAATTTCAGTTCTGTGTATCATCCGGAAATAGATGGATAGACTGAAAGGGTGAATCAGGTTTTAGAGGATATGTTACGGATGTACTATATGGATCAATAGTACAAATGGGAAGAGTACCTTCCCTTAGTTGAATTTGCATACAATAATATTATACGATGGAAAAGTGACAAGTGAGCGTGGGAATCTACAAGTAACTCTTCCTCGCACCCGACCTCCCGAGGTCATGCCGAGACAACCGGTGGGGATGGAATACGTGTGGGATGTAGACAAACTAGTTAGGCAATCTTATGTCTTCGATGCGCACTAGTGGAAACTACAAATCTAAGGCAAAGAAGGCCCTCCTAACCTAAACTGGTGTGCTAGATCGATCGAAAAGGATGAATGCTCTTAGGCTCCAATCAATATTGAGCTCTGGCGTGATTCGGTCTATGGGTTGTGGGATACATGGAAAATGACCTGGGATAGTTTTGTGTATGTCTCCAGATAGGGTCATAGGGTGGATGATGGGTACAGTGGATTCTACGGGTGATTATCTGGTCTAGTCCAGAACTCCTTAGCTATATTAGCTGCTACGTCTAACAAGGATAATTGTTCGATGATGATAGGTGGAAGTGGAGTAGATCTAAATACTAATGTGCGTAAGCCAGCATCTATATCTGATTCACCTGTGGATTCGTTGGGCTGTGGGATTTGTGGGTCACAACCGTAGATTCGCGGTTGTTGTGGACCTGCTATGGTCATGTGTGGAATCAGTCCCTAATCCCTAGTATCCAATAGTCATATGCTTTCTCAGCCTCTATATTTAGAATTAATAGTTGTGTGATCTTCTCAGAGTATCTCACAGTGTTCATGCAACCTGAATTCTTAAGCTAGTATCTATGTCTGTGAGAGTATCTCCTGTCTGGCTGTGGGACCAAAGGATCACAACCGAATGTTTTCTCTCTTTCAAGCCCTTCTACAGTCATGCGGATATTTATCTAGGATAATCTGTAGTTTGGCTGATTTGACCAAAACGTATGTGCTTGGTCATCTTCTATGTTTAACCCGCTCAACTGTGAGCTGATCTGTTGCAAATCTGTTGTTGTTCGGAAGACTTGGATTCTAAGATTCTGATCTATGTCAGTTATTGCTGTGACTAGATTGGGTTGAGGCATGATTGGCTCGAATATGTATTCTCTGGGTTCCCTAGGTCCCGTGATTGTCATACAAAAGGAAATTATACAAATCTAACTAATGACAGAATAATTTAACCGTGAAAGATATGTCTATGTATATTCCTAAATCTGATAGTTTATGGATAAACTACTGAATAGAATTTAAAGAACAATTATCTAATGTATCTAAAATTGACAACTAAACTAATAACGTAATTAAAACAAACAAAGAAACCGAGTATAGCTACTTGTCTGTGCAGTTTATAGATCTATTCTAAATAACCTAATAACTGATCTACTCTATTTGAAAGACTCTCAATCCTACCTCAGAAGTGAGGAATGAATCATAGTTTCTAAACTATCAATCCTCACAGCTTCCCTGGCAATATCGAAAGTGAAACTAGCTGAAATGAAATGATTGACTACTTTATTTGATATGTTTTAACTAGAATTTTGAAATCTTGAACCTAGATTTTGTAGAACAATGGTGAATCTGATGGTGTGTGTGGTTTTTCCTCAGTGTGATCTCCTCGTTCCTTCATGCTCACGTGGATCCAAAAAATCATGTAATGCTAGCATCAACAAAAGTAGATATTGGAACAAAGGTAGCTTAGGATACAGACTGAATACAATGCGAGTAGGAGAGGGATAGCGCAAGAGTACAGAGCTTGGCCTATGCAATTCCTAGCGGGATTTATTACGAGTCATGCAAAGCATAAAACATCCAGAACCTGAAACTATCTTGTTTGATGAGCAAAACCTACAACTTTAATGGCTTCCTACTGAAAATTAAACTGTTCTACCTTAATGGATTGCATGAAGTAATGACAACACTTGCACAAGATGGATATGTGGCTTTCTAATAGCAAAATAACACTAACTAAGCATGCAATGAACAAAACTATGAATCCTAGACAAAATGGAAGACTAAGCTATTGAAATGAGAAATTGAGAGGCAAATTTGAGGGGCCATTTGCTTGAGCACAAGCCAACTATTTATAGCATTTCCATTTACCCAAAGGTAAAAACCAAATTGATCTCTTAAACCATAAACAATGCCAAAACACTATTCCAGGGAACTAGAATCATTAATGCAAGCCAAAGGTGGTGAAAAAAATTGGTAAATGTTGAAAATTTTACATTATTCACGTTAAAAGAGAATTCTAGAAAATGCGTGAAGGACCGCCACCTGTGCAGGTGGTGGTCACGAGACCGCCACCCGGTCCAGTGCTTGCGAGTTTCATAACTGAAGAGCAAAATGCAAAGAAAAGAGGGGAAACGAGAAAAACAAAGCACACAGGGGTTAAGCGGGGCATGTGGGATGTTAACGCATACTTGGGGAGATTTTCGGATCCTGAACACCTTGGGAGGAGACTTGTATCATCATTGGGGTACGTGTTACGTTGTTCCAATCGGTGCAATACCCTACAATTTTGGGTACGTACATATTGCCCCCTCGGAGAAGCGTTTTAGCCATAAAGAGGCATAAAACGGTGGGTCCGAGTATGGTGGTCCTGAAATGGGAAGTTGAAAGTTATACCTAATACATCTGTGTGACGAAATGTGGCCATCTGAAATTCCCGCCACCTGCAAAATGAAAAGAGAACTCAAGTGCAGATAGACAAAGTAGATCGAAAAATAAATACTAAAATAATATGAAATGAGGACGTACCATTTGTGTGGGGATAAGAACTTACCTCCGTTGGTGCTCCAAACCTATGAAAAGGGGATTCAAAACAAGTCAGGTTGCTATATATGAAAAAGTGGGCCCATTTTCCTATTCATTTGCGTGTGTTGATTTGGTTGATTTTGAGCTCTGGGACCCACGGTGATGGTTTCTGATGAGAGTAGAGTCAAAACGTTCGTGACGAGATAGTGATCATGCCTCTCCGTGAGCAGAACATCAACCCATGAGATCACAAGTTAGTTTTTCTCAATTTACCATTTTTACCCCCAAAATTTTAAAATGCTAGAATCTTTGTCGTGGGGGTTATTTTTGAAAATGTTAGTTTTAATAGGTCTATCTAGGGGGCCTACTGGGTAGGCTTTGTTTTAGTTAAAATTGTCATTTTTTGTGTTTTTAGGCCTTTTTAGGGTACAAAACCCGCGTGGGTTTTTGGGACACGACCGCCGCCTTGGGTAGGGTGGCGTTACATGACCGCCACGGTAGTTCTTTCACGTAATGCTAAAAGAACACTTGTTTGAAATTGTTTTTGCATTTTTAGCATTTTTATGTGTTTTCATGATTTTTCAAATGTCATTTGGATACTAACTTGCTCTATTTTGTGTGTTTTTGGGTGTATGTAGGCGAGGGAGGAGTACATTCGATGGAGCCAAGAGAGAGAGTGTGATTGGCTCCCAGTAGTATTAGATGCCCTTTCACAGGATGAGGTGGACACTCTTCAGAGGGCTGGTATACTACGTATATCACGGGTTCCACATGTTGCACCATCCAGTCACATACTTTGTGACTTATTTTCATATTGGGATGCTGATCGGAACACCTTCCGATTACCAGGGGTCCGAGGTGAGTGGACCATCACTTTGGAGGATGTTTACCATATCCTGGGGTCCCAATCATCGGGAGATGACTTACCCTTGAGACAACAGGTTCACGAGGCTTAGATAGCACAGTGGGCCTCTTACATGGGAGATGCAGTTATCTCCACTAGTTTGAAGAAGGGGGTGAGGGTCCGATCTATTCCTAGCCTGCCATCCCCTTGATTTTCCAGGACATTATGGGGATCCTTGCCTCAAGATTGATCGGGGACAAGGGAGGAGACACTCTATTATATTGCTGGTCCCCCATCATTGCACAGATTGAGGGACATGGCCGGATTTATGCCTGGGGAGCCGACATACTTGGGACTACCTACCATGATTTGTACAGGGTGGTCCATTTACAGGGGCAGTCTTTGAGCCACCTAACCCTGGTTATGAGCTGGGTTTATGAGCGCTTCATCCCCTATGGCAGAGGTGTAGAGGTGGCAGATCCCGGAGCTGTGAGGGCAGCTAGATGGACAGACATGTCGGTGCTCAGAGCACCTCACTAGCCAGTTGCTTCCCTGACCACTGATGACATGGAGGCCACACCGTATCAGGCCATGGCAAGTTTATGGGGTGAGGAGGCCCTTACTTTGATTTCCTGCTCCACCATAGGGTAACTTATTGACAGGGTAGGGAGGGTGGAGATACATCCTTTTGGCTGAGTTCCTCAGCAGTTTGGCTTGCCTTACATGGGTATGCTTCCCCCGGTGGTGCTAGTATATAGATCAGTTCGAGAGGCTAGGGGAGGTCCTAGAGGCCGGGGTTGGACAGTTGTTACTCCTGGTGTTCCTATTGCGGCTAGGCGGGTAGTACGTGCTTGAGGGAGAGCCGGTGCTCCTCAGGCACCCTTACTTCAGATTTCCGCTAGTCCCGCTCATAGTAGCGATGACCCCATTGACATAGACTCCGAGTCTGAGGAGTTCACAGGGGGAGAGATGGAGGAGGAGACCGAGGCTGAGGCTAGCGAGTCAGGTGGAGAGGAGGACAGCGATCCTGAGTGGCATGACACTCAGGATATTTTACAGGTAGAGAGGGCGGAGTAGAGTGCAGAGAGGGTGACTTTGGTTTCAGAGGAGCCACTCTCCCAGGGCCTTGGTGGGGAGGATGAGTCTATAGCAGGATGCTACATTACTCTAGCCACGGGAGGAGTACCTCAGTCAGCGGTGGCATCTGTGGCAGGTGCTGACCCTAGAGATCCATCTTGGAGGCCCGGTGATCCGAGTGAGTTATCTTCCTTCTTTTTAATGTTTTCTTTGAGTTAGGATTTCCTTAATTGCTATCTCTCCCTTTGTTTACATCTATTTTTATCTCTTGATTATTTCTAATTTGTTTTCTCCTTTGTTTGCAGAGACCGCCGATGAGTGGCGAGACCTGATTCGTAGGGTATGCACCGATACCCTGATGATCCCTATGGAGAAGACCCGTGCAGAGCTGTCTATGGATGCAAGGGAGCCTTCAATAGTTGGAAGACATACCAACATCTTTGCCCCTATCTGGCATGTGCACAAGATGGTATCTACCCCGTGATCGAGTGGCGGGGTATAGGACAGCAGAGTGCCTGATGAGGAGTCATTCTCATGGTGAGACTGCAGCTGCCCCTCGGGATCGTGACCCCTCCGTTCATTCAGATCGCGGCAGTGTTGAGTCCTAGGCGTGGACGTGTAACCTCGAAGGGATCTCATAGGTGTCAAGAATCCACTTGGCTCTTTATGATGTATTTTGTATCTCCCGGGCTCTTTGAGCATTTTGACCATGCTTAGCGCATGATGGCATTGTACAGGAATTTTGACCATTTATATATATATACTCTTTTCGAGATCAGATTCTTGGTATTATGACTTTGTTTCCATTTCCACATGTAAACTATGATGTTATGTTTATATGCTTTTTAGAATGTATGCAATGGAGAACAAATGATACAAATGTTTACTTTCTTTTTGTATTTCGTGATGCTGATATGTGATAATGTAGACACAATGTGATTTTGAATTTTAGTTTCTATAAGAAATTCTTGGTACTTCATATTTGTTTTGACAAAGTATGATGATAAACCGGTATGATGAGCAGATAAACTTGCCCCACTCCTAACTCCACACAACTAGTAAGATGCGAGGGCTTATCACCGAGAGCTAGAAAGGGCACAAGTTATGAAATGTATTGAAATGATAGTGATGAAAGATAGACAAAGCTTTGGTGGAACCAAATTAGGATGCTACAAGCCTACTCTACTCGAGTGACTCCATAGTTTGGGATGCAACTTTCTTTGTGGTTTATCTAGACTTAGATCTGAAGATGACCACATGGTAGACAAAATCGGGTTCCGTGGTTTTGAAATCTCTTGGAATTTTGGACATCTGATTCATTTGTTTTTGACTTAGGATTTCAATATTTGAATTGTTTGCTTATGACCTTTAACATTTATTAGTCAAGAGGACCCCCTACACCTTGCCCCATGCTACTAGTAAGAAGTATGGGCTTATCACCATGGACAAGGCATAGGTGAGTAAGGGCATTTCCATCCTTTCCCAACCTTACGTCACTAGTAAGAGACGCAAGCTCATCACCGAAGGTTGGTAGGGCAAGGAAATGTGTAAAATTTAAAATTTTCTGTTTGATTTATATTTGACTTGCTTATTTGAGCAAAATGTCAGCATGCTCTTACTTCCAAAGAGATATACATATGGGATAGATGTGACACGATGAAGCTTCTAGAACAGACCATAGGAAAGACACCTATCCTAAGAAGAAACCAAAAGTGAGAACAAGCATGTAGACCTTGGTATGGTTACCATTAAGACTTTGTCATATCTAGCTTTATGTGATGAAATGATTCCAAAATAGTTGATGATATCATGGAAATGGAGAAGTATGATTAGAGTGTTTATGTCAATACCATCAGAAGTTTGTAATGAATTGCTTTTAAGAATAAATTCCTTGATCACAAAATTGTACGAAACAAGCGGACAAAATGAACCTAATTATATGAAGATGCAATGTAGATATAATTATACAAATAATGTTGGCCGCTTATGCATAGAATCATTTAAGGTGTAGGGAATTGACTGTTTCACCAAATTCCTCACCTTCTAGTGTACATAAGAGATATGCACCATTTCCATAGTCTCTCATGACTTGGTATGGGCCCAACCATTTGGGCCGGAACTTCCTTCCTTCACCAGTATTTTTATCGATCGACTATCTAGCCTTAGAACTAGATCACCTTCATATATGTCTCGTTCATAGACCTTCTTGTTATATTGCCAGCACATCAGTCAGCATAGACTCTATGCCATTGTTCAACATCTAACCTAGCTTCATCTAGACTTTCTAGTTGGGAGAGACGTGCTTCTCTGTAAGTGTCTTCATCCAAAATCCCTTGTAATGAGATACGGAGACTGGGTATTTCAACCTCAAGCGGGAGAACTACTTCTGCCCCGAATACCAGTGAGAAAGGAGTCACTCCTGTTGGTGTTCTTATTGATGTTTGGTGGGCCCACAAGGCCGGATATAACTTCAAATGCCAATCTCATTTGTTTTCTTTCACAGTTTTAAGGAGAATGGATTTTAACGTTTTGTTTGTCACTTCAGCTTGTCCGTTGGCTTGAGGGTAATACAAGGAGGCCGTATGATGGCTTATTTTAAATTTATTACACAATTTGTGAACTTCGTCATTCTTAAAAGAAGTCCCATTATCTCGAGATAATGATTTGCAGGACACCGTACCTACAAATGATTTGGTTCAAAATGAACTTGGTGATTACAGAACCCAGTACAGTAGTAAGAGGCATGGCCTCTACCCACTTGGTAAAATATTCGGTGGCCGTGATTATGAAATTATGGCCATCTGTAGATGAGGGAGAGAATTTCCCTATCAAATCTAGGCCCCACATAGAAAAGGGCCATGGAGTAGCGATTGGTTGTAGAGCTTGTGCCGGCATGTGGATCTCATGGGAGAATTCTTGGCACTTATGACACCTTCGTACAAACTCTACTACGTCGTGTTCTAGAGTAGGCTAGAAATAGCCCATCGATGTATTTTACGAGCAGTGGCATGGCCACCAAAGTGGCCTCCACATATTCCACTGTGAGATTCATGGAGAATCTTCTTGGATTCTTCTATGTCAACACATCTTAGAAGCATTCCATCAAATGCTTTACGATAGAGCACTTTCTCTATAATGACGTATTTAGCTACGATAATGCATAACCGCCTTCTTTGTTGTGGTGTAGCACCTTCTGGATACATATGGTCCATGATATAATTAATAATATTAGTATACCAAGGACACTCAGAGATAGGAGGTCTAGTTTCGATGTAGTATACGCATTCATCAGGAAAGTCTAGATCTACTAGATTGCCTCCATCTAGTGGGTTATCAGCTAACCAATCCATGATGATTTTTCCTTTAACGGATTTCTGATTTACAAATGTTAATTCGAACTCCCCCATTAAGGTTATAAAGCATCTAGCCTTTTTAGACAAGGACCCTTGTGTGAGGAAAGTTCGTAAATAGTCTATCTTTACAATGACCCTTGTTTCTTGATTTAGCATATAATGTCTTAAGCGTTTGGTTGTAAAAATTATGGCAAGGCATTCTCATTCTGCCTGTGTATAACATGTTTCATAGTCGAGCAACGTTTGGCTAATGAAATAGATCATGTGTTCTCTCTTGTCATCGTCTTCTTGAGCCAACATACAAGCTAGCGAGACATTGGTAGCTCATGAATATAAAATTAATGGGTGGTCTGGCTTAGGTGGCATTAGCATAGGTGGTGATAACAAGAAATGCTTAACTGTGTCAAAAGCTTCATTGCAGTCTTTGGTCTAATCAATACTATAATATTTTTAGTAGATTGTTGATTGGATGAATGGCGAAGCTTAAGTCTGGGATGAATCTCTGGATTGCACCAAGCTTTCCGAGAAATGACCTGATTCCAGATTCATCCAGAAGGTGGGACCATTTTGAGAATAGCCCTAATTTTGGTTGGGTCAACATTGATCCCACGTGATGATATAATGTAACCTAGGAGCTTCCCTCTGTTACACCAAAGACGCATTTTTCTGGATTTAGCGTGACTCCGTATTCTATTAGACATGAAAGAATGACACGAAGCACTTCCAGATGGTCACAATGCTTCTTGGCCTTGGCCAACAAGTCATCTACGTAGGATTCCACAATTTTATGAATAAGATCATGAAATATATATGTCATATCCACGGTATGTAGCACCAGCGTTCTTGAGACCGAATGGCATAACAACATAGCAATAGGTTCCCCAAGGAGTTATAAACGTGGTTTTAGCTTGATCTTGTTTGGATATTCTGATTTGATTGTATCCTGAGAATCCATCCATGAGAGACAAAATCTCAAATCCAGTTGTTGCATCAACAATGACGTCTATGGATGGTAACGGGAAGTCATCCTTAGGACATGCTTTGTTAATGTCTCGGAAGTATATGCAGATGCATATTTTCCCATTATTTTTAGAGCGGGAACTATATTAGATACCTTTGAGAGTAATTGACCGGTTTGATGAATCCTACTTGGAGGAGTTTCATTACCTCCTCTTTCACCATAAGAGCTACCTTAGGTTTCATTGGTATTGATTTTTGTTTAATCAGCTTTACATCTGATTTAGTGACGAGGTTATGTACCATGATAAGTGGTGCAACCCCTGTCATTTATTTATAATTAAATGTGAAAGCCTTCTGATGTTCTTTGAGGATTCGAGTGTGTATTTCTACTTCTGATGGAGTTAATGAGGATCCTAACTTCAATATCCTTGGTTCATCCTCTATTTCGATGTTAATATTGATTGTTTCTTCGATTAGAGAAGTGTTACCTTCTTCAAACTCAGGTGGGGTTGGAGGTAGTTCCATATCATCTCCATTCTCATTTGTGTGTATCTTGCCGAGCTCCTTTTGTGGGGAAGCTCTATCATGGAATTTCCAAAGTAAGAAGATGAATGTGGGATTAAGGACAAATCTATCACGTGATGGGTGAGATGTAACGTTGCATAGGTGTTTAAGTAATCCAGAGTGGCTCTATCACTATCAATGTGATCTAGGATAGTAGATTTGTTCTCATCTCTGTTCGTTAAAAGAGGGTTTGACATTTTTTTACTAATGGTTTGGTACAAAGGGATACCATGAAACAGGTATCTTCCAACTCACTGTTTGGAGTGAAGCATGATGCCGAGGTTGCTATTGAATTGGCGAGAAGATTTTGTTCTCATGGGATTGCTTCAATTGATATGAAGTCAAACTCCTTGCTTAAATTCAATACAGTTGTTTTGTAGAGCTGTAAGTGCTCGGCTTTGGTTTCGTACACCTCAACAACTTGGTTTGCTACTAATTGTGAGTCTCCTAACACCCTGATGTTATTAACACCGATCCTCTTAGCTAAGACAAGGCCAAGGAGGAGCGCTTCATACTCAACGTTGTTGTTTGTACATTCAAAATTTAGTTTAAAGGCAAATGGTAGGACTTTTCCCTCGGGAGAAGTAAAGATTACACCTGCCCCAGCTCCGTAATGACATCTAGCTCCATCAAAATGGAGAGTCCAATATTTATCTGGGAATATGGGCATTGGGATATTTGTTGTGTTAACATATTCTACTTCTACCATGTAGAGATCCTCTGCTGGAAGAGAACCAACACCTAGGGTATATCCCATGCCTACAGAATCAAATGGTAGGAACATTGGTAGATCCTATTCTAGCAATTCAATGATTTTTGCAGTAGTTCCTAATGATATTGTTTCTACAATCTTAGCCTCATCCTTGAGGGTTGGGATCATCTTGACTAGGCTCATAGTCTCAAGATCTGTCGTAGGTACCAGCTTTTCCTCCGGTTTTGTGTCGGTGGGTTTATTAAGTTGGTTTGTTGGGAGTTCAAATTCCGAGTGAACACCTGGTCTTTTCTTTAAGTCAGCTAGGTGTATATCAAATGGTTTTGGATCACCTTTGGCTACGAACACCTTTCCTAAATGCAAGAATCTTACTTCTTGGAATAATGTAGAAGGGATTGCCTTCATACGATGTATCCATGGTCGGCCAAGGATCATATTATAGTTGGTTTCCTGATCTATAATATAAAACTCAGTCAGGATTGTTTTGGGTCCTAAGGTGACCAGTAGTATTATAGTTCCAATCGACGTGGCTTTAAGGCTATCATAGCCTCTTAGTGTATTTCAAGTCGTGGAACAATTCGTTTCTCCATACCCTAGCTTTTGAAGGAAAGAGAAGGGGACTATGTTAACTGCTGCCCCATCATCAACCATCACACATTTCACATAATTGTTATAAACCCATACTTGTAAATGTAAGGCTGGATCACCTCGGCATGCAATCTCAGCGTCTGTTGGCATTTTGTTTATTTTGAATATGAATTTGGTATCCCTATCCGGCTGCCCCGGAGGGTGGATATCAAAGTCTATATGGTTTACCTATGTTTTGGGAGGTGGAGTGATGTTAATTAAATGACCTAAACCTAATGCCTCTAAAAGAGCAGCCACAGGCAAGAGGAGAATTCTTTAGTAAGTCCTAAAAATAATTGTGCGAGAAGGTTTTTGTTAGATCACTAATTAAATCATAGGCACCCATGGGTTTTACGAATATTTGTTGGATGTTATCCGTGTCTAGTAGGTACCTTGGACTTGGCTGAGAGGAATACTCTCGTGTCCTTGTTACAGCTTCCACGGGTAGTTCGGCGTCTAACTCCACTAAACCGACTATCTTGGGTCACGGATGACTTCCTAATTGTGGTGCAACTAATGGATTTAGTGAAGTTGAGGCTTCATGATCATTGTTTCCTGTCATTACACCCTTGTTTGTCCCATTTGGATTTAACCTGTTGTTGTTGTGATTTGGGAGCGGATCATTGAAGATCTTAAGGGGTGCATTTTGAGGGGAAACTACCCCTGTAAAAGTATTTGGTGCCGGTGACGTAGGATCTGCCAAGAACATATCTATGAAAAGTTGTCTTTGTTCCTCTGGCAAATGTTGCATGAATTTATTGTAGTCGTGGCATGTTCTAGTGTCATGGCCCCGAATTTTGTGGAAGCCACAATACGAGTTAGGATTGTAATTCCTAGTTTGTTGGCTTGGTGTATATTGTGGCCCAAAACTCTGATCAAACTATTCCTGTTAGGATTAAAGTTTTGCATTTTTTGTTTTTGGTTTTGATTCTGGTTTTGACAACTGTTGAGTTTTGGCTTGGACCGTGTGTAGGGTTTCATTGTTGTTGTTGTTGTTGTGGATGATTGAAATCCACTGCATTGACTGTTGGGGTAAAGTTGTTGTTTCATTGGTTGTTCATTAGTGGTGGAGCATTCACAATATTTACCTTTTTAGCTGATCAGTTACTCCATCTGTTGTCACTCCATAATTTTTATTAAGGATTTTAGGTCCTGGATTGACATTTGTGGTAGTAGGATAAGCCATAGTATTCTGGTTGGAGGTGATTAACCTCCCATTTGTTCCATACGTCTTACGACCGCTATCTATTGCCACTTGATCTATTCGGAGAGTGCTCTCAAGTACTTCATCGTAAGTCCTTAGTGGGAACTTCTGGACTTCTTCCTTTACTTCTCTACTGAGAGAATGAAGGAATAAATCACATAGTTCCATTTGGTCCATATTTGGAGCACTGGCTGAAGAATAAAGAACTGTATGCCACCTCTGGATGAAATGAGCAAAGATTCATTGTGTTCCTACTTAATGTGCAAGAATTCTCTGATTCCTATTCTTAATAGTTTGTTCATGTCAAATGCCTTAATGAACTTTGAAATGAGTTGTTTAAATGAATGGATGGAAGCCTTAGGTATTCTATAATACCAATTGAGAGTGATGCCTTCCAAAGTTTTGGGGAATATTTTAGCAACAACCCCATCCCAAGGGAGTAGTTCTCGAATGGCTGTGGTGTAAGCCTTGATATGTGCATTCGGATCTCCCTCACCTTTGTATTTGGGAAAATCGGGAAGAGGTCTTGGAAGCATGACGCTTCGTATGGTGAAATCTAAGGGCTCTTTCAAATATTCTGAATAAGTTCCTATCGCATAGGTTTCGACCATTGATGGTGCTTGCTGAGGGAGTGGCGGTGGAATGGGTTGTTGATATGGCGTAGCGTATGCATTGGCAGGGGCATAAGGAAACCCCTGTGTTTGAGCAACCATGCCGGGAGAGGAGAACATATCCCCTTGTGGTGATTTGGAGTACATGTTTAAGTATGAAGGGGGATTGTTCAGAATGGATTATTTTGTACTAGACCGGGAGGTATTGGAACGGTGTTAGAAATGGCAGTTCTAGTTGGTGTTTGTTGTGAATATCGAGGAGGCATGCCAAACGTGACTATTCCTGTGAGGAGGTCTACTTCACTAGAATGGTGTGGAGAATTAGAATTTCCTGCCTACATGAATTGAGAATGGTGATTTGCCTGAGAAAGTTCTAACCCCCTAACTTTTTCTACTAAAGTTGAAATGACCTCATTTGGTGAAGTCACGATATTTTTCCTTAGTGGTGTTTTTGTATATCCTGATGTTGTATGGGCATGTGATATCCCACTATGAACTGATTGCTGCAATTACAAGTTTCCTTGAGGGCATTTCCTATATGTAATGGCATGGAGGTATTTTCTTGCAAAGAGACCTCGGGTTGAGTTTGTAAACTCCCTATGAGTGGGTACATACTTCGAGAGCGTTGTTCATTCCTGGCATAACATACTGAATGTTCATCATCTAAAACTAGGTATGGGTCTGATTGTATACTAATTTGTGGTCTAAGTAGTAATGGCGAGGAGATGAACCATTTCTCTGTGAACGTCATATTGTTCGAGCCTAATGGCTCTATTTGTTTTGTTTGAGCGCACTGATCCAACTCCTCTGTTTGGAAGGATGAGGTATATCTAGTCCTTGGAGGTGGAGTTTGTGTTGACAACCGGTTGTCTGAATAATTGTCACCCCATACTGAGAGAAAGGGTGATGACTATCTATTCAGTTGATCGTAGTATGCTTCAAGACCTAGGAGAGGTCTACCATATGCATCGAATCCTGACATATTCAAGGGGTATATGAATACCCACAGAATAATGGGAAAGAGAGAAGGTGGAAGAACAGAGATAAGGAAGATGTTGCAGTTGTTGTTTTCATGTCGGGTTCAACAATTTTGTTAGTGAAGCTGATGGTGAAAGCTGATGAGGTAGAAAACATGAAAATTATTTTAATTGGAAGAGTAAGTAAAAATATGACTCGAACCAGAAAGTAGGAATTTCACGTCAGGTTCACCAATTTTGTACGATGGAAAAGTGACATTTGAGCGTGGGAATCTTCAAGTAACTCTTCCTCGCACTCAACCTCCCAAGGTCGTGCCTAGACAATCGGTGGGAATGGAATACATGTGGGATGCAAACAAACTAGTTAGGAAATCTTATGTCTTCAATGTGCACTAGTGGAAAATACAAATCTAAGGCAAAGAAGGCCCTCCTAACCTAAACTGGTGTGATAGATCGATCGGCAAGGATGAAAGCTCGAAGGCTCCAATCAATATCGATCTCTGGAGTGATTCGATCTATGGGTTGTGGGATACATGGAAAATGACCTAGGATAGTTTTGTGTATGTCTCTAGATAGGGTCATAAGGTGGATGATGGGTATAGTGGATTCTATGGGTGACTATCTGGTCTAATCCAAAACTCCTTAGCTATATCAATTTGCTACATCTAACAAGGATATTTGTTTAATGATGATAGGTGGAATTAGACTAGATCCGAATACTAAAGTGCATAAGCTAGCATCTATATCTGATTCACCTGTGGATTTGTTGGGCTGTGGGATTTGTGGGTCACAACCATAGATTCATGGTTGTTGTGGACTGCTATGGTCATGTGTGGAATCAGTCCCTAATCCCTAGTATCTAATAGTCATATGCTTTCTCGGCCTTTATATTTAGAATTAATAGTTGTGTGATCTTCTCAGAGTATCTCATAGGTGTTTGTGCTACCTGAATTCTTAAGCTAGTATCTATGTCTATGAGGGTATCTCCTGCATTCTGTTATGGGACCAAAGGATCACAACCAAATGTTTGCTCTCTTTCAAGCCCTTCCACAATCATGTGGATATTTATCTAGGATAATCTGTATTTTGGCTGATTTGACCAAAACATATGTGCTTGGTCGCCTTCTATGTTTAACCTGCTCAACTGTGAGCTGATGTCATTGTTGTTCGGAAGACTTGGATTCTAAGATTCGATCTTTGTTGGTTATTGTTATCCAAATTCACCCCCAGGGTTGATTTGATAACATACATCAGAATTCTCAAGTCCCAGGCAAATGGATGGATTCAGGGCAAAAATCATGTTTCTAGGGTCCCCTCAAAATTTTTTCTAACTCTCCTATCTAGGTTGAAAAGAGCAAGCTCTGAGAAAATGTGAAAAAGTTGCAGAAAATAAGCTTGGGCCAGAAAAAATTGTGAAAATTGGCTAAGTCCTAGTCCTCGCAGCAGTCGGGACATGAGGGATGTCTGGGCGTGAATCAACCAAAAGGCCACCAGGCAGTCTGCAGGGAAAAGGAACATTCGGGCCGTATGGGACACGGAAAACTGGTTCGGCTGAAAGAGAAGAAAATTAGCTAACTGCTCTGGGACATTTGGGACATAAAGACGTGAAGGGCACAAACCGCCCGGTTCGGTTGAAAAGGAGAACTTTCACACTAAGCAGTTGGGACATCTGGGCCATGAGGATGTGAAGGACATGAAAAGGTGAAGCGGCCGAGAGCAAAGGAAGCCCATTTCAGGTGGTTCGGAAGAATTTCTCCCAGCATACCTGGGGACGGTTGGAACAAATGGACGAAGGAAGGGCCAAACGAACGTGGGACAAAGGGACGCGTGGGACGCGGATAGCCGAAGGAGCCGAAAGCCAATCAAGCAACGCCACGTGTCATCGGCCGAATGAGGGACAAGGAAGCCCATTTCAGGTGGATCGGGAGTTTTTGTCCCAAACAGTTTGGGACATCCGGGACATGAAGACGCGAAGGGCGCGAAACCCTGGCAGACCCGCGGACCAATCAAATCACGACACGTGTCACAAGGGAGAAAGTCCAAAAGTCAAAGGGTGAGGTTTCAAGCACTGACCCGAGCCAATAAAAAGAGGACATGTGTCTAATGAAGTAGGGAAGGAGAGAGAATTATGCATCCAATCAGTGCTTGACACGTGTCATCCAGGTGGCAGAGCGCGGGAAAGATTTTCAAAACATGTTTTCGCCTGTTTTGTGCCCTAAATCTTCAGATCGACATATCTTTCGATCAGAGCTCGGATTTGCACGTTCTTTATATCAACGGAAAGCTTATGAAATTATCTACATGATTCTAGGGTTAATATTGAATTTTGGTGCGTCTGGAGAGAGAAAATTGAGAAACGGCTCGATCGCGTGTTCATGGCGAAGCGACATTTCAACCGACTTTTAATGCAGAATGGGTCGCATTCTCCTGTAATTCGGTCAAAGTGATAGGGTATGGGTTTGTAAGGTCCCCCATGCCATTTTAATGCATCTGCAGTCAAGGAGGGATGGGCTCTCATGTTTTGTACATTTTTTGTCCCCTGGGCTCGACCCATGCAATGTAAAAGCCAGATTTGGCTCATTTCTAAAGGGGGAACATTTTTGGGCATAGCAGACTTCTTCTTTCACCTCCAACAAGTGATTGATGCAAGGATCAGACCTCTCCAAGGATTGTAATATTTTATTTTACCTCTCTAAGGGTGTAATGCATGTTTTGACATTGAAATGATAATGCAAGCTCTGTGAATGGGTTTCAATCCTCTGTTTGTATTATTTGCTTCATTTCAGATACTAAATTATACCTTATCAGTCTGTGTATGTTTTATGTTGTGAACTTTGGTCTGTGTCTATTTGCATGACAAATATGTTTCACCACTCCTTTTGGTGCATCACCATCTTTAGTTAGTTTCAATTTCTTGCACTTCTACCCCTGTCTCCTTGCAAGTTAGAGTAGGATTAGGATCTGAACCTCTGTAGTTGTGCAAGCATTAGATCTAAATCAGAGGAGTTTGAGGAACCAGCCTCTAATCTGGAGATTCCTCTCTCGTTTCACAAGTCCCCACACTTGGAGAGAGGTTTCCATGTTGTGCAATCACACTGGATGCTAGAGTGATCAACCTAGAAGCCTGATCTGCATCCAGGGGTGCTGTGAGTCTGCAACAACAGTTTTGGCATGCCCGGTGGGACAAGAGGTCTCATTTTTATTGCAGCAGGGTTGATGTGCATCTGCTGCATTTTCTTTCTTAAAAAGAGCTATTATTTGCATATCTGGTGACTCCAAGGGGAAGAATCAACTGGTTCCAAGCTCAGGCCTGAAAACTCATGAGAAGAATCACCACAAGGTCAAGAGTTGGAGAAGAAGAAGTGTTGTTTGAATACCTATAATTATCTCCAAGAAGAAGGAAAAGAGGAAGAAGGATTCAAAGGTCTCCATCTCCACCAAACAAAACTCTCTCAACTCCTCCACCTGACAGGCCTTTCATTCAGTCAACAAGGGTTTTAAGACCAATTAGAATGGCTCAGAACAACCCCTACATCAACTTCACAGCAAAGCAGCCCACTTGCTCTCAATGCACAACATCCAGTTCCTATTGCAGCCTTGAAGAACATTCCCTACTTCACCGGAGAAAATCAGACTACTCCAGGTGATCATGTTAAAGATATTGCTAACCTTTGTGCAATCCATGAAATCAATGAAATGCAAGTGGCTATCAAGTTACTGGCATCTTCATTCAAGGGTAAAGCATTGCAATGGTTTAGGAGCCTTGGAGTTGGTTCTATCACAAACTAGAATCAGCTGTGTATTGCACTTCATGAGCAATTTGGAGAGAAGGGAGACAACTTGTCTCTTTTGGAGTAGCTGACAACTATCAAGAGAGCCCCCAACGAGCAAGCTGACTGACTTCAACTTCAGATTTCAAAGGTCTTGGGATAGGATTCCAGTGGCGGCAAACAAAGCCAACAAAGAGAAGGTGCTTTTCTATATTACCTTAAAGCTTTGAATTCTGATATTTCTATGTTAATTCAATCTATGGGAGGCACAACCTTACCTGCTGCTTATAGCATTGCCATTAGAGCCGAAAACTGTCTTATTCAAGCTGGTAAACTGGCTCCTAGGCCTCCCATGCCCTTGTATCCAAACTTAGAAAATCCAAGCACTAGTCAAGCACCCACTTTGGCTCCTGTTCCCACCCCTAGAAATCAAAGTTCAAGTGAAACTTCTACTTCATCCTCTAGTGCTTCAAATGAACTCCAAGAGGTCATGAAACAGTTGCAAAATTTGGGAAATGAGCTGGTTACTATCAAAAGACAGCAAGCTCAAAGTGCTAGACCGTATCAGCCTCAAGCGCAATACCAGGCTAGGCCCCCATACCAACAAAATAGGTCACCAAATCAGGCTGCAAATCAAAATCAAAGCCAAGTAAGGCCTCCCGCTAATAGACCATTTCAGCCCTACAACCCCAATGTCGTATCTACTTCTAAAGCATTAGTGCCAGTCCAGAACAACATTGCCCAAGAATATGATTGGTGCTTTCCATGCAACGAGCCTCATAACCAATCCATGTGTTTCAATGGTGCTCTCAATCAAGCATTGATGGTGACAACTACTGGTGTGGAGGGCGAAGGCAGTCAAGGAAACAACCAACAACAAGAAACATTCCAACAACAATCAGCCCCAAATGACACCACATTGGTGAACTGGCAAGCAGAAGATTTCTGTGGCATGAATCAAGTAGTTTCTCAAGGTGTTGCGGCCAACACAAGATCAAAGAAGAGGAATATTGGTGAAGGGAAGTCATTGGCTCCAAGTGATCTACAACCTTCCATCACTCCACAAGGTGTCAGTAAGCAAAATGCAGCTCCGAACATGCAAGGACAGCCCAAACCACCTTCTAGGCCAACTCAAATGCCAGTTGTTGCTGCCCACGTGCAAGGAGTAAACGTGCAAACCAAGGGACAACAAAGAGATTCTTCATCACCATTCAGTATCATTGATCAGATGAAGAAGACAAACGTCAACATATCAATGTGGGAATCCCTATCTATCCCAGGCCAAAGAGATCTGCTGCAAGCTGCCATGAAGGATTGGCCAACTTCGAATCAGCAGGTTCAGATGCAAGACAAAGTGCTTACAAATGCTGCCCAACCTGAAGGAAGTCATGGAGGACAACAAGGTAAAATGTTGAAGCCCCCTCCTTTCTATGTTTCATTAATCATTGGGGATAAACTAGTACACAATTGCATGATTGATTCCGGGGCAAGTAGCTCAGTGATGCCCAAGCAAATAGCTGATCAGCTGGGTCTCCAATATGAAGTAATATCTAAAGGGGTAGTGCAATTGGATGGGACAGCAGTAGAAACCATGGGAGTAATTAAAGGTTTGAATCTTACCTTGCATACATGCCCCAACGTTACCGTTTTACAAGATGTGTCAGTGATAGATTTGCCACCACTCTTTGCCCTATGTTTATCAAGGGATTTCACAGCCAAAATTGGAGGCTACTTATCTGCTGATTGGTCACACATGTTGTTCAGAACAAGATATGGTACTAAGGTCACAATCAGATCCGAACCAATTGCAAACTTTCATATTGAGCCTCATACTCCAAGCCAAATCAATGCCAACTATTCAGCATTTGATCAAGAAGATTATCCAAACACAGATGAAGCCGACACCAAAGTTGGAAGCATTCCAGATTTGACTCTTGATGAATGGGCAAGCAAGGTACATGCTTTTGATCCCTACCAAGAAGTAGAAGAATCTGAACTAGGAGTCTATTGCATACATGAAGAAAACCAGCCTATTCCTAGCATCACCAAACCAAACCATAAGGATGACAATGAGGTATGGAAATTATTTTTCGATGGATCAAGGAGTAGGCAAGGTGCAGGAGGAGGAGCTATGCTTGTTTCACCTCAAGGCATCAAATATTATTCATCTTTTCATTTCCAGTTTTCTTGTTCAAACAACACAGCTGAATATGAGGCCTTGATTCATGGACTTCATTGGGCTAGGAAAAAGGGCATAAATAACTTGCAGGTGTTCGGGGATAGTGAGCTGATCATCAATCAAGTTAGGGGACAACATGCTACAAAGAATGACCTGCTGAAGAACTACAAGAATAGGGTATGGGACCTCATTGAGGATTTCAAAGCTTTCAACATCGTGTCCATACCCAGGAAGAAAAATGAAGCCGCGGATAGGCTCGCAGCAGTTGGAGCAACGTTTGATGTGGTTGACAACATCAAAAGGGAAAAAACACAGCCACATATCCATGTGATTGTGAGGCCAGCAGTTCCAGATAATAATATAAGCTGGCAGGTGTTTGAGAACGATCAACAGATCGTCAATTTTTTACAAGAAGAGGCTGAATTCTCAGCTAGGAATCAGGACAGACTAGAGCAGCAGTATGGGGATCAAGTAGTGTAGCTGCGGAAAAACAAGCTTCCCAAGGGTTTAGTAATGTTGGAGTCTATCTTCAACCCTAATGACCAGTTCCGTAAGGAAAAGGCTAACATACAGGTCAAGAGAGAAGATTCAGAGCCAATTCCGGTTGGGGAAGGCAAAACACTTCAAATTGGTAAAGTGGCCACTGAGCAGGAGAAATCAGATTTCATACAACTTTGCCAAGAATTTCCAGATGTCTTCGCTTGGAGCTATGAAGACTTGAGAGGATTCAATCCGAATTTGGCACAACATACCATAGAATTGGATCCAGATGCTAAGCCCATCAGGCAGAAGCAGAGACCTGTTAACCCTCACATTGAGCCTCTAATGAAGAAAGAGCTAAATAAGCTAATAGAGGCAAGCATTATATTCCCGATCAAGCACTCAAGCTGGGTTGCTAACTTGGTTCCGGTCAGGAAGAAGAGCGGAGAAATCAGGTTGTGTGTGGACTTCGAGACCTCAATAGGGCATCTCTCAAAGATCATTACCCGCTTCCTTCAATGGAACAAATATTGCAAGTAGTATCCGGTTCAGAGAGATTCTCTCTCCTAGATGGCTACTCAGGGTATAATCAGGTGATGGTGAAAGAAGATGACCAGTTCAAGATGGCTTTCACCACCAAATGGGGGACCTATGCCTACAAGAAGATGCCATTTGGGCTATCAAATGCTGGGGCCACTTTCCAAAGGGCAATGGATATGGCATTCAAGGGGTTGATCAATAAAATAGTTTTGATATATCTTGATGACATCACTGTATTCTCCAAAAATGTAGTGGATCACCTTTTTCATCTGAGGCAGGTATTTCAGAGGTGTAGAAGATTTGGGGTATCATTGAATCCCAAAAAATGCATATTCCTGGCTCACGAGGGGAAACTTCTAGGCCATATTGTCTCGAAAGAGGGACTGGAAATTGATCCAGAGAGAGTTGAAGCCATAAGAGCACTACCATTGCCAAGTCACAAGAAGGCTCTTCAAAGCTTCTTGGGAAGGATCAATTTTGTCCGCAGGTTTATCCCAGATTTTGCAGCCCTTGTCAAGCCCATCACCAAAATGTTAAAGAAGAGCATGGCTTTTAAGTGGACAACAGAAGGCAAGGAGAGTTTTGAGGCAATCAAAGAAGCTATCTCTCAAGCACCAACTCTCATCAACCCAAACTTCTCCAAGGATTTCATCCTCTATGCATTTGGAGGTGATGACACTATTTCTGCCATTCTAGTACAGCAAAACAAAGATAATGATGAGCATTCGATTGCCTTTTTCAGCCAGAGCCTAGATGACTGCGAGGTGAGGTACTCTTTTATTGAAAAGCATGTACTTGCAGTAATCAGAAGCTTGAAGAAATTCAAGCATTTAGTCTCAAACAACAAGGTCCAGTTGTTGGTCTCACATGCTGGAGTTAAGGACTTCCTCCTCAACAAGGATTTGAATGAGAAAAGGGTAGGTTGGATCACCCGTGTCATGGAGTATGACATTGAGATCAAGATCACCAAGCTGGTAAGAGGGAAAGGATTGTGTGAGCAGCTGGTTTTGGGGAAGCAAAAAGAAGTATGCAACAAAGAAGAAACTATTTTGACAGTCCAAGACAGCCATGAGCCGAGTGGCAGGCAAGAAGAAGACAATGCTGCCCCGACTCCTTGCTGGACCCAAGGTATTATGCACTTCCTAGGCATAGGCCTATGCCCTCCAGAGATGAACAAGACCCAAAGGAGACATTTCAGATTGCAGGCTGTCCCGTATGCCATTGTTGATGGAGTTTTGTTCAAGAAAGATGTAAATGGAGTGCTGCTGAGATGCATTAGCACAGGTCAGATTCAAAGGGTATTAGAAGAGTTCCATGATGGACCAGCTGGTGGCCATTTTGCACCAAGAGTGACAGCTCTAAAAATCATGAAGGCTGGTTATTATTGGCCTAAAATATTCAGTGATTGTTATGCATGGATCAAGAGGTGTAAGAATTGTGCATTCTTCATAGGAAAAGAGAAGTTTTCTGCCCTTCCATTGCATCCAATCTCAGTTGACCAGCCATTCATGCAATGGGGTTTGGACTTCATTGGAGTCATTAATCCCAATTCAAGCCAAGGGCACAAATGGATTTTGATAGCCACAGACTACTTCACCAAATGGACAGAAGCAGTAGCACTCAAAGAGGCAAATGAGTCTAGCATCTTAGACTTTTATGAGGGAATAATGACCAGATTCGGTGTACCTGCTACAATAATCTCTGATAATGCATTGGCATTCATTGGATCCAAGGTGACTGAGTGGGCGGTCAAGAACGGTATTTACCTAAGCACTTCATCGAACTATTACCCTCAGGGTAATGGCCAGGCCAAGTCTACAAACAAGAACTTGTTGAGGATCATTAGGAGGACTCTTGATGAGAATCAGAGGTCTTGGCATACCAAGCTGAAATCAGCCTTATGGGCTGATAGGATCACTCCCAAAAGATCCACAGGTAACTCTCCATTTAGGCTTGTCTATGGAAGAGAGGAAATCTTGCCCATGTCACTTGAGTTGCCAACGTTGGAACTCATGAAGCAGCTGGAGTTGCTTGAATTTGAGCCCATGGAGGTGAGGTATGTAGAGTTGATGGAGCTGCAAGAGATCAGAAATCAGGCATCCCAAGCAATGGAAAAGGATCAAGCTTTGATCAAGAAGACCTTTGATAGAAAGGCCAAGGATAGATCTTTTCAAGTTGGAGATCTAGTGTTGAAATGGGATGTGGACAGAGCAAAACCGGGAAGGCATTCAAAATTTGATGCCATTTGGAGTGGCCCATACATGGTCACAAAGTGCAAGAACAACAATGCTTTCCAATTGGCCTCACTGGAGGGTGAAGAACTGTAGATTCTAGTCAATGGAATCTATCTCAAGCATTGCTTCTAGAGGGAAGTTCACTACCTCTGTAAATATTAGATTAGATTTTCTTTCCTCCAAGTGCTTGTGCACATTGTTTTTTTTGTAGGTTAGTTTTGTTTCCCCTAAGTGCTTTGGCACAACTTGCTGTCCATGGAGATGTTTAGCAGTCCTTTCTTTCATCAGGTGATATTCCATCTTCCTCCTTACACATTCTGAGTCAGTTGAGGTTCTAAACAGAATATTTGATGACTCCATGCCCAATGGACTGCTTAAGGCAACTGGTATCTTCTACCTAGCAGGTAGGTATCCCCGTTGAGTCGCAAATTGTTATCCAAATTCACCCCCAGGGTTGATTTGATAACATACATCAGAATTCTCAAGTCCTAGGCAAATGGATGGATTCAGGGAAAAAATCATGTTTCTAAGGTCCCCCAAAATTTTTTCTAACTCTCCTGTCCAGGTTGAAAAGAGCAAGCTCTGAGAAAATGTGAAAAAGTTGCAGAAAATAAGCTTGGGCCAGAAAAAATTGTGAAAATTGGCTAAGTCCTAGTCCTCGCAGCAGTCGGGACATGAGGGACGTCTGGGTGCAAATCGGCCAAAAGGCCACTAGGCAGTCAGAGGGCAAAGGAACATCCAGGCCGTCGGGACGCGTGGGACGCTGGAAAGCCGGTTCGGCCGAAGGAGAAGAAAATCGACTAACTGCTCTGGGACATTTGGGACATGAAGACGCGAAGGGCGCGAACCGCCGGTTCGGCCGAAAAGGAGAACTTTCACACTAAGCAGTTGGGACATCTAGGCCACGAGGATGTGAAGGACGTGAAAAGGTGAAGCGAACGAGAGCAAACGAAGCCCATTTGGGTGGTTGGAAGAATTTGTCCCAGCATACCTGGGACGGTTGGAACAAAGGGACACGAAGGGGAACGCGGATACCGAAACGGGGAGCCTGGGACAATTGGGACAAAAGACGCAGATAGTCAAAGAAAGCCAATCAAGCAATGCCACATGTCATCGGCCAAATGAGGGACAAGGAAGCCCATTTTGGGTGGATCGGGAGTTTTTGTCCCAAATAGTTTGGGACATCCGGGACATGAAGACGCGAAGGGCGCGAAAAGCCGGCAGACCCACGGACCAATCAAATCACGACACGTGTCACAAGGGAGAAAGTCCAAAAGTCAAAGGGTGAGGTTTCAAGCACTGACCTGAGCCAATAAAAAGAGGACACGTGTCCAATGAAGTAGGGAAGGAGAGAGAATTATGCATCCAATCAGTGCTTGACACGTGTCATCCAGGTGGCAGAGCACGGGAAAGATTTTCAAAACACGTTTTCACCTGTTTTGTGCCCTAAATCTTCAGATCGACATATCTTTTGATTCAGAGCTCGGATTTGCACGTTCTTTATATCAACGGAAAGATTATGAAATTCTCTATGTGATTCTGGGGTTAATCTTGAATTTTGGTGTAGTCTAGAGAGAGAAAATTGAGAAATGGATCTGACACGTGTTCATGGCTAGAAGCGACATTTCAGCGACCAGTTTTAATGCAGAATGGGTCGCATTCTCCTGTAATTCAGTCAAAGTGACAGGGTATGGGTTTGTAAGGTCCCCCATGCCATTTTAATGCATCTGCAGTTGAGGAGGGATGGGCTCTCATGTTTTTGTACATTTTCTGTCCCCTGGGCTCGACCCATGCAATGTAAAAGCCAGATTTGGCTCATTTCTAAAGGGGGAACATTTTTTGGGCATAGCAGACTTCTTCTTTCACCTCCAGCAAGTGATTGATGCAAGGATCAGACCTCTCCAAGGATTGTAATAGTTTTCTTTTACCTCTCTGAGGGTGTAATGCATGTTTTGACATTGAAATGATAATGCAAGCTCTGTGAATGGGTTTCAATCCTCTGTTTGTATTATTTGCTTCATTTCAGATACTAAATTATACCTTATCAGTCTGTGTATGTTTTATGTTGTGAACTTTGGTCTGTGTCTATTTGCATGACAAATATGTTTCACCACTCCTTTTGGTGCATCACCATCTTTAGTTAGTTTCAATTTCTTGCACTTCTACCCCTGTCTCCTTGCAAGTTAGAGTAGGATTAGGATCTGAACCTCTGTAGTTGTGCAAGCATTAGATCTAAATATTTTCATATAAAAGGAAATTATACAAATCTAACTAATGACAGAATAATTTAACCGTAAAAGATATGTCTATGTATATTCCTAAATCTGATAGTTTATGGATAAACTACTAAACAGAATTTAAAGAACAATTATCTAATGTATCTAAAATTGACAACTAAACTAATAATGCAATTAAAACAAACAAAGCAACCGAGTATAGCTACTTGTCTGTGTAGTTTATAGATCTATTCTAAATAACTTGATAACTGATCTACTCTATTTGAAAGACTCTCGATCCTACCTCAGAAGTGAGGAATGAATCATAGTTTCTCAGAAACTATCAATCCTCACAGCTTCCCTGGTAATATCGAAAGTGAAACTAGCTGAAATGAAATGATTGACTACTTTATTTGATATGTTTTAACTAGAATTTTGAAAGCTTGAACCTGGATTTTGTAGAACAGTGGCAATTCGATGGTGTGTGTGGTTTTGTCCCCTCAGTGTGATCTCCTCATTCCTTCGTGCTCATCTACAAAAGTAGATATTGGAACAAAGGTATCTTAGGATATAGACTGAATACAATGCGAGTAGGAGAGGGATAGCGCAAGAGTACAGAGCTTGGCCTATGCAATTCCTAGCGGGATTTATTGCGAGTCATGCAACATAAAACGTCCAGAACCTGAAACTATCCTATTTGATGAGTAAAACCTGCAACTTTAATGGCTTCCTACTGAAAATTAAATTGTTCTACCTTAATGGATTGCATAAAGTAATGACAAAGCACTTTCACAAGATGGATATGTGGCTTTCTAATAGCAAAATAACACTAAGCATGTAATGAACAAAACTATGAATCCTAGACAAAATCGAAGACTAAGCTATTGAAATGAGAAATTAAGAGGAAAATTTGAGGGGCCATTTGCTTGAGCACAAGCCAACTATTTATATCATTTCCATTTACCCAAAGGTAAAACCCAAATTGATCTCTTAAATCATAAACAATACCAAAACACTATTCCATGGAACCAGAATCATTAATGCAAGCCAAAGGCAGTGAAAAAAATGGTAAATGTTGAAAATTTTATGTGATTCGGGTTAAAAGAGTATTTTGGAAAACACGTGAAGGACCGCTGCCCTGAGCAGGTGGTGGTTATAGGATAACCACCCTGTCAGGTGGCGAGCCACGAGACCGCCACCTAGTCAGGGTGGTGGTTTCGTAACTGAAGAGAAAAATGCAAAGAAAAGAGGGGAAACGAGAAAAACAAAGCACGCAAGGGTTAATCAGGGCATGTGGGATGTTAACACATACTTAGGGAGATTTTTTGAATGCCGAACACCTTGGGAGGAGACTTGTATCATCATTGGGGAATGTGTTACATTTTTCCAACGGTGCAAGACTCTACACTTTTGGGTACGCATACAAATACATATCATGCTTCTCTTAAGATGGCACCTTTTGAGGCACTTTACGGAAGGAAATGCAGAACCCCTATTAGTTGGGATAGCATTGAGGATAGAGAGGTAATTGGACCTGAAATCCTTACGGAAATGGAACAACAAGTTAAAATGATTCGTGAACGCTTGAAAGAAGCAACAGATAGGCAAAAGAGTTATGTTGACTTAAAGCGGGTTGACAGAAATTTGAACTTGGAGAAAAGTTTTTCTTCGGGTTAAACCGAAAAAGAGTTCCATAACTTTTGGCAAGGCTGCCAAGTTATCACCTCAATATGTGGGACCTTTTGAAATAGTTGAAGTAATCAACCCTATAGCTTATCATTTAGCACTACCACCTGCTTTGTCACAAATGCATGATGTTTTCCATATTTCCTTGCTTAAGAAATACATCTCAGATTTATCACATGTGTTAAATTAGAATTCCTTGCAGGTCCAAGACTTAAGAATAATCGTGGTTAAACCAACTCAAGTGCTGGAAACTCACCAATTGCATCTAAGAAATAGAGAAATAAGTCAATGTAAGGTCCAGTGGGACCAGTTTAACAAAGAGAGTGCAACTTGGGAAAATATGGAGGATATGAAAACTACTTTTCCATATCTGTTTGAACAAAATTGAATCTATTGACTAAAAAATTATATGAAATTATTCTTTAATGATGATAAGAAAGCCAGTTTTGGGAAAATATTTACTTGAATTGAATAAAAGGTTATTTATTACTGATTTCTGTAACTATGAGGTTTGGAAATACTAGACTTAGGATAAGAGAAGTGAATGAATTAACTATCCATGATGTAAATTGTTAAAAGAGGTAATCATCGGGATGATGATTCTTTTTAGGAGGGAAGCATGTAACACCCTTGACTATTGTTATTTTCCTCCTTTGCATTCAAGTGTTGATAGGTGATTTTCCTTATAAGGATATGATCTTTTGATTTTTGGAAATCATGCTTGGTATAGATAAATATTTTCTGCTCTTAAGATCCTATGGTCAAATTGGTGTGACTTCTCTGAATCCACTTTTCAGTTCTGGAAGGTAAATTTCATTCTAGTTTAAGAGTTGTAAACTTGTCTTTTGTCTGACTCATCTTTGGATCAATTTCAGTGATCTAAGGAATGTTTTAGCAATACTCTATGAAGTGAATGATGAAATCAACATTCCATGAGTCTAAGCTTCACGATGGACTGAAATTTGTTGTTGCAAGTTCTTTTACTTTTGTGTGAACGCACTTCCATTCAGCAGGATGTTGGCTTTGGTCCTGGAGGTTGACCATGACAGGTCATTACTGATAACAATGGGAATGCATCTATTCACAACACAAGAGAAAGATATCTGGGAACCTATTAAGGATTTACTTCCGAAATCCTAAGCTAGGTGAAAGTATTCCTACCTAAGCTATGTTACTTGATATAATTTTGTTGCTAACCTAAACTTGATACAAAGGGTTAGAAGGGTTGCTAAGTATTAAAACTTTAACCTAACACTACAAAGTTATTTGGTGATCTAACCTAGTTCTTTAAACTATAGTATTATTGGTTCACTCATTTGTGGGGTTATCTAACCTATTTGCTAAGAACTATGTTAGAGGTTAGTGGTTAGTGTTACATCCTAAGGTACTAATGTAAATCCTACCTAAGATCTAACCTAAGCAATCTAACCTATCCTAAACTAAAGGATGTGAATTAGAACTAAAAGGGGTCACATGTACAATGGTTTCTAAACATTTATGAAGGTGATAAGGTTTATTTATTTCCTACGGACTGCCAACTTTGGCAGAGGCTAATTTGGATGGTGGAGGCCTAGGTGGCAGTATTACTAGAAATGGAAATTCATGTTTTATTTGATTTGGAAGCTCGCCAGTTTAGCAGGTGGTGGAAAGGAAGATTGGGCAGAAATCATGAAATTAATGCAATTAATTGCCTTGTTCGACTGAGCTCAAACCACTTTGGTAGGTATGCCAAGCGGATTTTTGGTTGAGCTATTTCACTTGCATGCTTTCGATTTTCATTCTACTTACACTCTGGTTTTTCAAACCAGTAGTTAAAATGTATTACATGGCTATTTTTGTGGTTTCAAATCTATTTCTATTTCATGGAGAGTATATGAGGCAATGTGGAGGAAGTATTTTGTTGTTTTGGTCTTTCATGGAGAAGAAGGGAAGAAGTAGCTCAAGCTAAGAAGTCTTCTTCAATTTTTCGGTGACACTATTAGGCATGATAGGCCCTAACTATTAAAATCTCTTGCTTTCTTCTAAGTGTTTTCATTAAAACAACTTTTCTCTATTAAGATCTGTGCATTCATGCTTAGCTGATAAAATGATAGATGGGTTTGTAAGAAAACTTGTATTCTGTGTTTTTGGCTTGTGTGTTCCTAATTCCTCGTGGAATTTTTCTTCGCACTATCTTTTCATAAAGGAACCATGAATACTTAAACAAAAATGGTGACACTGGTTGCTTCTTCAGTGGTTTGAAATGTTTGTTGGGGTGAACTGGTCATGTCTTGTGAATTTGAACTGGTAAGAATTCAGTCTTATTAAACTTGTATGCAAGTATTAGCTTCAGTTGAACTAAGAAAAGAGAACTCAGTAACTAAGATTCTCAGGTTTGTTAGCATATGTTTTGATCCATAGATAAATAGGCTATGAATATAACCGTATAGGATCTGGGAATTGCATTCTTCTTGAGAAAAATCGTTGACTGTTAACAGGTTTCACGTGCACTTTAGGTAAACCTGTATATGTCTTGTTGTTTTGTATTTTACCTTGTGGAACTTTGATGGTAGCAAAGTTCACATGCATGGATAAACCATATATAGTTGGTTTATGTGTTTCTCCTTGCGAAAACATGGTCTGTTATGGAAACTTGTATGCTGTGAAAAGAAATATAGGGTTTTGTTTTTATTTCATGCTGCGAAACTTGATTGATTTTGGGACTTGTGTTGTTATCATTTTGGATAACTTGACCAGTAACTCAAGTCGCTTTGGCATGGTGCTTGTGGAATCTTGTTCTTTTGACCATGCTAATGGTATTTTGAGATTATTGTAAACCCGACTTGAGAGTCGTCCTTTTTGAGCTTTGTCTAAGCATCTTACATTCTTTTTGTTCGAAATAAGGTTGATAGGATGTTAATGGAAAATGGAAGCATTTCTCCTTATTTTGAACTGTATGTAAATACTTTTCACTGCTCTTGGTCTAGCCTTACAGTGCAGGCATATTATATAGTGGTGGTTGTGTTATTGATATTCTTCACTGTACTCACCATTTTTTTACTTGTTAGAAACCTTAACCTTGTGTTGGTTCAGGTATTATGGTATTTTGATCTTTTAATACACTTTTAAGGGGACATATAGTTACCCTAATTTGGTTACATACATTTGAATGGTCTTGATTCTTCAACGATGTTTATATTTGGCATTGTGCTAGAATTGTAAACCATTCCTGGACTGTACATATTATTCTTTGATGTTCGATATTGTCTTTTGATTGGATAACCATTGGCATACCATTAAGATGGTTCCACCTTTCCAAACTATTGGGAAGTCTTAAGTGTTAACCATTACTCAGATTCCTACTTCTTGTTGGGTCTAATAAGGGTATATCATGTCTTGGAAGATTGATTGTGGTCTTAAACTAGTTTCAAATGTGTCGAACTGCACTGTTGAATTTATAGGATTCTATAAGTAGACATTGATAGCATGATTACTTCTTATCTATGGCTGTTCTGAACCAATGGGAGAATGTTTGGTTTTTAAGGAAATATTCTGTGAAGCTCAATGATTCGTGAACTTGTATGAGCTTGACTGTTTTATTATCTCTAACGGAAAGTAGAAATTTATGCTTTTGAATGAGATGATTTAGAAAGGAAGTTAGTTTTGGTACTCTATCTCTTTCTTTGGAATGGTCATTGTTCTCCTTTCTTGAAACTCCTAAATGAACTTAAACTGTATGAATGTTAGAAGGTAAAACTATTCTATTGTACATTGAAGGAAATTATTTGAGTTTGGGTTCATATTTTGGAAGACTCCTTCTATAATGCAGTTGGGTTAAGTACATTGATTAGAACCTCATGTTTCCTATTCTTAGAGAAATGAGAAAACAACGTTATCAATCTTATATACTTTTCATTTACTGATGTGATGTGGAATGAGATTAGAGTTAGATTGGCAAACGAAATGGTAACTTATAGACAATTTCCAATTCATCACTTCTCCTTGGATTTATTTCTTTTGGATCTATTGCTAAATATATTATATTGTTTTGTCTTAAAGTAGAATTACTTTAAAGGAATAGTTTAAATCATGGCCTACTCCGGTTTTGGCCTTGCTGATGATTATGTACTATGGCAATGGAACTCTATCTTTTCCTCTTTACTTGAAAGATTATGCTGTAAACATTTATGAATCTTATAGTAAAGATATGTGTTGTACTTTATTGAAAACTTGGAAACAATGATATATTATGTTTTGTTGTTTGGTAAAGATATTTGATGAAATCAATTATACTTTAATTTATAGGACATGTATTATAGTTTATATCCTGTTCCTCCTTGTGTTAAAATCTGTTTTGTGTTGCTCTTCTTTTTATTGATATTACTTATGCTTGGGAGTATGAATGACTGGTTGTTCATTAAAACAGGGTTGTTTTATTGAAACAATTAGTGGAATGCACTTCATTTTAAGGCTTAGTTCTTATCATTCTCGGATTCGTTGAATCGGCCCGTGCTAGCAATTTTACAGATGGAATTCGACGTGATAAGAGAAGGCAAAAACTTGTACAATGCATTGGTTGAAGTATGTTGATTTTCAACAATTCTGATTTGTTCTTAAGCTGTATTGAAAAATAAAGTTACCTTCTTTTGAATAAAGGGTGCTTTCTTGCAATATGTTTGTAATGCATAAGTCGTAAATGTATAAGTTTGAAAATGAATTGAAATATGGAAATTTACTTGTATAAATTGTGTAAATTATCCTGTTTTGAGGATAATCTTCTTGTTATCTATATGATTGGATGTGTATTCTTGATGGTATTATAAAAAGGAATTTAGAGGAATTTCCTAAGTAAGCTACAGATAAATAAGTGGTTGAATACAACATTCCTATTTAAGTATTTCATTATATCATGTGATGTGAAGCAAAACTATAATAAAAATTATTGTAATTATAAATGACATTATAGGGTATGTTAAGCCCTAGAATGTAACTATGAAGAGGAAGGTATGATGGTTAATCATTAAGACTTAAGAATAATAAGTCTGACATGTTTCAACCTAGTAGGCTGTTGCACTTCCTTAATTAGTTAAGTTAATTAGAATAAAGGAACATAAGTTGTTGCTATTCTATTTTTGGATAACGGGTTGTTAGGTCAAATCTGTCGAATCTGGAAGCAATCTTAAGTTAATTAAAGTTCTTAAGATTATATGAACCTGCAATGTAAAAAGAACTTAAAGAGTGTTGAACTTGGAGTTGGTTAGGTTGCCGTATTTTGTCGTCTTATAACCCAAATTTAACTTAACGTGAGTAAATTCTTGGAGGTATGTACATCTTCACGAGGTTGTTCCATAGGATGTTGACACATGTCAACTACAAGGTTGTACCTCCGAGAAGATTAGGATCTTCTCGAGGATACAAAAATGTAGTTAACATGTGGCAACACCCTTCTACATTGATCGTCAAGATCTACACACCTTTGAACTTGACCAAGATTTTCCTCCAAGGCTGGTTAGTATCATAGCTAGGATATGAAGTAGCCCTTTAGGACTCAGGGTACCTTGGCACACAGGGTTAACCTAGGTTGACCCAGTATGCCAATTTACCCTAAGTCTTTATGAGCCTTTTTATATCATGACCTATGTTGTTAACCTAAACTAGAGTTAAACCTTGAGTGAGGGGACTGACTGAAGTTAGTATAAGACATTCTAGATAACAGTGGAGTGGGGTGAAGGATGTATTCTAGTTTGATAAGTATGTCGTCAAGGAATAAGTAATACGAATAATATGTAAGAAATATTTGGCCAAAGTATCACAAGCTGAAAATTTAGTTGTCTTATGTCACCTATTCTAAGGTTCGTGATGCCGATGAATATTGGTAACAAATATTTAGTTAGGTTCCTTAGGCAGATCACTCAGAACCCAGAACAGGGTAAGAGAACTAAGTACATGAATTATTTAGAAGAATACTCAAAACTCAATGTTACCCATGAATAGATCGGTAGTTATAGAGTCATGGAATGAATAGATCGGTTGCTCACCGAGTCATTGCAGCTACATATGGTTATCTGTTATATGAATGGTTGTTATGAAATGTGTGTTCTAAATTATGTATTTAGAATAGAGAACATTAATCATGCAAAAAAAAAAATTCCTTGTTTCTAAAGTCTTAAAATTGGGAATGTTACATCTTGGTATCAGAGTTGAAGGTTGCAGCTCTTGGACCTATTGTGTCCATAATATGATAAAACTTGAATTTTCTTGTAACATAAAATGGTTAAGACAAGAGGAAACATTGTGAATAATGCTCCACCTAAGGAAGCAGAGAGCAACAACCCAAAACTTGATGAGATCCTTGATGCCCTGTTGGACACAAGAGATCGTTTAATTTTCTCGAGAAACAAGTGATGGGTAATGAGGAGGAAGAAGAAGCTGGTAATAATAATCAGCCACCTCTTGAGGACAACCCCAATATGGGTGTTGATAATAACAATGTTAATGTGCCTGACCAGCCAAAAAACAAAAAGGCTAGGTTGGATGTTGAACTCACTAATGATATAAAAAGGATAAGTCCACCTAAGTTTGATGGCACCACATTAGGTGATGGAGCTAAGAATTGGCTCAGTGAGATGGAGAAGTACTTTGCAATAAGGAACTTCTCAGAAGAGACCAAAGCTATTTGGGGAGCATATCAGCTTTCCCATGAAGCATCTTCATGGTGGGACAGTGGAAGGATGAGCTGAACATTGATGAAACTAACATCACTTGGGATCAATTTAAAGGTTATTTTAGGCAACGATGGCTGCCACAACTTTATTATGATAAGAAAATGACTGAATTTCAGAACTTAGCTCAAGGGAAGTTAACTGTAACTGAGTATTGGGAATGGTTTACAAAACTACTCAAGTATGTACCTCAAAGTATTAGACTGATGAGAAGTTCAGATTATGGAAATTCATCATGGGTTTGAATCCCATCATTGGGGGAGAGGTTGATGTTCACATCCCAACCACTATGGAAGGGGTTGTTGAGAAAGCCATAAGGCAGGAACAGAAGTTAAAGGCTATTTTTTCTCACAAAGAAGAAGTACAAAAGAAAGTTTCAAACTCTTCTTCAACTTCTCTTGCACCTAAGAAAGGACCATGGAAAAATTTTGGTAATAAAAGTAAGTTTCCAACAAAAATAATAAGAAAACAAGCAACGAATAAGACTGCTGGTAATACATGGAACAATTTTGCCAGAAATAATAATAACGGGTGAAAACCCTATGGAGGTCAGAATGATAACTTCAAGACTGGAAATAATTCTGAGCCCAAAAAGGGACTGGTAGGAGGCTGTTATAACTATGGCAAAGATCATTACGTGAATCAATGTCCTTTGAAGAAGGATGATCGTAATCAGCAACACAAGATACATGCTGCAGTAGCTGACAAGCAAGCTGAAAAGCAAGTTACACCTATAGAAGTTCCTGGTAAGTTATTTGGCATACCTGTAACTATTATTTTTGATACTGGAGAAACTAAATGTTTTATTTCTAGTAAACTCACTTCAAAAATTAAAAGAAAAATGGGAAAAATGGATAAATCATGGACTGTACATTATGGTAATAATTTTGTTCATACAGTTAGTATGTGTCTTTTTGGGGCAGTCCTTGACTTACCTAGGTTTTCCACTGAAGTTGATCTCTATGTAGCACCTTTGGGATCTTATGATATAGTCATAGGTGTAAATTTGCTAGCAGAGCATAAAGAAAAGGTAGATTGTTTTGAAAAACATATTAGTTGTTTGGATGATCTGTAGAAAACAACAGAGATTCAAGGTGTAAAATGAGAAATTTCAGTTAGGAAATTTTCAGCTATGCAACTTAAAAAGGCCATGAATAAGGGTTGTACCTTATATACTAACTTGGTTCACACATTCGAGTACCAAAGTACCATGCAACCATTGATGAGGCATTGCAGCTATTAAGCACCTCACTTTGGGGATTGTGCCATGGTGGAAGATAGATTAATAAACTTACTTGTTGGGCCTAACTTATAAGTGCAATCGAAGAGGAGGAACCAGAAGACATATAATTCGAGTGTGCATGTGCTGAAAAGGAGAAAGGAAAGATGGTATACGTTATTGACGGAGAGGAGATGGAGAGCCTTAATGTCGACAATTAAGTTGGGATGGACAAGGTAGTTGATAGTGTGGATGCATGTGCGCGTGCATATCATGATCCACTCAAAACCAAGAATGTTAACATCAGCTCGGAGAAGTGTCCTAAGGAAGCTATCATTGGGGACTACTTGTCGACAGGAAGTATCAAATATCATCGATCTCTTGCGTGAATTTGAGGATTTATTCCCACACTGATACCATGAGTTCAAACATGTCCACCATTTATTGGGGAAATGAGGATAAAGTTGAAAGATTGTGCATTCCCAAATAAGAAGAGGCCTTACTGGTGATTAATCCCAACATGCACGTAAGGGTTAAAGAAGAACTAGAAAAAATGATAGCATCCGATATCATTGAAGCCGTGGAGAAATCAGAATGGATAAATCCAATGGTGATAAACATCAAAAAGGATGGGTGGATTAGTATATGTGTGGATTACAGGGAGTTGAACACTTTGTTTGTATCATAGATCCTTTTCCCACACCCTTCACTAGAGAGATTTTGGAAGGAGTTCTGGGTGTGAAGTCTATTCCTTTATGGATGGATTCTCGGGATATCACCAAGTAAGGATTACCAAGGAAGACCAAGAAAAAAACTTTCACCACCGAGTGGGAAGCTTTGCATACATGGTCATGCCCTTTGGATTGAGGAATGTGCTCACTTTGTATTTTCATGCATAGTGGTAAAAGAATTTGACACTCTAAAAGAAAGGCTTATCACCGCACCTATTCTATGATTCCCATCATGGGATAAACCTTTCCATGTCCATGTGGATGCCTCTAGTATAGCAATGGGAGCCATTCTTGCTCAACCAGGAGAGGGGATTGTTGATCATCCCTTGTGTTTTGCAAGTAGAAAGTTGACACCAATAGAATAGAATTATACAACGATCGAGCGATGAGGCATTTTTAATGATCTACGTGCTCCAAAAATTTAGACAATATCTACTGGTGACTCCCTTCATATTCTACACTAACCATATGGCCTTGAAGTATCTAGTAAACAAAGTAGTGTTGCAAGGGCACATATGTCATTGGGTACTTTTATTTCAGGAATTTGAATTCAAAGTGGTGGTAAAACTAGGAAAGAACAATTGTGGGCTGGATCATTTATCAAGGATTGATTCAGGAGAGGACATGCAAAGTATTAAGGAAACCATGTCGGACGCGCAACTATTCAGGTTGTGGTGCGCACCCTCAGAGTTAGAAGACATTGTTGTTTTTCTCAAGGAAGGTATGGCACCCAAAGGGATGAATGCACTAGAAAGAAAAAGGTTAGCCATACACGCCATGCCCTTCATGTTGATCAATGGGGATTTGTATAAAATGGGTCGTGATGAGGTTTTGCACTAGTGTGTATTAGAACATGAACACGTGGCCATAATAGAAGAAGCCCATGGTGGGATTGTTGGGGGACACTATGTGGGGAATGCAACTACGCACAAGATCCTAGTTACCAAACTATGGTGGGAGATGATTGACCAGGATTACATTGAGTTTTGTAAGGATTATGACCACTTCCAATGCCTTGGCAAACCTGGAAGAAGGGATGAGATGCCCTTGCGCCCCATCGCCAGTGTGGAACCTTCGAGAAATGGGCAATAGATTTTTTCAGACCAATCTCACCGGATGCCCGAAGAACTAACTCGTGGTATATCATTCCTTGTACTGATTATTTGACAAGGTAGGCAGAGGCCACTCCCACTAAGGATTACACCATAGACACGGCTACCATATTTTTGTGGGAAAACATTATCAATAGGTATGGGTGCCCATTAAGTTTAACAATTGATATGGGCACTCACTTCTTAAATGAAACCATCAGGATTCTATTGGTAGAATTCATGGTAGCCCATCACAAGACTACCCCTTATCACCCTTAGGAAAATGGGACTGCAGAGGCATTCAACAAAATCCTTAGTCACACATTGACTAAGATATGTGACGTCAGTAGGCAGGATTGGGATGATAAGGTGTCAACAGTTCTTTGGGCATACAAAAAAACATATAAAAGATTTAATAAGGCCACACCATTTTAATTGGTGTTTTACATGGAAGCATTTTTTCTAGTCAAATTCATACTACCATCTCTGCATATAGCATGTGCAGGAGTTGGACAATGAGCAAGAGCTAGAAGAAAGAATAGATGAATTGATGAAGTTGGATGAAAGGCACTCACTAGCAAGATGGAGCCAAACAACTAAGAAGGAAAAGAAAAAGGCATGGCATGACTACCATATTAAGAAAAAATAGTTTGAGGTTAGCCAAACAGTATTGCTATATGATTCAAAATTTCTATGCCATCCTAGAAAGTTGAAGGTGCATTGGTTAGGTCCTTATGTAATTTCATACATACTTGATTCAGGTGTATGCCAATTACAAGTGTTGGATGGAACAAAATTACCTGGACACTTCAATGGGAGTAGCCTAAAGCCCTACTATAAATAATGCTTCTTGGTGTTTGTAAATAAGGTAGTTTTTCCAATTAGTTTAGAGTTTCCTTTTATGCTTTTCATTTCTTGTATTTCCCTTTCGCGTTGTTTTGTTTTTCACCTTGGGCACCGGTAACCTTATTACTTTTTGACTTATGAATGCATAGAGGACCGCACATTGTTTTAGTGTGGGGTGAGATGATGAAGAGAAACTTGGAGTTATTCTGCTAGGAGGATTTGGGTTGGTGGCAAAATAAGGTTACATTGGAAATCCACGTACAAATGACAAAAAGTGTAAAAACATGAGGTAGGCGAAAGCAAGAATCATGAGGATAGAAGAGGTGCCTTTAGTGTTGGTAACACATGTGCAAGAGTCTTCTATCAAGATGGATTGTTTACATGCCAGAAGGTTGGAAACATTTTCTCACAAGGATTGGGCACATGTGGAAACATTTTCGTGCAAGGATTGAGTGTGGATGGAAATTTTTTTGTACAACGATTGGGTGTGTAAGGAGAAGCATTGAATTTTGGTGTTGTTTGAACATTGCATTAAACATTATTGTACGGTGGTAGGTAGCCTAGCCTTAAATGTGTAAAACTAGGAAAAGCTATAAATACAAGAATGGGAATTTTATTATTTTACTTCGTGAACACAAGAAGAGTGATTTTCTTTCAAGAGCTAGGGTTTTGAGAATTGACTTGTGCGAAGGAAAATCCAAAAACTTAAGCGCAATCGGTCCGTTAGATCAACAAACTATATAAGAAGTGATTCATAGGTGTGAGGAACATTGTGAAGAAGCATCGTGATCGAAGATTAAAAATAAGAGAGTAGGGTTTGTGTTTTAGGGCACGGGTGTGCGAAGAAAACATTCAAAAAAACTTGCAAGATAACTTGGGAATGAAAGCAAAGGGTGCAATGATGGCCACGAAACTAGTTGGTAAACCTACAAAACAATTCAAGAAGGGAAAGGGTAAAGGAAAAGGATAGAAGAAATAAGAAGAAATACCCATGGACAAAAATGAGGAATGGTACTCATAAATGCAATACCCGGATGGGGTTTTGCTAGGGCAAGATTGGGAGTCCCACATAAGACAGATGACCATGATTGACTACAATCACCGGTCAAGCAAAATCGCGAAGGAAATGGTGTTGGCACTAGTGTGCCCCACAAATAAATGAACACCATACGGGTTGCCAATCTATAGCGACGTGGTCAAGGTGAAAATGGAGAAGGCAGGGCTTCTCTAACTTTTTGAGTTGCCATATTTTAGGAAGATCGAGCGCTTGTACCAATGTTTGATGACATGCATACACAAATACTTCTTCTTCTTTGCAAGGCATAGAATGCGCATAACTCCCCAACTAATTTCACACTTCACAAGCCTAAACTGTAAAGGGGACGCGCTCATAGATGACCTCCTAGACAAGGAGGCAATAAGAGAAACCATAACATCCCAGGAATTGAAGAAGGGATCAAGGTACTACGATGTCTTAGATATCGTGATTCGGTGATGAAGATGTCTCGCACACCTTATCTCCAAGCTGAATGGACAAGAGAGGTGGACCCAAGTGAGCAAGCCCTACTTGAATGTCTGCAAGAAGGTCGCGGAAGACACCGTATACAACATCTCCCAATACATAGTAGATGAAATCATAAGCAACACAGAGAAGGGAGGAAAGATCTTATTTGGAAACATTCTATTGACAATTGTGTTCTTAGAAATCATGGTGTTAGATGCATCCCACAAGTTTGTGTGGGAGTACCCGTGGAAGTTCCTCGCCACAGAGAGATTTCAGAAATACACATGTGAATCAATGACAGGGGTACACAAGGCATGCTTAGAAAAATGGTATAAGCACCTTAGGAATGCATTTAGAGCTGAATGGTAGATCCTTGAATAACTCCCCACAACGACCAAAGGAGAAGTAGATTTTGTAGTCTACCAAGATTTCGCATTGGCGGTGTTCATTTTGGTGGATGGCGATTAGTCCATAGTGAAAACTCCCATTCTCGTTTATTGCCCAATTTTTACAAGCGGGAGTAAATAGATACAAGGAGTCAAAGAAATTGGACCTTGAGTTGTCCACCCTTGATAGAGAGCACAGGGAAATGAGGAAGAAGTTGGTTTACTTAGAGAAGCATATGTATGTTGAAAGGTATGTGTCGCATGATGTGTACATTGTAAGGCCTTTGGCCTTACCTATTCTTTGGCAGCAATTCCACAAGGATTTACCTATGCATAAGGCCAAATTTCAAAAGGGCACGTACACGGGAAGGATGAGATATCCATTCCGCATAACCTTGTTGGTAGAAAGAAGCCCTCGCTAAATCGCAAGGAGAGGGAAGAGAAAGAGAAACAAATGGCGGTGGAAAAGTAAAACATAGATACCACGGGACCAAGTACCTACATCTAGAAGAAGAAGAGAATGGTGGTAAGGGAGAAGACCCTAGAGCCTATGAAGCCACCATCCCCTGAGGAACCCTTAGATGAAGAGAAGACCACATCCCCGACCCTAGAGTTTTCAGCAAAGGAAGAAGAAAAGGGGATGGAAGAACTAGAGTCTGAAGATACATACGACCCAAACACCTATATAGGTGAAAAGGATGATGATGAAGGGGAAGAGATGGAGGTGGATCAGAGCCAATTGATGTCCAGGATTCAGGGGAAGATGCGAAGATGCAAATGATTCTTTCATCTTTGTAAGGAGGAAGGGTGCCCAAGGGACGAAAGCACGTAGAGTGAAGAAAGGAGTGAGGGGAAAATTACCAAGGAGAAAGATATGCCCAAGCTCACTCGGGAGGAGGTGGATGAGAGAGTGATAAGGGAGGCGTAAAAGATAATTAATACCTTGGTCGACGAGGAGTTGGAGTGTAGGGCGAACTCATGCTCGTAGAATTCAAGGAAGAGCAAAGTGAGAAGAGTGTGGGTAGCACAAAAGGCCTAACTCTTTCAAGAACTATTCCAAAAGGCGTGTGCATGGGAAATAAAAGTGTGGAAGGGGAAGAATAACGATGGGATATGTTGATGACACCAATAAAGTTTTTCACATGCATTTCAGAGTACCGTGCCCAATAAGGAGCTCACTGCCATGGATTCCTTTCATTGTGAGGGTGGATACTTGCGCTTAAGGAAGATGTTATCATGGGCATTCAACTCCCACCTAAATGAGCCTAAGTTCGAGGTTAATCAAGGACCGGTACTAGCATTATCTCGAGGGAAAGGGGGATAACCCCATTATAAACATGAAACAACTATCGGATGAGCAAGTGTGCAACATGCCCAACAAAGTCTCTATCAAAATTGAGACTAGGATCTTCTATAGAAATGATAGGGTTAAAGTCTTAGAGGACCTATTGGAGAAGAGGAAGGAAGAAGTAGTTAAGCTAACAAAGGACCTCAGCCTTGAGAAACTAATCAGTGCTCAACTATAGAGGGAGCTTCAGGAGGAAAAGGCCAGGGTACATGAAGTTTCCAAGAAGGTGGAGCTCATCTCCCAAGCTATTATCACAAAGCACCTAGACCTTAACCCTCCCGCATAAAAGTATGGATCCTCCCTGGAATGTCTAGAGGACTTGACTCGAATCCTCACCATGGAAAGGTAGCCTTTGGCCTTGGAGTCGGTAGAGGAGGTAGCTACACACTTGGAGAAGGAGGACAAATTGAAAGTCATCATGCTCATGGCTAAATACAACAAGGTGCTTGCTAATGTGAAGATAGCCTGCACAAACCATGGGGTTCATCTATGACCATTGCACAGATCATGATAAGGTGACAAGCATGCTACTTGTCAGCATTGAGGCTGACCTAAAAGACTTCAAAGAAAATAATAAGGGCAATAGAGCCGAGTGAGAAAAGATCCTAGCTGAAGTGGAAAAGAATTTCAAGCTATTGAGATCCCGTGGGTCTCAATCAAAAACACCAAGCTAAAATAGCTCTACAAGGTCATTACGAGGAAGATACATTCCCGGAAGATTATGCAAAGGAATTGGAGTCTATGGTGGAGACCATTAATAAAAAAGGGGAAGGGTTAACCTTTGATGAGGTGAGCACATTGGTTGGTGACCTCTGCACAAGAGTGCAGGATGAAGTCATGCTTGGAATATCTTTGGAGGCGACCTACAAAGAAAACGTTTCCCCTTCTTCTTCTTTAGGCATTTTTCCTTCTATTCTTTTTCTCCCCCATTCTTTATTCTTTCCCTCCATTCTTTTCCAAGTCAAGGCCTTGCATTTTTGTACTGCATTCTTTGAAAAGGTTTCGAGGGCCTGAACAGTGAGTGTGTGGGTAATGTTGGGACCCTATTGTAGTTGCCAAATCTTAAAGGCACATAGGTGTGCATGGATGAAGGAGTGCACATGTGAAGGCACGCAAGGAAGAATTCAAAAAGGGTTCTTAGAGAACTAAGGACGCACGCCCGTGAAGCACAATTCAAGACTTAGTTGTTTTCAGCCTTTTAGATAGAACACATGAAGAACGTGTTCTGTTTGGATAAGGTTCCAGCCTGGCAACAGGGTGTCCTGGAAGGAATATACCTTGTGATAGGAAGATCCAAAAAGCTAATCATGACATGGAGAGGCATGCACCTAGGGTGACCCACACCTTGACACTTGGGGCCAAATTTGAGGTTGTAGAGGAGTTTGTTAGAGCTCAGATGCCTATTTATATGTGCACCCTTGGAAAAGAAAGAGAGACACAAGTGAGGTAGCGGAGCTCTGTAGAATTACTACAAGAACTATGGGATAAAATGGGTAGATGATTATAGGAAGAATGTAATGAGGGAATGGGGAATGAAAATTTTATTTTGTGAGCATTCATGTATGGATCCAAATATGGCACATGACTACGGTCTCCCTTCTATAATATTTTATAAGTAATGCTATGAATGAACATGATAAGGTTACCATGACAATTGTATTAAGATCCTTTCTTTGTATTACCTACATGTTTCTACTATGCTTTTGATCTTATATAATCATGAACCTCATTTGAATGTTAAGTCTATTTTGGGTTTTACAACTTCCTAGTTCTATTAATTTTGTTGCGCTTTGCTTTTGTTATGACTGAAGGGGTATAGAATCCATTCTGAGCTCTACAGATTTTTCATTTATTTTAAATCACTAAGTTGAGATCATGAAGTATGCCTTCCACTAAAATTACATAAAAGAGAGACTTGGCTCCCTCTCGCGCGCCTCGGGTGAGCACCCAGTGCCCGCTGGGTGATAGGCTGGTGCACATGAGGTTCCCTTGTTCTTGGTGGGTGAAAAAATGACTACAATAATCATTTTCCGGTGGAGGAACACATCGACACTTGGCACATGATCTGCTCGGAGAGAGAATTTCGGTGGTGGATGATGGTCCTATTTAAAGAAGTGCAAAGGTGAGCAAAGAAAGAGAAGGAGAGTAACGAAGTCTTTGGATAAATATTAGGAAATGCTAATGGTTTAGAATTCATGGTGTTAGGGTTTAGAGTACTTAGTGCTAGAGGGTTGTAAGGGATACCATTAAGTATATGTATATGTATTGGGATCTGTAAAACAAGATATAATGGGGAAAAGAATAGTTAGGATATTTGATCAGTTAGGTTTGCAGGAGTCTAGTCTCTGTCATTTGATGTATATGGTTTGAGATGACCCTTTTAAATGAAAAATGTCTACCATAACTTTGTTAAATCAATATACATGGGTCTATTCTATTAAAATTTCTTATGGGTGTAAACCCTCATGTTATTTGGATTATCATGATTAAGATATGGATTCTTGTACTTCTTAAAATGTTTATTAGCTTTTGTAATGCATTAATGTGTAGATTTGTTAGTTATATCTTCGCCTTTTAAAGTAGATGAATGAACTTCTATTTCTACAATATACGGGAAATGATATGTAGAAATAATGTATTCTAAGTTATAACTACTCAACACTTTACTCCACCCTGTGATCAACAACACGAATCTAGGTCATATCAGAATCATGAAGGCTGGTAGAACACTCTTGTAAATCTCACATAAATGAGGGATCACCACTGTGCATGCCTCGAGTGAGAACCCAATATATTTTGGATGATAGGCTGATAGGTTTAGGGTTAGAAAGAAGTATTGAGGGTAAAATAGTGACTGCATCTTGGTTTCATTTTTGGGACCTCTTTTGAAGCTATTATGAGATAAATGTGTGATGACAGAGCACTTAACCTTGGATAATGTTGAATAATGGCTCAAAAACATGGAGTATAAGTTTTCTCAAATATTTAACACTTGATCTAAATTTGATGCACATAAATGGGTAGAGGATCACCTGTACCATGAGTTATATGAGACCCTTTTCTATTGTTTTTCATTAGAGTTGTATGAATTGCTATCAGCATATGTATTAATGATAAGTTGGTAGTATAGACCTCATATTTAGATTTAGGAGGAATATCGGTGGTTGTGTGATCTTTGATATGACCTGAAACAATGTTGTTGATCACAAGTGCAAAGAGAGTGTTGAGTAGTTATACCTTAGAATACATTATTTCTACTTATTATTTCCTATAGATTGTTGAGTTTGAGTTCTTGAGGGAGCCTAAAGGATCATATTTACATGATATTCCACTTTGGATATCAAGATCTTGGTCATCACTTTCAGTTTGGAAGCCTTTCATATATGGTCAAACTCCTACTAGGTGTAGGGCATAGAAGATGGCATGGTAAAGGATGACATACCTTGTGGCGGAAATGGAAAAAGAGGAGAGGCAGATCAAGTATAATGAAGCTTGGGAAAGGGATTTAGAAAGATAATCGAAGCCGCAGGAGTGATGGATTTATGGAGGTAGATATTATGGGAAGGATTTGAGGTTTACGTGAAGGATCGGAACATGAGAAGTCTAAGTTACCCCATGTGGCAAGCGTGGAAGACAAATCCCCTCAGATTTTGGAGATATCTCATCATATGAAGAAAGGAGAAGATTCATATGCATACATCTTAATCCACATGGCGACTAGACCCTTGCACTTATTTTTCGAGTTCTTGAGATAATCTTTGATAATCTGTTGGTATTGGTATTCATAGTCAAGTGACACTTAGGAGGAATTATTTTTCATTTGGTACATTTATGGTTGCACGGTCTTTTCCTGTGTTTGGTGATATTTTTCTAGCATAACATTTGAGAAATGTGTGGGATCACAAGGTTTGAATATCACATCTACAAATGACATGGGAAACACATCTAGGAGTGGTTTGGTATCACAGACTATTGATGCACAATTTAGCATGATGGTGGGTTCATAGGGTGCAACTATGTTAGGTGCCTTACCTATGATAGAAGGAGGATCTAGTGGATCTAGAGGGATTGAGACTAGTAGATCTATTGGGTCTAGTGGTGGAGGTAACCTTGGAGGGAATCAAGGTATTGGATCTGGAAGACAAGGTCCACAACACCATCAATAGGTGTTTTATGTGATGTCATTCCACTTACCTGATTACAAGGGCATTGAGAATGTTGTGGAACATGTACACAAGTTTGAATTACTATGCAAGGACATGTGCATAACTAGTACAGGAAGTATAACCCACACCAAACAATGTTTGATTACATTACGTTGGGTAATGCCTTTTGGAAGAGTTCCACATACTTGATTTTAAAAAGAAAAGCATCATCATGTTGAAGTAATTAAGCAAGAAATGATGGAGAGTGTACGGGAGTATACATTTTTTCAAGACTCTCCTATCCAAGTTATCTTATGATATTCACCCTTCAAAGATGCTTAATGGTTCATTAAAGGAATAATCACATTATTGAGGAGGGAAATTTCACTTATCCACGTGAGGCCATGGAGGTCTCCTTGTATGATGAGGAACTAGGAAGCATTGATATATGAGTTATTTTGTTCCTAGAAGCCCAAATTGCTGCAATGGTAAAGCAGCTAGAGAAATTGTGTGCAAACTCGGCTCACGAGACTTATAAAGGTTATGGTGTACAGATTATGAGATAGAAAGGAATACGAAGAAAATTCTCCTTGAAGATCAATACGTATGATGATGGTATATCATGCGATATCTTCCACATAGATCATGATGTAAGTAGGTGTCTCTTTGCTGTACCATGTGATCTATATGAATGTGTTTTGTTATTGAAAATTTTTCACCTCTACTATTTATGAAACCAAGGATTTTATATTGATTTCCCAAATACATGATTTCATTGATATTTTTGTATGCCAAACTAGTATTGTGAATAGCTCTAAGGATGATGTTCATCATTATGAAGAGCATGTGGATGGAGGAGGTTAAGAAGGAGGATTTAGAGGTCATGGAAACCATGGAGGTGAAATAAGTGAATTCCACGTGGGAGTTATTAAAGCGTGGGTCTAGAGAACACTATAAGTGTAAATTCACCGATCATTCTATAATGCTCTTGGTGTGGGAAAAATAACAAATATCAAGAATTATAAAAATTATTTAAGCATATGAGCTAGAAGTAATGAAAGGATAAGGATGCTAGGATGGTGAGTGTAAAGTATGTTGATCAATAGTGGATGCCAAGAATGGCACGAGAGTCGAGTTAGAACCTGACTTGGTGATGACGAGAGATGAGGCTGCACACGCTGGGAAATACCAAAGTAGAGACCACTGATTACAAGAGAATAAGTGGTATATGGGAAGTATTTGGACCCTGTCCATCATAAGGAAGTCTATCAAGAGACCATGGAAGTAATCAAAAGTCTTCAATGGTAAATTTAGAGTCTAAAAGAGAAATCTTGGAGGTTAGAGCAAAAGACAGTGTTGAAGTCCCTCATGAAGATATAGATGATGTCAGAGAGGTGTGTAAGATGTTGCACCAAGATAATTTCATCCCTTTGTTAGGATAATGGTTGGAGCAGAGCGTGAGTGACAGTGTCTTACACACTAACCTTCCTCCTCACAAATCATGAATATGATAAGGAAATTACCTTGAATGTAGTTAATTGATAGCTCCTACGTAATATTTTGTTTGACACGGGAACGGAAGTTGATGTTCTCACCCGGATGCATGGAATCAAATTGGAAGGCCCCCATTAAAACCATCTAAAAATGTGTTTTATTTGGATAATAAGACAAAGGTAATGCCCATTGTTATTTTAAAGGATGTCTTATCACCATCCAAGGGGAAAAATTCATTAGATACTTCAAATTATTAGTGCTTACTAAAGGCACAACTTTCCAAAGTGTTACATGGACGCCCTTGATGCTATAAGAACAATTTTGAATTACATTTCAATAAGGGGTATATAAGTTTTAAGAATAAGTAGGAATATGTTATCATTCCTTTGATGGATGGGAAGTCAACGCTCTATATTGATCCCTCGAGAGAAGAAGACCTAGAGACCAGATGTAACCTATGTGCGCACTATCGTGATTTCGAAGTTATGTAACCAATAAAAGAAGGCATTAATTATTTGGAAGATTCTTAATCTATAAGTGATACAACTAGTGTGGCATGTGAAAATTTGGTGCACAGGACATATCAATTATTCGAAATGTAGTTAAGAGGCTCTGTGAAAAGAGTAACAATGGTGCACTTCGTCAGTGCCTGGGAGGAAAACAATTGTCAAGTTACATTGGGGGATCCAATGCAGATGTTTTGGGTGAGAAATGGATACCTAGTGTAGATTTGAGATTGAAAGAATAAGGATGTTTAGCTATACCTTTCTCAGGACCATAGCATGTTGGTGGGTGACCTATCGCGATAACCTTCTAGAGTGGCATGAGGTGAGAATAATGTTCTTTGTTAGGTTTCTCCAAAGAAATGTACCTATTTCTATATAAGATAATCATGGGAAGGAATCTAGATTATTTCACATCCAATAATATGAGAGGACCAGGATGGAAGGAAGCGAAGCCTTGTCACCATATTTATGTGTGCATAAAATTTATTCCACCTTACAAGGGTGCATGCACGCATGGTACATTCACTCAAAGCTGCATCTTCAAATTGGCAGGAGTTGACGGATGATCTCCTTTAAACTTTCAAGTATCGAGTACTAAACCTTTGTTGAATGAGGCAATAAAGCTTCTTAAGCACCTAACTATGGGAGATAGTGCCATGGTAGAAGATAGAACACTATAATTATTGGGATGAATTGGCTTGGAAGTGCACTTTAATGAGGAATAATCAAACGAAGTACAACTTGAGCATGCATGCATGGGAAAAGAGAAAGAAAAGTTGGTCTATCTAATTAATGGTGAAGAAGTAGAAAACTTAGATGTTAACCATATTGTTGGTATGCACAAGATTATGTATAGTGCTTGATGAGGAAGTGTACACATACCATGAACCCTTGAAAACTAATAGGGTTAGCATTGGTTCAAAGGTAGAACCTAAGGAGGATATTATTAGAGATTACTAGATTAAAAAAGAGGTTTTAAAGATCATCGATTAGTTGCGTGAATTTCAGGATTTAATTCCACACAGGTACCATGAGCTTAAGGGATTTCATCACTCTTTAGGAGAGCTATGGATCAAATTGAAGGATGGTATGCAACAAATTTAGAAGAGACCATACCAAATGAATTTGAATCTACGTGTCAGTGTCAAGGAGGAGATTGAAAATATGATCACATCAGGCATCATTGAGGCTATTGAAGAATCATAATGGATAATTCCAATGGACATTAGCATTACTAAGGATGGGAGGATAAGGATTATTTTTATTATAGGTATTTAAATGCGGTATGTGTCATTGTCATCCCTTTTCTAACCCCCTTCACCGAGGAGATCCTAGAGGTAGTAGAATGGGCACGAGATCTATTATTTCATAGATGGATCCTTAGGATATCATCGGGTTAGAATTACAAATGAGGACCAAGAAAAGACATTTTTCACTAATAAATGGGGAAGTTTTTCCTATATGTTCATTCCTTTTAGATGAAGAATGTGCTTTTTGTGTTTTCATGCATTGTGGTTTAGACCGAAAGGAATGATAACCAAATCGTACCAAGCCAAGAACATAGATGCTAATCAAACACCACGATCAATAAGATGAAAGCAATTCGCCAAAATAGCTTTACATAAAACCTTTGCAAACAAATGAGCAGCAATATCATATATTATTATGGAACTCAATGCAATACATTGAGAATGGGCCTTGCTTAAATAGGCAAGGAATAACAATCTAAGAACTAGTCAAGGTCATAGATCAAGCCATAAATCAAGGAAATAACTAGTCATCAAAGAACTAGTCAAGACCATAGATCAAGGAAAGAACTATACCTAACAACTAGATAATATCTCCTAATATCTAAATAAGATAAAATAAATATCCACACACATAAGTGGGTGAGGATAAATATAATAAAGTTAAATAAAGTACCTAGGTGAACATGAGATAAGGTAATTACCTACTCTAACACACGACGTTTTTTAGGACTTCATCTATAAGTTTCTACAAGTCTACATGGATCACTGTATAGTATATGGATTAGTGAGGGACCATTGTGAAAATCTAAGGCTGATGTTTGAGAGATGTCAGCCATTGAGTATATCCCTCAACATTAAGAAATGTGTTTTTGCAACCCTATTTGGAACCCTTTTGGGGTATATCATATGTAAAGAAGGCTGCTAGTGGATCTGCCAAATTTTCCATTATTGTGGGATTATGGGAACTTACCACCAAGATTGCACCGCATGGATTCTTTGGGCATACAAGGTATTACCAAAAATTTATCAAGGGGTATTCAAAGATCGGTGCATCATTGAAAAAAAAATTGAAGCAAAAAAGTACATTTCATTAGGGGGAGAGGCATAGTAGATGTCATTTAACACATTAAAGAATAGGATTATCATTTTTCCCATATTACGCTTTCCCTATTGGGATAAGCCATTCCATGTACATGTTGATGCTTCAGGGATGGTAATTGGAAAAATATTAGCACAACCTAGAGAGGGAATTGTTGACCACCCATTATTCTTTTCTAGTAGGAAACTAACCCAAGAATAACACAAAATTATAGTACCATAGAGCACGAGGCATTATCAATGATCTACACACTATAAAAATTCAAGCAATATTTTCTAGCAACACCTTTTATATTTTACATAGACCACGTGGCATTAAAGTACTTAGTGAACAACCCCATATTGCAAGGGCACATATAAAGGTGGGTTCTATTAGTCCAAGAGTTTGAGTTTAACGGTTGTAAAACTAGGTAAGAGTAATTTAGGGCTGACCATTTATCAAGGATTGACTTAGGAGAGGATGCACAAAACTTTGAGGTTACAATGCTAGATGCACAATAATTCAGATTATAGCACATGCCATATGACTTGGAAAATATTGTTGTGTTTCTCAAAACGGGTGTGGCACTCAGAGCGAATGACAAAATTGGAAAGGAATTATTTATCCATATGCGACACTCCCTACATGTTAATTAGTGGAGACTTATACAAGCTAGGTCACAATGAGGTTTTATGTAGGTGCATGCTTCAACATGAATGCACTGTAATCATGGAAGAGGCCCATGGTTGAATTTCATGTGGACATTATATAGCGAATGCAATGACATGCAAGATCCTTCTAGCACTATTTTGGTGGGAAACAATTTACAAATATTGTATCAAGTATTGCAAGGCATGTGACCATTGTCAAGACCTTGGTAAACCAGGGAAAAGAGATTAAATTCCATTAAGACCGATTATGAGTACATATTCATTCAAGAAATAGGCAATTAATTTCGTAGGCCCTATTTCTCCATCCATGCAAAGGACATGTTTGTGTTATATCATTACATGCACATATTACCTTACAAGGTGGGAATAAGTGAAACTTACAAGGGATTATACATAAGAGCAATAATAGTTAGGTTCTTGTGGGAAAATATAATCAGTAGGTATAGATTCCTGTTGATCTAAACAAGTGATAGGGGTACTCATTTCTTAAATGAGACAGTTAGAATATTATTGGTAGAATTCTTAGTGGACCATCATAATACTACCCCTTATCATCCATGAGATAATTAGACTACGAGGCATTTAAAAACTTCTTAATCACACGTTAACCAAGATTTTTGATGAGGGAAGAAAGGATTGGGATGAAAAAGTTTCTATTATGATATGGTCATATCGGACTACTTATAAGAGACTGAACAAGGCCACACCTTTTCAATTTCTATTTGGCACGTAAACTATGTTACATGTTAAATCCATGTTATCGTGACTATGTATAGTACACACACGAGGGTTAGATGGTGAATAAGCACTTGAGGAGAGGATTGATAATTTGATGTAGTTAGATGAGAGGCAGACTATTTCTCACTAGATTTAGAAAATATAAACATCTAGGTAGAAGGCATGGCATGATAGAAACATCAAGAAAAATTAATTTGAGGTTTGGCAGATGGTTCTACTATATGATTCAAGATTTTATTCCATCCTCATAAATTCAAAGTCCATTGAATGGTCTTGTATCATTGTATCCTATATACTTGATTCGGGCACATTCCAGATAAGTGCTTTGGATGAAACACATTTGCTAGGTTGTTTCAAGGTGGGAGTAGGTGAAGCCCTAATATAAATAATTATTCTTTGTGTTCATAAATAAGGCAACATTGTTAGTTAGCTTAGGATTTACTTTGGTGTAGTTTCCTTTCTTTATGTTTCCCTTTCTTGTTGCTTTTTTTTATGAGCGTTTTTGCATTGGCACCACTTATTACTTTGAAGTTTTTTTTTGTAGAGAACCACGCATCCATTTTCATGTGGGGTGGAGTGATGTAGAATCTATGATTGTTGATGGCCCAAGTTAAAAAATAACGTGGATTGGAAGATCACTCATGGAAAAGGTGAACATAAGGGAAGGATGGTGTCAAAAGGATTTATAAAACCACGTATAAGAATGAAAAACATAGGAACAACATGCGGTAGGTGATATTAAGAACTAGGATGAGGAAACAAAGGAAAATTACCTTTAGCATTGAATGCACACTTGTAAGGATCTGTAGTCAATAAGGGATTTTACGTGCCTAAAGGTTGCCAAAGCTTTTCGTGTACGATTTAGCATGGAGGAAAAGCATTGAAGGTTGGCATTGCAAAAAAATCCACCTTTATTGTGAAAGTACCTTAGTAGGTAGCATGTCATTTATCATGGAGAAGAGAAAAATTTATAAATAGAATATCAGGGGTATGTTATTTTATACCTTACGTTTTAAGTTATCAAAGAGATCTCATGAACTAGGGCATCCTTATGAATAAGGTTTGATAAGAGTTGTGAATATTTACATATATAGCTATTTTGATCAGTGAACTAGAGTGGAAAGGAGTACATGGGTGTAAGCACATGAAGGTTGTGTGGAATAATCTCGTGGGTGTTACGTCATCTTATGGAAAAAGTGTTTCTAGGTAAGGGTTGTATAACTAGGGCATGGAGCTTGAAGGAATTTTCGCAAAGGAGTGGAGCCACAAAGTTGGGAAGAGCTAGGACCAAGATAGAGGAAGACATTTTAAGGACTTGAAGAAGGAATGGCACCAAAAAAATTAGAAAATGTTTCACCAAAGAAAGGAAAGGGCAAGGGAAAACAAGTCATTTCTACTAGTTTCAATAAAGAATGGTATGTGGAAATGCATTACCTAGATGGTGTATTGCTTGGTAAATAATGGGTATCTCATGTCAGGAAGATGTCCTTCAATGATTACAACCATTAAACAAGCACCATAGAAAATAAAATGACACTAGAACTAATTCACCCTACAAAGAAGAGGACACCAGGTGGAATGCCCATCTATGACAACAAGGTAAAGGTGAAAATGGAGAAGGATGGGTTGTTGTAACTCTACGAGTTTTTATATTTTGACAAGCCCTAGAGACTATACTGAAGTTTGATGTCATGTGTGCATGAAGACCATTTCTATTTCATAGGTTAGAGGATGCACATAATCCCCCAAACTGATTTTTAAGTTCATCAACCTTATTTCCAAAGGAGAATCATTAGACGGTTATTTGGAAGACAAAGAATCCATGGAAATGACCGTTGAATCTTACGACTATAAGAATGGTTCACATTATTTTGACATTTATGCAATCAAAAACATTTCTACAAGGATGGTCATGTGCTTGGTGAAAAATCTTAATAGGAAAGAGAGATGGACATGGATAAACAAGGCCTGGTTGAATGTGTTCCGCAAGATATTGGTGGGAACCATCTCTAACCTCTCAACTTTTATTACAGAGGAGAATATAAACACCGTGCATGATAGAGAGAAGATAATGTTTGGTAATGTCCTCCTCACCATTTTCTTTTCAGTTATTAGAGTGTCTGATGGGCAGGATAAGTTTGTTTTGGAATACCCAAATGAGAACCCGTCCCCCACCAAGATCTTTGAAAATTATACTTGTGACACCATGATGACCGCTCATAAGATGCACCTGGAAAAATGGTATAAGCAGAAGCACAACACATTTAGGGATGAATGGAAAATACCCAATTAGTTACCTTTATTAGTACAAGAAGAATTTGAGTTCGTCATATACCAACATTTTTCGTAGATTTACTTTGGTATATGACACCAATCTTCCTTGGCATAAATAACCTTTCTCCTTCACAAGTGCAATACTTCAAGGCTGGGGTTAATCAATTCAAAGAGGAAAGGAAACTCATATTTGATCTAAGTGTAGTATATCAAGACTACTACGAGATGTGTAGGAAGCTAATATACCCCAAGAAGCACTCCTACATTGATAGGTATGTCTCTCATGACGTACAAATGTTGAAACCAATAACATTACCTATTACAAGGATGACATGAGCGAGGGTGTATTTATGCATAAGGCCTAAGTATGAAAAGGGAACTTATGTTGAAGATGATGTATCCATTCCTAAGGACCCCACCACATAGAAATAGGTTGTGCCAAGGAAAATAGATAGAGGAGAGGCTCTTGAGAAAAAGGTGATGAGTGCAAAGATAGTACGAGATAGTAGGGGCACATGAGTTAGGTGCAAGCACAAATAATTATGTCCACAGAGGAGGTCTCCCATGAGAAGAGAGTCACCGCAGAAGGAAGATTCACCACGAAGAGAAAGAGTCACCAGTAATGGGAGAGTCACCCAAGAAAGATGAAAAGAGAAGTTCTCGAATTGGAGTCACCAAAGAAGGAATAATCGAGAGGGTGAAAAAGGGTTAGAATCGGGAGAAACAAAAAGCATGAAGGTGACAAGATTGATTAAGCTAATTAAGAGCATGGTGAGGCTCAAAATCATCCTATATATGATGTACACAATTTAGATGAAGAAGGAAATGAAGAGAAGGATGTCAATGAGGAAGGAAATCATGACAAGGGGGAGCCAAGAATTAAACATGGAGGATCGAAGACTCGACTCCCGATTAAGGAGAAGATGGATAATACTATAGAGAGGAAAGTGGAAGGAATTTTTGAAAAATTGGTGGAGCACGAAGTCGATTGAAGCATTGAAGAACTGTTGAAGGAAATGAAGAGACCACAAGTGTAGGAAAGGAGTATTGGAGCATGGGAAGAGACCCCATATTAGCAATAAACTTCCCAAAGGTAGCGTACATGTGGAAAAGGCATAAAAATCGTGACAGAATAAGATATGACTTACATTTATGATCCGAACAAGGTAATTTGTGTGCACTTCCAAAGTATCACACCCAAATACCAAATCCTCACTTGGTCTTATTTTGATAAAGAAGGTGTGTACCCACACATAAGGAAAATTTAATCTTGGTATTTTGAGTCCCACATTGATGAACCCAAGTTCGAGGTAAATCGAGATACATTGATGAAGATACCATATGTCAAGGGAGTAAACCCTCTAGTAAATTCCCAACAACTATCTAATGAGAAATTTTGTAATGTAATCAACAAAGCATTGGTGGAGGTGGAGTAAATACTCTTCAACAAAAACAACAAGATAAGGGTATTGGAAGAAGAGCTTGATAAAAAGAATGAGGAGATCATTGAGCGGGACAAAGAAACAAAAGAGAAGGAATTTATCAGTGTGTAGTTAAGGAGTGAGTTGAGGGATGAAAAGGCAAAGGTGGGAAAATTCCATAAGAAGATAGAGGCCATTTCATATGCCATTATCTTGAAGCACCCATACCTGGCCCCTCCTGAGTAGAAATATAATTCAACCATGTATTGCTCTAAAGAATTAACCCACATCCTCACCATGGAAAGGTGACCACTCGCATTAGATTCACTAAGGGAGGTGATGGCACACCATAATGAGGAAGAAAAGATTAATATTGGGGATACAAGTGACTCGGTACTCGAGAGATACTTGCCATAGTAAAGACCGCCGCACGTGAGATGGTCGAATTCATGTATGACAACTATTCCAACAGAGACAGGGGTAATAAGTATATTTGTTGTTACAAATGAGGCAGATCTAAAATAATTTTAGGGAAAGAATAAAGGCAATAGGGAGGAGTGTGATAGGATCTTGGCTGAAGTTGAGAAGAATTTGGAAGTAATTGAAACCTCATGGGTTTGATTAATAATAAGATAAAGGAAATATACCCCCAAATCATTTGCAGGATGGATTCTCTAGGAGACCTTAGCAAGTAGCTAGAAAGCATTGTAGATATGTTGAAAGCTAAGAGCGAGGAACTTATTTTTGATGAATTAAGTGCATTGGTGGGTAACCTAATTCAGTAGGTGCATGGAGAAGTAGACGCTTGGGAGAAGATTGAGGCATCCATAAAGAATGATTTCCCACTCCTCATACAATAATAGCATATTCTTCTATTCTTCCATTCTTCCATTCTTTAATTGTTTCAATACCACTATTATTTATTCTTTGAGGAAGAAGAATGTTTCCGAGGATGGATAACACACATAGTGTGGGGTGATATTAGACCCTAAAATATTGGCTAAGTACTAAGAGGTGTGCACGCACGTAATCAATAGATAGAAGGGCACTCAAGGAAAAGCATACGAGAAAAAGGGTTTAAGAAGGGTTTAAATGAAATGAGGGCACACATGTGAGGAAAAAAAAAAAGGGTTTAAAGGACTTATCCATATTTGGCATCATGGAGTCACTTGAGGAAAAACATGAGGACCCGACTAGGCATGATAAGTGGATAAGGTGCCAGCCTAGAACCTTGGAGGTCAAGAAAAGGATATTCCACGTAGGGAATATTCCCAGAGGCATCATTACAATTAGTGGAAGGTTTATAAAGAGGATAAAAATTAACTAGTGGAGAACCATATAAACACGACACGTGATCTACTTAGGAGAGAAGTCATGGTAGTAAATTATGGTCCTATTTCAAGGAGTGGTTGGTGTAGATTACAGAGTGCAGAGTGCAAAGGGGAGAAGAGAAAGAGAAGGAGAGTAACGAAGTGCTACAGAAATGTTAGGAAATGTTAAGGGTTTGGATTTCATGGTGATAGGGTTTAGATTACTTAGTGCTAGAGGGTTGTAAGGGATACCATTAATCATATGTATGGGTATTGGGATCTGTAACAAGGGATATAATGGGGAAAAGCATAGTTAGGATCTATGATCAGATAGGTTTGCAGGAGTTGAGTCTCTGTCATTTGATGTATATGGTCTGAGATGACCTTTTTGAATGTAATATGGATACCATAACTCTGTTAAATTAATATACATGGATCTATTATGTACAAATTGCTTATGGGTGTAAACCCTCATGTTATTTGGCTTATCATGACTCGAGATCTAGTTTCTTGTACTTCTTACAATGTTTATTAGCTTTTGTGATGTATTAATGTGTAGATCTGTTAGTTATATCTTCTGCCTTTTAAATTAGATGAATGTACTTTTGTTTCTACAAATAATCCTCCACTAATGGTATAACTCTCTTGTAAAGCTCACATAAATGAGGGGCTCGACACCTTTGCATACCTTGGGTGAGTGCCCAATGTATCTTTGGATGAGAGGTCGAAATGTTTAGGGTTAGAAAAATGTATTGAGGGTAAAATAACGGCTACAATCATGGCATGTAGGGCATAGGAAAATTTATTTCTAGTAGAAGTGATACCTTCACTAAAATAGAATATCATAGCACTTTTCCCCCATCATACTCTCATCCATTTCGACTGACACCTCAAAAAATTGAAGAAAGAGAGAAAATGGTGATGTTTATAATATGAACAACAAATATGGACCAAGTCATAAATGTGTTGAGAAAAAAATACATTGAAGGGACTAGTGATGAGGAGGAATATGAGGAAACATCAAGCGAGGAAGTGGAAAATTAGAGGAACAATTTGAATATCCCTGGCCCATTATTTCATGCCATGCTCTATCAGGTATTAGCACTCCATAAACCCTTTAGGTCATGGGTTATATTAAGAATTAGAAGGTGATAATATTGATTGATTCATGGAGCACAAATAATTTCATCAATCATAATCTAACAACAAGGCTAAATTATTCTATCTACCCAACACCTCAATTTCAAGTAATGATTTTAGATAGTGGCACAATCCAACGTTCGAGGTAAATTCCATAAAATCTTACTTATGATGGGTTCTTACACATATGAATCTAAGATGTTTTATATTCCCATGGTGGAGCTAATACTATCTTAGGTGTTTAGATACTCACAACTTTGGGCACCATAGAGATAAATTTCTAGGAATTTTTATGTTCTTTCATTTTGAGGGTAAATAGTTTCAACTCGAGGACTATAGGAAAAAACTCCTCAAGTGGTTAGCTCTCAAATAATGTAGAATATTCTTAAAATGGGGTTGAAGCATTTGTAGCACGATTGTTCTCCATGGAAGTTAAACCACCAAGTACGGTAGTGCATATTGATATTCAAAAGGTTATTGATCAACATATAATTGTATTTGACGATCCTTTAGGACTACCTCCTGAAATAGATCATGCTCATACCATTTATTTAAATCCATAAATTTGAACCCCCAACATCAGGCCTTATTGGTACCCATATGTGAAAAAGAGTGATATTGAGAAGATGGTGGAGGAAATGTTGGAAATGGGTATTATTTGTCACATTTAGAGTGTTTATTTTGCTCCAGTGGTGATGGTGCATCAGAAGGATGGAAAGTGACACATGTGTCTAGATTATAGGGAACTTAACAGTTTCTATTCCTATCATTGATGCTTTATTATATGATTTGCATGGTGAAATTTAGTTTACAAAACTAGATCTATGTTATATGTATCAAAAATTATAGTACGTAAAGAAGAATTCAAAAGATAGCCTTCAAAAATAATCAAGGGCATTATGAATTTGTAGTGATGCCTTTTTGTCTTACTAATGCACCATCAACATTTTAAAGTTTGATTAATTCAGTATTTAGACCATTCCTATGGAATTTGGTCTTGGTATTTTTGATTATATCCTCATCTCGCAAAAAAATCCAAGGAGAAACATTTACATTATGTGACCATGTCAATACAATATTGAAATCCCTAGAGAAACATCAACTATATGTCAAGCCTTTGAAGATTTATTTCGGGGTATAGGAAGTGGAATACTTAGGCCATATCATCTTTAATGAAGGTGTTAAGTTGGATCCTCACAAGATCTAAAAAATTGAATAAATACTCCTTTTATTGAACGCAGAAGCTTTAAGGGAATTTTAAAAATTGAAAGTGACAATGTACACCACTCCAATATTGAAAATCCTAGATTTCTCTAAGACCTTCATAGTTTAATGCGATTCTTTAGGAAATGGGATAAAAGTATTTATAATGTAAGAAGGACATCCCAAAACATTTGAAATCAAATGACTAAAAGGAAATATTTTATTGGACCCACCTATGAGAATGAAATGATGGAAATATTACATGTAGTCAAAAAAATGGAGACCATACTTGATGGGTAGACAATCCAAGGTAAAAACGTATCATGATAGTTTTAAATACTTTGGAGCAGCTAATATCTTTAGAAGAGAAACAAAAATTTATCACAAAGATATTGGATTATAAATTTGAGATTATTTATAAGAAAGGGAAGGAAAATGTGGTTTCTGATGCTCTAGCTAGGTCAAGGGATAAGTCCAGAGAAGCATTGGTATGATCCATCTCTATACTAAAGGTAGATTGGGTAGATCAAGCAAGGGAATAATGATAGAAATATGAAAAAATCCATACCATCATTCAAAATCTCCAGATAGATGAAACCATATCTCAAAATTTTATATGAAAGGGGGATACGTTTTGGTATAAATAAAGGTTATATTGTTGTAAGAAATCTACACTTAAACACCAAGTTATTTCAAAGCTCCATTCTTCTTCACTAGGTCGTCATTCTGGGTTCTTGAAAACTTATCCTTGAGTTTAGAAAGATTTATTTTAGGAGGGGTTGAAAGTTTTGTGTTTCCATGCAATAAGGGAAATACCATTAAGACATTAGGTCTCCTCCAACCCTTGTCTATTCTCGGTGAGATATGGGAATAGGTATCGATAGATTTCATCATAGGTTTTCCTAAATCAATAGGGAAAAACGTCATCATGGTCATGGTGGAAATACTTACCAAGTATACTCATTTTTGTGCCATGAATCATCCCTTCACAGCTAGTATAGTTACCATCTCATTAATGGACACAATTTATAAGGTCCATGGTATGCCCAACATTATAGTAAGTGATCATGATTCGATATTTATAAGTAATTTTTGGACTAATTTGTTCTCTTATTTGGGTACCCATTGGCTCAGACTTCATCTTATCATCTTCAATCATATGGTAAAATTGGAGGGATATATTCTATGTTTTACTTCAAATAAACGTGAATGTTAGGTGCAATGGTTGTCACTTGCATAATGGTGGTATAATACTTCATTTCATACCGCTCCAAAATTTCTCAATTTTGGAACTTTACAGTACCATCCTCCATCATTCATCTCTAGCTTGAATGTTAAACCAAACATGAGATCAAACAAGGATCATATTTAGCACCAAAGACGAGGTACTCTCTAGTTTGAGAAAGAATTTGGAAACAAAGACAAAACCGCATGAAGAAACATGATCATCATCATCGCAGTGACCAAAAATTTGAAGAGGGTGGTTTTTTCTTGTATGGTTGTAACCATTTAAGACGTTATATTTAAACCAATAGGACTAGGAAAAATTACTGATCCTAAATACTATGGTCCTTACTAATTACTACAAAAATTGGTAGTATCGCATATAAGTTAGATCTCCCACAAGGAAGTAAAATACATAAAAATATTCTATGTTTATTTCTTGAAGAAAGTTATTGGGAAACACATTTCCACCCCAGTTAGTGCTTCTGAGCAGGATGAGGAATGAAGGATTTTATTAGAACTTGAAGGTATTCTTCAAACACACACACAAAAATATTGAGGACCAGACTCATAAGTGAGTACCTAATCAAGTGAAATAATATGAATATTGAGGATGCATCATGGGAGAATGAAGCATTTGTGCAGCAACATCCAAGGCTTTCCAACATCGGGGATAATGTTTCTTATAAGGGGATGGGCATGTCATTCCCTTATTCCTAAATATTATATTGGATATGTAATATAGACTTGTTGATTACATAATATATCTTCTTGTCAAATGTGTAGACACAAAATAATGTACTTTGGGTACTTATCTAGTCATGATTACATATTACTATTAATATGATTCCTAAGTAAGAACGGTATAAATTAACCCATGTATTTGGTCACCTTTCTTTTCTTTCTGTTGCTAATTTCAGTCTTACACCATTAATTCCTCATCCTTCCCTTTCAATATTTGGAATTTTTCATTCGGACACCAACTCCAAGACCAGGATGCCAATGTTAGGCACCCTCATCCAATATGGGCACTCATGTCCTCTTTGTACTTTACTAACACTTTTTGGGTCTTTTCTAGCCATTTGAGCATCTTATCATTTTGGTAATCATCCTTTTTGGGGTTAATTATGAAATACAATCAAAGAAATAATATAAACATAAAGTTATGTGATCATAATAAAGGACCAAGCACAAAGCATCTAATATCCACCTAAGGTTGTATCCATCAAGGCATCTAAGAGCTCTATTGCATCCATATAGCTCCATCACAAGGGACATAAGGGATGGTTTTTTGCATACACTACATAGGAGGGAAGTTAATTCTATTCCATTCACACATTTACAACATTTATTTACATTTATCTACTTTCTCACTTTCCAAGTGTGATTGAAACAAGAGCAACCTATAAAAAAATTCCACATACACACACAAAGAAATATAGTAGGTCTTAGATGTAGTGTAACACTCATTTATAAGTCCACCATTGTGGTAGCTAAGGATAGTCTCGACCCTTTATTTTACATCTTTATTTTTGGGATTTCATGCCTATTTGAGGTTTTGCAGGTCTATCTTTCATTACAAGTTTATTACGACTAAAGCGAGCATCCTGTAAACATTTTTTGACCCTAATAATTTAATTTTCTAATAATTTCCTCATACTCGGGATCCCATAATTATTACCTAGACATCCATGGTTTCCCTAGTCCAACTTAACTATCTAAATCTACATTTTTTTGTGATCCAAGATGACAATCGATTGCTTCATATTTTTCCAATTTCTAGTCCCGCACACCTTAGGTGAAATTATGAATCAACTAAGGCTTCTTACTCTCTCTTTGTACTTAGGGTTTACATATTTATTTCTTATTTTTCTTTGGTATATTTATATATTTCATTTATTTACTACTACCATAACATCAAATTAGGTCATATATATTATATTTTAGATAAATCATTTTATTAAACCCGAACTCAATCTTCACGCTCCTAGGATATTCACTCTTTTTTATTTCTCATCTTCATAGGGTCTCATCATCATGAGTATCTTAATTAATGAATTCTTATTGGCCAATACTTAATTAATACATAAAGTATAGCATCTTGTTGCTACTACTCGCATTCCTTATTATATGCATCCATTCTCCATATATAACTCCTTTGTTGATGAATTTTCTTGATATATAGCTTTCCCATCTAATCCTCATTCCAATTTTACTATTTTTGATCATGATCCACCACCGCACATCATGATTCGCATCTAAAATATGGGTATCAAGTGTATTTTAATCGATAATGGATCTCGAGCTTAATCTATGTCCCATGTCATTCCTTGAAAAGATTGCTCTTTCTACTGCTAATGTTATTCCATCATGTCTCTCTCTTCATGCATATGATGGATCTATTCATCCTTACATAGGTCACATTGTTTTATGGATCATTAAAGGGCCAAAAATCTCAACACAAAGTATTATTTTTCATTCACTTTTTAGTTTCATATAAGCTGTTTACTTGGTAGGCCATGGCTCCATGCCATGAAATATTTAGCCTATACAAGTGCATCATTGTTTCAAATTTATATATGAGGGTGTCGAGTATACTATTCTTCATTACTATCATCCATACAAATATTGCAACCATGATCTAAATACTACACTACCGATGACCCGCAACCCATAGATGAGCTACCACATTTATAACCACTTAAAGGTTTCATTTGCATGATAGATTTAATCCCAACTACATCTCCTCCTCCCCGCTACTACTACTACTACTATGGTTTTTAATCGGGGTTTGTTTGTACATTGGGCATCATATAACCTTTTGTAAATCCTCATACTTAAAAACATCTACACCACCTCCCTTTACATGTACATTGTTCATAAATTATTCTTATTGGGAGCACATTTCATTTGATATTTCTTGTGATGTCACTATATGTTCACATGATGGTATGACTCGACTTAGCTTTTCTTTCGATGATATTTATCCTCTAACTCCCGACCCTCATCTATATCTTAAATTCATCACCTGTCACTTCCACTTATGGTCTACGTATCTCTGTCTCACCATATACCTTATGTGAGCCCCAAGATCTTCTCCACTTACATTAGGACAATCCGGCTTCCTTCCATTAGGTGAATGTTAGTCCCTTCTCACACCGATATATCATTTCCTATGAAATTTTGTCACGTTTTAATTTGCAATGATGCATTCCTTGGTTATTCACCTATTATGAATTGGTGGTATGCACATGAGTTTCCATTTGCTCCTTTTCATCGACGAGGAATATGCTATGGGCATATAAAAATTACGCTTAGACGAAGCTTTATGTGACCAACCTAACCCTATATCTTATCATGTATCGATGCCTCACCATACGATTTTTACCATGACAATGATGACCTTTTAGATGACTTCACTTGATCACCTTTACTATTAAATGCTTATGGGGATTCATGCTTACCCCTCCCCACCGTACACCTTTTTCTCCTTATCAACTACCATAAATCTTACACACATCGCATCTAGTCTTTTACATTCATATTACATATCTGCCAACATTTCCATTGACATTTCCTATGACACACTCTTTTCTATGTTTCACACTTGATTGTTGAGGGAATCATATGCTCATGAACCTCACACACTACACATTAGACACTACACATCACTCATTGCATTTTGTGCACTACATCACACATCATTCTCTTTCTCACATGTCTTCATCATTACATCATCACCACATTTGTGACATATGTTCTACACATCATCTTCTTATTTCTATTACATCTCATATACACTTTATACTCTCTACACATTACACATTACACATATTCACATGCACTTTACACTTCCCCACTTATACAATCTATACATCTTACATTACACATTCCACCTTACACATCACATGACATTTTCTCACCACCACAACTATTACACATATTACACATTTTACTCATCTCCTTTTACATGCTACACTCACTACCCGATGACGTAATTTAGTCCCTTGGTCCATAATCGACTTGAGGGTTTACCAATCAAATGGACCTCATTACACTCACACATTTTCTCAACTAATATTTTTATCATACTATGTGACATTTTTATCCACCACCCTCTTCACACATCTTGTGATATACATTTTTTGCTACATCATCATGTTTTCTACCATCTTACTCATACATTTCATGATATACGCTTTAGGCTACATCATCACACTTTTTGACATCTTCTTGGACATTTAGTGTTATATGAATTAGGCTAAATCATCACACATTATACCACCTCATCAATTTTACTTTATTGCATTCAATCCTACACATTACATGACAACTTGTAATCAACATCTTTTTAGTGCACAATTCAAGCCAATTCTCAACAATGCACTCTCATTTATGGTTCATTATTGACTGTTAAGGGCATAGTTAAATGAACCTCATTACATGCATTTCCATTCAATTGGAGGGCATGTTGCTCTATCATTCACACTACATTCCTAATGCACTAAAATTAGCAATAACTTGGAAAGGTCATAACTTGTGCTCGATTTTCTTATTGGGTCCATTTTTTTTAAACCACCTGTTTTGATGAGATGAACACATTGGTTAACCCATCTTGTTAGTTGAAGAATGCTTTCAAAAAAATTCAGGCCTAAATTCCACCATCTAAGGGCCAAAAATTAGGATTTAATTTGTAATTTGGTTTTTTCCTATTTTAGGGCATTAGTTAATGTTAGTCTCTTAGATGCATTGTGAGTTGGAAAGTTGGAAATTACTCTAATTTAGGCATGTAGAATATGTGTGGAAATTTTTGTGCACATAGGAATAAGCATGTGAACTTACTAATAATAGCAGATTCTAGTAAACTACTAAAAATAGTGATTCCCGCCACCTATAGTAGATTTAGTCAAAGTTAGAGTTTGATTGGAAAATTGAGTTGGGAGTTGTTTTCCTATTTAGGAAACATTATAATTCATGATTCAATAATGAATAAGGATATATATTTTCTTTTTTAGTTCAAATTATTTATAGTATATTGGGCGTGTTTAGATTTTGGCTACATTATACGGTATCGATCTATTTCAAATATTGGAAAAAAATGGAAGGAAGAGGAAGAGGAAGAGGAAGAGGAGGCGGTATTGCCTAGATGAATAAAAAAATACAAGATCTACAGAGGAAATTTGTTGTGGTTGTTGCAATGATAATCTAGAGAGGAAATCAAGGTGGAGATGGTACTGATGAAGAATAATTTTGTGACGAGGAGGACATGCAAGTGCCACCCTTAGGTTTTCAAGAAAGTATGCTTCGAGCATTAGAAGGAAATAATGAAGGGATAAGATTTGATGTCTTAGAGTATGGAGGTAGTCTAAAACTAGAGGAGCTGATAGACTGGTTGAATAACATGGGAAATGTTTTCGAGTGAAAGTCTATGTCATAAGAAAAGAAGGTAAAATTTGCATGCATAAAATTAAAAGGTCATGCTATATTATGGTGGGATCACCTACAAAAATATCAGTCAATAAATGGGAATGAAAGGATTAGGACCTTTAGTAAGATGGATAAAAATATATAAGACAAATTTCTCCTTGTCGATTATGCACAAACCCTTTTTAGGAGGTTTTAGAATCTCATTCAAAACATGCAAACCCCTGCAAGAATACACAAATGATTTCTACAAGTTGTCCATTAATGTATATTATGAAGAAACAAAGGAAAAAATGGCTGCAAGGTATGTAAATGGATTAAAATTTTCTATTCAAGATGAAATAAGCATGCACAAGATTAAGAGCATGGAGGATTCCTATCAACTAGCCTTAAAGGCCGAAGAAAAAAAAATCCATCAAAGTTTTAGGAGATCACATGAGATGAATAAGGGAGCCTCATCCCACTTTTAGGGATGAGATGGTTTCACTCAAGATAGGTGAAAACCACCTCGTGGAGTGGAAAAGCAAGAAGATACAAGACTAGATTCCCCAAATCAGCAAAGAGGTTGAGGATTTCCTTGGGGCAGAGGATATGTCGGTGGTAGAGGATGTGAGGCTACAAAAAGACCATTTGTTTGTTAAATATGTGGTGAAGAGGGGCATATGGATTTTGAATGCCCACATTATTATACACATGGAAAGAGATAAGCAGACTCTCCAAGGTTAAATCTTGTTGAGGATGAAGAAGATAAACATGACCTAGAAATTCCATCAAATGTGGGAGAAAATCTAATTATCAAAGGGATGATGATTTATCAAAGAAAGGATATCAAGGGGGTGCATGAATACATATAAATATCCTCAAAAAAATATACACTTTAGGATTAAAGGTATGTAATGTTATTATTGATGGTGGTAGTTGTGAGAACATGGTTTCAAATGAGATGGTTGAGAAACTAGGTTTGCATTGTGAGAATAATCCTAACCCTTACCGTATTGCATGGTTTAAGAAGGGTAATGAAGTTACTATTGATAAGAGATGTTTAATAATTTTTTCTATTAGGAAAAGTTATAAGGATGATATTTGGTGTGATGTTATTCATATTGATGCATGACATATGGTGCTAGGAATACCATGGCAATTTGATAGGAAAGTTATTCATGATGGTGGAAAGAATAGTTATACTTTCTGGAAGGATGGAACAAAAATAGTTTTGCTACCTCTTAAGGAAGAGGGGAAGGCTGAAATTATGTTTTTGTGAAAGAATTTGTGAAGGAGGAAAAGGAAACTAGGTTTTTTCATGCACTCATCACAAATAAGGATGAACCTGCAAGTGCACGAATACTAGTAGAAGAAACAAAATTAATAGAAGAATTTTTTGATGTTATTCCTGATGAGCTACTAGATGGATTACCACCCAAAATAGATATTCAACACCATATTGATTTGATCCCAGGGTCTTCACTCCAAAATCAAGCGATTTATAGGATGATCCTGACATTACATGTAGAATTGAATAAACAAGTGGTAGAGCTTGTGAGAAAGGGCGTAGTAAGGGAGAGCATGAGTCTGTGTGCAACCCTGGATTTTTTAACTTCAAAGAAGGATTGAACATGAAGAATGTGTAAAGATAATAGAGTAATCAATAAAATTACAATCACGTATAGGTTCCCAATACCTTGCCTTGATGATATGGTGGATGTGTGCTTGTTAGATCAAGGTATTTCAAAAATATTGTTCTTCAAAATGGTTACCATAAGATTCAGATCAAAGAATGAGATGAGTGGAAAACAACATTCAAGACAGGGAATGGATTATATGAGTGGATGGTGATTTCATTTGGGTTATCCAATACACCTAGAACTTTTATGAGGTTGATGAACATTATCTTTGTGGGAGTACAATGGTAAGTTTGTTGTGGTTTATTTTTATGATATCTTGATTTTCAGTAAAACTAAGGAACAACATTTGAGGCATATGAGGGTGATATTTGAAGTGTTAAGGAAACAAAATCTCTATGAAAATATTAAGAAGTGCACATTTATGCAAGAGAGTTTGGTATCTTTGCGTTTTATTATTTCAGCATATTGGGTATGATGGAATTTGATAAGATAAAATTAATTATTGAATGGCCTACTCCATGGAGTATAACGAGAGGTAATAATATTTCATGGTTTAGTAACATTTTACAGAAAGTTTATTAAAAAATTAGTAGTATTGTAGTACCTATAATGGATTACACAAAAGGAAGGGAGTTTTTGTGGATAAAGGCAGCGAGGATAACTTTCGAGTTCTTAAAGAAAAAGTTGACAGAGGCACCTATTTCTACACTACCAATTTTTATAAAGTGTTTGAGGTTGATTGTAATGCCTCACATGTGGGTATAAGTGTTGTCTGAGTTAAGGCAGAAATCCAATAGTTTTCTTTAGTGAGAAAATAAATGAGGTAAGAAATAATTACTCTACTTATGATGTGGAATTTTATGAAAGTGTACAAGCATTGAGGCATTGGAGGTATTACTTAGTGCCTAAGAAGTTTGTGTTATTTTCAGAACATATAGCCCTGAAATATGTGAATATACAAAAGAAGTTGAATAGTAGGCATACAAAGTGGGTATCATTTTTACAGGGTTATAATTTTTCTCTAAAGCATAAATAAGGAAAATAGAATCAAGTTGTGGATGCATTGAGTAGGCGTGTGACTCTATTTACAACTATGGAAAATGAGGTGGTTGGTTTTGAAGCAATAAAGGATTTGTATTTTTTCTAATCTTGATTTCCATAATATTGTTAAAATTTTAAGTTGTCCATTTTGAGACAATGCACGTGAATTCCAAGATGATTACCTTTTACAGGATGGCTATCTATTCAAGGGATGCCAACTATGTATTCCAATTGGCTATATGAGAGATAATATTGTGAAAGAGTTTCATAACAATAGATTGGCTAGGCATTTTGGTAAGGATAAGAAAATAGCCTTGGTAGTAGATAAATACTATTATCCATAGATGAAAAGAGATGTGGCGAGGTGTCAAATTTTCCAAGTCTCAATAGGCCATGCACATAATATAGGGTTGCATATGTCGTTTCCTGTTCCCAAAGGGCCATGAACAGATTTGAGTATGGATTTCATTTTGGGATTACCAAAAACACAATGAGGTAATGACTCAATTTTTGTGGTTATTGATAGGTTTTCTAAGATGGTTCATTTTATTTCCTACAAGAAAACTAGTGATGTGATAGGAGTAGCAGATTTGTTTTTAGAGAAGTTGTTTGTTTGCATGGTGTTCCAAAACCATTACTTCAGATAGGGACACAAGGTTCTTAAGTCACTTTTGTAGGAATTTATGGAATAAGTTAGGAACTAAAATATAGTTTATTAGTGCCTATCATCATCAGGCTGATAGGAAAATAGAGTTGGTAAATAGGAGTTTGGGAAACTTGTCAAGGTGCATAGTTGGGGAAAATCCAAAATAATGGGACTTAGCATTACCATAAGCTGATTCTTCTTATAATAGCTATATAAATAGATCCACAAGAAAGTATCCATTTTCTATTTTGTATGGGAGTAATCCAAACAAGGTGTTAGATTTGCTACTGACTTCCAGTTGATGGCAGAGTCAGTGATGATGTAGAAGCATTTGCCAAACATATACAATAATTACATGAAGAAGTGTGGAAGAAGTTACAGAAGAGTAATGAGAAGTATAAGGAAATAACAAATGTGCACAGATGGAGAAAGGTGTTTATAATGGATGAGTTGGCTATGGTATACCTGTAGAAGGAAAGGTTTCCAAAAGGAACCTATAACAAGATGAAGTACAAGAAAATTGGTCCCTGTAAATCGTGAAAAAAATAAATGATAATGCTTATGAGGTAGAATTGCCAGGGAATTTTGATTTTTATCTAGTGTTCAATGTTTCAAACTTATATTATTTTCATGGGAATGGTGTAGAATAGGATGTTATTAAATAATTAGTAGATTGGAGGTAGCAGGTTCTAGTGAAGAAGAAATAAGAAGTGGATCGGATTCTAGACAAGAAAATAATACACACGGGACATGGGAAATACAACAAATAATCAGTACATTGGAAAGGATTAGAACAAAAGGAAAATACATGGGTCATAGAATGGGAGATTAATAAGATGGATGTAGATAAATGGAAGAAATTTGAAGAAGACAACTTTCAATAGCTACATTTTTATCAAGCAAGGAGAATGATGTGCTAAAATTTGTAGGAACTTGAAAAGGTCATAACTTATGCTTCGGGTGTCCGATTGGGTCCATTTTTTTAAACCACCTATTTTGACAAGATGAATGCACTTGTTTATGGGAATTTCTGGTTGAAGCACATTTTGGAACATTTTTGGGCCCAAATTCGTCCATTTGAGAGTCAAAAATTAGGATTTAATTTGTAATTTGTTTTTTCCTATTTTAGGGCATTAGCTAATGTTAGTCTCTTACATGAATTGTGAGTTAGAAAGTTGGAAATTAATATAATTTAGGCATGTAGAAGATGTGTGGAAACTTTTTTACCCATACGAATAAGCATGTGAACTTACTAAGAATAGCAAGTTCTAGTAAACTATTAAAACTAGTAATTTCTGCCACCTAGAGTAGATTTAGTCAAAGTTAGTTAGAGTTTTCTTGGCAACTCGAAGTGTCGTGAGTTGATTTCCTATTTAGGAAACATTGTAATTCATGATTCAATAATGAATAAGGAGTTCTATTTTCTTTTGGAGTTCAAATTATTTGCAGTATATTGAGTGTGTTCAAATTTTAGCTACATTAATTCCATTTTGTACCATCCGCAACATACTACACATCTTCGTTGCATTTAATCTTTCTTACATTTACTTGTTACATGTTCATCTTATTAAACACGTTGGATAGATATATTGTATGTCATTATATTTTATCATACCCACATGTGCGTTCACTAGATTTTCTAGTTGTGATCACGGATTCTATATATCTATTACACGCGACATGGATGCTTGATGCAATACCTATTACCAGTCTCATAGAGGCTTCTAGGGGCATCCAATTTTGTACACTATAGGTGTTATTGTTTCATTTTGTATGTATAACATAACATCATTAGATTATACATGCTTTGACATACTTTTTATCTTTCTAACATGTTAATGGGTGTTTCATGTGCAACATTTGTCATGCAAAGCTATTTTCTTCCATGGTTATTCGTTACATTGTTTACCATTACTTGTCATGGTATGATCTTGTTTTCGGATTTTCCCTTTGTCTTGTATGCACACTTGTCTTCTTATGGCCATGATGGCCTTGATTATCTTGAAACATCATGAGTGATGTCCCATGTTTGAAACCCTCTTTTCACAATGTACATTGTCTTCTTGCGTATTTACACATTGCCTACATAGTTTCCATTTTTTCTTATACATAAGTGTTTTGATTTGATTGTACTAATACTTGTTTTCCTAGCCACTTTTTTTTAGCGTGAATTGGTTTCTACCAAGCACATTCCCTTCCCCTACAAGGCACAATTTTAACACAATGGTCAGTCTTATTTTGGGTTGTATACTTCTTAGCGATGTCACATGCATCCCAAATAAAGGGGGCATCAAATGGGTGAATCATTCACACCATATAGAGTTACACACAACATGGTACTTTGGTACATCATAGTTTCAGTTTCAGATGGGGCTCATAATTAGACTTAGGGCCTTAGTATAGAGGCCTTTCCTAGAATCCACGAAACTAGGGGGTAATACAACAATCTTTTTTGAAGTACCAATAACTGGGGACAATTACACAATTCTTTGACATTTAATAGGGGATTTAGATAGGGAAGAGATTCCTTTAGCACTCGGGAATTTAAATAAACAAATTTTGTAAGGAATATATTCCTTAGCACATACACACCATCTATAGTGGTGTTTTACATAGTGGGAAGTGGTTAAAGATTGGTGGATGACAGCAGACAATTCTCCCTAAACTTCTTCCATTACATTGGCGTGAGATTTCCCAAAAAACTCACGCATCATCCTTTAGGATCCTTTCTACACCCCATTTTCTCATCGTGGATCACGTACACATGTTCCTTTTTCAAACTTTTAGAATTTGTCTATACTTATTTACACACTTTCCTTACACACTTTTATCATATACATGCATATTTGACTACTTTTCGACATCTCTTTTGTAGGTCCTGTCCATATCGGAAGTGGTAGTCAATAGCAACAACCATAATTTCATTAAATTTGGACATTTTACAATCTAGATTAAATACTGAAATCAGCTATGTTGGTTTTACTTATACAAAATATTGGAATTTGATTTGGCTATTATTGGAATCCAAAAATGGGTTTTTAGAATTTGATTTGGCTATTATTGGAATCCAAAAATGGATTTTTTGGAATTTGATTTGGCTATTATTGGAATCCAAAAGGGTTTTTTTGAAATTATATATCATGTATGAGGGATTTCCATTTTAGGGGTTTACAATTTTTAGTAAGAATAGGAAATACTTATTGGAATAATTAATACATTTATAACTTTGAATGCATGGAAAATACTTATATTATTAATTCTCATACAAACAAACATTTTTTATCTTGTATTGAGTGGGAATATTTCCATTCTCATACAAACAAACATTTTTATCTTGTATTGAATGGGAATATTTCCATTCTCATATAATAATCATAGAAAAAAAATAGAGGTAATATTTAATTTGTTTTAGAATGGACAGTTTCCCATTCTCACATCCTTTATAGAGATATTAAAATGATTAAGTTCAATATTGCTTCAATGAGTTAGAATGGTTAGAATAGGCATATTCTCATTCTCATAGAAGTCATATAAACAAAGAGATTTATTATTGTGATGAGAATGGGCATATGCCATTTCTCATACAAACAAATATTTTTATCATTGTGATGAGAATGGGCATATGCCCATTCTCATAAACTTAATATAGAAAGAAAGAAAAATTTGGATGTGATTTATTTTAACTATGGGGTCATGCACATTTGCATGTTGTATATTTTACATATTTTGATCATATATATTTGTGTCTAATATTGCTTCTAATTTATGATATCAATAAAATTGAAAAATGTTTAATTATAACATGGATTTATTTGGATACTACAAAAATGAAGGTAGAAAATATTTTTTTATGAGATAAATAAAAGTCACAATTATTTTTGCATAAAATGATGGAAATAAATCCATTGTTATGAAATAGACTTTAAAAAAAAACCAATATTAATGAATTTTTATGAGAAAGACTACAAAAATAAACTAAATTTATCTATATATATTAAACCAACATAATAGTATCAAGTAAACTCAATCAAGCTCAGTAATTGTTTTTTAAATGTTTCCAAAGAATGACTTAAATTTAGGTGTGGAACCACATGATTCAACCATGTACATAAATGTGTGAAAAAAATTCTATCACAATGCATTGTGCCATCAAATTTCCATCTAGAAGGAAATCCAAATAAAAGTGCCTTAGTTCTTCATCATGAACAAAAAAATTATTTCACCTATCAATGAACAATATTTTTCTTCTCCATATATTTGGGAGTACTTGTAGAGAACCTTTTACATATTTTTTTTGTAAATTGGAAAAATATTCCCCTCTTAAATCTTAAAAATTTGTTGCTGATTTCACAATGCGTTATGCCTCAAAAAAAGAATTCAATATTTCTTAGCCAAGAATTTTTTTGAATGAAGGCACATCATTCTCTTAAATGCAAGTATGTAAACCACAAGACAATATCAAAAAAATTCATGCTATCCTTAAATTCAGGGCTAAATGTACAAATGAATTATCAGTAGCATGCATATGTAAATTTTGGTTATATGGTCAGTGATCTAAATTCAGTAAGCCCTGGAACTCCAAAGAGAAATTCTTCTACCCCTAAAACCAATAAATTCTTTCCATGGAAAACGAGATCTGAAAAACCAACCAATAACAAAATTATTTTCAATAAATTAAATCATAGATTATATTATCTGATTTTATTGATAATTACTTTATTTTTGTATAAACCTATCAAAGCTAGTTTTGAGCATTAAATGGTAAACTATCAATAACATCCTAAATTATCATTATATATTAATCACATCATTTGGATGAAATGTGAATAAGAAATAAAAAATTGTAATAAACACATTTTGAGCATTACATATTAATAACCATCAATAAAATATTATTAAAGAGTATATAATAATCACTTCAAATGGAAAATGGGAAAAGAACTACAAAAATATAATAAACACAATTTATATATTCAATTTGTTCCATTGTTGTTTGAAATAGAGAACATCCCTTTAAGATGTCTCTTACATCATCGTAACCCCTACAAGGACTAGGTATGTAAACAATGATGACATAAGCCACTTATTATTTTTATAGTATTTTTTAGAAACCTTTGGAGACACCAATAAATTTTCTTTAGATACTCCTTTGTTGATTACATTAACTACAACCGTAGTTTCACATTTGTATGGAAATACTATGTTTTTTTAATAAATTGTTTCCAATTTTTTAATAAATTTATCTCCCTTTTTCGTAATGTCCACTTTAACTACGAGTAATAGTTTCATTGCTAGTTTTTCTACATTGGCATCTATATCCAATGTAGACCAAAATGTTATTCGATGAAAATATTTAGACATAGAAGTTAGAAATTGGGAAATAGACATTCATGGTAGGATGTGCTCATTGTTCAATTGAAATGTATTTTCCTTTTAGAAGTATGCTTTTGAACTAACAATCCTTCTAATTCAAGGTTTTTACAAATGATTATTGGAGGAAGGTAAAAAATAATATTAAACTTTATTACTAACTTGTATGTATTTTAAATACGATAATAATATTTCACAAAATATTTTTACCTATTTCTTTACATATATTTGTTGGTTGTATATTTTATTTATTTTCTCTAGTTGTATCTTCACATAAAAATTGAAATTAGGATATATTTATCAAATTGATTCCAACTAATATTGACAAATAAAAAAGATTAATATTTTTACCTATTTCTTTACATATATTTTTGGATTTTTACATGTATCTACACATAAAAATTGCAATTAGGATATATTTATCAAATTTATTCAAACTAATATGATAAGTAAAAATATTATTAAATTTTAAATAATACTTGATACATGTTCGTGAGCCAACTATCATAATTTATGGTGAAGGTTGTTATCCAATTTTACCTGGGGAAATATTAGACAACAGGGTGAATTGGATCCCTAGTATCGGAAAGGTCTTCATGCAACATTTTGAGGCATTTTTGGGAAAATTTGGTGTTTAGGGAATGCTTTCCTAAGATGAAAATTGGTCCTTTTAAAATGAAACCTTATTTTAGATATTTCATGAAAAAATGGTTAATAAATGATAGATCAATTTTAAGGTGTCCTATTATACTTTCATTTTGCTCCAAAACTAAAAAATCTCAAATTTTTAGAGTTCGGTGCACAATTTGAAAAGTTGTCAAAATGGGTCCAAGGGTTAAGATCATGGTAATAGATTGTCGAGAAGCTTGACAATCTTCCCGATGATCTCACATGAGTTTATGATATGACTCTCTACATTTAAAAGGCCAAGTTTTTCTAAGGATCGATGAACCATTTTGAGGTATGCACGTGTTGAGAAGTAAATAATAAATTTGTGAGCTCGTGAGTAAGACAAGTGAGCTTGTGAATGGTCACCACCAGGTTCGGAAATGTGGGCTCACTTGAGCTAGAGGCCATGAATGTACATTTTTGGTAAGTCAAAAATAGGCCAAAACTAATGAGCTCTTGAAAAGAAAACAAAACTCGGGGTGATAGCATTTAATGCTCGGTATGTGCTCAAGGCATTGGCTAAATGTATGGCTTGTTGTATCGGGTCGGGAAGTACATTTCAAAGCTCAATGATGAGCCAAATGGGTTCAATTTTACATCACAAAGAGTGATGTAAAGCATCGAAAATTGATGCAAATCTTGCTAAGTGAGATTGAAGGCTAGCTCGAGGTAATTTTGAGCCATGACAACGGGAAGATTTCAAAGTTTTTTGAAGACTCGAATGATAAACAACCCGAGTTGGAAGTGAAAAGCGAGTTGAATGTAGGCCATCGAGCCATGCAATTGGCATGTCAACCGAGTGAATAGAGTTTCGGATAAGGTGAGCTCTAATAGAGAAGGCTAGAACATGGAAGAATAAACTGAGTTGAGCTCATCCCTAGGTAACAAAGCCAAGCTATGTCGGTAAACTCATAGGGGAAATACATCCAAGCTAAAGTTTTGGTGATAGAATCATGTAGTACCTTTTTGGTGAATCATGTAAAACCTGGAGTGAGGCATTGATGGAACTCGGCTCAAAAGATAGAGGAGATGTTTAGGAGCTGTGGTTTTTAGGATTCCCCAAAGAATAATTGAAGCGTGTTGTCATTTTGGGTCAATATCACATGTATGCAAAGGAGGTAAATACAAAAATATCCTATTAGATCGAGCCAAATGAGATGAGATGATCGAGATTAAATTATTTTGATCAACTCATTGTGATTAACATTAGTATGACACGATTGGGCTCTCAATGTGTTGAGCTAAGTTGGAAACAAGTCTCATCACAGGACCTTAATGATGCATCAATGAATGGAGATCGGATCACAAACCAAGTCAACTTATCCAATAAATCAATGTGATGATTATAGAACATGAAGGGAAGCCTTTGTGATCCAAAGCATAGGGACTGAGTGAGTGATGTTTTATGTAGCAAGTAGGTTGGGAGCTTAAAATGTTGGACTTGGTGATATGTTGAGCATTGAGGAGTCATCTCTCTCCGTAAAAATCAAAGAAAAATAAATAGGACAAGCCGAGTTATCTTGACACTTAGTTTTATGTAAATGCAGAGTTTATTTGGGAGAGTGGTAAGCTCATATGGAATGGCTTGCAGAGACATAGGTGAGCTAGAACAAAGACCTCATACTAGGAAATTTTTTAAAAACCATATAAGTTGGGAGACAATGAAAACATGAGCCCTCATAAATGGGAAAGTTAAAAAGCAAACAGAGGATACATGGGAGCTTGGTCATGGCATTTGAACTACTTAGCATAGGCAAAATCAACATGGAAAAGAATGTAAAGCAGATCGGTTTAGGGCTTGTATGACATTGGGAGCATCGCACTTTGAAGAATGGAGGCATCAAGATTTTAGATATTATCGAGTTCACTACCCGAGGCAAGTTGGAATTTTTTTGGGTGAACCACTGAACTCTATACCGAAATGGGGAGTTTCATTCTCTATGGCATGTCAAAGGTTCGAGATGGTTGGACTAGGTCATCTTAGGCTTTGAAATCCAAAGGATGTTCATACCAGTTGAGAGATCTCTCGAGGTTAGTCATCACAAAATCCAATGCAGGATCAAAGCATATGTTGTAGGTCATCATCAAACATGATGTGGAATTTCTACATTCAAGAGTGAGTCAAGAACCAAGATCAAATGTGAGTTGGTGTGTGCGTGTTGGGGAGGTATTGAAGGATGAGTCGAGTCATCCAACAATATTATGTGTGTTTAAGAACATATGCAAAGCATGAGCTGCATGGATCTTAAATAACAAAATAAATGTCTAAGGTAGTTGCGGTGTTAATGGGAATATCTCAAACATCAACTTAATGATGTTCCTAGTCAATGTGGTGATGATTGGTGAGTTAAAGTGCCACCAAGGACCATTGTGTGAGGTAAGGAAATAATGAACCCACATGTAGAATGGAGAACTGCGATGCAGAATTAAAGAGGAGCTTGAAGAACATGACTAGCTGGCTAAGTGACCAATGAGCCATTTGTCGATTCAACAACCATTAACCCCCTAAATGCAAATTTAATCTAATGGATGCACGGCATCAATGAATAAATATTTCCCCAAAGGATTTAAAATAATAATTTTTATTGAAATGGTGGGAAATTTAAATTTTGAATTTATGAATCATGATGTAAGGAGTTTTCTTTGAAATCAATTAAAGGGTGATGTAAGCATCATGGGAAATTATAAATGAGGTGTGCATACTCTGCTATAATATGGCATAGATTTTAGGACTTCTTCCTTAAGAGGAAGATCATTTTTCTATAAATGTAAATGGGAAACACATTTCAAAGGGTTAGACATTTTTTCCAAGTTTTCCTTCTTTTCACAAGCTGAGTTGTTGTGAATTTAGAGGCTTTCAAGCCTTTCTTCCAAAGATTGTAATGGAAACCCTTGCCTCTTCCTGCTATAATGATGCATTGTGCATGTGATTAAAGTAATAGAAATTATGTTCTGTGGCTAATTATCTGTTCTTTCATAATTTTTTCTACTTCTTTTTTCCTTTCTCATGTTTGTAGGTATACTTTGTGCAATAAAAGTTTTCATTAAGATGAAAATGGTTTGGGAGTTATCGTGCTTATTGGAGTGAAGTTTTATAAAATTGGATGATGCATGTCCATCCTTCTATTTTATATATTTCTTCAATGATAGAAAACTTTCTAAAAAACCTTTTCTTAGTGCATCACCTTTCCTAGTGTATGTTTTATTTCTTACAAATCACATAAAATCCAATGGAAATTTTATTTTCAAATTTATTACAAATCTCTCTTCCTAATCCCTAGAAATTTTATTATAGGTCTTGTTAGCTATTTTCTTGCATTAGGATATTTGGTGTAGTGATTATTTTCTACACATAAAAAGGAAGTTGGCCTTCTCGGAGGTTCACCTCAATCCCACAAGTCCCATGAAATTGATTCCAATGACAACTTAAGAGGTGATCCCATTATTAATTTTTAAATCACATTGAATGCTCTATTCATCACTTGGCCATTTGTGGAATGAAGTTTGATGTGATAACAAAGGGTTTGATGTAGCTTCATTATTAATCACCATCATTTGTGTGTTTTGTGTGCTTTTGTTGGGTAAGTTCTTATTGGATAGATGACATCATGTTATTTTAGGAATAGTATCTTCCTCTAATGGATTAACCTCATGGATTGTGATTTTTTCTCCACTCATAATCATTTGTAAGGGATCAATAGTTGCTGCAAATGAACATAAATACTTAGAATATAAAGTAAAATTTTTAAACAATGGACTATTGTCCATTCTCACTTAATCATTGTAATACCTGTTCAATATTGTATTCACTAGGTGGATACCTATTCACTGTAATACCTATTCAATATTGTATTCATTAGGTGGATACCTATTCTCATTTAGGAATCATAGAAGAAGAATATAATGTTGCATAAATTTGTTTGTTTGTATGAGAGAGATGTTACATAATATGGTTTCTAATGTAGAGCCTAAATCACTTGCAATCTATCACCAAGGTTAGAATGATCCAAGACTTCAAAGAACTACCTTTTACTTGGCCAATAAATAATTTTCTCTAGGTCTCCACTCTTCAAAACTTGTAATTTTTCCTTATGAAATTATCTTTAATTATTCATAATTGTCTTATATTAGTTGGACTAGTAATTCTCTTTAATTATTCATAATTGTCTTATATTGGTTGGACTATCCATCGGAGAGCTAAGTGCTACACTACATACCCTCAATGAGAGGGATCAAGCCTTATGTAGTTCACCTTTTTTATAAGGTAGAAGGGCCATTCCCATGATTTATAATATACTTTATAGAGGTATTAAAATGATTAAGTTCAATATTGTATTGAATGTGCGAATGCTTGTTCTTCTATAGGAATCATTAAGGAATAATATATGATTGATATATGAGAATGGAAATATGCCCATTCAATACATGAAATATTAAACTTAATCATTTTAAAACCTCTATAAAGAAGTGAAAAATTTTTTTTGTAGAGTGAGATTATCCATGCAATAGTGGAAATTTTATTGGTGACAATTAATGTTTTCAAAGGAAGTGGAGTTCTTGGGGATGGTAAGCTTCACCATGATGTTATTGCAATTGATCTATTTTTTATTATAAACACCAATATGTTCACAGAATGATTATTTCTAACTCTACCCATGATTCAAAATATCATCTGGTTTCCTTTCCCTTTCAGGTTGGACAATTTCCCATTGTAAAAAAATTATACTTTTAACTCTTCATGTCAAGCCCATTCTCAATTAAATAATAGAGATAAAATTTAATTTGTCTTATAATGAGAAGTTGTGCATTCTCACAACCTTATCTTGTTTATAATGGGAACAAGCCCATTCTCAAAAAAATAAATATTACTTTGTTTTATAATGCTTCCATAACTTAGAATGTTTTTAATACGAAGGCCCAATATCATACAAACAAATAGTTTTTTCTTGTAGTTATCTATAATTGTATTATACTTGTTGGACTATCCCTAATAGAGCCAAGTGTTGCACTACATATCCCATTAGTACAAACAAACAATTTTTTCCTTGTAATTATTTATAATTACATTATACTAGGTGGAATATCATTTGAGAGCTAAGTGTTGAACTACATACCATCAGAGAGGGATCTCAGGGATATCCATATTTATGTATTTCTCATATTTATAAATATATATACATAGATATATATTTACATGTTTATAAAATTTAATACTTTTTTAGAATAGGTTGTGAGAATGGGAAGTAGATCACTAATATATAATTCACATTATGGACTTTGTGCAAGGGCTGCCAATGTACAAAGGTATTAAACTACAAAAGGTGAACTACATAACGTGAATAATATATTTTTTCTCTACTTCCCATTCGAAACAAATTTAATTCTCTCTAAGTATGGGCATCTGCCCATTCAATACAAGTACAAAGGTGTGAGAATTCACTACTTCCCATTCTAAAACAAAGTGAATTTTATCTCTATTCTTTTGTGATACATATTTTATGTACTATCAATTCAATACAAAGACAAAAATGTTTGTTTGTCTAAGAATGGGCATATTCCCATTGTAAACATTCAACTACAAACAATACTGAACTTAATCATTTTAATACCTCTAAATATTCTAAAACATATTTAATTTTTTCCTTGTTCATCTTCTATGATATCTATATGTGAATGGGCATATACCCAAGAAATATTGAACTTAATCATTTTAAGAAATCTATAAAAGTTGTGAGAATGGAGAAATTTTAACTCTATTCTTCTAATTAAACTTCTAAATTTTGTTTACATATATTATATAATATGAAAATAACTTAGGAGAAAACTATATGAAGGATGTACATCTTAATATTAGAAAAAGTAAAAATTGTTAAGAATTAATATATACATAATGACTATAATAAAAAGAACACAAAAAATCGTAGAGGCTATTCACTGGAGGCATAGTTAGACATTTATAATATTGTTGGAGCATGATCTCCTGCTTGTGATTCTCCACCATAAAGATAAGTGAGGACCTCTTTGTATTATGTGTTTCCTTTAATGCATTTTTCCCACCATATAATATTAATACAGGGGACACATTAGTGTTGCATCTCTCAATCATGTGCTCCAAAAATGCACTGATCTCTCACATTTGAAAGGATGTTCAGGGATGAAAAATCCAATTTCATTTGGTTTGATAATATCCAAGGGATCTGAATGTTTCCAATCTATATCCACTCACATCTTCCACCTCTATACCAGCTGAAATTATGAACACCATATATGGAAAAATCACTGACATCCCTTAAAATTCATGTTTTACATTCATAATTATGTAACATCCTTCTAAAATTATTGTTGATTTTTTTACTTTTTTCATGTACATTTTACAACAATATGAAATAAGTAAACTTGTACTACTGGAAGTATAAATATGTAGAAAAACTCATTGTACTGCACCCAATGACTGTCAAAAGATCAATAATATCTTTTTGTGAGATAGTACTCACAAGATTACAAAAATCAGCAATTACGACTTCTACATTGAGTGAAAGAAAATGGAATTCAAACCTCTCAATGTTCTACTAAGAAAAAAAGGATAAGAAAATTGACAAGTGAATTCATATGTATCTTGTCATCCTTGGTTGATAATTTGTATTAACCACAGACACATACAATTCAAGTAGTTCAATAGCATTTTTGAATAATTTGGCAAATTTCCTTGACTCCCTTCCCCTAATGGTGTAGCCTTCCTTTTCAATTTTTTATTTTCTTCTCTAATATCTTGACATAGTTGAGAAAAATGAGACTCATGCATGTCAAATTTTTCAATCACATTTAATTCATTACATCCTATAAGAGAAATGTATTCTGGAACTCTTGCCTACATATAAGACATAACTTTGGATCTTGTTGCTCTACTCTACTTTACTCTTTTGCAATAATATTTTAGAAATATTTCATTAACACCATACTCTTCTCTAAACCAAACTTCACCACTAATTCATTTATCAACAAGGACATCTAATTCTTCATCTTTCATACCTTTTGTGCCTCTGAATAGTCATGTTATAAGCATATCTAATGAATTTGGCTTGAAATATGGGTCTATATATATTTTTTGGGAAACAAGGCAACCCACCATTGGTATACAAATCAAAAACTAAAACCCATTTATCCTAAATTTCATCTGGGAGTACAAGAAATGAAATTTTATCATTTAAACTTTCCAATTTTGCCTTCTAAAAAAATAAGTAAAAAATTTCCTTTTGAATGTCTACATGTGAACATTAAAATAAATTTTATTAGTTTAGCATTCTATAAGAAATAATTTAAGTTAATTTCTATGTGAAAAAAAACTTAGTACAATTTATAAATACCTTATAGATTTTTGACTTATCGTGACTAGAACCAGGACATTTGTGGTCTCTTCTCTAAGATCCACCTTGACCTGGCTTTATACAATTGGTCGATAAATTATTTTTTAACCCATGTTTTGTTTTCCATATTTTTTGCTTGCAAATAATGATTATTTGTTCTTTCCTTTCTTTGGAAGATAGAATATGGGTAGAGTTTGTTTGATTTATCATGAACAGATGAAAAATCAGGATTTGCAAGGATTTATTTTTGGCTTTCATTGTATGTTTCCCATAAATAATATAGAAATGAGTTTCAATGTCATGAATTTCATGCTCAAACTCCATGTTAAAAATAACACTAGTAGTTTTTTTGAAAGGAAGAAAAATTGCATCTTTGAAGAGGTACTGAGGTTGCATAACATAGAGTGGACAAGGAGACTGACACTTGCTAAATCAAGTGATTTGTATTGGTATTTTGTAGGAGATACATGAAACGAACCAATATCAATTTTGAATGAATTTTCATCAAATAAAAAATATGAATCTCTTCAGATAATGTAGATTCATCTTTTTTAAATTTAGTTTGATCTTGTTTTAATAATAATTTCTCTTTTGCAGATCACTTCACCTCTTGAAAGTGTGATTTTGAAATGTCTTTTTCAACTTAGATATATTTTGTCTTTTGAGCATGGTAAACATTTTTTAATGTAATTTTTTTGGCCTAATTCCTTATCCATATTCAAGTGGTGGGAAACAAATGAAGTGAATGCATACTGATATAGATTTTTGAATATGGTGATAATTCCTACACAAATAGCTTCACTATTATGCACACCACTCTTGTCCCCTTCAGTGTATGGCTCAATTTTCCAACCATAACTATAACATGAATATTTGTATTTTTTTACCATTTCCATGCCATATTTTTGTAAAGAGAAACTTGTAATTCCATTTTATGTACTGAGCATGTTCTCGATGTGTTGTCCACTTTTTCCACTTGAAGAGATACAATTGTATATTTTTATACACTTTATGCTCACAAGAATGCCAATTGGTGTGTGTTGGTCTCCCAAGGAATGAAACAACCACAAATCATTGTAATAATTATCAGGGGTGTGAACTTCAACAAACCATTCTTCATCCCTTCTTTTCCATTTTTTTGCACCACCAAAAAATGGAATTTCTTTAAATGTGGTAGTGGTAATAAGAGCCATTTTTGTTGTTACAAATTTTGTTAGTGTAATGTATATCAAAATCTTTACATACTTAACATTTTTATAAAAGTAAAATCTATGATAAAGTGCAAATTTCATTTTAAATTCAATTCTTTTTCTATGATTGCATCTACCCATGATAAAAAAAAAAAAATTGTATTGAATGGGCAGATGTCCATTCTCATGTGATATAATTGTTTGTTTTTATTGAATGGGTCGATGCCCATTCTCATGTAATACTTAATAATATAAGGAAAGATGGTCGTTTATGTTACTTTTAATCTATTTAATTTGCAAGTTTCATAGTTTCAAAAAAAATTGAAGAAATTTTTATATTACTTTTACTCCCTCCACTATTGTTCATTGTTTCCTTTCCTCTTTAAAAGGGAAGATGAAAATTCTCACATATAACTAGATACAAATCTCACATATATCTCTATTTTAATAGAAGAAGAATAGAGATAACTTTAATCTCAACATATTATATTTACTTTCTTTTAACATGGGAAGGTACTTTGTTTTAGAATGGGAAGTTGTGAATTGTGACAACCTTTATAGAATTTGTGCACATTTATAATGGACACAAGCCCATTCTCATAAAAAAATATTTATTTTGTAATGATTAATAATTGTATTTTACTAGCACCCCCTCCTACAAGATTAGTTTCCCTACACCCCCTCTTGAATGGTTAACTACATAGAGAAAATGGGAAATCATTCAATGCAGGTGAATCATCTCCATATATATATATATATATATATATATATATATATATATATATATATATATATATATATATAATATATATATATATATATATATACGGTTAATATGATCATAGAAAATTTTATCTCTATTCTTCTTATGTGATTCAAATTATTTGTATGTCTATTATTCTTCTGTGATTCAAATTATTTTATCTCTAATCTATTTAATTATTTATAATTGTATCATATTGGTTGGACTATCCCTGGCCGAGCCAAGTGTTGCACTACATACCCTCTAGAGGGATCAAGCCTTATGTAGTTCTCATCATATTGAAGACTGATGTTTATAAAGGTAGTAATAGAAGTGAAGCATTTCATTCTAAAGACGAAGTGAAGAATCAATGTAGTATTATAAGTGAAGCATTTCATCTTGAAGATGTGATTCATGCACATAATTTTCTTTCACTCCAAAAAATCAACATAAATCACATATTTAGGATTAAATGATAAAATTCCATTGTATTTGTTAGTTGAATATTCCTTATTGAAGAAATTATTAGATACTCATGTTTTCCTACACTCTGTCCTAAAATTTTCACAAAATGGGAAATCATTCAATGCATAGCTCAAGTTATTGTTACAGTTATATTGTTTTGTCATTGGAGTAATAGATTCAAGGATATTAGATGTTTAGAATGGGTGTATTATGCTCTAAATACCCTCGAGATGGATCATGCCTTATGTAGTTCTCATCTTGCAATATATATATATATATATATATATATATATATATATATATATATATATATATATATATATATATATATATATATATATCCATTCACATTTAGGAAACATAGAAGAAGAATAGATATTTTGAATGGGAATATGCCCATTATCATATAAAAATTATAGAATAGAATTGGAATATGTGCATTATATCAGTTTCAACAAGATTTGAAGAAAATGTTTATGATAATTTTACTCTCTCCACTTTATTTGTTCATATTTTCTATTTTAAAAGGGAATATGCCCATTCTCACATATAACTAATATAAAAAGAATAGAGTTAGATCTACTCATTCTCATGTATAACTAATATAAATCACATATATATCTAATTTAATAAAAGAATAATAGAGATAACTTTAAGTTCAACCTATTATATTTACTTTCTTTTAACATGGAAAGGTACTTTGTTTTAGAATTGGAAATTTTGCATTGTGACATCCTTTATAGAAGTTCACATTTATAATGGGCTCAAGCCCATTCTCATACAAACAAACATTGTTTTTTTTATAATAATTAATAATTGTATTATACTAGCACCCCCTCCAAAAAGCTTAGTTTCTGCACTCCCTCCTAAATGGTTAGCTACACATACAAAACGGGAAATAATTTAATGTAGGTGAATCACACACACACACACACACACACACACGCACCCACACACACACACACACACACACACACACATATACGGTTAATATGATCATAGTAAATTTTATCTATATTATTCTTATGTGATTCAAATTATTTGTATGTCTATTATTATTTTGTGATTCAAATTATTTTATCTCTACTCTATTTAATTTTTTATAATTGTATCATATTGGTTGGACTATCCTTATTCGAGCCAAGTGTTGCACTACATACCCTCTAGAGGGATCAATCCTTATGTAGTTCTCATCATATTGAAGATCGATGTTTATCAAGGTACTAATAGAAGTGAAGCATCAAGTTGGTAATAGAAGTAAATAATTTTGTAATGAAGATGTGATTCATGTACATAATGGTATTTCATTACCAAACATAAGCATGAATCACATATTTAGGATTAGATGATAGACTTTTGTTGTATTGCTAGTTGAAATATTCATTATTGAAGAAAAGATTACATACTCATGTTTTCTTGTACCCCATATTGAGACTTGCAAAAATGGGAAATCATTCAATGCATAGCTAAATTTTTGTTAATAATTGTATCATTTTGACTAGAGTAGTAGATTCAAGAATAATAGATGTTTAGATACGCTCGAGAGGAATCAATCCTTATGTAGTTCTCATCTCACTTTATATATATATATATATATATATATATATATATATTCAAATTTAGGAAACATACAAGAAGAATAGATATTTTTAATGGGAATATTCCCATTCTCATATAAGAATTATATAATAGAATTGGAAGATGTGTATTGTGATAGTTTCAACAAGATTTGAAGAAAATGTTTATGCTACTTTTACTCTCTCTACTTTATTTTTTCATCCTTTCCGCTTTAAAAGGGTAGATGCCCATTCTCATATATAACTAATAGAAGAAGAATAGAGATAAGTCTTTTCATTCTCATGTATAACTAATAGAAATATCTTATATATCTAATAGAATAAGAATAGAGATAACTTTAAGTTTAACATTACTTTCTTTTTAAAATGGGAAGGAATGATAAGTTGTGCATGTTTATAATGGGAAAAAGCTCATTCTCGTACAAAAATATTGTTTTTTTAATTAATTAGTAAGTGTATTATACTAGTTGGACTATCCCTGGAAAATCCAAGTGTTGAACTAAATACCCCTGAGAGGGATCAAGCCTTATGTAGTTCTCATCTCAATATATATATATATATATATATATATATATATATATATATATATATATAATATTCATTCCTATTTAGTTTTTTTATATAACTATTAGAAGAAGAATAGAGATAAATTTAAGTTAAGTTTAATTCGTAAGTTTTTAGAGTTATTAGATTGGGAAAGTGGACTTAATAATTTAACATTGTTTTAGAATGGGAAGATACCCATTTCCATATAGGAATCATGGAAGAAAAAGAATAGAAATTAGAGGTATTAAAATGAATGTAATTAATTTATAATTTTTAGTAATTAAAAATAAAGAACAAAGACTAATAGAAGAATAATGGAGATAGAATATGAAATATTACTCTATAGAAGAGTAGAGTTACAATCTGAGTTACAAATTTATATATTGTCTCATAAGCCTAGTAATTATCCATTTTCCATACATACCCATGAGAGGGATCATGCCTTATGTAGTTCTATTATTTTTTTTTATAATTTTATTGTTTTGGATGGAATAACCTTTCTTTGGAGCCAAGTTCTAGTACCACCAAGTGCTACACTACATACCCATGAGGGAGATCAAGCCTTATGTAGTTTGGAACTATGGGTTGGTTCATTCTTATAGATAGTAGGTTAGTCCCCCTCTCATATTATGGGGTTCTCATCAGTCCCATATATAGATCATTCATCTCATATGCGCACTATCTAATCTCATTATCGACACTATGGGGGTGAAATCCCTCCCCTCCTTTTTTCTCACATATAATCCATTAGGGTTTCTACCATGACCCGATAATAGAAATTGAGTGATCAAACACGGTGATCCCAATCCACCTCAGTTGGTTGTATCACGTATATAATGGATGGAAATGAATATATGCATTTGAGCTGAGCTGCGGGGCTACGCTTCGAGATTAGATTCATTAGATAGGGCCCTCTATATCTATATGCACCCGGTCGGGCCATATAGATATAGAGGGCCTCCCTCCCTAGGTGAGTAGGGGCGGTCGCCCATATATCTTATCTTCGGGGGTGAGGTTGAATATATAGAGAGGGGGAGTGCTAACCTGGTGTGGTTAGCACTCCCCTCTTCCCCGAGCCCCGAATGGTTGATCTGTTCTGTTCACCCTTCATACTCCCCGGCCCCAATCAAATCGTGGAGGGCAGGGAAGCCTGCGGGCACCCAACATTTCTTGCTTGCATCAGGATTCCAAATATATCTTTATATGACCACCCCACACTATCATCTTAGTGATACTCAACTAAAATTTTAGTGTATTCATCACTCTTTCTCGCTTAGTGATTAGGAGGCCGACCCTTATATAGAGAACTAATGCATGCCAAAGCTCCCCTGGGACACTCTAGAGATAAATTCCCCACCATATATAGATCCCCTATTTAAAATTATTAACAATGGAGGGGGCCATATCTACATATGGGATCTCTCCAATAGTTGTTGGGGCCCTCTATAGAATATATCATAACTCAGACTACCCCAAGATGGATGCAGAGGGGAGATTCTGCAGAATATATAGAGAGGGCCCCCACCTTATTTATTTAATATTATATTATTTATAATTGTACTATTTTGGATAGACTAACATTGGTGGAGCCAAGTGCTAGCACTGCCAAGTGCTACACTACATACTCATGAGAGGGATCAATCCTTATGTAGTTCTATTATTTTGTTTATAATTGTATTGTTTTGGCTGGACTAACCTTAGTGGAGCTAAGTGTTGGCACCGCTAAGTGCTGCACTACATACCTATGAGAGGGATCAAGCCTTATGTAGTTCTTTCATTTTATTTGTAATCGTATCATTTTGGCTAGACTAACCTTGGTGGATCAAATCGCTAGCACCGCCACGTGCTTCACTACATTACCCATGAGAGGGATCAATCCTTATGTAGTTCTTTTTTTTTATAATTGTATCATTTTTGCTATAATAACCTTGGTGGAGCTAAATCGCACGCCAAGTGTTGGACTACATAACCATGAGAGGATCGAGCCTTATGTAGTTATATTATTTTTTTAGAATTGTATCATTTTGGCGGGACTAACCTTAGTGGAGCCAAGTCTTTGTCAAGTGTTGCACTACATTCCCGTGATAAGGATTTATCCTTATGCACTTCTATTATTTTGTTTATAATTGTATCATTTTGGTTAGACTAACCTTGGTGGAGCCAAGTACTGGCATTGCCTAGTGCTACACTACATACCTGTGAAAGGGATCAAGACTTATGTAGTTCTATTATTTTTTTAGAATTAAATCATTTTGGCTAGACTAACCTTGGTGGAGCCAAGTGTTGGCACCGAAAAGTGTTGCACTACATAACCACGATAAAGATCAAGCCTTATGTAGTTCTATTAATTTTTTTATAATTGTATCATTTTGGCTGGACTAACCTTGGTGGAGCAAGTGCTAGCACCACCAAGTATTGCACTACATACCCTTGAGAGGGATCAAGCCTTATGTAGTTCTATTATTTATTTTTAGAATGGGTGGGAAATATTGAACTCAATCATTTTGGATGGACTAAGAATTGCATCTATTTGTTTATATTTTTCTCATTTTGGTTTATTATTTTTTTAGAATCAAGTAAATGCCCATTCTCATATTATGTAGTTCTATTATTTTGTTTTAGAATGGGCCGATGCCTATTCTTTGCCCATTATCATATAGGAATCATTAAAATATATTGTTTACCACCATGACATTTTCCCATCCTCATATTATGTAGTTATATTATTTTGTTTTAGAATGGGAAGATGCCCATTCTCATCCCATTCTCATTTATCATTAAAATATATTGTTTCTCATATTATATATATTTAACACCGTTTATTTATTAATTAAAGGTAATTGTTTTAAAACATGTCTTCGACCGCTCATTGGAGGGAATTATTTACCACTATTTATTTATTAATTAAAGGTAATTATTTTTAAACACATCTTTGACCACTCATTGGAGGGAAAGTGAGATCATGTTTTTGATTTGTAATTATTAATAATTGTATTATACTAGTTGGACTATCCCTGATAGAGCCAAGTGTTGCACTACATACCCTCGAGAGGGATCAAGCCTTATGTAGTTCTCATCTTACAATATATATATAGTATATATATAAAAATATATTGTAGTCATTATTTTACCCTCAATACATCTTTCTAAACCCAAATGCGTCGGCCTATCATCTAGCATATATGTTGGGCGCTTACCCTTCCTTTATGTGAGTTTCATGAGAGAGTTCCACCCTTAATGGAGGATAATTTGTAAAAATAGAAGTGCATGCATCTACTCAAAAGGCAAGAGGATATAACTAAAAATATACACATCGGTGCATTACAAAAGATAAATAAACATTGTAAGAAGTACAAGAAACCAAATTTTAATCATGATAAGACAAATAACATAAGGGTTTACATCCATAAGGAATTTGTACATAATAGATCCATGTATATTGATTTAACAGAGTTTTGGTAGCCATATTACATTTAAAAGGGTCATCTCATGACATATACATTAAATGTCAAAGACTCAACTCCTACAAACATATCTGATCAAAGATCCTAACTATACTCTTCCCCATTATATCCCTTGCTACATATCCTAGTACCCATACATATATTTAATGGTATCCCCTACAACCCTCAAAGCACTAAGTACTATAAACCCTAGCACTATGAACTATAGACCCTTACTATTTTGCGCAGCACTTCGTTACTCTCCTTATCTATCTATGCTTTTCTTCACTCTCTTCTCTCATTTTATATGCTTGCACTCTCTCTTCATTCTCGTTTCTAAGTACCTCTTTATATAGGATCATCGACCAACACCATGACTTTCCTCCCGAGTAGATCGTGTGCCAAGTGTTGATGTGGTCCTCCATTAACGAATGTTTATCCTATTTACAAACCTTCCACTAACTAGTAATGATGCCTCTGGGAATATTCCCTATGTGGAATATCCTTTTCTTGACCTCTAAGGTTCCGGTCGGTACGTTGTCCGCTTATCACACCTATTCGGTCCTCGTGTTTTTCCTCAAGTGAATCCATGATGCCAAATATGGTGAAGTCCTTTAAACCCTTGTTCTACCTCTCATGTGCGCCCTAGTTTCACTTAAACCCTTCATAAATGTATTTTTCATGTGTGCTTTTCCTTGAAATCCCTTTTATCCACTCGATCATGTGTGCGTGCACCTCTTAATACCTAGCCAATATTTTAGGGTCCAAGGTCACCCCACACTCTGCATGTTCACTATCCTTAGAAGCATTCTACTTCCGAAATAATAAGGAATCGAGTAATAGAAACAATTAAATAATGAAAGGATGGAAGAATGGAAGAATAGAAGAATATATTATTGCTGCATGAGGAGTGGTAAATCCTTCACGGATGCCTCAATCTTCTCCCATGTGTCTACTTCTCCTTACACATGCTGAATTAGGTCACCCACTAATGCGCTTACTTCATCAAAACTAATTTCCTCGCTCTTAGATGTTAGTGTATCTATAATACTTTCCAGTTTCTTGTTAAGATCACCCAACACATCCATCCTATGAGTAACTTGGGAGTACAGTTCCTTTATCTTATTCTTAATTCAATCCCACAAGGTTTTGATTGCTTCTAACTTATTATCAACTTAGTCCAAGATCTTTTCACACTCCACCCTATTGCCTTTTTTCCTAAAATTATTTTAGATCCACCTAGTGTGTAGCAACCAATATGCTTTCTACCCTATCCCTGTTGGCATAGTTAGTATACACGGCTTTGACCATCTATGCAATGGTATTGACTATGACAAGGAGATTGGAGTACTGAGGTAATGTCTCCCCAATATTCAAATTTTCCTCCTCCTTCTAGCATTCCACCACCTCCTCTGCTGACTCTAATGCGAGTGGTCACCTTTCTAAGGTGAGGATATGGGTCAAGTCTTCCTAGAATTACATTTTTGACTCATATTTATGCTCGGGTGGGGCCATGTATGGATGCTTCAAGATAGTGGAATCTAAAATGGCCTTTATCTTCTTATGGATTTCATGCACCATTACCTTTTCGTCCCTCATATTGCACCTTAACTACGCACTAATAAATTCCTTTTGTTTTATCTCTTTGCCCCACTCAATGATATCCTCGTTCATTTTCTCAAGCTCTACATGAAATGATACTTTGTTAAGTGTGCTGAAAAATTTCTCATCAAATAACTGTTGGGATTTTACAATAGGGTTTAATCCCTTAGTATATCGGTATCTTCATCAATGCATCTTGATTTAACTCAAACTTAGGTTCATCAACGTGGGAATCAAAAGCCCAAGATAACATTTTATTTATGCATGGGTGTGCACCTTCTTATTCAAAATAATACCAAGCAAGGAGTTGGTTTGTAGGCATGATACTTTAGAAGCGTGCATACAGCACCTTGTTTGGCTCATTAATGTAAGTCATTTCTTGTTCCTCGGCCACTACTATGTCCTTTCCACCTATTTTTGCTACCTTTAGGAATCTTACTACTAAGTGGGGTCTTCATCCACACTTCCGTACTCCTTTCCCACACTCACACTTTCCTTTATTTCCTTTAGCACTTCCTTAGTGCTTCACTCAACTTCGTGTTCCACCATCTGTTGGATAATTCTTGCGAGTTCTCTCTCTATGGTATTATCCATATACTCCTCTGTTGGGGTCGGGGTCTTCGATCCTTCATGTTTACCTCCTTTCTCCCTCATTTTCCTAAGCACCTTCCTCATTTTCCTCCTTCTCTTCATTTCCTTCTTCCTTTGATTCATGTACATCGTACACAGGATGATTCTAAGCCTCATCATGCTCTTCATCATCTTCATCACCCTTTTTGGCCTCCATGCTTTCTGTTTCACCTGAGTCTGACCCTTTTTCACCCTCTGCTTCTTCCTTACTAGTGATTCTAGTTCAGGGGAATTCTCTTTTTCTTCTTTCTCGGATGACTCTTCCCCTCTTGGTGAATCTTCCTTCGTGGGGACTCTATTCTCAAGGAGACTTCTTCCGATGGACATAAATACTTGTGCCCACACCTGAATCTTGTGCCCCTACTATTTACACTATTTGCATGCTTGACACCTTTTTCTCAGCGCCTCTCCTCTGTCTCTCTTCCTTTGCATAGCCTTCTTCTACACGGTAGGGTTCTCGAAATGGAGACATCATCTAAAATATAAGAATAATTTTCATACTCAAGCCTTATGTATAAATACACCCTCATTGTTTTCCTCCTACAACAAGTAATATTACTTGTTCTAACATGTCTTGCGTCATGGGAGAAACACTTCTCCACATAGGCATGCTTCTTAGAATATACTAGTTTCTTTTATAGCTTGTGGTAGTCTTAATCTACTATAGTTAGATCAGATATGAGTTTCTTCACCTATTTGAATCAATTAACCCTAGCTTGGAAGTCTTTATTTGTGAAGGAGAAAGGTAATTTACACCAAGGACTCTTGGTGCCATCTACCAAAGTAAATTTTTGATGCAAAAATGCTTTTATACGAAGAACTCAAAGCATCTCCTTTTACTAGTGAAAGTAACTATTAGGGTATTCTCCATTCAACCCCGAATGGGTCGCACATCCTCTTATACCATTTTTCTAGGTGCGTCTTATGAACAACCATCATGGTTTCATAGTTATACTATTCAAACCTCTTAGCGGGTGAGGGTTCCTCATCTGGGTATTCCCAAACAAACGTATCTGGCTCATTGATCACTCCAATCTCTAAGAATACAATGGTGATCAGGACATTACCAAACATGATCTTCTCTCCATCGCATGTGGCATCTATGATCTCTTATACAATAAAAGGCGAGAGGTTATAGATGGTCCCCTTTAATATCTTGCGGAAAAAATTAAACCAAGACTTGTTGATCCGTTTCCATTTCTCTTTCCCAATCAGATTTGTAACCAAGTGTACGGCCATCCATATCATCGGATAAGTAATTATATAAATTTTGAAGAAGCACGAACCCTTCTTACGGTCATAATCTTCAATGGTCTTCTTAATGGCTTCCTTGTCTTTCCAAGTCATCTTCCAGTGAATCTACTTCATAGATAATGTTGGTGAACTTAGAAATTAGCTAGGGGATTATGTGCATCCTCTGACCTATGAAATAGAAGTTGTCTTCAATCACATGTGACATCAACCTTTGGTATAGTTGTTTGGGCTTGTTGAAATGTGGAAAATTGTAGAGTTGTAACAACCCATTCTTCTTCATTTTTACCTTTACCTCCTTGTCATAGATGGGAATTCCATCTAGTGTCCTCTTCTTTGTAGGGAAAACTAGTTCTAGTGTCATTTCATTCTTTGTGGTGCTCGTTCAATGGTTGTAATCACTGATAGCCATCTTCTTAATTGGAGACACCCATTATTTACCAAGTAATATGTCATCTAGGTATTGTATTTCCATGTACAACTCTTCATTGCAACTTGTATAAATGACTTGTTTTCCCTTTCCCTTTCCCTTATTTGGTGAAACATTTTCTACTTTCCTTGGTGTCATTCCTTCATCGAGTCCTTAAAACTTATTCCTCTCTCCTGGTCTTGGCTCTGCTCAACTTTGCAACTCCACTCCTTTTTGAAAATTCCTTCAAACCCCATGCCCTATTTATGCAAACCTAGCCTGGAAAACCATTTTTCCTGGGACGGCATAACACCCACGGGATTATTCCACACAACCTTATTCTCTTACGCCCATGTAATTCTTTCCACTCTGGTTCAGTTGATCAAACTAGCTATACATGAAAATCTTCACAACTCTTCTCAAAATTTCTTCACAAGGATTCCCTATTTTGCGAGAGCTCTTTGATAACTTAAAACACAAGGTAGAAAATAACGCACCCCCGATCTTCTATTTATAACTTTTTCTCTTCTCTGTAATAAATGTCATGCCACCTACCAACATAATTTTTCAATAAATGTGGATTTTTCCAACGCTAACCTTCAGTACTTTTCCTTCATGCTCAATCATATGCGAACACTTTTTTAACCTTCTTATGCATAACTTCATCGACCATAGAATTCTTCGCGCTTTCTCCCACGCCAAAGTCAATTCTTCCTCTATGTCTTGGACCAAGTTCTTTCCACTACTTATCTCATGTTGTTCATGCAATTTTTACCCTTATACATGGTTTCTCAAATCCTTTTAACACCATCCTTCCCTTATGTTCACCTTTTCCATGCGCGATCTTGCAATCCACGTGTTTTTGATTTTTCAACCCGGACCATCCACAATCATAGCTTCTAGAACTTGTCACATCACTTCACCCCATACAAAAATGGATGCACATTCCTTTACACATAAAAACTTTTGAAAATAATAATTGGATACCAACGAAAAAACACACACAAAATAAAGCAACAAGAAAGGGAAACAAAAAAATGAAAGCGCATCAAAGCAAAACCTAGGATAACTATAAATATTGCCTTTTCGACAAACACAAAGAAGATTTATTTATAGTAGGGCTTCAGCCTACTCCCATTGAAATGTCCTAGAAATTGTGTTCCATCCATAGTGCTTATAACTAGAAAGTGCCTAAATCAAGTATATAGGATATAATGTATGGGCCCATCCAATGGAATTTGAATTTCCCATGATGGTGCAGAAAATCATAATCATACAATAAAACCATCTACCTAACCTCAAAATTTTTGTTCTTGATGTGTCTATCATGCCATACCTTCTGCTGGATTTTTCTATTTTCTTACTCTAGCGAGTAATATCCTACCTCTCATATAACTCCATAAACTTATCAATCCTCTCTTCGAGTGCTTGTTCATCATCTAGCCCTCATGTATGCGCGTTATACATGGCGATGGTAGAATGAATTCAATAGGTAACACAACTTTCACACCAAACACCAATTTAAAATTTTTGGCCTTGTTAGAGTCTCTTATAAGTAGATCCGATATGACCATAACACAAAAAAACTTTATCATCCCGATCTTTTCTTCCCACATCAAAAAAATTGGTTAACATGTGATTTAAAATTTTATTAAACTCTTCAAAAATCCCATTAGCTTGTGGGTGATAAGGGTATTCCTTTGGTGGGCTACCATGAATTCTTCTAATAATATTCTAATTGTCTCAATTAAGAAATGAGTACCCCTATCACTTGTTAAGCTCAACGTGAATCCATATCTGCAAATTATATTTTCCCACAAGAACCTAGTTGTTGTTGTTGTCACTATACAATCCTTGTAGGTGATGCTTCTTCCCACCTTTACGGTAATCTGTACATGCAATGCTATAACATGAACTTTTCCTTCATGGAGTTGTGGAAATAGGGCCTATAAATTCAATTGCCCACTTCTCAAAGGTTTTGCAATAGAAATCGGTGTTAATTGAATTTCATTTATTTTCCCTGATTTAACAAGGTGTTGGTAGTGGTCACGGGACTGTAATACTTGATAAAATATTTGTAAACCATTTCCCACAAATATCCTACTAGAAGGATCTTGTGTGCGGTTGTATTCCTTTCATAGTTCCCTCCTATAATTCCACCATGTGCTTCCTCAATGATTGTAATTGTTCATGCTCTAACATGCACCGGCACAAAACCTCATCATGGTCTAGCTTTTATAAGTATCCACTAATTAACATGTATGGCGTGACACATATGGCTAATTAATTCCTTTACAAAGTCTTCATTTCCTCTTGCGTCACACCCATTTAGAGAAACGCAACAATATCTTCCAAGTTAGAGGGTGTACGTCATAATCTAAACATTTTCACATCTAGAATTGTATCTTCAATGCTCGCATGTCCTCCTTAGTCAATCATTTATAAATGGTCAGGCCCCAAATAACTCTTACCAGGTTTACAACAACCTTAAACTCAAAATCTTGAAATAGTAATACCCACCGACATATGCATCCTTGTAGAATGAGCTTGTTTACTAAGTACTTTAGTGTCATGTGGTCTATGTAGAATATAAAGGTTGTTGCCAATAGATACTTCTTGAATTTATGTAGCATGTAGATCATCAAAAATGGCTCACACTAAGTAGTAGTATAGTTATTTTCTGTTGGGGTTAGCTTCCTATCGGTAAAGCACAAGTGGTGGTCAATAATTCCCTCTCAGGTTATGTTAATATTACTCAATCGTCATCCCTAAAGCATCAACATGTACATGGAATGGCTTATCCCAAGCAAAAAGAATAATATGGGTGCGTTGATAAGCATATTATTCAATGTATCAATTGTCATCTACTATGCCTCTCCCAATGAAATGTACTTTTTGCTTTAACAATTTTTCTAATGGTGCGGTGATCTTGGAATACCCCTTAATAAATTTACGATAATATTTGTATGCCCAAGGAATCCACAAATGATGCTCGGTTGGTAGGTCTCTGCAATCCCACAATAATGAAAACTTTGGTAGGATCCACCAACAAGCCTTCCTTACATATGATATGCCCTAACAAGGTGCCAAATTTTGTAGCAAAAACACATTTCTTAATGTTGAGGGATATCCTCAACTACCGACATCTTTCAAACATCAGCCTTATATTGTCACAATGGTCCCTCACTAATCCATATATTGTCTAGTTATCAAGTAAGTCTTGTAGAAACCTATGGATGAAGTCCTTAAATGCCTAAACCACAATGCGTGAAAACACAACAGGCACGTTCTTTAGTCCAAGAGGCAAGACCATGTAGGAAAAGCATACCCATTTAGTGGAAAAATTATCTTTTCTTGGTCCTCCTTTGTAATTCTAACTGATGATATCCTAAGAATCCATCTGTGAAAGAATATATTTGGTGCCTAGCTACTCCTTCCGGGATCTCCTTAGTGAAGGGGATTGGAAAAGGGTCAATGAAACATGCTGCATTCAAATCTTGGTAATCAACACAAATTCTTATCCTTCCATCATTCTTAATGTTTATGGCATTTGGACTCACCCAATATGATTCTTCCATAGCCTCAATGATGCTCGATGTAATCATCTTCTCAATCTCATCTTTGAATTTAATGTGCAGATTCGATTCATTTCATAAGGTCTCTTTTGATTTGGGTGTGCACCTACCTTTAACTTGATATTCATTTCTCCCAAGGAGTGGTAAACTCCTTTAAGCTCATTGTACCTGCATAGAAACAAATCTTAAAATTCATGCAACAAATTGATGATCTTTGAAACCTCCTTTTCTATCCAGTAATCTCCAATAGTATCCTCCTTAGGTTCCACCTCCAAACCAATGTTAACCTTCTTGGTTTTTAAGGGTTCATGGTAGGCACACGCTTACTCATCAGCATTATCCATAACCTCACGTGTGCCCATAGTATGGTTAACATCCAAGTTTTCCACCTCTTCACCATTGATCACATAGACCAAATTTCCTTTCTCTTTTTCCATGCATGCACGCTCAAGTTATATCTCCTTTGATTCTTCCTCATCAAATCATACTTATAAGCCAGGTTCACCTAATAATTCCAATATACTATCCTCTTTCATGGCATTATCTCCTATAGTTATGTGCTTAACAACCTGCAATGCCTCATTCACCAATGGATTATTACTCTGATATTCAAAATCTTGAACGAGATCATCTGTCAACTCCTTTCAATTTCATGCACGATGGAGCATCTCGATTGAATGTACCATGCGTGCACATAGCCTTATAAGGTGGAGTAAATATTATGTACCCATAAAGAAGGTGACAAGGAATCCATGCCTTTTATCCATGCCTTCTCACATCATGGACGTGAAGTGAAGCGGGTTCCTTCCCATGATAATCTCATATAATAGTAGGTGCATTGCTTCAGAAAAACCTAATTGAGAAATTGATTCTCACTTCATGCCACTTAGAAGGTTATCACGATAGGTTTCCCACCAACGTGTTACAATACCTTGAGAAAGTTATAAGTAAGCATCCTTCTCCTTTCGATCTGAAATATCCATTGGGTCTCCATTTACCGTAGGAAAACATTAGGTTTTTATACCCTAGTATAAATTGGAAACTTCTTTCATCCTAGGTTCCTAGCTAAGTGTGCCTTTGCTACTCTTTTCGCAGAGCCTCTTAACTTACTAACTCATATGTTCCATGCACCCAATTATCACATGACACACTAGTTTTATATTGAGCATCTTCCCACTAAATAAAAGCTTATTTTTTTGGTTGCACAACCTTAGGGTCCCTAATATAGCACACATCAATTATGTCTAGGTCCTCTTCTCCTAAGGGCTCAATATAGGGCACTAACTTCCCATCCGTTAAAGGAATGATAAAACATTCCTCCTTGTTCTCAAAATTTATATACCCCTTATTGAAATGAAATTTAGCATTGTTCTTATAACAACATGGGCCCCCAAGTAATGTTGGAAAGTTTTCCACCTCAGCAACTGCTAAGACTTTGAAGTCTCTAGTGAATTTGGCCCCTTAGATAGTGATAAAAGCATCCTTTAAAATGCTAATGGGCATTTCCTTTGTCTTATTTTTCATATAAAACACATTTGAGGATGGCTGTAATGGTTGCCTTTTCATTTGATTCCATGCATCCAGGGTGATAACATTAGCTTCCACTCTCGTTTCAATCATAATATTGTTTAGGATCCATGCATCAACAACTGAATTCAAGGAAATATCTTTATCATATTCAAGGTTATGAGGAGGAAGGCTAGCATGCAAGACCTTCCTATCACACTATCCTCTAGCACTTGGTACTTTACCTTGCAATCATTCTCCTAACAAAGGAATGATGTTATCTTGGTACACCATCTTACCTTTGAAAATATTTTTTTATTCGAGAATTAGCATGTTCCCATTCTAAAGCGTTCAAATGAAAGTAATTATTTAAAAATGTTTTTCATACCTCTATAAATTTTTGCGAGAAGGTTGTGAGCATGTGTAACTTCCAATTCAATACATGACATAATTTTTGTTTTATATGAGAATTTTCATATGCCCATTCAAAGCATTCAAATGCAAGCAATCTTTTATAAATTTAATATTTGTATTATTCATTTTTCAATATTCTAATGCCTCTCTAAAAAAAAATATCAATGGGTCTAAACATTAAGATATTAAAGCATTAAAATTTTAAAGCATGGTTGGTAAAGTACATTATAAAAATATTGTACTATTTATTTTTCAATATTATAATACCTTTCGAGACAAAATTTAAATGGGTCTAAACAGATATAGAATATTAAAGCATTGAAACATGGTTGGTATTTTTATAAAATATGGGTCTCATGTTATGTTTTATATCACTTTATATTTTAAATAGGCTTTTCAACTATGACCAGAATTAGTAACATTGTGACGCTTGTTTGCAATTGTATCCTCTTGGGTGGACTAACCCGGATGGAGCAAAGTTTTGGCTCCACCAAGTGTTTCACTACATACCCTCGAGGGTAAAAATCCTTATGTATTTCTATTATTTTGTTTAAGGAATGGGCAGCTTGGCTCGCGAAGTGTTGCACTACATACCTTTGGGAAAATTCACATTCTTGTATTATGTAGTTCTATTAATTTGTTTTAGAAATGGAAGATGCCCATTCTCATATAAGAGTAATTAACATATATTTTTAATACCATGACATATCAATACCAAAATGAAAATATATTGTTTACAACTGTGTATTTATTATTTAAAGGTAATTTTTAAAACAATTCTTGGACCACTCGTATTAATGAGAATAGGTATTATCCCATTCTATAGACATTATAACATTTTTTTGGCCATATTTTTGTTCAGTTGTATTGGACTATTTATAAATATGGGCATTTTTCCATCCTCGAACAAACAAACATTTATTGTTGGGTTGTTCCCCATTTTCATGGAAGGAGGACCATATTAGAAGAAAAATTATAGTGTAAAAACATTCGACAACCTTTATAGAGTTAATAATTGTATCATATTTGTTGGAATGTGCTTGATGGATCCTAGCATTACACTACATACCCTTAAAGGGGGATCAAACCTCTATCTCTAATTGTTGTTTATTCTTTCACTTTTGGGCTCTCTCTCTTTTCATGAAGAATATCAAGGAAATTTATTTAGAAACAAAATGAATATTTCTAACTCTTCTCAATGTGAAGAATAACATATGATTTTCCTTCCATAACAAAATGGGGTACAACCCACTTCATCTTCATATCATCACGATTTGAGTAGAAAGATTCCCATATATATTTCACCTTATGCCTATTTTTTTCAGTGATTCCTACTTTAGAATAGACATATCCTCATTTCATAAACATTCTAATACAAGAAATGTTGAACTAAAATGTCATATGCTCATTCTAAACACTCTAATACTTGTAATATTGAACTTAGTATTTTTAGTAATAACATATTACTCATATCTAGTCTGTAATGCAAGTGGATCGATAAAATTTACTTACTTTGTCTTTATTTAAGAATGGGAAGTTGCCCATTCTCTCATACAAACAAACAAACAAACATTTTTTTCATCTTATCTTGAATACAATGTATTTTTTCTAATACGTCTAATAAAAGAAATTGATACCAATTGAATGGGCATATGCGCATTCAATTATAATATGAGTAATAGAAGAAAATTCTTGTCATTTTAGTGTTTTTATATTAATCATATCTAACACCATTGTTGGTACCCAAATTTGTTCTCCTTTTCGGTATGATGAGAGAATAAAAGATATGACATGAAGCTTAAAGGAAGATAGATCATGATGTATGTCTTTTACTAGCCGGGAATATGATCTAAGCGGCACTCAAATTTGTGGAGAGATGGATAGCACTCAAATAGGAATTGATCTTGTCCTAATCTGTTTTAGGTTGGCCCTTCAACCAAGGTAAGAGAACCTATATTGTAGCCCTTGTTTTGTGAAGGAGGTGAGAATATCCTTATAATGTGTAGGTTGTATGGAGATGGCCTTGAGAAAACATGATCAATTTCCCACTATTCAAACTCAAAATATTTGTCACTACTAAATTATGGAAATGCTTTCAAGACAAGGTTGAGGCTACTAGAGACATGGTTTGATCCTGATTTTCTTTTTGCTTTTCTATAAATGGATTGTATTTTTTTGTTAACATGTAATACAATGGGGGTAGTATGGGTAGTATTAGTTTGTTTGAATGAATTTTGGGTGGGATATTTTAGACAAGACTAACTAGAATTTGCCAAATTCTTTGAGGACCTTTGAAAAACTTGTAAGACCTAAACAATAGAATGCTTCAAAGAGGTTAATGTATTCCTTCAACCAGGATATGTGCACCAAATGGATGCCCAGATTTGCACTCTTCCACACAATATTTGACAACCTGCAACAAAATATTGAAGCAAATGAACCAACAAAGTATCTAGAAATTTCTATTTAATCATGACCTAAGGTGCACCCAAAGGTTTACAGACAATCTCTAAAGTCAAGGAAGGTAAAGTGATTTTAAAAAAATTATCTTTTTATCGGATGAAAGCTCTTTCGAAAGTGATATTGCAAATGCCACTAAACTATCACACAAAATGAGACCATTGTATGATCAAAAGAAACTCCAAACACCAAATTGCAATAGGAGCAAGAAACACAAATTGAAAACATTTTGAAACATAAGTGTATGCAAATTTTTCCAAGAGACAACACAAAATAATCCAGAAATGATCAAATTTATTAGCAAGGGAATGTTTCAAGAACAATCTTAGAGCTTGTTGATGGATTTACAACTAAAACCAACTCAACATGATACAAATCTGATGCAAAAAGGAATTAGAAATGGTTCTCATGTGGTTTCTCAAAGAATGGGCTTCTTCCTAGATTTTCCGTGAAATTTTTAGTTTCCCAGGCTTCTTTTAAAACTCTTCCAACCCTTTGCATGACAAATTCATGAAATATATAGCATTCCATTATAATTTATCCTTCTTTCCCAAGAAAATAATATCCTATGGCATCTTAGTTTGTCACAAATTAACTCATGACTCACAGAAAGGGACATCCAATAGAAAAATGTTCAAAAAGTTTCCAGGTGCCTCAAAAAAGGTGAATCATTGCAAAATTCACATCATTATCCATTATGGAGGCACATTTTTCATCCTCAAAGCATGTAGAGCCCCTTCCTTTCATTATTTCATCCTTATCCCTCCAAAATTTGACTCTGCAACATTTGGATCTGATATTTCACTTTTTTGCTTAGGCTCGAACAAAATTTCATTTCAAAAGTACCTCAAATCCACAAATTGAATTTTCAAATTGATTCCATTGATCCTTGAAGGCAAAAATACATGGATTCACCAAAAATTCAATCAAAATCGATGTAAAAATGCATTTCCACACTTCCTAGAGAAAAAATGGCGGCCAAATTGAAAAATGCACAGTTACCGTTGATTTGCCTTTCTCCCTTCAATTTGAGCCCTCCACGTGTGAAAATGTGATTATAAATGGGTTTGCGATCATTTTTTGATATTTTAACATTTTTGGAAAAATGTAAAAATTTTACATTTTTTTCTCCCCTCCGAGCTTAACACGTGTCCCAAGGTGGGCCCCATTGGAATCGCGGTTTGATTTTTGAATTTTAACACTTTTTGGAAAAAGGAAAAATTCTACTTTTCCTCTACACACTTGCTCCTCCACCTCTCCTTCTTGACGTGGGTCCCAGTGGGACCTTGCTTCATTTTTTCATTTTATCCATTTTTGCAACCTTGGGAAAAAATTTTAAATTATCCCCATGGGCCTGCACCTCGCTGATTATTTAATGTAATTTAATTTGACCCTAGTAGAGTCACACTTTCTTTTCAAACTTTCACTCCCATTTTGCACAAAAAGGAAAAATGTTTCAAACATCCCCGAATCTCTCGCACTTCTGCCTTGACCCTTCAATGCTGGATTCATTTATTCTTTGGCGGGGCAGCACTCATTTTTGGGACTTTACTCCATTTTTAAGAAAGAAGGTTAAAAATATTAAACCCTCATGAAAACCCACCAACCTGCTCTTTCTCTAACCTTCATACTTTGAAACTGCCACGTGTCTGCTTTTGATTTATTGGCGGGATTGCGCCCCAATTTGAAAATGTTTCCTTCTACTCCAAAAGGCAAAAGGTTTCAGAAGCCTCCAATGGCCTACCAGTTCTCCTTTGATCCAGACACTGCCACATATTAGTAGAGGGAGGGACAAGACTTTGATGGGTAAAAGACCCCATACAACCATCAAAAAACTCAAAAATTGCTAGAGATGCCTTAATTCGATTTTTTTCTTCACGGATGAAGAATTTTTGGAACAAAGGATAGATGAAACATGTTTTCAAACATTTTACGACCATGGAAAAGGATTTTTGAATGCATACAAGTAAAAATTGATTAATTTTGAGCCTCCATGGTCGGGAAAAATGGCAAAGCCCACAAACTTGAAACATTTAGGGAAAAAACAAGAAAACTCGGGATTTCTCTTAGAAAGGGGCAAGGCAAATGAGTTTGCAAACAATTCAAGGCATGAAAATGGAGAAAAAAACATTATATCACCATCTCAAAAGGGAAAAATGTTTCAGGGAACACAGAGAAAATGGAAAAACATTACAAAATGATGGAGGGTTGAAATGGGCACCAACATCGGCTCCTGCTCGGGGATGGGCATTCCCATTGAGTGCCACAAGAACAACATAGACCAAGTGCCAAAATAATCCATTGGGAAAAGGATTCATGAGACAAATCCACCAAAACCATCTAAGAAATCGACAAAAATGGTTACCACACACCAAAGCAAACAACAAACCGACAAAACACCAAAAATAGAGCAAAAGCCAAACACTATACACTGTACAAGTGGTGCATACCTCAAATCTAGGGATTAATCCAATAAATTCTTTAGATGCCTACCAATAACAAGAAGTTAAAGAAATTCCCCATCTAAGTCCTTGAGAAAAAAGGTATTTTCACTAATTTTGATATCAATGGAGTAAGGGCCCATCCACAATGCATCAAATTTTCCATGTTTACCCTTATCTTCATTTTTGCTATCCCATAACAAAACTAGATCTTCAAAATTGAAGGCCCAGAGTCACCTTTTTGTCAAATAACCTCTTCAACTTCTCCCTAAATCTGACATGCCTTTGGTGGGAGGCTCTTCTTTCTTCATCCAACTCAACAATCTAATTAATCCTTGCTTCATATGGGCTGACCTCTTGATCTTCAAGTTTTTGAACAAAATGAAATTAAGATAATTACGGATGTAAGGGCAGCAGAGCTTGAGTTCCATACACCAACTAAAATTGTCTCTTACCATTAGATCTTTTGGTAGTAATTCTATCAACCCAAACTACAAATTTTAGTTGTTCACCCCATTTTCTCTTGTTCAACTCCAAGGTTCTCCTAATGAAATTCAATAGGTTCTTATTGTTGGACTCAACTTGTCCATTCCTTGAGAATTATAGTTTGAAGCATAAGTCGATTGGTTCCATATTACTTGCACATTGCCATCAAGGGTTTAGCTCTAAAACACATGGCATTATCAGAACAATATTAGTGGTACACCAAATCTACATATGATATGATTCAACAAGAAGTCCATAACAACTTGGTGTGGTTCTTTCTTGGTGGGAATGCTTCTACCCACTTGGTGAAGTAATCTGTAGCTACAAGAATCCACTTATGGCCAACACTAGAAGGGTCTGAAATTTCACCAATGAAGTCCATTCCCCATTTTTTAAAAGGAGCTTCAATTGATACAAGCTGCAAAGGAAGGGATCCCTGAAGCTTTCATTCTTTGAGAGAAACGCTGGCATCTTTCAAATTTTCTAACCAAAGTAGGGTTGCATCTTTGATAATAGTAGGCCAAAATAACTATCTCTCAAAACTTTGTGTGCCATAACCCTTCCAAAGCAAAGTGTCCTCCACAAACTCCCCATGGAAATTAGTAACTACCTTGGGAGCTTCATCTTCAGTTATACATTTCAAGAGGACACCTTCGAGGTCCTTCCAAGCCACCCAAAGTCGGTGATGATGTATTTTTAAGAATCCATCTTGAGGGCTGTTTTTTTAATTTTATTTAAATGATCGGGGCAGCATAGGTGTCTAAGTTAAAAGATTACATCCTTGTACCACTCAGAAATTTCCAAATTCTCAAGAACATCTACCCTTTCTTCCTCTACTTCATTCACTTCAATTATCTATAGGTTTCTCTCAGCCATGATCTTAGCAAGACCCAAACCTCTTACCAACTTTGTGGTTTGGATGTCCATGTCATACTCCTACAGTTTGTTCACCCATCTACATCTTTTTGCTTGAGATCTCCATCTCTGATAAGATGTCTTTTACCATGGTGTGGGGAACATAAGCAACAACTTTTGAACTTAAGATATAAGGCCTGAAAACCTTTGTTGCTTTCACCAAGGAAAATGCTTGTTTTTCCATGATTGTGTACTTTAACTGAACAACTTGTAAAGCCTTGCTAAATAAGGCAATAGGGCTCTCAGCCCCATCTTCATCCTTTTGCAACAAAATAGATGCAATGGTATTTTCAGAAGCAAAGGAGAAGATTTGGAAAGGCTTCTTGTAATTCAGAGCTGCCAAGATAGGTGCATGTTTCAATGCTTCTTTGATTCCTTCAAAATCCTGAATAGCAGCCTCCTCCAACTTGAAAACTTGGTCTTTCTTTAACATGCATGTGATAGGAAGAGTCAACTCAACAAAATTGGACATAAACCTTCTAATGAAATTGATCTTTCCAAAGAAGGATTGAATGCCCTTCTTTGTTCTTGGAATTGGAACCTTGCTGATTACTTCTACCCTCTTCAGGTCAATCATGACACCAACCTTTGAAACAATATGACCAAGCATCTTGGCCTTTTTTACCCAAAATTACACTTCTTTGGATTCAAAGAGATTCCAAATTCTCTACATTTTATCAACATTTTTTCCAAGTCTTTGCAAATGATTTTTTTTGTTCCTTGAAAACATAGTCACTTCATCCTGATAAACTACAATGAAGTCATTTATGTAACCAGAAAAAGAAACATACATTTCTCTTTGGAAGGTATCTCTAGCATTCATAAGTCCAAAAGGTATTCTTACATAAACATATGTTCCCAAGGAGTGGTGAAGGTAGTTTTAAATCTTTCACGAATTCTTTACAACAAATTGATTGTAGCCAAAGAAACCATCCAAGGTGGACAACAATCTAGATCTACTCACTAACTACAGCATGTTTTCCATGTTTGGAAAAGGATAATTTTCCTTCAATGAAGCTCTATTCAGATTTATGAAGTCCACATGATTCTTATATCTCCATTTTTCTTTTCGATCGCACAAGGTTTGCAACCCAAGATGAATACCTTGTGGGCTGAATGATCCTCTCCTCCTTGATTTTCTTCAATTCATCATGTATTTTCATGTAGAGGAGTGGATTAATTGGCATTTCCTTTTTATGAAGGGCTTGGCATTTTATTCAAGAGGAATCTAATGCTGAAACAAGTCCTCTCGTATGTTTTCAGCTCCGAATAAGACCAACCAAATAGTCCTGATATTTCTTTAGTAGTTAGACATATGACTGTTTTTCCTCTTTGTTTAGATTGCTACCCAACCAAACCTTTCTTGTTTTATCGTTAGTGCCCAAGTTATGATCTTCCACATCCCTTGAGGTAGACATGTTTCTATTGATGATGCAATCAGCATTGTTAAAATTTGACTCAAGTGCAACAAGACCTCTAGGAATGGTGTTAGTTTTCAATTGGATAATATCCTTTCCAAACAAATTATTTCTTCCTTTAGTCACACACACCATTGGTTCCCAATCAATATACTGATCTACAAACTCACCTTTATTTTCTAATAACCTTTACACTTGAGCATCATCATTAAAAATTTGCCTATGCTTGATGTTATCGGGGACACAGCTGGTCTAGTTAACACTTCAATATTGTACTCACAATAAGGTGAAATGGTGCAATCTCCAAATCTTGACCCCAACATTGCCAACTTGTCAGTAGCAACATTGAAACTTCTATCATGATGCACAATATTAAAGGAATCAAACATCTCAATTAGATCCCAAACTACATGTTTGTACAGTTTCATCAGCTGATTTTTTATAGCATATAGTTTTCTTATTTGTTTGACAACTAACTATGAATCTCCTTTTGCAATGATTTCCTTAACACCATACTTCCATGCAATTCTCAGACCCAAAAATAAGGCTTCATACTCAACAATGTTGTTAGTACATTCAAAATTAATCTTGAAGGGAAAAACAAACTCTTCCAAGCTAGGAGGAATCAGAATTATACCAGCACCATTTCCAAATTTGGCACAAGCTCCATCAAATAGCATGGTAAAAAGATAACCTAGTTTTTCAAGACACTTAGACTGATCCATCTTGTGCTCCTTACAATCAAAAAACCCAATAAAATTGTCAACATCAACATTAGCAAATAATACTTCATAAGAAGCATTGTTTGGATCCTTAATTAGATGCAACATCTTATTTTCTCCATAGAGTTTGACAAGGCTACCCTCAATGGGAATGGTGGAAAAGATATTTCCATTTGGACACTACCTCCAACACTTGCAGCCCACTTTCTTGACAATAACATACACCATTTGGCAAGGTAATCAACAATTAAAACATCCAATTTTAAATTCCTCCCAGGATAAGATGCAAGTTACACCACCAAACCCTTCACACAACCAACTACTGGCACTTATCTTGAGTCCATGGTAGTACACTTTCCATAGACTACTGTCACTTTGATATCTAACTCATTCATGACTTCTAGAGGCATGACATTGCATGATGCACGTAATCAAACATAAAATTGTGAAGTAGTCTATCCTTTATGATAAAAGTTGTAAATAATGGATCAACATTCAATTGGGAATCAACCAAGGATGTCCCCAAGTATACCTCGAGGTGTTTCTCCAAGATCCTCTATTGCTAGTGGTGTTTCAAGTTCTGTAATGATTTGAGGAGGAGTTTCAACAACGTTTACATTTCTTCTTGGGGTACTCTTCTCCTCTTTCAAACCTAGGTACTCAAATGCTCTCTTCTTGTGCTCAAGAATCCTAAGCAACTCAATGATTGGAACACTCACTTTGAGTTGGCTCAATACCTAGGCTATGTCATATGGAACACTCTTAGGCAAGGTAGCATTGGAGTGGAGACAAGTAGATTCATTAGATGGAGTGGTATTCTTGGCAGATTGGGCATGAGGAGGACTGTAATTTTTGCTTGGGAAAACCAAGCTTTTGGTAGGTGCTTATCTTCTAGGAGATTCTTTGGGAATACTTGTAAGCAAGGTTGTTTTAGGTTTGACTTGAGGCCCAACTCCCTTAATAAATTTTCTCCTAGTGTTATACTCTTTCTCTTGAGCCGCAACAACATTCATTAACAATTGTCTATCTTCCTCCAAAGGTATACCACCATCATACTTCTTGATCATCAAAGCTCTTAAGTATTCAAATTCATTGTTAGGAATTTCAAAAAATTGCACTACATCAACTTCAAGAGTATGAGGGCGAATAAATACTTGTACCCATTTGATGCAATACCAAAAGGTTGCAGTTTTCCTTGCACTTATGACCTCAATTGATGTTGCTCCTTATTGTGAGCTTGAAAAACAGCTCACCATGCAAATATCATCATTATTACCATTATCATTACCATCTTCACCATCTTGTTGGTCCACTTCACATGGAGGATTGGGTAGAAAACACCTATCAAACCAATCAATATCAGCAACTTCCTCAACAACAAAAACCCTAGCAGTTAGGGGATCGGGTAACACTCTTCTTTCATGTGATTGAGGTTTTCTATTTGTAGACCCCATGGGTTCTTTCCCTCTATCATCAGATCTTTGATCACCCCTAGGATGATTGGAAAATCTGCAATGGCTTTGTGCTTTTGCTGACCTTGTGAAGTCTACTCAATTCCCTTCTCGGCTCTAGCGAACTTGTAGGAAATCTCTTTTATAGCCCCTGCTAAAGTTTTCACCACTTCCTCTAAGTCTACACTCTTGCTAGCTTGAGGTTTGTCGGGGTTTATCAACTTTACACCATCTCTCTTAAGAGGTTTCCCAACAGTCTTAATCTTATTTTCAACTGCAATGCCATGGTAAAGGCTCGCATTAAATTGGTAGGGTTCTTGTCTCTTAGGTAATAGGTTGCCTTCTTATCAAATTCATTTGCATATATGATCAAGCATGATTGATCACAAGGTCTCAGATTAACAGCAACCTTGTCAAAGTTTTGTTAAACCTTGTGTTGAATTCATGAAATCGATTCATTGGGGTTTTTCTTGATTTTCAAACTCGAGACAAGAGAAACCTAGAATCAATCTTATCACCATATTGCAATCTAAATGCATTTTGCATTTCAGTCCATGAATCAAAAGAATTATCAGCAGAGCCTTGTACCAATCTCTTTCATCGTATTCTAGTGTATGAATGAATGATTTAATATACACATCTTCATGCTCAATCTCAAAGTCCATCATGTTAATAAAAATTTTGAGATGTTGATCACCGATTATTGCATTGTTACCTTGGAACTTTTGCAACCTATTCCCGACATCTTGTGGGTCAACATTTGGGTAACCATCCATTCCTCTAAATTTTATAGGACCAAAGGTGTGTAGTCATTTTTACCCCTATCACAAAATAAAGGAACCCCTATGCGTGCTAACCTATCACCCAAAGACAATATGAGCACTCACCGAGGCACGCGTGGGTACCGAGTCTCTATTTTATGTGATTTTAGTGGGAAACATCATCTATGATTTGTGTGAGATATTTCAAAAGGGAAATTAGGACATACAAGAACCATAGGGCTCAAAACGACCTCTAGATCCTTGTAGTCATTTCAGACCAAGTACTTAACAGAATCCATAACATGTAGTATGATAGAAAGAAACATACAAGCATCAATACTTAGCATGAAAGGAAAGAGAACTCATAAGAGAGAAGTATGCATCAGAATCATTGATATTCATGTATATATTATAACAGGAAACCTTATTACATCCATGGAACCATTACAGAGGGTCATGAGAAGCAGACCATAGTCATGCATTGCACTGGACTTAATGTAACTAAGCTACCAAAAAGAAAATTTACAACCCCCAAGCCTAATGCATCCTCTCCTGAATACAACTATCCACTTGACAGAGTCCTCGTAGCATTTCTGCAAAGCTCCACTCACTCTCTATGGATATATCCTTTTTGTCTCTACAGGAACTTGTATTTATAGCTTTCTGGACTACCAACTCACCTCCCAGTGCCTTTAGATCCGGTGCCAAGTGTCCGAATGTGGTCCTCCCATGAGCATGCTTCTCAGGCCTAAGCTTTCCACTTTATCCCATGATGTTCTTCTAGAAGATTCTATCGTAGGCATGCTCCTTCTTAGGCCAACTGTTCACCAGGTGGCATCTTATCCATGCATAAATGGGTCATGCTTTTCATGTGTTCCACTCCGGATGTCCAAAATGACTAAGTCCCGATCCCTTCACGTGTCGCATCATGTGTGCTATGGGCTTCCTTAAACCCTTCTCTTGCGTGCTTTTTCCTTATGTGCCATTCCATAACTGGGATCTTGCACACCTACGTGCCTTCATACTTGGTCAATATTCAGGGGTCCAACATCACCCCACACTACACCTATTCTCCATCCGTGGAAACACTCCACTTAACCAAGATGTATGATTGCCTTAAGGAACTAAGGTGTAGTCTTACATTTTGTAAAAGAATAAAGGAATGAAATAATTGGGGAAGAAGGAAGAATGGGGGCATCAACTCACTCAATAGCTAGGAAAATATTTACATAATTATTCCTCCAACTTGTTCATATCATCGACCTCACTTCTGTGCCTTTGACAGAGGTCATCGATCAGGATGCTCACCTCATCAAAACTTAGGCCAATACCCTAGGTGCCCAAAGTGTCAATGATCTTCTCCATCTCCTTTCCTAGGTCTTCAAGTGTGTCCATCCTCCTGGTAATCTAAGGGTATAGTTCTTTCAGCTGGGCCTTGATTGAACCCCTTAATGTTTCAATTGCCTTAGATTTGCTTTCCACTTTGGCAAGAACCTTGTCCCTCTCTGCCTGTTTCCTTTGTTCTTTTCTTGGAACTCCTTTAGCTCTGCTTTGAGTGTGGTGACCAAGGTGCTTGCTACCTTATCCTATCTGCTGCAAGTATCATATGTGGCCTCAGTAGATTGGGTAGTGATTTTAACCTCTGTGAGCACCTTGTTATACTCAAGCAATGAGTGCTACCACCCTCAACCTGTCCTCTTCCTTTAAGCGTGCAGCCACTTCCTCTGCAGACTCCAGGGCCAAAGGTCATCTCTCCATGGTGAGGATGCATGTTAGATATTCTAAGAATTCTAGAATGGATGCGTACTTCTATGCAGGTGGCACTAGGTCTAGGTGCTTTAAAAGGATGACACTCTTGATAGACTCCACCTTCTTGTATACTTCCTGCACCTTTGTCTTCTCATCCTTTAACTCACACCTTAGTTATGCGCTGATCAATTCTTCTTGTTTCAAGCTCTTGGCCTTCTCTGCCAGCTCCTCTTCTTTCTTCCCTAGCTTTTCCTCTAGCACTCTTATTCTATCATTGCACGTAAAGAGCCTAGCCTGTCTCGATTGTGACCTTGTTGAGCGCATTATAGACCTGCTCATCGAGATCTCTAGGAATTTACCAAGGGATTGGCTCCCTTAGACTCTAGTATTGTGATGATTACTCCTTGGCAGACTTCAAAGTCTGGCTCATCAATGTGGGATTCAAACACCCAAGAGAGCATCTTCTTCATTTTGGGGTACGTGCCCTCCTTTTCAAATGACCCCATGGCTAAAATCATTTATGTGGGGTACAGTTCTTTGGAACCATGCACGTAGCACCTTCTTTGAATCATTAATATAGCCCATCACTTGTCTTTGTTCTATATCAAGGGTCCTCCTACCTAAGCGTGCCTTTGGGAAAACTTACCATTAGAGCGGGACCTCCTCCCATGTTGTCATGCTCCTTTTCAATGTTTTCCTCCTTCCTTCCTTCAGCACTATGTCAAGACTTGCTCCAACTCTTGGTCTACTAAGGCCTCGAGCATTTTCTTTTCCTCTCTCTCTACCACCTCGGTGATCTGCTCCTTTGTGAAGCTTATGGCTTCTGCTTTTCACACCAACCTCCTCACTCTTTCCCATGTCTTGGGTGCCTTCCTCATCCTAGGTACTCTTGCGCCGCATGAATACGAACTCCTATTTCTCCTCCCTGCACTCTCTTCTCCTGAGTCATACACATGCTGAAAACATGTGGCTCCTGGTCTCTTTCAGGCTCATCCTCCTTGTTGTCATCTTCTTCACTCTCATCTTCTCTTCCACCCATGTACTTCTCCAAGTTGTCGGTCTCCTCGAGTCAGCTTCCTCTTCCATCCTCTACTTTTTCCTGAGAGGTGGCTCCTTGATCAGGGGATTGGCCTCTTCCTCTTCCTCAGGTGACTTTTCCTTGGTGAGGGGTTGCCTAGGTGCCTCCACTTTTGGTGTCTTCTCCTTCACGGGGACTTCTTTCTCCATGTGTAAGTACTGGGCTTGGCACTCGTTGTCGGCATGCTCACTGTTTGTCTAAGTAGTCTGCACTCTTGGTGCTTCTTCTTCTTCTCTTCCCCTCTTCTTGGGTGTGGGCTTCTTCCTACCCATGGGATCATCAGGTATGGAGACATCGTTCTCTAGGTACATACCCTTCTCAAACTTGGGCCTTATACGGAGGTATACGCGTCGTGGATCCTCCTGTAATGGGTAGTGTTATCGGCCTTGTCATCTGGACCTCATGCGACACGTACCTTTCCATGTACGCGTGCTTGCCACTAGGGTAGTTCAACCTTTTTCACATCTCTCTGTGCTCGGTCTAGACTACCTAGTTCTAGCTTCAGCTTCTTGGATTCCTTAAATCTGTTTACTCCCACTTGGAAGTATTGAGCTGTGAAAGTGAAGGGAAGCTTGCACCATGGGCTCCATGATTCATCTATCATCCTGAACCTACCTAGGCAGAAATGTTGATATACTACAATTTAGCTTCCCCCTCAGTGACATTGGAATTTTTGGGGATCCTCCACTCTACCCCGAATGCATTCCTCAGGCATGTATACCACTTCTCAGTCACGCCTTGTGGGGTGTTGTCATTGTGTCGTAGGCATACTTCTCAAATCTCTTTGTGGGTGAAGGATCCTCGGTAGGGTACTCCCATATAAATTTGTCCGATGCGTTAGGCACTCCAATCTCCAAAAATATGATGGTTAGAAAGATGTTTTGAAGAGGATTTTATCCCCTCCTTCGCGTAACAAACAATTTCCTCCATGATGTATGTAGATAAGTTGTAAATGGTGCCTTCTGCAATCTTCTGAGACATGTAACCAAGGTTTATTGACCTGGGTCCATCTCTCTTGGCCATTCAGCTTTGTTACCAGATGCGTGGCCATTTTCATCACTGGGTCCTTGATGTCAGAGATGTCATAGTACCTTGACCCCTTCTTGCAGGCATATTCGTTGATGGTTTCTGAATTTCCTCCTTGTCACTCAGGTCATCCTCCAAGTTGTTTCCTTCACATATGAGGCCTGTGAACTGAGAGATGAGTTGGGGAGTAATGCACATCTTGCCCTACAAAATGGAAGTAATCTTCATGTACCCATGACATTAGCCATTGGTATAGGCATTCTGGTTTTCCAAAATAGGGAAACTCATAGAGTTGCAACAACCCTGCCTTCTCCAATTTGACCTTAACATCATCATTGTAGATGGGCAAGCCCTCTGGTGTCCATTTGTTCATGGGGTGCACTAACTCCAGTGCCATTTCTTTCTCGATCGTGTTCATTCGGTGGTTATAATCACTCACAGGCACGTTCCTCAGGTGGGACTCCCACTCCTTACCCATCATTACCCCATCTAGGTATTGCATCTCCACATACCACTCTTCATTTGTATTACTCACGTCAGGTTCTTGTTGCTTGGCCTTGCCCTTGCCCTTTCCTTTCTTGGGTGCCATTTTTGAGGTCCTCCTATCACTTCACTCCCTCCTTGTTACTCTGTTCTTCCACTTCTTCCAGCCTCAGATCTCAAATCTGTGATGAAAAACCTCTCGAACCCGTGCCCTAGTTTGTCAAACCCTAACTGGGATAAAACTTCCACAAGATGACACCTCCTCACAACTTTTCTCATGCCCATGTAACCCCTTCCTTCTGGTTTGCAAATTCAAACTGGCTGCTCATGCTTCAATCTCATAGATCTTTCTTCACATGATCGAATCTAGAAACCCTAGTTTGTAAAACTCACTTCTTTCTCTATTTTGCAAAGTGAAAATGAAAATGCCTCGACCCTTTACTTATAGCTTTTCTCTTTTAAACATTAAATGCTACTTCACCTACCACCATACTTTTTTCATTTAATGTGGATTTTTCAAACAAATCCCGTCTTCAGTGCTTTCACTCACATGCCCAACCTGCGTGAAAACCCCTCCAACCTTCTAGCGCGCTAACCAATCCAACATGACAGGAGACTCTTGCGCATGCGTAACCAACACCGAAGGCACTTCTTTTGTCTTGATTTTTGCTCTCACCTACCTCATGTTGCTTAATGCACTTTCTCCTCCTTAGTACGTGGGATCTAAAAGTAGCTTTATCCTGGCACCAACCATCCTTTCATCTTTTCTCTCCACACACCTCTTTTTGGGCCATTCAATAGGGATTTTTAACATACACTTCCTTGGCACTCTAACCATGCACTCCTTCACATTTCTCCACCCCACACTTAAAATGATGTATGGTCCTCTGCACTCACAAATTCTCAAAGTAGTAATAAGGTTACCGGTGCCCAAAACGTAAAACAAAACAACAACGTGAAAGGGAAACACAAGAAAGGGAATGCATAAAGGAAATTCTAAACTAACTGGAAAAACTACCTTATTTACAAACACCAAGAAGACTTATTTATAGTAGGGCTTCAGCCTACTCCCATTGAAGTGTCCAAGAAACTTCATCCCATCAGCGCTTGTAATTGGCATGTGCCCGAATCAAGGATGTACGAGATTGTGTAAGGACCCAACCAATGGACTTTTAACTTCCCAGGATGGCATAGAAACTTAGAATCATATAGTAAAACCATCTACCCAACCTCAAACTTCTTGTTTCTAATGTGGTGATCATGCCAAGCCTTCTGCTTTGATTTTTTCTATTGTTTGGCTCCACCTGGTGAGTGATCGTCTCTCATCCAGCTTCATTAACTCATCAATCCTTTCTTCAGTGCTTGTTCATTGGCTAACCCTCCTTGTGCACACTATATTAGAGAAGGCAACATAAATTCAACTGGAAAAATAGCTTCCATACCAAACACCAACTAAAAGGTGTGGCTTTGTTTAGCCTTTTATACGTTGTCCTGTAAGCCCACAATACTGCGATACTTTGTCATCCCAATCTTGTCTTCGACATCACAAATTTTGGTCAGGGTATGACTCAGTATTTTGTTGAATGCTTTCCATGGTTCCATTTTCTTGTGGGTGATAGGGTGTAGTCTTGTGATGAGCCACCATGAACTCTGATAACAGGATCCTCATGGTCTCATTCAAGAAATGTGTACCCCTATCATTGGTCAAACTCAATGGACACCCATACCTTGTGATAATGTTCTCCCACAAGAACCTTGCATTTTGTGGCTGCTATGTAATCTTTAGTCAGAGCTGCCTCTGCCCACCTTGTCAGATAATCCATGCAAGTGATGACATAACATGACCCAGTCCTGCTATTGTTGCTGTGCAATAGGTCCTACAAAGTCTATTGCCCACTTTTCAAAAGGCTCCACGCTAGGGATAGGGTGCAAAGGCATTTCATCTCTCCTTCTGGTTTTCCAATGCACTGACAATGGTCACATGCTTTACAATAGTCTTTACAATCCTTGTACAGGGTTTCCCACCACAAACCTACCATTAATATCTTACGTGCGTGGTGGCATCACTGCATAATGCCCACCTGCACTTCCTCGTGTGCTTCCTCCATGATGGTTAGGTGCTCATGCTCTAATACACACCTGTGCAAAACTTCATCACGTCCCAACTTGTATAAGTCTCCACTGATTAACATGTAGGGTGTGGCGTGTATATGGCCAACTACTTTTTCTCTAAAGTCTTCATTCCTTTTGGCACCACACCTTCCTTTAAAAATACTGCAATCTCTTCCAAGTCGAGGGCGCACATGTCATAACCTAAACAGTTGTGCATCTGGCATTGTTTCCTCAATACTCTATGCATCCTCCCCTGAATCAATTCTTGATAGATGATCAGGCCCACAATTGCTTTTCCCAGGCTTCACTACAATGGTGAATTCAAATTCTTGAAACAACAACACCCACCGACATATGTGCCCTTGTAGAACAGGCTTGTTCACTAAATACTTTAATGCCATGTGGTCGGTGTAAAACACAAAGGGTGTTGCCAGCACAGATATTTCCTAAACTTGAAAAGTGTGTAGATCATCGACAATGCCTCATGCTCAGTTGTGGTATAATTCTACTCTCTGTGGTGTGCTTCCTACTTGCAAAACATAGAGGATGATCAACAATCCCTTCACCTAGTTGTGCAAGCACTACTCAATGGTGGTCCCTGAGGCATCTACATGGACATGAAAGGGCTTGTCCCAAGAGGGAAAATGTAATATAGGTGCGGTGACAAGCCTATCTTTTAATGTATCAAATGCCCTCTATTGCTGCCTCTCCCCAATGGAAGGCACTTTTATGTCTAAGCAGCTCCTCTAAAGGTGTGGTGATCTTGGCATACCCTTTGATGAATTTCTGTAATAGCCCGTATGCCCAAGGAATCGTGCACTGCACTCTGGTTAGTAGGCTCCCCTAATCCCATAATAACACAACTTTAGCGGGATCTACAGTAAGCCCTCCTTACATATGATATGTCCCAATAAAGTCCCGAAAGGGTGTAGAAAACACACACTTCTTAATGTTGAGGGATATCCTCAACTACCTACACCTCTCAAACATTAACCTTAAATTGTCACAATGGTCTTTAACCAGACCATACACTGTCAATCATCCAAATAGACCTGAAGAAACTTATGGATGAAGTCTTGGAATGCTTGCACCACTATGCGTGAAAAAAATAGGCAGGCATTCTTCAACCCAAAGGGCATGACCATATATGCAAAACTTCCCCACTCGGTGGTGAAATTCATCTTCTCTGGTCCTCCTTTGCAATCTGGACTTGGTGGTACCCTAAAAATCCATCCGTAAAGGAATAGATTTCATGCCCAGTGACTCCTTCCAAAATTTCTTCAGTGAAGGGGGTTAGAAAGGGATCAATGACACAAACTACATTTAATTCCCTATAATCCATAGATCCTAATTCACCCATCCTTCTTGATGTTGATTACCATGGACTTATCCATTCGATTCTTCCACTACCTCAATGATCCCAAAAGCTATCATTTTGTCTATCTCCTCCTTAACCTTCACGTGTAAATTGGGATTCATCGGTAGGGCCTTTTTCTAACCGGGCATGCACCGTCCTTCAGTTTTATCTTCATCTCCCCCAAGGAATGATGAACGCCTTTGAGCTCATGGTACCCACGTGGGAATAAATCCTCAAATTTGTGCAGCAGATCAATGATCTTAGAAACTTCCTTCTCGACCAGTAATCTCCAATAATAGCTTCCTTAGGTTCTTCTCCTAAACTGATGTTAACCTTCTTTGTCTTTAAGGGTTCATGGTAGGTGCGTGCATGAGTATCAAGCATTGTCCACTACCTCACATGTGTCCCTATAGAATGGTTAACATCCAAGATTTCGATTCCTCTCCATCAATCACATACACCAACTTTCCTTTCTTTTTCCAAACACACGCGCTCAAGTTGTAACTCTTTTGTTTCCTCTACTTCTTCTCAAAGCGTGCCTCAATCCTAGTTCACCTAGTAATTCCAATAGCCTATCTTCCATCCTGGCACTATCCCCCATGGTAAGGCACTTGATACCCTAAAGGCCTTATCAACTGATGGTTTGGTACTCCGATACTCAAAGGTTTGAATAAGGTCAGCCATGAGCTCTTACCAATTCCCTTTTTTGGCGGTGTGTCTCGAATGAATATACCATGCACGCACGTAACCCTGTAGTGTAGAATATAACTTGTGCACCTAGAGGGATGGTGGAAAAGCTTCGTGCCTTCTCTCTAGACCCGTTCACACTCCTGGATATGGAAAGAGGTGGGCTCCTTCCCATGGTAGTCCTTGATGATGGTGGGCACATTGCTCCTAGAAAATATGATAGAGAGCAATTCTTACCTCACGCCACTCTAAAAGGCTCTCTTGATGTGTAGCCCACCACCAGCTTTGTTGCTGTCAAGCAAGACATAACTTAACATCCCCCTTCATTCCTTCTCATCCTTCCATTGAGCTTCCACCTCCTACAGAAAGATCTCAGGGAAGGCTCCTCCTGAATACTTGGGTAGTTCTTTTCCTCGAGGCACCGAACCATGTGTGCCTTTATTACCTTGGTCACCGACCCTCTCAACTACCATCCCATCAATTCATAAGTCCCATGCACCCAATTGTCACATGCCAGAGTGGTGGTATCACTTCATTGCTGAGCATCTTCAAACTGGATAACCCCATTAGTAGGGTGTATCATCTCATGGGTCTCTGATTGAGCACACATATATCTGTCAGAACTTCTTCTCCCAGTGGTTCAATATAGGGTGTTGACTTCCCATCATCAGGGGTATAATGACCCATTCCTCCTTATTCTCAAAGCTGATGTACCCTTTGTTGAACCGAAGGTCCGCATTGTTCTTATAACACCAAGGGCACCCAAGTAGTGCTGGGAAATTATCCGCCTCGGTGAGCGCCAAGACTTCAAAGTCCCCAGTAAACTTAGCTCCCTGGATAGTAATATTTGCATCCTTTAAGACATCGATGGGCATTGCCTTAGTTTTTTTTCCATATACAACACATTCGAAGATGGCTGTAATGCAAGTCTTCCCATCTGATGCCATGCATCCAAAGTTAGAACATTAACCTCGCTTTATGTCAATGAGGATATTATTGAGGAGCCATCCATCTACAACTACATTCAACATGATCTCCTTGTCATAGTCAAGGTTGTGAGGGGAAGGTTCACGTGCAAGACCTACCTCTCACGCTCTCCTCCGGCATGTGTGGTACCTTCTCTCTCAACCATGATCCTAGAAAGGGAATGATATTCTCTGCCTTAGCATTTTACACACCTCCTTGACCTCATCAAGTCATCCTTTGGCACCTCGACTCTCCTTCCTTGTTCCTCCCTCCTGGATTGCTCCTTTAGACACTATGGATTTCCCCTTGTAAGCTCGAATGACATCCATGGTGTCTTGATATATCTCCTTTTGATGCATGCGGGGTCTAGATACTTTCCATGAATGACCTCCTCCCTTGAAACTAGGTTCTTCTATCTTGGTATCTCTCTTACGCGCATGGCTTCTACCCTTGTTGTTACCAAGACAGGTTCCAAACCTGCATCCGTGTTACCCGAGGCATCCACTGTATATCTACCTTCTTAATAATGACCATTGCAATGCCCTTGTCCTTCCGGTGCTGTTGATTCATATGCTTAAACAATTCCAAGGCACTCCTCATACTTATGCTTCTTTCCACACCACGAGCAACTACAACAGGTCTGGGCATTCACGTTTGTAATGCTCGTAGATCCACAATTGAAACAGGTTTTGCATGGGAACTCACTCCTTCCTCCCCACGGTTACCATGACCATGGAATCCTCCTCAAAATCCTCTTCCACGCATGCCTCCATCTGTGTGCTCCTCATAACGGTGATCATCACCCTTGGAACTACTAAAAATGCTAGTTTGGCACACCCCATGATCAATGGCCTCATGGATCTGATCAATGAGCCTATAGTCCTTAGTATCATGGGTTGTAGAAGTGCAAATCTTGTAGTAACAAGATACATTCTTCTTGATTGCACACTACAGCAAGGGGCACCTACTTGCATCATGGTCCCCATGAAAAATTTCACAATCTACTACCACGGTGCATATTGTCCTCGGGAAATTATCCTTAATGTGCCCCTCTATCTCACAATCTATGCACCACAAACCACCACGAGTCTCATGGGTTGAGTTTCATAGACAATTTTTCCAACTACTTGGCCATAGCAGCAATTTGAGCCTCCAAGAATGGGCTAACACCAGTATCAACACTACCAATAGCTTCGGTGCGTAGGGAAGCTTCAATGCCTCACGTGCGGGTCTGTAAAAGTTTTATGAGATAAGGCCCTTCTAAAAGGGGTGATCAACCCTCCAAAAAACCATTGAGCATCTTTGTGAAGGGTGAATATCATATGATAATTTAGACAAGAGATTTTTAAAGCATGCATCATACTCCCACACACTCTCTTCCATTCCTTGTTGAATCTCCTTCAAAGCATTGATGCTCTTCTGCTCAAACTCAAGAATGTGGAACTCTGCCAAGAATGCATTCTTTAAGGTAGTATAGTCCACCACTGTTTGATGAGGGTCATACTTCATATACCAGCTATATGCGTGCCCTTACAACATGGTTACAAAATGACTAGCCTTCCATTCTAGGGTTGTGACACCCTTCGCGTGCCATAGCAGTTCACATTTGTGAACATGTTCCGTAACATCCTCAATACCTCTATAATTGGGAAAATGTAGAGACATTTCAAAGAAAACTTGTGGGGGTGGTTGGGGCCCAAATCCTCCTCCGCCAGATCCTTGGTTTCCTGTGTTTCCTCCACTACCTGATCCACCAGGTCCACTAAGTCTGAACCACTAGATCCACCAGGCCCACTAGGTCTTGAACCACCAGATCCACCAGACCCACCAGCTCCTACTCCTCCTGAACCACCAGATCCACTAGGCCCACTCAGGTCTGAAGTGGTCATGCTAAGGGTCCCCATAGTTCCACTAAGCTACGTGCCTAGAGTCTGCGTGAAATGCCCCATTTCAATAGTATACCCCGTGCCACTCCTAGATGTGAGACCAAACACTTGTGTGCCTATACCTTTGCCCGAAAAGTCCTAACACTGGGCTGGTGTTTGCAGCCATAGAAGTCCCAAATGAGAAATTATACCTCCTGGGCATAGAACGATCACCTCAATGTAGCCAACTAGATTAGCAATATTATCCCCCTGATCTGGAAAACCAAGTGCTAGGGTCAGTCACTAGGTGGGCTCAGATGCGTGCCAACGGTTCTTCTTTCTCCATGTGATAAACTCTCATCAAAAGCTGAAGGGGTTTCTCTCACGCACTTGCCAAGATGGGGTCACATAGACTACTCAGGTTCCACATCCTCAACGTGAACCTCAAATCCTTCCTACGACATCTCTACCGCCATACATCCATCACACCTGCAACCTCACATTTTCTAGCAATCTCCCTTTCACATGCTTCACCATACTTGAGTCATCTCTCCTCCCTTTCTTTTTCTGCTGCATCTGCCATCTTCCTCCACCCTAGCTTCCTCTTGCCCAACACTCAGAATGGTTTATCGGCCATTGGGAAAGCCTCTAAACTCATGGTAATCATCAAGATCTTCAAAGCCAGAGGGATAACATGTAGAAATGATCCTCTGGGCTCCCGAAACTCAAACTCAGCAACCTCGGAAAAGAATACGTGGAAATGGCATACTCAGTGTAGCTAGCTAATACTCTTTTCCACCAATGATCCACAACACGGGTCCACATCAGATCTACATCCTATAGCCTTTGGTATTCTTCTTGGGTCCACACATGTGATCCATAATGCCAACTTGATCTAGATGCATAGGCTGAGAGCCATTCATACAGCTCCACAGGGAAGTAGCAGAAAAAGGTCTCATATAGATCATGGTAGAGATTCTCTTCTACCCATCTATGTGCATTAAACTCAGGTCTAGTGTTGAATCTCTAAGAAAATTCATCCTCCATGCTCTTGAACCATGATTCAACACTTTCCAATGTTAACTACTCTATCATTACTCATTACATAGATCATGATGTATGCTAAATCCCACTACAACTTCAAAAAGAGGTCCGGAAATGGAACCAAGATGTAGTCATTTTTACCCCTATCACAAAAGAAAGGAACCCCATGTGCATCGGCCTATCACCCAATGAAAGTTGAGCACTCACCCGAGGCACGCATGGGTACCGAGTCTCTCTTTTATGTGAGTTTAGTGGGAAACATCATCTATGATTTGTGTAAGAGATTTCAAAGGAAATTAGGACATACAAGAACCATAGGGCTTAGAATGGCCTCTAGATCCTTGTAGTCATTTTAGATCGAGTACTTAACAAAATCCATAACATGTAGTATGATAGAAAGAAACATACAAGCATCAATACTTAGCATGAAAGGAAAGAGAACTCATAAGAGAGAAATATGCATCCAAATCATTGATATTCATGTATATATTATAACAAGCAACCTTATTACATCCATGGAACCATTACAGAGGGTTGCAAAGAAGCAGACCACAGTCATGCATTGCACTGGACTTAATGTAACTAAGCTACCAAAAATAAAATTTACAACCCCCAAGCCTAATGCATCCTCTCCCGAATACAACTATCCACTTGATAGATTCCTCACATGACCTAATGTAACTAAGATTAGGCTTGTTAGACCAAGCCATTCTCACCTTGTCCACTCTTGCAACCATGAAACAACTTGAATTTACATGTCACCATCATACTAAGCATACTATGACACTTCTCCATCATCATATTTTTCATTAATGATCTTTTACATCAATTATTACACCTAGACACACACATGCCAACAATCTCCCCTTTGTCATTGATGGAAAACCACCTAGTCTTCTCCTTGTTTTTACATTAACATACTTGTATATGCATGTTATTCATATTTCTCATCCTTCTTGTATCACCTCTTGGTTTGAAACATCAACCAAACTCATAAAATTAACATACAACCCTATCATTTCTTTCTTAAATCATTTTTAGGCTTCTTTCCCATCATGTGAGCACCGTAGCATACCTAGGAAGAGTTTTACAAGGCACTCATACATGCCAAAAATAAATAATATAGGATTATAACATTATCTTATCTTATTATTTACCCATCTCAACTTGATAAAGCTCATACTTTACTTGACTCTTCCATATCTTTACTTCACACAACTCTTAAGATTGAAATCCCTAAAACAAATGTCAAAGTGTAATTTGGACCATTTTTAGGTATCCATGGAAGCATGAACACAAAGCATGAATCTACTCCAAATATCTCCCTTTGAGTTAATACCATCCTCTTATAACTTTAGATGTAAAAATATAACACTTACCTTCCTTATTTTCCATGTATATGACTCAATCACATTGCCTGTCTTAAATAAACATATCAATCTTCTTTACCTTCTTTGATTACGGTTTCATCATTCTTAGTCATAAGACTTTATCCACATACCCATATACCTACAATATTTATTTATTTTTATATAAAATCCCTATAAACATCTTATGCACCTAAATAGATAACAAGACATGCTCCCTCTACCTTGAGAATATTACTCATCCATGTAGTATACATCCTTACCACTATAACACTATAAATTTAAAAAGGTCAACATACAAAAACACACAAGCATTCTTAACTTCACATCTTAAGGGAAGAGGACACATAAGGTCACCTTCAACCATATTCACCATCACCAAAAATCATGAGTTATTAATACACTTACACTTCAAGCATAGTCATACTCGTATCCTCAACTCATTGTAGCAACTCGGAAAGTAGAACTCCAAACATACCGTTAGTCTTTTAATGCACTATCTCATATCATAGTCTTCTATCTTACCTTACTAGGGATTATTGACACCTATATAACCTTGATCACCAATGGATCCCCTTCCTTTAGAGGCGTTAATAATCCTATAGCTCCATTTTTGGTGCAAATATAACCATCTATAGTCTTAACATGGTCATTGTACTTTCTTAAATGCTTACCTATTTTACTTGATGCCAGCTCCTTTTCTTTTTCTATGCACCCTTGTGATGTAATCAAATTTTTGATCACATGTATCATGTCTTAGAAGATTCACAGACCACCAAAGTATCTCTTCTTAGACTTAACCAATCAAACACAGACTTATCACATAGTATGACAATTGAGAGAACAATATTTTATATTGATAATCATGATAAGACTTCATATCTCCAAAAACCTCTATGATTAACATTCATTTTTGACCCCTCAAAACATGTTTCAATACCAACTATCACAATATTTGATCCAATATGCTCCCTCTCGATTTTTAACCTTGAGTCTTCTTCAAGGAATGAGCTTAGAAAATTCAACTTACCTCTATATAATCTTGTGATTAGTCATCAAGGGAAACAATTCCATCTTGAACATTGTTATCCCGTAAAATTGGCAAGGGAAATTTTGAGATAACCATACCGAAAGTTTTGTTTCGATCCCTCGTTAGGGATCCCTTGTGTTTGGAACATTGCAAAATCCCTTCGCGAGAAATCCTGTACCCATGTAACATGAAAGTAATCCACACCCTTTATAAAATAAAGGCACATGGCACAGGCGCACTTGTGCTTATAGAAACAAAGAATGCACCCTGCAGTGTCTATGCACCATGTGCCCTTTGGACTTGATTTAACCCTTGCAACATCCCTTTCCTGTGTGCCTTGCCTGTTTAGCTCTGTAACCTGCAATATCCATGCGCCATGCGCCCTGAGGCCTCAAAATTGCTAACTCTTTCTTCTGTCAACATTTCAATGGAAAATCAAACAGCTGACATGGCTTTCTCCAATTGGGTTTCACTTCTTATTCTTGCAGATCAGCAGCTAAGTTCAGAAGAACATATGTCAACATCAAGCAAGAGACCTACCAAATCCAAAGGCAAGGCCAAGCTCACAGAAGAAGAAATGAAGTATAAGTATCAGAGGGTCAGAATGCCCGACTCCCAGGCCGAGTGTGACCTGGACATCAGAGACTCAGAGTTGGGTCATATTGATATGGAGGAGTTCTGGGTCAGGACTCAGAAGGTCACAAGAAGTCCATGGATGGACAAGCTGATGGGCAGTGCCCTGCACTTTGCTGGAGGAATCCCAGTCAGTGCCGTAAACAATGAATTTATGATGGTGGTTGCCCGGTGCTACAATAAAGACACAAGATGTGTCGTAAATGAGAAGGGTGAGGTCATAATCAACCTCACTGCCTACCACTTTGAAATAATACTCGGCATTCCTCATCACCGGCACTTTGTGGCCGTCAGCCAAGAAGATTGCATCAAGGCCTGGGACGACAATGAAGATCAGTGCATGCAACTGATGAATGAGGTATATTTGAAAAATAAGAAGGTGGTGACCCGTTGGCCACAAATCATTCACCGCAGTGATTTTTCAGAGGAGCTCAGTGACACCATCACGTTCCTGAGCAGGGTGTTTGGGCTTCCTAACGCCCACTATTTCCACAAATGGATGTTGCGGTATTTAGAAACAATGAACAAAAATATGCCCGATCAATGCTTTGAGTGGGCAGAAATCATAAGCAGCACGATATCAAAGCAACTGTAACAATTCCCCACAACGGGAGGTTCTACATGAATTCCTATGTTGTTTACGCTGCAGCTTCAGAAAGGGACTATCCAGCTCTCATGCGGAGTGGGGTTTGGCCCCAAGTCAAAATTTATGAATACTATCCAGAGCTAAAGCTGGAAAATAGCATCCCTCAATTTACAAAGATCAATGATGCATTTTTCTATTTCATCATCTGCCTGTTGAGGCCGAATATGACTTACGGTCGCACTGACCAAGAGCATAGTGGCAGCCACTGAGAAATGGGGGGCCCTGTTCACCCAATTCCCCACATTCACTTATCTGAGGGCAGCTAACTTCTTGGGAGAGCCAATTAGACTACCAAGATATGCTGGGCCCAATTTGATTCTGCTATAGCTGTCAAGACAGCTAGTCACCTACCATGATAAGTGCCTCAAGAGAAAGAAGGGTGGAACTCCTTTCCCCCTCACAGTGGGTAGATATACATGTCTGACTCACCACAAGGTGAAAGACATGTTTGCAGAGCTGGAGCTGCTGAATCTGAAACATGACTTCCCAGCAAGGCCCACCTTCGACCTGAGAAATTGTCTACCTAGGGCTAAGCTTGATCCGATCCACATCCCTCAGATTGAGGATATCTACATTGACCTATATCATGAGGTGGAGCTCAGGAGGAAGGACCATTCTCATTTGGCCTTAGCAGAAATCATCCAGTACGGGGTAGCCATCATCCCCAAAGGCTACCAAACTACCGAGGAGGAAGTGGATCAAGTGTATCTTGACACAGGTGGGGACGATTGGCCTTTCATGACAATTGATAGAACCAAAGCACCTCAGACAATTGAGGAAAGGGTCAAGGAAACTCTGTGTAACAGAGCATTGGTGCCGAATGAATGGACTCATCTACCTCGGGGTTGATTTCACAACCTCTCCATTGGGTAACACACCTCCTCGATCAAAATAGCAGCCTAAAGGCAAGGGTAAAGGTAAGGAGGGTGAATCCAGCACTACTCAAGAGGAAGCTCCTGCAAGTCCTCCTTCCGCTGCACCCGAACAAGTTGTAACTCTAGCTTCTCCAGAGAAAGAAGCGGAAGAAGATGTTCCAATAGGCCCATCCACTCAGGATGTCACCACTGCTGCAACAAGTGAGGTCCCTTCTGTCCCTTCTTCTTCTCCTCCTTCCCCTCCTCGAGTGACTCAAGCGACCATTCCTTTGGTCATGTCCTCTCCCCCTTCTTCTACCATTCCTCCCACTTCTTCGTCCATCTTCTCTTCTCTCATGGACCTGTCCCCTCCATTTCTTCTCTCATCTCTAAGCTCCCTTCCCTTCCTATGTCTTCCTCTCCTACAGTATCCCTTCCTCCCGTGAACACTTCCTCGGCCTCCCTCTCGATGCCGCCTCCAAGTGTCTCCACGTTTTTCCCTTCTACTACTGCAGCTGCCCCCTTCTCTATTTCTGGTCCTTCTCCCATAAGTCCAGCTTGGATCTCCCAGTACTTAAGTCAGCAGAAAAGGAAAGTTCCCATCACACCGATGGACTTCTCCATGATCCCATCAAAAGGGGTAAAGAAGTAGAAGCCCATCACACACTTCTCTCAGAGTGCTTCGGGAGAAAGGGTAATGGAGATTGCATACCCCAATCCTCTGAAGGATAAAAAGGATCTGTCTCTGACAGATTATACAGTGACCCAAGTCACAATGGGTACATCTTCTCAAAACCTTTAGGGAGAGGCCCTATCTGCAGTTGACGCCCTCTGCAAGAAGCTTCAAGAAGCAAAAGAAGAGAAAAGGCTATTGAAAGAGCAAAATAAACATCTACTCCAAGCCTTACAGAAGATGGGCAGTGCACCTCCCACAACTGCCGCTGAGACTCCTAAGCCTCTGAGCCAGGATAAAATTAATGAATATGCAAAGATCGGCGAGCAGGGCATGGCAGTTTTAGCTTGGAGGAGCCAAATCCTCAAGGACAGTGAAAGAGTGATCGCCAAGTTCTCTGATTTGTATCTAAACATCAACAAGGTGAATAAGGAACTCCAGGCGTTAGCAGGACCCATATCAGAAGAGCTGGACCATGCTAGGCTGCAGCATGAGACCTTTCAACAAATGTTCGACTGCTCAGTCGAAGATCTGGTCAAGTTCGGTGTTTTCGGCCATCCCAGGGCCCTCAATAAAGTCATTTCCACTCTGGATTACCGGATGGATCAACTAGAATTCGTCCTTGAAAAGATCGATAAGGTAAAAGAAGAAGCCCTGGACGTGATGCACCAAATGGAACAAATCATTCTCAACATGTCTCCAGGGTTGCTTACTCCTTCTTTCACCTTAAGGAAAGTTGATGAAACCATCCAGATCTTCAAGGAGATCATTTCACAAGGGCTGGGGCCAGAGGTCACTTTTGACGCAGAGTCCATCAATAACCTGCTGGCCTGTCGGGATTTCATCAGGTTCCTCATAGAAGCAGAGAAAGAATATTCCAAACTCCCAAAGAAGCTCATAGATGAGCGGGAGACTTGCGAGGCGATCAGTGAGTGACACAAGGATCCTTCCCAGGATCAACTAGAGCCCATGATCAGCAAGTTCATGGAATACCGCGCCCAATTCCACATCTCGTCACCTGAGCAGCAGCAGAAGCAGGCTACCCCCTTTCGGCCGTAGGATGACGACGATGAATAATTTCTCTCTTCTCTCTCTCTCTCTTCGACTTTCTTTTTGTAAAATGTCTAAAGTATGTTGACACAAATGATGACATCATCCATGTTGCACCATGGGATGATGTCATCCATCAAGTTGTCAAAAGTCAACATGACTTTGAGATATTTTGTAAATAGGTGGTTGGCTCCTTTTTGCCTTCTTTTCTCTCCTTCTTCTATAAATACTCCAATACTTGTTGTATTGGAAGAGTGGATATCTTTCAGATGAAAAATAGAAGTGAGGAGAAAAGACTTTGAGCTTTTTGTAACAGAAAGAATTATTAATACAATATTTAGACTTTGTGCTGAATACATGTGTTATTTGCATTAGATCTTTCTTATGTCAGATCTGTGTGTTTATTCTGTTAAATCTGCTTCTGTTTTATTGTCATTTATTCATCAGTATTGCTTTTCTCGTTTATGCAAGTAGGTTTGGCTCTGTTTACTACCAATCCCAAAACATAAACCTTCTGACCTTTCTGCTTTGGAATTCATTTCTTTTCTTTCTTCGGATCTGATCTTTCTTCATCTTCTCTTTCATTCCTTTCTTTTCGCAGTCGGAAACACCCTACTGGGATGAGATCCCAAACCCCGAAGGTAGAATATTGTGAGACTTGCATAGATTCCTGCTAGTAGAATAGCAATAAACCAGTTTTGCTTTGCTGACTCAAAGAGGGGCTATGCCCTACACACTGTTGGCTTGTCTATCCATAGATCTACCCAAGCGACAGATTTTCAGACCAACAAACATGAATACTCTAGTAAAAAAAAATCACTCTTCATACCTATAGCTTTTCATTTTAGGCCTTTGATACCAACTATACCCTATCAAACCGATAGAAGCATATATACTTGTTATCCTTCATTTGACATTCAAATATAAACATTGATATATTATCATAAATTTATTATTCTCTTACTCAATTTAACAATGTAGGCACACCCAATTTTCATGCTTTAGAACCTATTACGGACCAAGAATCCCATACACAAATTAATAACCATGGTTGTTAACTATAGATTACTCTTTTCTCACTTTCATAGTTTTTTCCATGCATTGTGTAACTTCATACCATTTCTTAAGATGCAAGAACATTCTAGAAACTTATCAGTCATTATTCATAGACTGAAAATTACTACAAGTATTTACATACCGAAATGATTCATTTCAGGTTCATTGTAACCAATTTTACCCGCATAATTTGTTTCTTTTCCTCGTATCCATTTTTAACATGACCACCTTTGCAATTCATCTAGCATACTCCAACATTTCTTATCAGTATAGATATCTTACAATCATTGTCAAGATGCATATAACCACACTAAGTTTCCCACTTTCTTGTTCAAGAAACCACAGTGAGATAACAAGTAGCTTATGCGTAGGCCTTCCACTATGATTTAATCATCCAAAGTATTGATTGAGTTTTACATCTCTTCAAGCTACCTTCAAGATATGACAACACACTATATGCACTTTACTTTCTCTTTAAATATTTAGTGATTAAGATATTCTTTATGCACTTCTATGTTTCTTCTCGATTATAACTACTCTTAAGAACCCTATAATCATGACTCAATGACACTTAACTCAATATGTAGGACTTAGCCAACTCTTCCTAGTGGTATAACTCTTCTTATGTCTTATAAAGAACTAGACACTCCTCATACCATCTCCTTAAAGTACACACACTTGACATACCTTGTACATGTATCACAACTATAACTCAAGCAGCCTTAGGATAGACTAATCATCTTGATAAAATGATATATATAACTTGGCATGATTAAACCAATGATGCCCATGAAAAACTTTTTGATAATATTGCGACATACCATGACCATTTCACAAGTTGGAGTAAGATATGCCTCTTTAAATGACCAATGAGATTTCATACTCAAACAAAGATAATACAAACTCACTTTATACTTCGAGACACACTTGAATATTATTGAAAGCAGGTTTTCACATACTTTTGATAACTTCCTATTTAGACCAAAACCCTTGTGCAACATTGACTACTTAAATGTAGAACTTATACATACCTTGAAAAATCAAGACAAGACTCTAATAGGTGTTGGCCATCAATAGTTCTTATCATGACAAGAACATACTCAATAACATGAAAATTAATCCTTATAAATACTACTTGATTGTAACCACACACTTTTTATTGTTGTAAGGACCATAAACAACAACATAAAACTTATAAGACATGCCTTAAGACCTTGAGAGCATGAGTTGACATCATGAAAATACCTCTATAGTATTATAATCTAACCAAGTAAGTTCCCACTTTTCTCAATGCTTTATATGGATCAATATGTCTCTAAGAATCTTATTATAGACACATTCTTTCATAATGAATCTAAAAGAATGATTTGAAGAGGTAACTATATGCACCCAATTTTGCACATGCTACATTATCAGAATGGTTTAAAATCCCCAATAATGATTAATGCATTTTCCAATAGTTTTTCAGTCAATTTCTCATTTGTAGTATATATTTGTAGCCTAGAATTCTTTTTTTTTTCATTTTCTTGCTTTTCATGCTTTCATTTATCAATCTGCAAGATTTTTCCTTAGCCTTTGAATTTAAGTCAAGGAATCACCATGGTGGTTATGCAACTACCCTGGTAGATTCTGCAACCACTGGTCTACCCTTAGCGGTGGTTTTGTAACCACCCCCTCGCATTGGCCGGTGGTTGTGTGTGGTTTTCCCGAGCCTTCTCGGCATATTTTGAATGCATGTCAACTTATTCAAACTTGATTTTAGCGCATGTTTCTTACTAAATTTGGTTGTTTTTGGGATCATTTATTACATATCAACTTCCTCTTCCCCTATTTCTCTTAATTGAGAGTTAACTCTCCCTTCTTTGAGTGATGTGGCATCCTTTGGTTGCCAAATGTCTTGGATCATTTCCCTATCATTTTTCTCTAAGAGCCAAGATTCTACCCAGAGCATTGGTTGGATTTTTTTTTTGTAAATTATGTTGAACTATGATGTCATAATCTTTCCAAGAAATACAAAATCAATCCCATTTCTCTTGCATTTTTATTCTCTTGCCTGTGTTGCTACCAAATTACCTACAATCCATTCCTATCCTAGAACTTCTTCATTACCTCTTCTTCCCTACCCAACACAATTCCCTATATTCATCTGAGCACCAAATTGGAAAAGAAGCTAAGGGGACAATAGAGTAAACCATCATTGGATTTTTCATAGTTCTAAAATTCTAGGTTGGGGATGTACTTGGTTTTCTTGAAGCTTTCTTTAATTTCTTTAGATTTCCATTCACAATTTTATCATAGTATTCAAGTAAATAGAAAATGCATTGTTTTAGTTTCCATTTTTTCATAAAGATTTTGGTGAAAGCTACTTCCCTACCTATCCCTATGGGTTTGCAAGGGAAGTTTTTAGGAAGAAATCTCATGCACTAGTTTAGAATCAATTGTAATTTTATTTCAATTTGTAAGCTTTCTTTATATCCTTGATTACTACCAGGGAAGTTTCAAGGGTGAAATGCTTCTACGAAGGTTTTACTTCTTCCCATGTCTCTGAGGTATAAGAAAGGAAATTTTAGATCCACAAATAAAAATTGGAAAATATTTTTTTATTAGAATAGGCTAGATTCACTCTGCACAGGAAAATAGCCACACCAAGTTATTTGTTTGTTTAGTTATGTTAATAGTATTGTAGAGGCAATTTCAAATTCTTCATATTTCTTCTGTAGATTTCTTTTATTTGTTTCTAGAAGCATAAAAATCCAAAAATATTAGATTAATTCAATTAGTTTGTTTTATTTGTTGCATTTTCATTATTCAATTGAAAAGAACAAAAACATTAGAATAATTTTTTTATTAAATTAGTCATTTCCTTTGTTAATTAGTTACTGGAAACACGTAGGTTTAATTAATTTGAGGAAAGTAATTAAATCATTTTCAATTTAATTATTTTTATTTCCATTTATTAAATTAGGCACATAGACTAATTAGACAGAAAGTAATACAATTCCCCACGTGTTCTTAGTTGGCCTAGGTTTAAACATCAACCTTGCCTTTGACATATACTTTGTGAGTTTATTGCTTCTCTAGTTTGATAGTTTGAACATCTCATATGACCATTCTAGGCACATAAGAAATGAGAGATTGTGTGTACGATTCCCAAATCCCACAACAAAACACATCTTACTTACAAATAGACATTGACATGGGCCTTAGATTTTTGGTTTTATAGTCCACACCACTTTCACCTTTCATCATTTCCAAATTTACAATGTTGAACTTAGAAATATACATATCTTACGAGTTTTGGCGAATCATCCTAGCCTGACAATCAACTAGTGCCCATATACACTCACTTTTCCTATCTACATGTTTTCTATCTCACTTCCATTACCTTGTCTGGAAAATTCTACGAGGAAAATGCATGATAGTTCCCACATCTTCCACAACCCATTGTGAGAATTTTGTGTGAACCAGATATTGACTGCCATTTATGCACTACCATCATCTTAGACTATTCCATCTCACCTACTCGGGTAAGACAAGATTTTTTTGTGTTAGACGAGAATATTCCTTTAGTGCCCACACTTGAAATTAGATTGCCTTGATTTTTCCTTATTCATATTTTTCCCACTTTCCTTATATGTATTCCATATAGTTATCTATCCATTCCACATCGGTTGTATTAGCAAAATCTCGAGAGTTCGAGTGCACCTGAAGGTCACGTGTTGATTTTTAGTCATAAAAATTTGGTTAATCCGACGTGAAGGACTAATTACCATTTACTTCCATTATTTTTAACTTCTTTCATCCATCCTTCTCCTCTCCCATTATTCTATGAGTATTCATATACCCTCCAAATATGTTGGGTCAGAATACAAACTAGCCTATTTTGGGTTTTAAGGCGTATTATTACAACATGGTTATGTAACATTCACCCTCGTTATCTAGGTGTGCTGATAACTACTCATCTAATTTACCTTCTCCTCACACTCCTCCTCCTCAAGGTGCCAACAATAGTTCATCAGTCAGGATTGAGGAGATTGATCAACCTACGTATAGCCCGAACCTGAGCTCTCTAGTTCAAACAACATGACATTCACAAGAGAGAAAGGGTCCAATCCTTGGGTCTTTTTAGACTGTAGATCAGCATGCAATATGATTCACTTTAACCTTATCTATTTCCAAATGAGGAACTCCTGGCATGCTTTTCCCGAAGTGAGAAACACTTTAATGTAATAGACCAGTCCTTGGATCGGATGTAACAATACACTAATGTTCTTCCTCAGAATAACTCTTCTACCCCTCCTCCCATAGGAAACACATCCATGAGGGGGATTCCTGAGGATTAAACCATAACAATACATCATATGCCTTTTCTTCCCATCCAAACTCATAATGTACCTAAGAAAAATGCAACACCATCTATGGGTGATGTAATTTCAACATTGGTGCATGCATATGGTTAGGGAGCTAGAGATTATGCAACCTTCTCATGCTACACCTTTTGTGGCACAAGGAAAGACCCCCACCATTTGTACAACTTTGGTTATGTGACCTCTTCACCTTTTCCTCCTCTAGTCTACATGGGTGTTCCTAACCCCGATGACATTACTAGATTTGGAATGTTAGGTATTCCCTCTAACACTTTGTATGGGTAACCTCCATAGGCACCAACCGTAAGTGCATTCTTGAATGTCATTCCAATTGGAAATTTGGCATTCCTTGGTTTCACACCTTCTACCTTGTACCAAAATAATGTTCTCATGTTCCTCCACATGTATTCTAATTCACTTTGCATGGGGATATGTTTTTAGTTCTCAAATTGTATAATCAGCCTCAAGGGATTCCTTACGCCCCCATGAATGCTTATGTTGCACCATATCAGCCTCTTATTCCTCCTCCACCTTACCATTAGGGTTTGTCCATGGTAGATTCTTATGTGTTGGGAACATATGTTAAATATCTTAAGGATCCCCTTGACTTTACCATACAAAGCATAATGCTTCCATGACCGCTTCTTGACTTGCCAAAATTTAAAGGGAAGGGGACCCAAATGTGCATATTAAATTGTATGTAACTACCATTAGAGATCTACTCCCATGGGATGTGCTTATAGCTAATATTTCCCCCAAGATGCTAGATAGGATCACTCTCAACTAGTACTATAGGATACCCGAAGCTTCAATCCATTCGTTTAAACAACTTTTTTCTGAGTTTATAAAGGATTTTGACATGAAAAAACTCTTGTGAATAGGAATCAGGGAATTCCTCCACATCAAGCAAGAACACAATGAGTCCACCACCCATTTCATTCAAAGATGGAAAAATTCCTCTACTCCTTGTCTAGCGCTCAAAATATGGACCAAGCAAATCTTTACAACTTTTTAATTCATTCTCTCAACCGAGAAACCAAGGAAGAGGTTCAAAATTTTCCTCTTAGAAGCTACGAGGAGGTTTTAGAGGGTGCTCTCCACATTGACCAATTGGCAATTGATAGTGGTAAAAATATGTATGGATCAAATGGGATATTTGTCAATCCTTCTCATGATAATTCAAACTACCCGACTGGTTCAAGCAATAATAATCAAGGATCCAAAGCCCTCAATAAGAACCATGGTGCTACTACAAATGACCTAATCAAACAATTCAAGAATCCAAACATTTTCATAACCAATAATACAACTAATGGTAATAATAATGTTAATGCTAACAATCAAAGGAGTAACAACTTTACTCCTTCTATTAATGTAGTGGAATTTAGTCATCCTCCTCCCCCATCTCAACAAGTCCAGAACAAGCACCAATTTGATACCCGAGTAGTTATCGAACCAATACCGAGAAATAAGGTTAGATGGCCCCTAACTTCAATTTTAATAACCAACAACATAACAATAATGAAACTATGGGCCAAAATAGAACCAAAATCAAAGACCTCATGATTACAACCCAAATTTATATTTTAGTTTTCATATGGTTAGATGACATAACACCCGTACGTGACGTGATTTCAAAAAAATTATACAACACATTCTGAAGGACCAAAGGAAACTATTTATAGATATGTTCTTGGCTAATCCTATGGCACCAACGTAAAACACTCACATGGGTCTCGTTTCCCCTCAGAATTATAACCTTAAGATATATAGAGACCCTCTTCGACACGTCCCAAGAATGGAAAGCATAATCTACATGGTACAAACAAGGGGATTCACACAGGGATGACAATAGGGATTCCCATAGGGAACATTGATCACGAAGCATCTACTTCATTAAACTCTTTGGTGGCTCCTCCTTTAAATGGTCAGAAGCGTACCAATATTGTGGGTTTAATGGAGCTAGAAAGAAATGAACCTAAAGTTAATGCTGAAACTGTTAGGAAATATAGTTTTTACATTATATTGGCTCATAATATAACTCTTATAATATAATAGTTAGTATATTGGGTTGTTTACATGAGGTTGTAACAACTCACGTAAATAGGTGTATTGGTTGAGTAAGTTTCCTAGTTTATAGGAAACTCTCTCCCTATTTATTTGAGAGTCCCGTATGTATGAAGAAGGCCGAATATATTCAATAGTATGAAATAATAAAGTATTATTTCTGTGTTTTACCTGTGCAAGTCTGATCCAAAATCAATATTTGGTATCAGAGCGGTTTAATCTTGATCACTATATGGTTCAATAAGTGAGAAGGGGCAGCTCTGTGCTGAATTGCCCTGGATTGATGAGAGTTTAATTTAACATCCTCATACTGGAATATTAAGAGGTGTTATTTACTTACAGTTATTGGCACGTATTTATCTGTATCTGTTCTTCTGCTTCAGTCACAGCTTTTCATTGGCCCGCTCAGATCTGTATCTATCCTCTCTAATATTGCATGTCGTCCTGAGCAGTTGTATTTTATTTGGAATAGTTCTTTCATTCTGCATTGTGTCAGATTTCTTCTGCCAGATCAGAATCATCGTTGCATGCATGGTATTGGGCGTTTTGGAAGACTCCACCTTTTATTCCTTCTTGGTGCATTGTCTGCGAATTTCACTATTTTTACGGAATCTTGCTAAGTGTGTATTCTATACGCATCCATTACCAGAAAACGTGCAAGAAAAATATCAAAAGCATTTGTGGGCGTTTCGTTTCTAGATCAGATATTTTTTATTGTTATCTATGCTCACACCAATCCACATTCTTGACAGACCCAGCACATTTTCTCTTCAAATAGCGGCTTTCACACAGTTCAAAAATCTTGGTCTGATTTATCAAATCTCTGCATGGGTATTAGGTAATACTAGCATGATTATCAAGATTGATATATTGGCTCACGAGATTTGGCTTCTACATTGAATGTTTTGTCCAGTTCTGATATTTGGGAAGGATCTGGCATATAACAAGAATATTGGATTGTTTATTACGGCGTCTCAGTCATTGATTTGATCAAAATCCTTTTCTCCGCCCTTGGCATCTAGCACGTCCTACTCCATTCTTGTATTGTCGAACTCAAAAGGAGGACGTTTGTGAGGCTCTTCATTGTGAAGGCATTCTATATCTTCAAGTAATTTCAGTGTATCCAAGGAAGAGTTGGGCTTTGAGAGGCAGCCACCAAAACTTGTGCGCCATTGACAGTCTGTACAACAAACTAGAGCACCTGCATATCTAAAAACTGCTGTGATCAACAGGAAGGGACGGTTGTCTTGTTTTTAAGTTTTATTACTCCACCGTATACATTCCATTAGAAAACGTGTTTAGGTAATGTGTTTTTTCACTTGTTTATTAATAATCTTAGAAGGGTCTGGTTATGTTTTTATAATAGGTGTCTTTTTATTTTACAAGTGAAATATTTGGTATAGTTTTTAATATGTTTTGCATCCATCGTAAAGATTGTATGTCTTCTTGACAAGTCATTGTCTTTTGTTTGTAAAAGTGTCAAATAGGTGATCTTAGGATTATTCGTATTGTAGTTTTGAGTATAAAGTGTCATTATTTTGTGTCAGTAATTTTATTGTCAAAGAGTCGAAAAATTGAGTCCTTGTAAAAGTCCAAAAATAAAAAAATAAAAATTGCCTCACAGACGCATTTTCGGTGTTATCCGACGTCTGGAAATAATTGTTTTCACATTGTGGGGGAGAGACAAAATAAAGTACGGTGTGAAACTTGATGAGCTTCAAATATATATTCATTGAGTTAGCGGCATGCGGTTGGAGGAAGGAGGAAAATCAGCGTCCTCTCGTCATTCACCAACAATGGGGTCTAATGCAGGCAGATGTAGTGATATTTTATTTTAGTTATGTGGTGTGTTTATACACAAGGGGTGAAACTAGTTTCATGTTTTTATTTTAATGTGTTCACATAGACTAACAATAGATTCAGTGTCTATTTGGTGTGGAAGAAGCAAAGCGCTTGACTCGAAACCACGAGGGCAAATCATCTACGTACGGTCCTCCGATTTTGCCATACTTCGGTGGAAGGTACTTCATTGGAAGGTGATCAGTTGATGAAGATGTTCATACAACAAGGATGATCATTAGCAAAGCAAGATCCAGATAGCAAGATCGATGAGTGATGATTACTCCGACAAGTTTGATGTTTCCAGGAGCTCTTACCCCATGTTCACACTAAGGGGGCGAATGTTAGGAAATATAGTGTTTACATTATATTGGCTCATAATATAACTCTTATAATATAATAGTTGGTATATTGGGTTGTTTACATGAGGTTGTAACAACTCACGTAAATAGGTGTATTGGTTGAGTAAGTTTCCTAGTTTATAGGAAACTCTCTCCCTATTTATTTGAGAGTCCTGTATGTATGAAGAAGGCCGAATATATTCAATAGTATGAAATAATAAAGTATTATTTCTGTGTTTTACCTGTGCAAGTCTGATCCAAAATCAATAGAAATGTGTACCGAAATTACTCTTCACAACCTCTTCTCATTTATCCTCCTATGTTGGATGATACACCAGTGCCTCTCAAACTAGTAGGGGCCTATGATCTCATTATGGATTTGACCAAGACCTTCTCTCACATTTCCTTTTTCATTTTTTTAATAACTCACTTGTGCATCGAGCAAATTTCTTAGAATCATTTAGGCATTTACCATCTAATTCATGTCACCCCTCATTTAAAGGACCAAGTTAATCACATATAATTTTATGTCTATCCTCTAGGTCATCCTAAGAGAGATACTAGTTTTTATTTGATATTAGTAAGATGTCAACCAAAATTAAGTTGGTGAGAAGAGGTGATCCTACATTTTACCTCCAATTTTGGATCTACAATAACTATGTTAAGCGTGTAATGATAGAGGTTGGGGTTGTCATCAACATATTTCCCTTATCATTTCTTCAAAAGATAGGATATGGAGAAACCAATTGTTCTTCAATGTGAAACATCGTTGAGAGGCTACAACAACCTCAAGGAAACATCCATTAGGACTATAGTGCTTCAGTTACCCTTGGACCAAAGACTGTGTTGACTGAGTTTTACATTATAGATTGGGAAACCAACTATAATATGATCCTTGGTTGACCCTAGATACACATAATGAAGGAAATCCCTTCTACATTGTTCCAAGAGGTTATATTCCTACACTTGGGTAAGGTTTTCATAGCTCAGGTGATCCAAATCCATTTGACATCCATTTTGAAAATATAAAGAAGAAACAAGGGTTTATACCGAATTCAATATCTCATCTAATCAGTTAAACAAGCCTCAAGGTTTGAAACCTAAATCCCAACTTGTCCCTGATTGAGTTGGAAGCCCCTAAGGTAATTGAAGGGGTAAATCTTGATGAAAAGAAAGTGGTGTACTAGAAAATGTATCAACAAAAACTAGAGATGAGATAGTTAGGATTTTTGAGAATGATTTACCTATCATTATTTCTTTTGATTCCGTAGGCATAGGCCATGTTCTATGGATTTTTACTCTTCTGGCTCATGGATTTGAAGATATTTACATGGTTGAGGTTTCGGAAGTCAGAGAGGAAGATTCCATGAATGATCAAACTTCTATCTTCCCCAATGACTTTTGGACACTTAACTATGATGGCGTGAAGTGTCACTACAGTTTTGGGCCCAGGGTAATCCTCACTTCTCCAAAAGGAAGGGTCATCCATTTTTCCTTTAAGTTGAATTTTGAATGTACAAACAACACCACAGAATACGAGACTCTCCTTATTTTTCTCATCATAGCTAAGATGATGGGTGTTGGAAATTTAATATTTTTGGGTGATTCTCAACTTGTTTCTAATCAGGTCTTAGAATTTTATGAGACTAGGGTAGAGCACATGTAGCTTTACAAGACTTTTATCCTTAAGATTAGCAAATATTTTGAATTTATTTCTATCAAAGGTATGCCAGAGAGAAAAACCTCTTAGCTAATTCAATGGCTACTTCTTCCTCTCACTTTTTCCAAGTAAGAACTTGAAGGAAACTGGTTTACGATCTCAGTTTGATCCAAACCCTTAGTTTGAAAATTTCCAACCAACGTGATTCTAGAATATATTAAAGCCTAGAATGAGCCTACCACTATGGGATTTGCAGAGAATGATGAGGAAATCCTAGGATTTCTCAATGCATACACTGATCTTCATCCCATGCACCATAAGAGAGGATTTTCTATTATACCTCACCCTTCCTCCTACCTTTTAGATCACATATTTTGTTCTTCCTCATCGGAAGGTCTTGAGCTATATCAGGTAGAGGAAATAGAGTTGGAGCTACATATATTACCTCCTGAGTTCAAAGAGGTTGATGTCTCTTTGATTGAAGAGACCATAGATATTGATATATGGATAGAGGAGGAGCCACATATCTTAAAAATCATTTCTTATCTTACTCAGAATGAGATAGAAGCACATACAAAGGTTCTCAAGAAACATCTAAAATCCTTCACCTTCAATTACAAGGAAATGACAAGAATCACTCCTGACATTGTGGTTCACAACCTCTTCACAAAGCATGATGCCAAGCCCATGAAGCATAAGTCATGACCCATGAATCCAAAGGTGGATTTAATGGTCAAGGAAGAAGTAATGAAGCTTATTCATGTGGGTTTCATTAAACTAGTGGACTATTCCATGTTAGTGTCTAACATCATCCTAGTTCTTAAAAAAATGGGAAGATACACATTTATATTGGCTGTAGAGACATAACCAAAGAATTTCCCAAGGATGACTTTCCATTTCCTTCCATAAATGTAATTATAGATGCAACAACTAGATATGAGTTATTGCCTCTTACGGATGGCTTCTCCGACTAAAATTACATAAGGATATTCAAGGAAGATCAAACCAAAACTACCTTTACTACTCTTTGGGGAAATTTTTGGTATGTATTCATGCCATTTGGCTTGAAAAATTCCTGAGCCACCTACAAACAAGTAATGACATATATCTTCCTTGATATTATCCATAGATTATGGAATCTCACGTCGATGACTTTACTGGCTAAGGCTAGGAAGCATTGCAATCACCCTGAGGTTCCCAGATTATCCTCTCTTGTCTTATCGAATACAATGTAATGTTGAATCCAGAAAATTGTATATTTAGAGTAACAGAGGCAAAATATTGGGGTATACAATTTCTTCTCAAGGAATTGATGTATACCTCTAAAATATTCAAGTAGTTCTAGTGATGAATCCACCTTGGAAAAATCAGGTATTAGGTCTAATTTGGGTAAAATTGGGGAAATCCATAAGTTTATTCCTTATCTAACTTGTGTCATCCATACCATTAATAACTTGTTAGATAATTAGTGTAGTAAAGAGTGGACTTCTGAATTTCATGAAGCATTTGAGTTATTCAAACATTTTATCATGTCACCACCTACACTCATGCCACCCAAAGTTGACTGTCCCCTGATCTTATACTCTCGAGCCACTAAGGTCTCACTAACTTACATGTTGGAGCAATAATATGATAATAATCGTGAACATTTCATTTATTTCATTAGTCACACTCTTCTTAATTACAAGACATGTTATATGCAAGAAAAGAAATGATAATTGGTAAGTGTCTTTACAAAAAAAAGTTTAAGGCAATATATGCCTAGCCAGAAATGAGAGTGATTGTCAATTTTGACCAATTGCAAACCTTCTTAACTCAATTTTCCTTATCTAAAAAGGTTGGATGTTTTCTCATGTTGATGGGTGAATTTGAAATCACCTTCATCAACTAGAATTTTGTCAAAGGATAAATTATTGTTGATTGGTAGGTGGATAACCCAATATATTTTGGAAACCTAGTAAACCTAGATTTCCCCAATGAATGTGTATTTTATGTGGAAACAAAGCCTCCCATTACATTTTTCCATGGTATTATGATATCATTAATCATAATGGGGACCGTGTATATCTTGAGGGAGAAACCTTACAAAAAAGTTGGCGACTACGTGTCATAGCTACCAAGTATGTAATTGTAGAAGAAGTGATCTATCATAGAGCCTTCGATGACATGATTTTGAGGTGTGTAGATGAAGAAGAATAAAAAAATATCTTCTTTGAATCTCACAATGGATTCTATGGGGTCACTTCGAATGCCATGCTACTAAGAAAATTCATCGGATGGGTTATTTCTGGCCCACTTTAGAGCATGATGTTGTAGAATATGTATGTAGGTGCCATAAATGTCAAGAATTATCACATGAGATACACATCCCTTCTCTCAGGCTCTATAACCAATTGTGACACCCTAGCCCTTTTCTACTTGGGGTTTGGATTTGATAGGGAATTTCTCTCCCTCATCAATAGATGGCCACAACTTTATCATTATGACCATGGAATATTTTACAAAGTGGGTTGAGGCCATGCCTCTCACTACTATACCTAGGTCTATGATCACCAAATTCATTTTGAATTAGATCATCTACAGGTATAGTGTCCCATAGGTCACTATCTCAGATAATAGCATGTCATTTAAGAATGAAGAGGTGTGTGAGTTGTGTTTGTAATTCAAAAATCTCACAACATATAACCTCTTTATACTACCCTCAGACCAATGGAGAGGTTGAGGTGAAAAATAAAATATTGAAGTCCATACTCCTCAAAAAAGTCAAGGAGAATAAGTATGAGTAGCATTTGAAGCTATTTTCAGCCTTGTGGTCCTATAAGATGTCGATACGGACACCTACGAGGGAAACCCCTTTTCTTTATCCTTCGTATGTGAAGTGGTCATAACATTGGAAATCAAGTTACGTAGACATCACATATATTTACAAGGAAATTTGGATGAAGACATGCACCATGAAGCACAATTAGTGCAACTAGAAACCCTCAATAAAACTTGACTTAGAGATGAATAGTGCCATAGTTTTTATGATGATAGAATGTGTCATCAGTATAATAAAAAGGTACATGAATGAAAAATATAGGTAAGAGACTTATTTTGAGACTAGATAGCGGATCGAAATAAGAAGACCAGAAAAGATGAAATTTTATACCAAAGTGGTTAGGCTCATATCAAGTCATGGAGGACTATAATAATGACACGTATCATCTGTGTACTTTAGAAGGTGAGGAATTTGGTGAATTGATCAATTTACTTCACTTTAAATGCTTCTAGGCATAGTCTATTTATATTTCGACATGTATATTGCTACATCCATGCATATCATTTACATAATCATATTTGTAACATCTTGAAATAAGAAACTTATTTTTCGAGAAACTTTCAAAAATTTCTGAGAATTGGAAAAACATTTAATCATACTTCTTCAACTATTCATTATATCATCTCTAGACTATTCGATCTTCTATCATCTTGCTAGATGAAGTTTTGACATTGATCCTACCATGACCTACACACTTAGTTCTATTCATGACTACTTCTAGCTTAGTTGTTTTTTCCCATAGTTTGTACTAGAAGCTTCTTGGTGTCACATCTCTCCTCAAAAATATCTCTTTTAACAAATCAATCTAAATCATTTCACTCGGATTACTTGTTCGCCTGACTCAACCTTCAGTGGTGAGCCCTCACATCCTACTAGTTGCATGGGGTTGAGGCTAGGGGTAGGTCCTCCCTCCCAAAATCACAAGTCAAAGTTTAAAAATCAATCAAATCAAATAAAAGGGGGAAATAAACAAACAATAAATACAAAACAATTTCATTTTGCAAATAATACTACACTTCTTTGTCCTACCAGTCTTTGGTGATGAGCCCATGCTTCTTATAGGTAGCATGAGGCTGGGAAAGGAGGGAAGTTCCCTTACTTTCCTTTTCCTTTTCCTTGGTGATATGCCCATGCTTTTTACTGGTTGCATAGGGTAAGGCATAGGGATTCCTTTCAAATAAATCAATAAGTTGTAAACAAGTCAACAAGTAAAAAGTGCTTTGAATCCTTTAAAATTATCACAAATTGAGTTATATGCATAACTTATAAGAGATTTAATCCATAAAACTAGATTTTATCAATCAAGAGGAAATATATGGGTTTAAGTATACTTAACCTTCCAAGAAAATTGCATTCTAAATTGGATAATCATTTTTGCCTAGAGTTAGGTGGTAGTTTCCTAATTGGGTATTTGTCAAAACCTTATCTTCATATCATTAATTCCATTCATAAAATTCATATAACTCATGTCCTCTATAGCTCTTAGTGTTAATCCTCGCATACTACTAGTTTTGCGGGGTTAAGAATCGAGTGGGTTCACCTCATTATCATTTTACTTTCATCAAATTTTCCAATAAAATAGAAATGCCAAATATTAAATGAAAACCAAATTTTTAAGTTTGCATTTTTTCCTCATGTGCATCATATATATATTAAAGGAAAAAAATAAAAATATCATCTGGTATGCATTTACATCATCATCTTCATCATTCATACATGCATTCATAAAAGCATATAAAAATCATTGGAGATTCTACACATCTAAATGTACAGAGATGAAGAAAGTCATGAACAAATAAAATCTTAACAAGATATCTCGAGCAAAAAGGAAGCATATATGTGATAGCATATATATATATATATATATATATATATATATATATATATATATATAATAATCGAGTTAAAATACAATGTCATCACACCTAGGTGTGGTAAAAATGTTCTCTATAAGCATAAAATTTAAAAAAATCAATATATATACAATCAAAAATGATCCGAACCAATAAATGGTGTATCCTATCCCTCTCTATGGGATCTAGATGAGGGTGTGCAATTTGGGCTCTGCTATATACTCTTATGATGGGATTGAGATCCTCCATGCCTGCACTGAACTGTGAGAATGACCATGAGAGGACAAACTTGCGATCTAGGTTGTGGCCTCACTTTGCAAGGGAATACTCTCATCATTGTCTCCTCTCGACCAATTGATATATGGAAAACTTTGTCCTCATCGTGTCATAGCCCCGTTGCACCCAAGTTGAGGAAAATACCTCTGTGTGCTTCCACCCATGCCATGATTAGTTGCCTTGATTTCACAAGAATCTCATCTCTTGTCATACCCATGGGGGTGCACAAAGCTATCCATAAGAATATTGTGAAAAAGATCTCACCAACCATCACGTCGTAGCTGCAAAAAAAAGAAAGCAATGGAAAGTTAGAAAACTTTAGAAAAATAAAAATAATGTATATATACAATCCATAATTCACTAACATTTCTAGTCTAAGTAGTAGATTCGAGAGAAGAGTGTTAACTTATGCGGATCTCTTGGCCGCCATGACTGATCTACTGGTGCTGGTGGTGGTGATGGTACTTCTACAAGCACCTACTTGACTAAAATCTCCTCTAAGGCCACCTTTCATCCAAAAAATGACTCCTCATCCCTCGTCCTATGGAAGGGAGAGTGCCCTCTATGTGTAAAGTCTCAGCCTCATCCCTTGCCACCCTGGAAGCCTCTCTAGTGGCTATCCACTCAGTGTCACTATCCTCCTCATCCCCTTCCTCATGAACCTACTCCTTGGCCTTTGTCTCTTTCTTGGCCTCCTCCTCCTCCTCCTTGATATGTGTGAGAGTGACCTCTATCTATAGAATCACCCTTAGCATAACTAGATGTGGGATAGCTTGCAGTGTACTAATCCAGATCCCGGGTGTGTAAAAAAAAGTGCACTCAAGCTTTCCCATTTGGGAAGCTCTCACCTCTCGATCCCCATGTATATAATCGGAACTGCTAAGAGGGCTTCTATGTAAGGTAACCTGAACTTTTGGGGCACCCTCGGGCCTGAATGGACCTCCACAGAATGGTCTTCTCCACTAACTATGTAGTAATGCTATATGCCACACAATAATGACATGCTCACCCCATAGGCCGGCCATGTTCTAGTATAAGCCTGTGTAACCATGTCATTTGTAGTGTGTGTGGAAATATGCTTATGGCGCCCCTTTCGTAAGGATAATTGTCCATCTAACTACTCTAATAGCCCTAGGATTGGCTATGTCAACACCCCTCCTATATGGTATGATGTGCTCATAGACCCAACTCGTCACTAATGTAGGATGACTAAGGGCCTTTCCCTTTAGTCAAACAACCCTATAAATATCATGATATGTAGCCCCCAATATGTCAACACCCCATGCATATATGTAGCCATGTTTCTCTATACTCTAAATGATGGGAGGCCGGTAGTAGAGTAACTTGGCTGCCCTTTTCCCAACCAAACGTAAATCTAAAATGCAAATGATGGCCTTACGTAAGGTAGGGATGGGGTTAGATGTGAATGAAAATAATCTCATCCCATGTTTGGCACCCGTGTCTAGTGTCAATACATATCCCATGTAATAATCCAAACTAGGAGGCTGTACCACAGATGTAGAACTCTCTAGGGTCAATTTCCTTCCTATGATAGGAACCCCCAGGATCTTATAAAAATCCTCAAGAGTGATGGTACACTCTCCTCTAACTCTAGGGAACCGGAAATTATTCCATTCTGCATCCCAATAACTCAATAGATCAGGTAACAAGTAACCGGTGGTGGAACTAGCAATGTCAGGATATCCTCCATATCTTGGATCTTTGCAAAATATCTCTTTTTGCATGAGTAAGTGAACTCAATATGGGAGGGATCCAATCACACTCTCTAGCTCTACTCCATATGATATATGGGCCTTGTATTCACCAAAACACCAAAAATAGCAAGTTAGAAACATCTCATACATAATAAGCTCATTAAAAACATCATAAAACAACACAAAAACCAAAAAAATCTTCATACTTGGTCATTTCTAGCCTCTACCTCAACAATTACGCAACTACCCCTCTATGTAGAGTGGTGGTTGTGCAATTTTCATCGTAGTTGTGTAAGCTTGCCCCTCTTCGCAGAGGGTCGGTTGTGTAAGCGCCACTGTATAAATGGTGGTTTAGTCGAAAACAACCCATCGTACCCTAAGACCCAAAAACTCCAAACAAGACAAAAATAAATGACTATTTTTGACAAAATAAAAGCAAAATACACCTAGGTGCCCCCCTTGTGAACATTTTGACTACAAAATTATCAAAAATAACCCCCTTGGTTTGATTTTTCATATTTTTCACATTATAGGTTTAAAATAAATAAATGCAAATAACTTACCCATCTACGAGCTGTTATTCCTTTCCTTGGTGGGGTCTTCATCATGTCATTGTACTCTTCGATTTGGCTATACTCGCGCTCAAAACCATCACAGGAAATCCAAAGCTCAAAAATATCTAAGTAGGTGAGTGAAAATGATTTATAAAAATAGTGATTTTGGTTATATATAGCATGTTTAAATTTGTTTTGAGTGTGTGTTTTGTAGGGCTAGAGCAGCAGTACAAGATCATTTCTATCCTTTTGTAAACATGGTAAGTCCTCTTGTCATTTTATTTTAGTATATTTTTCAATTCTATATTATATCTGCACTTGATTCCCATTTTCTCTTATAGGTGGTGGGAAGCTTGGATTGGTGTCACTTCAACACATGGACATGTCAAGTATAATTCCTAACTCTCCCATTTGGGAGTGCCATACTGGACTCTACGTTTTACGTCTCTTCATAAATAAAACACTTCTCTGAGGGGGACAATATGTACACACCAAATTTTTCACGTGCTATGATTTTGAAAAGTTTTAAAATCCCCAATGATGAATAATATCTTTTATAATGGTGCTCAAGTCCAATTTTCCATTTGTAGTATATATTTGTAGCCTATAATGCTTTCCTTTTCCATTTTCATGATTTTCCTACTTTGCTTTATCATTCTGCAAGATTTTTCTTAGCCTTTAACTTTAAGTCATGGAACCACCCCGACATGGCGGTTATGCAACCACCATTTTACCCTTAGCAATGGTTACACAACCACCCCAAGGATTATCCGACATTGATTTGCATGTGGTTTTTTCTTGAGCCTTCTCTAGTGTATTATAAATGCGTGTCAACTTATTCAAAATTGATTTTAGTTCATGTTTCTTGTTTAATTTGGATATTTTTGGGATCATTTGATGTGTACCAACTTCCTCTTCCTAATTTATTCTAATTGGGATTGAACTCCCCTTCTTAAGTGATGTGGAATCCTTTGGCTTCCAAATGCTTGGACCTTTGTGCCATTTTTTCGTAGGAGATAAGATTCTACCTAGAGCATTGGCTAGATATTTTTTTGTGAATTGCATTGTTATGTTGCCATAATCTTGCCAAGAAATACACAATCAAGCCTAGTTCTCTTGCATTGTTATTCTCTTTCCTACGTTTCTACCAGATTTCCTGCAAGTCATTCCTGCTCCAACACTTCTTCATTATTTCTTTACGCACTACTTGGCATAGTTTTATGGATTCATCGAGCACAAAATTGGAAAAAAATTGAGGTGACGAAAAAGTAAACCATCATTTCATTTTCACAGTTCTACAAATTCCAAGTTAGGGATGTACTTGGTTTTCTTGAAGCTTTCTTTAATTTCTTTAGATTTCAATTCACAATTTGATTAGAGTATTCAAGTCAATAGAAAATTCATTGTTGTAGTTTCCATTTGTTTTCATAAATCTTCTGGTGAAAGATTCTTCCCTACCTATCCCTATGGGTTTGCAAGGTAAGTTTTTCTGGAAGAAATTTATTTCAATATTTTAGAATCAATTGTAATTTCATTTCAATTTGTAATATTTCATTAGATCCTTTATTGCTATTGTGCAATTTTCAGGGGAAGAAGTGCTTCTGAGAATCTTTTACTTCTTCTGTGTCTCTGAGGTAGAACAAAGGACATTTTAGATCCACAAACATGACTTAGAAAAGATTTTCTTTTATTAGACTAGGCTAGATTCACTCTATATAGGAAAATAACCACACTAGGTTATTTGTTTGTTTAGTTCTGTTAATAGTATTGTAGAGGAAATTTCAACTTCTTCATATTTCTTTCTGTAGATTTATTTTATCTGTTTCTAGAAAGCATTAAAATCCAAAAATATTATATTATTTCAATTAGTTTATTTTATTTGTTACATTTCCATTATTCAATTGAAAAGAACAAAAACATTAGAATAGATTTGTTTTATTTATTAAATTATTTGTTTCCTTTGTTAATTAGCTGCTAGAAACACGTAGGTTTAATTAATTCAAGGAAATTAATTGAATCATTTTTAATTTAAATATGTTTATTTCCATTTATTAAGTTAGGAACATATACTAATTAGACAGGAAAGTAATACAATTCCCCATGTGTTCTGAGTTGGCCTATGTTTAAACATCAACCTTTTTGATGGATACTTTGCAAGTTTATTGTTTCTATAGTTTGATAGTTTGAACATCCCATATGACCATTCTAGGCCCACAAAAATCGAGAGATTACGTGTATGATCCTTGAGTCCCACAACTGAACGCATCTTACCTACACACAAACATTAACATAGGCCTCGAGTTTTTTTCCATTCCACACCACTTCCACCTACCATCATTTCCTAGTTGACAACGTTGAATGCCGAAATATATAGATCTTATGATTTTTGGTTGAATCATCCTAGCCTAAACTAGTGCCCATAATCCACTCACTTGTCCTATCCACACATTTTATCTCTCACTTCCATGACCTTGTGTGGAAACTTCTACGAGGAAAACGTAGGACAGTTCCCACACCTTCCACAACCTGTTGTGAGAATTTTCCGTGAGCCATATATTAACTGTCATTTATGCACTACCATCATCTTATACAATTCCATCTCACCTACGTAGGTAATAAAAGATTTTATTTCCTTATACATACATAATCCATTAGTTCCCACACATAACATCAGATTTACTTGATTTTTCCTTATTCTTATTGTTATCCAAAATTCACCCTCAAGGTAATTTTGATAACATGCGTCAAATTCTTTAGTCCCAGGCAAATAGATTGAGTCAAGGCAAAAAATTTCATGTTTCTAGGGTCCCCTCATATTTTTCTAACTCCCCTGTCCAAGTAGAAGAGAGCAAGTTCTGAGAAAATGTAAGAAAAATTGCAAAAACAGGCTCGGGCCAGAAAAAATCACGAAAAATGGCTAAGTCCTAGTCCTAGAAGCATTTGGGACAAGTGGGACCAAAAGGCGCGGTTCGGCCGAAATGAGCACAGACGGTCCGAAAGCAATTGGGACATCCGGGCCAAAAGGACGCGCGGGACGCGGAAATCCGAACTGGCCGAAAAGAGAAAATTGGCTAACTGCTGAGAGGGTCACCTTTGGACCAGTGGGAAAAAGACGCGAACCGCCGAACCGGCGAAATGAGTCAAGGCAGCCCTGGGAAAGCTTGATGCAGGACGCAGGGCCAAAAATGCGCTGTGGCCGGATCGGCCGAAATGAGAACTTTGTCCGGAGCAGTTGGGACAAAGGGCGCGAACCGGCCGAACAGGCGAATTTGTCCAGAGCACGGTCCGAAAGCAAATGGGACATATGGGCTGCGAGTACGTGAACCGGCCGAACCGGGCGAAATGGGAACAAGCAGTCCGAAACAACTGGGACATTTGGGACAAATGGCGCGAACCGCCGATTCATTTCGAAATCAGCACAAGGAGCACTGTGCTAAATGGGACAAAGGGACACGCGGGACGTGAAAAGCCGAAATGGCCGAAGGCAGGGAAGAAAAGTCAACGTTTGGTCCGGAAACTTCAAACGGCCATAACTTTTGACTCCGAGCTCCGATTTTCATAAAATTGGACTTTCTGGAACGAGCACGACGTCCTCTACGCCACAAAACTGGATTTCTCAATTTTAATGAGGATAGATATATTTAAATAAAAGAAACATATTCGGCTCCATCAATCGATGCTCTTTCCCGTCAAATGACAGAAAACGCCTGCCAGGCCCAAAATAGCTGCCCACACTCAGAAGGCCATAACTTTTGCATTTCTCAACGAAATCACACAAAAATCATACCGTTGGAATCATGGTTCCGAGCCCGATGCAGAAATCAAGAAATTCTATATTTGATCATAAATTGATTGAGATTTTTAAGGAAACGTGGCCGGGTTCGAATGTTGTTTTATTTGGTAGCCTGGAGTGCAATTAAGAGGCATGGTCATCATTCCTTCTCTGCTGCAAAGACATGGGACAAGTATGGGGAGCCTTTTGCAAGTAATGTATACCCATTCCACTCAATTTAATGCCTCTTACAGGTGGTTGAAGGACAGATTTTGGGATTTCCATTTTCCTTATCTTCTCCTTCTCTTTTTTTCTATAAATTGGAGTGTTGGACTCATTGTAAAGGGAGAGTTTTGGGTAACAAAGCTCTGTAAAAATTGTTTTGTGAAGCCGCAGTGTGTTGTAGGCCCTTGTAGTGGACTCCTTGCATGGTGATCCAGGCCCTTATCTTGTAATAGATCGAATCATGATACTGCATACCAGAAGCAATAAAATACAAGTTTGTGGATGTATCTTCCCCTTTGTGTTTTCTTGCATTCTTCTTGCCCCTTTTATCTTTCTACAAGAATATTATGTCTATTATTATGTTATTGTAGGAATTCATTATCATGTGTGTGCTTGAAATATTACTGTGAATGCATTTTGCTAGATTATGGAGAACTGTCATCACCTCTTCTAGTGTGCACTTTGCCTCTGTATTTCACACATTTGGAGACTACTCTCCCATCCTCCTTTTCTGGTGTATCACCGCTTTAGTGTAGGCTTTCATTTTATGTATTCTCTTTCCCTGGTCCCTTGGAAATTTAGATTAGAACAGTTAGCTTATCCTGCATTAGAGTAGATTGTGGCAGGTAGTTTAGGAGCAAGAACCAGCTTTCTCTGGAGGTCTATCTCAAGTAGCAAGTCCCACAACTTGGAGATAGTACCCATGTTATCCAATCACACTGTGAGTTCAAATACATGCACAGGGGTGCTGTGATTCGGTGATAACACTTATTTATTCCATTTTCCTTGTATAGCTTCCATATATCCATCTATCCATTCCATGTCGGTTGTCTGGCATGACCTTGGGACGTCGAGCTCACTGAAGGTCACTTGTTCATTTTCAATCATATAGTAAAAATCCCTCTTGGACATATGAAATTCACCTCCTTCTCTTTGCTTCTAATCTATACTATGATAAATGCTTTGTCTTGCATCCATGTCAGCTCTTGGTGTGTCATTATTGTTCCTTCTTGGTTCACATATCTTGCTTTGACTGCTAGTATGCATTCTAGGACCCTGAAAGATCCTTTCTTACATCCTAGGACCTTGAAATATCTTTTCTATTATTGAGTAACCATAGCTACATTCTCTAGTAACATGACCAACTTCATTACAACTGAAAAATACTACTAAACTCTTACCTTTTTATCCTTCAAGATCCCAATTTTGATTTGAAAGTTTATACAAACATTACCTAACAACATGTCCTCTCTCATGATAGTTATAGAAAACTATTTTCTTTGATTTCTCAATCCTACTATCCCTCCAAGGATGATCATAAATAAAAACCTCTTACACTCCTTATCCCTATGTCCAAAACCATTACAAGTGAAATAATAACCATTAAATGATATCTCATACCTTGAGGCATTAGGTTTCCTAATGGGCTTTGTCTTCACATTGTCTTTTGTGGAGTCTTATTTCTTTCCTTCCTTGGTTCTTGTTCCTTCACCATCATTTCTTGGAACACTATCTTATTTATTCATATATTTTCATTTGAATTCATCATTAAATCCCAAACCTTCTCTATCACTGCAGATCTTTTTTTCCAAGAAGATCATCAAGATCCTTGGTGATTTTCTCAAATTTCTGAAAGGTCTTATCCTTATTAACAGCCTCAAACAACTCTTCCCTTAGAAACTCTATATATTCTTCAAATTTGGTGCATTGACTCTCTTTTTCTTGCAAACTTGTGATTAGGAACTTTACCTTTTCTTCTAGCATCCTAATTGTCTCATTTAGCTTACTTGTTTTTACCAATGCTTCTCTTCTAGATCATGAATATTGTCTTCATATTCTTTGACTAATGTTTTCATCTTCTTATTCTTTCTTTCAGCATGCTTCAATTCATTCTGATCACACTTAAATTTAGTCTCATATTCATCATCTTCTTCATCATATTTAGAATATATAGAGCCACCAAACATAATATGACCATTATTCATAAAGTTAGCATAATATTTTTTCATGAACAAGACCTCATCCCCAACATATTCATGATCTAATTCAGATTTAGAATCTAAGACACCACTATCACAACTACTTACCTCAAATGATAAAACCTCTTTCTTTGTGTAATTTTTTTTCCCCTTCTTCCTATAGTTAATCTTCTTCAAATTCTTCTTTCCTTTATTTTACTTGTTGTCTATATTTTCCCCCTTATAAAAATAGAGAAACTTACACAAGTATGGACTTGGTGGATGTCCAAGGATAGAATTGGTGAAGTCGTGAATAATTTAAGCATATCATGGAAGTATTGGAAGAGCCACGGATATCTAAAGATATCCATGGAAGTCTAAAGCCACGTTACACCTGGAAATGCCATGGAAGGAAGAAAATGGTTTGAAGCCACGAAACAAGGATGAGTACATAATAACATCACAGATCAAAAGGAACAAGTCACACCATCAAAAAGTTCCACGAGGGATTATACAAAATTGTGACATGAGTGAGAGAGCTCTGCGAAAGTAAAAAGCCACGTGTAACTAAAATTTGAAAAGCCACGGATAACTAAAATTCCCACCAAGGAAAATATCATCATAATTCTCAAATTCTTGGCCCAATCCTTGAAAATTTCATATCCATGGAAAGGTGTTGGCCTCATCTATGCATCGGAGTCTGAACTTAAAATTTAAAAGTTAGTTGGTGGACGTGACCTTGAGAAAATGTCTTCACCACTCATAGGTGCAATGTCACTTTTCTCAAACACCCACATTTAATGCATTATGGGCACTCATTCCTTCTCTTGTAAGGCATGGCATGTGGAATTATATTTGCAGAGGAATTCAGTCCATTTTTCAGAGCATGCAGAGAAATTAAATGATTTTTTTCGTTGGTGGAAAGAGAATTCGAATTTTCCCTCTCTTTCTTCTCTCCTTCTTTCATTTTTCTATATATTGTAAAGTGATGCCTAGTTTTAATGTTGGATACTTTGGGAATACAAAGGCATCATTTTTATGCTACACAAGTATTCTAAGGGTCACATTATTTTGGATTTGGATTCTGTAAATGTTTTATCTTCCTCTTGTATCATGATGATCTGTGCATGATCTCTTAGCAATAAAATATTTGGTTTTGTGGCTTATCTCGACCTTAGCTATTGTTTTATTGCACTCTCTTACCTCGATTCACTCACTGTGTGTGTTGTATATATTGTTTCATAAATCTGTGTTTATTTTCCATCATGAAGGTGGAAATAGGGACGTGATTTTGAACTGTGGCTATCGTTTCGACCATCATCGTCATCGTTTTCTTCCATTTTCTCTCTTTCCTGAGTATTCATCCCCTTTCTTTTGGTGTTATCACCTCTTTTAGTTTAGGTTTATGTTTTATGCATCTCCTTCTTACTTTGGTTGTCCTTGGAAAATTAGAGTAGAGCCTAATAGTTGCATTTGACTTCTTAGGAGTAGTTTAGAATTAGAGGTAAGTAGAGGAAGTCAGCCTTCTCCAGAGTTCTATCTCAGTTTGATTCCCACAACTTGGAGATAGTCTCATCTTGACTCAAATCCTGAATTGTCTATGATTCAAGCATGGGTGCACATTTTAGCTCTAACAAGACTTATGATTATTCTTATCATGATCATCTTCATGGTCTTCATCACCTTTTTTCATGCCTATGAGGACACTTAGCATAAAAGTGACCTACTTCACCACAATTGAAACGCTTAAATGGAAGCTAACCTTTGTACTTTCCAAATCCAACCTTCAATATTCAAGCAAGCATTGCAAAGAGTTATTCATCATCAAACTAAAAACATCTCCTTCATCCTTAGATTTATTTCCTTAGATTTCATCTTATATTTTAATTTTATCTCCTTCTTGACAAGTTTATAACCCATCACAAAGTTCCATACAACTCATCCATAGTCAAGATAGTCAAATCCTTAGATTCTTGAGTGGTTGACACTTTGGAATCAAAATTGGGAGTAAAATATATCCATACCTATTTTAGTACAACTTCTTCCTTCACATCTTCACCTAATCCTTTCATGGTGTTGACAACCTTGTCAAACCTAAGCAAGTATGCACCAATAGACTCATCATCACTCATTTTAAGCCCTTCAAATTGATTTCTGAAGGTTTTAATCTTAGATATCCTTACCTTGGAATATCCTTCATATAGGATCTGAATTTTATCTCACATTGATTTTTATTATTTGAAATGTAAAACTTTCACAAGTTCAAGTTCAACCAATCCACACGTGATAGCATTCATAGTCTTGAAATTTTCACTACTATTCTTCTTATCTGCCAGTGAGTTGTTGGGGAGTAGCATGAAGCTGTTTAACCATCCAACACATATTTATAGATATCAAACCCTAAATACATGTGATGGGTCCCAATCCTTAGACTCCAAAAATCATAGTTCACTCCATTAAACAATGGTGCCTTATTGGAAGAAGATTCACTCTATTGACTTGCCATTTTGTGCTTCAAACGATCTCCTTTCAAGTGATTAAACTTCTCAAAAATGACATACTCTGATACCAATTTTTGGAAACACAATGGACTGAGAAGTGGGGGGGTTGAATCATTCCTTCAAAAACTTTATAAAATTCATATTTACTTACTTAAACCATTAACTATTTAACCATTCATTAATGTGTGATTAACATTCATTCTAATGAGCATAACCATGAAAGAAACACAAGAACAAAAGATATAAGTGAGAAAACCTCAAGGGGAATAAAAACCACTAAAACTTCTGATTATATTACTCAAATCAAAATTATTTAGTGAACCACCAACTTCACAAGTAGCACTAACCCCAAGTTTAGTAGAGCAACAACCTTACAATGAGCACCAACCCCTAGTTTAGTGAAGCATTAACTCCACAACAAGGATATAACCCCTAATATGATCAATAACCAACTCAAACACCTTTAAATGAATATCTATAATGTAGTGTTGATGCCACAAATTATGTAGATCACAAATCTTCAAACAATCTTCAAACCCTCTCTCCTTCAACTCACTCTATCACACACATTCATGACCTGATTTAGATTCAAATACTTGCAAACATGCTCTCTAATATTGATTATAATTGTTCACACTCTCTTAGATTTGTCTTGTTTCCTTCATACCTATTTCTCACTCTCACTCATTTTCTCTCTCACACACCTAGGTCAAATTTAAACAAAACATGTGCTTTTATAAGCTTCCCAACTCAAAAACATAACACAAATCATTCCGGATCAATTATCTTGACAATTACAACATAAAAGCATAACACTAAATCAATAAAAACTCATAATATGGACCCATGTAGGTTTCTCATTCTCTAATACACCAAATAAGCCCAAAAATGGCTCAAAACCCCATCACCTGATTCATCAAAGACCTCCAAACTCATCACCATATTTTTCAAGCCTCCAAGTGCCTCAAAATGTCAAATATGTCATAAAAGCATCATCCATGGTTTCACATTAACAGAGACCAATAAAATTCTTCATAATACTAATAAAAAGGACCATTTCCTTCACAAAATAGTTGCTTCCAGGAACCAATATTCACCAAACATGCTCAAGTACACCCAAGAACATATAAACTATGGCATGTAATAATTATTGTAAATCCACTAAACTTTATATAACATCCATTCTTTCTAGACTTCTTGAACATACATCCATGTGAAAATACACTTACTTTTCTCTTCATAAAAGTAATGTTCGTTAAAACAACCCAATTGAGACCCAAGAACAACCTAGGATTTGTTAGGAAAATTATGGAATAATTTGTTTTTATCAAAAGAATTTACAATCATGTTACAAGGCAATAGTTGTCACTAACAAAGTTCCGAACTATTCAAATCTACTAGAGTATACTTTCTTTTATTAATAATTATTAGAGGTCATAAGGTCCCAAATTTGGGGTTAGAAGTTCCAATTAGGTTCGAGAGGAAAACAATTCCTCACCATACCCATTCTCTAATAGGTTTAAATTTTCAACTTGATTTTTCTCACACTTAACGCATTCAAAAAAATTCTAAATCACTCCCATTGGATAGGAAATTTCCTCACCTTTCCAAAGTGATATAAATAATTCCTCCTAACTCCTCATATTTTTCAAGTTATGGGCCGGTAGGCCTTGGGGTGAAAATTTTCCCCAAGGGTGGGCTGCGGGCCTGTGGGAGCAAATTTTCCCAAAAGGGCGGGTTGGTGGGCCATGTAGAGACTTTTTGTAAAAAATTTCCCACGGAGGGAAAAAATCACATTTGCATCCATGCTCCTACAGTCTGCGCAAAAGACACATGGCACTCCCTAAGGCAATATGGGGGAAAATAAGGAAAGATTGGGTGGTGGGAGATAAATGACACAAAGCCCCAAAGGTCTAAGATGGTACATAGACCCGCACCTCTGCCAAAGACCTCGTGATGCCACGTGGCAACCTTGAATGACTGCAGCCGGAGAACAATGAGGAAAACTTGGAAATTTTTCCAAAAATTTTCCAAGACACAAAAGAAAAAAAGGGATCCATTCCTCCGTTGATGCCTCGTGATGCCATGTGGCATCACCTGATTGGTTGTCAGGCGCAGTGGGGAAAGTTTGGAAAATTTTCCCAAAATTTTCCAAAAATGCTAAGTTCAAAAGAGGATCCGCCCCTCTATTGTCACCTCATGGTGCCACATGGTAGCCTCGATTGGCCATGGGCCGACGGGATGGTGGAAATTTTTTTGAAAATTTTCCCAAAAAAATTCCTAAGCCCCAAGGGAAAAATTTGGGCCGCCGGGCCCACAAGGAAATTTTTCCCAAAATTTTAACGCCAAGTGAAGAAAACTTTAGAAGGCCATAAATTTTTATAGAGAACTCGGTTTGGGGAAAACAATGAATTTTGGAAAGCTCTTGACGTCCTCTTTGATAAAAGCTCATTAATTTTTGGTTTTGATAAAGTTTAAGGGGTAAATTTTAAGAAAATGGCCTGCAGGCTTTTATAGTGCGAACTGATAAATTTTAACTTGTTAGATCTGTTCAATTTGATCTTCTTCCTCTCTCAACATGTCAAATAGACATGGGGGATTGTTCTTAGATGAATTTAGGATAGATTTCAAGGGTTAATTTGTTTGATTGAGGCTTAATTCAAAATTTCCAATATTTGTCAGAAAAACAACTCGCAAAATGACAATAAAATGGTTCCGGCCGATTTTAATAAGTTTCCTAAGAAATTTTCTTGAGTATTAATGTCCATATGAATTTTTTTAGAGCCTAAAACTTAAATTTAATTATTTAATTTTTTATTTTATTGTTTTAGGTTTGAACTGTGCATTTTTGGTTTAGACAATTTCAAGTTTGAAATTACAAAAACAAGGATCAAATTTTAAAGGATCTGTTTGCCATTTTCATATTCTAAGTATTAAAATTCATTTCAATTAGAATCTAACACATTTTATTTGATTCAAAGCAAACCATTCAAGACCAAAATGCAATTCTAATTTCCAATTTTACACATTTCTAAAATACAAAATACTATATTTTTCTCACACGCATTTCTTCCTTTCAAACAGAGATTCCAATACATTGAAATGATCAGATTCAATAATAAAATGCAATTTGAGAAAATCATTACATTCATTTGTTGGTTCCAACAGACAACTTTACAACTTCTTTCTTTTATTCCTTCCAAAAATCATTTATTGACACAGGGCAGAATAATACATTTTCTTTTCACGTGTTGCACATTTCCACTTTCAAAATAGGGTCTTCCTAGTGCATGATAATCTAAAATTTCCAATTGAATAATATCATGTGAACAATGTAAACTCATACAACCTCCTTTCCATTTGATTTCAAAGTACGTATACAAAACAATATCATTCTTTCACATTCTTCCCAAAACAAAGATACAAAGTATAACTCTTTTACATTTCCAATTTCCACTTACAATCAGTACAACATATTTCCATTACAAAAATTTACAAGTTCATCCACTTCAAGAGGGAAAGGTTACAATGAGATTTCATTTCATAAGGGACTGTAAAACTATCTTTTCTCGGCTCCGAACAACAACATGTATTCTTCTCTTTCTTCAAATTTTGATCACAACAAAGGAAGGGGAAAGGAAACGCTCTCCACCCAACCAAGACATATAATGAAACGATAATCCATCCTTCTTCATTGGCCCCCAAACCCCAACCATAATGCAATATAATATGTGATCCAACTCATGGCAACAAAAGGCTTCCACAAAACATACACAACATTTTCACAATAAAACATAGTCCAAAATAGAATGTAATTTTTACAACTACAATAACACATGAAAATCAATACTAAGGCTTCACCAAGAAAGCCAAAGGAGAAATAACTATGGGGGATGCTTCTTATGCCTCTAAAAAGGATATTACATCAAATCCCCGACATTCCTTATGCCTCCCCGAGTACCCCTTATTCCTCACATTTCCTTATGTCTCCCCAACCTCTTATGGTACCCCATAATGAGTAAATAAATTCAAGCTATATCTTTGTAAGGTGGAACTGAAATCCCAACTCCCTCCACCCTTATACCTCCCTAAAAATCACTTGTGCCTCCCACATAATAAACCCCATAGTCTTCTCCTATGCCATTCCTAGGCCATCTACCCATAGCCCACAACAATATCAAACATACCAGCATTTACATATTCATAAAAGGGAAAATAAGAGTATTTCCAAGAGCCAAGCTCTTACCTCTCTATGATGGAGTTTGTTCTAAGTTCAAATAGCAAGCTCCTTCCAATGCAAGCAATCTAAAAACCAACCCAATATAAGCATGCAACAATCTTCCTAAAACTTCTCTAAGTAAGAGCTCCCAAAACAGCATGAAAATTCACCCAAAATAAGTCTCCCAAAAGTGAATTAACCAAAAACAAGACAAGGAATTCAAATTTTATAGAGGAGGGAAGAGAACAAGATGAGGTGGATCCATGTAGGATGCCACATGACACATATTCAACCCCAAAAACAAATTCAAATTCATTCTCCAATGCATAATAAATAGGTGGGTGAATAATATGACACATTTACTTACACACTCAAACAAGTCCATACCCCATAAGGAATGAAATTAAATTATGTAAGAAAAGTAAAATTACAACATTCAACTTGACCTGTAAAAATGCATTAAAAAGTTCTAAATTTAACCCTCCAACCATAGGCAATGTTGGTATGTAACTTTAAGAGGTATGGGATAAGTTTAACTTGTCCCACAAGCCTCCAAAATCAGCCTCCGAGGAAAAATTTGAATTTCCAAGAAGGTGGAGTATTTCACACTCAAAATTTAACTTACACATCACTTACATATTACTTACACATTCTTACAACACTTTAAAACATGGCCAACAACTCTATTAATTACATTCTTATGACATCTTTTAATTAATTAACTAAACAATATGATTACTCACAATATTTACACACCATTTAATAATTAACAAAAGGGTAAAAGCATCACAAAATAAACACATGAAAACACAACAAAGGGACCAAAAATAAAATAAATACATAAAATCCCTTGGTCACATTTAAAGGTGATCCCCCCATGGGAATCCCTAACACTAACAAACACACACACACACACACACAAACAAAACTAGTTGCCATGGTGACCTTGTTGAATTCATCTAGAATTCCAATGTGGTTGGTCTCCAATCCACCGATGTTTGTTATGATATTTTAACTTGCAAAACACAAATACCTCCTTCAGCCTTATGGACATATCGAACATCCAAAATAATATAAATATAATTAAATTTCCAAAATCATCTAGATATGTGAATCACAACAACATCAAAGCAATATGACAATATGATTATAGTTTTACAACAACTATATCATCATCCAATAATTTTCTATTTCTAGGGCAACTCACAATATCCAAATATCACAACTCGAAAAACATCTATCATATAACCATGTCCAACAAAGTATAACATTGCCAACATATAAAGTGTCCCTAATAATCATCATGTATCATATAAGAATAAAAGTCAACAATAATCCATGATCAAATATCTAACATCATACTAAATCAAAACTATAATAATGTCCATAATATATCCGATGGTGTCATGATGATCATCAAAGGTGTCAAAGGGAAGTGGGCACTACATCCCCCTCCCCTTAGACTTGACTTTCTCTTGGAAGTCACTGGAACAAATGTGGAAACTAAACTCATAATAAAGTAGCATCCTCCCATGTAGCTACAATCTCATCATATCTATCCCACTACACCCGAACCTAATCAACCTCTCTACCTTGAAGGCATAGGGTTCTGCGATCTAGGATACGAACAGGCTTCACCATCACCTGCCCTTGATCCTGCACCTGCAATAATGTCCAATCTAACACATGAGAAGGATCTACAACATATCTCCTAAGAACTAAAACATGAAACACATCATGTATGTGAGACAATCTAGGTGGAAATGCTAGATGGTAGGCCAAAGGGCCAATACGCTCCAAGATCTCAAAAGGACCCATGAATCTAGGAGCTAACTTAGAACCTTTTACATAATAGATAGGGATCTTATGTGGCCTGACACGAAGGAACACCTTCATGCCCACATCAAAACTACGGTCATTCCTATGCTGATCCACATACTTCTTCTACCTATCTTGTGCCTCCTATAGTCTCTGTCTGATCAATACCACCTACTGCTCCATGTCCTACAACAAAGCTGGTCCAAGAGAAACCCTGTCCTCTAGCCTGTCCTAGCTAAGAGGTGTCCTACACTCTCTACCATATAAAGCCTAAAAAGGAGCCATGCCTATAGAACTCTAAAAACTATTATTGTAGGAAAACTCCACCAAGTATAGGTACTCCTCCCATCTAGACTACTGATCCATCACATACATCCTGAGCATGTCCTCTAAAATATGATTCACCCACTCAATCTGTCCATCTGTCTCGGGGTGATATGTTGTGCTGAAATTGATCTTCGTCTTGAGGGTATGTTGTATGGTAGTCCAAAAATGGGAAGTGTATAAAGGATTGCGGTCACTAATGATCTTCCACAGAATCCCATGCAACCTGACAATCTCATCCAAATATACCAGTACCACTACTCTAGCTATATAAGTGGTCTTCACAGAGAAAAGTGAGCCACTTTTTTCAATTTATCAACCGTGAACATGATAGCATTGTGGTGATATTTCAACATCGATAGCCCAACAATAAAATCCATGGAAATGGTGTCACACTTCCATTCTAGTATAACATGAGGAAAGAGAAGACCAGCTGGATTCTGATGCTCGGCCTTAACTCTTTGGAACTATAAACATCGTGACATGAACTAGGCCATGTCTCTTCAAATTCCTCTCAAATGATATAACTGTCTCAAGGTGGCGTACATCTTCTTCACCCCGGGATGGGATGAATAGGGTGCACGATGTGCCTCTGTCAAGATGTCTTGCCTCAAGCCTCCATCTCGAGAACATAAATCCAACCTCTGTGCTTGAGAAGACCATCTTCCTCTAATGAAAAACCATCAAACTTCCCCTTGATGGGTCTCTGAGACTCGATCTCTACTCGAACTGCAATGTAGAAGCTGTCAAGAGGAAGCTACTGAAGAATCCTACTCCACAAATCTATGTTCACTAAGGTGGCCATAGCCACATGTCTCCATCTACTGAGAGAGTCTGCCACCACATTATCCTTCCCTTTCACATGTTCTATCTCCATATCATACTCAGAAATAAACTCCATCCAATTCCACTAATGAGTGTTGAGATTGGGATGCGTGAAGAGATGGTGAAAACTCAAGTGATATGTCCTAAGTGTGAATCTCTGACCAAGAAGAAAGTGTCTCCATCAAACCAAGGCATAAAAAGTGCCACAAGCTCAATATCATGAGTCAGATAATTAATATCATAATCTTTGAGTTTGTGAGACTCAAAAGCCACTACTCTGCCCTCCTGCATCAACACACCTCCAAGCCCTACTAAAGAAGCATCTATGCAAATGAAAAACTCACCCTATGGATCCGGCACTACAAGAATACGTGTTGTAGTGAGATATTTCTTTAGTGTATCAAGGCCTACTCACATTTTTCTAACTAAAAATTTTTTTCCCTTTCCTCTAAAGGGAAGTGACGGGGTGTGTAATTTGAGAGAATTCCTGAACAAATCTCCGGTAGTAACCTATTAATCCCATGAAGTTGTGCACCTTAGTCATTGTAGTGGGTGATGGCCAATCCATAATAGCTCTAATCTTGGAAGGATTGATGGTGATATCTTCCCCAGAAATGATGTGACCCAAATGTTGCACCTCTCATTCGAAAGAATGCACGCTTCTCCAAGTTCCGGAAAAGTTTTTGTTCCCGAAGACACTGAAGAACCTAGCAAAGGTTCCCCTCATGCTCCTCACATGTACGTGAGTAAATCAAAATGTCATCAAGGAAGATGAGCATGAAGTGATATAAGAAGGTCCTGAATACCCCATTCATCAAACTCATAAACATTGTGGGGGCATTAGTCAAACCAAAAGGCACCACTATGAACTCATAGTGGCCATATCTCGTACGGAAGGTGGTCTTATGAATGTCCACCTCCGAAATCCTTAGCTAATGGTAACCTGACTTAAGATCAATCTTAGAGAAAATCGTGGCTCCCTTCATCTGATCAAACAAATCATCAATGTATGGAAGGGGATAACGATTCTTGATCGTTACTTTGTTCGATGTGTCGTAATCAATATACAACTACAATGATATATCCTTATTCTTCACAAAGATCACCGGTGCACCCTAACTAGATACACTAGGATGGATAATACCTTTCTCCAAAAGGCCCTCAAGCTACAACTTGAGCTCACAAATCTCTGGTGTGGTCATCCGATAAGGTGCTCGTGAGATAGGCTCTACTCCTAGAACTAGGTCTATATGAAAATCAATCTCACATGGGGGTGGTAACCCTAGTAGCTCCCCTAAAAGATATCTACAAACTCTCTCAAAATGGTGTGATCATCTAGCGATGGTCTACTAGACCCATCCTTTGATCTATCACTGCCTGTAACAACATAAATCTGGAAACCCCATCATACACACCACTTAAGCTACATAGAAAAGATGGTGTGAATAGAAATGGGTCTCCTGACCCTTGAAATCACTGACTCAACTCCCAAATCATCCACACAAGATATAATCTTGTGGTAACAATCCACTCTGGCCTTGTGTGTAGACAACCAATTCATACCCAAGATGACTCCATAAGAGCCCAAAGGAAGGATATGGAGATCTATGGTAGTGGAAAAAGGTCCCAAATCTACCACACACTCCTTAACTAAAGATTCTACAGAGATCTTGGCTCCAGAATCCATCTTAACATCCCAACTATGACCCTGCCTAACTGTCACTAGCCTGCATCACTCTACTAAAGATGGTGTAATGAAAGAATTAGAAGAACCAGAATCAAACAAGATAGAGGTAGGAATACCACCAATGCTACCTACAATCTCAAGAAACTATACTATGATGCTCTATCTAACATTTCTTGACCATTGCATACATCTTATGACTATGCCCCATATCACCGATAGTAGGCTTTGAGATCTATGTCTTACCCTTGTTGTTAGGGTTTTGTGGGAAATCTCTCTAAAAATGTCTAGTAACACCACAACCAAAACAACCACCTGATCCTCTCCCTTGTGTAGCAGTCCAGTCAGTACTTTGGAGGTCTATGGTGTGGATCCTAATGATTTGGCTATAGTTTGTTAAGGTCTCTACTAGAAAGCTCCTACTGAAGGAGCTCTCTGGGCACCCTATGTCCTGATGGGACCACTACGAGGAGGCCCCATACTCCGACCTCTCTGTGTATCAAACCTCTGAGGAGGTCTATAGGGTGGGTGGGATGGCTGCTACTATTACTATTACTTTTGTTGTTGTTGGGGTCTAAAAGATGACTATGTTGAACCATGTCCACCACAAGGAAGAGGTGCGATCCCCTTGATCTCGCTGCCCCGCATCGATGTATGTTGCTCTGGACTCGGTCTCTAGCCTATTGGGTCTTTCCCAAGTCTCCTCTACTATATAGGCCTTCTCAACGGCCTCAACTAATGTCTATGGACAATGGATCTACACTGCACCTCTAATGTCTAGATTCAGGCCCTAGATGAACCTATGGATCCACACCTACTCATCCTGCATGTACTCAACATACTAGAGTAGATCCAGAAATCTACTCTCATACTCAACCAATGTAAGAGATTCTGTCGAAGGTCATGAAACGCATCTATCCGTTGTTTTATGAACCTCCATGACAAATATCTTCTCTGAAAACACTCCTCAAAGAGCTCCCAGGTAACTGTCTTAGAATCAACATGCAGCTTCTGCTCCTCTTTCCTCCACTCAGACACTAACTCCATCTCTCAGTAGATGGATCACAACATGAGCTTTCGTGTTGTTAGAACAAGGACAGAGCTTGAAGCATCCACTCAAGCTCACCAACCAGACTCTACCTAAAATCCACCTATGTCAATAGAATAATGTGATGGTCAAAGCTTTAGGATCTCCCTGATGTGATCTACAGTTGTGGTCCGACGGCCCTTAGTTCTCCCCGCATGCTCATCCCTAATCCTAGGGCTCGATACCTCTCTCTATGCTCTAAAATCACTCACCTTGTCCCCCCTCTGTGGTGATTCTACTGGATAACTCGCATGGGAGTTCTATCCTCCATGATCCTCACTGGGTCGAGGAGATACCGACCCACAATTGAAGGGACTCTGTCATATCTAGCTGCATGTCCTCCTACTGATCCTCCATGTAGAGCGGCATTAACATCCTGAAGATTCTACAAAATATGGGGTAGGATGGGTGTTACAACATGATCTAGTGTTGGTAAGTCTAGGTCTATGTGAAAATTCCCCTTGTCCCGTCTGTGCCTCCTGCATCAGACCAAGGTGAGAGTTAGTTCATTTTTCTAAGTTTTATTCAATTCCCATGTTTACTAGAATAGGCAATTTTTGAACTAAGTTGTTTTATAGATTTAAAATTGTGCTAGGTTTAAGTTTCATGTCTCTAATTTTCTAGTGTGCCTAATAGTTGAAGCTTTTGAACCACTACTCTGATACCAAGTGTAACGCCCATTAAAACAACCCAATTGAGACCCAAGAACAACCTAGGATTAGTTAGGAAAATTATGGAATAATTTTTTTATTAAAAGAATCTACAATCATGTTACAAGGAAAAGCAGTTATCACTAACAAGTTCCAAAACTATTCAAATCTACTAGAGTATAATTTCCTTTTATTAATAATTATTATAGGTCATAAGGTCCAAAATTTGGGGTTAGAAGTTCCAATTAGGTTCAGAGGGAAAAATTCCTCACCATACCCATTCTCTAACAAGCTTAAAGTTTCAACTTGATTTTTCTCATACTTAACACATTCAAAATTTTCCTAAATCACTTCCATTGGATAGGAAATTTCCTCACCTTTCTAGTGATATAAAGAAGTCCTCATAACTCATATTTTTCAAGTTATGGGGTTGTGCAGGCCTTAGGTTGAAAATTTTCCCCAAGGGCGGGCTTGCGGACTCGGGGAGAAACTTTTCCCAAAGGGTAGGTTGGCAGCCACAAGGAGACTTTTGTAAAAAAATTCTGCAAGGGGAAAAAATCACATTTTGGCCCGCGCTCCCGTGGGTTCATAAAGGACACATGGTACTCCCTAAGACAAAGCACGAGGAAAAATGAGGAAAGGCATGGTGGCGGGAGACAAATGAATTAAAGCCTCAAAGGGCTAAGAGGGTGCATAGATCCGCACCTCCGCCACCTCGTGATGTCATGTGGCAGCCCCCGAATGGCTACTGGTGGTGAAACAGTAGGGAAAACTAGGAAAATTTTCCAAAAAAATTCTGAGACACAAAATTAAAAAATGGATCCATTCCCCACCGATGCCTCGTGACACCATGTGGCATCACCTGATTGGTTATGGGCCGGCGGGGAAAGTTTGGAAAAAATTTCTATTTTTTTTTTAAATGCTAAGTTCAAAAGAGGATCCACCCCTCCGTTGTCACCTCATGGTGCCACGTGCCAACCTTTGATTGGTTATAGGCTAGTGGGGTGGTGGAGAAAATTTTGAAAATTTTCCCAAAAATTTTCCTAAGCCCCAAGGGAAAAATTCGGGCCGCGCGCGCCAAGGAAATTTTTCCCAAAATTTTAATGCCAAGTGAAGAAAACTTCATAAGGCCATAAATTTTTATAGATAGCTCAGTTTGGGGAAAACAAGGACTTTCTCGGAAAAATTTTAGTGTCCTCTTTGTACAGAGGTCATTAATTTTTTGTTTTGATAATGTTTAAGGTGTCAATTCTAAGAAAACTGCCTGCAGGATTTTATAGTGTGAACTGATAAATTTTAACTTGTTAGATCTGTTCAATTTGATCTTCTTCCTCTCTCAACATTTAAAATAGACATGGGGGATTTTTATTAGATGAATTTAGGATACATTGCTAGGGTTATTTTGTTTGATTGAGGCTTAATTTGAAATTTCCAACATTTGATAGAAAAATGACTGCAAAATGACAGTAAAACGGTTCCAGCCAATTTTACTCAGTTTTCTAAGAAATATTTGTTAGTGCAGAATCACAGCACCCCTGGATGTTGATCAGATTTCTATTTTGATCATACTAGCATCCAGTGTGATTGCACAACATGGAATCCTTTCTCCAAGTGTGGGACTTGCAGAAATGAGAAAGGAATCTCCAGAGAAGGCTGGTTCCTACTCCTAAACTACCTACCACAAGCTATTCTAGTGCAGGAAAGCTAATCTAATCCTAATCTAACCATGCCAAGGAGAGAGAGAGAGAGAGAAAAGGGAAAAATAGAGCCTACACTAAAACGGTGATACACCAGAGAAGGAAAATGTTGAATATCTATCAAAGCGCCATGGAACAAGGAGAGGTGAGCAATGGGAAGGATGGACAGATGCATCACGAGGTAAAAGGATAGATTTCACACATAAGATGTCCCAAAACTCCATGAACACAGCTCCAAAACTGTAATGAGTATTCAAACGTGCACAAATACTGCTGCAATGACGAGAGGCAAGAAGAAATAAAGTGAAAGACGAGCAAGGATGGACAGATGCATCACGAAACATGTTTTTGTTGCTTCAGAAGTTTGCACAGAACATCATTTTAATGGTAAAAGGAAAAAAACACCATTACAGAGTAGGGGAGGAGGTTTGAACTCCATTTTCAACCCTGGAGAAGAAAAGAAGGGAGGGCAAAGCTGAAAAGATGAACCACCTTTTTAAAAAAGCCCCTCCTTACAATTTATAGGAAGAATGAGAGAGGGAAGAGAGAGGAAATCTAGATCTACCCTAACCATTTCTAGGTTGCATTTAATTCATATCATTATGGCGTAGGTGATAACCTCAAAGAAAAGTGCGAACCGTATTTTGCATTTAAATTTGGTTGTTGAAACGTCGATTCGGCCATTACCACGCGCGCCAAAGACGTTTTCAATTTTCTCTCTCCAAACTAAACCAAAATGCAAGATTGATCCTAGAATCGTGTAGATAATCTCACCATCTTTCCATTGATATAAAGAACGTGAAAATCGAGCTCGGATCGAAAGTTATGGCAATCGAAGATTTAGGGTAAAAATAGGCCAAAACGGATCAGCGGGAAAATATTTGAATTTTTTCCACGCCCGCCACTGGATGACATGTGTCTCTCGATTCATCCGCGAGCTCATCTTTTGAAAATTTCTTTCGGGCCCTTCCTTAATTTGGACGCGTGGCACTATTTTATTTGTTCGGGCTCGAGGGGCACATTTTTACCTTTGAAAATTTGGTATTTTTCACTTTGGGAAAATTTTCCCATTTCTCCCCGCGCTCCACCACTCAAGTGCCACATGGCACGATTTCATTGGACGTGGGCCCTTCCTGACCATTTCCCTTTTGTTTTTGCCTTTGGAAAAAAAAATCAAAATTTTCCGCCGGGCCGATGAGGTGAAGACACGTGGCGAGATTTGATTCGTTGGCGGCTCTTTCAGCTTTTCACGTCCCACGCATCCCTCACGTACCTCTGGCCCGGATTTCCCAAACGAAAATCTCCTGCTTCGGCCGATTCGGGCTTCCTTGTCCCTCTTTGCGGTGAAGACACGTGGCAAGATTCCATTGGCTCTCGGCTCTTTCAGCTTTTCACGTCCTCCACGTACCTTTGGCCCAAATGTACCAAACCGAGCGAAACAAGACTTAGGAAATTTTTTCCCTCTTCGGCTGATTCAAATTTTCATGTCCCATGCGTCCCGACATCCCAACTATCCCACAGACCACCTGGACTAGGACTTAGCCGATTTTCTTCATTTTTCCGGCCCCAAGCTTGGCTTTTGCAATTTTTTCACATTTTTAAAACTTGTTGGGTTTTCTTCTTGGACAGGAGAGTTAGAAAGAAGCCGAGGGGCCCCAGAAACATGATTTTTTCCTTGAATTAATCTACTTGCTCGGGACTGAATAATCTGATGCATGTTATCAAAATTACCCTGGGGGGTGAATTTTGGATAACAATTTGGCGACTCAGCGGGGTCATCTACCTACTGGATGAAGTTACCAGTTGCTGAAGCATCCATTAGGCATGGAGTCATGAGTTGTAACCTCGCAAACTGATCTCGAACTTTGAAAACCTCCTCTCTGAGCCACTTGGAAACCCACTGACATGGATTCTTTCTCACCAAAATGCCATTGAAATGGACTGTGCAAGAGAAAACCAGCACCACAAAAACTATGTACATGTAACTGAAAATCATACATGCTCCAAATGGAACATGCGGAGTGTGCACAAGCACTTCTTCTGCTAAAAGTAAACCTACCTACTCTACTCTAACTGGGAGCAAAGGCAAGCTAAAAAAACCCTGCAATTGGTTGTGAGAAATAGCTTCCTTTCTCAAAAGTGGTGGTCATGCAATTGATTTGGATCTGATCATGGTTGTTAGGATGAGTGGAAAATCAACAAGAAGCTGGTCTTCTACCCAAATCATCAAGGTATCACTGAAGGTGAATCAATACCTCTTTTAGTTGCTCTACATTTGGATTGAAGAGGTATGACAGCCGATCCTTGGAACTTTATAGCTCATCCTCATGCTTAGAAGCAAGCATGACTAGTTGGGCTTCTCCTTTGACTCCAATGAAGCCAAATACCTGATTAGGCAAGGTATGGTCCATTTGATATGCCCATAGCTCTGATTTTCAACTCCAAAAATGGAGTCTTCTTGTAGAACTTCTTGAATGGATGGTGTGGAAGCAATGGTAAAATCTTTGTGCCCTTTCTCTTCCTCCAATGAAGAACATGAAAGATTAAAATCTTCCAATCTTGGTTCCAAAGAGCTGCTATAAGATGCAGGCTGCTACAAATGAATGTTCTCCTTCATGACAGTAGACTCAAGTGTTTGGAATGTGGATGATGAAAGAGAGAATGGTGGAAACTCAACCGGCTCTTCTCCATCAAAACAGTCCTCCAAATCTGACAGATAAACTACCTCATGGTTGTCTTGCTGCAAATGCTCCACTTCCTCCATGGTGTCTTCTTGATCTATAACTTGACCACCATGGTTTCTTTCACCCTCCAACATTGAGTTTGAGAGATCAAACTCTTCTTCAGCACTAGAACTCGAGAGAGATGAAATAGAAAGAAGAACTGAAGGTTCTCCCATAGCCTGCTTTGTGCTCAAAGCCCTTGGATCTGCAATTTTCTCCTCCACAATAGAATTTGCTCCTCTTCTTTTGGATCGGAGCAGCTTACTCTACTTTCTCTACTACTTGAAGAAAATCTTGCTCTTGATAGAACTCTTCCTCTAGCACAAATTTTGTCAAGTCGAACTCTTCAATCTGCTGCTCTAGAGGACAAGTTGGAACTGCAAGATCTTCTTCGAGATTTCTTCTTTTATGGCTGATTGTGCAACTTGAATTGAATCAGCATTCCCTTCAAGTAGAGTTCCAACATGGACACTACTTTCTGAAAACTGACTGCTGATCTGCTTCTTCTTTTTTCTCTTCTTCTGCTGCCACAAAATCAGTCTTAACCACCATTTGTTCAACCTTAGCCTCTTCTGTAGGTTTAACCATCAAGGGGATCTTTGTCATCCCAAATTTGGCAGCCCAAACCCTTAAGTTGTCTGTCATTTCTTTTCTGTTGGGCTCCTCTTCTTGCTGTCCTTCATGGCCGATTTTTGTAATTTCTTCTTCCCCACATGGAATTGGGAATGCAAGAGGAGGGATGGGTTGTAACTCAATTGATTTGGCAATTTTTTGTGGTGGTAGAGGAGGTGAAACCTCTTGTTTCTTTGGGGAGAGCGTATTTCTTTTAGCTCTTGTGGAGGGGATGACTGTTTGGAAGGAAAAAGGAAAGAAGAATTGAGGTGTGGTGGAAGACTGAGAGGTGGAGACATGGGATCAACATTTGGGACAGCAGATGGGGAATTTAGAATTTGCAATTCCAAATGAGATGATGCTGCTTGAGTAATGGGAAGAGAAAAACTAGATGATGGTGTAGAACTTACCCATTGACAAGGTTGTTCAACAACAAGTGTATAGGCCTCTATTTTCGTTGTCCATTGTGCAAGTTGGGGTAGCATCTTCATCATGAAATTCAGCTTCTCCCGAGGGCTGAAGTGTCTTGGAAAAGGGCCTCCCATGGACAAGGAGTCCTACAACCATTCGAAAGCTCTCATTTGAGCTATTGCTCGGATCGCACCATCTTTACCTCCATCTTTTGGATTTTCTCCAATGACTAGCATCTTGCATTTGATTGTCTTCATTATATGCATACTCTTGCTCTTGAAAGCTCCATAGCCAAACTGATTTTGGCATTGATGTTCATATGGGTATGCATGCTGATTTTGAATTTGTTCAAAATGCTGATTTGGAGAATTTAAAAACATGTTGGAGGTGGGAAACATCGCTTGTTGTTGAAAATGTGAATTCCATGATGGAAATGAAGTCATGATTGCACAACTTCATGGAATGGAGAAGAATGAAAGAGATGGAAAGAAATATGGATGGAAATGGATGAAAACGGGTTTGCAACTTTGAGAGATGGGTTCTTTGATCGATGGAGTTGCCAGATGTGTTTGCAAGTGCCTCCAAAGGCTGAAATCTTCACAGAACACACCAACCTACAAAAGATGAAGTGGAAGACCTCTAAGGTCCCACCGGCATGCCAAAATGGTTAGTGCAAAATCACAAAGACCCCGGATGTTGATCAGATTTCTAGTTTGATCATACTAGCATCCAAAGTGTGATTGCAGACAACATGGAATCCTTTCTCCAAGTGTGGGACTTGCAGAAATGAGAAAGGAATCTCCAGAGAAGGCTGGTTCTACTCCTAAACTACCTACCACAAGCTATTCCAAAGTGCAGAAAGCTAATCTAATCCTAATCTAACCATGCCAAGGAGACAGAGAGAGAGAGAAAAGGAAAAACAGAGCCTACACTAAAACGGTGATACACCAAAGAAGGAAAATGTTGAACATCTATCAAAACTACCATGGAACAAGGAGAGGTGAGCAATGGGAAGGATGGATGATGCATCACAGCCCAACGATATATTTCACATAGAAGATGTCCCAAAACTCCATGAACACAGCTCCAAACCCGTAATGAGTATTCAAACGTGCACAAATACCGCAATGAAGAGAGGCAAGAAGAAAACAAGTGAAAGATGAGCAAGGATGGACGGATGCATCACGAAACACATTTTTGTTGCTTTTAAGTTTGCACGAACATCATTTTAATGGTAAAAGGAAAAAAATGCCATTACAAAGTAGGGTAGGAGGTTCGAACTCCATTTTCAACCCGGAGAAGAAAAGAAGGGAGGGCAGAGTGAAAAGATGAACCACCTTTTTAAAAAAGCCCCTCCTTACAATTTATAGGAAGAATGAGAGAGGGAAGAGAGAGGAAATCCAGATCTACCCTAACCACTTCTAGGTTGCATTTAATTCATCTCATTATGGCGGTAGGTGAGAACCTCAGCAAAAGTGGCAAACTGTATTTTGCATTTAAGCTGGTTGTTGAAACGTCAGTTCTGGCCATTACCACGCGCCAGAGACATTTTTCAATTTTCTCTCTCCAAACTGAACCAAAATGCAAGCTTTATCCTAGAATCATGTAGATAATCTCACCATCTTTCCATTGACATAAAGAACGTGAAAATCCGAGCTCGGATCGAAAGTTATGGCAATCTGAAGATTTAGGGCAAAAATAGGCCAAAACGGATCACCGGGAAAATATTTGAATTTTTCCATGCTCGCCACTTGGATGACACATGTTAGGATCTGTTTCATCTGCGGGCTCATCCTTTAAAAATTTCTTTTAGGCCCTTCCTTAATTTGGACGCGTGGCACTATTTTATTGGTTCGGGCCTGAGGGGCGCATTTTGACCTTCGAAAATTTGGTATTTTTCACTTTGGGAAAATTTTCCCATTTCTCCCCGTGCTCCGCCACTCAAGTGCCACATGGCATGATTTCATTGGACGTGGGCCCTTCCTGACCATTTCCCTTTTGTTTTTGCCTTTGGAAAAAAATTCAAAATTTTCCCGCCAGCCGATGAGGTGAAGACACATGGCGAGATTTGATTCGTTGGCGGCTCTTTCGGCTTTTCGCATCCCACGCGTCCCTCACGTACCTTTGGCCCGGATGTCCCGAATGAAAATCTCCTGCTTCGGCCGATTCGGGCTTCCTTGTCCCTCTTTGCGGTGAAGACACGTGGCGAGATTCCATTGGCTCTCGGCTCTTTCGGCTTTTCGCGTCCTCCGCGTACTTTTGGCCCAAATGTCCCAAACCGAGTGAAACAAGACTTAAGCAATTTTTTCCCTCTTCGGCCGATTCGGATTTTCACGTTCCATGCGTCCCGATGTCCCATTTGTCCCCATGCACCGCCTGGACTAGGACTTAGCTGATTTTCTTCATTTTTCCAACCCCAAGCTTGGCTTTTGCAATTTTTTCACATTTTTAAAACTTGCTGGGTTTTCTTCTTGGATAGGAGAGTTAGAAGGAAGCCGAGGGGGCCCCAGAAACATGATTTTTGCCTTGAATCAATCTACTTGCTCGGGACTGAATAATCTGATGCATGTTATCAAAATTACCCTAGGGGGTGAATTTTGGATAACAATATTCTTGAGTATTAATGTCCAAATGAATTTTTTTAGAGCCTCTGCTTCAATTTAATTATTTAATTTGTTATTTTATCGTTGTAGGTTTGAAGCTTGTGCATTTTTGGTTTAGATAATTTCAAGTTTGAAATTACAAAAACAAGGATCAAATTTTATGGGATCTATTTTCCATTTTCTTATTCTAAGTAATAAAATTCATTCCAATTCAAATTTAACACATTTTAGTTTATTCAAAGCAAATCATTCAATACCAAAATGTAATTCGATTTCCAATTTCACACATTTCCAAAAGATAAAATACTTTATTTTTCTCACACGCATTTCTTCCTTTCAAACAGAGATTCCAATACATTGAAATGATCAGATTCAATACTACAATGCAATTTGAGAAAATCATTACATTCATTTTTTGGTTCCAAAAGACAACTTTACAACTTCTTTCTTTTATTCCTTCCAAAAATCATTTATTGACAGGGTAGAATAATACATTTTCTTTTCACATGTTACACATTTCCACTTTCAAAATAGGGTCTTCCTAGTGTATGATAAACTAAAATTTCCAATTGAATAATATTGTATGAACAAGGTAAACACTTCCAATAATTCCAATGAAACTCATACAACCTCCTTTCCATTTGATTTCAAAGTATAATATACAAAAGCAAAGTGTCATTCTTTCACATTCATCCCAAAACAGCATACAGAGTATAACTCTTTTACATTTCCAATTTCCATTTATAGTCGGTAAAACATATTTCCATTACAAAAATTTACAAGTTCATCCACTTCAAGAGGGAAAGGTTACAATGAGATTTCATTTAACAAGGGATTTGTCAAACTATCTTTTCTCAACTCCAAAATAGCAACATCTATTCTTCTCTTTCTTCCAATTTTGATCACAACAAAGGCAGGGGAAAGGCAATACTCTCCACCCAACCAAGACATCCAATGAAAGGATAATCCATCCTTATTCATTGGCCCCGAGTCCCAACCACAATGCAATAAAATATGTGATCCAACTCATGGCAACAATAGGCTTTCACAAAACATACACGTAGCATTTTTACAATAAAACACGGTCCAAAATAGAATGTAGTTTTTACAACTACAAGTAACACATGACAAGCAATACTAAGGCTTCACCAAGAAAGCCAAAGGAGCAAGAACAATGGGTGATACTTCTTATGCCTCCCAAACGAGAAAATGGGTATCGCCCCCGAGTTACAAACCGCCAAAAGGATAGTACATCATAGCGCCTGACATTCCTTATGCCTCCCCCAAGTACCCCTTATTCCTCACATTTCCTTATGTCTCCCATAATCGGTGAGGAAATACAAGTTATTTCTTTGTAAGGTGGAACGCAAATCCCAACTCCCTCCACCCTTATACATCCCTAAAACACACTTGTGCCTCCCCATAATAAACCCCATAGTCTTCTTCTACACCATTCCTAGGCCATCTACCGACATCCCACAATAATAACAAACATACCAAGTATTTACATATTCATAAAAGGGAAAATAAGAGTATTTCCAAGAGCCAAGCTCTTACCTCTCCATGATGGAGTTTATTCCAAGTTCAAACATCAAGCTCCTTCCAACGCAAGTAATCCAAAAATAAACTCAATACAAGCATGTAACAATCTTCCAAAACTTCTCCAAGCAAGAGCTCCCAAAATAGCAAGAAAATTCACCCAAAAGAAGTCTCCCAAAAGTGAAGAAACCCAAAACAAGACAAGAAATTTGAATTTTATAGAGGAGGAAGAGAAGAGGATGAGGTGGATCCATGTAAGATGCCACATCACACATCCTCAACCCCAAACACAAAATCAGCTTCATTATCCAATGCATAATAAATAGGTGGGTGAATAATATGACAGATTTACTTACACACTCAAACAAGTCCATACCCCATAAGGACTGAAATTAAATTATGTAAGAAAAGTGCAATTACAACATTCAACTTGACTTGTAAAAATGCATTAAAAGTTCTAAATTTAACCCTCTAACCATAGGCAAGGTTGGTATGTAAATTTAAGAAGTATGGGATAAGTTTAACTTGTCCCACAAGCCTCCAAAATCAGCCTCCAAGGAAAAATTCGAATTTCCAAGAAGGTGGAGTGTTTCACACTCAAAATTTAACTTACACATCACTTACATATTACTTACACATTCTTACAACACTTTAAAACATGGCCAACAACTCTATTAATTACATTCTTATGACATATTTTAATTAATTAACTAAATAATATGATTACTCACAATATTTACACACCATTTAATAATTAATGAAAGGGTAAAAGCATCACAAAATAAACACATGAAAACATAACAAAGGGACCAAAAATAAAAGAAATACATAAAATCCCTTGGTCACATTTAAAGGTGATCCCCCATGGGAATCCCTAACACTAACAAACACACACACACAAACAAAACTAGTTGCCATGGTGACCTTGTTGAATTCATCTAGAATTCCAATGTGGTTGGTCTCCAATCCACCGATGTTTGTTGTGATATTTTAACCTACAAAACATAAATACTGTTATCCAAAATTCACCCCCAGGGTAAATTTGATAACATGCATTAAATTCTTTGGTCCCGAGCAAGATAGATTGATTCAAGGCAAAAAATCATGTTTCTGGGGCCCCCTCGGCTTTTTTCTAACTCTCCTATCCAAGAAGAAAAGAGCAAGTTCTAAAAAGGGTGAAAAAGTTGCAAAAAACAAGCTTGGGGCAGAAAAAATCATGAAAATCAGCTAAGTCCTAGTCCAGGCGGTCCTTGGGACAATTGGGACGTCGGGGTGCAAACTGGTCAAAAAGCCTCCAAGCGGTCCACACAGCAATTGGGACAATTGGGACGTTGGTACACGCGGGACGGAAAAGCCGATTCAGCCGAAAAAGGGAAAAAATTGCCTAAGTCTTTGTTTTTCGACATTGGGACAAAAGTACATGAAAGACGCGGATTGGCGGTTTGGCGCAAGTCATCCATTTCAAAGTGTTCGAGAAATTTGTCCTGCAGCCCGAGAAAGTTGGGACAAGAGTACATGGAGGATGCGACCGGCCGGTTCGGCCGAAACAGAGAACTTTCGTTTGGGACATCTGGGCCAAAAGTACGCGAGGGACACGGAGAGCCGAGAGCGAATGGAAATGTGCCACGTGTCTTCGCCTCAAAGAGGGACAGGGAAGCCCGAATCGGGTGGATCGGAGAAATTTGTCCCAGATGGTTTGGGACATCCAGGCCAAAAATATGCGAGGGACGCGAAGACCCGGAAAAGCGCCAACGAATCAGAATGTGACGCGTGTCACAAGGGGAGGCGCAATAAAAATTTCGACTAAGTGTTTTTGGGCCCAAAAGTTCAAAGGGCGAGGTTTGAAGGGTCAGCCCGAGCCAATAGACACAGGACATGTGTCCTAAGGTGGGGGAAGTGCGGAGCTCAGGGAGGACTTAGAAAATTTAGCAAAATTTTTGGCTAAAACTAAAAGGTAAAGGTTTTCCCCGCGCCCCTGTCAACGAACCAAATGATGCCACGTGTCCCAAGTGGTGGGGCGCGGGGGGAAAATGAATGTTTTTCCAAAGTGTAAGAAAAGTCAAAATTTTCAAAGGAAAACCCACGGAAAGGGAAGGAGAGAGAATTGCTCATCCAATCAGTGCCTAACACATGTCATCCAAGTGGCAGAGCACGGAAAAAATTCAAAATCTTTTTAGCCATTTTTTTTTTTGCCCTAAATCTTGAGACGCCATAACTTTCAATCCAGAGCTTATTTCTCACGTTCTTTATATCAATGGAAAGCTGGTGAAATTCTTTACATGATTCCAGGGTCAATCTTACATTTTGGTTTAGTTTGGAGAGAGAAAAATCAAGAAACATCTCTGGCGCATGGTAATGGCCAGAACTGACGTTTCAACAACCTATTTTAATGCACATGGGTCGCATTCTTCTTCAAGATGGCCAGAATTGACATTTCAACAACCTGTTTTAATGCACATGGGTCACATTCTTCTTCAAAGATGGGCTTAATCGATGTTTCAACAACTGTTTTAATGCACATGGGTCACATTCTTCTTCATCATGGCCAGAAGTGATGTTTCAACCACCGATTTTAATGAAGAATGCGTTTTGGTCAATGGTTGGACGGCTTGCACATTTTCCTACGTTTCTCTCTCCTAGGCTTGACCCATGCATTGTAAAAAGCCAGATTTGGCTCATTATTACAAGTTGTTCATCTTTTCGGCTCTACCCTCCCTTCTTTTCTTCTCCTAGGGTTGAAAATGGAGTTCAAACCTCCTCCCTTGCTCTGTAATGGCATTTTTTCCTTTTACTATTGAAATGATGTTCTGTGAAAACTTCTGAAGCAACAAAAATGTGTTTTGTGATGCATCTGTCCATCCTTGCTCATTTTTTCTTGTTTTCTTCTTGCCTCTCTTCATTGCAGGTATTTGTGCAAGTTTGAATGTTCATTGCAGGTCTGGAGCTGTGTTCATGGAGTTTTGGGACATTTTCTGTGTGAAATCTATCCTTGGGCCTGCGATGCATCTATCCATCCTTCCCATTTCTCACCTCTCCTTGTTCCATGGCAGTTTTGATAGATGTTCAACATTCTCCTTCTCTAGTGTATCACCATTTTAGTGTAGGATTTTTTTGTTTTTCCCTTTTTTCTCTCTCTCTCTCTGTCTCCTTGGCATGGTTAGATTAGGTTTAGATTAGCTTGCCTGCACTAGAATAGCTTGTGGGTGTAGTTTAGGAGAGCAGAACCAGCCTTCTCTGGAGATTCCTTTCTCATTTGCAAGTCCCACACTTGAGAGAGGATTCAATGTTGTGTAATCACACTGGATGCTAGAGTGATCAACCTAGAAATCTGATCAACATCCACGGGTGCTGTGATTTTGCACTAACAGTTTTGGCATGCCCGGTGGGACCTTAGAGGTCTTCCACTTCATCTTTTGTAGGTTGGTGTGTTCCTGTAAATATTTCAGCCTTTGGAGGCACTTGCAAACACATCCGCGACTCCATCCGATCAACAACCCATTTTTTTCAGAGCACCTATTTTTCATCCATCCATCCATCCTTCTTTCCATCCCTTTCATTCTTTTCCATTCCATGAAGTTGTGCAATCATGACTTCATTTCCATCATGGAACTCACATTTACAACAGCAGTAGTATATCACACCTCCAACATGTTTTACAAATCCTCCAAAAATTAGTGAGCAAGCTCAAAATCAGCATGCACACCCATATGAGCAGCAATGCCAAAATCAGTTTGGCTATGGAGCTTTCCAAGAGCAAGGGTATGCATGTAATGAAGACCATCGATGCAAGATGTTGGTCTTGGAGAAAATCCAAAAGATGGAGGTAAAGATGGTGCATCCTAGGGCTCAAGCACAAATGAAAGCTTTCAAAATTGGTTGCAGGCCTCCTTGTCCATGGGGAGGCCCTTTTCCAAGACACTTCAGCCCTCAGGAGAAGCTGGACTTCATGATGAAGATGCTGCCCCAACTTGCACAATGGACAAAGAAATAGAGGACTATACACTTGTTGTTGAACAACCTTGTCAATGGGTAATTTCTACACCATCATCCTGGTTTTTCTCTTCCCATTACTCAAGCAGCATCATCTCATTTGGAATTACAAATTCTAAACTCCCCATCTGCTGTCCCAAATGTTGATCCCATGTCTCCACCTCTCAGTCTTCCACCACACCTCAATTCTTCTTTCCTTTTTCCTTCCAAATAGTCATCCCCTCCACAAGAGCTAAAGAAATACCCCCTCCTCCAAAGAAACAAGAGTTTCTACCTCCACCACCACAAAAAATTGCCAAATCAATTGAGTTACAACCCATCCCTCCTCTTGCATTCCCAATTCCATGTGGGGAAGAAGAAATTGCAAAAATCGGCCATGAAGGACAGCAAGAAGAGGAGCCAAACAAAGATGAAGAAATTCAAAGTCTGAAGAGTTGGGCTCTTAAATTTGGGATGAAAAAGATCCCCTTGATGGTCAAACCTACAGAAGAGGCTAAGGTTGAGCAAATGGTGGTTAAGACTGATTTTGTGGCAGCAGAAGAAGAGAAAAAAGAAGAAGCAGATTAGTAGTCAGTTTTCTCAGAAAGTAGTGTCCATGTTGGCACTCTATTTGAACGGAATGTTGATCCAATTCAAGTTGCACAATCAGCCATAAAGGGAGAAAGCTCAAGAAGATCTTCTGCAGTCCGAACTTGTCCTCTAGAGAGCAGCAGATTGAAGAGTTTGACTTGAAAACTTCATGCTGGAGGAAGAGTTCAATCAAGAGCAAGATTGTCTTCAAACATTGGAGGAAGGAGAAGCTGCTCCAAGTCCAAAAGTAGAGGAGCACATTCCAATTGTGGAGGAGAAAAGTGCAGATCCAATGGCTTTGAGCACAAAGCAGGCTACAGGAGAACCTTCAGTTCTTCTTTCTACTTCACCTCTCTCAAGTTCTAGTACTGAAGAGGAGTTTGATCTCTCAAACTCAATGTTGGAGGGTGAAAGAAACCATGATGGTCAAGTTACGATCAAGAAGACACCATGGAGGAAGTGGAGCATTTCTGCAAGATAGCCATGAGGCGTTTATCATCGCGATTTGGAGGACTGTTTTGATGGAGAAGACCGTTGAGTTTCCACCATTCTCTCTTTCATCATCCACATTCCAAACACTTGAGTCTCGCTATCATGAAGGAGAACATTCATTTACAGCAGCCTCGCATCTTATAGTAGCTCTTTGGAACCAAGATTGGAAGATTGTAATATTTCATGTTCTTCATTGGAGGAAGAGAAAGGACAGAGGAATTTAGCCATCGCTTCCACACCATCCATTCAGGAGGGTCTACAAGAAGACTCCATTCTTGGAGTTGAAAATCAGAGCTATGGGCATATCAAACGGACCATACCTTGCCCAATCAGGTATTTGGCTTCATTAGAGTCAAAGGAGAAGTCACAACCAGTCATGCTTGCTTCTAAGCATGAGGATGAGCTGCAAAGTACCAAGGATCAGCTGTCATACCTCTTCAATCCAAATGCAGAGCAACTAAAAGAGGTATTGAATTTGCCTTCAGCTGATACCTTGATGATTTGGGTGGAAGACCAGCTTCTTGTTGATTTTCCACTCATCCCAACAGCCATGATCAGCTCCAAATCAATTGCATGGCTGCCACTTTTGAGAAAGGGAAGCTATTTCTCACAACCAATTGCAGGGTTTGTTTAGCTTGCCTTTTCTTCCAATTAGAATAGAGTAGGTAGGTTTACTTTCAAAGTAAAAGAAGTGTTTGTGCACACTCGCATGTTCCATTTGGAGCATGTATGATTTTAGTTGTGTACATAGTTTTTGTGGTGCTGGTTTTGCTCTTTTTGCACAGTTCATTTTAGTGGCATTTTGGTGAGAACGACTCCATTTCGGTGGGTTTCAAGCGGTTCGAGGGAGGTTTTAAAGTTCGATTAGTTTCAAGGCTATAACTCATGACTCCATGCCCAATGGATTGCTTCATGCTATCGATCATTCATCTAGCAGTAGATGACCCCACTGAGTCGCCAAATTGTTATCCAAAATTCACCCCCAGGTAAATTTGATAACATGCATTAAATTCTTTGGTCCCGAGCAAGATAGATTGATTCAAGGCAAAAATCATGTTTCTGGGGTCCCCTCGGCTTTTTTCTAACTCTCCTATCCAAGAAGAAAAGAGCAAGTTCTAAAAAAGGGTGAAAAAGTTGCAAAAACAAGCTTGGGGCAGAAAAAATCATGAAAATCAGCTAAGTCCTAGTCCAGGCGGTCCTTGGGACAGTTGGGACGTTGGGGCGTGAACCGGCCGAAAAGCCTCCAGGCGGTCCACGCAGCAATTGGGACATTGGGCCGTAGGTACACATGGGACGTGAAAAGCCGATTCGGCCGAAAAAGGGAAAAAATTGCCTAAGTCTTTGTTTCGCACAGTTGGGACAGTTGGGACAAAAGTACACGAAAGACGCGGATCGGCCGGTTTGGCACAAGTCAGTCCATTTCGGGCGGTTCGGAGAAATTTGTCCCAGGCAGTCCTGGGACAGTTGGGACAAGAGTACGCTGGAGGATGCGAACCAGCCGGTTTGGCCGAAACAGAGAACTTTCATTTGGGACATCTGGGCCAAAAGTACGCACGGGACGCGGAGAGCCGAAAGAGCCGAGAGCGAATGGAAATGTGCCACGTGTCTTCACCTCAAAGAGGGACAGGGAAGCCCGAATCGGGCGGATCGGAGAAATTTGTCCCAGACGGTTTGGGACATCCGGGCCAAAAATACGTGAGGGACGCGAAGACCCAGAAAAGCTGCCAACGAATCAGAATGTGACGCGTGTCACAAGGGGAGGTGCAATAAAAATTTGACTAAGTGTTTTTGGGCCCAAAAGTTCAAAGGGCGAGGTTTGAAGGGTCGGCCCGAGCCAATAGACACAGGACACATGTCCTAAGGTGGGGAAGTGCGGAGCTTGGGGAGGACTTAGAAAATTTAGCAAAAGTTTTGGCTGAAAAACTAAAAGGTAAAGGTTTTCCCCGCGCCCCTGTCAACGAACCAAATGATGCCACATGTCCCAAGTGGCAGGGTGCGGGGGGAAAATGAAATTTTTTCCAAAGTGTAAGAAAAGTCAAAATTTTCAAAGGAAAACCCACGGAAAGGGAAGGAGAGAGAATTGCTCATCCAATCGGCGCCTGACATGTGTCATCCAAGTGGCAGAGCGCGGGAAAAATTCAAAATCTGTTTTGGCCTATTTTTTGTTTTTTTTTTCCCTAAATCTTCAAATCACCATAACTTTCGATCCGAGCTCAATTTCTCACGTTGTTTATATCAATGGAAAGTCATGGCAAAATTATCTACATGATTCCAGGGTCAATCTTACATTTTGGTTCAGTTTGGAGAGAGAAAAATCAAGAAGCGTCTCTGGCGCGTGGTAATGGCCAAACTCGACATTTCAACAACCTTCTTTAATGCACATGGGTCGCATTCTTCTTCAAAGATGGCGAACTAACATTTCAACAACTGTTTTAATGCACATGGGTCGCATTCTTCTTCAAAGATGGCCGTGAATCGACGTTTCAACAACCTGTTTTAATGCACATGGGTCGCATTCTTCTTCAGCATGGCCAGAAGTGATGTTTCAACCACCAATTTTAATGAAGGATGCGTTTTGGTCAATAGTTGGACGGCTTGCATGTTTTCCTACATTTCTCTCTCTTGGGCTCGACCCATGCATTGTAAAAATCCAGATTTGGCTCATTATTACAAGTTGTTCATCTTTTCGGCTCTGCCCTCCCTTCTTTTCTTCTCCAGGGTTGAAAATGGAGTTTGAACCTCCTCCCTTGCTCTGTAATGGCATTTTTGCCTTTTACTATTGAAATGATGTTCTGTGTAAACTTCTGAAGCAACAAAAACATGTTTTGTGATGCATCTGTCCATCCTTGCTCGTTTTTTGCTTGTTTTCTTCTTGCCTCTCTTCATTGCAGGTATTTGTGCAAGTTTGAATGTTCATTGCAGGTTTGGAGCTGTGTTCATGGAGTTTTGGGACATTTTCTATGTGAAATCTATCCTTGGGCCTGTGATGCATCTGTCCATCCTTCCCATTGCTCACCTCTCCTTGTTCCATGGTAGTTTTGATAGATGTTCAACATTCTCCTTCTCTGGTGTATCACCGTTTTAGTGTAGGATTTTGTTGTTTTTCCCTTTTCTCTCTCTCTCTGTCTCCTTGGCATGGTTAGATTAGGTTTAGATTAGCTTGCCTACACTGGAATACCTTGTGGTAGGTAGTTTAGGAGCAAGAACCAGCCTTCTCTGGAGATTCCTTTCTCATTTGCAAGTCCCACACTTGGAGAGAGGATTCAATGTTGTGCAATCACACTGGATGCTAGAGTGATCAACCTAGAAATCTGATCAACATCCAGGGGTGCTGTGATTTTGCACTAACAAATACCTCCTTCGGCCTCGTGGCCATATCGTAACGTCCAATATAATATAAATATAATTAAATTTCTAAAATCATCTAGATATATGAATCACAACAACATCAAAGCAATATAACAATATCATTATAGTTTTATCAACAACTATAGCATAATCTAATAATTTTCCATTTCTAGGACTACTCACAATATCCAAATATCACAAGTCCGAACAACATCTATCATATAACCATGTCTAACAAAGTATAACATCATCAACATATAAAGTGTCCCTAATAATCATCATGCATCATATAAGAATCAAAGTCAAAAATAATCCATGATCAAATAGTTAACATCATACTAAATTAAAACTATAATAATGTCCATAATATAGGTGATGTTGTCCCGATCAAAGCATCAAAAGGTGTCAAAGGGAAGTGGGCACTACAATAATATTGTGTTATCCATAAAGTAGTTTTGGAAACTTAATTGGTTTACACCCTTATTGTAACATTAAATACATATAAATTCCTTCACTAGGGAAAAAATTCATCCTTATTTACTTTAAAATGGATATAAAGAATCGAGATAATCCAAAACATTAGTCTTATACATCCATCTTCTAGCCAGAGAAATATTGTCCTAAAAAACAAGAAACCTTGCTCATAGAAAATTAAGTTGGTTGACCTATCAAATCACCTCCTCAAGAGACAAAAAATATACCATTATAAATATCTCTTAATCTAATTTCCATAACATCTTACATTTCCTCCCAAATCCAAGTGCAAGGCCTTGAACCAGGTCAATATCTAAACCGATCAAAACTACCCTTTGTGAGCCTAAAATTAGTATTCATAAATAGGGCACACATTACCCTCTAGGACCTCAACCATGACCTAAAAATATCATGGAAATGTAAAAAAATCCCAAGATAAAAACAATGTCAATTTATTTCATACCTTCTTTGGATAACTTTTCCACAAAATGAACATCTTTAGAAACTTTCCTATTTGAGTGGGGTCCACAAGCCATCAAATTCTCTATCATAAATTTTTATAAATATGGAGGATTACTGTACAAATTTTTATCATCATACTATAAAAAATAATTTTGGTCACTTACCAAGAATTTCTCTCCTACCACTTTTGAGCTAGGGTTTTAAACTCATAAAAATAAGTTTACCTTCTTAACATTCATTCATAAAACTTTGGCGATGAAATGACATCATTATTTTTGTGCAACTATCTTAGCTTAATTTTAAAATATATCTGAAATCCACAAGCTCCCATTCAAATAACACAATCCTCAACGAGCATCGAAGTTGCAATTCGAGATGGAAATCACCCTTTCTTGGACCCTATTTCACCTAAAACATCATAACTTGCAAATTTCTCTTCATAATGACTTTAATTTTTCACACACCTCTATAATACCCCTTTTCACCATCTGCAATCATTGTGTTATCTCAAATATGTCTGCATCTTCATATCTCATCTCATTTTCATGACTATCCCTTATGGTTTTGCATGGTTTAAGCTAGTTCATAGTAGAAGAACCTCATACGTCATCATGAAACCATGCCAAAATTCCTTGAAAAATTGAGACATCATGTCTCACACCTATTCATGCATCCATGAGCTCACATGGCTCTAGAACTCATCCTCATACTTCGATTGTCCTTTAGGCACCTAGATTAGGTCGGATGAGTACGTGTAACATATTTTTTCACTTGTACCTACACTCTGAAACTTATGTTGGTGTCTTCACACACTCCTAACATTCTCTTCATGCCTCTACCATGCTCCTCAAGTCACTATGTAGCTCCACCCACCATTCTCTATCACCTAAGCTAGCTAGGTCACCTAATTAGGCTTGTTAGACCAAACCATTCTCACATTTTCCTCTTGCAGCCATGAAACAACTTGAATGTCTATGTCACCATCATACTAATCATCCTCTTTAACTTTTCCATAATCCTCTTTGTCATTAATTATATTTTACATCAATGAAAAACCTAGACACACACATGCCAATAATTTGTAAAGACATTATCCGGAGGATAGACTACCAACAATAATATGGCTCTGAGAACAAACTATGAACGCAACACATGTCATACTCCATGTTAGCTAGTGTATGGAATATAAGTAGCTATGTCAATGGAATACATTGTAACAAGTTTTCACATTGATATAATAACAAGGATGTTAGAAAAATACTCCATATAAAATAGGCTACATGAATGGAGAAATTGGAGATAAATAGGATGACTAAGTAGTGGAGCTAGGAAGTGCATACAAAAATTCAACAAGAATGGCATGATGAGAAAATTTTGCACTAAGGAATTCAAAACAAAGAAAAAAAAATTAGTATAAGAAAGAAAGGTAAAAGAAAATCCAAAAAAATGTACATTCAATGGAAATGACTACTATCATGCACCATATAACTAAATAAGGTACAATAGTATTACAAGATCTATAAGGAAAGGTGCTACCAAGAAGACTAAATGGTAGTAGGCTTAATGCCTATAGTGCATTCTTGCAAAACACTAGAAAAATAAATGAGTTCCTACAAGACAAAATCAGATTAGAATTTTCAAATTCATGCATGTGTGGTAGTTAGAAGTGTTATAGATTTTATAATTTTGTGGTTAAGAGTGTATATCAGTAGGGAGATGAATCAATTAACTAGGAAAGTTGCAATTAAATGACCAACTTCACAAAAAAGAAATAAATTTGAAGAAATTAAATGAATCATATAATTTTGGGAACATTATGTAGAAGATAGAAAAAGAAAAGAGAAAAAAATAAAAAAGGTGATAATATTTATAATTTAAAATTTTGTATGGAGGAATCATCAAATAAAGTATATTTCATAGTAGTTTAAATGAAGAATAAAGTTAGAGAAATGAAAATCAAATTCCCAGTGGATAATCATGATCATGATGGTAGATCAGTCACCAATAGATGTAAAATAGACATATCACAACACCAAAAGATATAAAAAGGAGGCATGTGGAAAAAATAAGTCATTATGTCACTTGAGAAGCTAGATCATAAGGAAAATTGAGCCCATAGTTGTATCTTCATGAGAGATACTTTTCCAGGATTTAGATCGATAGATAACTAAAACGTTGAAGAAAAAATGAGAGACCCCTACACTTTCCCAATTGGCTCAAAACTTCAAAGCATGATGGTAGAGCTAAGGCCTACATTTTAAACCCTAATTGATGCACAAAAAGAACATATGGCAATTAGAATAATTTTTTAGAAAAAATACATTGATTTTCCTCACCACAAGCTAATAGAGAGTGCAAGCAATATTAGGGAGAAAATAAACCCATGAAGAAATGATGAGGTGACAGGAGGTAAGCTAGTAGTTAAAAACTCATTGAGGAACTAACATGGAGAGGATAACAAAGATTCCTTATTTGGGAGATCACTCAAAGCTAATGTAGAAAATAATTATCCATTCAACAATGATTTGATATTTTCAACACATAAGATGCGGTTCCCATAAATACCACCACAATAGCTTGCACCACGAGGTTCGCATAATATAAGCACATGCATGTTGTCATATAAAATGACCATACCTTTAGTATTCAAAACAAAACCAATGAATATGGTATTTTGCAAAGGGGGTCCCTTTGGGAGAAATTAAGAACCACTCAGTCAAATTTTTAGTTGACATAGTCTCTAAAATATTTTGGTAAGAAACTTAAAGAAGAAAGAAAGCATCACATGGTGTAGTGGATATAACAACTGAATGTGGGAGAAATAGGAATATTTCAACGGCCCATGAAGTAAACATCAATGTGAAAAAGGTTGTTAAATCTACCAAAGAAACATTTATGTACCAATGGCTCATAATATTGTTATGATTTATGCATTAGATATCCCTAGAAGGAATCATTGAAGTGATGATGTATATTACCCACATGATATATTTTTGCAGTACATTTCAGAGAAGTAATATAAAATATTATGATAATCAAAATATAGGACTATGGATCACAAATAGAAGAGAAACACCCAATACAAATCCAAAAATTCCAAAGGAAGTGTGCATCTATACAATTTCATGAGGTAAGTTGGAGTTGTTGCGGGATGAAGTCACACTTCGTTTAGAAGGTGACAAGGCTAAACACCACAAGAAAATTTCGTTATTCATTTAATTAATGTAACCGAGGTTGAACCGAGAAGACAACACATGATGATTATCACACATGTTTAATCAATACAACCAATAATATGAAAATTAAATCCTACAATAACTATGTAAGAAAAAATTGTGGCAGAACCCACAACACAATGGAAAGGACCAAGTAGAAAAATGAAAATTGAATCAAAGGGAAAATAAGAGACTATTTCATATCCTGAACAAGCCAACATTCAAGTGGAAAAATATATTATATTTCTTATCTAGTTTACAAAACTAGACATTATCAAATTATAGGTCAACATAAGCAAAGTGTGTGTTATTATGCTAGAGGACATGAGCACAAAAATGTCTTGGTTAGATCTCGAAGTAGCACCCTTGGTTTAATCATGGAAAATAAAATACTTCAAATAACATGGGATTGTCTTCAAGGTGTGGGACCTTTCTCTTTAAGACAAATCTCTAGAGAAGATTGGTTCATCTATCCTAGCTCAAGTAAAAACTAACCTAAACTACTCAAAATGAAAGGAAGGAAAACGATTCAAAATGAAAGAATGATGATGTACCAACACTAAGATAGGGTTAAAATATGACCTTGAATGACATAGAAAACTCACACATGTAATAGTTTTTAATAAAAATGGAGCTTTGGAAAAAGGTGAATGAATAAAACTTAAGTAAAATAAGAGGGAAAACATCCACAATGAACCCAAAGAATTTAGGGGGACAATACCACACATGTATTACATTCAAAATGTATCCATCATGTTTACAAAGCGGAGGTTAGAAATATCTTACAAAATATGAAGTTGTAGAGGTCTCAAGGCAAGAAAATTCATGGCTCCAAGGCACAACCGAAAATTCAATAGAAGGCAACCCTTACAATGTGCCTATGCATTTACTTTTATAGAACACAATGTTTTAGAGGGAAAATACCACACGTGTATTTCATTCTAAATGTATCCATCATGTTTACAAAGCAGAGGTTAGAAATATCTTACAAAATATGAAGTTGCAAAGGTCTAAAGGAAAGAAAATGTGTGGCTCTAACGCAGATCCCGAAAATTCAATGTAAGGTAACCCTTGCAATATTTCTATGCATTTACTTTTATAGAACATGAGAGTGGAAAATAGAGTGATGAGAGTGAAATTTTAATTTTAATTTAGATTCACAATAAGTGAAGGAAAAAAATTCCCACATATCCTATTGCCATTAATTATTTGAGGCAATAAGTTGTTTTCCTCTGCAACATGCCATTAGAATTCGTAGGAAAAAGAATGGGTGACATTCGGGAATTTAAATTAGGTAGGTGAGATGATTGAGCTATGCGAAAAAAGAGAGCTACATTTTCCTTTTTATCTCTTGATCTTGTGCTACGTGGCATCTTTTATATCTCATGTCTACAAACTACTACTTTCACTTTTTCGCGGGCTCCCACGGATTTTATACGGTTCCACATCCATTTAAATTTAAAATTATGTATGGATTTTTAAAAGTTATGAAACACTAACTCTCGCATATCCGCGAAACTCTTTACTCGCACATCTGTGGATCTTTTATATCTCGCACTTGGATCCTCGTAGTTATTACTCCTTATCACACTTGCACTATTTTTCTCCCAAAAATATGTAAAGGCATTTCTCCTTATTCTTTCCACAGACTTAGAATCCCATGGAACACTGCATATGGAAAAATGCAGAACACTAAGCTAGTGTTTTGCAGTTTTTAAACACATCTTGTTCTTGGTTTGGTTTCTCTGTCTTGCGATTCGGTAGCATTATCCGTTGCATCACAGCCTTCACTGAATACAATCTCTTTTCCTTGAGATTTATAAACTCCATGAAATTGCATTCCTATCTATACCCACGGGACTTCACAATCTTTAATGCACATAAAATGAATTCCTTCGTTCTACGGAAAGAGAATTCCATGAAACATCATCATTTTCTCCTCTGCTGTAGATTTTTTCCTGTCTTCAAATTTTACTCGCATATTCAGAACTTAGCCAAATTTTGTTTCTTTCTTGAATGCAAACACCTTTTTGGCCTCTAAAACTCCCCGACTCACGGTAGACTGAATTTGACACCCATAGAAGGCCTGAATTGTTATATTTTGTTCCGTGTATTTACAAAATCTACAGAACATTTAATTATGTTTTGTGGCTTTTATACTTACCTGTTTTTGGACCTTAATGCCAAGGAATAATATTCCTTAGCCTTAAAATTGATTATTCATCCAAAATAGAGAAGGGATTTTGTTTTGGATAACAATAACTACCAGGAGAAAAGGAGTGGTATACAGGGAAATCTATAAGGAGAGTACAAGCACTGACTCATGACCTTAAGGATGAATAAATGATACAAGTACTACTTATGCCACACTCTCTTATGGACAAAGTAGAAAGGGAAAATGTAACACAAGACCAACTAAAAACCAACATTTCCAAAACAATATAATAAGGAGGGGTAGACATAAAAGTATAGCCACATCTCCAAGAATTTGACCTCACTAGAATTGAAGAAGAAATTAAAGTTAATCTACACAAATGAAGAAAATTTGAGATGAACCCATTTAGGTTAGTGTGCAAATTTTGACTTTAATAATTAAAGCTTCCATGTTGGGGAGTGAGAACAAGAAGAAGGGAATAATAATCATAAAAATACATATTTCAAGTTCTAGAAGTGCATCAAGTAGAAAAAGGTTGCACAAGTAAGATAGATATGCATGCAAAAGAGGGAAAAGATCAAGAATCACACTAGAGTAAAGACAATAGTCCCAAAGGTTTTGTTTTAAAAAGGCAACTATGCATTTTCCTCCCCATCACCACCATTGCAATCCAATTCTCCAAAATCTATTGAGGGTGAAGAATAAGTGCAAAGATGAAGTAAGAAAAATAGAGGCCGCAATGAAATGTACACAAACACCTTCATTGCAACAACCTCAAGCCAAACAACCTAAATAAGAGGAAGATAACTTAAAGAAAGAGGAATAACTAAATAAATTAGAGGATGTGCAGAAGGAATAATAAGTGAAATATAAAGATGAGGAAGACACCATGGAAGCTCTCGATACGTAGAAAAATATTTGTGTATTATGAAGGAGAAGGAGGATGAATGTAAGCATAAAGTACAACAAGAAGAATATGAAAAGAAAGTTTAGGTAGAGAGAAAAGTGAAGAAAAATGAGGAGTAGAAGTGCAAGGAATAATAAGAATAGATACACAAGAAAATAATAGTGATAGTTGAAGCTCAATAACTCAAAGAAGAAAATCAACTCAAATAAAAATAGAAGATAAGGGGAATAAAAGAGTAGGAAGGAAGACAAAGAAAAGAAAAGAGAGGTAGAAGAGAAGATAAAGGCACAAGAAGAGTAGAAAAAGGAGGAAATACAAGAAAATGAGGAGAAGGAAAAGAAACCTACATAATAGAAGTGGACCACTTTGAATCCAAAGTGAAAGTAGAAGAATAGGATCAGATTACAAAGGAACAATAAATTGTGCAAGAAAACACTAGGGTGGAACAAAAGAGAAATTTAATGCAATTTACTCAAGAAAAGATAGTCTACAACTTATATTCACCCCTCATGTGCAAATGGTTAGTGTACAAAGTGAGAAAAATACAAAAGATAATGTCACGGAGGTAGGAAGCTCTAACTCACAGATTATTACCATAGAATAAGCTACATAAGGAGACATAAATACCATTTTGTGTGGGGGGAATTGCATATAGTAGTCCATTAGATTTCTCATACGATTGTGCAAATAAAAACCTTGCAGAGCCATTATTAGCACTCTTAAGGTAGATATTGATAAGATGTTATTGCAAAACGAAAATTGAGGGATTCTACATGCTTAAATCAAACATTGGTTCTATAATAATTAAATAGGCTCAATAGAAGGCAAAATTAGAACAAACATTGTACAACCTCAAAATAAATTTGAAGATAATTGTCCTAAACTTATCATTGTCGTCATAGGTGACCAAGTCATCAGTGAGAAAATCCAACTAACCACTTTGGTTAGTAAAATTTTGGGAAACCGACAAGAGCATGAAACCAAAAAAAGTGAAGACATGAGTCGTTCAATCCAAAAAGGAAATAAAATACATAATTATGATATTGTGTGAATACATCAACTATTCCAATAAGATGGATCCCATGCTAAGAAAATCACATTTGATATCCTAGATTATAATGCACAACTATATACTAATGAGTGAGGACCAAAGTTGACATCGGTCTTGTCAAAACAATGCAGGAGAAGATGATAGTGGATACAGAGATGATTACGAGGTAGGAAAAACACTACAATAATATTTGCATGCTTGATATTTTCTTAGTGACAAAATATAAGTTTTAATTAATGATTCCAAGAACCTCTCCTAATAACTCTTTTCTCAATGACCTTGTTAATATATCGGAATATTATACAATAATATGTGTTATCTTTATATATGTATAGTTACTTTCATTATTTTAACATATCTCTACCATGCTTATGATTTACACTATATTATTATTATATTGAACTTTTTGACACTTACACATATAGATTGTTTAGAATAGTGATTTTGGATCCATGATACTCTTACTGTCATTTAATTTCTTAATATATGCATTATGTATTGTGTGTTTCTTGTTTGCAGTCTTGGACATCCATATGTGTGTCTCGACACTTTTGTGTCCTTAGTTATTTGCCTTTTTATCCTTTCTTGTGCAGTGATTTGGCCCTTATTTGAGTGTGTAACACTTATGTGTCCCTTATATACAATCATTTAGCCTCTCTATATCATATTATACATGAATTTGTGTTGGATCTTGTGTGCTTGTGTGCTTATTATGTGTTTTATTTCCTCAATCCATGATTTCTATCATGTGCTCTCTTACAAGACTATATTCTACATGGTGGTCACATACAATTATATTCTCTGTGTTCCAATGATGATCGTATGTTATATCCGACATGGCCACACATCATATCTTTTAACCGAGAGAAATTGATAATCTATCTCACTCACTTAAAAGAGGAGACATTAATTGGGGTTATTAGAAATATCAATTCAATTCAAGTACAAAGGTTGAATTACAAATTACATATTAAAATGGGATATGCTACATTGACATAGCTATAGGTAAAAATATTACACAAAACATCAAGCTAGAAAGAATTATCCAACAAAGGGTGAAACCATCGAACAATAGTGTCTTGGGAAACTTTCGACATCCAATTTCAAAAAAATTAGGAAATAAAGGTTTTTAGAGGTCTTTGATAAAGGCTTGAGGATAGATTCACATTTTTAGCAAAAATTTCATTACATCTTATGAGAGAATGCATGGGGCAAGGTGGCATTTAAAATCCAAATATCTTATATTTTGTTACAAATTTTCTTGTTAACATGCATTTTCATTATCAAATTGGCATAGCAGGGGCATGGGCAAGAGTACCATTCATTATGCATTTCTAAAGTTTCAAAACCATTAATATAATGCACAATTTGGGTATGCATGTACTTCATTCCCTTTCAAAGTTGCACATTATTGATCTAGATCATTTTGTAGCAATATGATTCCATGAATTGACTATATTATATGTTCCTAGTGACACCCTTACTACATATGGGTCTAGTAACACCTTGGGAAGCCATTCCTCTCACTACCAATTAAGGATAATTGGTTTTAGTGGCACCCAACATCCTTTTTTATTTAGCATGTTGGGTCAAGAGACACCTAACCTTTGTTTAGTCCTTCTACATTGAGTTTGAAAGTGATACCTAACCCCTTTTGGTTCATCCTACTTCTATAATATGGGTATTGATGATCCTTAATCCTCCATTGATCAGTTTCAATCTCTCTCATCCAAACCCTTCACTAGGAAGCTCCCACCCTCACAAGAAAACAAGTGTACTCCTTCCATGTTTTGTTCAATTTCAATTTGAAAGATTTTAATTTAAATTTTCAAGTCTCAAGTTTAATTCTAATTTAGATGAACCATTTCAAATAATTTAGACTTACACTACCTAAATTAGACTAGAGATAATAGTGTTGGGAATTTGGGATTGTGGAATAGTGCTTTATGATTCAATAACATACCAAATCATGCACACAGGATCCGAACAATTCCCAAAATATACAAAGCAAAGTGGAAGTATAAACTAGGATAATCCAAATCAAAACAAAGTACACACACACAACACAACATGTACTTTGGTTCACCCAATGTGGGCTACATCCACCAAAGATATAGATCTCAATATATAATAAACAAGAGTTAAAACCAACTCTTCATACAATAGTATAATGCATCTCTCCAAGACTATCTCCTCCTTCAGATTGCTAAATGGATCTACATGAGTGCACTACAACCATGCCTCCAAAACACCACCAAATATATGACATAACTAGGAACTAATGAATCTCCCATTGTGCAGCCAAGCTCTCCTATGAATCTACAAACAAGGCCTCTCATATGGGTCTACCAATGTGCAACCAAAACTCTATACCAAGAAGTAAGTCTCTCCTCCATCTCTACATCTGCCACCATGAAAACAAGAATACAACCTCCTCTACAATATTTGGATACTATTTGTACCCACGAGCTCTCCAACGAGCTATAATCTGGATCTCCTATGGACCAACAATACAATATGATCTCATGGATCTACTATACAAGATCTTCACAACGACCTATGGATCTATAAGATGAAATACTATGTGCTTTGCATACTATGCAAGCCATTACATTGAGACAAGATAATAAAAAGGAAATATAGTAGAAGACATAACACTCTTTTCACCATTAAGATGTACATGTTATTTCCTTTTGTCCATATTCTCTCCATTGAAGCTCTATCTTCATGCAACCTTTTTCTTATTTTTCTTCTTCATCATCTTCAACCAAGGAGAATTAACATTCTTCATCAATCCTTATGGTATAACCCTAGTTTTCTATATTATATAAGATTATAAAAACTTAGGGCACCTTAGCTATGCATTTATAACCATACATTCAATTTTACAATCAACCGTCGATCGAATCTCGGGTCTAAAATAAAAACATAAACACACAAGTAATCGGTGTCGGTTCCTGTTTGTTGAGTGGTTTCAATTCCCCGAATGGTGTTAGTTCCCTATTTGTTGACCGGTTCTGGTTCCCTAACCAATGTTGATTCTTGTGTAAACCAATAAACCTCAAATGCATGCCTTTGTGAAGTAATTCAGCTCCACAACCTAACAATCTCCCACTTGGAGATAAATTTTTGAACTTGTACCTATACATGTACATCACCATCCTCTACATACCATGAAGACCATCTATTCTTTACATCAACAATTCTCTCAAATGAAATCAAGAAGATTAAACCATCTTCTAAAAATAAGAAGATAACAAACTCATGACTTACCATATACATGCACGAAGCTACTACTAATATGTGATACATGAGTTATCCATACATCAAGATCCCACTAAATCATAACACCAAGCCTCTCATGCAACCAAGCCACCATGACTAACACACCTGCAAGATCTCCCACTCAAACTGAAGTACTGAGATTCAATCACAACCATAGCCATACCTATAAAACCAACCATGTTCTCTAACCATCTATCCATGTCTCCATGCAACCACCAATGCAATTGACCAAAGACAAGTCAAACTGGAATATGCATAAGAAAAACAAGATCCTAGGAAAAGACAACCAAAAATGAGTTCTACATGCATCTAGTGGGTAATTACTCCACAACACCTGCATAACTCAAAGAATCCAACACTGCATTTTACAAATCCAACCTTGTATAAACAAATTGCATGTCCAAGACAACCATCTATAGAAAACATATCTATCATGGAGTAACATAGTAACAAGAAGAAATACTAACATCCCCTACTCATTCAAAAGGGCATCTAAACCATGCTCATTAGCACTCATGTGAAAAAAATATTTGCATCATCATAGACTCATAAAAACAGAATCTATCCACATGTACAAAAAATTTCATGTACATCCCATCTATATCACTAGGATCTACAAAAGCTCCAAGTCTCTCACCGACTACCTCCAAAGCCACACATGAATCTTTTTCTAATTAATGTCAACAACAATAACCTTGTTACTCATGCTACTAATAATTAGTGCAAATACCAGAAAAAATGTCATCAACATATTACACAATTATTCAAGATGAAAGAAAACAAAGGAAACATCAATAAAGCGTTGTTGGACCTAAAATATTGCTAAGTACCAAGAGGCGTGTGCGCATAGGATTAGTAGATAGAAGGGATCTTAGGGAAAAATGCATAGGAAAAAGAGATTTAATAATGGTTTAAGTAAAACCGGGCACGCGCGAGAGGCAAAACAAGGGTTTAAGGGACTTAGCCATATTTGGCATCATGAAGTCACTTGAGGAAAAATGTGAGGACTCAACTAGGCATGATAAGTGGATAAGGTACCAGCATAAAACCTTGGAGGTTAAGTAAAGGATATTCCATATAGGGAATATTTCGAGAGGAATCATTACAGTTAGTGGAAGGTTTGCAAAGAGGATAAGCATTCTTCAATAGAGGACCACATCGATACTTGGCACGTGATCTGCTCAGGAGAGAATTCATGGCGGTGGTATATGATCCTATTTAAATAGGTTCTTAGGACATGAATAGATATAGAGTGTAAACATAGAGAGAGATATATATACGAGTGTAGAGTAAAATGGGGAGCAACAAAGAAAGAGAAGGAGAGTAACAAAGTCTTTGCGAAATGCTAAGGGTTTGGAGTTCATAGTCTTAGGGTTTAGAGTACTTAGTGCTAAATGGTTATAAGGGATACCATTAAGCATATGTATGGGTACTATGATTTGTAACAAGGGATATAATGGGAAAAGGCATAGTTATGATCTCTAATCATCTAGGTTTGCAGGAGTTGAGTTTTTGTTATTTGATGAATATGGTCTTAGATGACCCTTTTGAATGTAATATGGCTTCCGAACTGTTGAATTAATATACATGGATCTATTTTGTACAACTTGTTTATGGGTGTAAATCCTTATGTTATTTCACTTATCATGAATTATATCTAGTTTCTTATACTTCTTACAAGGATATTTATCTTTTGTGATGTATTAATACGTAGATCTGCTAGTTACATCTTCTGCCTTTTAAAGTAGATGAATGTACTTATGTTTCTGCAAATAATCCTCCATTAATGGTAGAACTCTCTTACAAATCTCACATAAAGGAGGGGCTTGGTGCCCATGCATGCCTCAGTGAGCATCCAACGTATGTTGGGTGATACGCCAACTTACTTGGGGTTAGAAATAAGTATTGAGGGTAAAATAATGACTACATCTTGGTTTCGTTGTTGGGACATCTTTTGAAGATATTGTGAGAGAAATGTGTCATGATGGAGTGATTTACCTTGGATAGTGTTGAAGTATGGACCAAACACACAGAGGATGAGTTTTCTCAAAGTTTTAATACTACATATAAGTTTGATGCACGAAAATGGGTGGAGGAGAAATTGTATCACGAACTCTATGAAACATTCTTCCGATGTTTCCCAATAGAGTTGTATGAATGGCTATCAACATATGCATCAAGGATGAGTTAGTACTATAGACCTTGTGTTTGGACCCAAGAGGAATATCAACAGTTGCATGATGTTTATCTGACCTGGACCCGTGTTATTGATCACTGGTGAAGTAGATTGATGACTTGTTATACCTTGGAATATGTTATTTCTACGTATTATTACCCAAATATTGTTGAGCTTGAGTTCTTGAGGGAGCCTAGAGGATCATTACTACATGTTATTCCACTAACTATCAAGATCCTGGTCATTACCTTGAGTTTTGAAGCCTTTCCCATGGTTGGCTAAAATCTTGCTAGGTGCGGGGAGCGAAAGCTCATGTGGTAGAGGGATGGCGGACCTTACGACAAAAATGGAGAGAGAGGAGAGGTGTCTCAAGTATAATGAATCTTGGGAGAGGGAGTTTCCAAGATAGTTTGAAGCTGTAGGAGTGATGGATTTATAGAGGCAGACATTACGGGAAGGATTTGAGGTTCACGCGGAGGATGTGGAACCTAAGTAGTTTGAGCTACCCCATCTTAGAAAGCGCAGAAGAGAAACCCCATTAGCTTCTATAGATATCTCTCCATATCAAGAAAAGAGAAGAGATGTAGGCACTCATCCTAACCCACATGGTGACCAAAGAATTGTGTTTAGTTTTCCAGTTCTTGAGATAAGTGTTGATAATCTAGTTGGTATCAGTATTCATAGTCAAGCGACACCTAAGAGGTATAATTTTTCATTTGGTACATCTATGGTTGTACAATCATTTCCTATGTTTGGGGGTATTTTTCTGGAACAACATTTGGGCAAGGTGTGAGATCAAAATGTTTGATTATCTCATCTCGAAGCGGTGTGGGAAACAAATCCAGGATTGGTTCGGTATCACATAATTTTGGTGTGTAGTTTAGTGCGACAGTGGGTTCGAAGGGCACAACTATGTTAGGCCCCTTTCCTACAACAAGAAGATGATCTCATGGATTTAGAGGAATTGACACTAGTGGATCTAGTGGTTCTAGTAGTGGAGGTAACATCGGAGGGAGTCAAGCTCTTGGATCTGGTGAACAAGGTCCACAACACCATCAATAGGTGTTTTATGAGATTTCACTCCACTTACCTAAGTACAAGGACATTGATTATTCCATGGAACATGTACATAAGTGTGAATTACTATGGCACACTAAGGGAATCACTTCCCCAGAGAGGAAGGCAATTCATTTTTCAACCATGTTGCAAGGACATGCATATATCTAGTACATGAAGTATGACCCACACCAGATAGTGGTGGATTACATTGTGTTGCATAATGTTGTTTTAGTAGAGTTCCACATATTTGAATTTGAATAGAAAAGCATCAGCGCGTTGAAGGAAATTCAGCAAGGAATGGCAGAGAGTGTGTGGGAGTATGATGCGTATTTCAAGACTCTCTTATCCAAGTTATCTTATGACATTCACCCTTCGCAACATGCTCAATGGTTCATTAGAGGACTGATCACACCATTCAAGAGGGCACTTTCACAGAAGACTTTCACATATCCGTATAAGGCCTTAGAGGTTGCCTTCCATTTTAATGCAAAAGGAAGCATTGATACATGAGTTAGTATGTTCCTAGAAGCCTAAATTTATTTCTATGTACTCAGATCATGAGACTTGCAGTGGCTTATGGTGTACATATTGTGAGGTAGAAGGGCATACAAAGGATATTTTTCCTCGAATATTAGTATGTGCAACAACAAGAGACTATGAGATTTTCCATGGAGATCATGTTGTAAGTAGGTGTCCACTACTACAACATGTAACTGTAAGAATGTCTCTTTCTATTGAAAAATTTGCACCTCTACTACTCATGAAACCAAGGATTGTAGATTGATTGACCAAATACATGATGTCATTGATACTAGTGTGTGCTAGACTAGTGTTTTGAATAGCTCCAAGGATGATGGTTATCATTATGAAGGGAGCGAGATAGATAAAGTCCTGGAAGAGGATTTCACAGAGGATTTAGAGGTTGTGGAAACCACGAAGGTGGAAGAAGTGAGTTACCACATGGAACTTGTTACAATTGTGGGTCTATAGAACACTATAAGCGTGAATGCCTCAATCTATTACAATTCTCTAGGTGTGGAAAGAATCACAAGTATGAGGAGTGCCTGGAATTATTTGAACACATGAACCAGAAGTAGCAAAAGGATAAGGGCGTTGGGATGATGAGTGTAAAGCGTATTGATCAAACATGGATACCAAGAATGGTGCAAGAGTCGAGTTATAACCTTTATTGGTGACAACATGAGTTGAGGCTACGCGCACTAGGGAGATACCAAAGAAAAGGTAGCTGATTACAAGAGAAGAGGTGGTATATGGTAAGTATCCAAACCCTACCCATCCAAAGGAAGTCTATCAAGAGACTTGTTTGGAGGCGGAACCTAAGGAGGCTACAATTGGAGATTCTTTGGACGAAAAGGAGGTTTCAATGATCATCGAATTGTTGCATGAATTTTAGGATTTGTTTTTACGTGGGTATCATGAGCTAAAAGGATTGCATCACTCCTTAGGAGAGATCAACATCAAGTTAAAGGAAGGTGCATGCCCAATTGGAAGAGATCGAACCGAATGAATTTGAATCTATGCGACGGACAGGTCAAGGGGAGGTTGACAAGATGATGACATCATGCATCATTGAAGTTGTTGAAGAATCAAAATGGATAAGTCCAATGGTCATCATCATTAAGAAGGATGGGAGGATAGGGATTTACGTTGATTATAGGGATTTGAATGTGGTATGGGTCATTGACCCTTTTCCAACCCCCTTTACTAAGGATATCCTAGAAGGAGTAGCTGGGTGTGAGATCTTTTCTTTCATAGATGGATTCTCAGGATATCATCAGATTACAATTGTAAAGGAGGACCAATAAAAGACAACTTTCTCTACTAAATGGGGAATTTTTTCCTACATGGTCATGCCTTTTGGGCTGAAGAACGTGCCTACTATTTTCTCACGCATTTTGGTTTAGGTGTTTCAAGACTTCATCCATAAGTTTCTAAAGGTCTACTTGAACAACTAGATAGTTTATGGATTAGTGAGGGACCATTGTGACAATTTGAAGCTAATGTTTAAGAGGTACGAGATAGTTGAGTATATCCCTCAACATTAAGAAATGTGTTTTCGCTACTCCATTTGTCACCGTTGGGACATATCATATGTAAAGAAGGCTTTCTAGTGGATCTTGCCAAAGTTGTCATTATTGTGGGATTGGGGAGCCTACCAGCCCAGAGTATGAGTGTGAAAATTCCATGGGCATATTGGGTATTACCAGAAATTTATCAAGGGGTATGCCAAGATTCTTGAGCCATTGGAAAAGTTATTGAAGCATAAAAGTACATTTTATTAGGGAGAGGCGCAACATATGGAATTTGACACATTAAAGAATAGGCTTATCACCATGCCCATATTACGCTTTCCCTCTTGGAATAAGCCATTCCATGTACATGCCGATGCTTCAGGGATGGCAATTGGACCAATCTTAGCAGAAAATGGAGAGGGAATTATTGACCACCCCTTGTGATTTTCTAGTAGGAAGCTAACCCCTTGTGAGAACATAACTACACTACTACTGAGTGTGAGGCATTATATAAGATCTACGCACTACACAAATTTAGGTAGTATCTGTTGGTAACACCCTTTATATTCTACATGGACCACATGGCATTGAAGTACTTGGTAAACAATCCCGTTCTACAAGGGCACATATGCAGGTGGGTCCTACTATTTCAAGAGTTTGAGTTTACGGTTATTGTAAACTTGGGTAAGATTAATTTAGGGTCTGACCATCTATCAAGGATTGACTCAGGAGAGGGTGGAAATAGCATTGAGGATACAATTACAGATACACAACTATTCATATTACAACGCGTGCCCTTTGACTTGGAATATATTTTTGTGTTTCTCAAAATGGGTGTGGCACCGGAGGGAATGAAGACTTTGGAAAGGAAGTAATTAACCATATGTTTCATACCTTATATGTTAATTGGTGGAGACTTATACAAGTTAGGTTGTGATGAGGTTTTGTGCTAGTGCATGTTAGAGCATGAGCATGTTGTAATCATAAAGGAAGCACATGGTGGAATTACAGGAGGACACTATGTAGGGAATGCAACCGTGCGCAAGATCCTTCTAGCAATATTTTGGTGGGAAATGATTTACAAATATTTTATTGAGTATTACAAGTCCTCGACCACTACCAGTGCCTTGGTAAACCAGGGAAAAGGGACGAAATGGCATTAAGACCGATTGTTAATGCAGAGTTGTTCGAGAAATGGGAAATTGACTTCATAGGCATTATTTCTCTTGTCGTGCGAAGGATAGGTTCATGTTATACCATTATATGCATAGATTACCTTACAAGGTGGAAAGAAGCAATGCCTACGAGGGATTTCACAGTGGAAAAGGGAGCTAGGTTCTTGTGGGAAAATATAATCACCAGATATGGATACCCGTTGAGCTTAACAAGTGATAGGGGTACTCATTTCTTAAATGAGACAGTTAGAATCTTATTGGAAAAATTCATGGTAGCCCATCAAAATACTACCCCTTCTCACCCACAAGATAATTTTACTTGCTGAGATGTTTTAAAAAATGAATCACACGTTAACCAAGATTTGTGATGTGGGAAGAAAGGATTGGGATGACAAAGTTTATGTTGTGTTATGGTCATATCGAATACTTATAAGAGACTGAATAAGGCCACACCTTTTCAATTGGTGTTTAGCATGGAAACTATGTTACCTATTGAATTCATGTTACCATCATTGTGTATAGCGTATGTAGGAGGGTTAGATGATGAACAAGCACTTGAGGAAAGAATTGATAAGTTGATGCAGTTGGATGAGAGGCGAGTCTATTGCTCGATGGAGTCATAAAATAGAAAAATCTAGGTAGAAGGCATGGCATGATAGACACATCAAAAACAAGCAATTTGAGGTTGGGAAGATGGTTCTATTGTATGATTCCAAGTTTTTGCACCATCCTAGGAAATTCAAAGTCCATTGGATGGGACCATACATTGTATCCTATATACTTGAGTTAGGTTCTTTTTTCAGTTACAAGTGCTAGATAAAACATGGTTTCTAGGACATTTCAATGGGAGTAGGCTGAAGCCCTACTATAAATAAGTATTCTTTGTGTTTGTAAATAAGACATTATTTCCAGTTAGCCTAGGTTTTACTTTGATGTAGTTTCCTTTCTTTGTGTTTCCCTTTCTTGTTGCTTTGTTTTGTGCATGTTTGTGCATGTTTGTGCACTGGTAGCCACTTAATATTTTCAAAAAAATTTTATATGTAGAGGACCACACATCCTTTTTTATGTGGGGTGGAATGATAGTACATGTCCTAGAAGCTATGATTTTTATGGCCCAGGTTGAAAAATCACATGGATTGGAATATCGCATGTAGAAGAGGTGAACATAAGGGAAGGATGGTGTCAAAAGGCTTTGATAAACCAAGTACAAGGGTAAAAAGCACAGGAGCAATATGAGGTGGGAAATGGAAAGAACTAGTCTACAACATAGAGGAAGAATTAACTTTGGCATGGGAGAAAGCACAAAGAGTTATTTGTCGAGGAAGTTGTGTGCTAGAAGGTTGCGGAAGTGTTCGTGTGTAGGATTGAGTACAAAGGAAAAGCGTTGAAGGTTGGAGTTGGAAAAAAGTTTCCTTTATTGTGAAAGTACGTTGGTAGGTGGCATGTAATTTATTATGGAGAAGATCAAAAGTTATAAATAGAGGACTGGAGGTGCATTATTTTCTACCTTCATTTTAAGTTATCAAATAGCTCTCACGAACTAGGGAATCCTTGCGAAGAAATTTTGAGAAGAGTTTTGAAGATTTACATGCATAACTAGTTTGATTAGCGAACCAAGAGTGGAAAGAAGTACATGGGCATAAGTGGAGAAGGTTGTGTGGAATAATCCCATGGGTGTTATGTCATCTTATGGAAAAAGGGTTTTCTAGGTTAGGGTTGTATAACTAGGGCACGGGGTTTGAAGGAATTTTTGCAAAGGATTGGAGCCGTGAAGTTGAGCAAAGCCAGGACCAGGAAAGAGGAAGAAGTTTTAAGGACCCAACAAAGGAATGACACTAAGGAAAGTAGCAAATGTTTCATTGAAGAAGGGAAAGGGCAAGGAAAACAAGCCATTTCTACCAGATTCAATGAATAATGGTACGTGGAAATGCAGTACCGGATGATGTACTACTTAGTAGAGAAATGTGTGTCTCACATCAGGAATATGGCCGTCATTGATTACAACCATCGAACGAGAACCACAGAGAATGAAATGACACTATAACTGGTTCACCCTATAGAAAAGAGGACACCAAATGGAATGTCCATCTATGATGACGAGGTAAAGGTGAAAATGGAGAAGGTTGGGTTGTTACAACTCTACAAGTTTCCCTATTTTGGAAAGCTTGAGTGACTATACCAATGGTTGATGTCATACGTGCATGAAGACCATTTTATTCCCTAGGGTGAAGGATGCACATAACCCCCATCTAATTTATAATTTCTAATTTCACCGACCTTATCTATGAAGGAGATTCATTGGATAATGATTTCAAAGACAAGGAAGCCATTAAGAAGACTGTTAAGGCTTATGACTACAAGAAGGGTTTGTGCTAATTCAAAAAATTTACAATTACTAATCCGGTTATGAGGATGGATGCATTTTGTGTTACAAAGTTGAATGGGCAAGAGAGATGGACATAGATCAACAAGGCCTAGTTGAATGTATGTTGCAAGATCTCGAGAGGGGACCATTTATAACCTCTCAACTTTTATTGCAGAGGAGATCATAAATGCTACACGTGATGGAGAGAAGATCATGTTTGGTAATGTCCTCCTCACCATTGTCTTTTCAGAGATTGGAGTTCCCAATGGGTTGGATAAGTTTGTTTGGGAATACCCAGATGAGAACCCCTCCCCCGCCAAGAGGTTTGAATAGTATACATGTGACACCATGACGACCGCTCATAAGGCGCGCCTGGAAAAGTGTATAAGCAAATGCATGATGCATTCGGGGTTGAATGGAAAATACCCAAGTAGTTACCCTCAATACTACAAAGAGAGGCAAAGTTTGTCGTATACCAACATTTTTGCATCGAAATATTTACTTTAGTATATGGCACCAAGATTCCTTGGTGTAAATTTCCTTTCTCCTTCACAATGCAGTACTTCTAGGATGGGGTTAATCAATTCAAAGATGTGAAGAAACATAGTTTTGATCTAAGTGTAATAGATCAACACTACTGCGAGCTATGTAGGAAACTAATATACCCCATGAAGTGTGCCAATGTGTAGAATTATGTCTCCCATGAAGTTCACATGTTAAAACCAGTAACATTACATTGTCAGTAGGAGGGAAAGTAGTGATGGTGTATTTGCGCATAAAACCTAATATGGAAATTATGTTGAAGATGATGTCTCCATTCTTGAGGACCCCACCACACAGAAAAATATTATGCTAAGGAAAAGAGACAAAGGAGAGCTTCCTAAGAAGAAGGTGTCAAGCATGTAGACAATACAAATAGTAGGGGCATAGGAGTTAGGCATGGGCACAAGTACTTACGTCACCGGATGAGGTCTCCCATGAGAAAAGAGCATATGCAGAAGGAGGAATCAAGAGTCTCTGGTAAGGGGAGAGTCGCATGAGAAAGAAGAAAGAGATAATTCCTCTGAGTTGGAGTCACCAGTAAGGAAGAAGTAGAGGGTGATAAAAGGGTCGGACTCAAGTGAAACAAAATCATGGAGGCCGACAAGGGTGATGAATATGATGAAGAGCATGACGAGGATCATAATAATCAAGTGTATAATGTACACAAGTCAAAAGAAGAAGGAAATGAATAAAAGGATGAGAATGTTGAAGGCCCCATGACAAAGGGGGAGTGATGAAGTAAATATGAAAGATCAGATGACCCCGACCAAGGAGCAGATGGATAATACCATAGAGAGGGAAGTGGTAGGAATTATCCAACAGTTGGTGGAGCATGAATTGAGTGAAGCACCAAAGAAGTGTTGAAGGAAACTAAGGAAAGTGCGAGTGTGGGAAAGGATTATGGAAGCATGGGTGGAGACCCTAGCTTAGTAGTAAGCTTCCCAAAGGCAATACGCACAGGTGGAAAGGGTATAGTAGTGGTGTAAGAACAAGAGATGACTTACATTAATGATCCAAACAAGGTATTGTGCGTGTGTTTCCAAAGTACCGTTCCCACAAACCAACTCCTCTCTTGGTCTTCTTTTAATGAAGAAGGTGCATACCCGTGCACAAGGAAAATGCTATCTTGGGATTTTGAGTCCCACGTTGATGAACCCAAGTTTGAGGTAAATCAAGATGCATTGATGAAGATACCAGATGCCAAGGGAGTAAACCCTCTAGTAAATTCCCAACAACTATCTAATGAGAAATTTTGCAATGTGCTCAACAAAGTATCGGTGGAGTGGGAAAAAGGATCTTCGGAAAAACGATAGGATAAGGGTCTTGGAGGAAATTTGAGAAAAAGAATGAGGATATAATTGATCGGAAAAAGAAATAAAATAGAAGGAATTGATTAGTTCACGAAGTTAAGGTGTGAGCTGAGGGATGAAAAGGAAAAGGTGCACGAAATCCATAAGAAGATAGAGGCCATTTCAGACGCCATAATCTTGAAGCACCCAGACCTGGCCCCGCCTGAGAAGAAATATGAGTCAACCATGCAATGCTTAGAAGAATTGACCCACATCCTCACCATGGAAAGGTGACCACTTGCATTAGAGTCAATAGAGGAGGTGATGGCATGCCAGAAGGAGGAGGAAAGATAAATATTGGGGAGACAGTGACTCGGTACTCTGAGCTCCTTGCCACAGTAAATACCACCGCACAGATGGATGAAGTCATGTATGATAATTGTGCCAATAGAGGATAGGGTAACAAGCATATTGGTTGCTACACATGAGGCGGATCTGAAATAATTTCAAGAGAATCACAAAGGAAATAGGGCGGAGCACGACAATATCCTAGTCAAAGTTGAGAAGAAGTTAGAAGCAATCAAAACCCTACGAGATTCAATTAAGAATAAGCTAAAGGAACTGTACCCCCAAGTTGCTCAGGATGGATGCACTAGGTGATCTTAGCAAGCAGCTAGAAAGCATTGTAGATATGCTGAAAGCTAAGAGTGAGGAACTAAGTTTTGATGAATTAAGTGCATTAGTGGGTGACCTACTTTAGCAGGCATAGGGAGAAGTAGACACTTGGGAGAAGATTGAGGCATCCATGAAGAAGGAGTTCCCACTCCTCATGCAGCAATAGCATAACATATTCTTCCATCCTTCCATTCTTCAATTATTTAATTGTTTCAATACCTCTATTCTTTATTCTTTGAGGAAGCAGAATGTTTTCGAGGATAGAGAACATGCATAGTGTGGGGTGATGTTAGACCCTAAAATATTGGCTAAGTACCAAAGAGGTTCACACAGGGTAGGATCAGTAGATAGAATGGTGCTTAGGGAAAAGCACACATGAAAAATGGGTTTAAGAAGGGTTTAGGTGAAACTAGGGTGCACGTGGGAGGTAGAATAAGGGTTTAAAGGACTTAGCCATATTTGAAATCATGAATTCACTTAAGGAAAAACATGAGGACCCAACTAGGCATGATAAGTGGATAAGGTGCCAGCCTGGAACCTTGGAGGTCAAGAAAAGGATATTCCATGTAGGAAATATTCCTAGAGGCATCATTACAGTTAGTGGAAGGTTTGCAAAGAGGATAAGCATTCACTAATGGAGGACCACATCGACACTTGGCACATGTGATCTACTCAGGAGAGAAGTCATGGTGGTGGTCGATGGTCCTATTTAAAGAGGAGCTTCAAACAATAACTTATATAGACTACGAAAGAGAGATATATATATATATGAGTGCAGAGTAAAAAGGGGAGAAACAAAGAAGGAGAGAAGGAGAGTAACGAAGTGCTACAAAAATGCTAAGGGTTTGGAGTTCATAGTGTTAGGGTTTAGATTACTTAGTGCTAAAGGGTTGTAAGGGATACCATTAAGCATATGTATGGGTACTAGGATCTGTAACAAGGGATATAATGGGAAAAGACATAGTTAGGATCTCTAATCATATAGGTTTACAGGAGTTGAGTCTCTGTCATTTGATGAATATGGTCTGAGATGACCCTTTTGAATGTAATATGGCTACTAGAACTCTATTAAATCAATATACATGGATATATTCTATACAACTTGCTTATGGGTGTAAACCCTTATGTTATTTGGCTTATCATGACTCATATATGGTTTCTTGTACTTCTTACAAGGTTATTTAGCTTTTGTGATGCATTAATGTGTATATCTACTAGTTACATCTTCTTCCTTTTAAATTAGATGAATGTACTTTGTTTCTACAAATAATCCTCCATTAATAGAAGAACTCTCTTGCAAGGATCACATAAAGGAGGGGATTGGCACCCGTGTGTGCCTCGGGTGAGTGTCTAGCATATGTTGGGTGATAGGCCAGTGTGTTTGGGGTTAGAAAGAAGTATTGAGGGTAAAATTATGAATTCAACTATAAATACACACTATTGTCACACATGTAACCTAAAAAACCATGGAAGATCCTACTAATCACCTATTAACTGTAACAAACATATTTTCCTTCTTTAACCCTTCAAAATCTAAAATATTTCTCTCTCTCTCTCTCTCTCTCTCTCTTAACAACCATAAACAACCATCAGTTTGCCATCCCATAAGGATATCCAGACATCGCAAAATAAAACTAGAAGTGACGTCAACATGCACTAAACACAAAATACCTGTAAAATTGTGACTATCCTCCAAAACAACTTGTTCCTCATGCCACTCTGAATAGTAGCATCCTCCTCTCACTTTACACTTGCATATGTGTCTAACCTGTAATGCCAACAACCATGGCTTGTTCCCACTCAAAGCATGAACTCCCATGCACTGCCTCTAATCACCAAGCTCAAAATCTCTAATATATATTAGTGAGAAATAAAATAGATGAAAGAAAATATAAAACCGATTCCCTTCTTATCAAAGAATACTTCTACATCACAGAAGTTTGGACTTCTTATGAAGTAAGTTAAACCACCTTATTTTCATCCATATGTACTCAACATCTCATGTTACTCCTGCAATGTGTCCAACCATGAATTTTCATTGAGGGTCTCATCCTTAGACTAGATACCCTTGTCCTAAAGATTCGACACATCCGAGAAATAAAAGTGAAAAACACCAAATATTCATGGTGCATATTTTACTTGTTCACACAATCTAAACATAATACCAGTTGCTTCAAACAAAATAAATAAAACATGAACCGAATAGAAATACCTGAATTTGACCCAAGTCTCACTAGACTCTCGAGCCAACTCTGTCCTCATTATGATTCAAACATTAAAGTGATCTACTCTATTTTTACCTGTATTCTGAGCAAGAAACTTGATCCTCCAAACTGGACACTAAAACCATCCATGCCCTCTTCTACTACAAAAAAACAAGTATAGATTCACTATCACGAGACTCCACTGTGGTCCTCTCAATTTTCCCCACCCTTTTGAATCTAATTTCGTGAAAATTGGAGCCAATACATGGAAGAAATTCGTGTTCTAAACTCCTCGGATGCTCGTTTTCATTTCCCACGATGTTTTTAATCGAATTCATCAAGATTTCGCCGTTAAAATGTTTTACCTATTTTCAATGGATGGGAAATTATTTTAGTTTTGTTTTATGCGTTTGGAATGCGTGGGACCTTACATCTTTTGTTTTTAACCTTTTGCAGAGAAATAAATGCTTCATGAAGAGAAAAAATGGATTTTTCCTGCTTTTTGCAACTTCCTACATTCTTTTCCCCGTCAAATTATTGATCGAAAGAGAAAGGTGAAGCTACGTGTTTGTTTACCATTGGATGAGGTGGGTGGGTTCCTTTTTAAACTTATCACTTTTGGTGATTTTGGAACAAATGTCAGATTTTCCCCACATCCCCGTCGGTCCCTAATTGGCTAGAGTAGTTTTGGTAGAAGTTCGAGGTGATGGATCCATTTTATTCTCTAAGGAATTACGGTGAAAGGGGCAAATAGTTCTAAAAATACCCGTGGCCCCACCCAAGTGAAAGGATAAATTCTGAGTTGAAATCACAGCAAATTGGAAAGGGACATGTGTTCATGTTGAAAAGTCAATGGTGGAGGCATGGACTTTTGGGGAAAAGTTGGAATTTTCCCCTTCTCAAAACAGATAAAAAGTGAAGCACATCCCCACAACCAATCAAGTGAGGCCATGTGTTGAAGAATCAGAAAAGGACACATGGCCATTTTTCAGTTCACAGGCACTTTGGCGGATCGACTGGAAGACTTTGGGAATTTTAGCCTTGTTTCCACAAAGGGAAAAAAGTTCTAAAATGGCCCGTGGCCCCACTCATGCGAAGGAAAATTTCTAAGTTAAGGCCCACAACAGATTAGAAAGGGACACTGGCCTACGTTGAAAAGTCAATGGCGGGGCATGGACTTTCGGGGAAAGTTTGAATTTTTCCCTTTTCAAAAATAGATAAAGTATAAAATTGAAGCACATTCCCGCACCTAGTCAGGTGATGCCATGTTGAAGGATGAAATCGGAACAACAGGCCTGCATGGGGAAATTGAGAATTTGAGCCTTTTTCACCAAAAGGTTAAAATGTTGCAAATTGAGCCATGACCCCTTTTTCCAATCGTGGTGTGCCATGTGTTCATGTTGAAAATTCAAAGTGGGCTAGTGGAGGTTTTTGAGAATTTGAACCTTTTGTTAAAAAGAGTTTAAATGGCAGATTTGAACTGCATTTCCTCAGCCACTCAGATGGTGCCACGTGTCTGGCTTTTGGCAGAGCGGGAGGGCAGAGAAAAATGAGAAATTTTTGTTTTTCTCCCAAATGTTAGGAAATGTAGTTTTCTTCCCCAGGGCCGTCGTTGCTTAGATCTTGCCACGTGTAGGGTCCAAATTTGAAGGTAAAAGGGGAAAAGATAGCCAAATGCACTCATCTAGTTTTTAATGCCATTAACGAACCAGAGCTCTGCAAAATGCAAAAATGGATCGTTCTTCATTCTTTTTCTTTGTATTCTTGTCATTTCCCATGAGATGCATTTTTGGTTTATTATGGGGCCAAATTGATAAGTTTGAAGGGATGTAAAGTTTAATCATCAGAAAATGGATTTTATCGGGCATACGTGATAAAAAGGGAGAAAACTTACCAGTAAGCACTTGAGTGCTATGAAAGTGGTTAAAAGGTGGAAATGGTAGGACCACATGAAGAAGAAAATCATGAGATTCCCCTGCTAAAATAATCATGCTCAAACTAATGAAATATTCACCTTTTGAACCTCTAGTTTTCATGAGTGCGTTTGTTTCATGTCACTTTCCAAAAGTGGATCTGCAACAAACATTATTCCTTTTGGATATTCTTTTCTTGGGGACAAAGTATGGATGTACATGAATTGTTATAAGAACATGGTTTGGCCATGGAAAAGGGATTCTAGTTTTCTGGGAAGGTTGTAAATTTTGAAGTAATTCAATACATAAGTTCTTTCTTTTCTTATTTTCCTTTGTTATATCTCTCTCTCTTGGCTCGATTCAATGGATCATTTGCAAAATTCAATAGAAACTTTGTGTTCTTCTGTGTAATCTTAGAACTTTGTGTCTATTATTTCCCGGTGGTGAAGTAATTGATCCTTTTCTATATTTTCTTGGTTCAAATGTGATTAGGGAGATTTTGCTATCTATATTTCCTAAAAAAATTTTTGTTTTCTTCCTTCCCCCATCTCTATATTCTTCCATTCCTTCTGATTGATAATATTTTAAGTATGAAAACATTCTAGAATATCAGGGTCCAAACATTGAGAGTTGTATATCACATAGATTTTTTTTTCTTGCTTTCAATAAGGGAACCTCTCTCATTAAAGAGGATGGATTGTTGTCTCAAACTAATGAATATTTTTCCCCATGTTCCATTTCGAAACCCAAGTTTTTGGAGAATCATTTGGGGAATTCATTGAAAATGGATTCACTTTAATAATAACTTCGATCATCTTTGATCAGTGACTCCAAGATACCTTTCGGGGAGAAGAACCCTTGGGGAAGAAGACCTCATTTTCAATTTTGGATCATCATTGTTTCTCTCTCCCTTCATCAACAAGAAAAGAAGAGGAACAAGTTTCAAGTACTCCTCCTGGAAGAGACAAAACTGGGAGTGACATTCCTCAAGATCAAATCATTCCTAATTTGCATTTTGATTCTCACTTTGGTGTCTAGTTCCTCTCAAAAATCTTTCCAAGGATGGATCTCCTCTTCATTGGGGCCAAAGGTATTGGGCTTCTTGCTCTTCCTATCCATGAGATGAATTTTTTTAGTTTAATATGGAGCCATAATTTCCCTAAGTTTGAAGGGATGTAAATTTTACTCATAAAACAATATTTAAGGCCTTATCGGGCATTTTGTGGTAAAAAGGGAGAATTGACCATGAAAAGAACTTGAGTCTATAGAAAGTGGTTAAAAGGTGAAATGGCAGGGACCACATGAAGAAGAAAATCATGAGATGCCCCTGCAAAAAAAAATAATCATGCTCAAACTAATGAGAATATTTTTTTGGAGGGAACCTCTAGATTTTCAGGTGTTCGTTTCATCATGTCATTTTCCAAAAGCGGATCCGAAACAAACATTATTCCTTTGACCATGAGAATTCTTTTTTGAGTATCATTTCAAACTTGCTATAAGAACATGCCCTTTTGGCATTTCTCAAAAGAAAGAGTCATAACTTTTCACCCCTCTGTAATTTTGTAAATCTAAATTAATTCTATCAATAGAGATTCAATGCCCAAAATCATGCACTCATCTGGTTTTTCTCGCTCCCATAATAAAAAAAGAATAAATTGGAAAAAATCGATCTAAAAATTCATTCTTTTTCTTTGTATTAATACATCGTTTCCCCATGAGATGCATTTTTAGTTTATTATGGAGCCAAAGATAAGTTTAAAGTTTGGGATGTAAATTTTATCAACAAAAAATCCGGAGTTTATTGGGCATACAAAAAGGAGAAAACTTATTAGTAAGCATTTTTGAAAGTGCTATGAAAGTGGTTAAAAGGTTAAAATGAGGGCACGGGATAGTTGGGACATTTAAGTGTGGGATGAAAATCATGAGATTCCCCTAAGTTATTCCATTAATCATTGGCTCGAAGAAAGAAATATTTAAATTTTTAACCTGGGACAGTTTTCATGAGTTCGTTTGTTTCATCTCACTTTCCAAAATGTAGACGACCTAAACAAACATTGGATACCTTGAGGATATTCTTTTCTTGGGGAAAAATTATGATGTACAAAGTGTTATAAGAACAGATTATTTCACAAGACCCAATTTTTGGAAATAGCAGAATGAAGAGAAAAGTCAATTTTGGGAACCTCAATTCTTAAATAGCCATAACTTTTGACTCGATATAATCTCTTCTAGAGCTTGATGGATGGATCATTTGTTTTGCATTCAATAAAAAATTTTCTGGGTCATATTAATCTTTAGAACTTTGTGTAAAAGATTTGATCAGTGATTAATGCAATTTCAAAATTAAAAGAAAGTAATTGATCCTTTTCTATATTTTCTGGTTCCATCAAATGAAAATGAGAGATACTCATTGTTATCTATATTTCACCAAAAGGTTATAAATTTTCTTTCCTCCCATCTGATATTCTTCCATTCCTACCATTGATAATCTTTTGAGTATGTAAAATAATCATGAAATTGTAGATTAGATGAAGGATCCAAAAATATTTTGTAGATTTTGGCCGGGTTCATACATTTTTATTTGGTAGTTGGGAGTGTGATTAAAGAAGGGAACCTCTTCTCATTAAAGAGGAGGGACTTGTTGACAATATATGGTTTAAACCCATGGGAAACCCAATAGTTTTATGACTCTCTTGGGAATTCATTAAAATGGATTCCAGATTTCCAATAACAACTTTTGATCTCTTTCTCTTTTTCTACAAGATACACTGTTAGAAGAACCCTTGGGGAAGAAGACCCTATTTCCAACTTTTGGATCATTTGTCAAAATTCTCATTCATGAATCAAAAAAAAATTCTTGATAGAAGGAACAAGATCTTTAAGCACTCCTTCTACTGAAGAGACAATAAAAACTTTTAGGGAGTGACATCCCTCAAGATCAAATCAGTCCTAATTTCACCTTCATTTTGATTCTGTGTCGTGTTTTAGTTCCTCTCCAAACAATCTTTCCAAGGATGAAACTCCATCTCTATCTTATCGTGGCCAAAGGGTTGGGCCTTTTCTTCTTCAAAGTATGCCATTTTACATGAATTTCCTAGAGGCATAGAAAGAATTTCCCTAAATTCAGAGGTGATGGGAAGGTTCATCCAGATGAACATATTCGGCTTCATCATTGCTATTTTTGTGTTCTTAGAGTTGAACATGAGATATCTCTCCGTTAGAATTTTTTGGAGACATTGCAAGATAATGTTTTATGGAGTTTTACTCATCTCCTACTGATCCATCACCAATTGGAACAACATGATGACCCAATCACACTAATCAAGCGTTTCAAAGCTTTGAGGATGTACATGCCCTCTTGGCCCATAGATTTCTCAAATCAAGAAAGAGTCACATGAGCCCATGAGGGAATTTGTGGCCAAATTCAATAGGTTGGTTAATAGGATCCCACAAAACACACGCCTGTGGATCAGATTCAGAAATGTTTCTTCCTTAATGCCCAACTACCTAAAGTGAGCTATGCACTTAGGAGAGCCAATCTTGCCACTTTAGATGTTGATAAGAGATTTTTGTAGTGTTGAAGATGATCTGATCATGTTTGGAAAGCTAAGGAGAGATTCATCCAAATCCAAAGCATCTCCTTCTTCCACATCTTCTCCTAGAGCTAATGTAGATCAGTTGGTACAGAAACTTGCTAATGATCTTATTGCTCTCAAGAAGTAGTTCACCCAGCATGCTCCTTATCAGGATGTTCCTAGGAAGAAATTTCAGCCCAGGAATTGGTTTCCCTCTACTCAGACCACATTGGCAATTGAAGGCCCACATGTTAAATTTCTAGTCAATCAATGTCAACATGTGAAGTGTTGGAGCTTGATGATGAGGAGGAGGATGAAATCTGTGAAGAACATGAAGAGAAGTTGATGAAGAATTAGAAGAGTTGAGTGGATCTCATGTCCATTTTCTCACCATTGAAGGTATAGATGAAGAGGATGATTATGAAGAAAGAGTTATAGAGATGAACAATGAATCATATGCTATCATGACTCGTGAGAAAGCCAACAAGAAGGAGAAAGTGGTGCAGCCTGCTAAAAGATCTAAGGAGCCTCCTATGGTCATTCCAGTGATTGCAAGGAGAGGAGCTCCTATTCCAACTTCTTCCACACCCAAGGTAAGTTTTGTTGTTCCTTCCTCCTCTATTTCTACTCCTAAAACTTCTTGCCCTTCAAATGATAGAGTTGATAAGTCAAAAGTTTCATCTACTCCTATCAATGATGCTCCATCTACCTCTGGTTCTTTTGACATTATTGACCATCTCAAGAAAACTAAGGTCCAGATCTTAGAAGCTGAATTCTACCAAACCCATCCCAAGGCCTTTGCTAAGATGGTAGACTTTGTAAACTCCAAATCCAAGCCTTCATCCCCTAGTTCCAAAGGTCTCTTGCCACTCCTTCTCCTTCATCTCAACCAAGCCTTGTGGTAGTAGTCACTTCATCTGATGGGAAGATCGAACCATTTTATGTCACTCTCCTCATAGCTGGCCACAAACTCAACAATTGTGTTATTGATTCTGGTGCTTCAGATAATGTGATGCTCTTAAGGTAGCTCATGCCCTAGGCTTAACCCTAACCCATGATTTTGGTTCATGTTACTCAATGGAAAGTAGAGAAGTGCCATTGGTTGGGAGGATCAAGGATGCACAAGTAGCCTTTGTTGCTTTGCCAGAGAAGAGAGTTTTAGCCACCATTTTGGTAGTTGATATTCCCCCTTCCTATGGTATGCTGCTGAGTAGAATTTTTGCAAAAATGTTGGAGGAGAAATCATGATGGATTGGTCACATGCTCTTATTCAGTGAATGGGAAAATGAAGAAGCTATTGCCTGAGAAAAAAACTGAATATATCATGTAAAAAAATAGATGACCCAAAGGCACAAATACTTTATGAGGACATTGGTCATGGTAACTACATGATCATGTCACAAGATGAGGCTAACCATCCTAAGGAAGTGTTTCTTGATCCTAATGGCATTTGGATCTTGGAATTTGATGGAAGCTACTCCTCAGCTAGTTTTGGAGCTGGTGTGGTGCTTATTTCTCTGAAGGGAAAATTCACCCTTTCTCTTTCAAGCTCCAATTTGAAAACACAAATAATACAGCTGAGTATGAGGCTCTCATCCTTGGTTTAAGCATGGAAAAAGAGATGGGGATCAAGAATCTCCTTGCTCATGGAGATGCAGAGATGATTGTAAAACAAGTCAGAGATCTTTTCAAGTGAAGAATAGAAGGTTGAAACATTACAGGAATCTGGTTTGGGATTCCATTGAGTTCCTTGATGCCTTTTCAATTGAAGCCATGCCAAGGGAAAGAAACACCAAGGCTGATTCCTTGGCTGTCTTGGGGTCTCTATTGATCCCTCATCCAGATTTCTCCCAAGATAAATTCACCATTGAGATGATTCATAGGCCTAGTGTGCCTGACAATGCAAACAATTGGTAGGTCTTTAATGATGATCAACACTTGCTTTCCTTCCTTGAACTCAGAGATAATTTTGACCAGCTGTACTTTGAAGGAAGTGGAAATCTACCTAGAGAGTGTGTGCCCCCAAATGAAGAAGATAACAAAGAAGAAATGGATCATGATGGCTGCATAAAACTAAAAGGTAATAAGATACCTAAAGGGATGGTAAGTTTGGAAGAGTTATTTGATAAACATGATAGGTACATCAAGTCCAAAACTTCCAAAGGAGCTCAACAGTCTGCTGACTATGAAAAGATAAACATTGGGAGTCTTAATGAACCCATGTTGGTAAACATTGGAAAGTGTTGCACACAAGAGGAGAGGAAAAAAGTAGCAAATTTGTTGAAAAGGTATGTTGATGTTCTTGCATATTCTTATGATGATCTCAAGGCTTTTCAGCCAAAAGAGATGCAACATTTCATTCCTCTAAAACCTGGGATCAAGCCCTTCTAAAAAAGTAGAGGTAGTATAACCCTAAAATTGTTGATACAATCTTTCAAGAGATCCAAAAGTTATTGAAGGCTAAGATCATTTTCCCCATTCACCATTCAACGTGGATTGCTAATATTGTTCCTGTCAGGAAGAAGAATGGTGAGATCCGGATTTGTGTTGATTTTAGGAATTTGAATCAAGCCTCTTTGAAGGATAATTATCCTCTCCCCATAATGGATCAAGTGTTGCAGGTTGTTATAGGTTCAGAAATGTTGTCCATGCTTGATGGATTCTCAGGATATAATCAAGTAGAAGTAAGTGTTGCAGATCAGCATAAGACTTCCTTTACCACTCCTTGGGGCACCTTTTCTTACAGGAGAATGCCTTTTGGCCTCATCAATGTTGGTGCCACCTTTTAGAGGGAAATGGACCTAGCCTTTGGCAGTCTCAAGGGAAAATGCATAGTTGTATACCTTGATGATCTGACTGTGTTTTCAAAAAATAGAGCTGATCATTTCCAACACCTTGAAATTGTCCTCCAAAAGTGTAGAGAGCATGGCATCTCCTTGAATCCCAAGAAATCTATCTTTTGTGTCACCGAGGGAAAATTATTGGGACACATTATCTCAAGGAGGGAATCAAGATTGATCTAGAAAGAGTCTAGATGATTCAACAGATCCCTCTCCCCACAAGCAAGAAGGGTGTGCACTCTTTCTTTGGCAAGATCAACTTCTTGAGAAGATTCATACCTGATTTTTGAACTTACTTTGAACATAGCTCACATGATGAAAGGGAAGAAGAATTTTGGTTGGTCCTCTGAAGGAAAGGTTACATTTGAAGACATCAAGAGAGCTATAGCAAAGACTCCAATCTTGGCATGCCCTGATTATAGCAAAGACTTCATTATCTATTGCTATGCTATTGAAAGTACTCTAGCTTCTGTGTTAACCTAGGAGAATGTTGAAGGTCATGAACTCCCCATAGCATTCATGAGTTATATTTTGAAATCCCATGAGCTAAAGTACACCATGATGGAGAAACATGCTTTTGCAGTGGTCAAATCTGTGAAGCAGTTTTATTTTACATCCTCAACTCTCATTCTATTGTTCTTGTGCCTAATACAACTATTAAATCCATTCTTACACAACAAGAATTTGGAACCAAGAGAGGCAATTGGGTAGCCAAAGTTTAGGAGTATGATCTTGACATCAAACCCACCAAGCTAGTTCGAGGAAAGGGCTTATGTGAACTCATTGCTGAAGGAGTTGATGCCAAATTGTCAAGGAGGAAGTTGATATCCATGTTGTTCTTTTCCTCATCTCAACTGATGAATGGTATGCTGACATTGCACACTTTCTTACTTATGGAGAATGTCCATCTCATTTGAGTGCCAAGGATAAGAGAGCCATCAAATTAAGGTCTGTGTAATATGTGTTGTGGGAAAATGCATTGTTCAAATGAGGGATAGATGGAAGGTTTTTGAAATGTGTTGACAAAGAGCAGCAAAAGAAATTATTCTCATCCTTTCATGACCAGGCCTATGGAGGTCATTTCTCTTCTATTGTCACAACCCACAAAATCCTCCATGTTGGATATTATTGGCCTACCCTATTCAAAGATGCATCAAAGTGGGTAGGAAAGTGTGAAGCATGTCAAACCTTTGTTGGAAGACCCAAATTGGTTTCTTTACCTCTCAAACCAGTGGTGATTGAGGAACCTTTTCAACAATGGGGTTTGGACTTCATTGGGACACTCAATCCACCTTCAAGTGTAGGGCATACTCATGTTTTGACTACCACTGATTATTTCACCAAGTGGGTGGAAGCCATTCCAGTTAAAAGTACTACTTCTGAAGTAGTATGCAACTTCATCAAGGAGCACATCTTAATAAGGTTTGGGATACCAAACAAGATTGTCACTGATAATGCTTCCAATTTTTCTTTTGTTGAGATGATGGATTTCTGCTATGGATATGGCATTTCCCTTGCACACTCTTCATATTACTATCCCCAAGGGAATGGACAAGCAGAATCAACTAACAAGAACTTGGTCACCATTGTTTGGAAGCTTGTTAATGACTCTCAGAGGAATTGGCATAAGAAACTATATGATGCTTTATGGGCAGATAGGATTACACCTAAGAGAGCCATTGGAATGTCTCCTTTTCAAGTGGTATATGGAGTTGAAGCTCAGCTGCCAGTGACATTAGAACTACCAGCCTTACATTTGATGAAGGCCATTGAGGATGCCAGCTTTACCAATTCATTGGACAAAAGAATTATGTACCTCAGAAGTTGAATGAAGACAGATTGCAAGTGGTTGATAGAATATCAGCTCATCAACTCAAGGTAAAAGCTTTGTTTGACAAAAAGGCTAAACCTAGAACTTTTCAAGTGGGAGACAGTGTTCTTCTTTGGGACAAAAGGCATGAACCTCGAGGAAGCCATGGTAAATTTGATTCCCTTTGGCTTGGTCCTTTTAAAATTAGACATTTTTCTGGTGAGAACTCTTTTTACCTGGATTACATGGATGGTTCTCCTCTCCCACTTCCTTATAGTGGGAAATTTTTGAAGTTGTTCAAAACCTAGGAGTTTTGGTGGTCCCTCTGTACATTTTGTATAGCATTTTTCTTTCCTTGTTTTTGTTTTGGTTGGTTTCCTTTCTGTGTTCTCTTTGTGTTGGTATTGTCTTTTTTGACTCCATTGCCCATTGGCTAAGACATTGATTTGATCTGATTACCTAGAATTCTCTAAGGTTCTTGATTTTGCCTCTTTCCTCTACCAAATCATCCCCAGAAGGAGCCAGTTGTTGTCCTCTCAATTTTCCCCACCCTTTTGAATCTAATTTCATGAAAATTGGAGCCCTACCATAGAAGAAATTCATGTTTTAAACTCCTCAAGATGCTGTTTTCATTTCCCATGACATTTTTAATCAAAATTCCCTCAGTCTACTACCATTAAAATGTTTTACCTATTTTCAATGGATGGGAAATGATTTTAGTTCTTCTTTTATGTTTGGAATGCGTGGGACCTTGCATCTTTTTTTTTAACCTTTTGCAGAGAAATAAATTCTTCATTGGGAGCAAAAATGGCATTTTCCCATTTCTGCAACTTCCTACGTTCTTTTCCCCATCAAATTCTTGCTCGGAAAGGTGAAGCTATGTGTTTGTTTCCCATTGGATGGTCGGGTGGGTTCCTTTTTGAACTTATCACTTTTGGTGATTTTGGAACAAATGTTAGATTTTCCCCACATCCTCGCTGGTCCTGATTGGCTGGAGCAGTTTTGGCGGAAGTTCGGGGTAATGGATCCATTTTATTCTCTAAGGCATTACGGTGAAAGGGTGAAAAGTTCTAAAAATACCCACGGCCCCACCCAAGCAAAAGGATAAATTCTAAGTTGAAATCTGTAGCAAATCGGAAAGGGACACGTGTTCATGTTGAAAATTCAATGGCGGAGGCATGGACTTTTGGGGAAAATTTGGAATTTTCCCCTTCTCAAAATAGATAAAAAGTGAAGCACATCCCCGTAACCAATTAGGTGAGGCCATGTGTTGAAGAATCAGAAAAGGACATGTGGCCATTTTTTAGTTCATAGGTGCTTTGGCAGACCGATGGAAGACTTTGGGAATTTTAGCCTTGTTTCCACAAAGGGAAAAAAGTTCTAAAATGGCCCATGGCCCGCTCATGCGAAGGGAAAATTTCTAAGTTAAGGCCCACAACAGATTAGAAAGGGACACTGGCCTACGTTGAAAAGTCAACGGTGGGGGCATGAAATTTGGGAAAATTTGGAATTTTTCCCCTTTTCAAAAATAGATAAAGTATAAAACTGAAGCGCATTCCCGCACCTAGTCAGGCAATGCCATGTGTTGAAGGATGAAATCGAAATAGTGGGCCTATGGGGAAATTGAGAATTTGAGCCTTTTTCACCAAAAGGTTAAAATGTTGCAAATTGAGCCACGATCCCTTTTTCCAATCGTGGTGTGCCACATGTTCACATTGAAAAGTCAAAGTGGGCTAAGGTGAAGGTTTTTGAGAATTTGAGATTTTTGTTAAAAAGAGTTTAAATGGTAGATTTGAACCGCATTTCCTCAGCCACTTAGATGGCACCATGTGTTTGGATTTTGGCAAAGCTATAGGAGGGTGGAGCAAAATGAGAAATCACACTTTTTCTCCCAAATGTCAAGAAATGTAGTTTTCTTCCCTAGGGCCATCGTTGCTTGGATCTTGCCACATGTAGGGTCCAAATTTGAAGGTAAAAGGGGAAAAGATAGCCAAATGCACTCATCTGGTTTTTAACGCCATTAACGAACCAGAGCTCTACAAAAACACAAAAATGGATCGTTCTTCATTCTTTTTTGTATTCTTGTCATTTCCCCATGAGATGCATTTTTGGTTTATTATGGAGCCAAATTGATAAGTTTGAAGGGATGTAAAGTTTAATCATCATAAAATAGAGTTTATGGGCATACACGATAAAAAGGGAGAAAACTTACCAAGTAAGCACTTGAGTGCTATGAAAGTGGTTAAAAGGTGGAAATGGCAGGACCACATGAAGAAGAAAATCATGAGATGCCCCCTACTAAAATAATCATGCTCGAACTAACAAAATATTCACCTTTTGAACCTCTAGTTTTCATGAGTGTGTTTGTTTCATGTCACTTTCCAAAGCATGGATCTGCAACAAACATTATTCCTTTGGATATTCTTTTCTTGGGGACAAAGTATGGATGTACATGAATTGTTATAAGAACATGGTTTGGCCATGGAAAAGGGATTTTGGTTTTCTGGGAAGGTTGTAAATTATGAAGTAATTCAATACAGAAGTTCTTTCTTTTCTTATTTTCCTCTTTCATATCTCTCTCTCTGGCTCAATTCGATGGATCATTTGTTTTGCATTGGATAGAAACTTTGTGTTTGCATTGTAATCTTTAGAAAGTTGTATATATCTTTTCTAGTAGGGGTAGATATAGATAAGCGTAGATATAGATAAGAATGGAGAAATCAAAGAAGCTCAAATCCGTGACATGCGCCCATGGCGCACAAAAGGGGCGCACGACAATGAGTGTCGACAGAAAAATGGATGCGCCCATGGCGCACAAAAGGGGTGCACAACAATGAGTGTCGACAGCAAAATGGATGCACCCATGGTGCACAAAAGGGGCGCACGACAATGAGTGTCGACAGCAAAATGGATGCGCCCATGGCGCACAAAAGAGGCGCACGAAATGAGTGTCGACATAAGAAAGAATGCGCCCATGGCGCACAGAAGTGGCGCATGACAATGAGTGTCAACGGGAAAAAGTTGCTCCTTGGCACACGTAAGAAGATGTCGACACACACACGGATGCACCTATGGCGCACCTTCAGGAGGCGCAACATTTTGAGCGCCGAAGAACCACTCGACGCAGATATTCAAATGGCCATAACTTTTGACTGGGAGCTCGGATTCATGCAAGGTTGGACTTTTGGAAATCTTACGAGGTCCTCTATCCAACTACGATTGGATATCTTTAATTGGGTGAGAAAAATTCTTAAAAATGCAAAATACAGTTCGCCACTTTTGGGTTCAGTTGGGGTTCTCACCTACCATCATAATGAGATGAGTTAAGTGCATTCTGGAGGTGGTTGGGGCAGATTTCGAATTCCTCTCTCTTTTCTCTCTCATTCTTCCTATAAATTGTAAGGAGGGGCTTCTTTCTAAAGGTTGGACATTCTTGTTTTGGCCCCTCCCTTCTTCTCTTTGGCAGGTAGAGTTGTGGAGCTCAAACCTCCCATTCGAAACTGTAATGCACCTTTGCCTCTGGGCATTTTGCAGTTTATTGTATCAACCTTTGAAGCAAATAAATGCATGTCTGTGGATGTTTCTCAACCCTCTATGTGTTTCATTTTGCATCCTCCTGATCTTTCACTGTGAATATGTTTATCTATGCATGATTTTGCATTGCATTTCTGTGGTCTGTGTTTAATTGGCAAAACGTATGTTCTTCATTCCTCGGTGCCTTAGCTTAGGTTTGTTTTTATGCATTTCTCTCTCCCTGTCTCCTTGGTAGTTAGATTAGGTTTTAGTAGACTCTCTGCGTTTTATTGGTGCATCTGAACAGAGGAATAGGAGCCGGCCTTCATCCGGAGAGCTTTTCCGATTTCGTAAGGTCCCACACTTGGGAAAAGCTCCATGTTGTGTAATCGCACTGAGATTCTCAACCCATCGAGTCAGCAGAGTCCCATGGGTGCTGTGATTCGACACCAACAGTTTTGGCACACCCGGTGGGACCTTAGAGGTCTTCCACTTCATCTTTTGTAGGTTGGTGTGTTCCTGTGAAGATTTCAGCCTTTGGAGGCACTTGCAAACACATCTGGCGACTCCATCTGATCAACAACCCATTTCTGAAGTTGCAGACCTATTTTTCATCCATTCTCATCCATCCTTCTTTCCATCCCTTTCATTCTTTTCCATTCCATGAAGTTGTGCAATCATGACTTCATTTCCATCATGGAACTCACATTTACAACAACAACAGTATATTCCACCTCCAACCTGTTTTACAAATCCTCCAAATCAACATTTTGAACAAATTCAAGATCAGTATGCATACCCATATGAGCAGCAGTGCCAAAGTCAGTTTGGATATGAAGCACATCAAGAGCAAGGGTATGCTGGTAATGAAGACAATCAGATGCAAGATGCTGGTCTGTTGGAGAAAATCCAAAAGATGGAGGTAAACATGGTGCAATCTAGGGCTCAGGCACAAATGAAAGCATTTGGAATTGGTTGCAGAGCACCTTGTCCATGGGTGGGACCTTTTCCAAGGCATTACAGCCCTCAAGAGAAGTTGGACTTCATGATTGCAACACTGCCAACGCTTACAAGGTGGATTGAAGGAATAGAGGTATATGAGAGGAGTATTGAGCAACCTTGTCAACGGGTAAGCACGCCATCTCATGCTTTTCTTTTCCCTCTTTCCCAATCTGTTTTATCTCAACAAAGTGTCAAGTTTTAAACTCTCCATCTGTTGTCCCAAGTGTTGAATCCATTTTTTCACCTCCCCTACCACCACAAAAAAATTCCAAATCAATTGAGTTACAACCCATCCCTCCTCTTGCATTCCCAATTCCATGTGGGGAAGAAGAAATTGCAAAAATCAGTCATCAAGGACAGCAAGAGGAAGAGCCAAGAAGAAAAGAAATGATAGACAACTTGAAGGTTTGGGCTGCCAAGTTTGGGATGACAAAGATCCCCTTGATGGTTAAACCTACGGAAGAGGTTGAAGTCAGAGAACAAATGGTGGTCAGGACTGATTTTGTTGCAGCAGAAGAAGAAGATCTTGCAGTCCCAACTTGTCCTCTAGAGCAGCAGATTGAAGAGTTTGACTTGACAAACTTCATGCTGGAGGAAGAGTTCAACCAAGAGCAAGGTTGTCTTCAAACATTGGAGAAGGGAGAAGCTGCTCCAGATCCAAAAGAAGAGGAGCACATTCTAGCTGTGGAGGAGAAAAGCACAGATCCAAGGGGTTTGAGCACAAAGCAGGCTATAGGAGAACCTTCAGTTTTTCTCTCTACTTCATCTCTCTCAAGTTCTAGATGAAGAGGAGTTTTATCTCTCAAACTCAATGTTGGAGGGTGAAAGAAACCATGGTGGTCAAGAAGACACCATGGAGGGAGTGGAGCATTTGCAAAGAAGACAACAATGAGGCAGTTTATCTATCAGATTTGGAGGACTGTTTTGATGAAGAAGAACTGGTTGAGTTTCCACCATTCTCTATTTCATCATCCACGTTCCAAACACTTGAGTCTGCTGTCATGAAGGAGAACATTCATTTGCAGTAGCCTGCATCTTATAACAGCTCTTTGGAATCAATATTGGAAGATTTTAACCTTTCATGTCCTTCATTGGAGGAAGAGAAAGGATAGAGGAATTTCAGCATTGCTTCCACATCACCCACCCAAGAAGGTCTACAAGAAGACTCCATTTTTGGAGTTGAAAATCAGAGCTATGGGCATATCAAACGGATCAGACCTTGCCCAATCAGGTATTTGGCTTCTTTGGAGCCAAAGGAGAAGTCACAACTAGTCATGCTTGCTTCTAAGCATGAGGGTGAGCGGCAAAGTACCAAGGATCAGCTGTCATACCTCTTCAATCCAAATACAGAGCAACTAAAAGAGGTATTGGATTTGTTTTTAGTTGACACCTTGATGATTTGGGTGGAAAACCAACTTCTTGTTGATTTCCCACTCATCCTAACAGCCATGATCAGTGCCAAATCAGTTGCATGGTTGCCAATTTTGAAGAAAGGAAGCTATTTTGCACAACCAGTTGCAGGGTTTGTTTAGCTTTCCTTTGCTTCCAAGTTAGAGTAGAGTAGGTAGGTTTGCTTTTAGCAGAAGAAGTGTTTGTGCACACTCTGCATGTTCCATTTGGAGCATGTATGATTTTCAGTTTTGTATATAGTTTTTGGTGTTGCTGGTTTTGCTCTGGCATAGTTTTTCAGTGGCATTTTGGTGAAAGGTCAACTCCAAATTCAATGGGTTTCAAGTGGCTCAGAGGGTTTTTTTCAAAATTCAGATCAGTTTGTAGGCTACAACTCATGACTCCATGCCCAATGGATGCTTCAAAAGGCTACTGGTCATTCACCTAGCAGGCAGGTGATCCCATTGAGTCGCCAAATTGTTGTATATATCTTTTCCCGGGTAGATATAGATAAGCGAGAAGAATGGAGAAATCAAAGAAGCTCAAATCACGACATGCGCCCATGGCGCACAAGGCGCACGACAATGAGTGTCGACAGCAAAATGGATGCGCCCATGGCGCAAAAGGGGCGCACGACAATGAGTGTCGACAGCAAAATGGATGCGCCCATGGCGCACAAAAGGGGCGCACGACAATGAGTGTCGACAGCAAAATGGATGCGCCCATGGCGCACAAAAGAGGCGCACAGAAATGAGTGTCGACATAAGAAAGAATGCGCCCATGGCGCACAGAAGTGGCGCATGACAATGAGTGTCAACGGGCAAAAGTTGCTCCTTGGCGCACGTAAGAAGATGTCGACACACACACGGATGCGCCTATGGCGCACCTTCAGGAGGCGCAACATTTTGAGCGCTGACAGGAAGCAGACCCTGACGCAGATATTCAAATGGCCATAACTTTTGACTGGGAGCTCGGATTCATGCAAGGTTGGACTTTTGGAAAGCTTACGAGGTCCTCTGTCCAACTACGACTGGATATCTTTAATTGGGTGAGAAAAAATTCTTAAAAATGCAAAATACAGTTCGCCACTTTTGGGTTCGTTGGGGTTCTCACCTACCATCATAATGAGATGAGTTAAGTGCATTCTGGAGGTGGTTGGGGCAGATTTCGAATTCCTCTCTCTTTTCTCTCTCATTCTTCCTATAAATTGTAAGGAGGGGCTTCTTTCTAAAGGTTGGACATTCTTGTTTTGGCCCCTCCCTTCTTCTCTTTGGCAGGTAGAGTTGTGGAGCTCAAACCTCCCATCTGAAACTGTAATGCACCTTTGCCTCTGGGCATTTTTTGCAGTGTATTGTATCAACCTTCAGAGAAAATAAATGCATGACTGTGGATGTTTCTCAACCCTCTATGTGTTTCATTTTGCATCCTCCTGATCTTTCACTGTGAATATGTTTATCTGTGCATGATTTTGCATTGCATTTCTGTGGTCTGTGTTTAATTGGCAAAACGTATGTTCTTCATTCCTCGGTGCCTTAGCTTAGGTTTGTTTTTATGCATTTCTCTCTCCCTATCTCCTTGGTAGTTAGATTAGGTTTTAGTAGACTCTCTGCGTTTTATTGGTGCATCTGAACAGAGGAATAGGAGCGGCCTTCATCCGGAGAGCTTTTCCGATTTCGCAAGGTCCCACACTTGGGAAAAGCTCCATGTTGTGTAATCGCACTGAGATTCTCAACCCATCGAGTTGCAGAGTCCCAGGGGTGCTGTGATTCGACACCAACACTTCCTTCTCCCATATCTTTATTCTTCCATTCCTTTTGATTGATAATCTTTTGAGTATGAAAATAGACTAGGCTACCAGAGTCCAAACATTGATCGTTGTAGATTTGTACATTTTTTTCCAACTTTCAATAAGGAACCTCTCCCATAAAAGAGGAGGGACTTATTGTCCCTCGACCGTGGTTTCAACCCATGTTTCATTCTAAAACCCAACATATACCAAACCAGCTTGCCTACTCGACTAAATTTGATAATTTTGTTGAGCTAGTCATTTCAAGAAGCACCCAAATCTTGTACAAAAACTTAACAACAAAAAACCATGCAAATAAATTACACCAAGATGAAACACATCACCTTACCAACACTAAGACACTCACCCGGATCTTCAACCGAAGTACTTTCCTCTTTGATGGAATCTCCATCTTCATTCTGTGTTATTATATTCAACCTCTCTAGTGAAGCCCCTGCATCTAATAGCACCAAGGATGCATAACTGCTGCTCTATCTCATACTCAGATATGCAATCCCAAACCATACATGTGCAACCAAAATATATAAGCACTACAATACCAAGAAAACAAAACCATACCTCTATACTCTAGATCTACAATCTGACCTACATGCATGTGACTTCAAGAACTAAGGACACCTTAGCAAATAAGACACATTCACTGCATCTTCTAAATTTATTCATATATGTGATTTTCTATTTAAATAGGTCACCGACACCGGTTTCTCACTAACTGACCACGGTCACCCTCAAACCAAGCACAGTCACATTTCCACCATCGATTATGGAAGTGTCGACACCAAGATACCATACCGACACAGGTCACTCTCTTTTCCAACAACCTTACATTTCCGTCTCTCACTTGATTTTAAATCTCTACCTGCGATTTAGACATCAGGAAAAACAAAACCTGCTCTCATACACCTATATGTAAACCACTAACAAGACCATGAAACAAACCCTTACTCTGAAAAACTAAAGCCATTGCTATGATACTAGTTGTTGGGAATTTAGGACTGTGGAATAGTATTATGATTCAATAACATACCAAATCATGCACACATGATCTAAAAAATTCCCCAAAATCTACAGCAGTGGAAGTATAAACTAGAATAATCCAAATCAAAACAAAGTACACACACACAACACAACATGTACCGTGGTTCACCCAATTCGGGCTACATCTACCAAATATAGAGATCTCAATATATAATAAAAAGAGTACAAACCAACTCTTCATACAAGAGTATAATGCATCTCTCCAAGAGTATATCCTCCTCCAAATCTCTAAATGGATCTACATGAGTGCACTACAACCGTGCCTCCAAAACACCACTAGAGATATCACATAACTAGGAACTACTGCATCTCCCACTATGCAACCAAACTCTCCTGTGAATCTACAAACAAGACCTCTCACATGGGTCTACTAATGTGCAACCATAACTTTGCACCCAAGAAATAAGTTCCTCCTCCATCTCTGCATTTACCACAGTGCAAACAAGAAGACAACCTCCTCTACAATATCTGGATACTATTTGTACCCACAAGCTCTCTAATGAGCTACAATATTAGATCTCCTATGGACCAAAAATACAACATGATCTCATGGATCTACAATACAAGATCTCACAACAACCTGTGGATATACAAGATGAAAGACTATGTGTTTTTCATACTATGCAAGTCATTACATTGAGACAAGACAATACAAAGGAAATAAAGTACAAGACATAACACTCTTCTCACCATTTAGATGTACCTGTTATTTTCTTTTATCCAGCTTCTCTCCATTGAAGCTTTATCTTCATGCAACCATTTTCTTCTTTTTCTTCTTCTTCACCTTCAACCAAGGAGAATTAACATTCTTCCTCAATCCTTATGTTCTAACTCTAGTTTTCTAGCTTATATAAGCTTATACAAACTTAGGACACCTTTGCTATGCATTTACAACCATCCGATCACTTTTACAATCAACCATCGGATCAAATCCCACATCTAAAATAAAAACATAAACGCACATGTAACCGGTGTTGGTTCCCTATTTCACGGTGCCAGCTCCCTAGCGGTGTTGGTTCCATGCTTTTTGACCACGTTGTCGGTTCCTCGACCGATGTCGGTTCTGTGTAAACTAGTAAACCTCAAATGCATGCCTTTGTGAAACAATTCAGCTCCACAACCTAACAAATGGTACTTATAACATGTTTGTTGTTATGCTACACATATGACCAAAAATCATGGTAATAATTTGGTTCCATTCCCCATATATTTCATCTGGGAGAATTTATAACTAGATAATTTCAAATAAATTAGCCTTAAAATAGATAGTATTTAGGAATTGGATGTGTAATAGTTCTAATTATTTATAATGATACCTTTAGAGTTAAAGTTCAATTTTTTTCTATATGGATATTGACTACACTCTATGTTGGAGGTTTCAGTTTGGGGATGTTACAACCACTCAAGCATCTCAAATAATAAAGCAAAGACATTTGTTTACACACTTAAGTATACATTTTCTTTAAGCAAGTAAATTTTGGTTCCTAGCTTGAAAGGGGAACAAATGTAGACACCTAAACTTGGTAATTTAACACTCGATAATGTCATTATTGAGTTAATTATTCTTTAGTCACGACTTAAGTGCCTATTTTGAGCTTAGGTTTTATATCCTAATCCATCTTCGTTTTATTACTAGGTTTGTTCTCCTCATTACACTACTCAACTACTTTTAAAAAGTCATATAATTAGTCATAAGTACTTCGTTCTTCCTCATTATCGTGTATAGATATCCACAACACCATTTTTAATTGTTGAAATAAACTGTCCAATGACAAAGTCATAGGTTAAAAAACCATTTCCTAGGCCAGCCAACAAGCAATCTTCCAATTTGCATATATTTTATGGCTGGATAGTTCGGACTTAATGCAAATTGTATCCACATAAACCTTATAAACAAGTATAAGGAACTTATTTACTCACTTGACATTCGCATTGCATTCTCAAGTACAAATAACTCAAAAGCTCTTTTATATTTCTACAATTCAAAAGCATACACTAGGGGTAGCTCCTACACATGCCTCTTTAGAATGGTGCCAACATTAGTGGTGTATGGATTATGCTTCTACTGCACCACTAATCTTTTAGTAAGTTTATACCAAAGATTAGGATTTTGGGTCAAAGTGGTTGCTTTAAGAGGGGTTTGAACATTATCGAGACCTAATATTTAATAGCGAGTCATATGCCAATTGTTTGCAAAGGCCTTGGAAGTTACAAAGTCCGATTTGTAACCTATACCAAACTATCCAACAAGACACCCCTATTAATTAGTAAGGTCCTATGCAAAATGGTTCCCTCTCCCGAGTATAGTGTGATTCCAATATCAAAGAGGAAACATATATAGAATATTTCTAGCACATTCATACCCTTTTGACACCCATATTAGTTTCTAAACCAATCAAAAAGCTAAATATACTTTACTTCATCTATCTATATTTAGCTCATGTTCTAATTCCTCTATTTTGTAAGACAACATATGTATGTTTCATATTTGAATGTTAATGATTGATTAATAATTGTAATGTTCATCTCATTTCTGACCCTACCCTGAAGTTAAATAAGGACCCTAAACAACTTACCTAATTATTTTCCGGGTAAATCAAGAGGGAATGGGGGTTGGAATAATTGTAAATGCATCCATGATGTATTGACTTGAGGGTAGCTTAGGAAGGGTTGGAGATGAAAAAGGGTGTGTAGAAGGCAAGAGGCAAGTGAGAGGTGGGGGAGGAATTTGTAGAGGCAACGACGATGGCATGCAAAGTGTAACAATGATGAGCTTGTAGGAGGAAGTAGGGGTACTGTACACAAGTAGGAAGTAGGGGTAACAATGAGTGGAACTTGTGTAATTTCATATTTTTACTGTACACAAGTAGATGTTAATAGATTTAGGAAGAGGGGTGGAAAGCTAGTCGAGGCATCAAAAGAAATTGCAAGTAATAGGTTTGTAGGTTTTAGGGTTTGAGGTGGTGGGCAGGCATGAAAGCCACAAGGTGCACAAGGGAAAACATAGAGCTAGCAAAGCGCTTACAATTACTATGAAGTAGCATGAAGATTGCAACAACATGTGAGTGGTGGTTGAATGGTTTTGAGGGGTAAGAGAAACATGTAAAATGGGTAGATGTGGATGAGTGGTCCAGGCCTTTTGTTTAAAAAAATAGATTTTTTTATTCTTTTAAAAGGAAAATCACCCCACAAATTGAAATTGAGACCCGGAAATTACATTACTATACTGCTGTATAATTAAAGATTCTTTTTAAAGGGGATAATATTAACTAAATTTGTAGAATCCTTAGTAAAAATGTGCGCACAAATAGTCTTCAGTACAGCTGTGTGGATAGGTTAGCTTATGAATCCTGAGTAGTAGCATATAGAAATGGATGAAAAAATCGATAGCATATGCATGATTGAAAGTGAAGCAAGCATATATACCTTTCCCATGAAAGAGGGCATATTTGGTTTTATTTACTTTGTTCCCAGGCCAACATATGAATGTTCTATTTGCACTCCGACCTTTTTCAGCTAAGACCAGAAACATTACAATATTTATTTGAGTTCATTTCTATAATTTCTTAAAGCTCAAGCTTTTCTTCAATGGGATGTTTAGAATCTGTCCTGACACTAGTGACCCTGTAAAACTAGCTTCAAATTGTGGCACTCGTTTGTTTCTTTTCTTTTCCAGCTCTCTCTTCTTTTTTAAATTCCTTCTTCTTTAAAGAACAATCAGATGTGATATGTCTTATGATTTTTTTTGTCTTTGTGAGATTCCAACTTTTGTAATGAGAAGAATGGAAGTTCCCTTGGCAGCAAAAGCAATAGATGAGCTCTTTTTCTAGGTACAATGGATGCCTATATAGTCTTGAGCTCCTCCTGGTTCACATTATCAAACAACTTTTGAGAACAGATGCGTGTAACAATGGACAGGAAACTCTGTTTAGTTCTTCTCTACATCTCTTCTGCAGCCATTCTTCTCTCCACCACTGGTAATTATACGTCTTTGCGCCTTTTCAATGAAATTTAAAACATATGAGGTTTTTGATACAATCTTTTCATGGAAACAGCGTTTACAATGTTTTTCTTATGTGTTCTTTTACTGTTTGATATATAATGAGCCTCGTACGCAGAGGGTGGCAGGGGAAGGACGTCCAGGCGAGCTATCACCCACAATCACAATCAGCAGGGAGAAGACAAGTTTGTAGCTACTCCCAAACCTGCTAAGCTCAAAGTAAACAGAGTGAAGATAGTGGAATCTGCCAAATGGTATAATGAACCCACTTCACCTTCTTATCCCGATGCCTCGCCTCCATACTCCTCTGCAATACCTATAACCGCACCCCCTCCTCCCCAATCTATCCCTCCTCTATATGTTGCGCCTCCGCCTCCTCCTATGCCCACTTTTGGTCCTCCCATAAGAGCTGAGCCTCCATGCCATGACATGTCCCCTCCTGTACAAAACAATCCTCCACCAAGCACACCAATCATACCATCACCCATCCTTCCTTCTCCATATCCGATCATACCATCCCCTCCTTATATTCCCTACACTCCTAACACCCCACTTCTCCCGTCACCTTTGATCACATACCCACCACCCATTATACAATACCCCCACCAATTGCCTATACTTCTCCTCCCACCCCTATCATGCCATCCCCTCCTTATCTACAATACCCACCTCCTCCTAGATCTTCTCCAATAATACCCACATATCCTCCTCCCTATACTACAATTTCACCAGCATATCCCCCTCCACCCACCATTACTTATTCTCCTCCTCCTCCTTATACACCCTCTACACCACCAGGGCAAGGCCTATGGTGTGTGGCCAAGCCCACAATTGCAGCCTCTGTAATTGAGCAGGCCATGAACTATGCGTGTGGAGCAGGTGCTGACTGCCAGGCCATTCAGCCCAATGGAGCCTGTTACCTCCCAGACACAGTCATTGCTCATGCTTCCTACTCTTTTAATAGCTATTTTCAGGCAACCAAAGGCTCTGGTGGTTCTTGTGACTTTGGAGGTACAGCAATGATAGTGACTGTGGACCCAAGTAAGAATATTATTACTAACCCAACTCATTCAAATTACTTGGGAATTTTATGTTTTCCTTTTATTGGTTTAGTAACGTGCATGGAATCATATTAGGTACACTTCTGCTTTGAAGCCAATTCTGTCCCTTGTTAGATTGAAGGATAAACATTCATATCTTATTTGTCTCTATGTGCCTATTCAAATCTTACAAAATAAAAAAATAAGGGCATTTAATACATTATTTAACACATGGTTTGTTCCTCAAATTGCAGGTTATGACGACTGCCATTTTATGTACAATTTTGATTAGCAGGAGTTCCAATCCTGCAAGTTGCACCACTATTTTCCAAATGATTGAATATTTATTACCTTAGTGTGGATTGTTGAAGATTATGAATAAGAATTTATTTTCAAGATGGATTAGACATCTTTTCGGTGGTATGCACGTTGAAAAAGTATTTTGTATTTAATTAGCACAACAGGGCCAAATATAATATTTGGAGCCACCATCAGATTTGGCTTTCATTACTCCTGGGCACGGTACAGCTGTCATGTTGCCATACTTTAGTTAGAAAGAATCAAAATTGTTTTTGAGAAATAAACAAGCGCTGCGCCTGCATGTCTTTATTTTTGGTTACCACTGGACGTCCAATTACACATACGAATGGTTGACGAAATCAAAAGAGAAGAGAACGAAACGTAGCAGCCGTTTACAATCTTCCATATTTGAAGTCCAAGTATTGAACAAGTGTTATATTTGAAGTCGAACTAACAAACTAGGTAAGGAAAGCTTTGATATTCTTAATTCATGGCTAATTTTTTAACAAAGTATGCAAGGAGCTTATAAGAACAAGTGTTACAAAGTGGTCTATGTAGCTGAAAATTGAGTGGATGTTTATATATATTGATTGTAAGTATATTTATAACAGAAATGCGAGTAAATATTCTGATGTATGTATATATGTTTGTATGTAGAAAAACCACTTTTATTAATAAAAAAGTATATAAAACACTTTTAATCATATGAAAAATGAGTGGAAAAAGTCACATCCCAAAATGCAAGTCACTTTGAAGGGAAGAGGCAGGGGATGATAACAACAGACTCAAAATGCGTTCAGCAACAATAAAAATGATAAAATAAATGCACAACAATGGAGGACACAACACACAAAATGCACAACAAAAATCATAAATAAAAATCAGCTGCATATATATTAGATTTCTGGAAAATATTCAATAGAGCTTCACTGCTCTATTTTTCTTCTTCTTCCCTTACATACTATTTTCTCTCTTCACTCCTCCATACAAAAATGCAACACACACACACACACACACAAAATAATACATTCAATTCAAAAATTAATTCCCTACAGCTCATACAGCGTAGTCATTCCTCAGGAAAACATTAATCAATTTTCTAGAATGAGAGAGAATGTCAGAGATCAAATCTGATCATTCCATTTAATGAAAATCTTTTCCCTTTTGCCAAAATCTGCAAATAGTCGAAGCTTCCAACTGTTAAATGTCGAGTTAAATGTGGGGGTTGAGATTATATCTCCAACACTCACCCTTAATCTCAACTCGTTGTCATCCTTCTCAGAACTATTTGTACCATCTCCATAGCTACTGCTACCTTTTCCATATCTTCCATTCTTCACTTCATCTTTAGCATAGACACCCAAAAAAACTTCTTAGATATTCAAATGCATCTTTTCCCAATGGCTTAGTAAAAATATCAGCGAATTGATCTTGTGATCTACAAAATTCTAGACATATTTCCTTGTTATTGACTAGGTCTCTTATAAAATGATATCTAGTGTCTATGTGCTTGCTCCTTTTATGAAAAACATAATTTTTAGACAATGCAATGGTTGAGTTATTATCACAATAAATCTTTGTTGCTTCTTCTTGTTTGTGCATCAACTCAGCTAGCATTCTCCTCATCCATACGACTTGACATGCCGCACCCATCGCTTCCACATACTCGCCTCGCTGAAGAAAGAGTTACAATGGGTTGTTTCTTTGAAGCCCATGATACTACCCCTATTCCAAAATGAAAATCATAACCAGAGGTACTTTTCCTATCATCAACATTACCAACACAATCGTTGTCCGTGTATCCAATGAGCTTAAACTCATCCACAATGAATACAAAATTTCATAGTTTTTTGTTCCACAAACATACCTTAGTATTATTTTTCCATCTTTCCAATGAGAGTCTTTTGGAGACTCCATGAACCTTGAAATAAGGCTCACACCATACATAATATCAGGCCTTGTGGTCATCAAGTACATGAGACTACCAACTAGTCTTTTAAACAATCTAGGATCAACAATTGAACCACTATCTTCCTTTCTTAACTTCAGCCTTGTAACAACTGGTGTAAGCATTGGCTTACAACTCAACATATTAAATCTTTTCAATACATCACTTGCATACTTTGATTGAGAAATAAAAATACCTTCAACTGATTTTTTAACTTCTATTCCCAAGAAGTATTTCATGAGACCAAGGTCAATCATTTCAAACTCTTTCATCATGGCATGCCTTAAAATAATTTATGGAAAAGGTCTCTGTGAAAATTAAATCGTCTACGTAAAGACACACAATCAAAATTTTACCTTTCTCATCCATTTTGATGTACAAAGTAGTATCGTTGCTACATGTACTAATGTAGACACAAAATCATGCACTTTAGGTATTATTTAGCCCAGTCTTATACTACTATTTAGAGGGTTCTCAAGTGAATAAAGTACTAATTAATCCCACCTTTTGGCCACCTTTATTTTATATTTTATTTTGTCATTCCCTGCATATTTCCTCATACATATCCACCTATTTCGCAATTGTCCCAACATTTTAGCCTAAACCCGGATGCTGGATTTTACCGGGGTGCCCCAGGGTGGCCTAGTCCCACATGGAGCACCTCAATCCATGTTCCACTTTCCCGCTTCTTTTTGGGGTCCTTCTATTCATTTTTCATCTTTATATTTTTCCTAGTCGGCCATATCGGGGTTAATTACGAAATTAGAGCAAGAGAACCCTATAAATATAAATTTATAAGACCATAATAAGGGTCCTAACATCACATACTACTATCACTCCATCTAGAGTTGCATCCATTGCATAACTTGCATCCACATAGTGTCATGCATCAAGGCAAGGAGTTCTGCATCAACACACACAACATAGGGGAGGGGTGCTATTCTATTCCATGCACACATGTTATTATATTTTATATAGTTATTATTTCATGTTATTTCACAAAGTGCGAATAGCACAAGAACACCAATGAGCATGACACGCGCACACACACACACACACACACACACACACTACATTTGAGTCCGAAATGTAGTGTAGCGCTTAGTTATAAGACCACTAGTTTGACGACAGAGGTCAATCTGACCCATTCATTCTGAATATTTTATTTTTCTTAGGGTTTGATACTTCCTTCTTTTCTTGCAGGTTTTCATTTCATTACTTAGCACATTCGGCACAACTCAATGAATCCAATGCAAAAAGAAGGCAATATTTTAGATCATCTTGCGACCATACAAAATTCAAATTCCGAGCATTTACAAATACCGGAGCAGCTAATCTTCGAGACCACGGTGCCACAGAGCACCCCAATACCTTCCCGAGCACCTCGATTCTACTCTAGATTCTCCATATCTAGCCATTTTGGGACTTTTGGGTATTCGTTCCTACTTCCAAATTTTATTATCTAACTCTGCGACAACTAGCGGCATCCTTCAATAATCAACTAATTCATTTCTCCTTCTTTACTTACATACTTAGGGTTTTATTTCACTTAGTATAATTATTTACAATTATTCCATACCATTGTTAGTTCATATATTACAACGCTTTAGTTCTCCTATTTAGATTAACTAGTGGCTCTACTTCTCATAATATTAAATTTCCATTTTTACTTAATCATTTTGGTGAACCCAACATCCCTTCCCCTTTTTTATGCCCGTTACTCATAGTGGTCACTTTGGACCCCTCCATTATTGTGAACTTCCTTCTTCCCTTAAATCGTACCTCTAGAGCCATGACTAACATACCTACCTCTATGGCCAAAAACTCCTTAAGTAGTTCTACCCAAGTTCTCATTCATGAAATCAAGACCGTGGATAGTGAGAATTAATATGATAAGGACACTAATGTTGACTAGGAACAACTCGATGCTATTACTCGACTTTCGTCAAGCTTTACATGAGAATCCCACTCATCTCCCTCATGTCTTGCACACTTTACTCCTTTGCTTAAGCGAGCTTGGGAGGCTTATCTTCTGTTTCTTCCACCCCTATGGTCTCTACACCACCCATTTGTGTTTCCACTCCTATTACAACTACTGTCCCTCTAGCCCACCATGGTACTTCTAATATACCACTTGGTTCCTCCTCTAATACTCCTGATTTAGCATCATTATACTAGGACCTCCAAAATCAAATCCACTAGATTGTAAGTCACTACCTCTCAAGGACCTCTATCGCTTGACTCCACATCCTTGTTGCATTCCCCCTTTGCACCAGCCATCTCTGCTTACCCATTCCCACCTAAATTCATCTCTCCCAAATTGCCCATTTTTAAAGGCCATGATGACCCACAGGAACATCTTCGTGCTTTTCATGTCACATGTCTCGACTACGTTGATGATCATACTATCCTCGCCAAGTTATTTCCACGTAGCCTGCAAGACTATGCGATGTGTTGGTTCTATGACTTACCCGTCCATTTGGTGGTTTCTTTTATGCATCTAGCTGACGCTTTTCTCACACATTTTTCTATCAATATCGGTTCCACACTTTCTTATGCCCAACTAGCCCAGCTTAAACAAGGCTCCAATGAACACTTCCCTATTATGTCTTACGGTATAAGAATAATGTAGCCAAGATGACCAATGTCCTTTCGAATCTAAACTTCAGGATTTATTTGTTCATAGTCTTTTTCCACCTCTACAAGATAGTGTACTCTTTGAGACTTTCTCATCATTTGATCAACTTTTTCACACTCTCAAGCTTTGTGAGACTAAACTTGTCTCTGTAGGCAAGCTCAAGTACTAGGATTCACCTTCATCCTCTACCCACATTCCAAGTAAGACATTGTTCAAGGCACATGTGCATAAATCTAGCGATCAACAAACCGTTGTTAATACGGTCTCCACTACTAAAGAATTATGACCTCAGCCATATAGGCGTCCTCTTGCTAAACTTAGTACACCGCCAAGCATCTTATTTCCATAACTCATTGATAGTAATCTCATAACCTTTCCATCACCTTTACAGCTCGACCCATCTCGACCTAAAGGGCGTAACTTTGACTATTCTTATTGTGATTATCACCAATGTGTCGGGCATTCCATTGATCATTGTTTCAAGCTCCGACATCTCATTCAAGATCTACTCGACAATGGTCACATTGAGCTTCCGAATCTCCCACGTCTATCCCTACCAATGATAACCATAAACTCCAAATTTTTAACAACCCGCTACCCAAACATGATACCAAAAAATCGATTCATCTTCTAACCATGTCTATCATACAATGTCTTCTCCCCAAGACCTCTTGACTTTCTCATTGCTCACACTGCTACTTTGACACCAATTATCTCCTTCTCCAACACTAATTACCATGCTACATTCACATCCAATCATTTATATATTTCAACATTTATTGGATTGAATTCCATCAACACTACTAAGGTTGATCCATATTCCCCTATTAGTGAATGTTCCTTGTCCTTCTTACGATCTATCAGTTACCCTCCATCACAAATCGACTTTCCATTCAAAAGACCCTATGGTATTGTCAAGTTACATGTCATAGTTGGCCCTCTCACTCTCCTTTTACCTTTCTGTGTTAGCCAAGTACTCAAGGGATGTGATTTGCTTCTTGGTCTTAATTGGATTCGTTAATCCCAATCTATTTTTTCTATGAACCACTTACGCTTTAATTTTTTTACAACAATCAATTTATTTCCATTAACGGCATCCCTCCATCATTAACGCCTTCTAGTCCCACTTCTCGTCTATCCTCTCCTCTTTCTTACATGTCTCCTATGATGTTTCCCACAATGCATTTTACTTCTACTTCCCCTCCTCGATTAGCCTCTACGTGTTGCTCCGCTCCATTAGTGCTACACATTGGCATATGCCTATTCCTAGGACCATTACTACATCTTCTTTGAGGATCGCCGCCTCACTTTATTCCATGCGGATTATTCTCCCCTTCACACACGCCATTTCCTTGTTCTCAATCACCTACACACTTTACTATGCCATGATATTCGTCTTATATCCATCCATCACACACATATCGGCTTCATTCCCCCATGCAATATTTGTATACCATACCACCATTACTCGAGCATGGTCCTACACTTTCATCATCACCGACATCGATTGAGGGACCTATGACATTCATCCTCATTGGTTTAATTTTTCTTCATGCACACTTGGGAGGCATAATCCTTACATAGCCCCCTCTTTTCTCTAGCATAGTTACATAGTCTTACATCGTACACCTTGTATCTATCGATTATTGTCACTCCTTATAGTTATAAGCATATCATGCATCCTCCCACCATCATTACCTGATGGCACACTCTTGTGCTTCGGTTCACACTTGATTGTTGAGGGATTACCATTACACTAAACCCCACACACTACACCATAGGCACTACATATTCCATTTTCATCCTACATTGTGCATTATACACCATTCATCCTACACTTATTTCTACATTATACTAATCCTCATCTACACCTTATATTCATCTACACATTTAGTCACATTATACACACCACATTTTTCATATCATACATTTTCCATATACTACACTAGTTTTCATTACATATGAGTCTAGTTTTACATTTCATCCATGCATTCTACATTTACGCTAGGTTACATCATATATATGGGTCTAGCTTTACATTTTATCACTACACATTCTATTTCCTATTTACACTTATCACCACATCTTACATATTGCCTATTCTACACACCCTACACATACTACATTGCATTATTCACATGGTGCATTTATACATCATATACATTCTACATACTACACTAGATTCCATTACATATGGGTCTAGTTTTACCTATCATAATTTACATATTCCATTTCTACATACACTTATTATTGCACTTCACACATTGCATATCCTATATACATTACACATCCTACATTGCATTGCCCACACCACATATTTACATACCATATTCATCACTTGGTCATTTATACTATGTTGTCTTCTACATGATGCACTCACCACCCTATGATACACTTTAGTTCCTCGGTCCATACTTGACTGCCGAGGGTTTACTAATCAAATGGACCTTACACTCACCATGCGACACTCCTTAGGTGATATTTCCAATGTTAGTGACATACACCTTAGGTTAAATTGTCACCTATACTGTCATCTTACAGTGGTATACACCTTAGGCTAAATCATCACCCCGTTATCATCTTGTAGTGGTATATACCTTAGGTTACATAACTACTCCTTTCATTCATTCTATAGTGATATATGCTTAAGGATAAATCATCACTCATCCTTTCAGCTCATAGTGATATACGCTTAGTACTAAATCATCACTCATCCTTTCATCTCATAGTGATATACACTTAGTGCTAAATCATCACCCATTCTTCCATCTTATAGTGATATATGCTTAGGGATAAATCATCACTCCTCTATTCAATAAGTCATGATATACACTTTGGCTATAGAGTTCACACATATCTCTCCATATGTCACATTTAATCACCATTATATATACACACTCATCACAATGTGCTAGACACAACCAACACTACTCAACCATTTCCTGATGACGCACTCCTCATTTATTGTTCATTCTTGATTGTTGAGGGAGTAAAAGAAATGAACCTCACTGCATACACTTCCATCCACTGGGGGAACATTGTTCCTATCATTCAATATTTCATTCCATTTCATCCATCCACAACATACTTGAATTGACTTGGGGAATTAACTCTTGTTTACTAGTGTTTTTCATGATCACTTTACTACACATGTTAAATTTCTTCCTTATATGTCATTATCATACACACATGCACATTCATGCCTTTTTTAGTGTGATAAAAATATAGGACTCTACATGTGGCATGGATGCTCTCCTTCTACCCTTCTTATACCGGTCATTGGGGCATCCACATTCATCTTATCTAGGTGCTATTATTTCATTTCGTACTTAGCATCTTATCTTACTTTCTTATACATGATTTGACATATTTGTTATCTCTCTAACATGTTAATGGGTGTTCCATGTGCAGCACTTGTTTTATAGGATTACATGTTTCCATGACTACTTGTTTGTTTCTACTTGTCTTCTTTTTTCCATTATATATGGGATTTGCCCTTTTCTTGTGTGCACACTTGTCTATTGTTTGTGTCCATGATGGCCTTGCGTGTCTTGCAACATCATGAGTGATGTCCCATTTTTGTAACCCTCTTTGTGCGGTCTACTTGTTTTCTTGCATGTTTACACTACTTTGTTTGGTAGTTACTATATTGTCTGCATATTTTACACTTGTCTTATTGCATGCATGAATTTTCCAACTAACACTTGTTTTGGCTTTCCATCCCATTTTTGTGTGCCTTGGTATATACCAAGTGATTTCCTATTCCCCCTGCAGGGAAGAGTTCTACAGGCCAAAGTGTGGTTGGTCCTCTTTTGGGGCCGCATTCTCCTTTCAGTGACATCGCATGTGCCCCCAAAGAGGGGGTATCATTGAGGGTTTCTACTAACACAACATATTTACACCTATTATGTACAATGAACTTTGCTCCCTTGGCATTTTGGGTTTACATATAGTGAGTGAGTTCAGACCAATCTACGAAATCCATACACAATGGCCTCTATAGGACATGGTGTCCTTTAACAATTTCAGAGAGAGCGATTCATGAGGCTTGGAGGTTACATTGGGTGTGCCTCTCTACACTACTTCATCTAGTGGTGTCAGATCACCAAAAAACTAGGATAGTACATAGATCTCTTCACACATTTCAGCAGAAGCGGTTAAAGGTTGGAGGACACAGAGCATTTCCTCCTTATACTTCTTCAGCTAGGATGGCGTGAGATCACCAAAAAAACTTGCGATAGTACAAGATATCCTTCTACACCCTTTTTCTTGACATGAATTAGGTGCACATGTTCCATTTACACTTTCCTTTTTGTGTATTTTACATTTGCATACTTTATACATTTCTATATACATGCATATTTTACATAACATTTTTACATACATACATATTTGAATACTTGATCATTTTCTCCTTACAAGTCTAGCCATATGAGAAACAAGAAGTCAAATTGGGACAAAGCAACAACAACTATAAAAAATGACAACGATAATGAGAACTCACCGAGACAAGCACTTTCCTTTACTAACCATGTAGGTACACTACCCATAGCAGCAAAGAAGCACACACGTGTTCCACCCTAGATTCACTCTCATCACTTTTTATGCACATTTTTCATCTTTAGAATCCACGTTCCTCCACATTTTTGTTTTTTTCATTCCTCGCTTGAGTCTAGTTCTTCAACACGTCTTCTACTACACTCTACATGGACATTAGGTACGCATCTCTATCTACATTATGTTCGAGTGTTCCAATCACCAACATAAAGTGGGGAAAAATTTAGACACAAAATTATGCACTTTAGGCATTATTTATCCCGGTCTTATACTACTATTTAGAGGGTTCTCAAGTGAATAAAGTACTAGTTATTGCCACCTTTTAGCCACCTTTATTTTAGATTTTATTTCATCATTCACACATATTTCCTTATACATATGCACCTATTTCACAATCTGTCCTGGTCATTTTAGCCTAAAACCGGGCACCTGGACTGTATTGGGGTGCCTGGGTGCCCTAGTCCCACCTGGGGTGCCCCAATCTATGTTCCACTTTACCTCTTCTTTTTGGGGTCATTTTAGCCATTTTTCCTCCTTATCTTTTTCGTAGTCAACCATGTGGGGGTTAATTACAAAATTAGAGCAAGAGGCGTACGTCGGAAAGGCGATAGGCGGCGTGAGAATCAACAAGTGACTCTTCCGCGTATCCGACCTCCCGAGGTCGTGCCGAGACAACCGGTGGGGGTAGAATATGCAGACAAACTAGTTAGGCAATCTAATGTCTTCGACACGCACTAGTGGAATTTACGAATCTAAGGCTAAGAAGGCCCTTCTAACTTGGACTGGTGTGATAGATCGATCAAGGAGGATGATTGCTCGAAGGCTCCAATCAATATCGAGCTCTGGCGTGATTCGATCTATGGGTTGCGGAATACGTGGAAAATGACCTGGGATTGTTTCGTGTATATCTCCTGATAAGGTCATATGGCGGATATAGTTGATTCTATGGACGATTTTCTGGCCTAGTCCAGAATTCCCTAGCTTCGTTAGCCGCTATATCTAGTAAGGACAGTTGTTCGACGATGATAGGTGGAAGTGGAGTGGACTGAAATACTAGTGTGCGTAGGCCAGTGTCTATATCTAACTGACTTGTGGATTCGTTGGGCTGTGGGACCTGTGGATCACAACCATAGACTCTTGGTTGTTGCGGTCCTGTGATTGTCATACAAAACAAAATGTAATCTAACTGTAATGAAATAAATTCTAACTATGTGAAATAAATCTAACATATATAACCTTTATCTTTATAAGAAATATTCTAACAATTCTAAGGAAAACAAACTATTTTAAGCGTATCTAGAAATAATAACTAAACAATAATTTAAAACAGACAAGATAACCGAGTGTGGTTATTTGCCTGTGTAATTTGTAGAATTATTCTAAATAAATATGATAGCCTGTCTAATCTACCTACAAGATTCTCGATCCTACCTCAGAAGTGAGGAGTGAATCATAGTTTCTCAGAAACTATCAATCCCCACAGCTTCCCTGGCAATATCGAGAATAGAATGAAATGAAATAAAGCGATTAACTACTCTATTTGATATAAATCTGACTAGAACTTTGAAATTTAAAACCTGGACTTCGCAGAACAGTGGTGAATCCGATGGTGTATGTGATCTCGTCCCCTCAGTATGATCTTCTCGTTCTTTCGTGTTCACTTGGATCCAGAAAAGCGTGTAATGCTAGCACCGATAGGAGTAGATTTTGGGACAAGGACAACTCAGAATGCAGACCGAGAATGCGAGTAGGAGAGGGATAGCGCAAGAGTACAGAGCTTGGCTTATGTGATTCCTAGCGGGATTTTACTGCGAGTCATGCAACGTGAAGCGACCAGAACTTTTGACTATCCTATACGAAGAGCAAAACCTACAACTTTAATGGCTTCCTAAGCTATTTCATTCCAAAATAAAGACACTGCTTGCACAAGTTGGATATGTGGCTTACCAACAGCTGAATAAAGCTAACCAGGTATACAATGATTTGAACTAAGAACTCTAAGTCACAGTAAAACAAATTTACAGCAAAAGGAATTCAGAGGCAAGCTTCTAACCGGATTGGATGGAGCAACAACACTGCCTGCACAAGATGGGTCTGTGGCTTACCAACAGCTGAGCAATGCTAAACCAAGTATGAAGTAAACTATGCTATCAATCCTAAGCAAGCTAACCAAAATACTAAAAACCAGAAGACTCTAACAAGGAAAAATGGTGATCAAAACTCCAGCTCAAATTCTTCACACAAACTCAGCCAAAATTCAGACCAAAATCAGACCATTTGCATGTACACAAACCATGCATTTATAGGAATTCAAACACCCAAGAATCAAAACCAAATTGAACTCCTAAACAATAAACAAAGGAAAAACACTGTTCCAGGGGACCAAAAACATTAATGCATGCTCAAGTCGGCAAGGAAAGCTGGTGAAACGTGATATTTCATGCGGGTCACGTCAAAAGGGCGTTCTGGAAAACGCGCCCAGGACCGCCTGCCTGCCGGGCGGCGATTCTGCGGACATAGGACCGCTGCCCTGGGGCGGCGGTTTCGTCACTGAAGATCAAAAGGGGCAAGAAAAGAGGGAAAAAGGGGAAAACAAAGGACACGGGGGCTAAGTGGGGTATGCGGGATGTTAACGCATATCCGAAGAGCTCTTTCTGGATCCCGAACACCTTGCGAGGAGACCTGTATCATCATTGGGGCATTTATTACACATTGTTCGCAGTACAGTACCTTACAATTTTGGGTACGTACATATTGCCCCCTCGGAGAAGCATTTTAGCCATGAAAGGGCATAAAACGGTGGGTCCGAGTATGGCAGTCCCGAAATGGGGGGTTTAGAACTTATACCTTACACGTCAGGTGTGTCGAAATGGCACCATTCGAAATTCCCGCTACCTGCAAAATGAAAAGAGAACTCAAGTGTAGATAGATACAATAATTTGAAAAATAAATGCTAAAATAACAGGGAAAGAGGACGTACCATTTGTGCGGGGATAGGAACTTACCTCCGTCAGCGCTCCGAACCTACGAAAAATTCATTTTAAGACGAAATAGAACAATATATATATGAAGGTGGGCCCATTTTCCTATTCATTTGCGCGAGTTGATTTGATCGATTTTGAGCTCTGGGACCCACGGTGACGGTTTCTCGCGTGAGTATAGTCGAAACGTCCGCAGTGAGATCGTGATCATGCCTCCACGTGCGGAACGCCACCCCACGAGATCACAGGTTGGTTTTCTTCAATTTTGCATTTTTCCCCCTTCAAATTTGAAATGGCAAATTATTTGTAATGGGGGGGTTATTTTTGAAAATGTTTGGTTCAAAAGGTCCATCTAGGGGGGGCGCCTACTGGGTAGGCTCTTTTTTTAGCTAAAATGGTCTATTTTTGCGTTTTTTTTGGATTTTTAGGGTTAAAAACCCGCGCGGGTTTTCGGACCGCGACCGCCGCCCTGGCCAGGGCGGCGGTTACACGACCGCCGCCCTGATCAGGGCGGTGGTTACGAGACCGCCACCTTTAAGGCGGCGGTTACAAAACCGCCTCCCTGCTCAGGGCGGCGGTTTTGCACAGAATGCAAAAGAGCTTGTTTTGGAGACTTATACTTATATTTTCTTGCATTTCTGTACGTTTTTATGACTCTCCCTGCATTGATTAGATACTAACTTGCTCTGTTTTGTGTGTTTTTGGGTGTATGCAGGCGAGGGAGGAGTACATTAGATGGAGCCGGGAGAGAGAGTGTGATTGGTTGCCGGGGTATTGGATGCCCTTTCGCCAGATGAGGAGGACACGTTGCAGAGGGCCGGCATATTGCGTATATCACATGTGCCCCATGTTACGCCATCGAGTCACATCCTTTGTGACTTATTTTCTTATTGGGATGCAGATCGGAACACTTTCCGACTGCCAGGGGTCCGCGGTGAGTGGACCATCACTTTGGAGGATGTTTACCGTATCCTGGGGGTCCCGATCATCGGGAGGAGGCTCACTTGGAGGCAGTGGGTCAGAGCACAGTTGCACGCACAGTGGGCAGGTTATATGGGGGACGGCTATTTCCACGGGGCCGAAGAAGGGAGTGAGAGTTAGATCCATTCCTTCTTTGCCCATCCCCGTATTTCGACAGGCCATCATGGGGATCCTTGCCTCGAGACTGATCGGGGACAAGGGAGGGGATACATTGTTATACTGCTGGGCCCCCATCATTGCACAGATAGAGGGGCATGGTCGGATATATGCCTGGGGCGCAGATGTTTTGGGGACCACTTATCATGACTTATACAGGGTGGTCCGTTTACAGGGACAGTCTTTGAGCCACCCTACTCTAGTTATGAGTTGGGTGTATGAGCACTTCATTCCCTATGGCAGAGGCGTGGAGGTGGTAGATCCCGGGGCTGTGAGGGCAGCCAGATGGTCAGACATGTCGGTGCTTAGAGCACCTCACCAGCCAGTAGCTTCCCTCACCATAGCAGATATGGAGGCCACACTGTACCCGGCTCATGGCGGCATTTGGGGAGAGGAGGCTCTCACATTGATCTCTTGCTCCACCACAGGGCAGCTTATTGACCGTGTGGGACGGGTGGAGGTACATCCTTTCGGCAGGGTCCCTCAGCAGTTCGGCCTCCCATATGTGGGCATGCTTCCTCCAGTGGCACCAGTCTATAGATCAGTCCGGGAGGCTAGAGGGGGGCCTAGAGGCCGTGGTTGGACAGTGGTCACTCCTGGTATTCCTATTGCAGCCAGGGGGATTGTTCGGGCCAGAGGGAGAGCGGGTGTGCCTCGGGCACCTTTACTTCGGATTACTGCGGGTCCTGCTCATAGCAGCGATGACCCTATAGATATTGACTCTGATTACGAGGAGTCCACGAGAGGAGGGTCGAGAGGAGGAGCGGAGACGGATACAAGCGATCCTGAGTGGCATGACACTCAGGATATTATGCAGGCAGAGAGGGAGGAGCAGAGTGCAGAGAGAGAGACTCTAGTTTCAGAGGAGCCACTCTCTCAGGGCCGTGGTGGAGAGGATGAGTCTGTTGTGGGGCGACATGTTGCCCCTGCCACAGGAGCAGCTCCACAGTCGGCAGCGGCATCTGCAGCGGGCGCTGGCCCTAGTGACCCATCTTGGAGGCCCGGTGACCCGAGTAAGTCATCCTCTCTCCCTTTCAGTGTTAGTTTGATTTAGGACTTGTTTCAACTGCTATCTCTCCTTATATTTGTATCTTGTATATTTTAGCCTCTTGCCTAGTTTCTAATTCGTCTTTCTTCTTTGTTTTGCAGAGACCGTCGACGAGTGGCGGGATCTAATCCGTAGGGTATGCACTGATTCTCTGATGATCCCTATGGATAAGACCCGTGCGGAGCTAGCTGTAATCTTGGGAGAGCCTTCGGCGGCGGCGGTAGAGCATGCGGCGTCTTCGCTCCCGTTTGGCACGTGGCTAGGATGGTGTCGACTCTCCGTACAGAGTTGGCGGGCTATAGGACAGCCGAGCATCTTATGAGGAGCCATTCTCATGGCGAGACCATGGCTACTCCTCGGGACCCTGAGCCCTCCGTCCATTCAGAGCGCCGGCGTAGCCGGAGTCCTAGGCGAGGGCGCGCACCTTCAGCAGGATCGCGTAGGGGTTGAGAGGCCACTTGGCTCCTATGTACTTTTTGTATTATAGATTCTTTTGTGTATTACGGGCTCTTTGAGCGTTTTGACCATGCCTAGTGCATGATGGCATTGTATACAAACATTGATTATTTATATATATGCGTCGATTTTTGGATCAAAAGCTTCTCACTCATGTGTGTCCTTTCTATTTCCAACTGCTTTGTGTATACTACGATGTATGTTTTATATGCTTTCTAGAATGTATGCAATGGAAAACAGATGATGCAAATGTTTGCTTTCTTTTTGTGTTTCATGATGCTGATACATGATATTGTAGATATACTGTGATCTTGAATCTTAACTTTTGTTAGCAATTTGGATAACTCATGCTTGTTTTGGCAAAGTGATGAAAATAACCAGTATGATGAACAGATTAACTTGCCCCACTCCTAACTCCACGCAACTAGTAAGATGCGAGGGCTCATCACCAAGAGCCAAGAAGGGCGCAAGTTTATGAGAAATGGGGAAATGATAGTGATGAAAGACAGACGAAGCTTTGGTGGAACCAAATTGGAAGCTACAAGCTTACTCTACCTGAATGACTTCATAGTTTTGGGTGCAACTTGCTTTGCGGTTTATCCAGACTTAGACCCGTAGATGGCCACATAGTAGACAAAATCTGGGTTTTAGGATTTTTAACTCTCTTGGAATTTTGAGCATCTGATTCATTCGTTTTTGACTCAAAGTTTGAATAGTTTGTTTATGACCTTTTAACGTTTTGCATTGTCTAGAGGACCCCCTACACTTTGCCCCATGCTACTAGTAAGAAGCGTGGGTTTATCACCGTGGGCAAGGTATAGGCGAGTAAGGGCATTTCCATCCTTTCCCAACCCTACGTCACTAGTAAGAGATGCAAGCTCATCACCGAAGGTTGGTGGGGCAAGGAAATGTGTAAAAATAAAATTTTCTGTTTAATCACTTTTTGACTTGTCTTTTTGAGTAAAATGTCAGTATATGCTTGTTTCCAAAGAGATGTGTATATGGGATAGATGTGACACCATGAAGCTTCTAGAACAGACCATAGGCAAGACACTTATCCTGAGAAGAAATCAAAGCGAGAACAAACTTGCAGATCTTGGTATGGTTACCGTTAGGACTTCGTCATGTTTGATTTTATTTGATAAAAGATTCCAAGATGACTTGATGATACGAAGATGGAGAGGTATGATTAGAAAGTTTTGTGCCAACAACATCATGAGTTTGTAATGAATTACTTTGAAAATAGATTCCTTGATCACGATTTGTGTAAGAACAAGTGGACAAAATGATCCTAATCTATATGGAAATGCAATGTAGATAGTTATATAGGCAGCGCTTGCTGCTTATGCATAGAAACGCTTGAGGTGCAGGGAATTGACTGTTTCACCAAATTCCTCACCTTCTAACGTACATAGGAGATAAGCACCATTCCCGTAGTCCTTCATGACTCGGTATGGGCCCAACCATTTGGGCCGGAATTTCCTTCCTTCGCCGGTCTTCTTGTCGATCCGGCTGTCTAGTCTTAGAACTAGATCACCTTCATATATGTCGCGTTCATAGACCTTCTTGTTATATTGCCGGCACATTCGGTCAGCATAAGCTCTATGCCGCTGTTCAGCATCTAACCTAGTTTCATCTAGGCTTTCTAGTTGGGAGAGACGTGCTTCTCTGTAAGCGTCTTCATCCAGAATCCCTTGTAGTGAAATGCGGAGACTGGGTATTTCGACCTCAAGCGGGAGAACTGCTTCTGCCCCAAATACTAGCGAGAAAGGAGTTGCTCCCGTTGGTGTTCTTATTGAGGTTCGGTGGGCCCACAAGGCCGGATATAACTTTAAGTGCCAATCCCGTTTGTTTTCTTTTACCGTTTTAAGGAGAATGGCTTTCAATGTTTTGTTTGTTGCTTCAGCCTGCCCATTGGCTTGGGGATAATACAAGGAAGCCGTATGGTGGCTTATTTTGAATTTACTGCACAATTCACGAACTTCTTCACTCTTGAAAGAAGTTCCATTATCTGAGATAATGATTTGCGGGATACCGTACCTGCAAATGATTTGGTTCAAAATGAATTTGGCGATTACTGAACCAGGTACAGTGGTAAGAGGCATGGCCTCTACCCATTTGGTAAAATACTCAGTGGCCGTGATTATAAAATTGTGGCCGTCTGTGGATGAGGGAGAGAATTTCCCTATTAAGTCTAGGCCCCATGTAGAAAAGGGCCATGGAGTAGCGATTGGTTGCAGAGCTTGTGCTGGCATGTGGATCTCGTGAGAGAATTCTTGGCACTTATGACACCTGCGTGCAAACTCTATCGCGTCATGTTCTAGAGTGGGCCAGAAATAGCCCATTCGATGTATTTTTCGAGCGGTGGCATGGCCACCGAAGTGGCCTCCACATATACCGCTGTGAGATTCATAGAGAATCTTCTTGGATTCTTCTGTGTCGACACACCTTAGAAGCATTCCATCGAATGCTTTTCGATAGAGCACCTGCTCTATGATGACATATTTAGATACGATTATGCGTAACCGCCTTCTTTGTTGCGGTGTAACTGCCTCCGGGTACGTATGGTCCATGATATAATTAATGATATCAGTGTACCAAGGGCACTCAGAGATAGCAGGTCGAGTTTCGATGTAGTATACGCATTCATCTGGAAAGTCTAAATCTACTAAATCGCCTCCGTCTAATGGGTTGTCAGCTAACCAATCTGCGATGATTTGTCCTTTAACTGACTTCTGGTTTACAAACGTTAATTCGAACTCTCCCATTAAGGTTATAAAACGTCCAACTTTTTTGGACAAGGACCCTTGTGTGAGAAAAGTCCGTAAATGGTCTGTCTTTACCATGACCTTTGTTTCTTGATTCAGCATGTAATGTCTTAGACGTTTAGTAGCAAAGACTATGGCAAGACATTCTCGCTCTGCTTGTGTATAGCGTGTTTCATAGTCGAGCAATGTTCGGCTAATGAAATAAATTGCACGCTCTCTCTTGTCATCGTCTTCCTGGGCCAACATACAGGCCAGCGAGACATCGGTAGCCCGTGAGTATAGAATTAACGGGCGATCTAACTTAGGTGGCATTAGCGTGGGTGGTGATAACAGGAAATGCTTAACTGCGCTGAAAGCTTCATTGCAATCTTCAGTCCAATCAATGCTATAGTCTTTCTTGAGTAAATTGTTGATTGGATGAACGGCGAAGCTTAGATCCGGGATAAATCTCCGGATTGCACCCAGCTTTCCGAGAAATGATCTGATTCCAGATTCACTCGAGGGTGGGACCATTTTGAGGACAGCCCGAATTTTGGTTGGATCAACATCGATCCCTCGTGACGATATGATGTAACCTAGGAGTTTTCCTCCTGTTACACCAAAGACGCATTTCTCCGGATTTAGCGTAACTCCGTATTCTATTAAACGTGAAAGAATGACGCGGAGTACTTCGGGATGGTCACAACGCTTCTTGGCCTTAGCCAACAAGTCATCTACGTAGGATTCCACGATCTTATGAATTAAATCGTGAAATATATAAGTCATAGCCCGCTGGTACGTAGCACCGGCGTTCTTGAGACCGAATGGCATAACAACGTAGCAATAGGTTCCCCAAGGAGTTATAAAGGTGGTTTTAGCTTGATCTTGCTCGGATATTCTGATTTGATTGTATCCCGAGAATCCATCCATGAGAGACAAGAGTTCAAAACCAGCTGTTGCATCAACAATAACGTCTATAGATGGTAATGGGAAGTCGTCCTTAGGGCAAGCTTTGTTGATATCTCGAAAATCTATGCAGATGCGTATCTTTCCATTTTTCTTGAGAACGGGAACGATATTAGATACCCATTGGGAGTAGTCAACTGGCTTGATAAATCCTACCTGAAGGAGTTTTATTACCTCCTCTTTTACCATGAGGGCTACCTTGGGCTTCATAGGTCTTGATTTTTGCTTAATTGGCTTTGCATCTGATCTAGTGATGAGGTTGTGCACCGCAATATGGGGTGCGACTCCTGTCATCTCTTTGTAATTAAATGCAAACGCCTTTTGATGTTCTTTGAGAACTTGAGTATGTATTTCCACTTCTTAAGGGTTAATGAAGATCCTAGTTTCAAGATTCTTTGGCTCGTCTTCCATTCCGATGTTGACATCGATTGTTTCTTCGATTAAAGAGGCGTTACCCTCTTCGAACTCAGGTGGTGCTGGAGGTAAATCTATATCATCCCCATTTTCTATTGCGTATATGTTAGGTTCCCTTTGTGAGGGAAGACCCGTTACGGGATTTCCGAAGTAGGAAGATGAATGCGGAATCAGAGATAAATCTAGCGTGTGATAAGAGAGATGTAGTGCTGCATAGGCATTTAAGTAATCCAAAGTAGCCGCATCGTTTCCAACATGGTCTAGGACGGTAGATTCACTTCTGTTTGAAAGAGGATTTGTCATTGTTTTTATTAATGGTTCGTTACGAATGGATACTGTGAAGTGAGTATCCTCTAGCTCATTGCTTGGAGTGAAGCGTGATGCTGAGGTTGCTATTGAATCGGCGAGAAGATTTTTCTCTCGCGGGATCGCTTCAATGGATATGAAGTTAAACGCCTTGCTTAAATCTAATACAGCGTTTTTGTAGAGTTGTAAATGTTCGGCTTTAGTTTCATATATTTCAGAAACTTGGTTTGTTACTAATTGTGAGTCTCCGAGGACTCTGATGTTATCAATACCAATTCTTTTGGCTAAGGTAAGGCCAAGGAGGAGAGCTTCGTACTCAGCGCCGTTATTTGTGCATTCAAAGTTTAACTTAAAAGAGAATGGGAGGACCTTCTCCTCGGGTGAGGTAAGAATTATACCTGCCCCGCTCCATAACGGCATTTAGCTCCATCGAAATGGAGAGTCCAATACTTAGCCGGGAGTATAGATGTAGGGGTATCTGCTGCGTTTGCACACTCTACTTCTACCATACAGAGATCTTCTGCTGGCAAGGAACCAACACCTAGGGAAAATCCCATGCCTACTGAATCGAATGGTAAGAACATTGGTGAATCTTGTTCTATCAACTCAACGATCTTCGCAGTAGTCCCTAATGATACTGTTTCTTTAGTTTTACCTTTAGGTGTTGGAGTTGTTTTGGCTATGCTGGTAGTTTCGAGATCCGTCGTAGGTATCAACTTTTCCTCTGGCTTTGGGTCAGAGGGTTTATTAAGTTGGTTTGTTGGAAGTTCAAATTCTGAGTGCACCCCTGGTCTTTTCTTTAAATCAGCTAGGTGCAAATCGAAAGGTTTTGGATCGCCTTTGGCTATGAATACCTTTCCCAGATGCAAGAATCTTACTTCTTGAAATAGCGTGGAAGGGATTGCCTTCATTCGATGTATCCAAGGTCGGCCGAGGATCATATTATAGTTAGTTTCCCGATCTATAATATAGAATTCAGTCAAGATGGTTTTGGGCCCTAAGGTGACCGGCAGTATTATAGTTCCTATTGAAGTGGCTTTAAGGCTATCATAGCCTCTCAAGGTATTTCATGTAGTAGAACAGTTCGTTTCTCCATATCCAAGTTTTTGGAGGAAAGAGAAAGGGACTATGTTAACTGTGGCCCCGTCGTCAACCATTGCCCATTTTACATAGTTATTATAAACCCACACTTGCAAGTGTAAGGCTGGGTCACCTCGGCGTGCGATCTCAGCATCTGTGGGCATTTTACTTATTTCGAAGATGAATTCGACATCCTTGTCCGGCTGCCCCGGAGGATGGATATCAAAATCTACGTGATTTACTTGTGTTTCAGGAGGTGGAGTGATGTTAATTAGATGGCCTAGACCTAATGCTTCTAAAAGAGCAGCTCTGTGAGGGGGAGAGTTCTTTAGCAAGTCCAAGAATGAAATGTGTGAAAAGGTCTTTGTTAGGTCACTAATTAAATCATAGGCACCGATGGGTTTTTCAATTATTTGTTGACTCCTATCTATCTCTGGCAGATGACTTGGGCTCGGTTGAGAGAAATACTCTCGTGTTCTTGTTATAGCTTCGATAGGTAGTTCAGCGTCTAATTCTACCAAACTAACTATCTTAGGTCTTGGTTGAGCTCCCAATTGTGGCGCGCGTATTGCGGATTTAATGAAGTCGAAGCTTCATGATCATTGTTTCCCGTTATTGCACCTTTGTTTGTTCCGGTTGGATTCAGCCTATTGCTATCATGATTTGGGAGCGGATCGTTAAAGATCCTGAGGGGAGCATTCTGAGGGGAAACTGCCCCTGTGAGAGTATTTGGTGATGATGAGACGGGATCGCAAAAACAAGTCGTGAAGAAGCTGTCTTTGTTCTTACGCAAGCGTTGCATAAATTTATTGTAGTCACGGCACGTTCTAGTGTCGTGACCATGAATTTTATGGAAACCACAATAAGAATTGGGATTATAATTCCCGTTTTGTTGGTTTGGTGTGTATTGTGGCCTAAAATTCCGATCAAACTATTGCCTATTAGGACCAAAGTTTTGGAATTGTTGTTTTTGGTTTTGACTTTGGTTTTGGTAACCAAATGAGTTTTGCCTTGGCCCTTGTATGGGATTTCGCCGTTGTTGTTGTTGTTGTGGATGATTAAAATCCACTGTATTGACCGTTGGGGTAAAATTGTTGTTTCGTTGATTGTTTGTTTGTGACGGAGTATTAACAACATTTACCCTCTTGGGCTGGTCGGTTACCCCATCCGTTGTTACCCCATGATTTTTGTTAAGGATTTTGGGTCCTTGATTGACATTTGTGGTAGTTGTAGTATTTTGAGTGGAGGTGATTAACCTCCCATTTGCTCCATAAGTCTTACGACCACTATCTATTGCTGCTTGATCAATTCGCAGAGCGCTCTCAAGTACCTCATCATAAGTCCTTAGTGGGAACTTCTGGACTTCTTCCTTCACTTCTCTGCTGAGAGAATGAAGGAATAAATCACATAGTTCCATCTGATCCATGTTTGGAGCACTTCCTAATGAATAAAGAACTGTACGCCACCTCTGGATGAAATGAGCGACATATTCATTGTGTTCTTGTTTGATGTGCAAGAATTCCCTGATTCCTGTTCTCAGTAGTTTGTTCATGTCGAAGGCTTTGATGAACTCTGACACGAGTTGTTTAAATGAATGTATGGAAGCCTCAGGTATTCTATAATACCAATCGAGAGCGATGCCTTCCAAGGTTTTGGGAAATATTTTAGCAACAACCCCATCCCAAGGGAGTAATTCTCGTATGGCTGTAGCGTAAGCTTTGATGTGCGCGTTTGGATCTCCCTCGCCCTTGAACTTGGGCAAATCAGGGAGAGGTCTTGGAAGCATGACGCTTCGTATGGTGAAATCTAAGGGTTCCTTTAGATATTCTGAATATGTCCCTATTGCATAGCTTTCGACCATTGATGGTGGTTGCTGCGGGAGCAATGGCGGAATGGGTTGTTGATATGGCATAACGTACGCGTTGGCAGGGGCATAAGGAGGTCCCTGCGTTGGAGCAAACATGCCGGGAGAGGAGAACATATCCCCTTGTGGTGATTTTGAATACATGTTTAAGTACGAAGGGGTATTATCCAGGAATGGATTGCTCTGTACTAGACCTGGAGGAACAGTGCTAGCGATAGTGGGTCTAGTTGGCACTTGTTGAGGAAATTGAGGAGGCATGCCTAACGTGCCTACTCCTGTGAGGAGATCTACTTGGCCAGAGTGGTATGGAGGATTGGAACTCCCCGTTTGCATGAACGGAGAATTTTGATTTGCTTGAGCAAGTTCTAACCCTCTCACTCTTTCTACTAACGTTGAAATGACTTCATTTGGTGAAGTCATGGTACTTTGCCTAAGCGGCGTTTGTTGTGTACCCTGGTGTTGTATAGGCATGTGATAGCCTGTCATGAACTGATTGCTATCTTGCCAAGTTTCTCCAAGAATATTTCCTGTAGAGGTATTTTCTTGAAAATGGGTCTCGGGTTGTGCTTGTAAACCTCCTATAGGTGGGTACATACCCCGGGAGCGTTGTTCACTCCTAGGATAAGGTATTGATTGTCCATCGTCTAAGACCAGGTATGGATCTGATTGTCTACTGATATGTGGTCTGAGTAACATTTGAGGAGATGAACCAGATTCTCCTGTAAACGTCATATTGTTGGAACCTGAAGGTTCTGTTTGTTGGGTTCGAGGGGGTTGATCTAACTCCTCGGTTTGAAGAGACAAACTATATCTGGTTCTTGGGGTTTGAGTTGACAACTGATTAGTTGAATAGTTGTCACCCCATACTGAGAGTGAGGGTGATGATTCCCTATTCTATTGGGCGTAGTATGCCTCAAGACCTAGGAGGGGTCTGCCATATGCGTCGAATCCCGACATATTCGGGGTATATGAATACCGCATGAGAATAATGGGAAAGAGCGAAGGTGAAAGAGAGAAGATGAAACTTCTCAAAGAGAAGGTGAAATAATTGTTTGATTCACGTCGGGTTCACCAATTTTGTACGTCGGAAAAGTGACAGGCGAGCGTGAGAATCAACAAGTGACTCTTCCGCGTACCCGACCTCCCGAGGTCGTGCCAGAGATAGCGGTGGTGGGGTAGAATATGCAGACAAACTAGTTAGGCAATCTAATGTCTTGACACGCACTAGTGGAATTTGTGAATCTAAGGCTAAGAAGGCCCTTCTAACTTGGATCGGTGTGATAGATCGATCGGTGAGGATGACCGCTCGAAGGCTCTAATCAATATCGAGCTCGGCGTGATTCGAGATTGATCGGAATACGTGGAAAATGATGGGATTGTTTTCGTGTATATCTCGAAGATAAGGTCATATGGCGGATATATGATTCTATGGACGATTTTCTGGCCTAGTGATTCGATCTATATCTAGTAAGGGGTTGTTCGACGATGATAGGTGGAAAATGGAGTGGATTGAAATACTAGTGCGTATATGAGGCCTATATCCTAACCGGACTTGTCGATTTGTTGGGACTGTGGGACCTATGGATCACAACCATAGACTCGTTGTTGCGGTCTGTGATTGTCATACAAAACAAAATGTAATCTAACTGTAATGAAATAAATTCTAACTACGTGAAATAAATCTAACATATATAACCTTTATCTTTCTAAGAAATATTCTAACAATTCTAAGGAAAACAAACTATTTTAAGCGTATCTAGAAATAATAACTAAACAATAATTTAAAACAGACAAGATAACCGAGTGTGGTTATTTGCCTGTGTGATTTGTAGAATTATTCTAAATAAATATGATAGCCTGTCTAATCTACCTGCAAGATTCTCGATCCTACCTCAGAAGTGAGGAGTGAATCATAGTTTCTCAGAAACTATCAATCCCCACAGCTTCCCTGGCAATATCGAGAATAGAATGAAATGAAATAAAGTGATTAACTACTCTATTTGATATAAATCTGACTAGAACTTTGAAATATAAAACCTGGACTTCGCAGAACAGTGGCGAATCCGATGGTGTATGTGATCTCGTCCCCTCAGTATGATCTTCTCGTTCTTTCGTGTTCACTTGGATCCAGAAAAGCGTGTAATGCTAGCACCGATAGGAGTAGATTTTGGGACAAGGACAGCTCAGAATGCAGACCGAGAATGCGAGTAGGAGAGGGATAGCGCAAGAGTACAGAGCTTGGCTTATGCGATTCCTAGCGGGATTTTCTTTGCGAGTCATGCAACGTGAAGCGACAAGAACTTTGACTATCCTATACGAAGAGCAAAACCTACAACTTTAATGGCTTCTAAGCTATTTTGTTCCAAAATAAAGACACTGCTTGCACAAGTTGGATATGTGGCTTACTAACAACTGAATAAAGCTAACCAGGTATACAATGAATTGAACTAAGAACTCTAAGTCACAGTAAAACAAATTTACAGCAAAAGGAATTCAGAGGCAAGCTTCTAACCGGATTGGATGGAGCAACAACTTTGCTACACAAGATGGGTGCGTGGCTTACAACACGGTGAGCAATGCTAAACCAAGTATGAAGTAAACTATGCTATCAATCCTAAGCAAGCTAACCAAAATACTAAAAACCAGAAGACTCTAACAAGGAAAAATGGTGATCAAAACTCCAGCTCAAATTCTTCACACAAACTCAGCCAAAATTCAGACCAAAATCAGACCATTTGCATGTACACAAACCATGCATTTATAGGAATTCAAACACCCAAGAATCAAAACCAAATTGAACTCCTAAACAATAAACAAAGGAAAAACACCATTCCAGGGGACCAAAAACATTAATGCATGCTCAAGTCGGCAAGGAAAGCTGGTGAAACGTGATATTTCACGTGGGTCGCGTCAAAAGGGCATTCTGGAAAACGCACCCAGGACCGCCGCCCTGCTCAGGGCGGCGGTTACAGGACCGCCGCCTCTGTTTAGGCGGCGGTTTCACATCAAGATAAAAAGGGCAAGAAAAGAGGGAAAATGGGAAAACAAAGGACACGGGGCTAAGTGGGGTATGCGGGATGTTAACGCATATCCGAAGAGTCCGCTTTCGATGAAAAATGGGGATGCGGGATGTTAACGCATATCCGAAGAGACCGAACACCTTGTGAGGAGACCTGTATCATCATTGGGGCATTTATTACACCGTTCGATAAAGATTACCTTACAATTTTGGGTACGTATAAGAACCCTATAAATATAAAGTTATAAAATCATAATAAGGGTCATAACATCACATACTACCATCACTTCATCTAGAGTTACATCCATTGCATTACTTGCATCCACATAGTGTCATGCATCAAGAGTAGGAGATCTCCATCAACAAACACAACATAGGGGGTGGATTCTATTCTATTCCATGCACACGTGCTATTACATTTTCTATAGTTATTATTGTTCATTATTTCACAAAGTACAACTAGTACAAGAGCAATTAGTGCACGACATGCACAAACACACCAGAACTACATCCGGTCCAAAATGTAGTGTAACACTAAAGTGATAAGACCAATATTTTTGTGGCTAAGGTCATTGCGACCCATTAATTGTACATCTTTTATTTTTCTTAGGGTTTGATACTTCTTTTCTTATAGGTTTTTATTTCATTACTCAACACATTTGAGTGCAAATTTCAATGAATCTAGTGCGACAAGAAGGTAGTATTTCGGATCCAATGTCTTTTAATGAAGTAATAAAATATGAAGCTAAACATGGCATGGAAGGTAGTTTTATAAATCCATTTTACACTTATGATGTCCTTTCCTTGAGGATGATCCACCAAATCCCAAGTACTATTTTTATCAATAGCTTCAATCTCTTCATCCATGGCTTCTACCCATGCTTCATATTTTATTACTTCATCAAAAGACATTAGATCAACAACTTCTAAAAATAAAGAAAAAACAAAGAAAGAATTTTTTGTATCAACATTAAAATCAGATTCATAAATATCTCTTAAACTCCTTATTTTTCGTTGCAATAAAATTGCCAATGTAGGATCCGATGAACTACTACTATCAATTGAGTTTGGTGGACTAATTTCTTGGTGAACTTTTCTTCCTAGGTGTAAAATTATGATTTCTTGAAGATCTCCTTGTTGTAGATGGAGGCGTAGCTTGTGCTACAACTTGTGGTGCATGTCTGGGAGTGGAAGGAGGTATTGCTTGAGGAATACCTTGTTGTTCTAACACTTCATCAGCCATATCATCATGTGAATTAGCTATTTATACACCTTTTTTTTTTCTACACTTCCATCCCATGCTTCATTCTCAACAAATTGAACATCTTTGTTGATTATAAATTTTATAGTACTTGGATTAAACAACTTGTAAGCCTTTGTATCTTCTAAATACCCAAAAAGATACACTTCTCACCTTTATTATCCAACTTCCTTATTATATGTTCAGGAACATGAGCATATGCCACGCAACCAAATACTTTGAAGTGTGAAAAATATGTCTACCACTCCAAGCCTCTTGAGGAATTATGTTCCTTACACTTTTAGTTGGACATCTATTTGAAAACTAAATAGTTGTTACTACTAATTTATCCCAATAGTCATTTGGTAAATGCTTTAACTCCAACATAATCCTTACCATTTCCATGGTGGTTCTCTTTTTCCTTTCATACACACTATTTTTTTGATGTGTGTAGCATGTTGTAAAATATTTGAGAATATTGTGTTGTTTGCAAAAATTTAGAAAAACATTAGAAATAAACTCACCACCTCTATCGTTCTTAATACCTTGATATAGTAATTGTTTGCTTCTCCACAAGAGCCTTGAACTGTTGAAAGACTCCAAAAGCATCATATTTATGCCTCAAAAATTAAACCCAAGTCTTCCTTGTATAATCATAAATGAATTTCATAAAATATGAACAACATCCAATAGAAGTTTTTGGATGGGTCCACATAAATCTGAGTGTACTATCTCAAGAGGTGCACTTACTCTTGCTGATTTTCCAACTGGGAAAGACTCTATGTTGCTTCCCCAAAATACACCCTTCACATACTCTTTCTAGTTTCTGAATCAATGGAAAACATTTTACCATATTATCTTTATGTAGTAAATTCAAAACTCCAAAGTTTAAATGTCCAAACCTGAGATGAAAAATCCACGATTCATATTTTACAATTGATTGAAAGGATGATTGGATTCATTGACCACAGGAATCAACTGTATTAGTGCAAGACTCAGCACATGACTCACTTGCATTAGCGCAGTACTCATTTGCATTGGTATAGGACTCAATACATGACTCATTTACCTTATCATAAGACTCATTTTCTTGAGTGCAAGACTCAACTATATGATTACAGGTTTGAGCGCAAGACTCAATTGCATTATCATAGCTTAGGACTAATTTGGCTTAGCGTAGGACTTCGCTATCGAACTGAACTGCTGATTTTACTACAAAAAATCTGATTATATCTTTTTCTTAGTTGTAATATCAATCAAAACATTCTATTGTTGCTCATCTTCACTTTTGCAATCAACCGAGTGCTAGGGAATTTGTCTATAATCACACATTCATTATCTTCCATATAAACCATGTATCCTTTCTGTACCAATTGTCAATACTCATAAGATTATGCTTTAAACTAGCAACATAAAAACATCATTAATGACCTTTTCTCCCCCTTTTTTGTTAGAATGTCAACAATCCCTTTTCCCATTACATTCACTTTATTATTGTTCTTAAGAGTAACATTTGAGGTTACTGATTTATCCAAACTAGAAAATAACTCTAGATTTCCAGACATGTGATTGCAACCTGAATCTAAATACAAGTTATCATGTGGACTTTCTTGAACCATATTACATTCAACCAAATATTTTATGAAAAATGCTTCAAGAATATTTTTGCATGCAATAAACATATAATTTTTATAGAAATTTTAGGCTGATTCTAATTTTGTTTTCTTTCATCGTATTGTTTCTTGTTACATTCAAAAGATTAGTGTCCATAATTTTTGCAATAATGACACTGAACATGAGATTTTTCTTGTCTATGACTGGTTGAATGATTATGACCATGTGAATGATCTTGGTTGTGTCCTCTTCCACCTTGGTTTGCAGGATTGTTGTTGCATCCTCTAAATGTATTTCTACCTCTTCCTCTAGGAGTAAATCTTCCTCCTCTATCTCTTCCATAAATTATAGAAGCCTACAGTGAGAATACATTTTATATGGTTATATGTGATATATCCAACCTCTTCTCATGGTTTATCAAGGAGGCATGTAACTTATCTATTGACATTTGACTTAAATCCTTAGTTTCCTCTATAGAAACAACTAAAGGATCAAAATTAATAGGTATAACTCTCATAATTTTTCAAATATCCTTTGATCTTATATGGTTTCCCCATGCAATTTTATTTTATTTACAAGCCCAAAAACATATGTAAAAATGATTCTACAGAATCTGAATATTTCATATTTAGATTCTCAAAATATTTTCTAAGCAACTAGAGTTTTGTTGCTTTAAATTTATCCTTACCTTGATATTCCACTTGGAGAGTTTCCCATGCATCCTTTTCTTGGTTGTTTGTTGTAACTCTGAGGAAGAATTCTCTCATACATAGCTTGATGAATGTAAAAATAGCTTTTCCATCCTTCTTCCTTTGATATTTCAAAATATCTTTTTCTACCTATTTGAGTGCATTGAATGTTGCTACATTTTGGGTTCTACATACCTATTTTCAACAATCTCCCAAACATCCTGGGATCTAAAAAGAGCTTTCATAGTCGATGACTAATATTCATAATTTTTCCAGTAATCTATGTAGTCTACAGACTTGAAAAAGATGCTCTAGATATGGATGCCATTAATGGTTGTCAATAAACTCTGTAAAGATCTGGAAGAAAAATAAATTAATCTTGATGACTAAATCCTTCTAGTCTAATACCAAATGAAGGGAAGAGACGTGGGAAGATAACCCCAAAATCAAAATGTATTTAATAATAATAAAACTAATACAATAAATACACAAAAATGGAGGACACAACACATAAAATGCACAACAAAAATAAGAAATAAAAATCAGCTGCATATATATTAGATTTATGGAAAATATTGAACAAAGATTTTTTGTTCTATTTTTCTTCTTCTTCCCTTACACACTCTTTTCTCTCTTCACTCCATAAAAAAATGCGGCACACACACACAAAATAATACATTCAATTCAGAAATTAATTCCCTACAATTGCAAGTCATTCATTCATTGTAGGAAAACATTAATCAATTTTCCATAATGAGAGAGAATGTCAGAGATCAAATATGATCATTCCATTTACTGAAAATATTTTCCTTTTTGAAAAAATATGTAGCTATCAGAGGTTAAAATTAAATGCGGGGTTGAGATTATATCTCCAATGGTCATATTAATTCAAGAAGGTCTCAAGAGGAAGTCATCTCACCTTAAGAGGGCATCAAACTACAAGAATATAATTAAAGTGAATTTTTAAACTAAAAAACATTCCAGTAATAAGATGAATACAAAAAAAAAGGCCCATAGAAAACTAGGGCAACGGTGAACATGGTGGTTGATTAAGAAAATATTTATAAATGAATAAAATATGCCTAATCTAAATATGTAACAATGCTGTAAATTAAATATGCAATAAGAACAAATCGACTCAATAAAATAAGCAATTTAATAATTAAAACCTTAAGTAAAAATGAGGAGATAAAAGGACTTATTTGATTCATAACTTATCATGGAATGTGCTAGAGTGATAGACTAATAATCGAAGGAGAGAAGTGTCATACCAAACCTCATTAAATTGTTTGACCGTAAGATCTACCTAGATCTGGGGCACCTAGAATGGGTAAGGACACCTGTGGGTGCTGCAGACTTGTTTTGGGCTCTGTGACTACTAACAACCTCATAAAACTATCTTTGAATGATCACAAGGTTTTCATTTTCCTTTTCTTCTTTTTGCTAGTATGTTGCACAATGATCATCGATGTCGGTGATAACCAACAAAAACTCTCAAAAGTGCATCAGATCCTAAAAAGAAAATAATACAAATGAGGGGTTGGATTGTACTCGGTTGTTTAACAAGGCATCTTACAAGTGAGTGAATCAATACATTTCAAAGCTAATGTAGTTCTGTGTGTGTGTGTGGAGAGATTGTGCCCTATGTGGCTCTAATGTGTGTCACACTTGATAGTGAGAAATGGCTAGATGTAGAAAATATAGATAAATGTGTGCATAAAAGAATGAATTTCCCCTCCTATGAAGTGTATGCAGAATAATGTAGTCCCTTACCCTTGTGTGGATGTTAGATGGATGTTTGAATGTTGTTGATAATGGCCTTTTAATGTAACCTTGGGTGGTGATAGATAATGTATAGTGATTGGTCCCTTATTATGATTACATAATGTTATATTTATACGACTCCCTAGTTAGAATTTATTTATTAACCCCAAAAATGCCGACTACCAAGAAGATAAGATTCCTTAATGACTAGAAAGATCCCAAAAGATGTGAGAAAATTAAATAGAGGTCAGGGGCCCCCAGAGGGGATGAGAGAACTGGTGATGGTGTCCTGGCTGGGAATTGGTGTCCTAGCTAGGCATGGTGTGTCCAAACTCGAGAGAAATTGAAGGTTTGAAGGTTAGATTGGGAAAGAAGATTTGTAAGACCAAAAGTGGCAACAAAAGGCAATCAAAGATGGCTAACAAACATGGGTTAATTAGTAATTTTCTTACTTAGGAATCATATGAATAGTAGTATGTGATCATGACTAGATAGATACCCAAAGTGCATGATTTTGTGTCTACATTTTCCCCAATTTATGTTATTGAGTGAATGTTTTATAACATATACAGTAGATAAGAGATGTGTAACTAATAACCATGTAGATCAATGATGAAAAGTGTGCCGAGGATAAAATAAAAAGTGTGGAGTGATAAAAATGTGAAGCATGGATGCTAAAGAAGAGGAAGTGAAAAAAGTTATGATGATGATTACCCTAGAGTGAGAGTGTATGTGTAGATGTCACAATATGCCTATTGTTGATGTATTGATGTGTGTTGATGTGATGTGACTACCGCTTTCCGTAAGGATGGACCTACAAAATGGAAGAATGAACAAGTAATAAAATAAGTGTGTATATGATCAAAATTTGTAAAAAGTATGAAAAATGTGAAAAAGGAACATGTGCACCTAATCCATGATGAGTGAAAGAGATAGAAAGGATCCTGAAGATGATGTATAAGAACAAGTTTTTTAGGAAATCTAGCGCCAGTTGTGCTGAGTATGAATTTTTTGGGTGATCTCATCCTAGTTGTGTTGAGTATGACTTTTTTGGGTGATCTCACACCAAGTGTGGAAGAAGTGTAGGGAGAAAAGGCTGGTGTGATATTTCAACCTTTCACTACTTTTCAAATTGTAAACACACAATCGCACATGGTGTGTATAAATATGATCCATTTTTATCCAACACGAAAGTAAAAAGAAAGATAAATGGATTCATGCTTGAGTGCTAAGGACTGTGTGCCTTATAAAATCCACTGTGTGAAGTGATGAGGAATGTATTGAACTAAAAATGTTGTGTAGCCCCTTGGCCATAGGCATCCTGGAAGGGCTAGGGGAACCCATGCACTATTGTCTTTATTTGGGCATTAGTGTATGTGTTGTGCTAATCAACCAAGTTAGATTTTGATAATTATTTGAGACTGATGAATGTGTTGTATCAAGATCTTAAGCTATGATGTGTGATGACTATGAGCTGCTATGTGGGTGATTGATTCACCCAAATGATGCCCCTCATTTTGGATACATGCGACTTCATTAAGGAGTATGAAGAATAATGAATAATGCAATCCCTTATCCTTGTGTGGATGTTAGATGGATGCTTGAATGCTATTGATAATGTCCTTTGAATGTAACCTTAGGTGGTGATAGCTAATGCATAGTGATTGGTCCCTTATTATGATTACACAACTTTATACTTATATGACTCCCTAGCTAGAATTTATTTATTAACCCCAAAAGTGCTGACTACAAAGAAGATAAGATTCCCTAATGACTAGAAAGGTACCAAAAGATGTGATAAAATTATAAATAGGTCAGGGGCCCCCAAAGGGGATAAGGGCACTTGGTGCTAGTGTCCTGGCTAGGCGTGGTGTCTAGATCAAAGAAAGCTGAAGGGTCGAAGGTTAGAATGGGAAATAAGATTTGTAAGACCAAAAGTGGCAAGAAAAAGCAAGAAAAGATGGCTAACAAACATGGGTTAATTAGTAATTTTCTTACTTAGGAATCAAATGGATAGTAGTATGTGATCATGACTAGATAGATACCCAAAGTGCATGATTTTGTGTGTACATATTTCCCCCAATTTATGTTATTGAGTGAATGTTTGATACATATACAAGTAGAAAGGAGATGTGTAAATAATAACCATGTAGATCGATGATGAAAAGTGTGTTGAGGAGAAAATAAAAAGTATGGAGTGATAAAAATGTGAAGCGTGGATGCTAAAGAAGAGAAGTGAAAAACATTATGATGATGATTACCCTAGTGTGAGAGTATGTGTAGATGTCACAATATGACTATTGTTGATGTATTGATGTGTGTTGATTTGATGTGACTACCACTTTCCATAAGGATGGACCTACAAAAGAGAAGAATGAACAAGTAATCAAATAAAGCATGTATATGATCAAAATGTGTAAAAAGTATGAAAAATGTGAAAAAGGAACATGTGCACCTAATCCATGATGAGTGAAAGAGATAGAAAGGATCATGAAGATGATGTATAAGAACAATTTTTTGGGAAATCTCGTGCGGTTGTGGTGAGTATGATTTTTTTGGGTGATCTCATGCAAGTTGTTGAGTATGAATTTTTGGGTGATCTCATGCCAAGTGTGGAAGAAGTGTAGGGAGAAAAGGTTGGTGTGATCCTTCAACCTTTCACTACTTTTCGAATTGTAAACACCACTACGCAGATGGTGTGTACAAATATGATTCATTTTTATTCAACACAAAAGTAAAAAGAAAGTTAAATGCATTCATGTCGAGTGCTAAGGACTATGTTCCTGTAAAATCCACTTGTGAAGTGATGTGGAATGTATTGAACTAAAAATGTTGTGTAGCCACCCCTTGGCCATAGGCTTCTGGAAGGGCCAGGGGAACCCATGCATTATTGTCTTTATTTGGGCATTAGTGTTTGTGTTGTGATAAGGAACCAAGTTAGATTTTGATCATTATTCGAGATTGATGAATGTGTTGTATCGGTCGAGTTGTGATGTGTGATGACTATGAGCTGCTATGTGGGTTATTGATTCACCCAAATGATGCCCCCCTCATTTTGGGTACATGCGATGTCATTGAGGAGTATGTGGCCCAAAGGAGGACTAACTTTTTTTTCTTAAATTAATTCCTGCAGGGGGAGGGAATGTGCTTTGTAGAAACTAAGGCACACACAAAAAAAGTGGCTATGAAATAAGAGTTAGTGCAAGAAAATACAAACTCACATGGAAAATAAAATATGTGATCTAAGAAGACAATGTGTAAACTAAGATGCAAGAAGACAATGTAGACTGCAAAAATCAGGTTATAAACATGGGACATCACTCATGATGTAGCATGACAATCGAGGCCAAGATGGTTGAAAGAAGAGAATGTGTACACAATACAAAGGGAAAATACGCAAACAATGGCAAATAATGACATGTTATAGTAAACAAAGTAACAAACAACCATGGTGGAAAATATATTTTCAAAGAAAATGTTTCACATGAAACACTCGTTAGCATGTTAGAAAGAGAAGAAGTATGTCAAAGCTTGTATAATATGATAAAGTAATGTGATATGTAAATGAAAAAATAACACCAACCGTAGTGTACAAAAGTGGATGCCCTGTGAGCCGCTATGGGATTGGTATGATGTACCATGCCAAGCATTCATGTTGTGTGTATTGATCTATGTAGAGTTTGTGATCACAACTATAAGACAAGTGAACACGCATATGTATATGATAAAAATAATGAAATTTTAATTTTCTTTATAACATGTGTAAAAAGTGTACATGTAAGCATAAGAAAACAAGAGTAAATGCGACCAACCTATGTAATAATGTTGTGAATGAGATAGAATGTAATGCGGTATGAGTATGATAGGAGCCACATGTTTGTCAAGTGGATTTTTATGCATGATATGAGGTTAATTTATATATTATCCCTCAACATTTGAGAATGAATTGTAGAACAAGAGTACGTCATCGGAAATGGTCTCGAATTGTGTGCACTATAAATATGTGTGTAGACACCAAATTTGTGTCTTACGACCCCCTCGTGCCCCACATCTCATTTCACAACTTAACCTCATCACCTAAACCTTACACAATTATTTATTAATTACCTTATAATTAATAAATCCACATCACCATACCTGCCACCTCATTTCGCCACCTCATCATGACCTATTCTTAACCCTAAACTAACCTAATTAAGACCTATAACTTGGTCCACATCCACACCCAAGACTAATTACTCCTCACCCGCACCTAAAACCAACCTCATAATGACTTGACCAAGCCCACAACTAATCCCTCGGGAGAAAAGGAGGGAAAGCTGGCTATTTTACCAAAAATAGCCCGCTTTGACCTGACCGATACCGGTTCCTACTCGACCGCCGTCGGTTGCGTAACCGCCATCGGTTCCCTGTAAATGACCACTCCCAACCAAAAACAAAGGGTTGGATTTTCATGGATCCAAATCAGAAGTCATTGGAAGGATCCGATTTTTACTTGGCTGAACAGAGACAAGTGAAAAAGAAACAAGAAGAGTTTGCAGAGAAGGACATCAAGCCCAAAAACTGCAACTGAGTAACCAGAGCCTTGTGACACTCATCTGTTCATCGGGAGGGAAGATAGCTCATCTCCTGATTGTCAGGTCATCCTACCTAAGTTCTGCCGTCGTCATCACAGTTCTTGGACCTGCATCCTCATCAATAATCAGTAAGTAATATCTTGTATGTCCTTTTAATAACATTTCTTGAACTTCTGAATCACAGCCATCATAAGTCTATTCCTAGATCTACTACCCAGCAACACACTACATCTAACTGTCATTCCTCCACCCTTACGTTACCCCAAGAACACCCCCCGTATTCTCTGAGTCCTTCTCATCACCCCATTACCTAACCCCACCCATTTATCAGCCTTATAAAACAACACAACCACCTTACAACCAACCTTCACCAAAATCCCCTAAAACATTGCCCCTACCGATATCGGTTACCAACAACAAGATCACCGGTTACTGGTGGTAGCATCGGTCACCATGATTCTAAACCAAGACCAGCCCTTTCTCTATTGTTCTAACAAGGTAAACAAATTGTAATTGGACAATAGCTTATTTGTTAGAATTTGTGTTAATTCATATTAGCAGGGGAACTGACCACCTTCGAAAGGAAGTTTTATATTTCCTGGGCCCAAGGCAGTTCCCTCATTTATTGTCTAATTAAAATCTGGTGGTCTTGTATTCTTACTTGCAGGTAGTCCTTCCCAGACAAAAAGGAGTTCTTCGCAGTCGATCTGATCTTTCTCTACGGTACGCGCACACCCTCTCGACATTCAACAGGTATTCCTCCTAGCCCTAACCCTTATCTGTTTCTCAAAGGAATGAAAGGATAGAAGCAACTCTATTCCCAAAAGCTGAAACATTCCGTGCGAAACATTTTGGCACGCCCGGTGGGACCCATTTCGGGTTTCTTTTGTTTCTTGCTTGCTTTCACATAGGGAGCATACTTGCTGTTTTCTTCTTTTAAAAATTTCACACGGTATTTTGTTATATTTAGTAAAAGAATTTGTCTTGCTTTCCCAGTTTTGCATTAGTGAAAGTCATCTTCTTTGCTTCATCGAATATCATTTTCGATTTGGGTTTAAAACACGTGCATTACATTCTTGCTTGTTGTTTTCAATTCTAGTGAACGTAGACTAAGTAATGTGGCGTACACGTGGGGTGATTTCCATGGTATTGACAGAAATTAATCTTACTTTCACTACACAACACATACCGAATCACTTCATAATTAACACAACAACTCAAAACATCCCCCCTTTTCCGCGGTATTCCTCCGCCCGATTGAGGTAACCTTATAAGCCAAAACAAACTTGACATTTCCCCTAAGTCTTGTGTTTAGGATTCTGACATCATTCTACGTCTAAGGGCATAAGCTCAAATTGATAAACACTAATCCTAGGGTTAGTCTATTAATTTTCTTGTGTATCTTGTTTGTTTTTTCATTTTCTCTCGTCATACATTGTTTGATTATCACTTTAGAACAATTTGATACATGTACTAAGCATTGTTAAAAACTCAAATCAACAGCTTCTTATATTTTCTTATACCAGTCTTATTATACCGACATTGGTTAACTGACCGACGTCGGCTATAGTCTAACCGACATCGGTTAGCAGACCGATATCGGTTACTATCTTTTACAGTTCCTGACAAACCAACAACTTACCAATTTCAACATTCTGAGGCTGTTTCTGTTCCTGATAGATTGAAACCCTACTGTGTACTCTTGTCCATGGTTGTTATCACTCGAAGCAAGCCACCGCCATGGTTTCACATGCTTACTCTGTGCCTTTGCCTGAATCACCCCCTTCACATTCTATAGGGAATCCTACGGATACCAGCGAGGTTCCTAAAATTCCTGTAGGAGATAAGGAATTTGCCAAATTTCTGGATGCTAATCCTAGTGCTGTACAATACTATTTGTCTCATGCCCCTGACCGTACACCCGACGGTCAACTCCTTGTTGGCATGCCTATTAGTATAGCTGCTCATTTAACTCCTTCTCCGCCTGATAACTTTGCCTGCTGCATCCTTAGCCCTGTCTCCCAATCCAGCGGCTTCAGAGGTTCATACGACACAGATTGGCTTTCCTTTGGTTAATCTTGGGCCCCACATGTCATTACCATCAACTGCTCCTACCTCGTCTCTCTTGCAGACTATTCGTTCATGACTTGCTCTCTGCCACCTATCCACATGAGCTTTCCTTCTCAAGCTCCGCCCACATTTTCATTCCCACACACGTATCCCGTGACCTCAACGTCTTATATAGGACATCCCTATTCGGTCACCTCAACACATTCGTCCTCCATACCTTATCAACATTTAATGCCACCATTGTCTAGTGGAGGCCCTTGGCCCAATTTGCCTCCATTTTCCGCAACCGCACCATCAGCTCATCCAACCATGGATTTCATCAAACAAATGATGGACAAAATGCAAAATCTGGAGGCTTCTATTTCAGGAAGTCGTAGCGCCTTGACATACGAGAAAGTTTTTCGGGAGCCTATCCACCCTTCTGTCCCCCTTCATTCATATCCTCCTCAATGGGAATTACCAAAATTTACTCGTTTTAATAGTAAGGAGGATCCTCAACAACACTTGCGCTCATTTAGACATGCCTGCTATCTAATTGCTCACGACGATGCCTTACTACTCCGCACCTTTCCCATGTCCTTATCAGGACCCGCCTTGGAGTGGTACAGTGCTTTAACCCAGCACTCAATCTTCTCTTTTAACCAACTAGCCCAATCTTTCTTGGATCATTTCTCCATTAACATTGCCAAGAAAGTATCTATCACCGACCTCTATGCCATCGACAATTTGAAGACGAATCTATCGCAGATTTCGTTGGACGATGGCGGGGCCTTATCAACCAACTTATGTATGCCTTGCCTCAAGCTGAACTTATCAAACTTTTTACGTGGGCCTGCGCTAAACACATCTCCCCTACCCTCCAAATTCAAACTTTCCGCACATTTGACGAAGCCTTTACTATGGCTCGAAAACTAGAGATTCGAGCCTTAGAGGAAGAGAAATTGTGGTTGCGCAACAAAAACCCCACTTTCCGAACTCAAGATTCCACCAACAAACCTAACACCACCAATCCTCACCCATTGACTGCTTCGAAATCAAAAGGAGCTGTGCATGCGGTGATGGTCAAATCCCAACCACCGTCTAATACCCCGCCAAAAACCACCTATAAGTATAAAGCTGAGCCCATCAATTACACCCCCTTGGGAGAAAATTATGGTGTGATATTAGAAAAATTGCTTAAAGCAGGAGCCATTACCTTACCTCCTGTTAAACCTCACTGGGTTTGATTCCACTCGTGCCATACCTTCTTGGTACAAAGAAAATGACTTCTGTAACTTCCACCGCGTGAAGGGACACAGTCATGAAAACTGCAAGATGTTGAAAAACATAGTGCAGGAAATGGTTGATGCAGGGGATATAGCCCTCGATAATCCTAACGCTCCTGCTAACCGAAATTTGAAAATTTTCAACAAACCATTCCCGAATCACTCTCCTAACAGTAATATAAACCAAGATATCTTAGCCGAGGAGAGTGTTCACGAGATCCATGCAGTCTTCGACTCCCAGCCAAAAGCCTCTATCGAAAAAATTCTGAATCAAGCTTCTTCACTAACGCAGGAACCGAACCCCCTTCATCACCATCAAGACAAGACGAAATCCTTGCCGTTCCTTTACCCATCAAAGAATTAACCACCCAGAGTTCCCTTCTCACAAATGAGCCTTCTTATACCACATCCTTGCAAGACTGTGAGTGGATGTTATCTAACTTATCTATTTCCCAAATGTCTCCTTCTACCATACTTGCTGTACAAGAGGAAGGTTCACCACTTCTTTTGTCATCCTTAGACGAGAAACCTCTTGCACCGACATCACCACATTCTTTAAACATGACGGATCCTCTCAAACATGCCCTCCTACCTATTAGTTCTTCATCACCTAAATCTTTTCAGCAACCAGTTGACCTCTTAACGCCCATTGATACAGTGCCTCATCTTCCCCCTGTATCACACCCACAGTGGACCGGAATCACAACCCACCTTTCTTCCATACAAAAGTTCCTATTCACACGTGAGGACTGTCATTCCCCAGAAGATAGAAAGGTCCTACGGGAACGTTTGAGTACGCCATATTCTACTCAAATGCAGATGACCAACCCAGATGCCTCTACCATATACCCGAAGTGTTTACAGAAGCTTAAAATGCCTATGTCCTCATCTTCACCCCCCTCATCTCTACCAAATACCTCATCCACCTCTATTAACCTAACCCAATCTTCCCCTATGCTTGGGACCTCACCAATACCCAGTCTAACACACCCACCTAAGCGGCTTGATTTATCTAAAAATAAAGCCATTCATCCACTTAGGAGACAGACTCAATCTCCTCAACCTATGTCTCTATTACAACTAAAACCATCGTCGTCACACCTACCTTCCATATTGGGACCTCATCCCTCCACCTTGCATCAATATATCATACCTCCTGCGTTTTCTTTAAAACGACCTACACCTTCTGCACCCATACAGAGATCCAAGGGTACATCAACACCGTCACCCCGCGTATCCTGTCCACCTACCAACCCTAAACAAATTCCATCATCAAAATATTTGTTTGCTTTGTCACTCCTATTTCTCCGTGGTTGTTTTTTGATACCACATCATCTGTGGCCTCATCATCTAACCAGCTAAACATAGCTTCTGTGCCAAAGAAGCCACGTTTAGTTAAAACCCATTATCAAAACTCCTTGGCTAAACCACCACCCATACAAACCAACCATACCCCGTCATTACCAGAAACTACCCAGTCAATAGCCTCATCTTCCTCTGACTTTGACCCACTCAAAGGGTCTTATGCCAAAATCCTTGCTATGTTGGTGGAGAATGCGACCATTTCCCTACCCCCACTTAGACCTTATGATCCATCTAAACCTCGACCTATAGGTTATGATGAGTCTAAAATCTACGCTTACCACCACACACCAGGACATGACGTAGAGGGATGCAAAGCGTTGAAAGCCATACTTCGTCAGTCACCTCTCTCAGATAGAAAAGTTAAGAAAGACAACTTACGAAGAGAGAGACCTTTAGCTTCAATTCCCTCTCCTATACCACCTATCCCCGCCTCACCAAGATCTATCATTATTACAGCCCCACCTCTCGAAGACCATGACTTATCCCTACCGTCTTCCTCCTCTCGTATTCACGAGATCAATATGATTAGTGTTGCTACTCGAGGGTAGAAAAACAATGGGAAAGTAAAAGAAAGCACACCTGCGGCCTCCCTTTCTCCGTCCACCATCCCGATCGCACCACCACCTAAAGTGGTTATTCGTGGACCCGCCTACCCCGTCTCTAATGGAGTTGCCCACCGAACCATGATCAAACAGCTTCACCAATCACCTGTAAAAATGACACTGTATGAGCTCATTCAGACTTCTGAATCTCATCGACAAGCTCTCGTTGAAATCCTTCAAGGGATAGAGGTCTTACCTAATGAAACCTTTCTGTTACCTCCATTCTCACACCCAATCACGTTGCTTCGCTCACCAAACAACCCATCTCCCCAACCACTTCTGTCTCTGTACAGCAAGCCGCTGCTGTCAGTTTCTCCGAAGACGAAATTATCGACTTTGGTGCTGAAGATCCTGACCCTACTCTTTTCATCTCAGCTTACGTCCGGGACATTCGGGTACGTCATGTTATGATTGACGGGGTGCTAGCCTAAACATCATCTCTTCAAAATCCTTCCAACAAATGAATATCCCTTCTAGTTGCATGTGTGCCAACCCCATCATGTTGCGGTCATTCAATGATGCTATTACTTCTACCTTAGGCACCGTGATCCTTAACATTTGTGTAGGGCCACGCACTTTACCCAAACTCTTCTATGTCCTTGAGGGAGAGTTCCAATACAATATGTTGTTAGGCTGCCCTTGGATCCGGGCTATGGGATGTGTTCCCTCCACCTTACATAGATGCATAAAATTGGAGTACGAAGGGAAGTCCTACACCGTAAAAGCTGATCCTCCCCCCTTCAAAACCTGTAATATGTTATATCACCCTAATGATGTGCTTGTACCAGTCAAGACACCCATTCATCCAACCCAACCATCCACTTCAACCGCACCTCAACCATCTACCTCAACCGCACCCACGTCTTCAACCAATGAAACCGCCGTCGCAAATACCACTTCCTTTCCCACAGCTAACATCCCAACCTCAGACCCCTTAGTAGATGTTTTTCAACGCCTTACGCTGGGGGAGTATCACCTATATAACGTTAGTTCTTTCCATACCCCATAGGAGTATGGACAGTTACATGTGCATCCTACCTATGACCGTCGTGTGGGGGAAGTAATCCCCTACGGACCACCTCATTGCCGCACCAACCTAACGTATGGGGGTGTCGACGCATCCTCTGTTACCCCTGAACCTCCTCTTGGTGTGGTTCCTTTCCAATCCGATTTTCAATACCTGACAAATCATCATTTTGCCCTCACCTTCTTGACTCGTTGTGCTTGGAAAGGCTTTGGTTTTGGTCTTTATGAACAAGGTCGACATACACTCATTCCCGTGACTACACGCAAACACAATTATCGTAGTGGTCTCGAGTTTTCTTGAAACACTTACACCGGAGAAACCTTGTGTCGGTTGTATCACGGAAGATGACGATGTCACCCCTACCAAACCATCATCACCCATTTTGCCATCGTCGTCACCCACGAGTCGATAGACCATGAATCTATCCCTCCTAACTTTTTTTTTTTTCATAAATGCTATCTTCCTAGGTCCTCTCACTTATCAACGCGATAATGAGGACCCATCTTCTCTTCCCTTCCGTATCCAGACATGATCGAAGAGGATTCACCTTCGATTAATGTTGTTGAGTGCTAGGATGACGACTCCATCCTCACTTACCTTGGTGCGGATGACTCCTATATTCAATGTGCCTTACCATCTCGAAACTCAAACCATCTTTGAATGAGTCGACTATAGAAATCAACATCCACATGCAGAGGAGGATCCTCACATTGTGAAGATCGGACAATCCCTTAACACATCGAACAAGCCGCCTTTACTACCTTTCCATACCTGCAACCAAGCTTTCACTTGGTCCTACGCCGACATGCCAGAATTGATCCCGACATTCTTGTCCATAACATTACCCTAAAACCCGATTTCAGACCAATCAAATAGGCGAGAAAAATACATCCACACATTTCCCTCTTGGTCAAAGAAGAGCTTCAACGACTCCTTTCTCGTTTCCTTCATCTTGCCTATTGACTATCCTTAATGGATTTCTAACATCATACCTATCACTAAAGTGACGGGGGGACTTCGGATATGCACGGATTTCCAAGACCTTAACCTCGCTTGCCCCAAGGATGACTTCCCCACCCAAGTATTGATCAACTTGTTGATCTCATTGCATGGGCCATGAAATGCTTTCTCTCATGGATGGCTTTTCGGGATACAATCAAATTTTAGTAGAATTTCCGTGATCAACATAAAACTACCTTCATAACTCCTTGGGAACCTTCATTATCGTGTCATGCCATTTGGCCTTAAGAATGTTGGTGCGACCTATCGCGGGCTATGACTTACATTTTCATGACATTATGCACACTATCCTTGAGGATTATGTCGATGATCTTCTTGGAAAATCTAAACATCGCAGTGAACATCTCGATGTTTTAACCATTATTTTCGATCGCCTGTTACAATATTTGTCGGCTTCAACCAAAGAAATTTGTCTTTGGTGTTCTTTCGGGAAAACTTCTTGGCTTTATCGTCTCTTTGCGTGGCATTGAGGTCGATCCATCTAAAGTCAAAGCTATCCTAGAAATTCCCCCACCCAAAAACCTCAAACAATTATGTAGTTTGCAAGGTAAACTTCAATCCATCTGGCATTTCATCTCCCAACTCTCGGATCGATGTCAACCTTTCCATCACCTTCTTAAAAATAACATTGCCTTTCAATGGAGCAAAGAGTGTCACCAAGCCTTTGAAGCTCTCAAAGCCTATCTCTTGCACCACCGTGCTTATCCCACCTCGGGATGATCGCCCTTTCTACCTTTACCTTTTCGCCACATCGACCATGCTATAGGAGCCATGCTCGCACATTGGGACTCGGCACGTCGAGAACAAGCCGTTTATTATATAAGTCGTACTCTCGTGGATTACGAGACTAGGTATACACATGTAGAAAAATTGTGCCTAGCCCTATCATTCGTAGCCACCAAACTCCGACACTACCTCTGAATCAAAAACTTTTGTCATCACTAACATGGACCCCATTCATTATATGTATGCCAAACCACATCTAAACCAACGGATCACCCGATGGCTTATGCTCCTTGTTGACCTCGACCTTGAATTTATACACCAGAAGTCAATCAAAGGACAAACTATTGCAGACCAACTCGCAGGAGGCCCCTTTACCTAGGGAACAATTTACCAATTTTAATTTCCTTGACGAACTCATCGCCACTCTTTCACTCAGGGAAGAGTCATATCCAATGACCCTCTTCTTCGATGGATCCAAATGCTAGCGCGGTGGAGGGGCCGGCGTTGTTCTCATTCCTCTTGTATTTGAGCCTATACCTCTTTCATTCGGCTTGATTTCTCTGCACTAATAATACGGTGGAATAAGAGGCCCTTGTTTTGGGTCTCCGGGTTGTGTTACACTTAGGTGTCAAATCTATTAATATTTTCGGTGACTCTCAATTGGTAGTCAATCAAGTTATGGGCATCTACCAATGTAAAAATGAGGAACTTCAAAAGTACAAACATTACGTGGATTCACTTTTGACCTCATTTACTCGTTATTCTATCCAGACCATTCCCCGCTCCACTAAAAAATTTACAGATACTATGGCTTGCTTAGCCTCACAAATTCCTACTTCATCAACTGACTCTGACATTTTCGTCTTGGTCCAACAACTCTTTGCCCCATCTTACTCAGCCCCGGTTGTTTGTATGATAAATAATGTGTCTGCTAATTCACAGGATACCTGGTATCACCAATTTCACGACTACCTTACAACCTCCGTTCTCCCACCTGACCTTACTAGTACCGAAAACGTGCTTTTCTTAAACGTGTTTCTCATTATGTCGTCATGGGGGGACTCCTTTATAAACATGGCTTTGATGGCATCCTCCTTCGATGTCTAACCGGTGCGGAGGTCACCTATACCATCCAACAAATCCATGACGGTATTTGTGGCGGACATTTTAGTGGCCTTGCCATGGCTAAACGAATCCTTCGCCTAGGTTATTATTGGCCTCTTTGTTAATAACCATACTACGAATATGTTAAGCATTGTGTTATGTGTCAACAACATGCCAACCTTCAACATACTCCTAGCCATCCGCTACAGGTCGCACGAGATCTTTGGCCTTTCTCACAATGGGGTTTAGACCTTATTGGTGAGATTCACCCGCCCTCTTCGCAACGTCACCGTTGGATAATCACAGCAACTGAATATTACACAAAATGGGTGGAGGCTATTCCACTAATTTCAACAAAAAAAAATCGTTGAATTAGTTAACGATCACATTATTTGTCGTTTTGGTATTCCTCATTGCCTGATAACAGATAATGGTAAATCTTTCAAAAATAAGTTGTTACAAGACCTTTGTGACAACTTTGGTATCAAAATTAGTTTTTCATCACCTTACTATCCATAGGCCAATGGTCAGGCTGAATCTTCTAATAAAACCCTAACCAAAATCCTCATGAAAGTTGTTAATGATTTTGGAAGAAATTGGCATGATTACATCCCCTTTACCCTTTGGGCTTATCGTACTAGCATTCTTACCTCCACTAATGCCACACCATTTTCTTTGGTATATGGTACCAAGGCTGTCTTGCCTCTCGAAATACAAATACCCTCCCTAAGAATATCTCTTCAGGATATTCTCACCAACGATGATTTCCGCCAAGAGCGGTTAGCCCAATTAGAGCTTCTAGACGAGCGACATCTTACGGCTCTTGATCACCTTCAAATCTACCAAAAACACATCAAGCGTGCTTATGATAAGTGACTTCATGAGCGTACCTTTAAGGTTGGTGATCTTGTCCTCAAAGAGAATCAACATGTAACCAAACTAGAAAAGAGCAAACGTGGAAAATTTGCTCCTAATTGGATTGGGCCTTACATTATCACTCACACTTATGGATCAGGAACTTATCGTTTAGCTTTGCTTAATGGTAAACCTAAGCCTGAGCCCCTTAATGCCTTGCATCTTTGACCATTCTACTGTTGAATTCAGTGTTATATCACTTCTTATCTACCTTGCGCTCGTCCCTTGAGCTCATTTACCACCGCATACACTTTGTTTCCTACATCTCAAAATCAAAATCAAGCTCACATGGTTTGATTATCACCTCCCCTTAAAGATGCCTTCCCCTTTTTAGTCTAGTCCATGACTTCAAAGTATCAAAATGACACATTCTTAATTAAACACTTATGGGATTTTCTTGAGTCAAACTTCCTACAAAACTAGATGCTTTATGCCCAATGGACATCTAGACCTCTAAAATTATACATAGACTGCTCCCTTGAAGGACAACTATATGCCAAACTATTGCTGCTCTTATATATAGACTGCTCCCCCGAAGGACAACTATACATAAACACCGCATCTGCTACTATAAATAGACTGCTCCCTTGAAGGACAGCTATACACAGTCAACCTTTTATCAGAAGCTTCTCGCATTGATCAGCTTCGTGAAGACCTCAAGAACAACAAAATACATATCCCATGTAGACTTCCCGCATCGATCAGTCTATATCCAGAAAAATAAAATAAAAATAAAAGCAGTATTTCAAAGCACTTTTGAGTCATGGACTTGTCTATTTAGGTTTGGTTCTCTTTCGTCAGAATAATCATCTTATAATAAGTTCTCTGCACCCCAGCTATACCGGCCACCTCACCTCACCATTCGTCAAAACAACAAAACTCAAGGGACGTGACGTATATCCGATATATTGTGATTATACAACTCTTTTCACCTATCGACTTCTCGCCTATGCAAGGTACCTAGGGATTCAAGCTCATCCTACATTAATATGTGGTTTGTTTAGCTCTTCTCAACTACGGGACACTCTTGCCTCTTTTGCTCGACTCTAGGATTGTGTGTTGACCTTAATCAGGACATGATTCCCTACTACTTGGGTATGCTAACTTTCGCTTCACCTATACCTACACCAACGACATTACCCTACCAACATCAAATTTTTACCAACCGACAAATTGCCTAACCACAACCAAATTGCCTGAATTCACCTCTCCCTGGTCCTAAGGGAGAACTACATCGGTCTGAGGCCCCTCCTTGCTTTGTGTAATGGGCTATGTAGGCAGCACTTAGGAGATATGATGTCTCCCAAGGTTAGCTCGACCATCCCCTACCATACCCTATCATGTGTTGTAAATATAAATAGTTTTTATGTATTTCTATTTGCCAACATTCATCTTTATCCCTTTTCAAAACAAACAAAAACAACATCCAAACCACAACCATTCTTATTATTATCATCACTCAAAACAACATACATATTTAGTTTTATTTTAGATGTTAAACAAATACACCTTCTCTATCATCGACTCGCAGGTCGACATCCTTATTTATTCTTATATTCCTATGAAATTCACTTAGACCCTTGCACCTCCTCCCGAATCAGGTGGTGATCATGATCGTCGATGCCCCTCAGTTGGCCTCTCCATCCTCAAAGGTGCCACTGCCATTGGTTCCTCCCACTGATCCGCCAACATCTCCTGTAACATATGAATACGTCCTCTCGCATGGAGGAATCTTACCTCCAATCTCTCCACTCGTAACTGTGAAACCTCTAACAATCCCGTTGTCTCATTCACCTGTGTTTGAAGCTGGTGAACTAAATCCTGTAGACGATCTCTCTCCACTGTAATCACAGCTATGTCAGGGTGCTCACGTGCACCTCGCAGCTCTGCTACCCACCATACTCTATAGGCCTCTGCTGCGTCCCGCATCCATTACCCTACGATCGATCGCTATCTCTTCTAGCCCTTTTGGAGGTGTAGGCCGGAGAGGTGAGAATGCTACCTCGGTGTCGATCCTCATATATGGTCTATAAGCCAGGGGTATATCCTGCACAAATCCAAATTGTCGCTGCACGAGATCTAGAGGAATCCTCTCATACTCACCTGGCCTGTGTCCTGCAATCCACCTCAATCGCTCTACACCCCTCAACTCCTCAGCTATGTTCTCTGTTACCATGTAGTTCTGTAAGGCCTCCAACAAATATCCGCAATCGTTACCATCGCCATACATGCCTATAATACTCGATGTCGTCTATCACACTGGGATCTCGCTTCATTGCATGTTCGGACCCATCGTCGAATCCCAACCTCTGCACTCCTGCCTCTCCCGACTTGATGGGTCGGCCTATTGGACACACAAACAATGTGCTCATAGGCCCAACAATGTAATAAGTACGAACAATCTAGTGTCGTCCTGTGTTTTTGCTTGCAGGCCCATAAACCCCTATATAACTCTGCCAGATATGCGGGTGCCCATGCGAAAGTCACGCTCATTTCTATCATTTCCCAAATAACACTCATCAATGCTTTTGGAAATCTTCCACCCTCTGCCCTCGGTAATGCATAATACCCCACCGCTATCATTAATAGCACGGCCAACCTTGTTTCCTCAGGGTGTGTTGCATACATTGTACCATACGTAAATGTTAAACCTCGTTGTGTCAAATCTCGTGTAGCTGAACCAAATACTGTTGTTATCGCTGCCCGCCCCGCGCTAGGAAACACCTGATACACTATTTTTCCTATCATTGGGAGTCTCAAAATATGGAACACATCTTCCAATGTCACTGTCATCTCCCCTGTTGGCAGATAGAAGGTATTCTTTTCTGGATTCCATCTCTCAATCAACGCCTATAACATAGCATGGTTATGCACGATTCATGAATAATAGTGGATTCCACTTAACCCCAAATGATTTATCAATGCCCATTCAGCTAGTGTGACATCCGCTCAGATTCGTGACAACAACGCTGGCACAATATCATTCATCCTTAACCCTGCTTCCGCCTGCATACATCAAAACGACACATAATTATTCAATAAAACAAATCTCCACAGTTTTTTCTCAAATTATGGAAACTCCTACAGTAACCGATATCGGTTATAGATAACCGATACTGGTTTGCTAACCGATACCGGTTATCTCTAAATGATACCGGTCACTGTAAAAAATATACACCCTGCTTAAAAACATACACCTACGATAATTATTTTGCCCGTTTACTCCTATCTATACCTAAAAACACACGAGAACACCCTGCTTACCTACCCCATAGCACTCACCCCATCCCAAACCCTTGCCTATCACCTTTTCTTTCTCATCTATACCCACTTACTCTCTCTCATCCTATTCACACAAAACATGCAAGAATCAAATTACAACCAAACAGTTTACCTCTTGGGCTGCAACAGCTTGAGGTGGAACTTGTCTTCCCCCTCGTCCCTGCCTGCTGGATGCTTCTCCTCGTTCAGCCATGTTCACCACCCTCTTCAAATATAACTTGTCTTTCTGCCTTCTGAATCTCAGTCCATGCTCACTTCACCGGTCTCTTTCCTCCTTATCACTCAAATTCTTTCATGCAATTACCTGTATCAGTCGTCAAACAGCGTCACATTCACGTATTTAACTTGTTGCATGACTCTAAAAATAAGAATGCTAAAAATAAGAACTTAAGTTGCCAACCAAGCAGTTCTATTTTTAGGAAATATAATTTTAAAATAACCGATATCGGTTACATAACCGTTATCAGTCATATAGCTACCGACATCGGTTGCATAACCGATATCGGTCATGTGCCCCCTTTTTGCTTAAACCTAAGCCGTTTCTTCGTTTTTGCAAATTTTTGTGGCGCCCGCCTCTTTTTCCTGCATAACAACACCATTATCAATATTTTTCATCCAAATCACATATATATATCCTCATAATTTCAGCAACATCATCCATCTACATTATAACAACTATCGACAACATACATACGACATCATATATATATACATCAAACCCATCAGCATACACAACATGTGAATTAAACTCATCATCTATATATACATACATTCCATTTCAAAAAGCCATCAACACCATCAATATATAAACCATGTGGATCAAAATCGTCATACATTAAATTTCACAACCCATCAACAAAACACATAAAACATTTCATATGCACCATATGGGTCAAAATCCTCATATATATATATATATATCAAAGGTTTCAAATATACAACTTTCCCTGCATAGGGGCCTCTGTGATCTCAAGATAATACAAAGCTGGCACGCAGGCCGCAATAACTGTCAAAATATCGACTCGGCTCGCAGGCCGGTCTCTCATATCAAAAATATACTTGGCTCGAGACCCAGTATCAACTCAACTATACAACCTGTACTCCGATCGTAGGCCGGTATATACAATAGGATGAATAAATGAATGAAAGAATCATATGTGGGCACGCAGGCCTCTCTATACATAACCAGTTCATAGACCGGTGCCTCTATCTAATATCCAATATACAAACAAAACATCTCTCTCGACCCAGGGATGTCTCAACTCTCCCCACCACCCTCAGCACCTCTCCCTGCGGGTCCTGGCCCTGGCTCCCACCTCCTCCCTGTCACCGACCCACCGGCTGTAGCTGCACCACCCTGGGATCTCTGACTCCGCGAGGTCTCCGCTCTATGCGCCGCATACGGCTGATAGTCAGCCCCAGTACCATCAAGGACGTCCTGATAGTACCGGGCCTCCGCTCTCGCCTCCATATAATGGGCCCGTGCCACCATAGCTACTGGGGCTGGTCCCCCAACTCCTAATAACAATGGCCCCTATCCTACCAATACACTGCACTGTGCCTATGGCTATGACGGTTGGTGGTGGTACTGCACTCGTGGCTGCGCTTGGGTGGCGCTATTTACTATACCGTGGGTGTGGTGCAGTGCTTGCCATTTGGTGGTGCTGTGGTGGTGCACGTGCACGTGCTCGTATATGTGCTGGGCTAACTTCGTAGGACACCTATCTGTGCCTGTGCAGCAGCAAGCTGCCCCTGTAACAACTGCACCTGTCCCCTGAGCTAGTCCCTCTCTACTCTAATAGCCGCTAAGTCTGGCTGTGCGGGCTGTGCTCTCCTCGCGGCTCTCTCCCCTGCCCACCATACCAAAAATGCTCCTGTGCAGCTGGCGTCATCTACAGTATCATCTGCTGGCCTCTCGGCTACCCAATCTAGGTCCATGGGCTGTGGTGCAGGCAGTGGGGCCTCTACATCATCCCTCCGGTACTGAGGGAAGGGAGGTGGCTCATCCTATCATAGCCCCATCTACCGTCGTACCCTCTCCAAGGGTATCCACTCATGCTCTCCCGGCCTCCGTCCCGCTATCCAGAATGTATACTGGATCCACCGCAACTGTGATCGGGCTCCTCCACGGGGCTGATGACCTCTGTAAGGCCTCCATACAATATCCAAGGCAGTCACGCCCTCTAATACATGCCGGTAATACGCTACATCCCGTCCGGCGAGAACTACTCGTGGCTAGCCCACGACCCCTAGCCACCTCTGAAAGCCATATCTATAGATCACCTATGGCCCTGGCTGCTGGGGCAGACCTACTGGTCGAATGCATATGATATGCTCATATGCCCAGTAATGTAACAAGACTGTAGAACAAATCCCGAATCGCCTCATCTGGCGGTAGCCCCTGACTCTCGTATAAGCGCACCGGGTATCTTTGGTGTTCAAGCATAACACGTATGCTCCTCTACCATCTCGTGTAGTACCCCATCAACACTCGTGGAAAGCGGCCTCCCTCGAGTCCGGGAGGCGAAGCATGTGATGCCGATCATCATCAACACGGCATGAGCCATGTCTCATGTCTATGGGCATGATATATGTCGCCATAGGCAATGCTCACGTTGTGATAAGTCAATAAAGCGGCTACATCCCGAATACCGTAAAATGCTATCCATGGTGTCTCTCTGCATCCACCTAGAAGGCGCCTCTCCATCGATTGGTAGTCTAAGGATGTGATACACATCCTCCAGTGTAATCATCATCTCTCCCGTCGGGAGATGGAACACATTAGTCGTCGGATCCCATCTCTCGATGAGGGCAACCATCAGACTGTGATCCCTATCTATCACCCTATAACGCTGGACTCCATCGAGTCCCACCTCGCGCATGATGGCCCACTGCGCTGCGGACACGTGTGGCTGCATCCGTCTCAACAACGGGGGCATCCTATCCCGCATCGTCAGCTGTTGACGTGCCTGCAAAACCAACTCAGTGCATTAGCCCTACTCTTTATCAATTAGCGTAGATCATGTATAGTGTCAAAGTGAGTAAGTGTGACAAGGTTCATTTTAGATGTATACCCTCAGCAGTCATGTATGAGCTGTAGTGCCCGTTCAAACAACCACTTGAGACCCAAGAAACAACCTAGGGTTAGCTAGAAAATTATGGGATAATAATTTTTTTGATTTGAAGTGTCTACAACTAAGTTGCAAGACATCAATTTTCACTAATAGGTTCTAGAACAAAACCTACTTACCAAAACAAAAGTTTCCTTTATGAACTTATAACACATTTACAAGGTTTAAATTTTAGGGTTAGATGTTCTAGTTAGATTCAGGGAGTAATCTTACCCCATACCTACTCTCTAACAGGCTCAGAACTTCAACTAGATTTTTCTCATATTCAACACTTTCAAAATTTCCCTAAACCATTCCCAATGGATAGGAAATTTTCTCACCTTTCTCAGTGATATAAATAAGTCCTCCTAACTCCTTATAGAACTCAAGTTATGAGTGGGTGGAGTTCTGGGGTCAAATTTTCCCAGAGGGACACGTGGCAAGAGGAGGAGGAGTGCACCTTGGGCGGGTTGGTGGGTCGCGGGGCGGCATTGGGAAATTTTCCCAATGCATGGCTCAAAGTCAAAAAACACTCCACGCCCCCATGGGTCCCTAGGGGACACGTGTCAGGTCCTGAGCACAAGGAAAAAAGGGGAAAAGAAAGGGTGCTGTGGTGGACCGATTTGGCGCTTAGCGCCCAAAGGGAAAAAAAAAAAGGAAAGAAAGGACACGTGGGTTTGCGCACCCACCGAAGGAGGAAAAAGAGGGAGAAGGTAGAGTTGTGGGCCATGAGAAGAATTTTGGAAATTTTCCCAAAGGCCCAAAAATAATTTTTCTCCCAAACCCCCGCCGCCACCCCAAGGTGCCATGTGGCATGCTTTCATTGGCCGCGGGCTGTAGGGTCAACATGGAAAATTTTCCCAATTTTTTTTTAAAAGCTAAGGGTTTAAAATAACTTGTGCCTGCCTCACCATAGCCAAAGGGGCATGTGGTGCCCTTTGATTGGCTGCAATCCGGAGGGAAAAGTGAAAATTTTGTAAAAAAATTCAAAAAGTTTTAAGGGATAAAATTTTTCCGCGCCTCCACCTCGGCCCCGAGGACACACGGTAGCCTTTGATTGGTCTGCGGGTGGTGGAGGAAAATTGAAATTTTTCCCAAGCCCAAAATTTCAAAAAAATTCTAAGGGCAATTTTGATGGGAAATTTTTGGGTTGAGGGCCCACTAGGGAAAATTTTCCCAAATTTTCCTGCCAAGGCACAAAAACTTCAAAGTGTCATAACTTGAGCTAGAAAGCTTGGTTTTGGGAAAACAAGGACTTTTTGGAAATCTCTCAAAGCCCTATTTGCATAGGGAACATCAAATTTTCTTTTAGATGAAGTTTTAAGGGTAAATTTTGTAAAAACAATCTGTAGGCCTTTATTTGGCAAACTGGCAATTTCCAACTTATAATTTTGATAAAATTTGAACTCCTCCTTCGCTCAACATGTCAAACAGACATGGAGGATCAGTCTAGGGAGGGTTTAGAGTGTTTTAGGGAAGTTAATTTATCCAATCTGTTCAAGGTTGCATTTTTCTGGCAATAGACGGAAAAATAAGCGCAAGCCTCGAATTGAAATTCATTAAGTTTTGGAGATTCATTCTTGACTGTTATAGTGAATTTGAGTTTCTTAAGTCTTCCTAAATGTGAATTTCAAAGTTTCATAACTTATTGTTTAGTGCAAGTATGAACTGTTCATTTTTATTAAAATGTGAATTGTCGGGATGAGTATATTACACGAACTATTTCTTTAAATTGAAATCTCCATTTTTCATTTAAATGTGCATATGATTCCTAACTTAGTCAAATACATTGCTTATTAAATCCTCCATCCAATTCTAAAAGAAACTACATCTCGATTTTAGTTTTAATATACATTTTACAAGGAAAATAACATTGTCTTTCATTCTATATGAATTCTTCTTTCAACATTCAAAACAGAGGTTTCTCATTGCAAATAAAACTCAAATTTCCAATGGAGAAGATAGCATATGAACAAGGTAAAAAATTTTAAGAAAGGAATGAAATCTTTTGATGATTAACAATGCATTCTTTTCAACTTATCACTTTCCATTTGTATTCAAATATAGTACATAAAACATACAACATTGTTTCTTATTCTTTTTCAAAACAGAATCTCATTCTTGGAAAGCAATTCAAATCTAGTGCACATTACAATTTTGAAAACTACTTCAATCCTTTATTCATAATTCCATAACATTACAACTTGTCACTTTTCCAATTTGAATTGGTTTCAAATTACAAAATACAAAGCATAGAATATCATTTACATTCTTTTGTAAAAATAGAGAACAAATATATTTCCTTACATTTCTCCATTCAAATTCAAACTTCTATCATCAATACAATAACTTCACATTACAACATTTATACACTCATCCACTCAAAGTGGGAAAGGTTACATTGAATTTACTCAAGAGATAGGATTGTCAAAAATGTAATTTCTCCTTTCTCCAAACAACAACATGCAAGTTTCTTCTTGTTTGCAACTTTGATCACAACAAGGAATGGGGAAAGACAATTCTCTCCACCAAACCAAGACATCCAATGAGAAAGGAGAAGCCATCCTTCCCCATTGGCCCCGAGCCCCAACCATATTGAAATGGAGCATGAATGTCAACACATGGCCACAAGGCTTCTTCCATAACAAACAAACATTCTTCACATTACATACAAACAATAAAATACATATTCTAACAAGACAATAGTTTCCAACTGCATTTGAAAACATACACACAATACATAGGCTTGATAAAGCAAGCCAACAAGAGTAAGGACTATGGGAACTCCTTAGGCCTCCCAATTTAGAATTAGGAATCCATCAAAATACATACCGCCAATAATTATATCAACCCCATAAACCTTATATCTCCCAATCCCTCCTTATGCCCCCAAGTTTATCCCTTATGCCCCCATAGTAAGAAATGCAAGCAATTTATTTTTAAAGGTGAATCCCAAACCAAAACTCCATCCACAATGAAAAGTGCCATAGGAAATCCCTTATGCCCCCATATGAAATCCCCATAGCTTTCTCCTACACCATGCCCTAAGCATTCTACCCAACCAGCCAAGAATGCAAACATAAACACCATTCAAAAATGCATGCAAGAGAAGGAAAGCATTTCAAATACAACTCAAGATGCCTACCTCTCCATAATGGAGTTTGTTCCAAGCTCACAAGATTTCCACAATGTCAAAGTGTAGTCCAAAACTAGCAAGTACAAGCAAGAAAAAAGAATCCAAGATCTTCCTCAAATAAGCTCCAAAAGAAACAACACCAAAAAATGTGCCCCGAAGAGAAAATGGACAAAGTTTCAATAACCATAACCAAGCAAGGAGTTTCACTTTTATAGGAGAGGGAAGAGAAGAGGATGATGTGGATCCATGTGGGATGCCACATCATTCTTTCTCAACCCCAAGAGGAAAGTCAACATCCCTCACTAAAACACAATAAATAAAAATGACAAAATCACTTACATACTCCAAAAATGCCCATACTCCAAAAGGAACAAATTAAAAACATGTAAGGGAAGTGCAATTAAAACTTACATATTATCACTTCAAAATGCATTATAAATGCCTACATTTAACCTTTAAACCATAGGCATAGTTGGTGGATCATTTTAAGAGGTGTGGGACAAGTTTAACTTGTTTCACAAGCCTCTAAATTTGGCCCCCAAGGGCAACTTCGAATTTCATAAAAGATGGAGTGCTAGACCTTTGAAAATCTGCCCTTACAAGACTCTTACAAATTTATTACAACATTAACTTACACACTCTTCCAACATTAATATCTAAGACAACAAATTTATTTATTACATTCCATGTCCCAATTAAATTTAAATAAAATTTAACTATATGATTATCACATTAATCTACCACATTAAATTAATGAAAAGAAGGAACACATTACAAATAAAATACATACAACGGTAATTAAAAAGGAACGCATAAATAAAACACATATCCCATGGTCACATATAATGGAAATCCCCCATGGGAAATCCTAACATAAGACAACACACAAACTCATAACACAATTGTCATGGTGACCTTGTTGAATTCACCCAGAATTTCAATATGGTTAGTCTCAGTCCTCGAAATTATTTTGATTTTTAACCGCAAAATAAAAATACCTCCTTCGGCCTTGTGGCCATATCAGAACACCCAAAAAGATATAAACAATATCCCAAAATCAACCAAACACATAGATCACAACAATATCAATAATTCAACATCATCATTTTTAATTAAATAAATGAACTATATCATCATCAAAATCTACCATACTAGATATACTCAAAATATCCAATATCATAAGTCCAAATCAACATTTATAATATATCCATGTCACAAAATTATATCATCAACCACATATAGAAAATGTCTCTAGTAACCATCATGCATAATAACTTAATCCAGATCAATAAAAATCTATGATCTAACATCTAACCATCATACTAAAAAAATATGATAGCATCCATAATATGATCAATAATATCAAAATCGAGTATCTAAAAGTGTCAAAGGGAAGTGGGCACTACATCCCCCTCCCCTTAGACTCGACTTCCTCCTAGAAGTCACTAGAACAAATGTGGAAGCGCACTCGTAATCTGTGGCATCCTCGACAAGTGATTATAGTCTCATCATATCCACACTACACCCGTACTTGATCAATATCTCTACCTCAAAGGCCCAGTGGTCATGGGATCTATGATATGTCACCTACCCTTGATCCTACACCTGCAATGATGTCTAGTCTAACACATGAGAAGGATTTGCAATGTACCTCCTAAGGACGTAGAAATATGAAACACATCATGTATGTTAGACAAGCTGGGTGACAATGTTAGACGGTAGGCCAAAGGGCCGATATGCTCCAAGATCTCAAAGGGACCAACGAATCTAGGAGCTAAATTAGAACCTTTTCTATAGCGAGATAGGGCTCTTGTGTGGTTTGACATAAATGAGCACCTTCATGCCCACAACAAAGCTATGATCAATCCTATGCTGATCCGCACACTTCTTATGCCTGTCTTGTGCATCTTGCAATCTCTACTTGATTAACACTACCTACTGCTCCATGTCCTACAAAAGAGCTAGTCCAAGAGATACTCTATCCTCTAACCTATCCCAGCTAAGAGGTGTCCTGCACTCTCTACCATATAATTCCTGAAAAGGAGCCATGCCTATAGAACTCTGAAAACTATTATTGTAGGAAAACTCCACTAAGTACAGGTACTCCTCCCACTTAGACTACTGCGATCCATCACGTACATCCCGAGCATAGCCTCCAAAATCTGATTCACTCACTCGGTCTATCCATTTGTCTCAGGGTGATATGTTATACTAAAGTTAATCCTCGTCCCGAGGACATACTGCATGGTAGTCCAAAAATGTGAAGTGTACAAAGGATTGCGGTCACAAATGATCTTCTGTGGGATCCTATGCAACCTGACGATCTCATCCAAATACACTCATGCCACTTCTCTAGCTATATAAGTGGTCTTCACTAGAGAAAAGTGAGCCACTTTTGTTAATTTATCAACCATGACCATAATGGCGTCATGGTGATATCTTGACATAGGTAGCCCAATAATGAAATCCATGGAAATGGTGTCCCACTTCCATTCTGGTATGTCATGAGGATAAAGAAGACTTTCTGGATGCTAATGCTTAGCCTTAACCCTCTGGCACTCTAAACACCGTGACACAAACATAGCCATGTCTAGATGAATTCCTCTCTAGTGGTACAACTGTCTCAAAGTAGCATGCATGTTCTTCACCCTGTGATGGGATGAATAGGGTGCATGATGTGCCTCTACCAAGATTTCTTGCCTTAAGCTTCCATCTCTAGGAACATATATCCTACCTCTATGCCTGAGAAGACCATCAACCTCTAAGGAAAATCCATCAAAATTTCCCTCAAGGGGTCTTTGTGACTCGATCTCTCTGTAAATCTTGTCATGTAGAAGTTGTCAAGAGGAAGTGAAGAATCCTACTTTGCAAATCCATGCTCAATGAGGTAGCCATAGCCACATGTCTCCATCTACTGAGAAAATCTTCTACCACATTCTCCTTCCCCCTCATGTTCTCTATATTCATGTCATGCTCACACAACAACTCCAACCAACATCGTTGATGAGCGTTTAGATTGGGCTGCGTGAAGAGGTGGAAAAGACTCAAATGATTTGTCCTGAGTGTGAATCTCCATCTAAGAAGAAAATTCCTCCATATAACCAAAGCATGCACAACTACCACAAGCTCAAGATCATGGGTAGGATAATTAAGCTCATGATCCTTGAGTTTGTGAGACTCAAAAGCTATAACCCTACCATCCTGCATCAACACACCTCCAAGCCTTGCTAAAGAAGCATCTGTGAAAACAAATAACTCACCCTATGGATCCGGCACTACAAGAATGGGTGCTGTAGTGAGGCACTCCTTTAGTGTCTGAAGATCTTATCACATCTATCCAACCAAACAAACTTCTTCCCTTTCCTCTGAAGGGAAGTGATAGGGTGCATAATCCAAGAGAAGTCCTGAACAAATCTCGGTAATACCCTACTAAACCCATGAAGCTGTGCACCTCGGTCACTGTAGTGGATGCTTGGCCAATCCATGATGGCTCTAATCTTGGAAGGATCAACTGTAATACCTTCCCTAGAAATAATATGACCCAAGTACTGCACCTCTATTTGGAAGAAAGCACACTTCTCCAAGTTCCTATAAAGCTGCTACTCACAAAGACACTGGAGAACCTGTCGAAGGTGCCCCTCATGCTCCTCACATGTACATGAGTATATCAAGATGTCATCAAGGAAGATGAGCATGAAGTGATCTAAAAAGGTTCTGAATACCCCATTCATCAAACTCATAAACATTGTAGGGGCATTCGTCAAACCAAAAGGCACCACTGTGAACTCATAGTGCCCATATCTCATGCGGAAGGTGGTCTTATGAATGTCCACCTCTGGAAATCCTCAACTGATGGTAGCCTGACTTGAGATCAATCTTAGAGAACATTATGGCTCCCTTCATCTGATCAAACAAGTCATCAATACGAGGAAGAGCATAACGATTCTTGATAGTCACCTTATTCAAATGGCAGTAATCAATACACAACCGCAATGATCCATCCTTCTTCATGAAAATCACCGGTACACCCCAAGGGGATGCACTAGGATGGATAAGGCCCTTCTCGAAAATTCCCTCAAGTTATAACTTGAGCTCACAGAGCTCGGGGTGGTCATCTAATAAGGTGCCCGTGAGATAGGATTTACTCCTAGAGCTAGGTCTATATGAAAATTAATCTCACGTGGGGGTGGTAACCTTGGTAGCTCCCTTGGAAATACATAAAAAAGTCTCTCAAGATGGGATGATCATCTAGCAATGGTCCACTAGACCCATCCTCGATATGTCACCGTTGTAACATCATACATCGACAACCCCTGTTACACACACCGCTTAAACTGTATAGTAGAAATGGTGTGAATAGAAATGAGTCTCCTGACCCCTGAGATCACCAACTTAACTCCTAAATCATCTGCACAAGTTATAGTCTTGTGATAATAATCCATCTTGGCCCTATGTGTAGATAGCCAATCCATTCCTAAGATAACTTCATACGAGCCCAAAGGAAGAATATAGAGATATGAGGTGGTGGTGAAAGGTCCCAAATCCACTACACACTCCTTAACTAAGGATTCCATAGAGATCTTGGCTCTAGAAGCCATCTCAACATCCTAACTAAGACCCTACCTAACTACCACCATCATGCATCGCTCTACTAAAGATGGTGCAATGAAAGAATATGAAGAACCAGAATCAAAAAATACAGAAGTAGGAATACCACCAATGCTACCTGTGGTCTTAATGACTATGCTCTGGTGCTCTACCTAGTGGTTCTCAACCACTACATAAATCATATGGCTGTGTCCCATATCACCAACTATCAGCTCAGAAACTGGTGCCTTACCCTTGTTAGGGTTCTGAGGACAATCTCTCCAAAAATGTCCAACTACTCCACATCCAAAGCAACCACCTGATCCTCTCCAAGGAACAACACCTCTAGTAGGTGCCCTAGAATCCTGTGGTGTGGATCCTAATGATCTAGTTGTGGTCTACTATGGCCTCTAGTTCTCTCTCTGCATGCTCATCCCTAAGCCTAGGGATTCAAGACCTTTCTCTATGCTCTAAAAATTTGTCACGTTGTCTCCTCGGTGGTGAATTTACTCACACCGACTCCGCATAGGAGTTCCCTCCTCTATGCTCCTCGGTGAGTTGAGGAGATACGACCCTCGATAGAAGGAGCTCTATCATGACTAGCTATGCATCCCCTCCACCTAATCCTCCGTGTAGAGTGGTATTAACATTCTCAAGGGTCTCAGTAAAATCTGAGGTAAAATGTATGCTACACCCGATCTCGGTGGTGGTGGTGGTGGTGGCAGATGTGAGTTTTGTGAAGGTTTCTCTCGCTCGTCTCGAGCCTCCCTGCATAGACCAAATTGAGAGTTAGTTCATTTTCTAAGTTATACAACTTCCATGTTTACTAAAACATACAAATTCTTGCTAAGTTGTTTTCTAGGTTTCAATGTGCTAGGTTTAAGTTTTCATGTCTCAAGTTTTCTAGTGTGCCCAATGGTCCAAGCCTTTGAACCACTGCTCTAATACCAAATTGTAGTGCCCGTTCAAAAAACCACTTGAGACCCAAGAAACAACCTAGGGATAGCTAGAAAATTACGGGATAATAATTTTTTATTTGAAATGTCTACAACTAAGTTGCAAGACATCAATTTTCACTAATAGGTTCCAGAATAAAACCTAATTACCAAGACACAAGTTTCCTTTATGAACTTATAACACATTTACAAGGTTTAAATTTTAGGGTTAGATGTTCTAGTTAGATTCAGGGAGTAATCTTACCCCATACCTGCACTTTAACAGGCTCAAAACTTCAACTAGATTTTTATCATATTTAACACTTTCAAATTTTCCTAAACCATTCCCAATAGATAGTAAATTTTCTCACCTTTCGGCGATAAAAAAAGTCCTCCTAAATGCTTACAGTACTCAAGTTATGAGTGGGCAGAGTTTTGGGGTCAAATTTTCCCAAAGGGACACGTGGCAAGAGGAGGAGGAGTGCACCTTGGGTGGGTTGGCGGGTCACGGGGCAGCATTGGAAAATTTTCCCAATTCATGGCTCAAAGTCAAAAAAAAACTCCGCATCCTGTGGGTCCCTAGGGGACACGTGTCAGGTCTTGAGCGCAAGGAAAAAAGGGGAAAAGAAAGGGTAGGGCGATGGACCGAAAAAAGGAAAGAAAGGACGCGCAGGTCTGCGCACCCACCAAAGGAGGAAAATGAGCGAGAAGGCAGAGTTGCGGGCTGTGGGAGGAATTTTGGAATTTTTCCCAAAGGCCCAAAATGAATTTTCTCCCAAACCCCGCCGCCACCCCCAAGGTGCCACGTGGCACGCTTTCATTGGCCAGTTTTTAGCGGCGGGGTTAACATGGAATTTTTTCCCATTTTTTTTAAAGCTAAGGGGTGTAAAAGAACCTATTCCTCCTCCATATCCATAAGGGGACATGTGACACCCCTCGATTGGTTGTGGGCCAGCAGAGGGAAAAGTGAAAATTTTCCAAAAATTTCAAAAAGTTTTAAGGGGTAAAATTTTTCCGCGCCTCCGCCTCAGCCCTGGAGGACATGTGGCAGCCTTTGATTGGTTGTGGGCTGGTGGAGGGAAAATTGAAAATTTTCCCGAGCCCAAAATTTTGAAAATTTTCTAAGGGTAATTTTGATGGGAAATTTTTTTGGGTTGTGGGCCCATGAGGGAAAATTTTCCCAAATTTTCTGCCAAGGCACAAAAACTTCAAAGTGTCATAACTTGAGCTAGAAAGCTCAGTTTTGGGAAAATGAGGAATTTTTGGAAATCTCTCAAAGCCCTCTTTGCATAAAAATATAAAATTTTCTTTTAGATGAATTTTTAAGGTTCAATTTTGTAAAAATGATCTGTAGGCCTTTATTTGGCAAACTGGCAATTTCCAACTTATAATTTTGATAAAATTTGAACTCCTCCTTCACTCAACATGTCAAACAGACATGGAGGATCAGTCTAGGGAGGGTTTAGAGTGTTTTAGGGAAGTCAATTTATCCAATCTATTCAAGGTTGCATTTTTCCAGCAATAGACGAAAAAATGATTGTGCAAGCTCCGAATTGAAATTCATTAAGTTTTGGAGATCCGTTCTTTCTTGTTATAGTGAATTTGAGTTTCTTAAGTCTTCCTAAATGTGAATTTCAAAGTTTCATAACTTATTGTTTAGTGCAAGTATGAACTGTTCATTTTTATTAAAATGTGAATTGCCAGGATGAAGTATATTACAGTGAACTATTTCTTTAAATTGAAATCTCCATTTTGTCATTTAAATGTGCATATGATTCCTAAATTAGTCAAATACATTGCTTATTAAATCCTCCATCCAATTCTAAAAGAAACTACATCTCTGATTTCAGTTTTAATATACATTTTGCAAGGAAAATAACATTGACTTTCATTCCATATGCATTCTTCTTTCAACATTTCAAATAGAGGTTTCTCATTGCAAGTAAAACTCATATTTCCAATGGAGAAGATAACATATGAACAAGGTAAAACACTTTTAAGAAAGGAATGAAATATTTTGATGATTAACAATGCATTCTTTTCAACTTATCACTTTCCATTTGTATTCAAATACAATACATAAAACATACAACACTATTTCTTATTCTTTTTCAAAATAGAATCTCATTCTTGGACAACAATTCAAATCTAGTGCACATTACAATTTTGAAAACTACTTCAATCCTTTATTCATAATTCCATAACACTGTTACAACTTGTCACTTTTCCAATTTGAATTGGTTTCAAATTACAAAATACAAAGCATAGAATATCATTTACATTCTTTTGTAAAAACAGAGAACAAATATATTTCCTTACATTTCTCCATTCAAATTCAAACTTCTATCATCAATACAATAACTTCACATTACAACATTTATACACTCATCCACTCGAAGTGGGAAAGGTTACATTGAATTTACTCAAGAGATAGGAATGTCAAAACTATAATTTCTCCTTGCTCCAAACAGCAACATGCAAGTTTCTTCTTCTTTGCAACTTTGATCACAACAAGGAAGGGGGAAAGGCAACACTCTCCACCCAACCAAGACATCCAATGAGAAAGGAGAAGCCATCCTTCCCCATTGGCCCCGAGCCCCAACCATATTGAAATGGAGCATGAATATCAACACATGGCAACAAGGCTTCTTCCACAATAAACAAACATTCTTCACATTGCATACAAACAATAAAATACACTGTCAACAAGACAACAGTTCCCAACTACATTTGAAAACATACACACAATACATAGGCTTGATCAAGCAAGCCAACAAGAGCAAGGACTATGGGGAACTCCTTATGCCTCCCAATTTGGAATTGGGCATCCACCAAAATGCATACCACCAATAATCATATCAACCCCATAAACCTTATATCTCCCAACCCCTCCTTATACCCCCACCTAGTTTATCCCTTATTCCCCCACCCCCATAGTAAGAAATACAAACAAATTCTTTTCCAAGGTGGATCCCAAACCAAAAATCCCTCCACAATAAAACAATGCCATTGGCAATCCCTTATTCCCCCATATGAAATCCCCATAGCCTTCTCCTACACCATGCCCTAAGCATTCTACCCAACCAGCCAAGAATGCAAACACAAACACCATTCAAAAATGCATGCAAGAGAAGGAAAGCATTTAAAATATACCTCAAGATGCCTACCTCTCCATAATGGAGTTTGTTCCAAGCTCACAAGATTTCCACAATGTCAAAGTGCAGTCCAAAACCAACAAGTATAAGCAAGAAAAAAGACTCCAAGCTCTTCCTTAAATAATATCCAAAAGAAACAACACCAAAAAATGCGCCCTAAGAGGAAATGGACAAAGTTTCAACAACCATAAACAAGCAAGGAGTTTCACTTTTATAGGAGAGGGAAGAGAAGAGGATGATGTGGATCCATGTGGGATGCCACATCATTCTTCCTCAACCCCAAGAGGAAAGTCAACATCCCTCACCAAAACACAATAAATAAAAATGACAAAATCACTTACATACTCCAAAAATGTCCATACTCCAAAAGGACCAAATTAAAAACATGTAAGGGAAGTGTAATTAAAACTTACATATTGTCACTTTAAAATGCATTATAAATGCCTACATTTAACCTCCAAACCATAGGCATGGTTGGTGGATCATTTTAAGAGGTGTGGGACAAGTTTAACTTGTCCCACAAGCCTCTAAATTTGGCCCCAAGGGAAAATTCGAATTTCATAAAAGATAAAGTGCTAGACCTTTCAAAATCTGCCTTACAAGACTCTTACAAATTTCTTACAACATTAACTTACACACTCTTCCAACATTAATATCGAAGACAACAACTTTATTTATTACATTCCATGTCCTAATTAAATTTAAATAAAATTTAACTATTTGACTATCACATTAATCTACCACATTAAATTAATTAAAAGAAGGAACACATTACAAATAAAATACATACAACAATAATTAAAAAGGAACACATAAATAAAACACATATCCCATGGTCACATATAATGGAAATCCCCCATGGGAAATCCTAACATAACACAACACACAAACTCATAACACAGTTGCCATGGTGACCTTGTTGAATTCACCCGGAATTTTAATATGGTTAGTCTCCAGTCCCCCGACATTGTTGTGATTTTTAACCTAAAAATGCAAATACCTCTTTTGGGCTCGTGGTCATATCGAACACCCAAAAAGATATAAACATATCTCAAAATCATCCAAACACACAGATCACAACAATATCAATAATTCAACATTATCATTTTTAATTAAATAAATCAACTATATCATCATCAAAATCTACCATACCAGATCTACTCAAAATATCCAATATCATAAGTCCAAATCAACATCTATAATATATCCATGTCACAATAGTATATCATCAACCACATATAGAAAATGTCTCTAGTAACCATCATGCATAATAACTGAATCCAGATCAATAATAATCCATGATCTAACATCTAACCATCATACTAAACAAAACATGATAGTGTCCATAATATGATCAATAGTATCAAAATCAGTATCTAAAAGTGTCAAAGGGAAGTGGGCACTACATGAACCATGGAACTAGAGTTTTTCATAGGGTAATGAGTGCAACATGTAAAAGTATATGTAAGAAATATATGTCATGAATGTGTAGAGTGTGTGATAGAGGCTGCGAGAAAGAGACATGAATAACACATGTTGTATGAAGAGTACAATGTGTAATGTGTAATGTGTAATGTGTAATGTGTATTGTGTATTGTGTATTGTGTATTGTGTATTGTATGATGCATGATGTTCATATATACAATATTCCCTTAACGGTTAAGTGTGAACCAAAACATGAGAGTGTGTCATCAAGGAATGAGGATACAAGAGTGTATGAAGATGTGTATAGTTAATTTGAAATACTAGATGAGAAGTTGTGAGAGTTTGAGATGCATAAGCGATGTTAGGGAGGTGGGAGGAATAAGTATAATGCCCCCAAGTGTATAATGATGAGAGTGATCAAGTAATGTCATCTAAGAGGTCATCATTGTCATGGTCAAAACGAATGTAGAGGCATCGAGACTTGGTAAAAATTGTATCAGTTGATCAAGAAAAGAGTTATTAAGGCACAAATTGTACATGTCCATGGCATATTCCTTGTTAGTGAAAGGTGGTAATGGACATCCATGTGTATACCAACAAGTAAGGTTTTGTGAATAGCTAAGAAAAGAATCATTTCAAATGAAAACATGGTCTAAGGGTATGGGGAATGGAATTTCAATATTATTGGGATTTAATGTGCCCCAAATATAATCAAGATAAGATTGTCCAAGTGTAAGTGGAGAATTATGAGGTGTGTGTGAAAGAAATATTGTGAGATAAAAGATGTAAAGACCATAAGCAGCAATAATGTGGATAAATCCATGGTAGAGATGAGGATCATGAGGTGGAGGGAAAATGTCATCTATTGTAAACTCTATCTAAGTAAACCGTCATGTGTGCATATAGTATTGGAGAAAGTAGGGTTGAATGGAATGTGTTCCCAATAAGATTCATTCATGAAAAGTGTACATGTGAAAGGAGGTAGTGTAGTTGTTGATTGTGCATGAGAAGATGATGAAGATGGTATGCCATCTAATGTATGGATAGACCCTTGATAAAGTACCATAGCATTAGTAGATGGGGCTTGTTTTGAAGTGGATGGAAAAACATATATTGTACAAATAGTTCCCTCACGTGGAGTCAATTTTTTTGGAAAATGCATGGGTTGTAGATCAAAATCGGGGTGTATAGTAATGAGATATCAAAATAGGTAATGTAGTGTTGGGTTCAAGTCAAAATATTGAAATGGTGTCAGCAAGAATTACATATTTGATGCCCTCATGCAAGAATTTGAAACATCGGTGAACTATAGAATATATGGCTTGCACTCTATGAAGCCATGACCGACCAAGAAAATAGTTATACGAAATAGGATATCAATGACAAAGAAGACCATGGGAATAGTGTTTGAACCAACTATCATGGATAAATTTATGGTACCTAAACTTGGCCTCGTAGTGGAGTCATATGCTTGCACAAAATTAGATATCGGGGTAAGATTATAAATAGAAATACATATAGTCTCGATAAATGATAAAGGAAAAATATTGACCCTGGATCCAGTGATCGAATAAAACACATTTGAATCCTAGGTTATTGATAAAGAATCATACGTATAAATGAGGATCATTTTCATAAACAAAAAGATCATCAGCTATAGTATATGGAATAGATACATTATGTGAAAATGCATCTAAAAATGTATGATAAAAAGCATTCAGATGAGTAGTGGAAGGAATACTAGTGGTATCCAATGGAGTAATGATTTTTGCAAGAAATTCAGGGTTATCTAGAAAGAAATCATGAATAGATATACTCATGATGAGAGGATCCTAAGAAAAATACAAGATTCAATGAGGATCCTAAGCATGAAAGAGTTGAGTTCACCAAAATGATTAATAAAAATATTTATAAATAAAAAAATGCCTAATATAAATATGTAACAACATTGGAAATTAAATATGCAACAAGAATAGATTTGACCCAAGAAAATAAACAATTTAAGATTTAAAATCCTAAGAGCAAATGGGGAGATAGAATGTGTTAGAGTAGGTATTTACCTTAACTCATGTTCACTTAGGTACTTTATTTACCTTTATTGTATTTATCCTCACCCACTTATGTGTGTGGATATTTCTTTTATTTATTTATATATTAGGAGGATATTATCTAGTTGTTAGGTATAGTTATTTCCTTGATCTATGGTATTGACTAGATCCTTAATGTCTAGTTCTCTCATAAATCTATGGTCTTGACTAGTTCTTTGATGACTTGTCATTTCCTTGATTTACGGCTTGATCTACGACCTTTTTCTTATATTGTTATTCCTTTCCTATATAAGAAAGACCCATTTTCATTGTATTTCATTGAGTTCCATAATAATATAGGATATTACTTCTCATTTGTTTACAAAGGTTTATGTAAAGTTATTCTAGTGAATTAATTTCATCTTATTGATTCGGTGTTTGATTGACATCTATGTTCTTAGCTTGGTACGAGTTGGTTATCATTCTTTTTAGAAGGATTTAGTTGATTCACAAATAATAATGGATTGTGATGAAGTGATGGATTAATAAATAGAAGGATAGAAGTGTCACTTTGAACCTCATAAAATTATGCGATTGTAAGATCTACCTAGATCGGGGCACTTGGAATGGATCAAGAGCACATGCGCATCTTTGTAGACCTGTTTTAGGTGCTTTTGAATGATAAAAACCTTAGAAAACTATCTTTGAATGGTCATAAGGTGTCCATTGTCCTTCAATTGTTATTGCTACTATGTCATACAATGATCACCTATGTCATGATAACCTATAATAAAGAAATGATATGTAATACCCTCAAAATAACATCAAATCCTATTAATAAAATAATGCAAATGAGGGGTTAGAATATCCTCGGATATCAAACAATTTAGCTTATGACTGAGTTTTTGCACTACATTTTAGACCCAATTTAGTTCTATATGTGTGGAGAGATTGTGCTATAGGTGGATCTTGTGAGCGTTGCACTTGATAACGCACAATAGTTTGATGTAGAAACTTTAGGTAGATGTGTGCATAAAGGAATGAACTTACCCTCTTATGAAGTGTATGCGTAAGAATGTATTCCCTTTCCCTTGTGTGGATTATAGATGGATTCTTGAATGCTCTTGATAATGGTCTTGAATGCAACCTTAGGTGGTGATAGATAATGCTTAGTACTTGGTCATTGATAACCTGCAATAAATAAATGACATGTAATACTCTCAAAAGTGTATCAAATCCTATTAATAAAATAATGCAAATGAGGGGTTGGAATATCCTCACTCAAACAATTTAGCTTACATCGAGTGTTGCACTAAATTTTAGACCCAATGTAGTTCTATGTGTGTGGAGAGATTGTGTTATAGGTGGCTCTTGTGAGCGTCAAACTTGATAATGCGCAATGGTTTGATGTAGAAAATGTAGGTAGATGTGTGCATGAAGGAATGCAGTTACCCTCTTATGAAGTGTATGCAGAATAATGCAGTTCCTTTCCCTTATGTGGATTATAGATGAATTATTGAATGCTCTTGATAATGGTCTTTGGATTCAACCTTAGGTGGTGATAGATAATTTTTAGTACTTGGTCCCTTATTATGATCACACACCTTTATATTTGTAGGAATCCTTTGCTTGAATTTCATAATTAACCCTAAAAATTTTGAATATCAAGAAGATAAGATTCCCAAATGGATAGAAAGGTCCCAAAATATGTGATAAAAGTACAAAGAGGTCAAGGGATTCTATAGGGGACATGGGCACCTAACGCCAACGTCTTGGATAGGTGTTGGTTTCTAGACTCGAGAAACTGAAGTGTCAAAGGTTAGATTGGGAAAGAAGGTGTGTGAGAGCAAAAGTGACAACTAAAAGAAAACAAAAATGACCAATAGACATGGGTTAATTTGAATTTTTCTTACTTAGGAATCATATGAATAGTGGCTTACAAGGTGGCTTATTTTTGTGTATCTTTGAGCATGTGCGCATCTATGATTTTGGTCTTCTTAAAAATTTCTTTCACTAACTTTTTTGCATATACTTTCTTTTTTTATTCTTCTTTTCAAATCCACACATGTTTTTTTAATTTTTTAGACTAGTTAACCTAACATTATCTTTGTCACTATGTCCTCACCGCTCTCTATTTTTATATGTGTCCAACCTTTTGAGCAACTTATTTCTCCAATTCTTCTATACCCTCTCCAAAGGTTATATGGTTTTATTTCATAAGTATAGGTTTGTCGAGGAGTATCCTATTACCTAAATATTTTTCCTTTTTATCAACACAAATATATTTATTTTACATGGCTCTATGTTCCCTTATTAACTCATTCATATTAATTTTTGTTTCTATGAGATCATTCACTCTTTTCTTTGTAGGTTTCTATACACGTTATTATTCATTTTTTTGGACCACTTCATCAACTATTTTTAGTAGTTCCTCACCTACTTGGGTTTTGGAAAGGTGGTATGTTTCTACGAAGGCTACATATTCTTCATATTTTATGGAAAATTACCTTAGAAAGATATATCGTATTTTAATTATGGCTTCCTTTGTAAAAATATCGAGGGAAAATGATAGTGCGATATTTGTGAACTTCATCCCTATTGAATCTTTAATCCTATCATCATACAAAAAAATATTTGACGACCATCCCTTTTGATACTTGATGCATATAGATTTTTGAGGTTGTTTTGGATCAACCTTGAATGCTTCCTCCTCCTCCTCTTCTTCTTCTTCATCTGACGCTTCCGATACATGCTTTCCTTTGACTTGGAAATTATTCTATTCCTCTTCTTCATCCTCATACTTCCCCTCCAAGTATCCACCACCTCAATTTACTTCCTCTTTCTCATCTTACTTCTTCTCCTCTTTGCCATAATAATTTCCTTTATCTTCAATGGTGACAACCTCGGAGATGTTTTTTAGAGCTATGTATGTTTATACAATTGACTCTTTAGGATTATCTTGTTCATCGACTCATTATCTATGTGTGAATGGATTATAGTTGGGGTAGGCCTCCTTGGATGAATTATTTGTATTGTTGTGTCCAAACCTATTTCTCCCCTTCCTTAAGTAAAAGTGGATTTTCACCACTACCCCTTGCACTGTGTCCATTTGAACTGGTGTGCTAAACTATTCCAGCCTAGTGGTAGTTCCTACACTACCAAAATATTTCTCATCATCCCCTTTCTCAAATCTCTTTCGATAGTTTTGTGATTTTCTTCAGTGTTCAACGACATCATGGAAGTTTTTGTTATTTCCAGCCTCTATATCTTTTTGGTTAAGGAATTATTCTCTCTTTTTTTCGCAAAAGTGTATTTTACTTTCCTCGAATTGTTCATATCTTTGAAATTATTTCTATAAGGTGGAATCATTTTTTCATCTAGATATTCATATACTCGTGGGCCCATCTTATTTTTCTTCTTCATCATCCTTAAGTAGTAAAATAACTAGTGTTCCTTGTTGTCCTACTACTATCATCTATTTTTTGATAAGTGAGCATATTTCTCAATAAAATCTCTTACCATATGCTTCCCATACCTCATATTTATAGTTTTTGTGGTGGGTGTGTATATCCATGTCAATTTTCAACATGTCAATTATGATCTTCTTTGCATCTTAGATCCGATTCACGATCATAGTATATATTATATTGTAAAAACATAGGAAAATTTGGCCCAAGGATAATTATTCCCATAATTTTACATGAATAACCCCAACAAGTAGTGTTGCATCAGAGAAAAATTTGTTTCTCCTTCTACTTCATTAGGTAGCTGGTGTGGAATTCTCACTCTTGCTCACAAATTTCCTACAAGTGATTTAGCTCGGTGCTAAGTCTAACCTTAGATGCATTGTAAAGATAGGTGGGTGCTAAAAATTCCTTGTATCATATTGTGGTATACTTATTATCTAGAGCATATACCCAATTTATTTGTTTCTAGCTTTAGGGAATCCTATATTTTCGAATATCGAAAGAAAAATATTATTCCCTAATAAAATTTAATTGCATTCTTACTATGCACAATCTCCACATCTTATGTTATACTCTTAACAATATATTTGAACATATTATACTAGGTCCTATGCACATTTTTTTTTGATGTAAAATAATGCATTAATCACTTTCTTCCACCTTTATGCACCCGCTGATTTGGACATCAAAATTCATGTTGTGATTCTTGTTCATGGGTATTTTATTTTTATGATGGGGAAAGTGTTCCCCATATTTTTGTTATTTAAGAGATATAAAACCTCATCAATATCCTTGTCATTCCATAAATATTACACCAAATCCTTTTTAATATTGATCAACATAGTTTCTTTGTTCATAAATGAGTGGGTGATTGTCATACATCGACCTGTAATATAGAAATAACTTTCACACAATGTGAGATTAAGTAATGGAATAAATATGTTGGTTTGTTAAAGTAGGTTAGCTTATAGATATAAAAGACCCTACTTTTTTAGGCATACATTTCATGGTATCATCAAAGATGATGTAACCTTTATCATCCTTTTGTTTGTAGTGCATACCATATCTATTGTTATGAGTCCTTATAGTCCATGCGTGTAGTGATTAAAATTGGATATATTGCATGAACCAACTTCATTCTACCATTTCCCCTAATATTCCTATATTCTTGTACAACATATCTTGTGTGCCTCCTCTAATCTTTTGTGCCTCCTCTAATCTTGCATGAAGTACTATATTCTTGTACAACATATCTTGTGTGCCTCCTCTAATCTATCCTTCTTACTTTACATAGTTTAGAATCCACTATGATTTAACTGGGAATTCTATGGCCCCAATTTCCCCTTCCTTCATGAAGAGATCGACCTCCACATTAATGGGTTAATTTTGAGTATTTTAAGGGACCATTATCCACCTTTACTCTATTTTTGGTTATATGTGCCACCTATAGTTAATTCCTCCATTATTTTCTTGATTTTCTACCACTCATCCACCTATGAAAATATTTAATTCCTCTCTAATGGAAAATAGTTTTTGCAATTTTTATGTTCTCGAATCACTTTTTTGTTTCTTTTTTTTAATTTATTGCTCGGAGCTCTTGATTTTAAATACAAGATAATTGTCCAAATGAGTTACTTTCCCATTTTTATACCTTTTCAAATGGGTAATTAATATCAATTTTACTCCATCCGCATTCATGAAATTTTACCTCCCCACCAATTGTATTTAATCTCAACTTCGTTGACAATTATTTACAACTTTTAAGTTCAACTTGATTTAATGACCCCTTCGCATGTTTTTACTATGAATGTTATGGACCTATGTTTCTTTATCCCATGCTTCTAGATGTATTAGGTGGCTTAGTTTCTTGGGCTGCGTCACATTACTTATGCACTTATCCTTTCTTGCACACTTCTCCTTTCCCCATAACTTCCCTATAAACACATTACCCTTTGTATATCCATATTTTTGCATCCCCACTATCCATGTGTATAGGTTAAATATTCCTTTCAATTTTTCTCCATGTTCTACCTTTTTCCTTTCACACAAGCACATATTATTTCTGTTTCCATAACTCTATTAAGAATCTCCTATCATATTTTAGTGTATCCTTACATCTAAAATTGACCAATTATGAAACCCACTTTTTCTTGCTAGGATCAACCATTTCCACATGCAATGTTTTCCACAAAATATTGTGCACCCCACACTATAATTCTCTCCATAAAATTTTAAGCATCCCACATTAACTAAGTACTCCACCTTTGTTTCAAAAAGTTTGTTCTTTTGGTGCACATTTATTTTATTTTTTCACTTTCACCGCTTTTGTCAAAAAAATCTGTCATAGTCCTCCATGTGTATATCATTAATTTGTTACATGAGAATCATTTATCTAAGATTGTTTATTTCTATAATATTTTGGTGCAAATTTTAAATATAAAACAAATTCATGAGTTATCGTGAACTTATTACAACATGTTTGAAAGTAAAAATACTCTAAAGATTGAAATAATAACTAATATAGTGGCATAGACCTTATTTAATCACATAAAAACATTGTTGATTGTAGGATTTTATCTCATCTCCATTAAAATGTCCTGTAGAAATTCTCCACTTAGGTCTTTCAACTTGGATGTTATTGGGAAATATTCCATCAATCTCATATGGGCCCGACCAATGTGTTTTGATTTTCTCCGGTGTTTCAGCTTTTCCTAGGTGTCACGTAAACTTTGAGTAATATAACAATACTTTCATGGACACATTGAATTTATTATTTTTGACTTTTTTATCGTGTAATGCCTTTTTCTTAATTTTTCTAATCCTTGGATCCACCTTACACATACTCTTTCTTGATTCAGCTTTTAAAAACTTTGTTAGGCTCTTTGTGATTGCGGCATCATCATCCAAATTTTGCAATGCATGTTATTTGTAGTGATGAAACCATAAATTCAATAGGCAACACATCTTCTTACCCAAATACAAGTTAGAATGGTGTTTCCTTATTCAATTTTTTTGTAGGTTATTTTTATGCCCATAACACTGTTAACACCTTTTCATCCCAATTTTTGTGTGATATTTTTAATAAAAAAATAATTCAATGTATTGTTGAATAACTTGTTGAAATCTTCAATCATTCTATTTTCATATAGGTGATACGGATTTTTTTTTGTGACCATAAACACTTGAAAATAATGTGCACCGTGTCTTTTAGTTAATGGGTCCATCTTTCACTTGCAAGGCTTAAGGGACACCCAAATTGAATTATGATATTCTTCCATATAAATATGGAAGCTATTATTGTTGTGTAATATTTTTTATGCTACCGCTTCCCATATTTTTAAATAGTGTGTTGCCATAATAATATATCATATGTTTGGTCTTTAGACAACTAGACCTGATTGGCTCAAAAAAATCAATTCTCGATGCTCAAATGGTTCTTGAGAAATTATAGGTCTTAACATAATTTCATCATGCTTTATTATATTTTTAACCCTTTCACCATGGTTTCATGCCCTTATATACTCTTTTTCATCCCTAATCATATTTTTCCACCATAATCCAACTATTAAAATATTTCATGTTATAACCTCTCTTACCTAATGTCCACCGTAAATTCCCTCATGTGCCTCATGTAGTATATCTTATTTCTCATGTTCTTGGACACAACATATTAGTATTTCATTATGTCGCATTTTGTAGAGTTCTCTATGTTTTAAATTATATGGTGTATTTATTTTTAGAACAATCCAGCTTTTTTGGTGCAAGCCCATATTGTAAAAAACAATAGTATATTTCTTAGTTAATTTGTATCACTTTTTATTTGAAGAAGTTACACATCCTACATCCCATCCTCATTTGGTTTTGATTTTTCTCCAATATTTATGCATGCTAAATGATCAAGGCTGACATTAAATTTCATTTTTTTAACAATAACCAAGAATTGGAATTCTGGAATTTAAATATCCACCAAAATATGCTCCCATGTTGTAACAAAGTGTTTCAATGCCACAAGATCCATGTAGAATACAAATGGAGTCACTAGTACATATTTCCAAAAATTATATTACGTACACGTATGAAAATCCCTCATGCTTTGTAGTTATATAATTTTGTTTTATGTGCATCATTTTTATTCCCGCAAAGAAAATAGGGTGATATATGTTATGTTTTCCTAATTGTGACAACATTTCTCCAACCTGTTGTTCCGACACAATTACATACACATGAAAAGGGGTAATCAAATTAGGTAAATGCAATACTGGTGCATTTTTAACCTTTTATTTAAATCTTTAAATTCATTTTCATAGTCTTCATCGCATTTAAATGATATTTATTTACGCAATATTTTTTCTAGTGCCACAACAATATTTTTGTAGCCTTTGATGATTTTTAGTACATGTAGTTTTTAAGGAAGGCATGAACATCCATTTTTATTCATGGTGCCTTGAATTATATTATTACTATGATTTTAGACAAATCAACCAACAAACCATCTTTACAAATTATCTGTTCTAATAATGTGCCAAAAGGTTTCACGATGATACACTTTATAATATTCATTGAGATTTGTAAAGGGTGGCATCACTCAAACATTAGGCACAAGTTATCACAATGGTCCTTTGATGGTACAATAGAAAATTCAAACACAATAATTATTTTTGTATATTATTGAACACAATGAGTAGGATATTATATATCCATAGTTATAGAAAACAACTTCCTAAAAAATAGGAATTGCATAAACAAATATCCCGTTAATAGTTTTACAAGTATAACAATATAATAATTAAACTAACCTACTAATCATAATACAATTTATTTTACCATATGGTAAACTCACCACACCGTAAGTAATATTTACTCCATGGTAAATATGAAATATGTGGAGCACTAACAAGGATTATTCCTAATGTTCACCCCTAAGTGCAAACATGGTAGAAAAACAATTGCACTTCTTCCGCAACTTACTACCTCTCGCATGCTCATGATCTAGATGGTTTTATAGGATATCCTACAACCTTCAAGGATGGATTTTCAAGTGGCTTACCAAAAATCACAACAAAATATGGTTTTATAGAAAACCAACAACCCCAATATTACGATGTTTCTTTTCCTTGTGATTTCATTTGTCCACTATGTTTTTCCTTGAAGGGATTACATAGGAATTTTATCACTTATTATACATTTAAATAGAAAAACTTTCACATTGCATCTCATTGACTATAGTTGATTTGGTGCAAAATGGAAATAAAATATTAATGTGATGCCCCCTAAAACTTTGAAATTTCCATTTATTCAAACCACATGAAACAATAGGAACATTGCAAATGGAACACACTGCACATAGATGTAAACAAAAACTTAAAAATAAAGCATACAACGTAAAAACACATCACCAATTATTTGTGCGGTCCTATCGTCGGTGATTGAAGAGAGGATAAGTAATCGACCTCTAACCTCTTGTTCCTCCATCCTCCAGTGTGTAGCTTCTTAATTCAATTGAATATGGATTTGAGGCTCAATTTTAACTTAGACGTGGCTGCTCCAAAAATGTGCCTGTAAAAAAATTTCTTTTTACTCTAACAATTACTCAATTTTTTGACTTTTATTTGACTAGACACATTATTACTCGTAAAGAATGAAAAAATGATGACAAACGACAAATAATGGATTAATCTTTTGAAAACAATAGACTCACAAATTTGACATGATTATGAACTATAATATTTGATAAAAATATTTTTTTTTACAATGACACTATAACCTATATATTATGAGACTGAAATAGACATTCACTTGACTATATTATAGATCCATAACTAGATACTTAACGTATCAAAAATGCATAATTCCAAAATGTTAGAATAAATATTTAAGGAGCCCAAAACTAAGTAATAAACCCATGGTAAAAAGGAAGATAAGAAATAAAAATTCATAAAACAAACTATATTAAAGACTTATATGATAAACACACAAATAATCCTATCAAATTTTTGGTATAAATCTAAACACACCTTCTACATGCCACTTGGAAATTGCATGTACATGCATATCCATATGATTATTCACCGCATGAGTTTATATCCATGTGGAGAGCCGGGTACATGTGAGTGATGAGCTTGTTTTCCAAACTTATACACCAAACTATATGACGAAATAGAGATCCAATGCACTAAGTTATATAAGACGACTAATAGTTGTGGATGTATGTGTAAAATTTCATCTAATAGTTTGGAATTGGAGTCAAATTAGTTGGATTGGATGAAAATAAGTGGAGCCAATGCCCATGAAAATGACCTAATGTAATCCAAATGCGGGAGGATGATCTCTTTGTTTAAACCATATACATTCGCTACATATCTCATTTTCTACATGCACAAATAGTTATATAATATGGTTGCATGTATTTATATGGTAGTTATACTATAGAGATGGGTGTACTACACAAGTCAATAGTGGTATTAGTTGGAACCATCCATAGATTTAGCCAATGTTTTCAAATATTCACATGAAACAGAATGCAACCAAATAATTTGTAAAACGAAAGATAAAAGAAATGGCCTCAAGATAAAGAACTTAGATTTGAAGTATAATCTAATAGAACTATAAATAGTGTGACCGAAAAGCATAACTTCAGATCTGGAAGAGGCCGTAACACTCATAAAAGGAAAATGAAAAATTAATCAGTGCACGAGTACTAACATAATATCTCATTGCATACTGTTAGAATTAATGGAATTTTTAATATTGAGCCTCATGAATTTTTCAAATCTTGTTTTCCCTCTCTCTTAACCTACCCAACCGATAGGAATTCATATTAGTGATTTTATTTGTGGTTGTTGAGTTTTTAAATCCCCCGCCAATGCAAGAGGATACGTGACAACATTACGATGTCCTCCTAATGTTTTCCTCTTTCGGATCTCAACCTCATGGAATTAATCATGATGCATAGTGTTTCGGGTTTAGGATTTGGTCATGAAGATTCAATGGAGATCTTGACCATCCAATGGTGATACAAGTGTCGATTTCGTAACCTCATCTTGTATATCTTTCAAGTAGATGTGAATTTTATGGAATAAGCTTCAACTTATGTTTCTTCAGGTCTAGTTTGAGTCAAGGTAGTCGGTGGTCATAAATTTACCAACTAATGTAGAGACACGTAGATACATCTCAATGGAGACAATAATTTAAATAAGCCCACCTAGAAGTTGCGATGTAAATGCACAACCAATAGATGACTAGAACAAACCTAGATCGATTTGAAAAGTGCAAAGAGCATGGATCTTTCCTATTGGTCGGTGCTTCATGTTTTGAAAAGGTACATAGCAAAAGATTGATAGTTTCAATAAACATGGAAATATCTCATTACTCTTAGCTTCATGTTAGAGAGTAGAGGATCTATAAATCCTGACACCATAACCAGTTAAAAACTGACATGTGGAATCATTTCCATCTTACTTTTGGCAATGGATTTGGGTGTATTTCAAGCCATGAAGAGTATAAGCTAATATACCCTTGAGATCCATGTCAAAGGTCAACATATTTTGAAAGACAAGTGGAGCTATATATATAGCTTTGATTAATATAGCTAAAGATGAGAGATAGAGACATATGCATTAGTATAATATAGATAAGGAAGAGAAGGGAATATATAGACTGTGAATCGAATGTCTTATATAGAAAAGAATGTACGTGCAATAGTATAGAATGAGAAGAATAAAGAATATAGAGTAGTAGCTTAAGAAGAATATTGTAAAATAAGTAAAAATAATATAAATTGAATATAATATATATATATTTGTGTGTTTTCTATTTTTTTGTGTTCTTTCCTTATTGGTCAGTAGTTGGCACTAAATTTTGCCAACATCTTGGTGTCGAGAGAAAAGGTCATTGGAAATTTTTAGTTATAATTTTTTGGGTTTGAGTTATAATGGATTCTACAAGCAAAGAACTTGTGGCAACAACCCCCAATATTTTATGGTAACAACTATGACATTTGGTGTATTAAGACAAATATATTGTGGTCTTATCAAGAACTATGGGAACTAGTTAAAGGAGGATATGTAGAGGTAGCATACCAGGATGCTTTCAATGCACTCACTCAACTTCAAAATAATGATTTAAATGAAAATATAAAAAAGGATGCAAAGGTTTTAAGATATATTCAAAATGATGTTAATGATTCAGTTTTCCCAAGGATAGAAGAAAATATAAACTCCAAGAAAGCATGAGATACGTTGCAGAATGCTTATCAAGGAAGTAACAAGGTGAAGATATTCAGATTATGGATGTTGAGGAGAGATTTTGAGACTTTTTCATGAAAGAATTAAAATCAATAAATGAATTTTTATAAGAAAAATGACCATAGTCAATCATAGACTAATGGAGATGTTGTTGAAGATCATAGGATCATAGAGAAGGTATTGAGGATCCTTCCAAGAATATTTGATACATTTGTTGTTATAATAGAAGAGTCCAAGTACTTGAGATAAATGATAGTTGATTAGTTAATGGGTTCTTTGTGAACCGATGAACAAAATATAAGTAAGTCAGCCAACTCCTCCAATGAACAAACCTTCAAAACAAACACAAATGTGAGAGGTAGAGGGAGAGGAGTATATAATAGAGGAAGAGGGAGATTTATAAACTAGAGAAAAGGTGGAATAAATAACAGTCAAGATCCATAGAAAAGAGAAAGAGGAAGAAACAAAAACACTTCCAGAGGTGGTTCTACACAAAGGTATGATAAAAAAATGTACAACATGTTTTTACCGTAAAAATTACGGACACTTTGTGATAGAGAATACAAAAAGAAAGAATATGATTTGAGAAATCATAATAATAATTCAATCTTCTCTAATGAAAAAGAAGCTAAACTTGAAAATAATGAAAATAATGGAACTTTCTTTCTAACTTGCAATGTAGTTGAGCAAGGAAACAAACAAATATGGTATTTGGATATTGCATGCAACAACCATATGTGTGGAAATAAAGATATGCTCAATAACATAGATGAAGAAATTAGATACGAAGATATTATGGGAAAAAATTCCAAAGTTCCCCTGTGATGGGAAAAGGCATTGTATCCATTCTAACCAAGCAAGGAGACAAGAAACAGATTCATAATGTATTTTATGTCCCAGGGTTGAAATATAACCTATTAAGCATTGGACAACTTATCTCGAAATGGATATAAGGTGAGATTTGAAAATGGAGAATGCAATATATATGATATAAGTGGAAGCAATAAGCTGATTGCAATAGTGAAGATGACACAAAATAGAATGTTTCCTTTGAGGATGCAAAGTGCAAGCACAACAACATTCAAAACAATATTCATTGATCAATCTACTCTTTGGCATCTCAGGTATGGACATCTGAGTTATGGTGGATTGAATTTTTTTATAAAAATCAAATGGTTAAATGACTAGCACCTATTGAAAATTCAGATAAAGTATGTGAAGGATGCATATTGGGGAAGTAACATAGAAATGATTTTCCCTCAGGTAAATCTTAGAGAGAAAGCTCACCTCTTGAGCTGATACATTCAGATTTGTGTGGTTCCATGAAGACTCCCTCCTTGTCTAAAAGTATGTATTTCCTTACTTTCATAGATGAATTCAATAAAAGGACATGGGTTTATTTCTTGAAAAATAAATCAGAGACATTTGAAGTATTCAAGCAATTTACATCTATGGTTAAAAAAACAATGGTCATTATATAAAGACATTGAGAATGTATAGAGGGGGATAGTATATATCAAATGAGTTCTTAAACTTATGTAAGGAGCATGGGATCAAGAAAAATTCATAAATAGGTATACACCATAGCAAAATGGTGTAGCTAAGAGGAAAAATAGAACTATTCAAGAAATGACAAGAAACATGATCAAAGATAGAGGATTGTCTGATGAATTCGGGTAGAAGTAGTTTTAACAACAATCTATTTGTTGAATAGATGTACTACAAAGAGTGCAAGGAACAAGATACCTCAAGAAGCATGGAGTGGAAGAAATCCAAGTGTTGAACACTTGAGAGTTTTTGGGTGTGTATCATATGCACATGTGCCAAAGCAAAGAAGATAAAAGTGGGATAACAGAGGAGAGAAGTGAATTTTCATTGGATATAATGAGTAATCAAAATCTTACATATTGTATAATCTAGTCACAGAGGAACTCATAATCAGTTAGGATATTCAATTAATTGAAGAAACATCTTGGGGAGATTTACCAGAAGTGGATCAGCCACCAATAAAGGTAAATGGACCTATCATTGATGATGAAATAATAGATGGAAGAGAAAACAAAACACTAAGTTGGGCAACCATTTCATAAAGGGGTGAATATTTAAACGGTAGAAACCAAAAAGGATGTAAATACAAGAAAATGAGTCATCTTCATCATCATTTAGAATCTAATTAGCACCAAGGAATAATGAGGAGTGTAGAAAATATTTATGAGTAGTCAAGGTATGATGAAAATGAAGATGAAATGATAATGTTTCTCTATTTTCAGCAACTAATCCAATTTATTTTGAAGAATAAATTAAGGACAATAAATGGTGTGAAGAAATGGATGAATAAATGCATGTAATAGAGAATAATGGAACATGGGAGTTAGTAGATCTTCTAATAAGAAAGGAATTTATTAGAGTCAAGTGGGTTTATAAAACCAAGACTACTCCCGAAGGCAAAATTGAAAGACACAAGGAAAGGTTAGTTGCCAAAGGATACAAACAAAGGTCTGGACATGATTATAATGAGACATTTTCTCCAATAGCAAGGCTAGAAACTATGAGAAAAATCATTTCCATAACTTCTCATCACAAGTGGAAGGTCCATCAAATGGATGTTAAATCAGCTTTCTTGAATGGAGTATTGGAAGAAGAGGTGTATGTGGGACAACCACTAAGTTATGAGATTCCAGGGCATGAGAGAAAAGTATACAAGCTCAAGAAATAATTGTATGGACTCAAACAAGCACCAAGGGCATGGTACAATAGGATAGAATCCTATCTGATAAGCAATGGCTTTAGAAAAAGTAGTAGTGAGCCCACACTCTACATCAAAACAAGCAAGGATGGAGATATTTTGATTGTTGTTTTATATGTAGATGATTTAATCTTTACTGGAAATGCAAACAAGGAAATAGATGAATTCAAATCAGCCATGAAGAAGGAATTTGAGATGACTGATTTAGTACTGTTGAAATACTTTCTTGGCATTGAAGTTAAGAAAAAAATCGGGCGTATTTGTTTCTCAAGAAAAATATGCAAAATAAATCTTTCAAAGATTCAAAATGTTGGATAGTAAACCAACATCTACTCTAGCTGAATTAAGCTTGAAATTAACCAAAGATGATTGCAGTAGCAATGTGGATCCTACAAGGTACAAAATCATGGTAGGAAGCTTGATGTATTTAATTGCAACTAGACATGATATCATGTATTGATTAGCTTGATTTCTAGATTCATGGAGACACCAAAGGAGACACACTAGCAAGCAGGCAAGCATATTTTGAGGTATGTGAATGAAACAAGGAATTATGGAATTTTATATGCTACTAATAATGATTTGTAATTAGTTGGATACACAATAGTGATTGGGAAGGTAGCCTTGATGATAGAAAAACACATATGGATATGTGTTTAATGTTGGGTTAGGAGTCATTTCATGGGATTCAAAGAAATAGTCAGTTGTTTCATTGTCTATAGCTGAAGCAAAGTATATTGCAACAAATTCAGCCACTTGTCAAGCAATATGGTTAAGGAGAATCCTCTCAGATTTGCATGAAGAGAAACAAGGAGGTTCTATAATTTTCGTGATAATATGTCTTCGATTGCATTGTCAAAGAATCCATTCTTTCATGGATGAAGCAAGTATATTGCAATAAGGTACCATTTCATTCATGAATTGGTTTAAAAGGAGAAATTGAGCTTAAATTTTGCAAGTCAAAGCTCCGAGATAGCTAAAATTTGTACTAAACCTTTATCAAAAGTAAGGTTTGAGTGTTTAAGAAAAAAGCTGGGTGTCATAGATGAAGGAATTCCTAGCTCGAGAAATTAAAATCAGTCCTTGAATAATTTTTTGGTAGTTGGCTCAAGATTAAGGGGGAGTGTCAGATTTAATGGTGTCTATAATCTTGAGCCCCACAAATTTTTCAAATCTATTTTTCACTCTTTCTCAACCTACCCAACTGACAAGAATTTATATTAGTAGCCATTTTAATTGTGTCCATTGAGTTTTTAAATCCCTTGCCAATGTGAGAGGACACATGGCAATATTTAATTATCCTCCCAATGTTTTTCCTCTCACATATCTCAACCCCGTAGAATTAACCATGGTGCATAGTGTGTCGGGTCTAGGATCTTGGTCATGGTGAGTCAGCGGAGATCTTGATCGTCCAACAAAAATACATGTGTGGGATTTCAGAACCTCCTTTTGTAGATCTTTCAGTGAACGTGAAGTTTTTGGAATAATCCACAACTTATACTTCATTAGGTTTGGTTTGAGTCAAGGTAGTTAGTGGTCATAAATAGGTGACCAAGGGTGAGATAGTGACTACATCTCAATGGATCCAATAGTTTAACTAAGCCCAAATAGAAGTTGCGATGTGAAACCACAACCAATAGATGATTAGCACGAAGCTAGAAAAGTTGACAAGTGCGAAGAGTGGGGAGCTTTCCTATTGGTCGGTGCTTCATGTTTTGACAAAGTTCATAGCAAAAGACCGATAAGATTGCATGATAAACTTGGAGCTATCTCATTGGACTTAGCTTCACATTGAAGAATAGAGGATCTATAAATCCCAACACCAAAACCATTTAAAAACTGACATGTGGAAGAATTTCTATCTAACTTTTGGCAATGGATTTGGGTAGATTTCAAGCCGCATAGAGCATGAGAAAATATATCATTCGATTTGTGTCGAAGGTCAAAATATTTTGAAATACATGTGGATCTACATATATGGAAGTTTTATTAATATAGATAAAGATGAGAGATAAATACATATGCAATAGCATAATAAAGAGAAGGAAAAGAAGGGAATATATAGAGTTGCAGATCAATGTCTTACATATAAAAGGAATGCTTGTGTAGTAATACGTAACTAGAGGAAGAAAGAACAAAAAGAATATAGATTAATAGCTTGAGAATAAAATTGTAAAAGAATTAAAAATAATATACGAGCCATAGCTCTTAGTTTGTAAGAAGTTTTTAAATTAGATATAATATATATTTTGTGTGTTTTTTCTATTTTGGTTGTGTTCTTTCCCTTACTAGTCATAGTTGGCACTACATTTTTCCAACACATACCTCTCAATATATACCACCCAAAACATTATTCCCATAGAATATAGAAGCAAGACTATACACATAATACCGGATAATAGAAAATTCTTTTTTTCCCTGGATACTCTCAAAATTCCATTACAAGCTAAGGAATACTATTGCTTTGATACCAAATTATGGTACAACAACAAATTTGAAAACAATAATTTTTTTCATATATTATCAAACACAATGAGTAGGTTATTATATAGCCATAGTTATAAACAAACAAATTTCTAAAAAATAGGAATTAATACAAACAAATAACCCATTAATATTTTTATAGGTATACCAATATAATAATTAAACTAACCTACTAACCATAATACAAGTTATTTTACGATAGAGTAAACTCACCACACCGTAAGTAATATTTACTCTACAGTAAATATGAAATATGTGGAGAACTAATAAGTATTATTCCTAACATCCTTCAAAATCCTTAATACCATCCAGTCATCAAGATATACTTGAAGTAATTGAATAATAACATCTTCAAAATCCATAAGAATTATAAAAAAAGAGTTTTTGTGTGTTCTTCAATCTAAATGGAATTGCAATATAAAGAAATGGCCCTAATTATGTTACAAAATTTATTTTGTCTCGATATTATTTTGTGATCTTCACTTGATGGTATCCTAAAACCCATCAATAAGCATATATATTTCTCTTCCAACAACCCCCTCTAAAATTTCCTTTGTGAAAGGTGTTGGGAATAGATCCATAACACAAATTGAGTTTAACTATTAGTAGTATACAAAAATTATTATGTTACCATATTTCTTGAAAATAATAACCATAGGGCTTACCCTCTTTGATTTTTTCATTGGTATGATAAAACATGTGCCTAACATGTTGTCAATTTCTTGTTTAATTTTCATGCATAGGTTTGGATTCATCCAATACAAAGTATTTTACACATGAGATTGTCTCCTTTAACTAATTTAATCTATGTTTTCCTAATGATGGATGGAACCCTTAATTTATTGATAGCTTATTGGAAATAGATCCACATATTCATGTAAGAGTTAAATAAATTTGGTTACTTCCACCTCACTCCAATAGTTTCCAACTTTTAAAATTTTTTATGCGTCCCTAGTTCCTATGTTAACCTATATAGATTCTGGTGGTTTGTGGTGTGATACATCCCCTTAATTCTTTCTGTCAATGAATTCTCAAGAATCATAGGATGTTTCTTTATTTAGATATTGTAGTCAGTTGCTTATTCTATCTAGAGTACCATGTTTTCTTTACCATTGTCCCTCAAGTTCCTTTTTAGTCAAACCTCATCATCCTCCTTTCTTGAATCATTGTTGGTAATATTTTTTTCATATGTTTTGGGGATTTTTAATCTATTCTCCTTGTTTATTTCCAATAGTCACTCCTCTATATCTGCATTGTCCCCAAATATTAATTTCTTTATAAATTGAGAATAATTCGAGCATGATATTGGTGAAGTAAAAAAATGTATATAAGAACTTAGTCTTGATTGTCTCCCAATGAGATGTGTATCTAATAAATTCACAACTGACATACCATGCAAACACCCATGTACATGTAAAGTATGGTATAACACATGTTTCTATAATCTTTGGATTGATTTCCTACACCATTGTACTCCATAACACTTCAATTTTTTGAAGATGTGCTTTAGGTTTTGTTATTCGATTATAACTTGGAAATTTTCACACAACATTACTATACTAAAATATAATACACATAACATATTTTACATGACCCCATGTTTTCAATAATGAGAAGTTAGTATCCCAATATCGTGTCATGGTTCCTCCGATTGTATAACTAGGTAATTTACATGCATTGTCTTAGGATATCTCGTAAATTTCCATTTTTCCTAGAAAGGATTACACATCCTCACTCCCATTGAACCTTAACATGTGGTGAATATTTTATTTACATAGGATTTTTATATTTACTACTATACATTTCAGCTCACCATTCCTGTTTCCCTGCCATTCCTATTTCCCCGACATTCAGCCCACTCCCTCTCACAACACACCCACTCCCAACCTGACCAACTCTTCCAATATTAGGAATGTCAAGGCTAAGAACCCTGCACCCCACAAAGTGACCCCACCTCCCTCTGGCCGTGTCCTTCGAGTAACAAGGATATGGAAATGGTTCACAATCTCTTGCACATCAGTAATGCAGGGTAGGAAAATGCTTCCCAACAAGAGAGGGAAAATATTCTCCTTAAAATGGAAATGATAGAAAATGAGGTAGAAAGTATCAAGAAATAGATACATTAGTTAAACAAGAAAAAGGGGAAAAAAAGATGAATGATGATGCGAGTTTTGGCACAGATCAGACTGAAGAAATTTACAGAAAATTGAACTCACTAGATAATAGACTAGGAGATATAAGGATAGAAACAACCAAAATATGTCCATCTTCAAAGAAATAAGTGAGTTTCTTAAACAACATGTATGAAGCATCACATTATTGAGTGGAGTCCCTGAGGATATTTGGGGTACTGAAAAGGAGAGAAATCAGGTCATTTCGTAGTTGAACGTTAATGACCCAACACATGTCACCACTCTAGTGATTTTTACCTCCCTACAGACAATCAAATCAAGGATTGAAAGGGCCTCAAAGAAATAATACCTCCTGGGTAGGCTAGAGGAGTTCAAGTTGATTTTTGTTTCTGATAGTTTGCTATTTTTTTAATGTTTAGTTGCAATTATGTTCCTATTTTTATTTTTATTAGTAGGTTCTCTTTTGACTACTGTTGGACTTATCATAATATCTGGATTCATATCCTATTTTGATGCTTTTTCATGTTGATCTGGCTATTGAGCCTTTGTTGTAATAGGGTATAGTCCCTTTAAAACTATTTTCCTTTAATAAAAAACTATACATTTAAGCATTTAAGAAATTTTATATATTTTAGTTTACCGAATTACATCACAATATATTCTAATCAATTTATATAAACTATGCAACCAATTATCACAAGCTGTAATGGTGGTATCTCGATATTGATTGCACATCATTCCATTACAATTCTCCATCTCGTGTTGGTTCATAATTATCCAACCCTTAACCCATAATATTGTAGATGTGTTTCACATCTTCATTCTCCTCTATATTCTCAACATATGGGGTGCCTTGTTTTGGTCCATAAGAAGTGTTACAAGTTAAAAGTAATTCTCAAATATTACAAAATGATTTTTTAACCACAAATCAATGTTGTTCATGTAGAACCATGGTATTCCAAGTACTAATTGTAAATTTACTACTTTTATAGAGATAATGACTTCAAAATATCTATGGAACTTGACTCCCAATATACTAACAATATCATTCTTCAATATGCCAATTGGTATGTCATGCATTTTGATTGACATAAACAAAGACATGATGGGATAGATGGAGTACAAGTCACCCCATTTTGTAATAATATTTACTTCTTCCCATGTATCCACTAATATGTTTTTGATACGTCATCCATTTATGCATGCATAAACCAATATCTCATGATCAAAATTTTCTTCCTTTGATGAGTTAACAATCTTCTTTCACCTAGCCCCAATTTTTTTCCAACTTCCATTTTCTCAAGTTTATGTGAAAACCATTGAATTCAGTAAAGGGATTATACCTTTAGTGAGAAGAAGTCTACATACCTCTTGGAACTCATCCCTATCATTTATGTAATTCTAAGGTTTCATTCCATATTCATGTGTCTTCCCTTATGAAATTGATTTCTCTATGTAGCTCATGAATTAATTATCATTTTTACAATATCTTCCTTCATTCCTTACACTAGGATATCCCTTTCCTAAATGTGTCTCCTTATTCCTTAATTTTTCGAACGGAGTAGATGCTTTTGCATGGAAGTAAAATCCTCTTATTTTTATATGTGCCTTAAGAGAATGATTTTCCCATGGCATGTTAGTTTTTGGTTGGAAGCCTTTAACAAGGTTAAATGTAATCTTAATCATTCCTATGCCCTTTTCACGCTTTTATTTTATGAGTACATAAATTTATATATAAAATTTAACCGTATGCTCTTTCTAGCAATGCATGTATATTGGGAAAGTTGGGTAGTCGTTTTGATAATGATCTAGTGATCCACACTTGAAAAAAGTTCTTGGGGAAAATATTCCTCCTCAACATCCACCTCTTCCCGATGTGTATCCTTTTTATTTTTTTGGGTGTTTTTTTATTATAGCTTGATCTAGTACTATTTACACCCATTCCGAATGGTGTAAATTTTCAATTTTTTTTTTTGGGTTAGATACTTGTGTTGTGGATATTCCAAGAGGCCTACTTTTAGGTAAAATTCCAAAATTAGTAACATTTCTCCGAAACACCTCCGAGATACTCTTGTGTTGAGGGAAGCTACAAATTGATCATGTTGTATCGATCTCTACATTAAAGGGATGAGCTATTATAATGCCCACCGAGCCATTTGGATGCAAACCGAGTTACATGGTTGGCCTAGGTCATTAATTTATGATACCTAACTGCCTTATAAAGGATGGAGTGAGCTAGGATACATTGCAAGGTTGCATTGGGGAAAGCTGCTCTTGAGAACAACCAAGCTTTTATGCAAATAGGTTGAGTTATCTTCTAGGCTCAAAGTGTGGTGCATTGGGCTAGCCAACATTTCATTGGGTTCATAATAACAAATGTTGAGATGTGGTAAAGAACAAAGTAGGTTGTGCATTTGAAAATTTGAGAATCTCCAATGATATAAAAAGGCAGACCGAGTTACTCCATGACCGAGCTATTTACATCATGAAACTAAGCTCTATATGACAGAAATCCTAGTGATTCGCTAAGGCTGAGATAATCATCGAATAAATAGAGTTATAAGCATTGCAAAATGATCTAATTTCGAGGTACTCCAACAATGCCTTTAAGTGGCCATACCATGCATGGAGTGAGAACGAGATCTCGAAGAAAAGCCATGTCGAAGGACTGATTTATACCAAGCTATGCTCATCAAAATCTTGATACAAGAAAGTAACAAGCCACTAGGGATCTCATACAACACATTCATATAGACTAACTTGGTTTTGCCACAAGGATGAAACCGAGCCTAGTTTGGAACGTTGACTTCAACCATGGGTTAGCTATTGAGATCATTAAAGGAATTCATGAGCACAATAGAGGACACAATGTTGAAGGAGGCAAGTTCTAATTCGGGCTTGTTGAGTTGGTATATGTTGAGGAAATGTGAGGAGGTATGGCTCAGATTAAATTCATGGAAGATTGAGCTCTTGCATAGATTAGGGAAACAAGCTACCATAAGGGATTGAGTTCTATTGAACCCATTAAGATACCTAAGTGAGCATGTAAATTGAGCCAACGGTGAATTCATGGTAATAAAAATTTATGTTGAGCCATAATGAGCAAGTCCCTTATCACACATGGTGGACACATTGCCGGGAAGGAGGAGTAGATTGTCTTTGAGCTATTCCTAATGTATGGCTGAATTTTTTTGTTTCACTCAAGAATTCAAGTGAGTTTTGTTCAAGCCATCTTAAAGCAATTGTGAAGTAGTTATGGATGAGATGGTTTTGTTTTGGCCAAACTCTATAGGTGATTGAACAAATTCAAGGAAACACCAAGTCACACTTAGGAGGCATGTTATTCTATTCTTTTGCACGCAAATCAAAAGTAATGTATATCTTAGATTGATCGAGTTGACCTAGTGATATAGATGATGGCAATCGAGCTCATTTTGAGAATTCATGGTTACTTGGGAGTCAAGTTATCTCTTGATTGAGCTATATGCCAACATCAAGGAACTCACTTATGGAAAAGAGGTGGAATGTGTCCTTCGAGAAATATGTGAAAACTAAGTAGAATAAAGACCAAGTATATCGAATGCTTCCTAAGGACCTTGTCATCATTGTGTGCAAAGGAATGAGTCTAGCATGATGTCTAGGGATTTCATCAAGCCAAGTAGTGGGCAGAAGATTAGGGCCTAGCTAAATAACAAGAATCTGTCAAGTTTCATATAAATGTAAAGAGTTTAGGCTTGGCTCGACATAGTTGAATGATCGAGAAGTTGCGGGACATATGTCCAAAATAAACCCAAACTCACCACATCCAAATTATTTTAGAAAAAGTGGAAAATCACATCCTAAATAGCCCATGGAACATTGGTGTAGCGAAGAGAAAAAATGGTGAAAGAAAATGAGTTACAAGAAATGCGGAAAGAAATCACCCGAGTGGCCCAAGGGCTGCATAGAACATGGAAGCCTGAAGTTACCAAAGTTGGGGGTCAACGAACCAAACAACCCATGGTGGGCTCAAAGTGGATTAGAATAAATGATGTGGGTTAGACATGGGTATTTATACATAATGCGAGAGAAGTCGGTGTTTGGGAGACCGAGTGGCCCATAGGTAATTTGTGAAATTTAAACCTAATGCATCCACATCAAAAGTAATGTGAAATCCCCAAGGTGGTGGAATAAAGAGGATAAATATTGATTTACATTTAACCGTGCAAGATAGAATCCCGGTCGTTGAGGTGGAGACTATCTCGGTCGAGTTGGTCAAGTAGTATGAAGGGATCAGTTTTTTATGTTTCCGTAGAGATATGAAATGATCCAATGGTGAATGTTGAGTTAGCATGGAAATAGAGAAGTGTAATGAAGAATATTCCAAAGAAGGAGTAATAAGGCTATGTGGGAGGAGTTATAAGTAGGACAACTAGGCAGAAGTAAGTGACAATACAAGGAAAGGGCCAGCTCGGCCAAGCTAGCTGAGTGGCTATTAAAAGGCTCAACATAAAGCATGTTCCCCTCTCCTTTTCGAATGCAAATGGTAATATCAAATGGGCTCACCATGATTTAAATGCCTCCAAGATATTTAAAAGATGAGAAAACATTACAAAAGGATTAAATTATTTTAATGATCTTTCAGCTACTCAAGAATTAATTCACGGTCCCATAACTCGACAATATCACAACAACTACCTCGTGATCTAATGGTCGTATCTTAGTAAATTCTCAATGTAATAGTGAAAAACGATAATTTTTAGAACCCATGATTTGAGATCCACGCACAATAGAAAATAAAATTGGGAATTGATATAGATTCAATGGAGAATTTAATAGAAAACAAACTCAATTCAGAATGACATTTTAATGGTAATTGAAAGTGAAATTAAGAGGCATGGACATCATTCTCTCCAACTGCAAGTGATGGGATGACATGAAGTAGAAATTTAATCCTCGTCCAAGTGATCACCAAATTGAAATGTATTTAATTAATTTTTTTACCAAATTAATTAAATATTATATATATGTAAATTGTAATGTGATATGTAACTCAAGTTGAGTCAACTTGAGGTTGAGATTGGGGTTAAGAGTTGGTCAAGTAGTTTCATAACTACTTCTTGGAGAAAGATACCTATATAAGGCTGCATTGTAATTATAATAGGGGCTCTCTATCATCTCTTATACTTTCATTCCATGTTCTTGAAAGGGATTCTCTATCTGCGCACATGTGGCTATAATTTTGGGTACAAAAATCCATACAATGCTTTTAATATTGTTATGTTAATGATTTCCAATTACGAAATCTGTTAAGCTAGTTGTAATTCAAATATTAATGTTTGGTCCTTCATAGTATGAATGATGCCTAGTTGAATCATATTTTGTGTAGATCATCGAAGTACATGGAATTTGTGCCACATCAACATACCTTGAGGGAGATAAAGACTTTGTGCTTCTCAGATTTCACACTCATTGTATTCTTTTCCATATGATAGAGAATTTCTCCTTTTGTGTGACTTTCATATTTTTTGCAATCTACATTTATCTTTCCAAATTCATCCTTCTTTTCTCTTCATATTTTTTATTTTCTCAAATTTTCTACCCTTTTGTGCTTTCCAGTTAAAAGAACCAAAAATACAAAAATAACATCATACGAGGGAACTAGCCCCTCTCAGAATGTAGAGGAAACTTCACCCTGTCCAAAGGTGAATTTCCCTAACTATTGTTGATTTTTACATACTTCCATTGGGCATATTCAGTGGCAAAAAATCCAACCAACATTTTTGGTGAGTCTACTGGGAAATAAACTTCTGTCACATTCATTCTCTTGATCTAGGACCTTCCAAGAACGAAGGAAAAATGAAAAACACTTGTTGGCCCACACCAACGAGTGATAGTGATAATGATGGGGATGATGATGGATATCTCCCTATTCAAATTTTTCAAGCTCTAGTTAGTCTAGAACAAGCCCAATTTCTACTTAACTTGTATGGAGGTATGGATCCAAAATTGATTTCACAAACACTGTTGAAACTGGTTGAAGATAAGGAAGTAACAAATATAATTCCAAAATGTGATAATATTCCATATAAAAAAACAAAGCCACTATCTGCACCCATTTCATCTCTAAAAAAGAAACTAACAATGCAAGAAAGGAAGAGAGATTGAAACAAATTGTTGCATGTGATGACCTAGTGATTAAATATTTGTGGCTTAAATATCAAGAAAGTGCTACAAAAGGAAGGAAGATGAAAATAACACCTACAGATGATAAAAATTCCATACAGTTGATGAGAGAAGTACAAATACAATACAAGAAGCTACAGACATGTGAGGAGGAAAATAAAATTCAAGAACAATCATTCAATGAATATAAGACACTTTGTAATGAAGAGAAAAACATTAAAACTCTAGAAGTTTATCATGATGATTCTCCACATTACAAGGTATTTATTCCTCAACATTATCTCAATTCCACTAATGAATGTCTTCTTATTTCTCTACCTAGTGCATGCCAATTTGATATTCCCTCAAATGATGAAGAAGACAAACAACTTGAGGCTCCATTTCAACCCGATTTTCAATTCTTAGAAGATATGTCTTACATCAGGGTTGAATTTCCTTATTTTGAAAAGAATGATCATATGTTGGTAGAATTTTAGGTCCATTATGAAAACATGGACAATGCTGATTTTTATCCTATGTTGGAAGGCATTAAAAATCAAGTCACCGATGATAATCCTCTTGTTTCAAGGTCTTTTAAAAAAATTAAGTGTCCGATTCTGAAGAGAAGAAAGGTAATGAAATTAACAATCCTCTTGTTATATTTGTTAATGAAATCATACACCAAAGACTTTTTGTCACCCCTTGAAACAAATATAAAATGGAAATCCATGTCTGGAATATTTTCTTCACAACTATGATTATGACAGCCCTGTTTCAGCACATTCTTTGGAATGCGGGAAAAAGGAAGAAGATGATGTTGTTGATAAATTTTTACTTGTGTTTAGAATTCAAGGCCTTCTAGAATCAGAAAGAAAGAATGCTGATTTTGTTAAAACAATAGGTGTATTCTCTAGGGGTAAAGTAGAAATTGCACATGATAAATCATTCAATATCTCTTTCCCAATTCCTTTTGAGAATTATTACAAGGAATTGTTTTGGAAGTAAATTGGTTTCAAGATCTATGTCATGATAAATGCAAATATCCTCACACATATGTTATTGGAAATTCATCAAAGAAGGAAGTTAGTGCTATAAGGATTATATTTTCTCATGGATCCAATTGTCAGAATTCAGTGGTGTACGAAATTAGTATGAAAGCAACCAAGCGTCATATAAGATTTTGTATGACACTATTCATCAACCTTCTCATTGTCAGAAGAAGAGAAGCTTTAGGTAGAAATTCAACTCTTCACAAGAACTATATAATTTTACTATGGAGTATCACTATGTGGATGGTCTATATATTTAAATTTTCCTTTTCAAGCCACACAATGCTCCTTTGATATCTTGGTATTCTCAAATGATCATTTTCAGTCCTCAGTGCCTCATACTTTCAATATGTTGTTCCACAAAGGTACCTATTTCTCTCAACTTGTCTATGGAATTGTGTAGATTTTGTATAGTCTCTTTCCTTTCTCCTGTAAATATCATCTTTCTTCTCTATACATACTTTCCTAGTTTTGGCTTGTTTCCCTTCATGTTCCTTTTGTGTGTATCTGTGCTTTGGTGTAACTATGTGTGTTGAGAGAATGTTTCCCTATAATGAGCCTTGGTCTAATAGATAAGGAGCTATTCTATTTCAAACCCCAAGATTTTGGAGTTCAAGTTATGTCTTGTTTGTATGGTGCTCAATCCAAGCCATGTCCCTAGAAAGAGCCACTGTTGTCACCCATTCCATAATGGTGTAAATATATATATATATATATATATATATATATATATATATATATATATATATATATTTGGGTTAGATACATGTGTTACGAATATTCAAAAAGGACCACCTTCAGGTAAAATGGAAAAATCAAGAACATTGCTCTAGAAACACCTTCGAGATACTCTTGTGTTGAGGGAAAGATACATATTGATCATGTTGTATTGATATCTACATTAAAGGGCTGAGCTATTATAATGTGCACCAAGCCATTTGGATGCAAAACGAGTTACATGGTTAGCCTATGTAATTCCTTTATGAGACATAACTACCTTGTAAAGGATGGAGTGAGCTAGGATACATTGGTTTAAGGTTGCATTAGGGAAATCTGATATTTAAAACAACCAAGCTTTTATGTAAATAGGATGAGTTATCTTCCAAGCTCGAAGTGTGGTGCATTGGGCTAGCCAAAATTTCATTGGGTTCATAGTAACAAATGTTGAGCTATAGTAAAGAACATCAGGTTGTGCATTTGAAAAGATGAGTAGCTCTAATGATATAAAAAGGTGGACCCAGTTATAGAATTACCAAGCTATTTGCATCATGAAACCAAGCTCTATATGGCAGAAATCCTAGTGAGTCACTAAGGGGCAGAGTTAATAATCAAATAGATAGAGTTATAATCATTGAAAAACAATCTAAGTTTGAGGGTACTCTAAAGCAATGCCTTTAAGTGGCCATACCATGCATTGGAGTGAGAAAGAGCTTTGTAAAAAAGTCATGTTGAAGGAGTAATTTATACCAAGCTATGCTCATAAAACTCCCGATATGGTGAAGTAACAAGCCACCGGGGATCTCATATGACACATTCATATAGACTAACTTGGTTTTGTTATAGGGATTAAACTGAGCCCCGTTCAGAAAATTAGCTTGAGCCATGGGATAGCTATTGAGCTCATTAAAGGAATTTGTGAGCATAATAGAGGTCACAATGATTAAAGGAGGTGAGTTCCAATTTAGGCTTGTCAAGTTGGTATATGTTGAGGAAATGTGAGGAGGTCTAGCTCATATTCAATTCATGGAAGATCAAGCTCTTTCATAGATTGGGGAAGCAAACTACCATGAGGCTCGAGTTACATTGAAACCATTTAGATACCCAAGTTAACATGAAAACTGAGCCAACAATGAATTCATGGTAATACAAATTTACATTCAAAGCAAGAATGAGTTAGTCCCTTATCACATGTGGTAGAAACATTGCTAGGAAGGGAAAGTTGATGGCACTGAGATATTCCTAATGTATGGCTAAATTTTTTATTGCACTGGAGTATTTAAGGCGAGTTGTGTTCGAGCCATCTTAAAGGAATTGTGAACTAGTTATGGTTGAGCTTTTTTTTGCGTTGAGCTTTTTTTTACAAATTGAACTCTTTGGGTGGATAAAATTATTAAAGGAAACAACAAGTCACACTTAGGAGGCTTTTTTTATTTATCACGATGAATATAACCAATGTATAGGCAAAATTGATTAAGTTGACCATGGTGATATAGATGATGGTGGTCGAACTCATTTTGAGAATTTATGGTGACTTGGGAAGTCTAGTTCCCTCTTTATTGAGCTATATACAAGCCTCTCTTATGGAAAAGAGGTGGACCGCATCATTTGAGAGCTCTATGAACACTAAAGCGAGAATAAAGGCTAGGTTGATCAAACACTTGGTAAAGACCTTGTCATCATTGCATGCATGCAAAGGAACAAGTCTAACACGATGTATAGGGATTGCATCGAGCCATGTATTGGGTAGAATATTATGGCTAGCATTGAGATAAAAAGAATCCATAAATCTTCATATAAATGTATAGAATTCAAGCCTAGCTTGACATAGTTGAATGATCCAAGAAGTTGCGAGACAACTATGCAAAATAAACCCTAACTCACCGCATCCAAAGCATTTTGGAATAATTGAAAAATCATGTCCCAAGCAGCCCATGGAACATTGGTGCAGCGAAGAGCCAAAATGGCCGAAAGGAAATGAGTTGCAGGAAATGTGGAAAGAAATGGCCGAGTGGCTGCATAAGATGAAAATGGAATCCCAAAGTTACCAAAGTTGGGGGTTAATGACACAAGCATCCCATGGTAGGGTCAAAGTGGGTTTGAATAAATGATGCAGGTTCAACATGGGCATTTTAGCATAATGCGGAGAAGTCGGTGTTTGGGAGCCCGAGTGGCCCATAGGTAAGTTGTGTAATTTAAACTGAATACGTCCACATAAAAATTAATGTGAAGGCCACAAGGTGGTGGAATAAAGAGGATAAAGCCTTATTTTCATTTAGCCACGCAACTTAAAAGCCCGATCCTTGAGGTGGAGACCAACTCGGTAGAGTTGGTCAAGCAGTATGAAGGGATCAGTTTTCTATGTTGCCGTAGTGATATGAAACAAGCCAACGGTGAATGCCAAGTTGGCATGTAAATAGAGCAGTGTAATGCATAATATTCCCGAGAAGTAGTAATAAGGTTATGTGGGATGAGTTACAAGTAGGAAAGCTAGGAAAAAGTAAGTGGCAATACAAGGAAAGGGCCAAATAAACCAAGCTGGTTATTAAAAGGCTTAGCATAAATCATGCTCCCCTCTCCTTTCGAATGTAAATGATAATATAAAATGGGCTCACCATGATTTAAAATCCTCCAATATATTTAAAGGATGATAAAACATTACATAAGGATTAAAGTATTTTAATGATCTTTTAGGTACTCAAGAATTAATTCACGGTCCCATAACCTTGGCAATCTCACAACATCTACCTATGCTTTGATGGTCGTATCTTGGGAAATTCTCAACGTAATCACACAAACAAATACTCTTTAGAACCATGGATTTGATTTCTATGCACAATAGCCAACAAAATTAGGAATTGATATAGATTTTATGGAGTATTTAATAGAAAACAAACTCTGTTTAGAATGGCATTTTAATGGTAATTGAAAGTGAAATTAAGAGGCATGGACATCATTCTCTCCAACCGTAGGTGATGGGATGACATGAAGCAAAAATTTAATCCTCATCTAAGTGATCACCAAATTGAAATGTATTTAATTAATTTTTTTACCAAATTAATTAAATATTATATATCTGTAAATTGTAATGTGATATGTAACTCAAGTTGAGTCAACTTGAGGTTGAGATTGGGGTTAAGGGTTGGTCAGGTAGTTTCATAACTACTTCTTAGAGAAATATGCCTATATAAGGCTGCATTATAATCATAATATGGGCTCTCTATCATCTCTCACTCTTTCATTCCATGTTCTTGGAGATGATTTTCTATCTACACATGTGGATGTAACTTTGTGTACACAAATCATCACAATGATTTTTATATTGCTTTGTTAATGATTTGAATTATAAAATTTGTTAACTTGCTTGTAATTGAATTATTAATGTTTCCGGTGCTTCATAGTATGAGTGATGCCTAATTGAATCAGAATTTGTGCAGATCATCGAAGTACAATGATTTTATGCCATATCAACATACCCTGAGGGAGATGAAGACTTTGTGCTTCTCATATTTCATGTTTCTTTTCCATATGATAGAGAATTTATCATTTTGTGTAACTTTTTGTTTGCATTATGCATTTCTATTTCCACATTCATCCTTCCTTTCTCTTCATATTTTTATTTTCTCAATTTTGCTACCCTTTTGTGCTTTTTGGTTAAAAACACCAAAAATACAAAAATCACATCATATGAGGGAACTGTCCCTCTCAGAATGTAGAGGAAACTTCACCCTGTCCAAAGGTGAATTTACCTAACTATTGATGATTTTTGAATACTTTCATTGGGAACATTCAATGGCACAAAATCCAATGAATAGTTTTGGGTGACTCCGTTGGGAAATTTTTTTGTCACATTCATTCATTGATCTAGGAACCTTCCCAAGAAAAAAGGTAAAATGAAAAAAACTTGTTGGCCCAAACCAATGAGTGATAGTGATAGTGATGGGGATGATGATGGAGATATCCCTATTCAAAATTTTCAAGCTTTAGTCGGTCCGAACTAGCCCAATTTATGCGAGAACTTCTATGGAGGTATGAATCATAAATTGATTTCATAAAAAATACTACAACCTATTGAAGATAAACAAGTAAGAAATATAATTTCAGAATGTGCTAATGTTCCATATAAAAAAAGAAATCCACTACTACACCTAAGTCATCTCTAAAAACAAAACTGACAATGCAAGAAATGAAATAGATATTGGAACAAATTGTTGCATGTGATGACCCAATGATTAAATATTTGTGGCTTAAATATCAATAAGGTGTCTTTGCAAAAGGCAGGAAGATGAAAATAACACCTGTAGATGATAAAAATTCCATATAGTTGATGAGAGAAGTACAAAGACAATATAACCATTGTAGGCATGCGAGGAGGCAAAGCAAATTCAAGAACAATCAGTCAATGAATATAAGACACTTTATAACGAAGAGGATAACATTCAAACTCTAGAATTTTCTCATGATGATTCTCCACATTACAAAGTATTTATTCCTCAATGTTATCTCAATTCCACTAATGAATGTATTCTTATTTCTCCTCCTAGTGCATGCCAATTTGATATTCCATCAAATGATGAAGAAGACAAACAAATTGAGGCTCCATTTCAACCTAATTTTCAATTCTTAGAAGATATGTCTTGCATCGGGGTTGAATTTTCTTGTTTTGAAAAGAATGATCCTATGTTGGTGGAATTTGAGGTCCATCATGAAAAAAGGACAAAGCTGATTTTTCTCCTATGTTGGAAGACAGTGAAACCTGAGTCATTGATGATAATCCTCTTGTTTCGAGTTCTTTCAACAACAAACACATGTTTGATTCTAAAGAAAACCAAGGTAACTAAATTAACAGTCCTCTGTTATATTTTGTAATGAAATCATTACACTAGAGCCTTGTGGAAGCCCCTTGAAATGAATAGAAAATGGAAATCCATGTTTGGAATCTTTTCTTCACAACTATGATTATGACAACAAAATTTCAACACATTCTTTGTAATGTAGGCAAAAGGATGAAGATGATGTTGTTGATCAATTTTTAATTGTGTTTAGAAGTCAAGGTGTTCTAGAATCGAAAAGAAAAATGCTGATTTTGTTGAAACAACATGTGTTATATCCAGGGTTAAAGTAAAAATTACACATGATAAATCATTCAATATCTCTTTCCCAATTTCTCTTGAGAATTATTACAAGGAAAATTTTTGGAAGTACATGGATTTCAAGATCTATGTCATGATAATTTCCAAAATCCTCACACATATGTGATTAGCAATTCATTGAAGTAGGAAGTTGGTGCTATAAGGATTGGATTTTCTCATGAATCCAATTGTCAGAATTTAGTGGTGTATGGAAATTAGTATGAAATAAACCAAGCATCATACAAGATTTTGTATGGCACTATTCCTCCACCTTCTCATTATCAGAAGAAGAGAAGCTTCAAGAAGACATTCAGCTCTTCACAGGAACTAGATAATTTTACTATGGAGTATCATTGTGTGGATGGTCTACTTGTTTCAATTTTCCTTTTCAAGCCACACAATGTTCCTTTGATATTTTGGTATACTCAAATGATCATTTTTAGTCCTCGGGTGCCTCATACTTTCAACATGTTGTTTCACAAAGGTACCTATTTCTCTCAACCTATCTTTGGAATTATGTAGATTTTGTATAGTCTCTTTCCTTTCCCCCTGTAAATATCCTCTTTCTTCTTTGTACATACTTTCCCAGTTTTGGCTTGTTTCCTTCATGTTCCTTTTTGTGTGTCTATGTGATTTGGTGCAGCTATGTATGTTAAGAGAATGTTTCCCTATAATGAGCCTTGGCCAAATGGATAAGGCACTAGTCTATTTCAAACCCTGAGATTATGGAGTTTGAGCTATGTCTTGTTTGCGTGGTGCTCAATCCAAGCCATGTCCCCAGAAAGAGCCAACTATTTTCACCCATTCCAGATTGGTGTAATTTTTTGAAAATTTTAATTTTTTTGGGTTAGATACATGTGTTGCAGATATTCCAAGAGGCCCACCTTCAAGAAAAATGGAAAAATCAAGAACATTTCTCCAGAAAAACCTCTAAGCTCTTTGTTGTGTTGAGGGGAAGCTACATATTGATCGTGTTGTATCAAGATCTACATTAAAGGGCCGAGCTATTATAATGTGCACCGAGCCATTTGGATGCAAACCGAGTTACATGGTTGTCCTATGTCATTCCTTTATGAGACCTAACTACCTTGTAAAGGATGAAGTGAGCTAGGATGCATTGCAAGGTTCCATTGGGGAAAGATATTGTTGAGAATAACTAAGATTTTATGCAAATAGGAAGAGTTATGTTCTAGGATTGAAGTGGGGTGCATTGGGATAGCCAAAATTTCAGTGGGTTCATAATAATGAATGTTGAGATGTGGTAAAGAACATCAGATTGTGCATTTGAAAATCCAAGTAGCTCCAATGATATAAAAAGGAGGAACAAATTACTCCATGATTGAGTTATTTGCATCATGAAACCAAGCTCTATATGGCAGAAATCACATTGAGTCACTAAGGCTTAGCTATCATCAAATAGATAAAGTTATAAGCATTGAAAAACAAGCTAAGTTTGAGGGTACTCCAACAATGCCTTTAAGTGGCCATACCATGCATTGGGTTGAGAAAGGGTTCTACCAAAAATCCTTGTCAAAGGAGTGATTTATACCAAGCTATGCTCATCAAATTCCAATACAATGAAGTAACAAGCCACCAGGGAGCTCATACGACACATTCATATAGACTAACTTGATTTTGTCATAGGTATTAAACCAAGCCTAGTTCAAAATGTTGGCTTGAGCCATGGGATAGCTATTGAACTCATTAAAGGAATTCATGAGTGTAATAGAGGACACAATGTTGAAGGAGGTGAGTTCCAATTCGGGCTTGTCAAGTTGGTCTATGTTGAGGCAATGTGAGGAGGTATGGCTCATATTAAATTCATGGAAGATCGATCTCTTGCATAGATTGGGGAAAAAAATACCACGAGGGACCAAGTTTTGTTGAAACCATTAAGATACCCAAGTGAACGTGCAAACTGAGCCAAGAGTGAATTCATGGTAATACAAGTTTACATTGATCCAGAATGAGCTAGTCTCTTATCACACATGGTAGACACATTTCCGGAAGGACAAGATGATGGTACCGAGCTATTCCTAATGTATGGCTGAAATGTTTTGTTACACTGGAGCATTCAAGATGATTTGTGTTTGAGTGATATTAAAGGAATTTTGAACTAGTAATGGATGAGATGGTTTTCTTACGGATGAACTCTTTGGGTGGCTAAACCGATTCAAGGTAACACCAAGTCACACTTAGGAGGCAAGCTATTATGTTGTTGCATTACACCGATAAAAACCAATGCATAGCCCAAACTAATCAAGTTGATATTGTGATACGATGATGACAGTGAGCTCATTTTGAGCATTTATGGTGACTTGAGGAGTCAATTTTCCTCTTGATTTAGTTATATGCCATCATCAAAGAACTCACTTATGGAAAAGAGGTAGACTATGTCATTTGACAACTTTGTGACACTAAGAAAAATAAAGGTTAGGTTGATGGAAAGATTGGTAAGGAAATTTTCATCATCGTGTGTAAAGGAACGAGTGTGGCATGATGTCTAGGGATTACATCGATCCATGTATTGGGCGAAGATTAGGGCCTAGCCGAATAACAAGAATCTGTTAAGTTTCATATAAATGAAAAGATTTCACGCTTGGCTTGACATAGTTGAATGATTTGAATGGTTGTGGGACATCGGTGAAAAATAAACCCAAACTCGCCACATCTAAAGCATTTTAGAAAAAGTGGAAAATCACGTCCCAAATAGCCCATGAGAACATTGGTGCAACAAAGATTCGAAATGGTCAAAAGGAAATGAGTTGTGGGAAATGTAGAAAGAAATGGCCCAAGTGGCCCATGGTCCACGTAGAACATGCAAGCCTGAAGTCACTGAAGTTGGGGATCAACAACACAAACATCCCATGGTGGGGTTAAAGTGGGTTCGAAGAAATGATGTGGGTCTAACATGGGCATTTTAGCATAATGCATGGACGTCAGTGTTTGGGAGCTTGAGTGGCCCATAGGTAAGTTGTGAAATTTAAAACTAATGCATCCACATCAAAAGTAATGTAAATTCCATAAGGTAGTGGAATAAATAGGATAAATCCTGATTTGCATTTAACCAGGAAATGTAGAACCCCGATCGTTGAGGTGGAGACCATCTCAGTCGAGTTGGTCAAGCAGTATGAAGGGATAAGTTATCTATGTTTCCGTAGTGATATGAAACGAGCCAATATTAAATGCTGAGTTGGCATGGAAATATAGAAGTGTAATATAGACTCTTCCTGAGTAGAAGTAATAAGGTTATGTGGGAAGAGTTACAAGTAGGAAATCTAGGTAGAAGTAAGTGACAATACAAGGAAAGGGCCAGCTCGGCCAAGCTAGCTATTAAAAAGCTCAACATAAAGCATGCCCCTCTCCTTTTTGAATAAAAATGTTAATATCAAATGGGCTCACCATGATTTAAGTGCCTCTAATATATTTAAAGGATGAGAAAACATTACGAGAAGGATTAAATTATTTTAATGATCTTTCTTCTACTCAAGGATTAATTCACGATCACGTAACCCTGGCAATCTCAAAACAACTACTTGCACTCTAATGGTCATATTTTGGGAAATTCTCAATGTAATCACGCAAAAAAATACCATTAGAACCATGGCTTTGAGATCTATGCACATTAGCCAAGAAAATTGGGAATTATACAAATTTTCAAGAATTTAATAGAAATACAAAATGGTTTAGAATGACAGGTTTAACGGTAATTGAAAGTGAAATTAAGAGACATGGACATCATTCTCTCCAACCACGAGGTGATGGGACAACATGAAGTATAAATCTAATCCTCTTCTAAGTGATCACCAAATTGAAATGTATTTAATTAATTTGTTTACCAAATTAAATACATATTATATATCTGTAAATTCTAATGTGATATGTTATTGAAGTTTATTCAACTTGAGGTTGAGATTGGGGTTAATGTTTGGTTAGGTAGTTTCATAACTAATTCTTGGAGAGGATTTTCTATCTGCACATGTGATTGTAGCTCTGTGTACACAAATCAATAAAATGTTTTTTATGTTGCTGTGTTAATGATTTCTAATTACAAAATCTATTAAAGCGCTTGTAATTGAATTCTTAATGTTGTCGGTCCTTCATAGTATGAATGATGCCTAGGTGAATCATACTTTGTGTAGATAATCGAAGTACATAGAATTTGTGCCACATCAACATACCTTGAGGGAGATAAAGAATTTGTGCTTCTCAGATTTCACGCTCATTGTATTCTTTTCCATATGATAGAGAAGTTCTCCTTTTTGCAACTTTACATTTGCATAGTCTACATTTATGTTCCCACATTCATTCTTCCTTTCTCTTCATATTTTATATTTTCTCAATTTTTTCGCCCTTTTGTGCTTTCTGGTTAAAAGAACCAAAATAAAAAAATTCACATCATATGAGGAAACCACCCCCTCAAAACATAGAGGAAACTTCACCTTATCCAAAGGTGAATTTCCCTAACTGTTGCTGATTTTTGCATACTTCCATTAGGCACATTCAGTGGCACAAAATACAACCAACTAGTACCAATGAATTTAATTTATGAATTTGATAATTTATATGGTAATTGGTTATATCATGCAAATATGTGTCATAAATTTTGCATTAGAGTGAAAATTTATTATGTATTTCACATTATAATAGAGCATGGTTTCTTATATCATGAATCCCTTCACATTTTTCACATTTCAAGTAACATCAATTTTATATTGTGGCATGGCTATGTACTATTTATATGTCCTTTCTCGTAACTTGTGCACCATATCCCAATATATGTCTCCCTTAAAAATTTCACCATAAAATTTTCTAATTGATCCATCATTGATGCAATTTATGCCTCCATAAAGGACTAAACCCACTGTCTATTCCTGTAACTTGTTCGATGCACAAATATACATGAAGGGATTTATGTGGATATGTGAACATTTTATGTGAGAGGGAACTTCTAAATGACATGAGTAATCCTCCAAAAACCCACTACATGTGTTGAGTTGGATTTATATCATATGAAAACTCGAGATTAGATTTATAAAGTGTGCATCACATACACACACTCTCTCAGTCAATTATTATTTTATTGATTTGAATGCTGAGATGTTCTATTTCTTAAACTTTGTTATGTAAAATTCCTTTAAAAAGGATTCCTTTAGTTGATCATACTCCACCTAGATTATATCAACTCATGCATCTCCTACACCAAGTATGGACGTAGTCCAATAATGTTGTATCAAACTAACTACATTTTTGATGTGGAGAAATCACCCCCTTCACATGCCAAATAGGTTAGCACTTATGAACATGTTCAATGATATTATCAACACCGTGATATTATAATAGGTATTATGAAATCTTGTGTAATATGTTTAGTACTATAACTTGTTGCATGATACCCAAAACTATTCCATGTATCGGTGCATTTGTTGTGGACTCTCAAGAAATTCCACTACCTCCACTAATAACACTTGGAACAATAGTTCTAGTGGTTTTTGTAATGGAAGGATTCCTACACACCATCTAGTGTTTTTGATATTTAACTAGAAATTATCATTTCAAATCTCCATGCCTTTAGAATGTTTGAGTTATATTGTATCCTTGTTTAGTTTTGGTATTAATGATTAGATAACATACGAGAAACTAATATCTAATGTCTCTTTTTCTTAGCTATGTCCATTTGCTTATCACTATCTATTTCAATTAACATTTAATTTGCATATGTGGTGTTTGAGTTTCATCAAAATAAATGGCATGTTAGGTAAGGATTCTATCTATAGTATATTTATCCTCTTCAACATTGCAAATTCTCATTTTTTTAGTGTGTACTAGTTCTTCTTCTTGGTATTTTCTGTCCTCTCTTTCTCCTTCTTTCCATAGCCAATGTCTTTTCTTTTACCTAAGAATTACTAACATTGAATCCCCTTAATGAAGTATTTCCTTGTCCTCTATCACCTTATACCATTTTTATTCATAATGAATCCTTCTCAATGTATGTCTATCTAATGAATCCATGGTATAGAAAAAAATTCTCTTTCCTTTCCTAGCCTTACACGCGACTCACACATGTGGAATGTTTAGCTATCCATATGGAAATTTGTAATACACATGTCTACCATCAAATTATTGCTTCCTAATGATAATGTATTCAAATATGATCCCCAAAACTCTTGGAAGAAGTTCAAATGGTATTCATATGCAAAAGAAAACATAGATATCGAGTATTCAATAAAATAATTGCAAAGTGCACCTTTCTATAAGTAATCCATGGATAGCATCCAAGTTTCAAATCATGTTGTGCACATATTTTTATGTGCTATGAAGTCTAAGTATGCTTCTTACTTAAATTATTATTCTTTCCCAAATAATAATTTATTATCCAACATAAAAGTTTTTGGAAGTTCACTAAAGAATGTCTCATATAGTGTGTCATATATATCATTTTCCATTAAATTCCTTAGAGGGAAGTTGTGCGAATAGTTATTTCAGATAGGATGTGTTTGTGTGAAGGGATATTTAATAGTGTGTTTTAAGATCTCGGTACTTTCCTAGGTAAGTATCAACATATTTTATTCACCTTATCATCTTTGTAAAATTATCATAGTCCGATAATGGAACCAAAATTTTGTGTGACTATTTACACCTACAAAATCACTATAATGCATGTCAATTTTTTTCATACTAGTGTACATAGTTATTATAATCCCCTTTCACCGACCTATAATGCCAAAGTAGAAACCATGGTAGGCTCACCCGAGGAATGAGAAAATGTTAGTCCCATAATGTTCGGAATTATGTTAAATTTTTTAAGAATATAATTAAATAAAATAATTAATCATACAAACACATTAGATAACATACTCACGTGTAAAAAATATACTTGTTCCATAACATTTTTACTTCATATCGATAACTCAAAACATAAGATAACAGTCCCAAAAGAAGTTCCTTCATACATCCAAGATCTATATATGTCCTTGATGTCTTATTTTTACAATGGACCCATAAGGGGTATGTATAATATTGGGTATGTTCCATTAACTCGGTTGAACAAAACTTATTCTTAGCCCTTGGGTTCTATAATAACCATTTAACTATTACATCGAGTTGGTGACTATGCTACGTGTCCTCATACTATGGTTCTACACTTTTCATGGTAATCTTCTAAAAGTCTCATGACTATATTTATCCATATATTTGATTTATCTACCTCATGTGATATCTTTAGATCATTTGTATTTATCCTATTTCTCTTGTTTTTATGTTGAATCCATGTAAGTAAATCAATCTACGAGATGCTTTTTCTATTTTAATCCCATCTACTTATGACATGTTGATTTATCTCTTGTAGGTACATTCTATCTTATAAATATACATGCATGCCTTCATGCTTTATTTTTATGAAGCTTCCTCCTCCCTTATCCCGAATTATTCATTCTTGCTTCTAGAACTTGTGTACTTGTTGAAATTTTCACGTTGTTCCTCCATAAATCTCACACTCAATTCTCATAATATTCTTACGCATGGCCCAAAGAATATATAGAATAAAAATAAATAATTAGTTCCCAATGTAGAGCTTAACTAATAAAATAATGTAACATATTTGGGTCTCAACATCACCCAACACTAGTTCTATTGTCTTCACTTAGGAAACTTATTTTTTTCTTCCTCAAATGATTATAGGACCTCTTTCCAAAGTAAAATTTCCCTGTAAATTCCATCCATCCAAGGATTCTTTGAAGAGGGGCCTAATTGATCAATCCATGTGCTAAGATTAATTAATTCTTGGTCACCTTTTCTTTGGTTGTGTGCCCAAGTTAACATCTCTTATAATCTCTTCTTGATATAGGAGGCATGTTCATATAGTTAGGTCTCATTCTTAGTAGTTATCTTCCTTTTCTCACCTAGTAATTTTTAGATATTTTCTATTTATGTGCTAATATCTTCCTCGAACATTTCAAATTTTTCTAAGAGATCATTACTAATAGCTTTTTCAACATCATCACTTTCTATTATTCTTCCAAAGGCGGCTTGTTTATATCTATCATTGAGCATGCAAGCATATATAATTTTATTATACTTAAAATTGTTTTGACCAAATTTTCTACATATATTTCCTTTTCTATGAGATATATCCAAATCCCCGCATGGTGTTTTTGGACAAGTGACCATAAAACTATCTTTTTCATTATTTCCTTGCTATTCTCTATTTTTGTATGTGTCAACCCTTTTGAGTAGGAAGCTTAACACTTGATTGCTCCAATTCTTATATACCCTCACATAGGGTGATCGATGTTTATTTTGTAAATTTAGGTTCATATAGGATTTTCCTCTTACTTAAATATTTTTCCTTTTATGGGTGCTTGTATATTTATCTTACAGGGGATCTATTTTCCCTACTTAACTCATTCAACTTACTCTTTGTTTCTTTGAGATCGTTAGCTAGATCGTTGAATATATTTATTTTCATATTCCTATCTATGATATTATTTTAAAAAATATGACCACTTTACCAACTATTTTCAGAATTACCTTACCTTCTTGGGTCACATAAATTTTTAAGTTTCGATGAGGGCTACAAATTCTCCTTATTCTGTGGAATGTTGGTTCAAACAAATGTATGGCATATCAATTATAGGTTCATTTGTGAAAGTATTGAGGGAAAATGATATATTCATATTTGCATGCTTTATGCCTATTAAAATCTTAATCCTCTCTTTGGAAAAAAATACTAGATGTCCCTCTATTGTTGATACCTTGTGCAGATAGATTTGTAAGGCTTTTTTAGATCAACATTGAATGCTTCATCCTCCTCCTCATCATATTCTTCATCCGACTCTTCTAACATGCACTTTACTTAATCTTGGGGATGCTTATCTACCTCCTCATCATCCTCAAACTTAACCTCTAATTCTCCACCACCTCCCTATTCTTCCTCTTCTTCACCCTTCTTCTTTTCCTCTTAATTGCACTCATTTCCTTCATCTTCAATGATTACATCCTTTGGAGATGTTTTTATAGATGTGGATTTCTATGTTCCCGAGAAATTTTGATTTTTTTCTTCTTTCGTATCTTTTTATCCATCTCGTGAATGAATTATGATAGGGGTAGGTTACCTTGGAGGATAAATTTGTATTGTCACACCCAAGCCTATTTCTCTTCCTTCTTTAGGTGAAAGTGGTTTTTTCTTTGGTAAACCCTACACCTATTTCCATATGAACTAACATGAAAAAATTATCCAACCCATTGGTAGTTCATGGGATACCGATATCCTTCCCATAACCCCATTTTTCAACTCATTTTACCCATTCTTGTGATTTTCTCTCAATTATGGTGCTAATAACGAAGTTCATGTTGTTTCCACCCTTTGTGTCTATGCGCTTTAGGCCTTATGCTATCCTTCCTCAAAAGTGGATTTTAGTTACTTCAAAATTTTAACCCCTTCATCCTTTATCCTATAATATGGAATCATTTTTCATCTAGCTCTTCCTCCACATATGGGCCTGCCTTGTTTGTATTTTTATTCGACCTTAAGTAGTAAAATAGTTGGCGTGCATTATTCTTTACTATTACCATCTTTGTCTCATTAGGTGAGTAGATGTTACACTCATTAGTCTCCACATACCTTCCATTACCTCATATTTTTAGGTTTTGTGGATTTTTTTATGTCCGCATAAATCTTTGTCATGTTAATTTTAATATTCTTCACATCTTTGATCTGATTCATGGGTGAACAAAATATTTTTCTATAAAAGTACAGGGAAATTTAACGCAAGGAGACTTATTCATGTTAGTTTTCATGAATCACCCTAAGTAGTAGTGTTATATGATAGTAAAATTTTCTTCTCCTTTTAATTCCTTAGGTAGCTAGTACAAAATTATCCTCTCTTTCTCAAAACTTTCCTACAAGTACTTTAATCGATTACTAAGTTTGACCTCATAGGAACTATTGAGATTGTTGGGCATAAATTTTTTTCTTATATTGTGCTATAGGAGACTTTTTCTCTAGAGGGTATACCCAATTAGGTTTTCCTCTTTCTTTGGGGATTTCTATCTCCTTAAAGGCCAAAATAAAAATTATTGTAGCCCATTGAAATTTACCACAAGTTTATTATGTGAAAGATTCACAACCTCTATTATGATCTCAACAATATATTGGGATAGATTATACTAGGCGGTGTTTTCCATTTTGTGTGTGATGTAAAATAATTTCTTATTCACCTTCGTAAACCTTTATGTTCCCGGTAGTTTGGATGTCATAATTAATTTGAAATATTGTACCTAGTTATTTTATTTCGTGATGGGGAAGGTGTACCCAATTTTTTTGTAACTTAAGATATAGGTGACCTCGTTGATCTCATTTTCATTGAAAAAATATTACACCAAATCCTATCCAATATTGATGAACCTAGATTCTTTGTTGATCAATTAGTGATATATTCTCATTCACAAAACCAAAAATAGAAATAAACTTCGCATACATGGGAGATTAAGTATTAGAAGAGATCTAATTGTTTTTGAAGTAGGAAAGATAATAGAGACGAAGGAACTCTACTTTATCAAGAATTTTTATGTTATTTTCATATATGGTATACCATTTATCATATTTTTATTATTAGTGTACACCATATCTCTATCTATTAGTCCTTCTAGTCCATGTGTGTGGTGATTAAAGTTGGAAATATTACATAAACCAAATTAATCCTTCAAATTTTCCCCATCCAATACATCTTATTAGTATTATAGTTAAAATTTTAGTTACAAGGACTCTTATGTTTCTTTATTATCCTTCTTCTTTGTGCACATGAAAGAACTAGTTCCTACCTCTACTTAAACCTCATGTACTTCTACCTCCTCTTCAATATATCAATCTCCTTCCCCACTTGAGACTTCCTTAATGACACTAACATTGAGTCTTTATTGGACACCGACCCAATGGAAGTGCTTAAAATAATGTAGCTAGAAGTACTAGGTTCTTACACAACCTTATTTTGGTGCACATCCTTTAGTCTAGCCTTAGTATTACTCATATTCTAAAATCTTCTCTTCTTTACTATAGAGAATTTTAAGGACTCAAAGATCCTCATATTTTAAGATGATATAAAGCTCTATGTTGATGGTGTTAAGGGTTAAGTTTTAGGATTTTGAAGGGTTCATTCTTTTCCTTTACTCTGTCATTTTTGGTTATTTGTGCCACCTTTGTTTAATTTTTCCATTATTATTTTTTCTTCCACTCAATCACCTATCAAAAAAATTTAATCCTTCATAATGGGGAATGGTTTTGTAGTACTTGTATACTCTAAATCACTTTTTCATTTTTTTTTCTCTATTTATCAGTTGGATCTCTTTAATTAAGATGCAAGGTAAATTTAAAAATGAGTTAATTTCCCCTTTTATACCGCTCCAAATGGGAAATTATTGTTACATTTCATCCATCCACATGCATTAAATTTCACTTCCCCACATATTTCATTTAATTCTATGAGCTATTAAAATTACACCGATAACAAGAAAGTAAAGCAACTAACTAGATACCTTCTTCTTCTTGATTCCTTCGCAAACCTCAAAATGAGTGATAAAATGTGGATGGGCTTGAACTCGCTTGATATGTAGGCACATCGTCAATGTGAGTATATTTTCTACAGAAACAACCAATTTAAAATTTACACCAAGGATGTGGGGATAATGGATTTAGGATGAAAATGTGGGGCTATTAGGATATTAGTACGAGGTGGAGGGATGCTTTGTGCTGAAATAGTGTAAGAGCTTTGACAGGATTTCAAAATTTTTCTAAAAGAGGGGGTAAGGCTCTATATATAGCCTAAATGTGGGATTAATTATGTGGTTAATCACAATTTGAAGAGTAAACATGATTAAGTGAGTGGGATACATGAGGAATGGAAAAGAATTAAACTTGAATATTTAATTCACAAGTGGGGGACATGGGGAATATTCAAAATGTGAGGAAGATTGGGTTTAATTTAGGGATTGCAACAAATTAATTAATCAATTAAAATTGATTAATTCAATGTAGATTTTTGTGGGAAATGGAATGGGGAAAGGGGTGTGAAATTGGGGCGTCTACATTTTCCCCTCTTTAGAAGGATACTATGAAAGTAATGTCCTTTCAAAGAAAGTAGAAAAGATGGATGAACATGCCCTATGGGGAAGAATTGAAAGTTTTGAAGAGATTATTCATAAGAAAGGTGTTCCTTCAATAAGAAGTTATTAGAGGAAGAAAAGAGAAATCATTCTCTAAGAAAAAAGTAGAACAAATTTTTGCTTGTGAGAATGGGGGAAGAATTCAATCTACTTTTACTAAACAAAAGGTAGAGCCATTGTTTGTTAGGGAGATTAAAAAGTGGTTAGTGATGGATGTTATGGTATCCTCAAAGAAAAAAACACCATAGGAAGATGTGATTATGGATAGATGTGATGATGCCCCCTCGAGAGGGCTAACGAGAATGGAAGAGACAATAGAGCTCTCAAAAAGAGGAGAGGTCAACTCTGTGGAGAGGAGGACGAGAATGGGGTGTAAGAGAATGGAACAACTATGGTGCAAAAATGGGGAAATAATTCAATTGACCTTGAATGCTAGGTGTGAAGATGTGTTGAAGGACATAACGAGTAAGAGTGGAAAGAAAAGAAAAAAGGAATGGACATGAGTAGTGGTTGATTATGGGTAGGTGAAGAATGGGGAAATAAAAGTTAGAGGATAAGGAGATAAGGGTATGGAAGAGATCAAATGGAGATGGAGGATGAGAAAAAAATGAATGAAAGATATGGAAGAGAATAAGAGAGAAGGATGATATGGGAAGAAGGGAATGATGAAGGATAAACAAGAAGAAGATGAGATGAGATGAGAGAAGATGATAAAGTAGAGGGTGAAATTATGAAAAAGGGAGAGAGATAAATTTAAAATGAAGGGAGTGAAATGTGCATGACATAAAGGGAGAGAAATGATGGAAAAATTAAGGAGATGAGGAAGATGAAGAATTTAAAGAATATAAAAGAGATGCTAGAATAGAGAAAAGAAAGAAACTATGAGGGACCGAGAATATGTAGAGAAGATCAGAGAAAGGAAGACAAAATGATATAGAATGAATGAAAAAGGTAGGGTTGGAAGAGAAAGGAAGGGGAGGGTAGGAGGAAGGTGAAAATTATGGGGGAAGAAGATATGACCGAGTGGATACGGGATAATATTGAAGGAACCAAGTCATCATGGGAAAGATCAAGGTAGAGAATATGGGACATAGCACATGGAGATGGATGCGGATGATGCAGTGTAAAAGACTGGACAATGAGAAAGAGACATAGTAATGATGGGGAAGTAAGAAGGAAGAATGATGGAAAAAGGGGAAGAAGATGTAAAGAAAGAGAGAGAAAATAATGAATATTGGGAAGGAGGAGAGGAAAATGGGGAAAATAATGCTAAAGGAAGAAAATAAAAATGGGGTTTTGATGGGTAGATTCGGTAGCATAAAAATGCAAAGAGAAGAAAGTGGGGAGGAATGACGTGGAGTGGAAAATATGTAGAGATGCGTAAGATTATGATAAGAGGATTACGAGAAAATACATAAAGGATGAATGATGAAGACAATAAAGACATTGAAAAGGGCAAAGGGAAGATGGAGAGGCAATGAAGAAAAAGAGAGGTAGGGATAGAAGAGGCAATCCTGAAGAAGGTGAAGGGACATTAGGGGAATACCAAAAATAATTATTGTTGGTGAATGATAAGGGAAAGAGTGTGGAAAACATGGAAGAGGATAAAGAGAGTGAAAAAGGAAGTGGAGAATGATGATGAGTGATTTTTAAGGGTTGACCAACAATAATTATTAGCATGAAATGGAAGAAGATGATGAAATAATATTAGGGTGAGACAAAAACAATGAAGGGTAGACATGGGGGTGGATATGTGGGAGAATTTGAGAAGATGGAGTGGAAAGAGTAAAGAAAGGATGAGTGATGATTTGTGGTAAGATGAAGGAGAGGAGAGGATGCAGAGGATGAAGATGAACAAGGTAGAGAGAATGAAACAAGATATGGAAAGAATGAAATAGAGTGGAATGAAGAAATATAGAACAAAGAGGGGAAAATGGGGAAAGGAACATGATTATAGGTGGAAGATGGTGAATGCACTCTATGATATGATAGGATGAGAAAGGAAAATGATTAGAGGAAAATTTGGTTGGTAGGGAGACCAGAGGAAGAAATGATGAACGAAGGGAATGAAGAATGAGGTGAGGGAGTAGTCGAGAATAACAAGTTCAACATAGGAGAAATATTAAGTAATATTGTCATACGAAGGAAGATATTAAGTAAGATTTACAAGTGGAGGATGAGTGGGATGAAGAGTAGAGAATTAGGAGGTAGTGTTTGCAAGAATGAAAGAGGGGGTGAGAGGATGTGATAATGGGGAATGCCAAAATAAAATAAAAGGAAAGAGTGTATAGTGACATTGGGAGTGCAAGATGCCAAATCATCCTTAAGAGGAATTCTTAAGTAAGATCGTCAAACCGACAGTGATGGTAAATGGAGGGGGAAAATAAGAATGGTTTGTTGGAGAAGATGATTACGGTGAGGGGAAGGAGAAATAGGATGGAGGAAATTTGATGGGATGGGGGAGGGCCAGATGGAAAATCAATCTTAAGAGAGACTCTTAAGTAATATTTCCATGCTGTGTGAATGAGTAAGTAGGATTGCCAAGCCAGAGAAGAAGAATGATGGGAAGAAGTAAGTGATTAACAGAGTTGGGGGAAGAGTGTATGACATGATGGATTGAAGGGGAACCCTCAAGTAAATTTTTCATACTACAAGGATGTGTAAGTAAGATTACCAAGAAAAATATGGATACTAGGGAGGATGAGAAAAGATGATATGGTGTTTGCAAGAATGGAATAAGGGGTGAGAGGTGGTGATAACAAGGAGAGAAGAAAAAAGGAGTGCAAGATGAATGGATGGATGAATATATGTAGTGTAGAATGCATATTATGAGGGAATCCTTAATTAGGATGCCCATGTTATGGGAGTGATGAGGCATGAATGTTATACGAAAGAGGTGGATAAAAAAGTGTTTATGGTGGTGATTGTCATCGATGCAAGAGGAAATGGTGGAGAAGTTTCTATAGTGGGAGGATTTAAGGAAGAGGCTATACCTCAACTAAGAGTCTTTAATTATATGGATGGTTAAGTAAGATTGTCAAGCTGAAAGTGGAAGAGTGAAAAGGGAAAATCATGAAGAAAGGGAAGGAAGATACACAGAGTGGTGAAAGGGGACAAGAATGGTGAGAAGGGTGATGTGGGGATAAGTGGTAGATGAGTGGAAATGAGGAGATAGGACCAATGGATCAAAGCTAGGTTGATCATGGTAGGGGATGAAGAGTTACGGGATAGTGAATGCTACCTGAGAAAGCTCATCAAGTAGGATTCCCAAATTGGAGAATGTATTAGTACAGGTGAATGGATGGGGTGAAAAGTAATTTTTTGATCATGTAGGAATATAATCACGTGACGAAAGCATATTAATTTTAATATAGCACATAACAGGATGGATTGTGCTATAGAAGATAAGGACGAGTAGACTATAATATGAAATAGAGCATAGACAAAGGGGCCATAAAAATGTATTATGCCTCGATATAATATGTAAGTGCAAGAGAGCATTGAAAGGGAACATCAAAAAGATATGATCTCGTTGTATGATATGCAATCACATAACATAAATATATTAGAGGGAACACCACCATAGATAAAATCAAGATGTCCCCTCTAATATATAAAGATAAAAGATAAAAAAGAATAAACTTGTACCTAATAATGCAACACAAGGACCTTTAAACATGTCCCTAATGTGTTCAAAATGATTATTGATTGAATTTTCCCCAACTAGGTACACAATGATTTAGAATGGATTGGGTCATTGTCCTAAAAAAGGAAATAATGAGAGATGGAATTACCCCAAGTGAGGTTACACATGAGGGGAAATGATTCGAATTTGATAGTCATAAGGTGGTTGGAAAATTTGTTGGGGATGAGAGTTCAAAGTGTGAATTGTGTTGATTGTTAAGTTTTTGGGTTTTGATGTACTATAAATTTTTAAGATTTTGTGGTTTTGAATTTTTTTAGGATTTTTAAGAGTTTTATAATATTTTATTGGATTTTTCGATATTTTCAAATGTTTTTAGATTTTTTAATATTTTACCAATTTTTTTGAGGGATTTCTGGAATTTTATACTACTTTTTGGGGATTTTGAGATTTTTGGACCAAAATGAAAACCTCTTACAAGAGGTAATAAACCACAAGATATCGTCCACATGTATATTGTTCCTCATGGTAGCTCATGAATAGAATAATATGAAAATTATCACACCATTGGCAAGATATGTTAGTGATGATAGGATGAAAATAAGTCCAACTCTATTCTTGACTCCACGTAACCAAGAAGATGCGAGGGCTCATCACCTTTGAAAATCAAGGACACATGATGTAGATAATGAATAAAGAGACAAGTACTAACAAAAATCCATTTGAAAAATTGTGACTCAATTCCTCTTAAGGTTATTGAACTATTTTAGAAATGGCTTTCACTTTATAGGTCACGTCCTAGACTTAGATAGTTACGTGTCCTACTGATTGGTAAAATATGAGGTGAAGGGATAGTTTTATCTTCACTTAGGCATATAAATTACTTCTTTGGGAATTTAAAATTGTAAGCACTTTTAGATTTATAATATTTTTATTTGTGTAATGACTCCCTATAATTTTCCCCATGCTACCAATAAGAAAGGGCTCATCACCAAAGGCAATTAAATTTTTGATTGATTTTTTTGGTTTTTGATTTTTGATTTTTTAGATTTTTATGCTGCATTTATGATTTGTAAATTATGAATGACCTGTACAATTTACTCCATGCCTCTAATAAGAGGCAAGGGTTTATCACTGAAGACAAGATGTAGATGAGTAAGGGAACCTCCCTCCATTCCTAGTCTCACACTACTAGTAAGAAGTGTGGGCTCAACACTAAAGAGTGTGAAAGAAGAAAGGGGTAACAGTTAATTATTCATAAGCTATTTGATCAATTAACTTGTGGTATGGTGAATTTATTTAGGAAGGAACTTTTTCCCCAATCTCAGCCCCACACGACTATTAGGATGTGAGGTTTTAGCACCGAATTCGAGATGGGCATTCAAATGAACTAGGTAAAGAAGTTTAGAACTTTGTTATGAAATAGAGAAATTATTTGAAGGGAATAGGTTACCAACAGTAAGCTTCTAGGTATGACCATAGGTGAAAGTAGCTGAAAATGGGAGACATTATAAGAAGTATGAGAGTCACAAAACTTAATAGGATCAATATTAACACTTGTCTCATGATGATGAATATGAAGTTATGATTTTTTTTTTATGATGAGCATATCTACCAATAGAATGAATAATTTGAAATTATTTGGAGATAAGTCAAACATGAGGAATGTACAAGTGGTTTCTCCTAGAATAGAGAGAACCTCGGGAATAGAATTTATTTAAATGTATTACATTAATTGGTTCATCAAGTTTTGACAATCTTCAATGGCCAATTTATAGGATCCAGATCTGTTGGGCCCTAGAATATTGGCTAAGTAAAAGAAGGCACATGGGTGTAGGGACCTATTTGGATAAGGGCATGCAAGGTTGAAGGAACACAAGGAAAGGTTCTAGTAGGGTTTTACAAAACACACAAAGCACATGCACGTAAGGCAAGACAGGTTTTGGGAGTTAGCCATATTTGGCATACTAGGTAGCACATGAGAAAAGCATGACCCATATAACATGCAGAGTGGATAAGGTACCATCCTGGAAGTTATAGGATTAAAAGTGGAATATACCATGCATGTGATGGAAGGTTCCAGAAGAACATCATTGCACATGAGTGGAGAGCTCGGATCAAAGGAGACATGCTCCATTGGAGGACCACTTGGACACTTGGAAGCTGATTTGTTACCTCAGAAGGCATGGAGGTGAAGGTAGAAAATATATATATATTGAGGTGCGCAGATAGCAGAAAGGGAAACAAAAGATAGAGAGTAATTGGTATAGGCGATGGGTAAGGGTATGAAGAGAAGAGATGTAGAGAGAATAGTGTGTTGGAAAGAGGAAAATCTCTACAGAAATACCATGGAGGATTCTATGGGTTGGGATTAGGAAAATATAGGAGTGATGACATATTTAGAGGGATGGGTTTATATTCATATTTGTAATGTGAAGAACATAGTGTAGTTCTGATGCATGACTTTGCTCTACAAATGTTTATATGGGTTTGTTATGACCTCAAAGGAATGTAATGTGGTTATTGAACATGTTAATATAAATGGAAGGATCTGTTCTAAGGAATATTTGTGTCCATAGCATAGTCCTTATGCATTTCCTTTATGTATGAATCATTTCTATATATTGTTTGTTATTTCTCTTTTATGGATGCAATGGAGTGATAACTCGGTCTAGGTTCTCGAGAATGATGTATGGTTCTTTTATATTCATTTACACTTGAATATATGTAACAAGATGATATATTCTCACAAGACTCACATAAAGGAGAGACTCGATGCTCACGTGCCTCGAGTTAACACCAAGTACCCACCGGGTGATAGGATGACACACATGGGATTTTACCGCTAATCTAAGGGTATAAAAATTACTACATCTTTGCTCCATTGTTGGGACCTCTTTTCAAAGTTGTTGTGAGAAATGACATGCATATTTTTCCTGTGATGCATGATGACAAAATGTTTGACCTTGGAAAGTGTTGAATCATGGTTCAAGAGCACAGAGGATGAGTTTCTCAAATATTCAACATTGGACCTAAGTTTGATGAGCTTAGATGGGTAGAAGAGAACTTATACCATGAGTTGTATGAGACATTCTTCTATTTTTTATAGTAGAAATATATGAATGGATTTCAACATATACATCCAGATTGAGTTGGTTCTACAAATCATGTGTATGGACCCAAGATGACTATCAAAGGCTACAGGATGCAAATCTGAATTGGACGTGTGTTGTTGATCATTGGTGGAAGGGAGTGTTGACCAATTATACTATTTAATACACTATTTTTACGTATTATTTCCCAAAATTTGTTGATTTTGAATTTCGAGGAGCCCAAAGAATCATTTTTGCATGCTACTCCTTTTGCTATTAATATCTTGGTCATTACTTTGAGTTTAGGGAAATTTCCCATGGCCGAATAAGCTTCTCGAGCACTTTGGGAGAGGATGGTAGACATTTCAGCTAAGAAGGAAAGAGAGGAGAGATCACTCAAGTATAACAAAGCTCGTGAAAGGGAGATGACAAGAAAATGTGAGGTTTTTGTTATCCAAAATAAGCCCTTACTCATTTTTTTCTAACTCCCTTCATTTCTTCCTTCCTTGTGCCTCAGTGAAATTTTTCCACTTATAGGAACTCAAAATTTTCTAGAAATAGTTTTATCAGATAGAGAATCTTCTCATCTTTCCAGAAAGGTAAATTTTTCTTTCTAACTCCTTGTATTTTGCAAGATATGGCTTGGCAGAGTTTGAGAGGGAAATTTTCCCTAGGGAGGTCTGTGACCAATCGGAAGTTCCCACATGGTGGCGGAATAGCGGGAGGCGGGGGAAATTTGAAAAATTTCCAAGTATTGGTAGGGTGCACAATAGATATTTTTTTAGCCCGAAGGCCTGCCAACCAATAGGAAAAGACCACGTGTCCTTAGGCCTATCGGAGATCGGCCCAAGAGGAGAAGTTGGAAAAATTTCCAAAGTTGGCACAAATAGAATATCTCGGCCCAAAGGCCTGCCAATGAATCACAATGTGCACATGTCCTCAGAGCATCAGAGTGACCAGAGGTAGAGGTGTGGAGGGAAATTTTCCCTTTTACCAAAGTGTAGAAAATAATGCAATGAAAGCCCACCCCTGATGGCCTCGCACCAATCAGAGCACGCCACGTGTCCATGTGGCCGGTGAAAATCTTAAGGCAGGTCCGCAAGGGGAAATTTGGATTTTAAGCCCACACCAATGACAATATGCCATCTGTCCCATTCAGGAAATGGTCTGAGTCAATGGAGATTTGGAAGCGATGGCCCGTTAGCAAATGAAAAGGTGACACGTGGCATCGGGCCTTTGGGCCGGCGGAGAATTTTTGTAAAATTTTCCAAAGTCCAAAAAAGTGTAAAATGGTAAGGGATAGCCCATGCCAATCAAAACCTAACACATGTCATCGGGCTAGTGGGGGCAGATATTTTTGGGGAAATTTTCCCAAAATCAAAAAGAGGGAAAATTTTAAACTTTCAGCCCGCCAAAACTCAATTTTGCCCTAGTTTTGCCCTAAATCTTTAGAAGGGCATAACTTTTGATCCAAAGCTCATATTTTCATGTTCTTGGTGTCATTAGAAAGCTGGTGAAATTATCTACATGATGAAGGGCTAAATTTTGTGTTTTGATGGGGTTTGGAGAGAGAAAATCAAAAACACCTATGGCACAGAAGGAGAATAGAACTGACATTTCAACCACCATTTTAAATGAAGTATGGCTTCCATTCTCTCCTAGCATGGTCAAAAACATTAGGGAATGAAATTTTGAGGGTACCCATGCTATTTTAATGCAATTTGGTTGGTGGTTGAAGCATCCTTTCATGTTTTCCGTGTTTCTTCTTCCTGACTCACATTTTTCATTGTTAAAAGCCAGATTTGGCTCATTTTGTAAGGGTTGGACATTTTTATGTTTTGTAGACTCCCTCTTTCACCTTGAAAAGTGATTTTGTGGAATATCAGACCTTTTTCAGGATTGTAACATGTTTTCTACCTCTCTGCTATTGTAATGCATGTATTTTTTAATGGAAATGACAGTACAAGCTCTGTGAATGAGTTTCAATCCTCTCCTTGTGTTGTTTGCTTCATTTCTGGTCTTTCATTACATTTTAGTAGTTTGTGCATGATGTTTGTTGCATTCCTTTAATCTGTGTCAATTTTTAGAAGTAAATTTTCACCACTCCTTTGGTGTATCACCTTATTAGTCTTAGTTTTATTTCTTTTGCATCCTTTATCTCTGTCTCCTTGGAATTTAGAGTAGGATTTTGAGTTTAAACCTCTGCAATCTTCAAGCAATACATCTAATCAGAGGAGTTGAGGAACCAACCTCTAATCTAGATATTTTTTTCCCATTTTTACAAGTCCCACACTTGGGGAAGAGATTCAATGTTGTGCAATCACACTGGATGTCCATTTGTCAAACTAGAAATTCGATAAACATCCGGGGTGTCATCTGATTTGCATTAACAGGTTTCAAGTGCAATGGATATATAGAGGAAACCGTTATGGGAAGGAGTTGAGGTTCTCGTAGAGAACATGGAACCTGAGTTGTCTGTGCTACCCCATCTTGGGAAGCATATGAGAGAATCCCCTTTATATTATGATGAGATTTCATCGCATGGAGATAGGAGAGACATCGGTGCACATTTGAACCCACTTGATAATCAACCCTTGGCGCTTGGTTTCCTAGATCAAAGGAGAAGTATTGTTAACCTAGTTGGTATCGGTGTGTGTAACCGATCCGTACTCGGGAGATATAATTTCTCGTTTGGAACATCCATGGCTGCACAATCCATTATGGTATTTGGAGGATTTTTGGACAAGGTGCAAGTACACAAAGTTTGGGTATCATATCTAGAAGTGGTGTAGGACACACAATTGGTAGTGGGACAATATCACAAACCATTAGTGTGCATTTTAATGGGATGTTAGGAACACTATACATGACCACTCTGGGCTATTTACCAACTGTAGGAGGTGAATCTTGTGGTATAGGAGCTGGAGTATCTAGTGGAACTATTAGATTTGGAGGATCTGGTGGGTCAAGAGGAATGAGGCTTGGTGGATCCAGTGGATATAGTGGAGGAGGAAACATTGGAGGGAACCAAGGCTCTGGATTAGGAGGACAAGGGCCTCAACCACCTCCACAAGTATTTTTTGAGATGTCTTTGCACTTACTAGACTATAGGGGTATTGAAGATGTTGTAGAGCATGTGCACAAGTGTGAATTACTATGGTATGTGAAAGGGATCACTACCCTAGAGTAGAAGGAAAGTTAGTTTGCAATGACATTGCAAGGGTGCATACATAGTTGGTATCAAAATATGACCCCCATCAAATGGTGGTAGACTACATTGTATTAAAGTATGCCTTCCTAGTAGAGTTCCATATTCTTGAGTTTGATCAAAAGAGCACTAAAACCCCAAAGGAGATCTGAAAAGGAATGGAAGATAGCTTGTTGGAGTACGAAGAGTGTTTCAAGAGTCTCTTGTCAAAACTATCCTATGACATTCATCCTTCTCAACATGCTCAATGGTTTGTTGGAGGGTTGATAACACTATTTAGGAGGGCTCTATCACACAAGAATTTCATAGACCGCACAAGGCACTAGAAGCTTCCCTATGTGCTGAGGCTATTGGGATCATTGATACTAGTGTTAGTCCTTTCTAGAGGCTCAAATTGCTACAATGGCCAAGTAGTTAGAGAAGCTATCTACAAAATCAACACATGAGGTTCGTAGTGGGATTTGGTGTACAAAATATGAAGTGGAAGGGAATGTAAAGGATAGTTTCCCTCGGAAGTCAATACGCGTTATGGTAGTAGACTGTGAGATTTTCCATGGGGATCATTATGCAAGTAGGTTCCCTCTATTATAGCACACAATCCACAATAATGTTTCTTGATATTATAAGATCTGTACCTCTACGACCCATGATACCAAGGATTGTAGACTGATTGATCAGATCCATGATGCTATTGATCTTGGTATATGACAAAGTATTCTTTCAAGCAGTTCCAAGGATGATGATCGTCACTATGAGGGGCACATGGAAGAGGTTTTCACAGAGGATTTTTTTGTCGTAGTAACCACGGAGGAGGATGAAGTGAGTTCTTGTAGGGAACCTATTATAACTATGGATCTACTAAGCATTATAAAAATGACTATCCCGATCATTACAATGCTCATGGTGTAGAAAGAAACATAAAAACGAAGAGTATCTAGAGCTTTATGAGCATATGAACCAATAACACCTGTGAAGGCGGGGATGGTAAGCATCAAGAAGGCCGATTCATAGTGGATGCCAAGAGTGGCATGTGAGTTAGGACTAGACCTTGACCTTGGTGACGATGTGAGTAGATGCCACATGTGCCGTGGAGATGCCAAGACAAAGGAAACTAGTTTCAAGAGAGGAAGTAGTACATGAAAGGTATCTAGACCCCGCTTTCAAGCAGTAGGAGGTGTATCAAAAGACTATAAATGTGATTTAGAGTTTGCAAGGGGATATTAAAAGACTATAAATGTGATTCAGAGTTTGTAAGGGGATATCCAATGTCTAAAGGAGAAATCAAAGTAGTTGGAGAAAAGAAGAATGTCAAGGCTCCAAAGGATGACCTCGATGAGGTCAAGGAAGTATGTAGGATGTTAAGGTAAGAGAATATTATTCCCTTTCTAGGAGAATGGCTGAGGGAGAAGGTACCACGTACTAGAGCAGAGCGTAAAAGGAAGGTTTTGCATGCAAACCTTCCTCCTCATAACCTTGACTATGATAAGGAGATTACTTTGAATGCAGATTTTAATGGATGGCTTCTGACTAATATCCTCATCAACATGGGAGTAGAGGTCAATGTTCTTACCTTTGATGCATGGCATAAAATGGGAAGGCCTGTATTATAACCATCTTCGAATGTTTTGTATATGGAAAACAAGAGTAAGGTAATACCAATTATCATATTGAAGGATGTAGTTATCACCATTTAGGGGGCCAAGTTCACTGGAGACTTCGAAGTCTTGGCACTTGCCGAGGAAGATAAATTTCCAACATTACTTGGGCACCCATGGTGTTACAAGAATAATGCCGACCTACGGTTTAACAAGGGGTATATTATCTTTGAGAACAAGGAAGAAAGGGTGATTATCCCTTTAACAAATGGGAAGTCAGCACCCTATACTAAGCCCTTAGGAGAATAAGTCCTTGACAAAATATATGTGTCCTCCATCATAGATCCTCGATAATTCATCCCATGGAGGGAGTCATCTAGTTTTAAGATGCTCAATCCTTGAGTGATGCCACTAGTATGACATGTGACAATTGGGTAAATGGGACTTATGAGTTGATTAGGTGATAGTTGAGAGGATCTATAACAAGGGTAATAAAGGCACACTCAGTCAAACACTTGGGAGGAAAGAAGTTGCCAAGTTTCTCCTGAGGAGCATACCCTAAATTTTTTTTGTGAGAATTGGAGGCTCAGTGGAAAAATGAGGATGAGAGAAGGGGAATTCTCAGTTATAACCTACTCGGAACTACAACGTGCTAGTGGGCTACACATTGGGAGAGCCTCCTAGAATGGCGTGAGGTAAGAATTAAATTCTTTGTAAGGTTCTCTAGAAGTAATGCACCCACTATCATACAAGACTACCATGGTAAAGAGACCACCTCATTTCATATCCAAGCATGTGAGAAGGCCTGGATGGGAAGCACAGAAGTGTTACTACCTTTGTTATGGGTGCATAAGTTGTATTCCACCTTACAAGGATGTGTGTGCACTTGGTATATTCATTCGAGAGATGCATCGTCAAATAGGTAATTGGTAGGATTTGGTGGCTGATCTCATTCAAGCTTTCAAGTATAAGAGTAAAATACCATCAAGTGGATAAGGCATTATAAGTAATCAAGTGCCTTACGATTGTAGATAGTGTTTTGGAAGAGGATAGGCTAATGGAGTTGGTAGGTGAGCCTTATTTAGAGATGCACCTCAATGAAGAAGAATAAGAGGAATTACAATTTGAGTACGTGTGCATGGAAAAAGGAAAAGGAAAGATCGTCTATGTAGTAGATGGTGAAGAGATGGATACTTTAGATGTTAACCATTAGAAGGTACGTGTGAAGTCATAGATAGTGTTGATGAGCAAGCATGTGCCTACCATGAGCCCTTGAAAACAAAGAAGGTTAACATTGGGATAGAGACATAACCTAAGGAAGCTATAATTGGGGACTATTAGTCGGAAAAATAAGTTTCAAAGGTCATTAATCTATTGCGCAAGTTCTAGGATTTGTTCCCTCATGGGTACCATGAACTTAAAGGCATCCACCATTCCTTGGGGGAGATGAAGATCAAGTTGAAGGAAGTTGTGTGCCTAATTCAGAAGAGGCCTTATTGGATGAATCCAAATCTGGCGTATGGGACAAGGAAGAAATAGATAAAATGATAGCATCTGGTATCATTGACATAATGGAAGAATCATAATGGATTAGCCCATTGGTAATTAGTATCATGAAGGATGGGAGGATAAGAATTTTTTTACTACAAGGATATGAATTTAGTATGTGTCATCAATCCTTTTCCAACCCCCTTTACTGAAATTTTTTTTGAGGGAGTAGTTGGGTGCGAAGTCTACTCTTTCACGGATGGGTTCTTAGGGTATCGCCAAGTTAGAATTACAAAGGAATACCAAAGAAAGACAACTTTCACCACTAAATGGGGATGTTTTACCTACACAGTTATGACTTTTAGATTGAAGAATGTGCTTACTGTGTTCTTGCGCATTATGGTATAAGCATTTTAAGACTTCATCCATAAATTTATTTAAGTGTACCTAGATGACTAGACTATGTATGGATTAGTGAAATACCATTGTAACAATTTGAGGCTAATGCTGGAGAGATGTCAGTAGTTAAGGATATCCCTCAACATTAAGAAATGTGTCTTTGCTACTCCATTTGGAACACTGTTGGGACATATTATATGCAAAGAAGGCTTACTAGTGGATCCCACAAAAGTTTTAGTTATTATGGGATTAGCGGAATCTACTAGTCAAAGAGCAGTGCGTAGATTCCTTGGGCATATGGGGTACTACAGGAAATTCATCAAGGGGTATTCCAAGATCATCGTGCCCTTAGAGGATTTTCTAAAACAAAAGATTTCCTTTCATTGGGGAGAAGTGCAGCACAGGCATGCGACACTTTAAAGGATAGGATTACTACAACGCCCATACTATGTTTTCCTTCTCGAGATAAGACTTTCCATGTACATGTTTATTTGATGCCTCAGAACCACTATGGGAGTAGTACTAGAAAAAAATGGTGAGGGAAGTTTTAATCATACCTTGTGTTTTTCCAATAGAAAGTTGACACCATCGAATAGAACTACACAACTACCGAGTGGGAGCATTTTCTATGATCTACGTGTTGCACAAGTTCAAGCAATATCTATTGGAAAAACCATTTATATTCTACATGGACCACATGATATTGAAATACTTAGTCAATAATCCCATTCGAAAGGGAACATATTTCATTGGGTCCTATTATTCCAAGAGTCTGAGTTCACAATGGTTGTGAAACTAGGGAAGAGAAATTCAAGACCTAACCACTTATCAAGGATTAACTTAGGGGAGGATGCACAAAGCATTGAGGATATAATGCTAGATGCACAAATTTTTAGGTTTGCAATGTGCACCATTGAACTTGGAAGATATTGTAGTGTTCTTAAAAATAGGTGTAACTTTGGAAGGAATGAAGGCTTTGGGGAGGAAGCAGTTAGCAATATGTGCCACACCCTACATATTGTTTAGTGGAGACCTGTATAAGTTAGGTCATGATGAGGTTCTACAACGATGTGTATCAGAACATGAGTGCATAAAAATTATGAAGGAAGCACATGGTGGGATTACAGGAGGACACTATGTAAGAAATGCTACCACGTGGAATATCCTACTTGTAGAGATTTCATGGGAAACCATCTACCAGATTGTATTTAGTTTTGCAAGTCTTGTGACAATTTACAGCACCTTGGAAAACCTAGGAAGAGGGATGAAATGACCTTGTGACCAATAGCCAAAGCATTGAACCATTTGAAAAATGGGAAATCAAATTTGTAGGGCCAATTTTTCTAGCCATGTGAAGGACTGGTTTACGGTATATCATTACTTACATTGATTACTTGAAATGTTGGGCAAAGGAAGCACCTACAAAGGATTGAACCACAATGACAATGCTCAATTTTTATGGGAGAACATAATCGGTAGGTATGGTTTTATTTTAAGTTTAACAAGTGATAAAGTTACACACTTTCTCAATGAAATGGTCAGGATTCTCTTAATAGAATTTATGGTGTCCCATCACAAGACCACCACCTATCTCCCTCAAGCAAATAGAAATGTTGAAGCATTCAACAAAGTACTAAGTCACACATTGACTAAGATTTGTGACATTGGAAGAAAATATTAGGATGACAAAGTATCATTTATTCTATGGGAATACTACAGGAGAACCTACAAGAGGTTGAAAGAAGCCACACTATGTCAATTGGTGTTTGGCACAGAGGCTATCTTGCCATTTGAATTCATGTTACCATCATGCATATAACACATGTAGGAGGGTTAGTGATAAACAAGAACTGGAAGAGAGGATTGATAGGTTGATACGAGTTAGACCAAAGGTGATCACTTTATAGATGGAGTCGAACACATAAAAAGAAAGACAAAATACATGACATGATCATCATATCAAGAACAAGTAGTTTGTGACTGGGAAAATGGTGTTGTTTTATGATTCCAAGTATCTATGCCATCTTGAGAAGTTAAAATTCCATTAGTTGTGGCCCTACATCATCTCATATTGTTGGCAATAAAATTTGTCTTGTGGAAAAATTGGTGGGTTTCAAGACAACACTATGGGAGTCTAAGTCCCTCTACTTGAATGGTGCAGCTTCCATAGGTGCATGCATGAAAGATAAGTTTCGATGGTGGCATTTTGACCGAGAGATCCGGTAGGGGCACATTCTCGACCCCTGTGGCAAAGCTAGCAATGTCTCACAAGAGAAGGAAATTTTGTTTTGGAAAGGGGAAAGGGAGTGGAAATGGAGGTAGGAGAAAACTAATGTTGTGAGTAGAATATCAGATGCCCACACACATTAATTATAAATTTAGTTTACATGCATTTATAGTTAGAAGAAAAAAATCTGCAGGAGAAGCTATAAGACCGAATGAAATTCATTGGTCATAAGGTACCAAACAATCCCTCAATCAAAAAGGAAAAAATTCCTTCTTTTATTATTGAAGCTAAAGAAAAATTTGTACAGAGCTTTGAGAATAGAAGAAAATCTAAGGAGAAGGGAAAATAGAAGAAGTATGGCATTTTCGGTCCTTTCCAGTACAAAGAACTCGGTATTTTTAAAATCAATTACCTAATGGAATGGCTATGAGGATCCATTATTCTCATGCAAAAATGGTTACAACTTTACAAATCATTTATGCCTCTTCAAATTCCTCTATTGCGAAGAAAACACTCATGGCGGGTTAAAAACTAGATCTTGCAACGTGAACATTACATTTGATTTTCCAGTTTGAATACAAACCATTTGATTTTCTCTTATATCTTGAAATTGGGCCAACCATGTGCTAGGAAGATTTAGAGTAGGTACGGGGAAAGCCCTTTGCGTTTTGTGATTTTTTATAGATTTGGCAATTTGGAACAAATAAGCCCGCACCCCCACTTCAATTTTTCAACTTAGGCACGTGGCATGTTTTCATTGGAAATGGGGTCATGGCCCTTTTCTCAACATTTTAACCCTTTTTGGAAAAAGGCTTAAAAACTCAAATTCCTTTCGGCCCGCTGCTTGATTGAACTCTTGACATGTGGCACCCTTTGATTGGAAATGGGGCCATAACCCTTTTCTCAACATTTTAACCTTTTTGGAAAAAGACTCAAAATCTAAAATTCCTCCACTAGCCCACTTCTTTGATTGAACTCTTGACACGTGGCACCCTCTAATTGGAAATGGGGTCACAACCCTTTTCTCAACATTTTAACCTTTTTGGAAAAAGGCTCAAAAACTCAAATTTCTCCATCGTTCCGCTCTTCCGCTTTGACTTTTCAACGGCAGGCTCGAGACCTTGGCAGAGCCATGGAGCATTCTAGAAATTTTACTTCACTTTTGAGAATTTGGTTAAATTTCCAAAAGTGCCCCAATGGCCCGCTCGTCCACTTTGACTTTTTTTGTGCGGGCTCAAAATTTGACTTTTACCTTTATAGCCTGATCGGGGCTGCGGGTCACTTTTCTACTTTTCTCTTTTTTACAAAGAGGCTCAAAAACAAAAATTTCTCTACCAGCCCACTTCTAATTAGGTATGTCCATGTACCCATGGATGATGGGGCCAAAATTTGATGGGAAAGAAAATGTCCATTGTTCCCGACTGTGGGAAAAATACACAGAGGAAGAGAACTTCATCATTTTGAGTCCAATTTTTGAATTTCCTTCATGAGCCAGAGGCATGGAGGAAAAAAATGATTTGATGACCTAGGCCATAGAAAAAATGAACAATTTTGATCAAAAAAGGATATTGTAAAGAGGATATTATGTGCATCAGACAGGAGATGGAGAATTTCTCCAAACGAGAAAAACAAAGATTTAAACAACACTAGGGCATGGATTTTGCTATTTCTTCAAAATTTCAACTTGGATTAAATACTTTAGGAGGGAAGGGGTCAAAATTTAGAATTTAACTTGGAAAATGAAAAGTAGAATTCGGGAAACAACAAGCGGCTCTAGTGTGGGGACATGGCATGGACTGAGCATGACAAAGACATGGTATGAGGATCCAGAATCTCAATTTTTAAACCATATAACATTGACTAGTGCCTTATCCATTGGGCCTTGCAGATTCATGTACAATTTTGAGAAAGAAATAAAGGAGGAACCACACAAGCCAAACCACACACAACCAAACAAAACAAAACCAAAACCCCACAATAGAAAAGTGAAAAACACACCTATGAAATCACCTATGGTAAAAGATGGGAGACAACCCACTTTCATTGATCATATAATTTCAGGTATTGTCCACTTTGAGGCAATTCCAATGGCGTTCCATCCAAGTATGAGAGGAGAAAAACATTCTCACCACAAGCTCCATGAATTTGGAATGGGCTGAGCCATAATGAATCAAACTTTCCATGGCTACCTTTTGGTTCTCTTCTCTTGTCCCATAGCAGGACAAAGTCTCCAACCTTGAATTCTCTTTCCTTTTCCCTCTTGTCAAAGATATTCTTCAATTTCAATTGGTGTTATTTAATTCTATCCACCACTTGGCATCTACTTTCCTCCAGCTTCTCCAGGAAGAGGATCCTCTTGTCAATGGAGTCTTTGTATTGACCATATTCTATTTCTTATAGCAACTTGAGAGTTGGCATCTCAATTGTGAGAGGAATCTCTGCCTCAACTCCATACAATATTTGGAAATGTCACATACCTATTGCCTTCTTAGGAGTGATTCTATCAGCCCACAATGCATCATATAACTTCTTGTGCAGTTCCTCTAATTCTCATCTACTAGGATGCAAACAATGGTCACAATGTTCTTGTTACTTGACTCATCTTACCTGTTTCCCTGTGGGTAGTAGTCAGAAGAGTGAGATAGGGAGATTCCAAAGCCATAAAAAAACTCTGTGAGCTCCTTGGAAGAGAAATAGGTGGCATTTTCTATAACAATTTTCTGTGGTATTCCAAAATGAATAATGATATTCTCCTTGATGAAGTTGCAAACTGTTTCAGAGTTGGCTTGCTTGGTTGGGATGGATTCCACCCATTTAGTGAAGTAATCAGTTGTAGTGAGTACATAAGTATGCCTGCACTAGAATGAGGATTCAGAACACCAATAAAATCTAGCCCCCATTACTAAAATGGTTCTTCAATCACCACAGGCCTGAGTGACAATGCAGTTAGTTGTGGCTTTCCAAAAAATTGTTGACATGTTTTGCATTTGGTAACCCAATATTGAGTGTATACAAATATGGAGGGCCAATAATATCTCAATAATATCTCCCTCCAAGGATCTTATGTGTAGTGACCATTGCTAAGAAATTTCCATCACAAGCTTGATCATGATATGCCTTGAGAAAATTTTCTTGCTACTCCTTATCTACACACTTGAGGAAACAACCATCTAGGCCTCTCTTGTAAAGTACATGATTCTAGATCACAAACTTGGCTGCCTTTAGCTTGAGTTTCCTTCTTTGTTTGTAATCAAGATAAGGGGGCATTCTCCATAAGTGAGGTATTAAGAAATATTAGCATACCACTCATCAGTAGTGGTGACAAAAAATGCCTGTGGACTGTCTCTTGAAAAGGTTGAGCAAACACCATCTTTTTCTCCCTATTGAATTTTGAGAGCTTCATCTTCAACAATCAGCTTACACAGACCATTTCCTCTTACCAGATTAGACGGTCTAATCTCCAAGTCATACTCTTGGGTCTTTGCAATCCAACTTCCTCTCTTAGCCCCAGGATCTTGTTGAGTCAAAATGGACTTGATTGCACTTCTAGGGACCATCACCACTGTATGGGAATTAAGAATGTAGAATTTGAAACTTTGAATAGCTTTAACCACTGTGTAGGCATGTTTCTCCAATTGGATGTACGTTAGCTCATGATTTTTCAAAGGATAGATCATGAAATAAATGGGTGCTTCCAAACCTTCATCATTTTTCTAAACAAGGATAAGCTGAGAGTGTATGTTATGATGCATAGCAATACATGATGAACTCCTTGTTGAAATCTGGAGATACAAGAGTTAGAGCTTTGGCAATGGCTTTCTTGATCTCCTCAAATGCTATTTTTTCTTCCTTATTCCACTTGAAACTTTCTTAAGGCTTCATCATGGAAGTTATATGCTTAGTCGATTAAGAAAACTCGGGCACAAAATGATGAAGGAAGTTTACCATTCTAAAGAATGAACGAACTCTTTTGCTGGTTGGTAAGGCTAGTGCTTGGATAGCTATGATCCTCTCGGGATCAATGTGTACTCCATATTTGTTCACAATGTGTCCCAACAACTTACCTTCTAAGACTCCAAAAATTCACTTCTTTCTATTTAGAGAAATGTCATGTTTCCTACACCTTGCAAGGACTTGCTCCAAATGATAGATTTGATCTCACCTCTTCTTTGAAAAAACCATGAGGTCATCAATGTAAATAACAATGCAATGTTGCAAATATTTGAAGGCCAAGTCCATTGCTCTCTAGAAAGTGGGTCCAACATTGATCAAGCCAAAAGGATTTTTTCTCTAGGAAAAAGTGCCCCAAGATGTTGTGAAGGCTGTTTTGTTACAATCCTCTTTGACCACCTTGATTTTGTTGTACCCTGAGAATCCATCAAGCAAAGATAGACTTTCAGATTTAGTGACTTCTTGCAAAATATGATCCATGATTAGAAGAGGGTAGTTTTCCTTGAGAGATTCCTGATTCATATTTTGGAAGTCTACATAAATCCTTATTTCCCCATTCTTCTTCCTTACTAGCATAATGTTAGCCACCCATGTTGAATGGTGGATAGGGAAGATGATTCTAGCATTGAGCATATTTGTCACATCTTCTTTGATAACATTGGAAATCTTTGGATTATAGGGCATATTTTTTTCCTAAAGGGCTTAGGTCCTTGCTTCAAAGGAATGGAGTGATGCATTTCCTTTGGCTGAAAATATTTCAATTCATTATGGGAATAGGCCAAGACATCTCGAGTACTTTTTAGAAAAAAAATAAACTTTCTCTTCTCTTCTCACGAGCAACATTTTCCAATGTTAACCATCCTTGGATTCTCTGAAGTGCCAATGTTTTCTTGATAAAAATAAGATGGAAACTGAGAATAATGTTTTTCCTTCTCTTGGATGAACCTATCATGCTTGTTAAAGAGGTCTTCCAAAGAAAATAGGCCTTTGAGAATTTTGTTTCCTTTCGGTTTGGTTACTTCCTCTTCATCAATTCCCTCAATTCATTCCTTATCTTCTTTGGGAACTCATTTACGGTGTGGGTTTTAAACTCCTTAAACGAAAATATTATTGAATTTATCCCTTTTTTCAAGAAGGATAGGATCGATTGTCATCATTGAAGACTTTCCAATGATTTTCATTTTCAGTAAGTCAGGTCTAAACACCATCTCAATGGTCACTTTATCCTTGCAAAAGAAGGATGGGTTTTCACTAAGGATTACGACACTACTAGGGAATCAACCTTTTCATTCTACTCTCTAGGATAGCTTCAATGGAGAATGCATCAAAGGATTCAATGCAGTCCCACACTCTATTTATATAGTGCCCTAGAAGTCCTGGGGTTTTTCACCCGATATTGTTGGTGGACCTATTTTACAACTTCTTCATCACCTTTGCATCTCAACTTATTGATTCCCATGTCCTCTACTGTATTCATGCCTAAGAGTAATGCTTCATACTCTGTTGTAATATTTGTATTATCAAATTGCAACTTGTAGGAAAAAGTATATACCTCATTAGAGGGAGAGTATAATACTACACCATCTCCTGAACCTTCTTTTGAATGACTGCCATCAAACTCCATTGTCCAAATTTGGTATTCTTCTTCCTCCATGAGAAGTGGCAAGTCCTCTTCCTTCTGTGATGTAAGGAGGTAATTTCCAAGTCCACAATCTTGAAAGAGGATATTAGCTCTTGGATCATCATTCTTCCTTATTGTGAACTTCATTTTTCTGACTGGCAGCAGCTTCTTCATTTCTCCTTTCATTGGGATAGTTGTAGATGACCAATCCATTTTTATTTCTCCACCTAGATCTCTACAAAAACTTCTACTCAACAACATACCAAAAGATGTTGGGATGTTTGCCACCAAAATGGTCAAGAGTATCTTCTTGTTAGGGTAATCAGCTAGTGCAACTTGAGCATCCTTAATCCTTCCTACCAATGGAACTTGTTTGGATTCCATTGAGTAGCATGTGCCATTTACCCGGGTCAAAGTGAGGCCAAGAGCATTTGCAAATTTTTTTGGCATCACATTATCTGAGGCTCCAGAATCTATAATGCAATTGTTCAACTAGAAACCTTTGATGAGAAGTGATAGGTAAAAAGGCTCAACTCTGTTGGTGGTGGAGGCACTAAGGGCTGGTATGTTTTGAGAATATGGTGTGGATGGTGTGGGAAGTAAGCCTTTAGAATTAGAGATTGGGGATGTAGAGTTACCACCCCAGATTGCCTTGATGAATCTATCAAATTGGGTAGGATGTGTTTGTAGGTATTCAATTTCAGAGAGCTAGACTTTGGTTTTGCTAGCATGCTCTACAAAGTCAAATGAAGTTATGGTAGATGAGGAAGAGGTTCCAGCAGTGGATGAGGACTTAAATGGTAGATGCATCGTTACTTTTGGTGTTGGGTTCTCCTTTTCAAATGTAGCAATTGGCTTAGAAGGATATGGGGGTGTAGCCTTTGATTGAAATTTATATGTTCTTGTAGAACCAACATTTAGAAGACAATTTATCTAAACAATTTTTGAGTTGGGAGAAGAATAAAATAACTTACTTGGAACAACAAAGTGTGATCCTTGACAACCGGTGAACGTGATTTCTCTCTAGCTGATTCCATGGAAGGTGGTAATGGTGATCCCCTACTGATGATCTTGTTTAGTGGAGGATTTGGAGAGCTATCTCCTTTGTTCTTCCTACTCTCAGTTGCAATTGTTGAGGCTGAAACACCATTCTTGGATTGTGCATGAGTGAAAAAAACACATGAAAAACTTGGAGCTTCTTCATCTCCTTCCTCCTCATCAGCCACATATTCAATCAGGCCATTGTGCATGTGAACCTGCTCAATTTCAAGATAGTTTTCATAGTCATCCATGCTTTCTTCTTCAGTTTCCTCAATGTCTACTCCTTCTTCTAATTCCCTAGTGTCATAGATGGCATTGAATGGTGGTGCTTCAAGAGCAAGCCTATGAGGAGGTGGAGCAATTCTTGGTCTATCAGGAGGATTTGATCTCCTTGGAGCATTCCTTATTGTGATTTATGACAACTAATTCTTTAAAGCAACTAGGTCATTTTCCATTTTTTGGAACATTGGATCAGTGGTGACTAAATTTGAACTCTAACCTTTTTGCTTCCCATTTGGTCCTTTCACTTTTCCAGAAAGAATTAGATCATCATCAGTCTCAATTGCAAAGTCTTTAGCTTCCCTCAATGTTCTTGGTTGGTATCTTCTGAGGAAGAAACCAACTTCTAATGGAAAAGCTCCAATGAAGAAGCTTTTCAAGTTGTTTTTAGAGGGTACCACATATTCTGGGATCCTTCTTATCAACCTATCATACCTTACTATAAAATATCTCATTGATTCAGAGGTCTCCTTCTTCATCTAAACCAATTGGACCAGCAGATCCTGAAAATATTCTATGCTCTTAAACCTATGTTTAAATGCACTTTTTATATCTTCGTAGCATGTGAAAGATCTTGGGGGAAACATGTAGAACCATTCAAAAAAAATTTCTCCGGGAGATGAGAACCATTCCAAAAGTAGTGATGAATGTGACTACATGTTCTTATGGGAGATGAGAACCATCCCCTTTGAATTTTGGGAAGTTATTTCTTAAGCCTATTGAGAGCTCATGAAGTGGTTGTGGAAGAGCAAGTGGACCAATATTTCTTCCCCATGGTACGTTAGGCCTACATAATTCATGCTCATGATCATCCATTCTATTCATGTTTCTAGCCTCCGGTCTTCCTAAGGCCGCTGTTGTTGCTCTTTCTTCTGCTTCAATTTGGAGTCTTTCTATTTCTTCAAGTTGAGCACTTATCTCCTCTTCAGCTCTTGCCTCTCCTTCAACCTCTTCAAATTTGGGATCAATTTGTCCTCCTCGGCTCGGTTTGGGTGTATCTTTTATTAGCTTGCTTGAAAGTTTATGCTCTTCTCTGGGGTGCTAGAATTTTTCTCTGCCTTTCCAATTCGACAACACGTTCCTCTTCCAAGTCCAAAATCCTTATTAGAATGAAGTATTGATTGAAAATTTTTCTATTATGCCAAATAAATTCTCTCATATTAGATGCAATGTCTTCTTGGATGTGAAAGAGTAAATCAGGTCTCTCAATAGGAGGATTTCCCAAAAATAGCCATGATTAACATCCATGTAGTTTGTGTGATTATTCAATCTATAGAAACTTTTATTATAGAATATTTTTGTAATTTTATAACCATGAGGTTGTTTTTAGGTGTAGATGCTTTGTAAAATATTCCCATGGTGGGCACCAAAAGCTGTTGGTGTGAAAATTTGTCTTGTGAAAAAATTGGGGGTTTCAAGCCAACACTATGGGAGTCTAAGTCCCCTGTACTTGAAGCAGTGTAGCTTTCACAGTGCATGCATGAAAGATGAGTTTCGATGGTGGCCTTTCAACCGAGAGATCCAATAGGGGCACTCTACTAACCTTGTGGCAAAGCTAGAAATGTCTCACTAGAGAATAAAACTTTGTCTTGGAAAGGGGAAAGAGAGTGGAAATTGAGGTAGGAGAAAACTAATGTTGTGAGTAGAATATTAGATGCCCACACAAATTAATTAGAAATTTCATTTACATGCATTTATAGTTAGAAGAAAAAACAAATCCATAGGAGAAACTACAAGATTGAATGAAATTAATTGGTCGTAAGGTATTAAACAATCCCTTAATTAAAAAGGTGAAAAGTCATTTTATTATTAAAGATAAATCATAATCAGATGTACAGAGCTTTGAGAATAGAAGAAAATATAAGGAGAAGGGAAAATAGAAGAAGTATGGCATTTTCTATCTTTTCCAGGTACAAAGCACTCTGGTCTTTTTGAAATCAATCACCCCTGGAATGGCTCTGAGGAGCCATTATATCTCATGCCAAAATGGTTACAAATTTACAAATCATTTATGCCTCTTCAAATTCCTCTATTGCGAAGAAAATGCTCATGGTGGGTTAAAAACAGATTTGCAACACAAATATTAAATTTGATTTCGGTTTGAATACTGATCATTTGATTTTCTCGTATAGCTTTGAAATCAGGTTATCCATGTTGTAGGAAGAGATTGGAGAGCGGAGTACAGGGGAAATACCTTTGCATTTTATGATTTTTTAGAGATTTGGAAATTTGGAACAAATTGGCCCGCACCCCCGCTTCAACTTTTTAACCTAGGAACGTGGCACATTTTCATTGGAAATGGGGTCACGGCCCTTTTCTCAACATTTTAACCCTTTTTTGGAAAAAGGCTCAAAAAATATAATTCCTCTATAGGCCCACTACTTTTATTGAACTCTTGACATGTGGCACCCTCTAATTGGAAATGGGGTCATGGCCCATTTCTCAACATTTTAACCTTTTTGGAAAAGGCTCAAAAAATAAAATTCCTTCGCCAAACCCGCTACTCCGATTAAACTCTTAACACATGGCACCATCTGATTGGAAATGGGGTCACAACCCTTTTCTCAACATTTTAACCTTTTTGGAAAAAATTCTCAAAAACCCAAATTTCTCCATCGCTCCGCTCTTACGCTTTAACTTTTCAACGGAAGGCTTGAGACCTTAGCAGAGCCACGGAGCATTCTAAAATTTTTACTTCAATTTTGGGGATTTGATTAAATTTCCAAAAGTGACGATGGCGGCTCATCCACTTTGAATTTTCAATGGGATTCAACTTTGACTTTTCTCTCCAGGATCAAATTTTCACTTTTATCTTTATAGCCGATCGTGGTGCGGGTCACTTTTCAACTTTTCACCTTTTTTACAATGAGGATCAAAAACACAAATTTCTTTGTCAGCCCACTTGAATTAGGTATGTCCATGTACCCATGGATGATGGGGTAAAAATTTGATGGGGAATAAAACACCCATGATTTTTGGTGTGGGAAAAATACACAAAGGAAGAGAACTTCATCATTTTGAGTCCAATTTTTGAATTTCATTCTTAAGTGGAGGCATGGAGGAAAAAAATGATTCGATGACCTAGGCCATAGTACAAACAAACAATTTCAATAAAAAAAAGGAGATTGTAAAGAGGATATTACGTGCACAGACCGAGAGATGAAGAATTTCTCCAGATGAGCAAAAAGATATTTAAACAAAGACTAGGGCATGGATTTTTCTATTTCTTCAAAATTTCAACTTGGCTTAAATACTTTAGAGGGAGAGAGCTCAAAATTTTGAATTTAACTTAGAAAATTAAAAGTAATTTTTGAGAGACAACACGTACATTCTTGATTCAGGCACTTTACAATCACAAGTACTAGATGGGAGGAGATTACTAGGTCATTTCAATGGGAGTAGGCTGAAGCCCTACTATAAATAAGTCTTCTTGGTGTTTGTAATAAGGTAGTATTTCCAATTATCTTAGAATTTCCCTTTATGATTTTATTTTCTTATGTTTCCCTTTCTTGTTTCTTATTCCTTTCTTTTTTTTTACTTTGTGCCTTGTGCGCCGATAACCACATTATTTTTCCAAGGTTGTGTATGTGTAGAGGACCGCGCATCTGTTTTAGTGTGGGGTGGAGTAATGTAAAAAAGTATAGGCCTGTAATACAAGTTGAGTGGCCCAATAGAAGGAAGCGTGTAAATCTAATAAAGTGCACGAGGAAATGGTGGATAGTGAATTATGGTGTCAAGAAGGTTATAACAAAGACCACATACAAAGGATGAAGAGCACAGGAACAAAATGAGGTAGGCAAGGGCAAAAATCAGGTAAAGGGGGAAGAAGTGACTTCGGTGTTGTAGACACTGCGTAAGAGTATTCGGTTAGATTGGATTTTTACATGCTGGAAGGTTGTAAAGGATTTTTCACGCAGGATTGGGTGCATGGGTAAGGGCGCTTAAAGTTAGTTTGGTGAAAAAATCCACATTTAATGTTAGATTATGTTGGTAGGTGGCATAACATTTATTACCAGATGGAGGAAAAAACTATAAATATAAGGTCGATAAATTCATTATTCTATCTTGCTATTATGAAGTTAAAATTCTCTTGCAAACTAGGGCATCCAGAGAGAAATTTGTGTGAAGGAAGAAGAATCCTAAGAATTTGAGTGTGTGACTAGAGTAGATCTACAAACTAGAAGGAAGGAGTACATACTTGTGAGGAAAGGTTGTGTGAAGTGCGTTGTCTTATAAAAGGTTTTCCTAGCTAGGGTTTGGTAGATAGGGCATGGAGATAGAAGGATTTATTCTAGGAGTTGAGATTTGGAGTTGAGCTTTGGAGTTGAGTTTGGAGTTAAGCGAGTAGGAAAATGGAGTAAGGATTTCTTTGTTTTTCTTAACACAAAGCATGGAACCTAAGAAGGTGACTGTTTCATCGAAGAAACCAAAGGGCGAGGGAAAAGGAAAACAAACCACTTCTATCATGAGCTCCAATGAAGAATGGTATACAAAAATGCAATACCCAGATGGAGTATTTCTAGGAAAAGAATGGGTGTCACATCTAAGAAAAATGACTATGAGTGATTATAACCATCGCACGAGCACAACTAAGAAGGAAATGGCATTAGAGTTGGTCTATCCAGCTAACAAAAGGACACCAGATGGGATGCCTATATACATCACGAGGTAAAAGTCAAATTGGAGAAGGTAGGATTATTGCAACTGTATGAGTTGCCTTATTTTGGCAAGCCCGAGTGCCTTTATCAATGGTTGATGTCGCACATGCATGAGGATCACTTCTATTTTATAGGGTGCAAGATATGCATAACACCGCAACTAATATCCAAGTTCATTGACCTTATTTTTGAAGGAGAAAGTATAAATGATGACCTAAGTGACAAGGAGGCTATGAAGGATACTATAATAGCATATGCCTACAAGAAGGGTTTGTGATACTTTGACATCGCAGAGATTCTATACCCTGTTATGAGGATGGTTGCATGCTTGGTGTTCAAGCTTAATGATCATGAATGATGGACATAAGTGAACAAGGCATGGCTAAATGTATGCCAGAAGATACCAAAGGGAACCATCTATAACTTATCTGATTTCATTGCGGATGAGATCATAAGTAGCTTACTGAAGGAAGGAGAGAAGATATTATTTGGTGACGTCCTCCTCACCATTTTCTTTTCAGAGATTGAGGTGAAATATAGGATGGAAAATTTTGTTTGGGAGTATCTAGATGAGGACTCCTCACCCGTAAAAAAGGTTTGAAAAGTACACTTGTGAAACCATAATCACCACTCACAAGGTGTTCTTGGATAAGTTTTATAAACAAATTATTGACACATTCAGGGCAGAGTGGAGGTTCCCAGAATGATTTCTAGTGCTCGTGGATGGAGAAGAAAAGTTTTCATTATACCAACACTTCTACATTGGTAGTTTTAATTTAACAAATGGGACTAAGGGTCCATGGTGCAAGCTACCCTTCTTCTTCATATGCATACTACTTCGGGAAGGAGTCAATAGGTTAAAGGAGGCCAAAAGACTAAGGTTCAACCTTAGTGAGGTGGATGTGCCAAAAGATTATGTAACCTAAAAAGTGTGCATAATTGGAGAAGTATGTCTCCATATAAAGTTAAAATGATGAAGCCAATAACATTGTCAATTGTTGGAAGGGCTGCAATGAGGGTGTATCTTCACATAAGGCTAAAGTTTGAGAAATATGCATAATTGGATATTGATATCTCTATTGCAAAAGACCCCAAAGGGAGAAAGAATGCCATAAAAAGAAGAGAGAAATAGAAGAGGAACAAGAGAAGAAAGCACCATGTGTGCAAAAATACAATCTATGGGCGTCTTTGAAGCAAGCGCTAAGCTAAGCACTTATGCACACATGAAGAAGTACCCGCCAAGGAAAATACCCCGAGAAGAATAAGTTCTAGAGAATGAAGATCCCCTCACACATGAGGACTCACCAAGGTATATGTCACCCGGGAGGAAAAAAATAGAATAATCTCCTGTATTGGAATCCCCATTAAGGAAGAAGCAGAAGGTGACAGATGAGGTAGACTTAGAAGAGATGGAAATTTTAGTTGCCTATATCAGCAACAAGGATGATGATGAGCTTGAAGGAGGTGAAGACCATTTAATCTATGATGTACATGATTCTGAGGAGGAAGGAGATGAAGAGGAGTATAACAAGGAAGATGAGGAGAAGAATGATGAGGAAGAAGCTGAGGCTCAAGGAAAGGGGGTGAGTGAAGAAGTAAGCACCAAGAACCAAGGCACCCCAAGCCTCACCAAGGAGCAAGTGGAGAAATCCATAGAGAGAGAAGTGGTAGGAATCATGAAGAAGTTGGTAGAACAAGATTTGGAGCGGAGCGTGGAAGAAATTATAAAGGAGATAGAAGAAGAAAGCATTGGGAATGAGTATAGAAGCATGGGTGGATTTGTAAATTGGAAATAAGCTCCCCAAAAGCTGTGCAAATAGGTGGGAAAGGTGTAGTGGTGGCACAAGGGCAGGGAATGGGATACATTGATGATCCTAGCAAGGTGCTATGTGCACGCTTCTAGAGCACCGTACCAATAGAGAAAATCCTAGCTATGTCATCGTTTGATGAAGAAGGCATGTACCCACGACAAGAAAGATGTTATCTTGGGTGTTTGAGTCCCACATGGATGAACCAAAATTTGAAGTAAGTTAGAGAGTGCTAATGAAGGTGCCAAAAACCAAAGGAGTAAATCCCTTGGTGAACACTCAACAACTATCAAATGAATAGGTCAGTAACACACTTAACAAGGTTTCAGTCAAAGTTGAGGCCAGACTATTTGGGAGAAATGATAGAGTGAGATTCCTAGAGGAGGAATTGGAGAAGAAAAAGAAGGAGCTCATGGAGAAGAGAAAATACCTAAAGCAAGAGGAGTTGATTAGTTCTTAGCTGAGGTGTGACCTAAAGGAAAAAGAAACAAAGGTGCAAGAAGTCTCTAAGGTGGTGGAGATGATTACATATGCCATTTACAAGCACCCCAACTTAGCACCACCCAAGAATGAGTATTAATTATCCTTGTAGTGTCTATAGGATTTGACTCATGTTCTCATGAAGGAAAGGTGAAAAATCACCTTAGAGTTTATAGAAGTGGCACACATGTGCCAAGAGAAAGAGAACAAGATCAAGGTTATCGAGATTGTGGCTCGATACACTAATCTTCTTGTAGAAGTAAATGACACAAGTGTAAGTCTTTGAAGTCACCTATGAAAATTTTGTAGATAGAAATAGAGTGACAAGCATCTTGGTTGCCACCCATGAGATGGAACTCAAGGATTTCCAAGAGAAAAATAAGGGGAATAGAGAAGAAAGAGATAAGATCCTATCCAAGGTGGAGAAGAATTTAGAAGCAATCGAGACCTTGCAAGGCTCGATCAAAATCTAGATAAAGGAAATATACCCCCAGATCACCCACATGATGGATGCCCTCTGAAGATTTGGGGAAGAAATTGGAAATTATATTTGATACCATGAGCACCAAAAGGGAGGAGCTGATTTTTAAGGAGGCGAGAGCCCTTGTGGGTGACCTCTGTCAACAAGATCGAATGAGATCTATGCTTGGGAGGAGTCGGAGGTAGAACTAGGGAAGGATTTCCCTCTCCTCCTCCAACAATAAAAAACTTCCCCATTCTTTCATTATTTCTCCTCATTATTCATTCCTTTATTTTTCTTTCTAACCATGTTAAAAACCTTCCATTCTTTATTCTTTGAAGAGTGTTTTGAGGATGAATAATAGGCATAGTGTGGGGTGATGTTAGGACCCATAATATTAGATAATTACAAGAAGGTGTGTGGGCGCATGAGACCATTTTAGATAAGGGAATGCGGGGTTGAAGGAGCACAGGAAGGGTTCTAGCAGGGTTTTGTAGAACACACGGCATGTGCGTGCATAAGGAAAGACAAGTTTTGGGACTTAGCCATATTCGGCATCCCAGGAAACACATGAGAAAAGTGTAACCCATCTACAATGTGGAGTGGATAAGGTGCCAGCCTAACGGTTATAGGATCAAAAAGGGAATATTCCATGCATGTGATGGAAAGTTCCAGAAGGACATCATTACACGAGTAGAGAGCTCGAGATCAAAGGAGGCATGATCCATTGGAGGACCACATGGACACATGACAGCTAATTTGTTACCTTAAAAGTCATGGCAGTGAAGGAAGAAAAGCTATATATTGAGGTGCATGGATAACATAAAGGGAAACACAAGATATAGAGTAATTGGTATAGGTAATGGGTAAGGGTGCAAAGAGAAGAGATGTAGAGAGAATAGTGCGATGGAAAGAAGTGAAGCTTTGCAGAAATACCATGGAGGATTCTATGGGTTAGGATTAGGAAAATATAAGAGTGATGACATTTTTAGAGGGATGGGTCTATGCTCATATTTGTAATGTGATGGATATAGTGTACTTATGATGCATGACTTGGCTCTGCAATGTGTATATGGGTTTGTTATGACCTCAAAGGAATGTAATCTGGTTATTAAACATGTTAATATAAACGGAAGGCTCTATTATAAGGTATATTTGTGTCCATAACATAGTACTTGTGCATTTCCTTTGTATATGAATCAGTTCTATATACTATTTGTTATTTCTCTTTTATGGATGAAATGGAGTGATAACTCGGCCTAGGTTCTTAGAATGATGTACGGTTTTTTTCTATTCATTTACACTTGAATATACGTCATAAGATGATGTATTCTCAAAAGAATCACATAAAGGAGAGACTCGGTGCCACGTGTGCCTCGGGTGAGCACCAAAGTGCTCTGCTGGGTGATAGCCCAACGTGCATGGGATTTTACTGTTAATCTAAGGGTATAAAAATCACTACAAAAGACATATATAGCTATAATTACATAGGGCCATAACCAATTAGGTTCAAATTTCCCTTGTTTTTATTTTTTTAGTGGTATTCTTTTGATTTTATTTGAGAATGAGATCATCAACCTCAAACTCTCTAGGTTTTACTTTTTTATGATAGTTACATTGTAGTTGGTTTTGATAGACCTGAAGGTGATTGAGAGAATTAAGTCATCTTTCATCAAGAAGCTCAAGTTTGTTCAACCATGACTATCAATATTCAAATTCATTAATTACATATTTAATAGATATTATTAAGGATGGGAGTTCAACCTCGGTAGGTAAAATGGATTTGAACCCATAAATAAGACAAAATAGGGTGGCTCCTATACGTGTGTAGTAAGCACAAAGAGGAAGGTAAATTTTAGTGTGCCAATTTCGTCCATGCATATTGAAGATTTTTTCCATGATGGATTTTAAAGTTTTATTAGTTTTTATGATTTTTTGTTACCATGGGGGTAGTATGGTGTAGACCATTTAAATTTTATGTGGAAATGCTTTGCGAGGTCTTTAACTAGCTAGTTTTAAAATGATTTTCCATTTTCAGTGATAATGGAGGATGCAATGCTAAAATGACAGATGAGGTTATTGAAAATGCACTTTGATATTTTTCTTTCAATAGCATAGGTGAGAGGCATATCCTCGAACCAATTGGTGAAGTAATTGGTAGCGGTAAAGATCAACTTATGTCCATCAGATGATGTTGGTCTAATTTTACTAATGAGATCAAGCCTCCATCGAGATAAGTGCCAAGGTGTGGTGATTTATTGTAATTATTGAGAGGGTTTGTGTATAAGGTTGTCATGTTTTTGACAATCTTGACATCATTTGACAAAGAGGCATGCATCATTCTCCATGGTGGGCCAATAATACCCAACACGTAGGATTTTCTTGGTTAGATCCATACCGTTTGTGTGTGCTCTCTGATATGCAGTGTGCTTTAGTTGAAATGATAGAGGTCTCCTCCCAATTAAGACATCATAGTAGGGTTCTATCGTAATATTTTATATAGAGATTGTCTTCTAAAATGGTTTAACGAGAGGCATGTTTTTCTAAAGCACGTTTATAAATTAGTTTCATGTATCTAGGGAACTCTTTGTTGTGGATGAAGGTGTAAATATTATGGTACTAAGGGTGGTTATGAACCACAATTTCATATATCATAGTATTTTTAGGTATATTATAAGAAGGCGTTAAGAGGTGTTCTATGAGAAAATGTGCATGGGGTTTATTGAATGTGATTTCTAACAAAAATCTAATAGTTGCTATAGCATCAGTATATTTGTTACAAATTCTAGGGATTTGGTAAAAACTAATCAATTAAAAATAACCATGAATGCTATCTACCATGTGTTTATAAGGAATAATATTGTCATCCTTGACCTGATATTCATCGATAACTTATTTAATGATAAGTAAATAGTTTCCAAATACATCCAATTCTTTAAGGTTCCATGATATGGAGAGTTTTAATCCTGCTATGATAACTTCATACTCTGTGAAATTATTGGTACATGAGAATGCTAATCAAAATGATTTGGTGATAACATATCTACTAGGTGTGATAAGAAAATGCCAAATCATGATCCGTAGAGGTTACAAGATCCATCAAAGAATAAAGTCCATGCTAGCATGATGTTTACGTATAAAATATCTTCATCAGGAAATGCAAAATGAAGCGGTTCTATTCCAGGAAGAGGTGCCTCAACAAGTTGATCTTCGAGGATTATCCTTTAATTACTCATTGAGGAATGAAATCAATGTCAAATTAACTAATTAGGATGACCTAACTAGATGTTCTTCCTCTAATAATGGGTTGAGACAAGAGATGCTTGAGGGGATTGACCTTAGCAATCAATTTAGTTGTGTGATTGTGTTACACCCTTAATCATATATAGTGTATCGAGATAGAGATTCGACATGTGACACACATTCCCTCAGTTATTAATATGTTCTTATCATTTTATATTTCATTAATATCATTAGTAGGTCTTCCTCGGTGGTTTACATATCATAGGAAGGGTATATATTGGAGAAAGTCTTGTGTAATTAAGCTTATATTAAACACTTAAGTCTTATTGTATGGTTTGGAGGTTTCCCCCTCAAAGTGGATAAGATATCAAACTTTCATATTGAGATAATTTATCTACATTTTTATGTACATGGTTTTGTATTGTTTTTTATGTTCTAATTTATCCAAGTAATTCCATTCCAAGTGGTATCAAAGCTGTGATGTGGGCTAAAATTAGGGTAAAACCCTAATTATGTGTTTCCACTATATCTTGCAAACTAGATTGAATTTGTAAAATATATTTTCACTAGAGTTGAAAATCATTCCAAGTAAGGTTCCCTAAAAATTTCAAACTTTTTTGATTTATTTTACAAAATTTATTGCAAAATTAGGGTTTTTCATAAATTCGCTCCCTAGGCTACAAATTGTGGAATTTTTCAAGTTATTTACATTTTCAGAAAGAAGATAAAAAATTAGTTGGAGTTTGTTCTTTAAGTTTGTATATATTTGGCTAAAATATTATAGAACTCCCAAAACCTAAAATTTGACCTTGATCCCTATGTCTTACTAGTTTGGTGCACATGGAGGGGCCTTTAACAAGAGGAAAAAATAATCCCTTAACTCCAGGTAAAAATACATAAAAGGATGAGATAATATTAAGGATTTTGAGTCATAAGGGGTAACTACATATTCTCTAAGGTTAGGATTTACTTGATTAAACCATAAGGTAAGCCAACTTGAGTTTGACTTGCAAAACCTCAAGTCTAGGGTGGCTTACAAAGAAGATGTTGAGATGATTAGACGGTGATTGGAAGATTTCATGCAGAAATTCAGTACACATATAATGGGAAATCATAATTTTATCAACCAAGGTGGATCTTTAGGTCAAAGAAATAGACAAACAATCTAGGATGGATCTTTAAGCATTGTCAATCCAAATACAAACACTCTACATGCCCGTAACATGTTTCGAAAGTGGAGATGCGTAAGTTTGATGGAAAGGATCTACTCAATTGGTTTAACAAAATGGATAATTTATTTGATCCACATCATATTCCATCGATACAAAGGGTGGCTATGGAATATTTATATCTCAAACTTGACCAATTCATCTAATATCAATGGTTATGTGCTTAGAGGAAAAGAGTGGTCTCAATTTCATATGGGCAAGTATTCACCAAAGAGATTCAATTACACTATAGTTATATGTGTGTTAGAGAATTAATTTAGCCAATCGGGAAAGATACGACATACATGATCCGTTAAGGATTACATTAAAAATTTCCAAAAACTTTCCTTGTGGGTAGAAAATATTATGAAGAGAATTTGAATGACCTATTTCTTGGGGATATTAAGGATCACATTGAGCATGAGGTACACATATTTAATCCTCATAAGGTATTTTATTATTTGATAATGGAATGTTGGGCGAGAGGAAAAATTGGTTTCAAGCGGGTGAAAAAATTTCACTAATATATGAGATCACAACACCTTTCCTTCAACACTCCCTTGGTTAGTTAAATTGACACCTCAAAAAATTGAAGAAAAGAGAGGGAAAAGGGTTATGTTTTAACCGTGATGGTAAATATGTTGAAAAGAAGTTGTTCTACCTTTATGGTTCTAGTGAAAATGAAGAGAAGAAAGAAGATGAAGACTCGGAGGTCGTGGTCAATCCAAAGGAGTCAAGATATCCCTAACCAATGATCTCATTCCATGCAATTTTAGGTATTAACAAACCCCAAACCCTCAGGGTGGTTGGATTCTTAAAAAAGAATAGGGTCACAGTGTTGATCGACTTAGGAAGTACTCACAAACTTCATCACTCATAAGTTAGCAGTGCGCTTGAACTGTTTTATTTATCTAGCTCTTGAATGTCAAGTAATGATTGTTGATGGAGGTACTATTACTTGTTCTAGAAAATTCCATAACATTTATCTCACCATGGGATATTACATACTAAATATACCCCTGTATGAAATTTATATGGGAGGAGTAGACATTGTGTTAGGATTTCAATGGCTTACCACCTTGAGAAAAATTGAGATGTACTTCCAAAGTTTTTCATGCAATTTCAATTTGAAGGAAGGAATTTTGAGCTAAGAGGTTTAAGAGAAAATTATCTACAGCTAGTGAGCTCTCATCAGATGCACAAAATGATAAAAAAATAGTGCGAGAGGGATTTATGGCACAACTATTATAATTGGAGGCATATCGATTTAAGGACATTATACCATCATATATACGCAAAGTGTTGGATTCACACTCTGTTTTGTTTGAAAATATGCCGAAGGGTTTACCTCCAAAGAGAGATTATGATCATGTTATTCAGTTAGTACCATGGAGTTAACCGCCCAACATCATACCTTATAAGTACCCATAAGTATAAGAGATGTTGGAAGTAGGAAAAATCTGTGATAGTTAGAGTATTTATTCTTCTCCAATAGTGATGGTGCATAAGAAAGATGACATGTGGTGCATGTGTCCCAATTATAGGGAACTTAATAAGTACATAGCCAAAGATAAGTTTCTTATTCATGTATTTTATGATTTTATTGATGAGTTGCATGGTGCTATTTACTACACAAAGCTCGATCTTCATTCTCGAATACCACTAAATCAGAATCAAGGATGATGATGTTCATAAAACCCTCCTTTTGGACACATGAAGAACATTATGAATTCTTGGTAATGCCTTTTGCAGTCACAAATGCACCTTCTACATTTCAAAGTTTCATGAATTTTGTTGTTAATCCATTCCCAAGGAATTTTGTTTTAATGTTATTTGATTATATATTAATATATAACAAAACATGGGAGTAACACTTGTATCATGTAAATAAGATTTTGAAACCGTTGAGAAACAACAAATCTATGTAAATCCCTTTAAGTATTGTTTTGGAGTAAAGGAGGTTGAATATTTGGGTCATGTTGTCTCTCAAGAATGTGTTAAAGTGGATTCTAATAAGATAAAGGCCTTGAGGGAGTGGAAGGTTAAAAAAACCATAAAGAATCTCTGAGAATTTTTCCGGGCTTACATGCTATTATCATAGATTTGTAAGGAATTATGGAAGTATAGAAACACCTATCAAAACTTTATTAAAGAAGGGATCTTTCCATTGGAATGAGGATGCTACCAAAGAATTTGAGAAGTTAAAGGAGGCCATGTGCACCACTCTAGTCTTGGCTACCCTAGATTTGTCCAAAACATTAATTATTGAATGTGATGCATCAAGGTATATTATGGGGGAAATTCTCATACAAGGAGATAGTCCTATTTCCTTTTGAGCCATCAATTAAAAGGTAAGAATTTTTCAAAGATAACTTATGAGAAGGAAATTCTAGCTATACTTCATGTAGTACAGAAATGGAGACTATATCTCATAGAAGACATTTTAAAGTGAAGACGGATCATGATAGTCTGAAATACTTCTTGGATAAGTGCTTACCATCTGAAGAACAAAAATAATGGGTCTCAAAGATGTTGAGATATGATTTTTAGATTATCTAAAAGAAAGGGAAGGAGAATGTAGTCATGGATGCTCTGTCTAAGAAAGATTAATTAGCTATGACATTGTTATGTTTCATATCCATCTTATAAGAATATTGGGTTGAGGAGGAAAGGTTTGAATGGAGAAATAACCCAACTACAGAAAACCTCATTCATAATATTCATAATGATCAAATAATTTCTGAAACAAAATTATGGAAAGGGGATGCTTTATGGTATAAAGATAGATTATACCTATGTAATAACTCCACCCTTAAAAATAGGGTTCTATCTAAGCTTCATGCTTCTCCAATAGGGGAACTCTAGCTTATTGAAGACTTATCATCAAATCAAACAAGTTTTATTCTAGGAAGAGATTAAAGGGGATGTCCAAAATTTGTGGTTCGGTGGTTCATTTTAGGACCATCCTCTTAAAAAATAGTTTATAATGGGTGGTGAATCTCCAAAATTGAATTTTGAATTAATGGCGAGTTTCTAAAAACTATTTCATGGTAAAGGTGATTTAGCAGGTCACTATTTTCCTAGATTTCATACAATTATATGTCTATATCTCCCCTATAAGAAAAATAAGGTTGGATGCATGCCTATCTTAGAACAAGTTGGACAACCATCTCTTCTACATTATATGGAATATGTTAGACAGTTATCTATCTCTTGTTAGACAGATAGGGTTGGGACAGTCATCTCTTCTACATCATATGTCTTTTGTGTTAGATGGAAATCTCTCCCTTGTTATATAGATAGGGTTGGATGGTCATATCTTTTAAATTGTATTGTGCATGAGACTATGTTATACATCCATCTCTACTACATTATACCGACTATGTTAGACGTTCATCTCTCCCTTGTTAAGCGTATAGGATTGGACGACCATCTCTTCTGCATTGCATGGAATATGTTAGACGGTAGTCTCTTCCTTATTAGAAAAATAGAGTTGCATGAATGTCTCTTCGATCTTTGGATGGTCATATATCACTCTTACATGGTGTTGGTCTAGACTATCACCTTCTACGCTTGTTTCTCCCATGTGCACACACACATCTCTTTCATGGTTTTTAGAGGTGTAGGATGATAGTCATCTATGTATCAAAAATATATAAATACAATGAATAAATACATATAAAATATCTCATCCTATGTACTATACCTTGGTGAATATTTTAACATTTTGATTAGAGATGTTGACGGTTGGCAAAATACATACCTAAGTTCATTTTTACATATAGATAGTAGGTGAACCGAACCATACAAATGACTTGTCGGCTGAAATTATAGGAGAACTGGGTGGTAAATGACTTATGAAAATTCACCATTTCCAATTTCCAAAATCCCTAATATTCATGATTTTACAAAAAATTTCCACTAAATTTTTCTCTATTGTGGCTAAATGCATGATTTGTTAGCAAAATAAGGTGAAAAATTCGGTCCCCTGGTCTTCTACCACCTCTATCTATTCCTAGCTAGCAAAGTGGGAAGAGGTTTATATAGAATTCATCACATGATTTCCTAAATCTTTAGGAAAAATGTCATCAAGGTTGTGGTGGATAAACTCACCAAATATGCTCATTTTTATGCCTTATCACACCCATTTTCTACAAGCACAGTAGCAACAACCTTCATGGACATAGTTCGGAAGCTACATGGGACACCAAAGCTTATAGTAGGTGATCGAGAACCTATATTTACTAATAATTATTGGACTGATTTATTCTCATGTTTAGATACTTAGTTAGATTGTATATCTTTTATCATCCCCAATCTAATGGTCAAACATGAGTTGTAAATAAGTGATTGGAGGATATATCTATTACTTCACCTTATATAAACAAGTGAGATGGGTCTAATGGCTACCACTTGCAGAAAATTGGTATAACACTTCCATCCATACTTCATCCAAAATGTATCCTTTTTAGCACTTTATGGGTACCATCCACCATCCATCACATTATCGTTGAGAGGAAAACCAAGGGTTAAAGTAGTGGAAGAACACATTAAACATCAACAAGAGGTCCTCTCTAGTCTTAGAGAGAACTTGGCCATAACACAAAACCACATAAAGTAGCAGGATGATCAACATCACAGTGAAACACATTTTGAAGTCATTAAATGTGTTTTTTTATGTTTACAACCATAAAAACAAATGTGTTTGAAACAACAACAGAAGGATAACAAAATTTCACCTAAATATTATGGCCCATACTAAGTATTATTAAAGATTGGTACTGTAGCATATAAATTAGAACTTCCACAGACAACTAGAATACATCTAGTCTTTCATGTTTCTTTCCTAAAGAAAGTAATTGGAAAGAGGGTGTCAACCCAAAAAATGTTACCTGAGATCAATGAGGAGGGAAGATTCATCTTAGAACCTGAATTCATCCTTCAAACACACACTAAAATATTGAGGAAAAGGGTTATTTTTGAGTACCTAATCAAGTGGAATAATATGGACAATGAATATGCAACATGGGAGGATATAACGTTCCTGCAACAACACCTAGATATTCTCAACATTGGGGACAATGTTTCTTTAAAGGGGAAGGGAATGCTATGCCATTAATCATATATAATGTATCAGATGGACAAATTCTCTTTTCTTATCATTTATTATTATCATTTTATATTTTTTTCATATCATTAGTAGGTCAGCCTCAGTAGTGGACATAACATAGGAAGGGTATATATAGGAGATAATAGTGTGTAGTTAAGCATATATTGAACACTTAAGTCTTATTTTATGGTTTAGAGGTTGCCCCCTCAAAGTGGCTAAGCTATTATACTTGCATATTGAGATAATTTATCTACTTTTTGTTGTCCTTTGCTATTATATTCGATGATGTTATGATATATCCAAGTAATTCCATTATAGATTGAGCAAGTAATGGTGTAGATTATGGAATGAGAAAGTTCTTGCTAAGCATACTTTTTGATTTGGGAATATCTTACCTCATGCTCAGTAAGTATTAGAATAAGGTAATAAATATTGTGTTTAGTGGTAGATGTATAAAGAACCATGGGTTTATCTATGACTGGTGAAATAAAGATAGGTGGACTGGAGAGGTATTCTTGGATTTTAGTGAAATAATCTTGGAAATATTAGTTTCATTGGAATTGTACATCTTTATTGAGAAATTTATTGAAATGATGACACTTATTAGCTAATTGTAAGATAAAAATTCTCCTGGATTTAATTTTTCCTTGAAAATTGGAAAGACGATGAATCCTAATAAATTTCCAGAAGACACAATTAATACAAATTTCTTTGGATTAAATAGAAATTTATAATCACATAACCTTTCAAATATGTGTCTCAACACACATGGATGACCTATCCATGTTTTAGATTTGGCTAATATCTTTTCAACATAGTCCTCCATGATATCATGCAAGATATCGTGAAAGATAACTTTCATGGATCATTTGTATGTGGCGCCTACATTTTTCAATCCAAAGGTTGTGACCTTGTAATAAAAGGTTCCACATGGTATATTAAACACTATTTTGTCCTAACATTCTTTAGCGATGTGTTTTTGATTGTAGACAAAATATCCATCCATTAGGGAGAGCATTTCATGGCTGTTGTGGAGTCGATAATCATGTCTATATTTGGCAGGGGAAAGTCATCTTTTGGACAAGATTTGTTGATATCACAAAAATATGTGCATATCCTAATGGCAGGAGTTTTCTTAGCTATAAGAACTATATTTGATATCTATTCGAGTAGTCATTTGGTCTTATAAAGGGTTCCTCTTATAGCTTTTGGAGTTTATCTTTCACAAAAATGTTATATTGGGATTTATTTTGTGTAATTTCTATTTTACAGGCTTAATGTCCAGATGCACTACAAGGTGATGTACTATGAGAGATGGATCTAAGCGTGACATATATTTTTAGGTCCATGTGATTATATCATGAAATTTAATGAGGAGAACTGTGAATTATACATATTCTTGGTTGGACAAAATGATGCTAAGTTATATATTTTTGGTTGTTTGGGGGTACCGATGTTAATATATTTGGTTTCCACAACCATCATTTTAGATGTGTATTTTTCTTTAAAATATGTTATTTGTTGATAATTCATTGGTTTTGGGAGATTCGGGGAATAAGCATATGCTTTTTGTTTGTGATGTTGGTCCTTTTATTGATATATTTTTGGGATAGTATGGCGATGACATTTTTACTATGATATTTTTTTCGCTTCTTATTTGAGGCCTCCCAAGGTAGAGGATCTGAATATTTTATTTCTTCTCCGAAGTAGGAAAATTCATCAAGGTTAATATCAAATTATTTTTACGGTCGAGAGGGAATTCGATCACGAGTTCCAAGGAACTCTTCAATGACCTTATCATTTTGAAACATGTCCATGACCACATGATGTAATAGGTCATGGTCAATTATAGTTGGATGAAGAAGATTGAAATTAATGACATTAATGGATAGATGTTCAAGGTGGAGATTTATTTTAGAAATATTTTCAAAGAGGTCTGTGTGTAGACCTTACATCACTTTCATAATAGGTTTCATCATTGCTACTTGATAATACAGAGTTGCATTAAGTATTTTGAAACCAAGGCCATGTTTATCATGATTTTTGGTGTAAGTGATCAGATCTAAGTGACCTCATTTATTCTTACCGAGTCCTTTACCTTTCCATCACATTTTTTTCATTATTCGATGACCTTTAGTAAATATATGGGACTCATAACGAGAAGAAAGTTCATCATCGTATAACCAAGATCCTAAAGAACTTGAAATATGTTCATTGTCTAGATAATCAAACTTATTCCAAACTGAATGACCCAAGTTGTAAGTGGTATGTATTATAAGATGATAAGTGTTGGGTTTGCTACATTTTTTCGGGATTTACTAATGTAAATATAATTTTCAATGTCTCGGAATTGGTATTCGCTACAACCTTTATCTCCGATTTTGAATGTATGCATTGAGGTACCAGTATGTACCTCTGAGCAGGTAACATGAAGTTTGGTGGTTTTAAAATATGAGGAGAATGGGTTACAAGAAGAGGAGGGTGGATTAGAAGATGAAGCATGATTAACAATGGGATGGTACATTAATAAAAGAGGTGTTGTTAGATGAATAAGCTTTGACTAAGAAAAGAAGTTGATTATTTCTATGAAGAGGGTTGTTTGGTAGAAGAGGATGGATTGGGAAATGTTGGTTGATTAGTAGAGGATGGTTGATTAGATGATGATGGTTTCAAAGTATTTTTGGGAAGTGTATCTGGATCAACATGTGTTTTGTTAGAGAAAGGGATTATATGTGGCAGAGCGTATTTTTATGTCGATGGATAATAGTTAGCATTCTTATACCATACTTCGTGGTATTTACAATACTCGAAGGGATGAAATAAACACACAATGTAAATTCATTATCCAAGTGGGAGAATTTAAGATACTAGTGGAATGTGGATGAGATGAATTTCATGGCATGAATCCATGGTCAAATGAGGAGAATATTTTATGAGACTTCTACATCTACCACATGACATAACGTTTCTAAAGTGACGAGTCCAACCATAAGTGGCAACGTGATTGTTCTTGTGGACTTTCTTTCATTACCATCATACCCATGAATAGTTATGATATCATTTTGTAAGAATTATTTAGTGTAACCTAGACATTGTAGTAGTTTCATAGATAAAATATTTAATGCTTCTTCGTTTTCAACTAATAAATGCTTGATCTTATGAAGAGTTATAAATGCTTCGATGTATAAGGAATTATTGTTAATAAGGTCAATGGGATCATAGGATTTGGAATCGAAAGATCTACGATCAAATCTTAGAATTTCTATGCATTGATGCCATGTGGGACATGAGCTTCATTCAATGTTTGTGTAAGAATACATTATAATGTGGGATAAGACTTAAGTAATTCCATGATGGAAATATGTGTTGTGGAAATTTCTGATTGTTTGACAATGTTGAAGGTTGGGAAGTGGAAGTGGTGATGGAATTAGATGTTGGATGAGGAGGTGGTATGGGAGAAGAAGTAGAAAAAAATTATAGTAGGGACCCATAATTTTTTTCTAATGGTAACCAGACAAATCGGCTTTGATCTTTATCATAGCCACTAGATCTTGATCATAGTTTATGTTTGAGATGACTAAGTCATACTCAACATTGTTTGATGATTGGACATTTTCCTTTGAACCTCCATAGTGTTTAGGTTTTTTTTGGGGGTTTTATATTGGAGCTATTTTTAACCTCTATATCTCTATGTTCAATCAAGTCTTGTACATAATGGTGGAGTTTCATGTATCGATCTAGAGTGTCTTTTGATGTGATGGTATTAAAAATATTCATTTTATTTATACCTGTTCGGTTTGGTTTTACCTTATTTGAAGGGTTTGAAGATGTGATATGAGATCATATTAGTATTTTCCAAGTGACAAAAGACACTAGATAAGATTTCTCGAGGTGGAGTGAAATTGTTTTTCCCGAGGTCTCGAGGAGAAGCCTACTTTATAGATATGAAATTTGGTTTTTTTTGGGTTTAGTTGTGTTGGATGGATTATTTTGAATGTTTTGAACATACGATAATCGGAGATGCCATCATTAACTACATTTATGTTCTTATTAAAGAATTTAGATTTTTCCTAACTTTAAGGGGCATCCCTAGGAGGTTGGTACCTAAAGGGTATCTTGATTAAGCCCTTAGAAATGAGGGATTTCTTGATTTGTGTCCCTTTTTAAATGACTTATTCAAAATTGTATGAGCAAAGTGCATTTGCATGTGAAATGATAAATTTGTAATGAGGTTTGGGATAAATATGTTGACCAATTATATTTCTGGTATTGAGCAAGGGAAACTTCTTGTAATCCCTTTCCAAAGGTGTTGTAAAAGGATACCAAGTTTTTATCGGGCCTTTGCTTAGTGTTACAAATATCGATCATAATTACTTCAAAATATAGGTTAAAGGGAAAATGTTTAACAATTTTTTTTTATAGGTCTACGAAATTCATGATGGACCCTTTTGGAAGATGAAGGAACTAGTCTAAGGCCTATCCTCCTAAAATTTAGGAAATATTCATAAAATATATACGTCATGGTAAGATACTTCCTGGCATTGTAAGAAAAATTATTTTACACATTCGTCGGGGTCACCTTTTCCTTTGTATTTTTCAAATTTATGAGTTTCAAAGGATGACAGAAATGGTAATCATAACATTTCCTTATCAAATGGGTAGGGGCATAGTTCTTCAAAATTGATTTTTTTACCTTGTTTTTAGCCCTTGAATGGTTTCTTTCATATTTTTCCATTCTTGTGTGAATGGAGAGTCGTGTGATGGGGTATCAAGGAATTTGTGAGTAGGTTGTTCTAGATTGTGATCATGTAACTTTTTATCTCTAGAAGTCACTTGCTCAAGTTTCCTTGTCAACTCTTGGATTTTGGTAAATAACTTGTCATTTGAAGAGTTATGTGGGTTGTATGTTGTTGCATTATGGTGACTTGATTCACCATTTTTATAAGTTTGGTTAGGTTTTTAGTCCCAAAATCGGGAGGTATTTTTTCTCCCATGGCTAGGATGTGCAGTAGTTATTCGTTCTTGTTTTATTATAGTAACTTATCTACTTACTCCTATTATTCTTTAGCAAGTTCTAGTTTACTTCACCTTTTCATTTTCATTTTCATGGTTTAGAGGGTCTCTTTGACTGCATGTGAATACCATGATTTGATAGTTGTGTTCTTGATTAATATTTAAAAGAGGATAGGGATTTGAGAAAATGTAACCTAATGTACGATAACATGGGTTTGTTTCAAAATTTTCTTTAATAAGCTCTTGAGTTTTGATGGAAATAGTACACTCAAACAATTTAAATCAATACGGTTGTGATATAGCTCAAAATGAGCTATGAGGGGATTCATGTTAGACATAGTTTAAATAAAATTCCTAGTTGATGAAATATGGAGTGAACTCAAACAAGTCACTCAATATAAGTCAGATATATCTCAAACAAGCTATGAAGGATTCATGTTGTAGTTTAAATAAAATTGATTGATGATATATGGATTGAACTCAAACAATTCACTCAATACAAGTTAAATAAATCTCAAACAAGATATCTGGGATTTTGTTTTGTGTAGGGAGCTTAAGAAAGATTGGAAAAAGAGTGGTCTCAAGAAAGTCACTCAATATAGGTTTTGATATAGCTTATAATGAGTTATGATTATTTTGTATCATAGTTAATGAGTCATCAATGTAATGTTTTTCATTGTTCAATTATTTATTAGATGTTGATGGAGTTTGGAAATGTTTTGTGGAACACACTAGGATTTGAATTTATAACAAACACATTTGTATCATCCAAGTTTTATGATATATAAGATAATAAACTAACTTTCTTTCAATCAACAAGTAGTCATGTTCCTTTTATTATGTTGGGTCAAGAGGAAGATCCATTGGGAATAATCATTGTTTTGTATGCAACATGAATTATGTTATGAAATGGGTGGATGGAGGATCTTATCACTTCAAAAAGATGTGTCCTTCGATATACCCTAGTCATGTTATACCAAATTTTGTACAGGGACAAAATTGTTACAGGGAGCCCTTTGAGCACTGGATGAGACTCACCAATTCTTACTTACTTGCTTCAGACTGAATCACCACATCTAAGGAATACTTTGTGTAAAGGTAGAAGGTGATGGGGGGATGGAAGTGTGTATGGTGTCCTTATCACTCCCCAAATATTTATAAGGATGATTCCCATAAATTTTTGTTACATATATATTAGGCGTTACTCACAAGAGTCCCAATCATGATAACATCACCGTAAGTAGGGAGCAAAGGTGAGGTAGATATCGAACATTGTTTTGAGACTGGGTCTTAATGTGTAATGTAAATTTGAATCTTTGGTGAAGTGTGGTAGTGAAGTACACATCATTAGTGTAGCATAGGTGGTGATGAAACCCACTTCCACTAAGTGCAAAGAGAAATGATGATGTGATTAACAAAAATTTATTTCTAACTTAAAGTAAAATCATAGTAGAAAATGAAAACATACCCGAGTGTGCTAATTTTGGTTTTTAGTGATTTTAGCAATTGTTATTTGACTTGGTAAATTTGTGGGAAAGTTTTAAAAAATTGCTTGTTTTTGGAAAAATTCCAAGCAATGTGGTCTTGTGGAAAACATTTTAGTAGTTCTAAAATGAAGTGTTAGAAAATGAACGTGGTCATTTTTTATTTTCCAGATCACGGAAGGAGTAGAAAAAGAACATACATGGTCGTGATAGAAATAAGAATGCAACTGAAACCAAATAATAGTCAATAAAATGAAACTAATCTAGTTAAAAAGGATTAGAAGTGTTAGGAGAAAAATAGATGATCGTAGCCACTTTTGATTTTCCAGAATACTTGAAAGTGTGGGAAAAGAACATACACAATTGTGATCGAAACAAAAATTGATAGAAATGTGACTGAAATCTAGTAATGATTGAGAAAAGGAAACTAAATCTAGTAAAATGTGTTGATTTAATTAAATTAATTGTGGTGGATGAATGTGTGGACAAAAGATATTAGTTTAAGTTTTTGTAGTGTGTCTTTGGCTAAGGAGTCCTGCAAATAGTTGTCAATAGTTTTCAAAGTCAAACAAAGAAAAATAAATGAAAGACAACACAATCACATTTTTAATTCTCAATACCACTCGTAATAAGTGCGAGAGAAGAGCATATGCATGAAGGGTTGTGATTATCTTCACAAAAAGAATAAGAAATGACAACAATGCATTGATAAGATTCACCAACAAATGTTAGACGACGTGTAAGGTGACTAAATGATAATGAAATGATTAAAATGCGACACCATGGTGTCTAAAACGTCAAAGGACCCTCAATTTACAACATTCAAGATGTGACAAAATGTTAGAAAAGGAAAATTATAAGGGTCTCAGTCATGTATATGTTTTGAAAATTAGTTTTTAACAATGGGGGAATTTGGTCAAAGTGTTGTAGAGTAATGCAAAATCAAATGACATGGTTAGTTCAAGTACTGAAAAATATAAAAAAAACGATTTAGAGGTATTAATTTTTGTTTTGGTTTTGAAAAAGAAATCCTAATGAAAAAAATAATTAGACTAATTAAGTAGTAAAGTTGACTCGTAAAGTGCCTAATGAATTTTGATTCAATGATTTTAGATTAAATAAGAAATAATTAAACTATTGTTTATTTTTGAAAAGGGGATTACCGAGAGAAACAATAATATAAACTACTTAATTAATAAAATGTTTGTTTCAAGTTTTTGATTCAAAAAGTATGATATTAATAATTGTGATGGTTACTTTCTAATAAATGGAAATGATGAGATAATAAAATAAGAATGAAATCTTAATTATTTTAAAAACACGACGAGAACAAATTAAACCTTAGAAGAAAATGAATTTAACCAATTGATTTAAGATCTATCTTGTGGAACCAATAAAACTCTATAAGTGATTTGTACCATAATTGTTTGTTTGTTGTTGTGACCTAATTGATTAAATCTAGTTCATCGTGAACTTGGAAAAGTAATTAAATTGATTTTAAGAACAATTAATACATAAAGGAAATAAAAATAGAAGAAAGAGATAGTCTAAAGTTAGAAACTAAAATGGATTAATAAAGAAGAGTGTAAATTAAACCAAAAATGAAAAAAATCCTAAAGTAAAATTAATATGTCAAACCTAAACTAAAGTGAAATGGGAAACAATTGTACTGACTCATCTCGGCAAGTGGAGGTTGGAAATAGAAAATTCAATACATGTGTTTAGGTATTGTGGTTGTGGGAAGTCTCGACACTTTGGAAAGGGCTCTGTGATTGGTGTGAGAGGGTGCTAGTGTGGGGAGAGATCTATGATCTATGGAGTGAGGCCGTGTGATCAAGGGATAGGTGGACATGAAATTATTGTAGTGTTGCGTGGTTCAATCAAGTGGCTATTGGAAGTGGGTGTTGGGGGATAAAGACATAGGGCATGACTAGTTAAGCTCATGGGGATGGGTAGAAGTTAGGATTTAGGTGAGTCATGAAGGCTTGCGGGGATGGGTTTGGTAGTGGTTATGTTTGATCTATAGGGATTTAAGTAGCCAAGTTGCCACAAGAGTTAAGGTTTGGGTGTTGGGGTAGGTTGAGTTGAGCTAGGATAGAGCTTGGTGTATGTGGCTTCTATGAGAGGCCAAGAAGTGGGGAATTGGGGTATTTTAGGTTTAGGGTGAGTAGGGGCTCTTCCAGGTAGTGCTTAGGAGCTCTCGGGGTATTCAAAGAGATCACTGGGATAGGGTAGGATATTTATAGATTTTTTTATTTTTATTTTTTAATACTTTTTTGATATTTGGCAGGTTTAATACAAAATACATAAACTTTTGAAAACAAAAATTGAATTTTTATGTATCCCGAAAATGAAATAAAACCCCCAACATGAATGAAGATAGATTGGAATATCTTAGTTGTAACTAAGTTGCACAAACAAACACAACAATAAAATTTCTTTCTTCCTTTGATAATGTAGAAATAAAACCTCTACTACGGATACAAAACAAGTCTATATCCCTATAAACAAGTGTGAGACCAAAAGTGAAATGCTCTTAAAAAATTATCAAAATAGAAAGAAACTATAAATCACTTTTTTGGATTTTTAGATTTAGGATACCTACATGATTAGATAAATTAAAACAACAAAAACAAAAAGATATGATTTGTTAGTCATCGCTTTTGTTTATACTTTTGATACCTACATAAGAAAAGTAAAGTGAAAAAAAATGACAAGCACTAACCCAAAAAAACTATGAAACACACCAAATATGCAAGCAAATATTAACAAATGTTAAAATAATTATACAAAAGGGTGATTCAAACATGGAACAAAAAAACGTCGATGAATAGATGATCTACTCAAATAGGTTCATGACGGGGTAAGAAACATATCCATCGCCATCAAAATTTGTACAAACACCATAAGACACCAAAGAGAAATGGTATTTTCCATAGTGTAAATGTTATCCAAATAATGACATACTATACGTGCAAGAGAACAAAACTATAATAGTAAATATCAATAAGTAAACAATGGATAAAATAACGAGTTGTGAGACCAAATATAATAAATTTGTGGGTAAGTCCCAATGAGTATGCCAAAATATGAGCTATGGAAATTAGAATTATAACAAGAAAATAAAGTAACTAACTATATACCTTATCCTTTGTGATTCCTTTGCAAACCTCGAATGGGTGATAAAATACGGACAAGCCTAAACCGATTGATATGTAGGTGTATCGTCGGTGTGAGTATCTTCATTGTAGCAATAAAAATTCCAAATTTACACCAAGGATGTGGGGATAATGGATTTGGGATGACCAAAGTGGGGCTATTTGGATATTAGGAAAGGTGGAGGGGATGATCTATACTTGAAAGAATGCAAGAACTCGGCAGGATTTTAAGCTTGTTCTGAAAGAGGGGGGTAAGGATCTATTTATAGCCTAAAAGTGGGATTAATTGGGGGTTTTGGGTAATCACAATTTGGAAAAGTAAACATGATTAAGTGAGTGGGATACATGAGGAATGGACAAGAATTAAACTAGAATATTGAATTTGTAAGTGGGGGACATGGGGAATAGTCGACATGTGAGGAAGATTGCGGTTAATTTAGGGATTGAAATGGATTAATTAATTAATTAACATTTATTAATTCAATGTGGATATTTATGGGAAGTGTAATGGGGAAATTAGTTGATTTAAAAGGGGTATGAAATTGGGGTGTCTATAAATTCCAAGTTGTTTTTTACAGTTGTTTACTATTTTTACATTGAAATTTATTTGATGACCCCTTTTCATGTGTGCATTGTGAATCTTATGGATGTTTTTTAATTCCCCCTATTCTTACAACTTATTTAGATGGATTATGTTGCTATATCGCATCACATTCCTTTTTCACTTATCATTTCTTGTGCACTTCTCCTTTCCCCATAGCTCCCTAAAAATACCTTACCTTGTTTATATCAATATTTTCATGCACCCCACTATCCTTGTGTATATATTCACTGTTCCTTTTAAGTTTTTTCTATGTTTTACCTTTTTTCTTTCATTCAAGTACTTTGTCTTTCTTTAACCATAATTATATTAAGAAATCCATATCGTATTTAAGTGCATAATTTTGTCTAAAATATACCAATTATGAAGTTTACTTTTCTTATCAAAATCATCTAATTGCATTTGTAATTTTTTCCAAAAATATTCAACACCCCATAATGACTACGCACTCCATCTTTGTTTTCACAAATTTTTCTTTTAGTTTGCATTTTTTTTTCACTGTCACCTATTTTTATCAAAATTTAGGCACCTAATTTTTTTTTAATAATGGCAAATAGTTTTTTGAAAGGGACTATACCCTTGAATACAAAATAAGGCCTTTAAGCCGGAATAAGAGTGAGAAACATAGCAGGACTAACCAAGTCCAGGTAATACAATGAAATTCCACGTAGCCCAGAAACAGCTACACAAGCGAGACTTAACAGCAAAACATCAGCAAAAAAACAGTAACCCGACAGCCAAGAAACAGTAAGAATAACAAAAGAGTGCAGTAGAAGCATGCAGGACTACTTCTTGGCTGCTTGATCAACACTGATCTTGACTTTTTTCCAAGCATGAAACATACCCAAAGCGGTCATGTGGGCACCTAATTTTAACCAACTTCACCCATAAAATTTTTCATGTGTCATCCTCTGTGTGCATATATTGAATTTTTACTTAAGAATAATTGAGATAAGATCCTTTATTTGTATGATATTATGGAGGACAATTTAAACAAAAACAATGCATAAAATAAATGTGTGAGATATCATGCACTTTATATACACCTAAATTTTTACACCATATATTTTCATACTTCTTACTAACAATCTCTCTTTTCGGTTAGATGTCATTAATGCACATATCTATGGAATGATTTCCTTAAGGGTATCATTCTAAGATAGTGTTATGGTTATTGACATAACCATTGGGTTAGGGATGATACATGGTAAGAGAAAAACTTTTTGTCCCATATATGTGTTTATTTTTCTCATATTCCTCTTATTTTCTTCACATCCTTCGACATCTTGCTTGTTTGTGACCCATCCTTTTTGTTTTGCATCATTTTTATTCTTCCTGAATTTTTAAACATCTCCTCTTTATTTTTCATCCCTTTCCAATGACATCACCTGTGGGCAATTACGTTGGTGAAAACTCAAAACCCCTATCGAAGACTTATCCCATGGGAAATGACATCAGTATAAATATCTCATCTCTCATTTTGACATCATAAGATTTGAAAAATTCACAAAGGAAATTACCATTAGCTTTTCTTTTCTATATCAACTTGTACCTTCTCGCTCAACTTGTGGTTCTTTCTTGGATTGGGTTGCTTTTACTTTTGGGTTATTTATAGTAGATAATACTATATATTTTCCCATTCTCTACCTATAATTTGTTCTTTCTTGGTGTATGGTATTTTTGGAAATAGGTGCATCAACGAATTCCCCTAATAGGTAGGTTCTCTAACTTTTTCATTTTGTATAAAGTAGTCCTTACATTTGATACATACTCTATGTTATCTTAGTATTTTATGGCCATGAAAGGTTAACATATTGTATTTCAGTTCATTTCTTCATGTTACATTCTTTCCTTTAATGAGCATAGGTTTTGTATGCTTCTTTTGTTTATCATTAACCCACATAGTGTCAATGCCTCCATAGTGTTACTTCCTCTTCTTTAACCTAATGCCTTAGAAATTGTAGTTTATCCTAGTGTAAGGGTTACTTCCTTTAGGATATGTGATCAAAGTAGTCCCTATAACCCCTTTAATTATATTTGTTTGTGTTTTAGTCTTGATGTGTCCTTTCTTGGTTTCCTCAAATATCCTAGTTGAACAAATGACAAGAGTGCATGATGTTTAGACACATTTTTTCCCACCATATGTCCTTGGTGAACCTTAAATTAACCCATGTTTTCCCTTCTAATCAAGAATATCTAGTTAAAAGAACCCACTTTTCATTTTTTTCTTGTTCGAGTATTTAAAATTCCAAATAACTCTAAAAATCACATCTCCCAAATGCCATTGGCCCCTCGTATCATTTCTATACAAGGTCGATCTTGGCTTTCTTAGCCTAACCTCTCACTAGATGCCATAAAATCTGTTACATTTCGTATAGGGTCGATCATGTCTATCTCATCTAATATTTATCATAAATTAATTCAACCCTTGTGAAACACTTTTTCAGGGTCGATTGTGTCGGTAGCCCATTATTCTCGAGCTTCTTGTTGGTCGATTGACACTCTATCATGGATTATCTTGGTTTGTAGCTCTCTAACTCAAGTGAATAAACACTTTTATAAACTAAATTTCTAGCATCGGTATTTACTTTCTATTCATATTGTTGTGTGGTAGGAGCTAATAGGAAAAATTATAACACCCGCAACAATAATATCTCAAGTGAGGAAGAAGAAGAGATTCAGATTGAGGACTTCTCGACCTCCCACCTAAAATCTAAAAATTCCTTGATAATTTTCCTCAATACAAAGGGGAACTGAATCAATAATTCATAAGAACCTTCTTGAATTTTTCTCCAAGAAAATTGATGATAGGGTGAATAATGGGAAGGATACCATGATAGGATCATTTGCGAATGCCTCTAGTTTTGATCCCACTAATCTTATCCTTTAGCTCATAGACAAGATGAGTCAACAAAAACCACCACTATGACCCAACTCCTTAAAATGCAAACCAATATGGTCTAAATGGATAATCATCCTAACATGGGCTCTAAGGGTAAAATTCCCCATCCCTACCCAATAGACCTAATGGGACACTGTTGCCCAACCTCCTAATCATAAAAATTATTGAGGGAAGTCTAACAAGATATGCAAGAACCCTACATTGTTAGGATGGATATTGGAGGTATTTCCCCCTCTATCTCTTATGATGGATAAATCAATGCTACTTTACACATTAAAGCATTTTGAATTATTTACAAAGAGAACATCAAAGTCAATTCTTATGGCTCCACTAAACTCTTATCTAATACTCTTACTAGAGATTATTTGGACTAGTATCACACGCCACTCCTAACTCTATAATGGAGTTAGAATCTCTAGTAACAACTTTAGTTAATGAATTTCAATATCATGACTTACCTAAAAATAACATTAATGCTTTCATTAACTAAAAAAACATGAGAATGAATCAACTCAAATGTTCATCAAGCATTGGAAAAATTTATCTACTAAGGAAGAACACAATATGTTGAATGATAGTATTTTCCAACTCTTCCTTCAAGCCTTATAACCTCGCCTTCAGTATAAGGTTAGGTAATTTTATCCTACCTCCCTAGATGAGGCTTTTGAACAATCCAAAAGACAAGATTATCTCATGAGGGAGTTTGAGAAGGCTCCTCCTAACAACTAAGAAACTAAAGAGATACAGATCCTACAAAAATTAAAGAATGCCACAAATGATGAGGTCTCAAATACCCTTCCTCTCATGGCTTCTACAAATAGAAATGTCTTTACTATTGATAAAAACTAATAATAATAAGATCCAACCTTCCCATTATCAACCATTAACTAAGGATGAGTTGAGAAAGTGTATGCCTAAACCATTTAGTCAGATCCTTGATCCTTCTCGACCCATTCCCCAATGACATGATGAAAATAAATTATGTTGGTGGCATGCCAATTAGGGGCACTCTCATGAGAATTTTCATGCCCTCCACACAACTTCCATAAATTTATTTTTAGGCCCTCAATTTTACCATGAGGCTATCTCTAAAGAGATCTTAACCAAAGCATTCAAGGCTCATGATGCTTAAAGACATACATATCGAAATAATGTTATTATTCAAGCCAATAAAGAACTTAAATTTATATATGAACATATGCCAAATCATAGCTTAGGTGAAAGCTCTAAGAAACCAAAAAATCCCATAAAAAATGTGGTTGATCCTAACTATCCTCCTAAGAACACAATGTCTATAAATGATGTGCAACATGTGATTGCATACCTAAAGCTAGAATACCCTCCATCAGTTCAACATTAGACTCAAAAAGTAGTTTATCCATGTTTCTTCCAAAATCATATTCTTAAAGTTATAATTTCATCTTCCACAAATTCTATCGGCCCCGTAAGAAAGCTACTACAAGGTCAAGGGCTTCAAACTATTTTTCCAACCATAGATGGCTTTGGATGGGCCGATGGTGTCAAACATAAGAAAAAAACATTTCTAAAGTATCTATAATTATCCCTACCCCTTATGATCCTATTTCTAAGGATCCTAAACACTCCCATTCTGCTACTTAGATCATCTATGACAAATGGGATCCTTTGGAAGCACTTTCTCATATTCCTAGACCAATCCCCTTTTTAGATATCATGCACATGTCACCCCACCATCATGAGCATCTCATGACTACTCTATTATAAATGAACATTCCCTTACCTCCTACTTTGGGAAGTCTCCTATGCTAAATGACTTAAAATGGAGTATCCAACATTAGTGCAAGGAGCTCTCCATTTGTATGGACTGTACCACTGATGTTCAAACATGTATCTATTTTCTGTAACAATTGAGATTGTAGATGAACTCTTGCTGTAGGAAGAAAATCATCCACTCTTTATTTCCATGTAAATTAGTCAAAAATATTCAAACGTGCCCTTATTGACAACGTTACTAGCACTTGGGTGGCATCTTTAGACTTCATTAAGCCTCTAGGATACTCAAAATACAATCTCAAGATGACACATACTAGTTGTCAAAGATATGGTTTTTAGAAAATGTTGCCCATGGGTTGTATATGGTTTCCTATCACTATCCATCTTGAGATAGTATGCTTGAAGTTCATTGTTTTCAACTTCCCTATCTTATAATATCCTCCTCGGTTGAATTTGGATCCACTATATGCATGTAATCACCTCTTCGTGTACCAATTTGTTAATTTTTCACACCAATCGACAATATATAAAATCCAAGGTGACCCAAATTCTTGGAATTATGATACTCTCCAGAAAAAGGGAACTTATAAGCTCCCCACTCTGTAAGAACTATCAGTTATCCCATTCTATGAATATCAACATTTCAATTATCCCACCGATTCCCTTTACAAAGAATGCAGGTCGTTCGAGTTTGTTAGGCACATGCTTCCCAATATCTTAGATTATAATGATGATGAACCTGATGAGATTACCATAAATATCAATACTTCTAACCTATTGAATCTTGTCATCTTGCAATTTCCTCCTAACTTGTGGTCTCGCAAGAAGGAGCCATAAATTTCCACCACTATTTCATGCACACTTCAACCCACACCCGAGAAAAAGTTCAACTTGAAACCATAGTTGATTCTTTCATGATATATATTGTCACACCTAACTATCATGATGGTTATGCTTTGTGGATGATCACCAGTTAGCCATTTATTCCAAAATTTAGGATAGAGAGGTCTAACTTTACCAAATATCCTTCCAAAGTGCGCTAGCCTATGATGTGAATGTTATTATTGTATAAGAAAAACCTTCACATTAAATTGATCCTCCTAGTAGATTGGTTCCACGGCCTCATATAACTCTATCGGCTTCATCTTCTCCCCTCAACTCTAGCACTATATCACCTAATGTACTTCCTGATTTGAACGAAGGGGAGTGTATATCTAATTTTGACTACGAAGCCAATGATATCATGGGGAAAAAGCACAATATGATATCGTGGGAGTGTATATCTAATTTTGACTACTAAGCTAAGAGGGGTGGTGATAAAACTAGGGAAAAGGTCGATCACTCTCTAAAAGGGTGAAAGAAAGATGGAAAACATGGGAGAGAGGGTGAAAAAAATGTGCCATATAAAATAACCACATAGACCATGCATTCCTTGCATGAACAACACATGAAATGGAGCCTACAAGTGAAGGAAACACACAACCTGCCAGAAATGTGAACAGAGAGGCAAGGAAAAATAAAACATGAGACCAGGGTAGAGAGATAACCACAAAACCTGATTTTATTGATCAAAAGATGCACAATCATTTACATTCATGGTAAAAGGTGAAAATACATTACAGAGACCAAACTCAAGGTCTGAAACTTGTAGGAATTTGGCCACCATTTTGACATGGTATCATTACAAAAAAAGAGGGGTATTTTTTTTAGTAAGGCTCTTACATTTATAGAAAAGAAGGAGAGAAGAAGAGGAGAAAGAGAGGGAAAATTGAAATCAAATTTCCAACCAAAAAAATCAAGAAACAAATTCTCTAAAAAAGTTAGGTGCCTTTTGGTTATCCTTTGCTACACACCACATTCCTTGTTGGGTACCGATCTTTGCATTAAATGCTAGTAGTTATGCCACTTGAACTATATCTTTTGCATGTTAGAGAAGTATTACACCTTTACACTTACCAATACTTAATTAAATTAAGAAATATAGTTTCCATTTCATAGAGGACATTTAGACCTTTCCATTGATATAAGGTTTGCAAAAATTAGATTATCAGATCGAAAGTTATGGAAATTTTAGTCTCCAAGGGAAAATCGTCATTTTCCTTCAATCCACGTTTTTATCCTTTTGGTCTTGTGCAGTTTCTACCTTTACTGATTTATCTTCTTCACTCCACAGCTATATCATACTTTACACTTCATCCCGTGTCCTTCAATGTGGCATGACTTTATGTTCTTCTTTCGTGGAATTATTTTCCTTCACCTCGTGGATTTTCTATTTTGCCTTTACCCACGGCCACGCTTCATTGTATTGTGGCTTGCTAAAATATCTATGACCTTGTTCTTTATAGTGTGGCTTGTGTTCTTCTTCCTTTGACTTCATCAAATGCTCTATTTTTACCCGTGGACTCTACGAGTTTGGCATGAATTTGGATCATCATCAACAAATCCTTTTCTTCAATTCACACCTTTTATTTTGCATTCGTGGCATGTTCAAAATTTGGCAAAATTTCATCTTTGGTCACATAAATTCATTCTTACCCGATCATACTCCAACTCTTTACGGCCTTTGTTCCAAGTCCGCAGCAATCCAAGTTGTTCTATTTTTGCAAGGGGTGCAAAAATAAACAATAATTAGAAGACTGTATAGATGACACCATATTTACCCTATAATCTAAAGTCCATCGATAGGTAACCATTACCCAACATGCTATTGAGGACCTTATGAATCATATGCAGAATAATATCTTGAACCAAGTAGATGATATCATCATTGATACTCTATAATCATTCACCCTCATGGCTAAGCACCTCTCTTAAGCATACCTCGATCATTTCTTTGGATTGGGCTCTTGCCTTTGCTTGGGCTCTTGCCTTCGCTTAGGCTCTTGACCCCCTTGGGTTTTTCACATCCACACCAACATTATCCTTTCTTAGGCTATCTACTATGTTTGGGTTTATCATAAATCTATTTTACCCTAACATCTCCTACCATTGAAATGTCATGGTCTTGATTCTTCCTCTTTTGTCTCTAATCCACCCTAGCTTTCCTTAAGTGGCTTGTTGCAGTCTTGTGCATCCTCTCTTAGGTCTTTAACCTTTCTTGGATTTATCTCTCATATAACCAGATTTCTTTCCTAATCATCATTATCGTTATTCCTAAGTACCATGAGTATTACTACATACATGCATGAGAAAGAAAGGAAATTGATAAGTAAATCATCATCCATCAATTTTAACAATCACCAACATCGTCAAAATAAATAATAATCATATATATATATATATATATATCAAATTAGTTTTTTATATACATCAACAAAATACATATAAATCCACCATGATACATCATTGATATCTAGTGGCTTAAGAATCTGTAACCCCTGGGGTGCTCTCTAGATGCTTTGTGCCAAAGGTGTCATGTTGGATGCTCAAGTTGTTTGAGATATAAACTCTACCTTAGATCGAGGCTCGGTGGCCTCTCCCTATGCTCTCACCCGCCATACCTCTAGCCTCTTGATCTTCTCTACATCACTCTTGACATCCGATAGGTATGCTTCTTTCTCATGAACCAAGCCATGTTATGCCTATAATAATCTCCTCAACATCATATCTATATTTCATGTGTGTCATAGTTCTTACGTGCCTCTAAACCTTCGTAGTGTCTGGTAGCCTCTCCCACTAATCAAAATAATCCTATTTACTCCCTAACTAATGTTGTTGTGGGGTATGCCATGATTAAGGTATCCTAGACATCGACAATGGATCTAGGATCTCGTGGTGTTCACTCTCAATCAATGGGTGCCTCTCCTCCGTCGTTCACTCGTGTAAAACCCCAAAAAGTTTGTTAATCAATATCAATATAAGTAATCAAATATAATCATTTAAATAATCATAATTAAAACATCACATTCATACATGGATGCATGTATCACTCAATGATGGTCTCGTTATCTCCACAGATGACCAATATTACCTCACCTTTATGATCTTATGAATCGACATCCATCCCATATGTCCCTAGCTAGGTGATTTATGTATTATTTTGTTGATGATCCTCTAGTGTTTCCTTTCATTTCTTCTTCCCCAAGGTTCTAACAGCATGGATTACACATGTACATGATAGGAAGATCGGAACTATCAAGTACACATTGATGGGTATATTTCATTTTATCTAGTCCTTTCCTCATTTTCAGCATTTACTTTCAATTTTGGTGTTCTGCATTGTTCTTTCCATTGACTACCCCATGTTTTGCTATTGCGACATGCGGTAATCAATGGTTGGGGAATATGTATACACCTAAATTTTAACACTTTCTATTTTCATACATATTACTAACAATTTCTATTTTCAGGTTATAGGTCGCTAATGAATATATATCTAGAATGGGTTCCTTAAGGGGATCGTTTCAGGATAGGGGTATGATTATTCATGTAACCATTGGGTTAGGGATGATACAGAGGGAAAAATTTTGGTTGCATCTATGTGTTTCTCTTACTCATATTCCTTTAATTTTCCTAAAATTCTTTAGACATCTTGCTTTCTCACGACCCTCTTCTTTTATTTTGCATCATTCTTATTCTTAATGAATCTTTCCACATCTCCCCTTACTTTTTCATCCCTTTCGAGACTATAACTCATGGGTGATCATGTCGGTGAAAACTCAAAACTCCTACTAACGCCTTTTCCCACAGGGCGATGGTGTTAGTATAAATACCCCAAATCTCATTTTCACATCATACGTTTTGAAAATTACACAAAAGGAACTCACCATTAGCCTTTATCTTCTACACCAACTTTCACCTTATTTCTCAACTTCTCGGATTTCTTACATCTTGACTCTTATCTTGGAGATTGTTCTTTCTTGAATTGTTTTTCTTGCAGTTTTAGGTCATCTATAGTGAGCTAGGATTGGATTGTTTCCCCTTCTCCACCTGAAATCTATTCCCACTTAGTGTATGGTCCTTTGGGAGATATATGCATCAACAACTGTCACTTAATATTTAAGTTCTATAACTAAATTTTTCATTTTTTTAGATTAGTTATTTACATTTGATACATACTCTATGTTAGCTTAGAATTTAATGGATATGCTAGGTTAACATATTGTATTTTAGTTCCTTTTTTCATGTTACATGCTTTCCTTTGGTTAGCATAGGCTTTAAATGTTTATTTTGTTTATCATTACCCCCCATAGTTTCAATACCTCCATAGGTTTCCTTCCTCTTCTTCAACCCAAGGCCTTGGAAACCTTAGTTTTTCCTAGTTGAAGGGTGACTTACTTTGGGGTATGAGATCATAGTGTTCCATGTACCCCCTTTAATTTTATCCATTTGTGTGTTAGTATTGGTGTTCCCTTTACTCGTTTCCTCGAATACCCTAATTGAGTAAATTATAAGAGTGTACGGTGTCTAGAAACATTTTTCCCTCCATACACACTTATTACAAAAAGATTGAAAATAGAACTACTCTAAAAATTGAAATAAAAACTAATCTAGAGTTATATGCCATAGTCAATTACAAACATGACATTACTAATAGTATTATGTGTTAGGATAATTAATTATGCATTGTATAATTAATTATTGTTATATAGTTTTATAACATTATTACATTATATTAATTAATTGTATAATGTTATATGTTTTTATTAACCATATACGTATTATTATATTCATAGGTATAATTGTTATGTTGTTATAAGAATTATTTCATTATTCATTTGTGTTTCTTAGATGTAGTTTGGAAGCTACTGTATTTTAGTTTGTTATTACATAGTTGTAACTCCATATTTTTTTGTATCTAGGCTATCCAATATGTATAAATATTGTAACATGCACTATTGTCTGGAATTGATTTCACATTAATAAATTATACAAGCTTCCATCCTATTTGTGAAACTACATTTGGTACCAGAGCGAGAATTTGGACCTATGAGCAGAGAAGGTGTGGAAAGAGAGAGCATAAGAGATAGAGGAGATTGGAGAAGCATTTACAACAATTGATATTCTATGTAGCCTTTTGTAACTTCTCTGCCCCATCCATGCATCCCCACAACTTGTTGTTTGTTCCAAGTGTTTGGAACAATTTTTTTTTGCACTAGTGCACCATGCACCAGAAAAATTCTATTCCAAATTAATTTTTTTTTCCCCATACAGGGGTTTTACCTCTAATATTAGAGGAGCATTTAGTTATTGTTACATTGAGCAGTTTGCTATATTTGGAGGAATCAATTTGCATTGTGCAATGAACACAACCCCTCACCAAGCTATTTTCATTTGGCTGAGTCACCTTCCATAGGCGAGTTGTGTTATTTCAAGGTTGTAGACTGGGCTCCTCTTAAGTATATTGTATTAGGCAAGTTGAACATCTAAGTGGTGGATTGAGAAAATTGAGCCCTTCATTCACAACAGTGCAGAGTGGGCTGAGCTAATTAGAAGTAACAAGTTTTCAAAAGGCCGAGCTAAACGTATACATGCAACACAAAAATGCCGAGCTCTACATCCATCACAAAGTCAAGTGTTGTGAAACATTTATTTGTATTACATGTGATATAACTCACACAACTTTGCACACCGAGCTATCCATCAAGCTCACCACCGACTAGGCATACAGAGTTGGGCCATAACATTGATTTGACTCGTGGCATTAGGGGAAAAGATCAAACCAAGCTTTTGGTTGTTTATTCAGTCGATCCCACCTTGGCTCCATCTCCTCTCCACTCAATCTGTCACCCAACATATAACTTGCACCGAAAAATATAGAGAAACCTCCAACACTTTCCCAAATCCGTCCAACGCTATCCCTACACAAAATAGAAACATAATGTACTACATATACAAACAAGGATCATTCAATACATGGAAAAATATTACAAACAGAGGTGAAATAAACATTCAATAAGGTGGCGGTCAATTGCAAATATGAAGAAAAACAAGCAATGGAAAACAAAACACAAAGGAGATAGAAGTTGTAGATCTATTTAACACAGAAACCCTAAAATGCCTTCACGCCGCCACTTGGACTCCAACTCACCAGTCACATTTTTCAAAAGGTTAGCAATTTTTGAGTTTATTTAAAATTCAATTTCTTCATTTCATATCCCAAGCACCAAAAGGGCCTAGTTGGAAAGGTGGAATGCCTTGGGTGGATGAGGTTTGGGGTTCGACCCCCACCCCTAAAACAAATTTTTGAACTTTGAAGTTTACTGGAAAATTTGAAAAAACCACCAAACTTGGAAGGGAATTTAGTGGAAAAAACCTCCACTAAACAACTTAGTTACAACTAAAAAGGCTTCTAAATTTTTAGTGAGAAAAACCCTATTTTAGAGGAAAATTTGTTTTTCTCCCATTAGACCTATTTTTTCATTTCGAAGCGGGTTGCCATATTCAATCGAAAATATTGTAACTACTCAAAAAGTAGCATAGAGTTGTAATAAAAATAGTTAAAATTGGTTCTAAAACACTCACGAAATTCTAGATCTCATTCGCAATGTTTGGTATATACAAGTGCTTCTAAGAAGTGCTTATAGGTAAAGCTTTCAACTACTACTGCACTTAACACCTAATATAGTGGAAACAACATCATCCAGGTATTGACCCTTTAAATAAACGAGGAGTAATAAGGTCACGGTGTACACACTATGAGCCATCCCATTCGCCTCATGAATGATTACACGACATAAATCCTGACCGAGAAATTATCGAGTATATAGAAAAGTTACATGCGCGTATGAGGATATTTCTTTGAGCCGTGTTAATAATCTCCTGCACCCCTTTTAGTCTTGTCTTGGTACCACGTATTGAATTATTTCACATACGTTAAATCTTCTTCTATGTACCACCAGGTATATTGGAAGGGCATGTATATAGAAAGGTTCGGTATATTGGATCGACGGTATATAGATTAGGAGACCTTATACCTAGAGTGATAAGATCCTAACCTTGTTTGTGATTTCTATATTTGGTAACTAATGCCCCCAATTTGTTTCATCTAGATTCAAAACTACTTAGAGGAAATAAATATGCTTCTGGAAGACAAAAATCAAGACACACTTGAGTTTGAAGATATCTAGCCTGTTGTGACTTGTACTATGACTAGATCAACAACTTATACAACGTAAAAATGGTAGTTTGATAAAGAAGATCAGAAGTACAAACTCATCATATTTTTTGGAGTATGTGATGATGTGCAACCCCAAATTTGAGATTCCAAAACATCCAAATAAGTGTGGAATAAATTGAGCATAGTATATGAGGCCAAAAACAAGAATGTCATACTAAATTTGTAGAGTCGGTTCATACATCGAAGTTTAAGAAGAACGAGAAAATTGAAGCTTTCTTAAGAAGAGTTATAGAGTTCGAGAGCTTCACTTCTATCCCTAGGAGAGGATTTCACTGATTATGCTCTCATTCCCAATTTTCTAAGAGCACTCCCTCCTTCGTACCACATTTATGTAACAACACTAAATGTGTCAAATACGACAGTTATTTTTGTCAAGTTGGTAAACTGCTACAACAAGAGGAATCCATGCATAATAAGGATGATGAATAGGATAAAATACTTTCTTCACATCAAAAATGGAAAGGAAAAGGTAAAGGAAAACCTAATTCCTATCAAAATTCCCAACATCGAATCGATATCAACATCAACGGGACAAACAACAGAAGAAGCAATGTCTAATTTGCAAAAGAGGACATAAGTTCAAATATTGTTGGTATAAAAATACATACAAGAAAGGTTCATCAAGTAACTCGGACCTACACAAAAACAATCTCAAAAGGGACATTCTAACTATAATCAAGGGAGTAAAAAGGGGGCGGAAAATAATATCCCATCAACAAGGAAATATTGTTGAACAACAAGAACAATCAGACAATGAAGACTTCTTGTACACTAATCAATCAAGTGAACCCTCCACATCATCTAGTGATGTCTGGTATGTTGATTCGAGAGCCACTCGACACATGAACAACCACAGAGACTAGTTTACTTTAATGAGGGACACACCTTTGAAAAACCATGTTTCGTTGGGTGATGATTCTTCATATACAGTTTAGGGGATTGGGAAAATTTCTCTACCCCTTGGTTCACACAACTGTAGACTATCAGATGTCTTATATGTCCCTGGGTTGACTAAAAATCTACTTTCAGTTAGTTAACTCCTAGATCACAACTTAAAAATTGACTTTGATAGTCATTCCAACAAGAAAACGTGTTTAATTCGAGACAAATCATGAGGCTCAAAAATAGTTGCAAAAGCCTCCAATGTGGGATGCATGTTCCAACTTGATTTTTTCCACAAAGATGATCAAGAACTTGTGGCTAAGAACTCTACCTCAACATATTTGTGGTATCGAGAGACTTGGTCATGTTAGTTTAAAGTATCTCGAGACACTTCACCGACATAATATGGTACATGGGTTACCATCTCTTCAGAAGGATACAGACAAGTGTCCTCACTGCCTAGCAGAAAACAACATAGAGCTTCATTCCAGAAGAGTACATATCAAGCTCATGGTAATCTTGATCTGGTTCATACCGATCTTTGCGGTCTGATGCAACCAAGTCATTCTAGATTTCAGTACTTCATGTTTTGCGTTGATGACTACTCAAGAAAAATGTGTATTTTTGTCTTCGCAAGAAAAGTGAATATTTTGAAACCTTCAAGAATTTAAAAGTAATGTTGAGAATGAAACTAGTTGTCACATCGTAGCATCTTCAATACTCTTGTAGTATGGTAATTGTAATAACATCTCAAATAATACTTGTGGAGATTGTTGGTGCTCTTGTCCTCTTGATCCAGAGCCTTGGTTCCCTTCGATGTTTCCTCCTCCCCGCATCCTTTGGATCCACTGTTAGTGTAGGTTATTAATTATCCTTTTATTTATCTATTAGGATAATTATTACACTTGTGTTAGCCCTACACTTCTTGTTTTATCTTGCTTGAGGTGTATTAGTTGTGTAGAGTTAGCTTACTAGTTGTGTTGAGTTAGCTTCTCAATTATATGGAGTTAGCTTATTAGTCTTTTGGAGTTAACTTAACTACTAGTATCGTTAGTTGGAGTTCTTCACCTTTGATTTAGGTAGTATTTTAACTTCCTCGTCATATATGTACATCTTTCTTATTGAGTAATTCAAGTCATTTGTATTATAATGTATTAAACATTATGGATTATTATGAATTTCCATATATGGTATTTTATCTCTTTTGTTTTGAAAATATAATGTGGTGTGCTATTATCACTTGAGATCGTGGCTTGGGAAAATCTTCTTATCATTCCTTTCATGGTATTAGAGCTATAGATGATGTAGACATCCATCTGTAAGTTTTTCTTTACAAGCAAGGGTTTATTATTTTCATGTATTTAGAATTTGTTAGCAATTTTCTACAACATGTATTTTTATGCAAAACAGAGTGCATCATTAGATTTGGAAGGTGCCAAAACCCTAGAATTGACTATAAACTTGACCATGTTTTGAGACAGTTAAATATGGACATTTTAAAAGATTTTTGGCACATTTCTTAAATAATCCATATAATTAGGTAGAAACATATTTTGACTCAAAAATTATATCATCTTTTGGGGTTTTTCAAGAAAATTTCTAGGTTTCTCTTGTTTTTGATACAGGTGCCAAAAAAAATGATATTTGCAGTCAAAGTTTGTATTCATAATTGTAATTTTTTAGGTGCATTCTTTTATCCATTGGATATAAGCGTGTACCTTCCAGATGCAGTCTTTTACCCTCTGGAAATTTCAATTTTGGATGCAATATTTTATGCACTTCACATAGATATGTACCCTCTAGGTGCATTCTTTTATCCATTAGATATAAGCGTGTACCTTCCGGATGCATTATTTTACCCTCTAGATATTTCTATTTTGGATGTAGTCTTTTATCCACTGGACATAGATTTGTACCCTCTAGGTGCATTCTTTTATCCATTGGATATTGACGTGTACCCTTTGGATGCAATGATTTACCCTCTGGACATTTTAGGTTTTGGGTGCATGCTTTTATCCTTTGGTTGTAAGCTTGTATCATGTGGATGCACTCTTTTACCCTTTGGACATTTGGGTGTCACGTGTACCTTTAAAAAAATCAGCATTAAAATATTATTTTAATAGCAAAACCTTCTAGAGCTCATAACTTTTGATCTGTAGCTCGGATTAAGGTGATTTTTTTTTTGAAATTATGTATTTTTCAAGATCTATGCATTGGTGACATTTTTAAACACATATTTCAAATTTAAAAGGTACTTTTTCTCATTGTAATGTTTACACACACTCAATTATAAAGTGCCAAATTTGGGAGGGTGTTGTAATCACTTGTGGACGCAATTTTGGTTGAGCCTGACATCCTCAAATTTTGGGTGTTGCATTCTTATATCTATGGGTGTATGCATTTATATCTCTCTTTTTTGTTGAGATATTTTGGATCTGTATTTTTGACACTTTATTTTTTGGCATGTTGACAGTCTCTCTTATGGGGGAGCTATTCTAGTGAATCCCAATGTTATTTTTTCAGTGTTCGAGTAGTTGATTTTGGAAACTCATACAGATCTTTGGTGTCACTCCACCCATTCAAAGCATATGGGAGGGTATGGTGTTGATACGATACTTTGGGTTTCTTTTCCTTGCCTTATTACCCGCTGATACTTCTTCTTTGGGTTTCATGTCCATGCCTTGTTACCTTAGATTTTATTGGATCATGGCACTCTTATTTATTTAGATCTTGTGTCCTTTCCTTATTTCCTTAGTTATTCTTGGATTGTGGCACACCTATTTGTAGCACTTGATCAAATTATGTTTGGTGGATTTTTTCTACATTTTCGACATCACTCCATCGAGTCTCCTTCCATGGAGCTATTCTAGTGAATCCCAAAGTGTCGTTGTTTTTGAGTTCGTGATCGAGTAGTGGATTCAGACCACAATGCACACCAAAATTCTTGATATTGTATGCATGTTTAGAGCCAAGCTACTTGGGATTACGGTGGGATTTTTCTCTCTCTAATTTGTTATTACTAGTTTTGGGTACCTTGCGGTGTCCATTTTTCCCAATTGTTGTACATGGGTACCTCATCAGGACTTGTTGTTGGGACCCACCTTATTTTCCACCCACCTAAGCTATGCTTACGAGAGGGTGTTAGTGTAGGTTATTATTTATCCTTTTATTTATTTATTAGGATAATTCTTACACTTTTGTTATCCCTACACTTGTTGGGTTAGCTTGCTTAGGTGTACTAGTTGTGTGGATTTAGCTTACTAGTTTTGTTGAGTTAGCTTCTCGATTATGTGGAGTTAGCTTACTAGTATTTTAGATTTAACTTAACTACCAGTATCAGTTAGTGGGAGTTATTCACCACTAATTTAGGTAGTAGTTGCACTTCCCTCCTCCTATATGTACATCTTTCTTATTGAGTAATTCAAGTCATTTGTATTATAAAGTATTGAACATTATGGATTATGATGGATTTCCATATATGGTATTTTAGCTCTTCTATTTTGCAAATATAATGTGGTGTGCTATTATCATCTGAGATGACAGCTTGGAACAATCTTCTTATCATTCCTTTCACCACCGAGGTCTTGTTCCTCCTTACCCATAGGATTCTATAGATCCTCTAGAATAACAACTTCAAAAAGAGGTCCCAAAAATAAAACTAATATGTAGTAATTTTTATACCCCTAGAACAACAATCTACTCCCATGTGCACCGACCTATCACCCAACGCGTGTTGGGTGCTCACCTAAGGCACACGCAAGTGTCAAGCCTCTACTTTATGTGAGTCTTGTGAGAATGCATCATTTATGACATATATTCAAGTGCAAAAGAATAGAAAACAAATGTGCATCATTTTGAGAACCTAGGTCGATTTATTGTCTCATTGCATCCATAAAAGAGAAATAACAACATCATACATAAAGTAAATGCACAAGGATTATACCCATGAACACATCTATGATTTAGAACAGAATCTTATATTCATATTGATGATTCCAATAACCACATTACATTCCTTGAAGTCATAACAAACCCATATACCAATACAAAGAAAAGTCATGCATGCATCGAACTACACTTGTCCTTCGATTACCATAATAAAGACAAACCCATCCTTGTAGGTATGACATTACTCCTATATTTTCTCTAATCCTATCATATAGAATCCTCCCTAGTATTTATGTAGAGCTTTGTCTCTCTTCCACTAGTCTACCACACCAATTACTCACACTTTCTACTACATGTGTACCCCCTATATATATATTTATTTCCTTCATTACCATGCCTTTTGAGGTAACCGATCACCGCCAAGTTTCCAAGCGTTCCTCCAATGGATAATGCCTCCTTTGATCCAAGATCTCCACTCTATGCAATGAAGTTCTTCTAGAACCTTCCATCACATGCATGGAATATTCCCTTTTGATCCTACAGTTGTCAGGCTGGCACCTTATCCATTCCGCATATTTAGATGGGTCACACTTTTCTCATGTGTTTCCTAGAATGCCGAATATGGCTAAGTCCAGAACATATCTTTCCTTGTGCACACATTATGTGTGTTTAGTAAAACCCTATCATGAACCTTCCCTACATGCCTTTACCACATGTGCCCTTCTTCAACTAGGTCCCACATGCCTATGTGCCTTCTTGTACTTAGCCAACATTCTGGGGCCCAAAAGTTGTTGAGTTCTTCTCTCTTGAAGGCCATTAAAAACTCATATCCAAACCTTTAGTTTGCAGCAAGGAATACTCATAGTGAAGAAATTTAACTTCTAGCTCCACAAAGAACAAAGTTCAATTTCCTATCAAACCGGTAACCGAATTGAAGAGAAATTTTACAAATGAGGTAAGAAGCAAAAACCTATCACAATGGAGTTGATTTCATCACAAATGGAGACAAAATCCATACATGCAAATTTAAAGCTCCATTAATGGTAGCCATAACACAAGAGTGGAAAAAATGAGCAAGCTACCTCTCCACTTCTCGGGTTCTGGGGTTTAGAGGGAAGGGCCTCCAAAAAATCTAGTTTCTCTCAAACTAGTTTTTACATGATGAAGTTTCATGTTTCTTGAGATATAAGGACTGATTTTTTATCATTTTTCTTACTTGGTATCTCCATACCTAAAGATCTTACTAGAAATAGATTTCCATTTTTCATTTCGAGCTTTCTAGAAAGCAAATCATGATGAAAATTGGAGCACGAGTTCAAGACGAAGATCCAAATCCAAAAAAATGTTCCCATTACAAACAAAGGTTGTTATGACCACTTAATAAAAATATAATATGTTATACTTCCTTGCATGCTATAAATGATGAGTCTCACTGAATTACAAGTTTGATCAGTCATGACAATAAAAAAAGGGGTAAAATGGAAAGTAAGGTAGAAAAAAACTTCTTCCCAAAATAACAGTTCAAATAACAACTCGCTAAAAATAGAAATGTGCTAAAATTAACAATATCTTATGAATAAAGGAGGTTGGAATATGGTAGATTGTTGAGAAGGTGAAATTGGAGCAAGACAGGTGATATACCCAAGAATAGCAGAACATAGGCTCATATTCTAAAAATAGAAAGATTTCATTTTGGAGTAGAAAATTGCATATGACTTTGTTTTCACTCACTTAATACTTTTTGGAATTCCTTTTAGATAATGAGATGATTTCATGAGTTGAAAAGGAGTAATTAAAACTTCAAGGAGGTCCTGGAAGCATCATCTTTAGTGCAATGGTTTATAGAAGCAAAGAAAGGCATCACACGATGCATCATGTGAATTCATCAACATCACTTATGGAACCGAGTGATCGAAAGTGAAGTGGTCAGAATAATTTCAATGAGTCAAAGGGTTCATCAACCAAGTTTCAAGAAGGGTCATCATGGGAATTTTTTTCATCTCAAGCTTATAGTGGTAAACATCATAACAATGTTTCTAAACACTCATTCTATGGTCTAGGATGTCCATGCATCATAGAGTTTGCAGTCATCACTAGATTGGGAAAATGATTCAAATTTATTCAAGGGAGCAACCTTCATTAGTGTAGAAGATCACCAGTGGCAAAAATCCTCACTCAAAGTTCATGGCTACATCAAGGCATTCAAAGCATTTTTTCATAAGGAGTGTTTTCCCCTCCATCCCTTCCCTCTCCCTCTCTTTCCCTCTCTACTTTCTCTCTCCATTCTAATTTTTGTTATGTGTCATCATTGTATTTCATCCTATTCACTTAAGTGACCTATTTTAAATTTGTAAAAAGTATTTTTTATAAGAGAAATACTTAATTCATGGAAAACGAAAGGTCACAAGTGGAATATGGGAATGAAGAGTCACATGAGGGAGGTGAAAGGACAATTTAGATTGCTATAAATTATAATGAGATCTTCATTCCAAAGGGTTCTAATTCTTAAATTCTTCTAGATGGTTGTATTCTTGTAAGTTCATGAGAGAGATTTTTCTCACTTGTGAGTGAAAAGAGTTAGCCACTTTTCCCCTATTCTCAATGTCTTCCATTCTCATACTATGTATAATTTCTACTTGAGCATCAATATAAGAAGAAGTATTTTTGAGAATTTTTGACTAAGGGGTTTACTGATACTTTGTGTTCATTAAATTATAATTGGTCTTGTTGCTATTTACAGTATTATTTCTTCCTAATTTTAGTGCATGTGATGAAATTTCTAACTAGTGTGTGCAGGAATATGATTTTCTACTGTAACATTAGTTCTCCTACCTCTTTTCTCACTCCCCTTTCCCACTCTTTAGAAAAATTATTCCCTAGCAAGATATTGCTAGCTTTTCCATAGGGTTAGTGGAGTTCCCCTATTGGATCCCCAACCACAAGGCCACCGGAAAATCCACCTTTACTCATGCATGTATATACGTCACCAGACCTTTGGTTAAGTAGAGGAACTTAGATTCCCAAAGTGTTGGAAACAAATCCACAAGTTTTTCCACCCTAAATTTTTCGCCAATAGTTTTGGCAACCTCCGTGTGGTAGACTTGGAAACATCTCGCAACCAAAAATACAATCACAACGTCCCAAAATAAAAAAATCAAATACTAAAAAAGAAAAAATAAAACAAAAACATAGAAATCGGATTCTAAAGGAAACTCATTTTTTAAGGTGAATTAGTTAAGGAATGAACCCTTTCAAATTAATTTTCCACATCATGAAGAAATTTATAGATTGGAGTGAAGTAGTAATGAGTAACAATGAAGAAGAAGAATAATATGTCTTCCTAAAAAAGAAGATCATTGATCAGCCATGGTTCCGGACTAGTATTGACAAAGGAAAGATGAAATAACCTATCATCCATGAAGAGTAATGGATTCAAAGGATACATAATCTAAGGTGTGAACTTCAAGAATATTCCAAATTCTTACAAGAGATGAATGAGTAACTTGAAGCAGCCTATAACAAGGAAGAAGAAGAGGATATTTTTCCTATAAAGGTAGATCTTGAAGATCATTCGTACCATAGGGTTTTCATACCCAAAAGGTTCTTGAATTTTGCTAAAGAAAATCCTATCCTCGAGCCTTCCAATGAAGATAAAATTAACATTTAAGAAGATGACAAAAGACAGGATGGTGCAAGATCCACTTAAGAAGATTTTTGCAATATTGCATATCTCACTAAAAATTAAGAACATTGTCCTTATTCTACCATTCTCTAGATGAATTCATTGCATATAGTGATGAAAAAATGAATATTTTGAAAATATAATATGTGGAAAGTCTTCATAACATAATAGAAGGAAATTATGATCACGAAGTCTTTGATAAAATTTGGAGGTATACTTTAGCTCTGGATCAAATAGAGGAAGAAGACGAGATGTTCCCTATGGAAGAAGACTGGATTTCTTCCCATACTATGAGGTTTTCATTCCCAAAATATTCTTGGATGCTTCTGAAGAAGATCTTGTCATGGAACCTCCTGATGAAATCCAAAGCAACATCATGGAGGAAGAAGTAGAAGAGACGAAGATAGAATCACCATTCAACAATTCCATTTGGTTTGAGTCACAACCCATGGGGGGAATAATATATTCAATAAAGGAAGATCCTTGCTACATAATGGATGATCCAATTCTCTCTAAAGACTCCACCAATGATGAAGAAGATGGCCAATTCAAAGTAAGCATGGATGATCTCTTTTCAAGTTTTGATCTTTCAATTAATGATGAAATGGAGAGATGTGAAGAAGTGCAAGAAATTCACTTGACATCATGGTATGAAGATGATGAATTCAAGATGGTCATAGATAATATTCCCTCCTATTTTGATTCTTCAAGTGATGTAGAAATGTTGCATGAAGAAATGGAGGAATTCAAAGAATCAAACTCTCTTCTCAATGTAATCATGGATGATCAAATGGAATAAGCCCACTCTCTCTTCAAATCCAAGGAGAACAAACAATTTAAACACAACCTCTACTCACTCGGGGAGCAGAATCATCATCACGGTGAAAACATATCCTTTCATCTTTCACCTAAGAAGGAAGATTCAATAATGGATGGTCAAGATGTAGCTGAAAATTCTTCTCATATTGCTGCCCCAACATAGTTCCCTACTTCTTACCAAGAAGAAGATGATATGGATTTTGAGCTTGAAGGAGTTCCCTTCCCACAAAGCTTGGACCTCTTCTCCTTGTTAGTAGGTGTCATGAATCAAGTATGCCCGTGTTTTCAAGAAAGTGAATCTTTGGCAATGCAAAGCATGGAAGAGGTGAACAAGGATGTTTCAAATGAATCATGGGCCCGTATGGATCAGATTTTTAACCATATCCTAGAGGCACAACAAGAAGATTCTTCCAATGAAGATAAAAATGATCCTATGGAAATCTCAAATGAACTATCCATATAAGATATATTGAAGGTTGTAGAAGAAATTGAAGATCCTCAACTCAGTCTTGAACTCTTAACTTGGGCCATGGAGATACAAGACAGTATGAGTCAATTTGTGCTTCCTATTTTGATGCACCAATTGTTGATGTTGAGATGGAGTATTTGGATAAGATTGATGAATTTTCTAATACTTTAGTTGATGAGAATGGACATAAAAGCATGTAATTTTCTTCCACATCATGTGAATAAGTTCATGATTGAAAAATAAGAAAAGTTCATGGATCTCCTTTGGACATATCTAGTTTTGAAGACAACACCTCCGCCATGGAAGAAGATAATAGGGAAAACATTGAGCTGATTTGCATTGAAGAAATTTTTTTAGAACATGGTGAAAATCTACAGCAATTTTGGGATTATATTCAAAACCAACTTTCTCCCACCATTTTGGAATGGTCCATCAATGAAAAACAAGAGTTCATATGGAAAAATCCAATGAAGGGTGAAGAATGCTTATACGGCCAAACCAAAAGCTATAATTTTGAAAATGATATCAAGATGCACTCCAAACAAATGCATATTGGAAACCATTTCTCTAGACAACAAAGTGGGAGTATGCATGATTCTTTCCAAATGATCCAAAATCAGACTACACTCACCATCCTCCAAGCTCAGATTCACCTTGAACATGTTCCCATGCTACAACAATATCTCAAGGATGATGAAGATCTCCAACTCAATGATTTAACCTCCATGTCGAAAACACTTTCTCAAAGAAATAAAGCGGGATGTTTGGGAAGTTCTTGAATGGGAAGAAAATCAGTTTTTTCTCACTCCTTCTAAGTGTTTTTCTGATATAAGAGACAATTTGAAGTCACAAATCAAAGGAGATGAATGTTTTCATGACAAGAGAAATTTTCCCACTCTTGAAGACATGGAAGAACGGTGTCACATGGTCATAGGATGTAAAGTGGGAGCATCAAGGTACATGAGTTTTGAGAAAGTGATGAAGTGTTCATTGGATGCAAGAACATTCTCTATGTAGTATGAGTACGAAGATGGAATTATGGTCAACATTATTCTTCTCAAGCCATGCAAAGCCATCACCAAAGCATGGTTTGATCAAATAATAGTTTTTGTGCTTCAATGGTCATACTTTAATCCATTATTTCATGATGGCATGTAATTTTCTCAACCTGTTTCTAGGTATGTGTATATCCTTTTCCTGCCTCTATAAATTTCCCTCCCCTTGTATATAATTTCCTTTCCATGGTTTTTCCCCTTTATGTTGTGTGTCATGATTTTCCTTTCTGTCATTTTGTGTGTGTGTTTCCTTCTTTTTTTTCCGTATCGCTCATAAATTATACATGACTCTATAGGGCCCAATGGATAAGGAACTGGTCAACAGATCATATGTTTTAAAATTCATATTTTAGATTCCTCATGTCATGTCTTTGTTGCAATCAGTACATGTCATGTCCCCAAGATAGATCTATATGTTGTCATGCAAATGTTCAAAAAGGAAATTAACAATTTCTGAGCATGAAAACTATACCCTTGTGTTAATTTTTTCATGTCCTATTATTCCAAGGCACCCCAAGAATGTCCATCCAATCTAAATGACTCCATGAATAATATAATGTCATCCCCCTAGGTGATTTAGGAAATTCCATTCATTCCCCTATGTGATTTTAGGAGTTCATTAAAAGTTGCAAGCTACAGGAAGTTGTGGGAAGGGTTATCATTGGCCTTTCTAAGGCTGGAGAAAACCCACAGAGTGGAGAAAAGGATCCTAAGAATATTTGGAGGTGATTCAAAGGTCTTGGGAGGTGATTCAAAGGTCTTGGGACATCATGGAAATGATTTAGGAAGATTTTGGAAGGGCTTAGAGAAGTTGGGGTAGTTTCGCCAAAATTAGGGTTCATAGACCTAGTCAGTACACATGTCAAAACAACCATTGAGCTTCAGAAGGTGATTTTGGGAGATCTAAATGGATTTAGGAGAAAAATAAAACATCATCAGAAATATAACTCCTAGACCTACAAGATAGTGAAATCATGTTTTTCACAAGACTTTGGTGCATTAGGTTTGTAGGAATTTTTTCTCAGGCATAAGTGGAGTACCAAATAAAAAATTTTATTTTTAAGGGATCAAATGGAAGAATAAATACATAATACCCCAAAAATTTGATTCAAAAGGAAATTTCAAGTTAGGAACATATAATTTTTTTGAAAAATTGCTTCAGGAGCTCAAGTTATCATTGTCGCAAGTTGTCCTCTTGAAGCGAGTTTGGGAGTTAGCCAAATTGTGGGAGGACATGTGTCGATTCACAGGATCCAGGAGGTATTTTGTGTCCCTAACTTCCCTCAAGGTATAGGAAATAAAACTTGGAAAAAACTTCATAGCCCCCATTTGACCTATGGAACCCCATGCAACCATCAGGGTTGCCAATTCAGCCTCTCTGGGTACAATTCGGAGCTCAAATTCCATGTCGTCAGATCTCTACCTCATGTTAGCTCCAGGATCTCCATGGAATTTGATTTCCCTCATGTACCTCATAAATAAGAGACATAAAACCTTGAAAAATGCACCCATCCCCTAGGAGATACTTCTGGTCACCCATGTGACCCACTTCCAGCCCCTTAGTGCTTTAAAGCTGATTTTGGAGCTCTCACTCCCTACCGTTGGATCGCTGCCACATGTTGTCTTATTTATTACCATGGAAATTGATGTCCCTCACATCCCTTTGAGGTGAGGGATTTCAGGGACAAAAATGTGCCCAACCCTCTCTGTGCATAATTTTTAAATTTTAAAAATTCCTCTTGCTTCTAACTTCTAACATCTAACTCCTCCATGCACAACTTGCTCTGTAACTTTCTCTGCAACTTCTCACCACCACTCCACCATTGCCAAAGCTCAAACCAGATTCACCAAAGAAATTAAATCCTCTACCCCATGGTGATACATAGGTCTTAGAATAATATTTCATCGAGATAAGAAGAAGAAACAAATAATAGAGAAGAAGAACAAAGTGGAAATCCCCATTGCCATGAAATCAAAATTTGAATAAATCTTCCAAACAAGTGTACAGATTGATAAAAATTCTATTGCTGAGTTCTTATCTCTTAAAGGCCATTAAAAATCATATCCAAAACTCTATTTTTTTGCAAGGAATGCTCACAGTGAAGAAATTTCACTTTCGGCTCCACGAAGAATAAATTTCAACTTCCCGTCGAACCGATAACCAGATTGAAGAAAAATTTCACCAGTGAGGCAAGAAGCAAAAAAATATTGCAATGGGCTTTATTTTGTCTCTAATGGAGAAAAAAACTAGACCTACAACTTTCAAGCTCCATTAATGGCTATCATGACATAGTATTAGAAAAAATTGGTGAGCTACCTCTCCACTTCTCAAGGTTCTAGTGGGCGAAATCATCCAAAATTTAGAGGGAAGGGTCTCCAAAAATCTAGTTTCTCTCAAACTAGTTTTTGCATGATGAAGTTTCTAGTTTATCAAGATATGAAGATCTAACTTTTTATTAGTATTCTTCCCTAGTAGCTCCATACTCGAAGCTCTTACCAGACATAAATTTTCATTTTTCATTTATGAGATTTATGGAAAGCGAATCATGATGAAACTTGGAGCACAAGTTCATAACAAAGAGCCAAATCCAAAAATTTTGTTCCCATTGTAAACAGAGGTTTTTTAACCACTTACTAAAAATATCATATGTTATACTTCCTCACATGTTATAAATGATGAGTCCCACTGAATTACAAGTTCTATCACCCAGGACAATCAGAAAAGGGGTAAAATGAAAAGTAAGACAAAAAATGACTTCTTCCCAAAATAACAGGTTCCCAAATAAAAACCTGCTAAAAATAGAAATTTGCTAAAAACAGCAATATCTTAGGAACAGAGGAGGTTGGAATATGGTAGATGGTTCATAAGGTGAAACTAGAGCAAGACAAGTGATATGCCCCAGAATAGTAGAACACATGATCATATTCTAAAAATAGAAAGTTTTCATTTCACAGTGGAAAATTACATATGAATTTGTTTTAACTCACCTTACTACTTTTTGTAATGCCTTTTAGATATTGAGATGGTTTCATGAGTTTAAAATGATGAATGAAAACCTCACAAAGGTCCTGGAAGCATCATCTTGAGTCTAATGGTTTACATGAAGCAAAACAAGGCATTGCGTAAGGAACAACATGTGAATTCATCTTCATCACTAAAGGAACCGAGTGATCCAAAGTGAAGTGGTCGAAGTATTTTAACGAGTCAAAGGGTTCATCAACCATGTTTCAAGTAGTACCATCATGGGAATTTTTGTTCATCTCAAGCTTGCAGTGGTAAACATCATAACAATGTTTCTAAATACTCATTCTATGGTCCAGGATGTCCATGCATCATAGAGTTTTTGGTCATCACTAGATTGGGAAAATGATTCAAAGTTATTCAAGGGAGAAACCTTCATCAGTGTAGAAGATCACCAATGGCAGAACTCCTCGCTCAAAGTTCATGTCTTCATCAAGACATTCAAATCATTTATTCACAAGGATTGTTTCCCCTCCATCTCTTCCCTCCCCCTCTCTATCCCTCTCCACTTTCTCTCTCCATTCTAATTATTCATTATGTATCATAATTTTATTTAATCCTATTCACTTAAGTGACCTATTTTAAACTTGTAAAAACTTTTTTCTCAAAATTATAAGAAAATACTTATTTCATGGAAAATGAAAGGTCATGAGTGGAATATGTAAATGAAGAGTCATGTAAGGGAGGTGAAAGGAAAATTCAGATTTCTATAAATTGTAATGATCTCTTCATTCCGGTTATAATTCTTAAATTCTTCTAGTTGGTTATATTTTTGTAAGTTCATGAGAGATATTTTTCTCACTTGTGAGTGAAAAGAGTTAGCAACTTTCCCCCTATTCTCAATACCTTCCATTCTCATACTATGTACAATTTCTTCTTAAGCATTAATATAAGGAGGAGTTTCGAGCATTTTTGACTAAGGGGTTTAGTGATACTTTTTGTTTATTAAATTCTAACCGGTATTGTTGTTTTTGTAGTATTATTGATTCCTAATTTTAGTACATGTGATGAAATTTCTAACTAATGTGTACATGAATCTTATTTTCTACCTACAATATTAGTTCTTCTACCTCTTTTCTCACTCCTCTTTCAAAATCTTTAGACAAAGTCTTCCTTAGAAAGATATTACTAGTTTTTCACATGGTCGGTGGAGCACCCCTATTGGATCCCCGACCACAAGGACACTAGGAAAATCCACCTTTACTCACGTATCCATATATAACAGATGCACCAATTAAGTAGAGGGACTTAGATTCCTAGAGCTTTGACAAGAAATCCATAAGTTTTTCCACCTGAAAAATTTTCTTGCCAACAACCTGCGCATAGATCTAGTCCAGTCTTATTCCCCAAGGGCTCAATATAGGATGTTGAATTTCCATCTGTTAAAGGAATGATAACACATTCCTCCTGTCATCAAAACTTATATACCCCTTATTGAACCATAAGTCATCATTGTTCTTATAGCACCAGGGGCACCCAAGTAATCTTTGGAAAGTTGTCTACCTCAAAGAAACGCTAAGAATTCAAGTCTCTAATGAATTTCACTCCTTGGAAAGTTATAACAACATAATTTAAGAAACCAATGGGCATAATCTTTTTTTCTTAGCCATATACAACAAATTTGAAGATGGCAGTAATGGAGGTCCTCACATTTCATTCCATGCATCTAAGGTGAGAACATTAACTTCCGCACATGTGTCAATCGAATATTATTTAGGAGCCATCGATTAACAACTACATTCAATGTAATATCCTTATCATAGTCAATAATGTGAGGAGGCATATTAGCATGCAAAACATTCCTCTCATTCCCTCCTCTAGTGCTTAAAAATTTTCTTATCATCCACTCTCCTAATAGAGGGATGATATTTTTCTTGACAACATCTTATATACTTCCTTGACCTCATCTATATCCACTTTGTTGTCTCCTAAAAACCATTTTTTGTTTTCCAAGTTAAATTCAATATTTTGAGCTCTCACCCTCCTAAAGTATTTAAGACAAGTTGAAAATTTGAAGAGATAGAAAATTCCATGCCCTAGAGTTGTTTCAAATCCCAGTCTGCTTGTTTCGATAAATTTCCCATTTTCCTGTCTGGATGCATGAAAATTTTATTGTTGTCCTCATTTGAATGAAATTCTAAATATTTCTATGCCCCTAGATCATCAAGCCTTGTATTTTTTTCAACTCCTCATCTAGCGAAAGAAATTTAAAATTGGGTGCAAAATGGTGGAGTCTTCTTCTTCGTGCATTTTTTCCACATCGGGAATAATGGTAAAATCTTCCCTGTTAATTTTTTCCTCAGCATCCATAGATGATACGTGGGTCTCTCTGATTGGATGTGGTTTGTTCATATTTCAAGGTCCAATGGAAGCCTCCACACATCCAAATGATGCAACTCTAGAGGCAAGGCCCAAGGGGTAGTCTTCAATTAGTTGCAGGCCTTCCATGTGTCCGAGGTATAAAATGAAGGTAAAACGGGCTAAAATTGTTTAAGTATGGAAGGATCAGTGGATGGATCCACATGCCTCATCAACGTAGTTTCAAGATTCAAATCTAGGGTAGTCCTCAAACTTGTGTCAGTCCTCCACGTGTCCCTGGGTCCAAAGAGATAGAGCCAATCACTAAAAATTGGCTAAGTATGGGTGGGTCAGTGGAGGTCTCCACGTGCCGTAACAACACCATTTAAAAAGTAAAACCCAAGAGTCAGTCTCCAAGTAGCGCCAGCTCGCCACTTAGCTAAGGACATAGAGTTGGCCATTGAAAAGTCTAACCTTGGTAAAAGGAGACACGCATCAGCTTGGCACAATTTCAAAAGGCACTTCCAAATCTGAAACTCAAATCGCTGAATCTCCACATGTCTAGGGGTCAACATGAGTCAAACAGGAATAGACCCTAGATCAGCTAAGTATGAAAGAACCCACAGAGCTCTCCACATGTTAGCCTAGTGCAACTTCAAAGACAAAATCTAGAGGCAGGTTCCAAATGAGCACTGGCCTGCCACGCGTCCAGGGTCAGATATACGGCCCCACCAAACAAAAGGTAAATATTCAAAGCATCTACATGCCAATTCCAATCAATTTCTTCCATTTGGGTAGACCATATTTAACATTGTAAAAGAAAATCAAATAACCCATGTTTTAACTGGAAAAATAATGTAACAGCCGAATATTTTAAAACTGTTTCTTTCTGCCATAAGTGTTTCTCTGTGAATCAAGAAATTGAAGGGGCGCGAACAATTAGAATACATTATAACTATAGATTGTAACCATTTCTTACGGGCTATATGATGGACTCTAAAAGTCATTGTAAGGGCTGACAATTTACTTGGTAAACTCACGAGTGAATTGTAATTGGAGAAAGCAAAGGCGTTAGCCATTTTTCTTCCATTTTCCCCTTCTTTCTATTTCCTCCATTTCTCCACTATGTACAACTTCGATTAAACATCAATATAAGAAGAGGGATTTCTTATCCTCTTTGATGAGGATATTTTAGAAACTTTGAGTTCATGATCTTATCTCATCTTGTTTCCATTTGCAGGGTTGTTTCTTCTCATGAATGCATGTGATGAATTTTCTAATTAGTGTGTGAAGGAATCTAATTTCCTACCTATAACATAAGTTCTCCTACCTATTTTCTTGCTCCCTTTACCACTTTTTGAGAAAGTTTATCTCTTACAAGTATCTACAAGCTTTTCCATGAGTTCAAGTGGAGTGCCCCTGCTGGATCCTTAGTTGAAAGGCCACTGTAGAAATCCACATTTTCTCGCGCATGCATATACGGCAGTTGTACCAGTCAAGTAGAGGGACTTAGATTCCCGAGCATTGGAAAAGAGTCCACAAGTTTTCCCACTTGAAAAAATTCCTTGCCAACAATTCTTAGCACCCATTGTGGGTAGATTTAGTAGCATTTACACTGAATGCGACCGCACGGTCAAGAAATTAAAAAAAAAATCCTAGAATTTGAATGGCTATATGATTCACATAGATTCAAATAATAGTTACTTCAAGAAACCCTCCTATTGAAAGACCGAATTCTCTTCCACATCCAAGAATATGTTGCTTCAAATTTGAGGAAGCTATCTAGCATAATAGATAAAGTGCCAATCACTACTTCATTTCCAAGAGAATTCTAGACCTTGAAGAGTAACGCATGTCATTGGATTGGAGAGGCAAAGAAAATTCTACCACCATGAATAAGAGCATATATTTTCAAGCTAGCAGATAAAAGATACACCTGGAAACAAAGACAAGGAGGAAAAACTAATCCCATTTTTGAGGAACGTCAAAGGACACAAGAGCTACTTGGAATCTAGAGGCTTCCTTCTCAAACAACCAGTCACATTGGGAACTTGAGTGTTGGCAATCCTTTGGATGATGAATTTCCATACATCAATGAGAACCTTGAAGATTTCACCAATGTAGAGATCGAAGAAGAAGGTAGAGAAAGAGAAGCAAGAACAAAAGTTGAAATAAGAGCTCAAATTGAAGAAATCAAGAGACTTCAAGCCAAGGTAGATGAAAGAGCAAAGAATCGAAGCTACAACCTTAACAAGGTTAGAAGATAGAAACATACATAGAATGGGCGATCGTGATCATGAGTGTGAACGTGATCACGAGGCTTGAAGGCCTAACATACCATGGGGAGGAAACATTGGTCCACTAGCTCTCGCTCAAACACTCCATGAGCTACCGAGAGGCTTGAGAAAAAACTTCCCAAAATTTAGAGGGGATGGTTCTCAACTCCTTGAAGAACATGTAGCAGAATTTATCACTACTTGCGGTGTGTTGGGTGTTGAGGATGAAGATGTGTCAGTCTGAATCTTTGTGGAGTCACTCCAAGAGAAGGCTACCAAATGGTTCTACATGCTACCCCGAGGTCTATCACATGTTGGGAAGATATAAGAAGTGCATTTAAACATAGGTTCAAGACCATGGAATATTGTCAGGATTTTTTGGTCTAATTGGTATAAATGAAGAAAGAAACCTCTGAGTCAATGAGGGAATTCGTAGTAAGATACGATAGAGTGATAAGAAGGATCCATGAAGATGTGGTGCCTCCCAAAAATAATTTGAAGAGGTTTTTCATCAGTGATTTTCCATCAGAAGTAGGTTTCTTCCTTAGAAGAACCCAACCAAGAAAATTGAGGAAAACATAGGACTTTGAAATATAAAATGATGATGATCTAATCCTTTTGGAAAGGTGAAAGGCCCTAATGGAAAGAAAAAGGGTCGAATTCAAACTCTTTCACCACAAATATGATGTTCCAAAAATGGAAAATGACTTGGTTTCCCTAAAGAAGCAGCTATCTTAGATCACAATGCGAGAATGCTTCAAGGAGACCAAACCTTCTAGGTAGCCCAAATATTTCTCCACCTCCTCATCGGCTTGCTCTAGAAGCACCACCATCAATGCCATTTGTGACACCAAAGAGCGAGAGGAAGAAGCGGAAACTGATAAAATCGAAGAAGAAAACATGGAAGATTATGAAAAAATTCTTGAGATTAGGGAAGTTGATATGCATAATGGCCTAATTGAGTATGTTGATTGATGAAGATGAAGGTGATGAAGGAGTTTCGAGTTTCTCATGTGTTGTTTTCACTCGTGCTCAATATAAGAAAGGGATTTCAGCTCCAACAGTTGTAGCAAAGGATAAGAAGAATAATAAATAAGATTTTCCTCTAGAGGTTACACAAAATAAAATCATCAATAGAGGATCACCATTACCACCTTCCATGGAATCAGCCAAAGAAAAACTAGAAAACCAGACTCACTGGTTGTCAAAGAGCATGCTACTATACCAAGTAATTCATTTGATCCTTCTTCCAACTCAAAAGTTACTAAGAATAATTCTCTTCTAAATGTTGGCCCTATAAAAACATCTAAAGTTCAGTCAAAGGCTACACCCTCACCCCCTTCCAAGCCAATTGTTACATCTGAAAAAGAGAACCCAACACCAAAAGTAGCAAAGTCTCTACCATGTAGATCTTCCTCCATTTTAGGAGCCTCTTCCTCACTCACCATAACCCCATTCAACTTTGTGGAAAATGCAAGAAAAACCAAATTCTAGCTCTCCGAAATAGAATACCTACAAACACATCCTTCCCAGTTTTCCAGGTTCATTAATACAGTTCATAGTGGTAACACTATATCCTTAAGTCCTAATTCTAAAGGCTTACTTCCCACACCATCCACACCACCTTCCTAAAACATGCTAGCCCTCAGTGCCTCCAAAACCAGCAAGGTTGAACCTTTCTACCTGTTACTCCTCATTAAAGGCTTCTAGATAAATAATTATATCATAGATTCCAGAGCCTCAGACAATGTGATGCTAGTTAAAGTTGCAAATTTTCGGGCCTCACCTTGACTCAGGTAAATTACACCTTCTACACAATGGAATCCAAAAATTTCCATTGGTAAGAAGAATCAAAGATGCAAGTATCACTAGCTGATTTTCTAGACAAGAAGGTGCTCCTAATCATACTTTGGTAGTAGACATCCCAACATCCTTTAGTATTCTCGTTGAGTAGGATTTTTGTAGAGACACGGGTGGAGAGATAAAAATGGATTGCTCATTTGTAACTATCCTAGTATAAGGTGAGATGAATACACTACTACCAAATGGAAAGATGAAGTTCACAAGAGTACGAAAGTCTTATGATCCAAAAGTGAACATTCTCTTTCAATATTATGAGCTAAGAAACTACTTCCTCACATTAGAAAAAGAGGAGAACTTGCCGCTACTCATGGAGGAAGAGGAAGATCAAATTTTGACAATGTAATTTGATGGTAGTCATTCAGAGAGCAGGTTTAGGAGCTGGCGTAGTATTGTACACTCCTTCCAATGAGGTGTACCCTTTTGCCTACAAGATGCAATTTGATAATACAAATAATACTACAAAGTATGAAGTATTGCTCTTAGACATGAATGCAACATAGGACATGGGAATCAAGAAGCTGAGATGTAAAGGTGATGTATAGATTATGGTAAAATAGGTCCGCTAACAATATTAGGTGAAAAATCCAAGGCTTGGGCATTAAAAAAACAGAGTGTGGGATAGCATTGAATCTTTTGATGCATTTTCCATTGAAGTTATTCCAAGGGAACATAATTAAAAGGTTATTTCTCTTGTAGTGTCAGCGTCCCTAGTGATACCTCATCCTTGTTTTGGTAAAGAAAAAGTGACCATTGAAATGGTATTCCGGCCTAGTGTACTAGACAATGCAAGTCTTTAATGATGATAACCAAATTCTATCCTTTTTAGAGAAAAAGGGATAATTTCAATAGTCTCTTCTTTGAAGGAGGAAAAAATCCACACCGTGAGACAACCCCTAAAGAAGAGAAAGAAGGAATTGAAGGGATTGATGATGAGGAGAAATCAAGTTGAAAGGGAATAAAATTCCCAAAGGCCTAGTCTCTTTAGAAGATCCCTTTGAAAAACATGACAGATTCATTCAAGAGAAAGAAAAGCAATCTTATCAGTGCCCAGCTAATTTTGATAAAGAAAACATTGGTACCCCAAAGGAGCCAAGGATGGTCAATATTGGAAAATGTTGCTCACCTGAAGAAAAAATAAGGTTTGTTGCTTTACTCAAGAAATACTCAGATGTCTTGGCCTACTCTTATGATGAACTCAAATCCTTCCAGCCAAAAGAAATGCACCACTCAATTCCTTTGAAGTAGGGTGCTAATCCCTTCGAGGAAGAAACAAAGGTTGTATAACCCAAATATTGTTGTTATCATCAAGGAGGAAGTAATGAAGATGCTTAATGCAAGTATCATCTTTCCCATCCACCATTCAATGTGGGTAGCTAACATTGTGCTAGTGTGGAAGAAAAATGGTGAAATAAGGATATGTGTAGATTTTCGCAACTTTGAACCAGTGTCATTAAAGGACAATTATCCTGTTCCTATCACGGACCACATCCTACAAGAAATCACTAGATCTGAAACTCTTTCATTACTAAATGGATTCTTAGGATATAATCAAATCAAAGTGGCAGAGGAGGACCACACCAAGATAGCCTGTACAACACCCTTGGGGCACTTTTACCTACAATAGAATGCCTATTGGCCTAATCAATGCGGGAACTACATTCCAATTGGTAATGGATTTGGCCTTCAAAGATCTGAAGAACTATATTGTCATATATTTGGATGATCTCATAGTATTTTCAAAGAAAATGAGAGATCACATCTATCACTTGGACAGTACTTGCAAGGTGTAGGAAACATGGCATATCATTAAATCCAAAAAGTGAATTTTTGGAGTCACAAAAGGCAAGTTATTAGGGCACATTCAGAACAAACATGGAGCATAGATTGATCATGATAGGGTTAGATCCATTCAATCATTATCCTTTCCCATAAGCAAGAAGTTATTTCATTCATTCTTTTGAAAGATAAACTTATTTCGTCATTTCGTGCTCCGAGTTTACTTAATTGACAAAGCATGTCACTTCCATGATGAAACCTCAAGAAAGTTTGAAATGTAACAATGAAGTGAAGGTAGCATTTAAAGAGATCAAGAAATCCATTGCCAAGGATCCAACCCTTGTGTCTCCATATTTTAACAAAGATTTCATCATGTATTGTTATGCATCAGAGCATACACTCTTTGTTGTTCTTGTTTAGAAAAATGATGAAGATGTTGAAGCACCTATTTATTTCATGAGTTTTTCTTTGAAGAAGCATGAGCTAAAGTACATTCAATTGGAGAAGCATGCCTATGCAGTGGTCAAGGTTGTAAAAAACTTTAGGTTTTACATCCTCAATTCTCATACAGTGGTGATGGTCCCTGGTAGTGCAATCAAGTCCATCTTGACATAATAGGATCTCGGAGCTAAAAAAGGAAATTTGATTGCTAATACTAAAGAATATGACTTGGAGATTTGACCCTCCAATCTCGTAAGGGGAAATGGCTTGTGCAAGTTGATTGTTGAAGATGAAACACTCAAATTTCAACATGGTGAAGAAAATTGTGCTTTCTCAACTTGTTGGAAGATAACCCACATGTGTTCTCTTTATCACCACTACCGATGAGTGGTACGTTGATATTGCCTCTTTGCTTGAATTATGGAGAATGCCCTCCCTATCTTGATTACAAGTGAAGGAGAACACTAAAGCTGAATGAAGATAAATTTGTAATCTGGAATCATACACTTTACAAAAGAAGTCTGGACGGTTGTTTCCTCAGATGTGTAGATAAGGAGCAACAAGAAAAGTTTCTTGAAGCATATCATGATCAAGCATGTGTTGGACATTTTTTATCAAAGGTAACTACACACAAGATCCTCTGAGGAAGGTATTATTTTCCCTCCATCTTTGTAGACACTCAAGATTGGGTTTCCAAGTGCAAAGCATGCCAACAATTTGTTGGAAGGCCATAACTAATCGCATTCCTAGTCGGGAATGTGGTTATTGAAGAACCATTTCAACAATGGGGGCTGGACTTCATTGGTGTTTTGAATCCTCAATCAAGTGCATGGCATACCTATGTGCTCACAGCAATAGACTACTTCACCAAATGGGTGGAAGCAACTCCAACCAAACAGGCCAGCACTGAAATAGTATGCAACTTCATCAAGGAGAATATCATAGTCTGTTTTGGAGTGCCATAGAAGATTGTAGTAGATAATACTACCTATTTCTCTTCAAGGGAGCTCATATATTTTTTTATGGATTTGGGATCTCCCTATCTCATTCTTCTAACTACCATCCCCAAGGAAATGGGCAAGCTAAGTCAAGCAACAAGAACATTGTGACCATTTTTCGCAAGCTTGTAAATGAGAATAAAAGGAATTAGCACAAAAGGTTGTTTGATGCATCATGGATCGATAGGATCACTACCAAAAAGGAAATAGGTATGTCACCATTCCAACTGCTGTATGGAGTTGAAGAATAAATTCCTCTCACAATTGAGATGCCAACTCTCAATTTGTTACAGGCAATAGAAGATGGCCAATACAAGGATTCCATTGACAAGAGGATCCTATTTCTGGAAAAGCTGGAAGAAAATAGATCCCAAGTGGTGGATCAAATCAAGGAGCATCAGTTGAAAGTGAATAATATCTTTAACCAAAATACCAATGCAAGAGAATTCAAGGTTGGAGACTTTTTTCTGCTATGGGACAAGAGAAGAGAACCTAGAGGCAGCCATGGAAAGTTTGATTCATTATGGCTCGGCCCATTCCTGATTCGTGAAGCTTGTGGTGAGAATGTTTTCCTTCTCTCATACTTGGATGGAATGCCACTGGAATTTCCTCACAGTGAGAAATAATTGAAATTATATCATCAGTGAAAGTGGGTTGTCCCCTGCCTTGTACCATAGGTGTGTTTCTCTTTCCGTTGTGTTGTTTTGTTTCCCTTTTTTTTTTAGCGTCGTGTGTTTCCTTCCCATTGTGTGCTTGAGTGTTTCCTTATTATACTCTTTCTTTCTTGAATTCGTTCATGACTCTGCAAGGCCCAATGGATAAGGCACTGGTCAATGAATTACAGGGTTTAAAAATTGAGATTCGGATCCTCATATCACATCTTCGCCATGCTCAGTCCATGCCATGTCCCCAAGCTAGAGCCAGTTGTTGTCTCCCAAAACCTTTTTGTTTTCCAAGTTAAATTCGAGATTTTGAGCTCTCACCCTCCTAAATTATTTAAGCCAAGTTGAAAATCCGAAGAGATAGAAAATTCCATGCCCTAGAGTTGTTTCAAATCCCTAATCTGCTTGTTTCGATAAATTTCTGTTTTCCTGTCTAGATGTGTGAAAATTTTATTTTTGTCCTCATTTGAATAAAATTTTCAATATTTCTATGCACTGGATCATCTAACCTTTTATTGCCTTCAATTCATTAGCTCGTGAAATAAATTTGAAAATCAGGTGCAAAATGGTGGAGTCTTCTTCTTCTCTGCATTTTTTCCACAGTCAAAAATGACAGGAAAATCTCTTCCCCATTAAATTTTTCCTTAGCATCCATGGATAATACGTGGGTCTCTCTGATTGGATGTAGTTCAGTCATATTTCAAGGTCCAGCGGAAGCCTCCACATGTCCAAATGACACAACTCAAGAGACATGGCCCAAGGCGAGTCTTCAATTAGTTGTAGGCCTTCCACATGTCCTAGGTACAAATGAAGTTAAAAAGGGCTAAAAAAATTTAAGTATGGAAGTCTTAGTGGATGGATCCACGTGCCTCATCATCACAGTTTCAAGATTCAAATCTAGGGCAGTCCTTAAACTTGTATGAGTTGGTGGAGGTCTCCACATGCCACAACAATGCCATTTCAAAAGTAAAACCCAAGAGTCAGTCTCTAAGTAGCGCCAACTCACCACATAGCTAAGGAGACAGAGTTGGCCATTGAAAAGTCTAACCCCGGTGGAAGGAGACACGCATCAGCTTGGCACAATTTTAGAAGGTACTTCCAAAGTGGAAACTCAAATCAACATCGGCTCTCCATGTGTCTAGGGGTGAACATGAGTCAAAAAAAAAAAACCTAGATTGGCTAAGTATGGAAAAACCCACGAAGCTCTCCACATGTCATTTTGGCGTGACTTCAAATAAAAAATCTAGAGGTAGGTTCTAAATGAGCACTGGCCCACCACGCGTCTAGGGTCAGATATACAGCCCCGCCAAATAAAAGGTAAATAGTCAAAGCATCTGAGGGCCCATTCTAATAAATTCCTTCCATGTGGGTGGCCCAGAATTAAAGTTGTAAAAGAAAATCAAACAGACCATGTTTTAACTAGAAAAATAATGTAATGGCTGAATATTTTATAAACTGTTTCTTTCCACCGTAAGCATTTCTCTGTGAATCAAGAAATTGAAGGGGCACAAACAACTAGAATAGATTGTAACTGTAGATTGTAACCATTTCTTATGGGCTATATGATGGACTCTAAAATTCATTGTAATGGATGGTAATTGACCTGGTAAACTCACGAGTGCATTGTACTCAGAGAAAGTAAAGGAGTTAGCTATTGTTCTTCCATTTCCCCCTTCTTTCAATTTCCTCCATTTATCCACTATGTACAAACTTCCGATTAAGCATCAATACAAGAAGAGAGATTTCATAGCCTCTTTGATGAGGATATTTTAGAAAAATTGAGCTCATGATGTTATCTCATCTTGTTGCCATTTGTAGGGTTATTTCCTCCCATGAATGAATGTGATGAATTTTATAATTAGTGTCTGCAAGAATCTGATTTCCTACCTGCAACATTAGTTCTCCTACCTCTTTTCTCACTCCCTTTACCACTTTCAGAGAAATTTTATCTCTTGCAAGTATCTACAAGCTTTTTATAGGGTCGGTGGAGTGCCCTTACTGGAGCCTCGGCTAAAAGGCCACCACAGAATCCATGTTTTCTCGTGCATGTATATATGGTAGTTGCACCGGTCAAGTAGAGGGACTTAGATTCCTAGATCATTGGTAAGGATTCCACAAGTTTTCCCACCCAAAAATTTCCTCACCAACACACCTAAGGAAATTTTACACTTTTCTTCTCCTCCAACTTCCATGATTGATCCTTCAATCATTGAATCTCCCCTTGAAGATTCCTAATCACCTCCCTAGTCTCTTGATATAATTTCTTTTGATGAGATGGGTCTAGATACTTCCCATGTATCACTTCTTCCCTTGTAACAAGTGGTCTCTACTTTGGTATCTCCTTGGCATGTGCACCCTCAACCCACATCATCACCAACATAGGTTCTAATTCAGATTCATGTGCCACCCACAAAAACCATTTTTGATCAACATGATTTATGCTCACCATCCCAAAGTGCCCTTATCCTTCCTCGTTGCTTTTGGATCATATGCTCATATAACTTTGGGAACTCTTCATACTTATGCTTCTTCCCACACCAAGATCACTATAGAATATCAATATACTCCCTCTTGTAATGTTATGTAGACCCACGTTATAACAAGTTCTACAGGAAATTCAATTCTCCCCCTCTGCATTTACCATGGCCTCGGAACTTACCTTGAAATCCTCTTCCACGACCTCCTCCATCTATGCACCCTTCATAATGATGACCATCATTCTTGGAACTCCTGGAAATGTTGGTTTGGCATACACCAGTATCAATTTCATCATGGATCTAGTCTATCAACTTAGAATCCTTTGTTTCATGAGTAATAGAGGTGAAAATATTACAATAACAAGATACATTCTTCTAGATCGTGTCTTTGCAACAACAGACACCTACTTACATCATAATCTCTATGGAAAATATTACGGTCCTTTGAGATGGTGCACATTGATCTTCATGGGAAACTATCCTTTATATGTTCCTCTACTTCATAGTCTATGCACCATAGCCCACTACGAGTATCATGAGACAAGTTCATAGATATTTTCTCTAGATGCTTTTCCATGGAAGCAATCTAGGATTCAAGAATTAGACTAATGCCGAGTATCAACACTTCCCATAACCTCAAAGACACAAGAAAGCCTCCAAGGCCTTGCATGGATCTGTGAAGGTCTTATGTGAAAGTGACATCTTGAATGGAGTGATCAGCCCTACGAAAAACCACTGATCATGCTGATATGGGTGAATATCATAAGAAAACTTAGACAAGAGAGTTTTGAAGTGTGCATCATACTCCCAGACACTTTCCTCCATTCCTTTCTGAATCTCCTTCAATGTGTTGATGCTCTTCTATTCAAACTTAGGAATGTGTAACTCTTCCAAAAATACATCATGCGGTGTGATGAAATCCACCATTTTCTAGTGTGGATCATACTTCCTATACCAGTTATGTGCACACCCTTACAATGTGGTTACAAATTGAATTTCCTTTCACTCTAGGGTAGTGATACACTTCGTACACCATAGCAACTCACATTTGTGCACATGCTCTGCAGTGTCTTCCACACCCTTGTAATCAGGAAAATGTAAAGACATCTCAAAAAATACTTGTTAAGGTTGTTGAGGCCCTTGCCCACTAGATCCAAAACCTTGTCCTCCTCCAATATTTCCACCACCTCCAGCACCACTAGATCCACTAGTGCCAACTACTCTAGATCCGCCATATCCTCCTCCTGTCGTAGGTAAGGGCCCTAACATAGTTGCACCTTTTGAAACCACCACCACACTAAAATATGCAGCGATAGTCTACGAAGTTGACCCACTCCCATATGTGGCACTCAAGCCTTATGTACCCCCACCTTGCCTAAATTTTGTACTAGACAGGATCCCTCCGAACAAAAGAAATGAATTTACGGCCATAAATGTACCAAATGAAAAATAATATCTCCTCGGTGTGCTCGACCACCAATACCAAGACCAACCAGATTAACAATACTTATCTCGGATGCGGAAAAATAAGCGCTGTGGTTCGGTCACTAGGTGGGCATAGATGTGTGCCTACAATTATCCTTTTCCCAAATGATGAGCTCTCACTAGAAGCAAGAGGGAGTATCTCTCCCACACTTGCCAAGATTTGGTATCGCAAACTTCTCGATTCCATGCTCTCCACGTAAACCTTAAATTCTTCACGCAATGTCTCCGCCTTCATAAATCCATTACTCTAGCAACCTCACGTTATCTTTCCAACTTGCTCTCCTGAGCTTCATTGTACTTGAGATGTCTTTCCTCTCTCTCTATTGCATCCGTAAGTCCCGCCATCTTCTACCACACCAAATTCTATGCCCCGCACCTAGTAGGAGTTTATCCAGTCATAGAAAAGGTTTCCAAAATCACACAAGAATCATCCTCTAGGCTCCCTCAAGAACTCAAACTCAACAACCTCCGGGAAAGAATACTTAGAAATAACATATTACAAGGTATAACTAGTTAGTGCTCTACTCCACCACCGATCAAAAAAATAGTTCTAGGTTAGATAAACATCATGAAACCTCGATACTCATCCTAGGTCCATACATGAGGTCTATAATACTAACTTGACCTTTATGCATATGTTAATAGCCATTCACATAACTCCACATGGAAATAACAAAAATATATTTCATACTGGTGTTCTTCTACTAATTTATGTGCATTAAAATCAAGTCCAGTGTTAAATCTTTAAGAAAACTCATCCTCTGTGATTTTAAGCCATGTTTCATTCCACGGTCAATTACTCCATCATTACACATCATTCTTACAATAGCTTCAAAAGAGGTCCTGGAAATGGAACCAAAATGTAGTTTCCTTTTGCCTCTAACTTCTCTTCAAACCCTAAGCACGTTGGCATATCACCTAGTATGACTGGGAGCTCACTCGATGCACGCGAAGACACTTTGAGCCCCTCCTTTATATGATCTTTACAAGAATGTTTATCATCATGAGAGGAAAAATGATCAGATATGACTGAATGTATTCAAAGATAGAAAACAAAGAAACTAGATCTAAACATTAATGTACCATACAAATATGAGAAGATCATAACCACAAGGAGGAATTATATCTAAACCATGAGTATTATCAAGAACACAAGGATTTGGATCCATAAACATAAAATAATATGTACATATTGATATCCATAATACAAATGTTTATAACCACTCCACTGTATTAATTCATCACATTACAGTAGCCAGGAATACATTAAGGATTCCATGGATGCGAGATAATACAACATGAGCCTCAACATGCTCTCTAGTATATCTTCTTTATAGATCCTACAATCAAGTATCACACACACCCTCCATCCTCTACCTATACACAGTCTCTTCTATCCCAATGTCATGCAAAACCATACAAAAGAAAGAATAGGATCCATACCCTCAAACCGCTCATCATTACAAGAAAAAGGTCTGAAGGAATCTTTCATTATCCCCTAACCACCACCCAAGAACATGCCAAATGTCATCATGTGTTTCCCTAATCGAGTATCCTTATCATGCAAGTGCCAACTAATCCATAACAAACTCAGCTCCTTATCCTATTATGATAACCGTAATAATGCCCTAGAATATGATTTTCTTGAGCTTGACGTCTCCATAGCTTAACATTATCCATAACTATATCTGGTCACTTTTCCATTCATTTACCTAATGTTACTTTACTCATACTAAAAAAATTACTAAGTCCTGAATCCATCCTACCTGGGTGCAAGCCTTCGTACATCCCTAAAATTTACTTTTGTATGTGCTTTCGTGCCCTATTCCCGTATGCCACAACCCTTCACGCCTTGGTACTTGGTCATTTTAGGGTCTCAAAAAACTTTGAGGTTTTATTTTTATCTAAGAAAAATGTGCAAGATATATATAGAAAGGAATCTGAGAATGTATTAGGAATGTAATTGTGTCAACAGTGAAGATGTAAAATGTAATGAGCTACTAGGGTTTGTGTCTAATTCTGTCTTTTCTTGCACAAGGTCATGAGCATGTCTTGTTATGAGTATGGATGCTCTCTTAAGATTATTGATGGTCTAAAATTCCCAAGGACATGTAAACATGTGGACAAGGGTTTGTGAAATAAGTTTTAAGGTACAATATTGTAATTAAGTACAATGCATGATAAAGACAATTGATAGTGTACTCGAAGGTTTATCTAGTATATATTTTTAAAATGCTTTTGATATCATTATTTGATCATTTCATGAATATAATATGGTTACATTTGTCTCCATGAACCTTTTGTGAAGGTGCTAAATCTAAGTAGGAAGTATAAAAGTCAATTTGAGTTCAAATCTCCAAATCATGCAGTCTCTCTTCTATGATGAAACCTTCATGTGATCATGACATGTCTAGATGTTGTTAGTAGCTATGTGGACATAAGAAGGATGAGTGTTGTGATTATGACGTTAAAAATTATAACAAGGTCTGTCTAGACTTAGAAATTATGAGAATGTGCATCTACAAGTGTCTAGAATTAATGGTTGTATTTGTACCATGTGTTCTCAAGTAACAAATAGAAGGTATGTTGAATTTATATGGTCTTTATGTGATGATACAAGGAAAAATGTCATAGATATGATTAATAAGTGAGCATTAAAAGGTATCAAAGTTGGTTTTTGTCCTTGAAGGACAAAGAGGATTGTGATATCCTTCTATAGGTGTTTTTAGAATAAGTGACTACATTATGATCTGTTGTAAATGCATATATGTACGCCACAAGTGTGAAATAGGTGTAATGGAGTAAATGTGAAGAGTTCCTCTATTTTTCATTTCTTCTTAAAGTGAAAACATGTTGATAAAGGTATGGAGAAGTGAATATTTTGACTGAGTTGATCATGTTGAGCAAAAAGTCTTGATTCCGGACCTTAAGCTTGACTAATATAGTGTCTAAATGGTTCTCAAACATGTTTCTCAGGTTTTTAAAAAAAAAAACTTAATAGGGAGAGCTTGAATAATAATTCTAGAAGGTGGTATGTAGTTTAAGCTATGTACAATATGTCATCTCGGTGTTTTCTCCATGACGCATGATTTCAGTCAAATATGATAGTTTTAGAGTAGAAAATTTGTTTGGGACCTAGTAAAAGTTTTCTAGATGATTTATAGCCATGATAGGATGGTAATTATATTATTTTTGTGCTTGGGAGCTAGTTTTGGATGTCTTAAGTCTAGAGGGGGCTATGGTTTGCATGATCAAGGTATTTATGTTGTTCTAGGGCATGTCAAAGTTGAGTGAAATTGGATTGAGATGGTAGTTTAGGGTCATGAGTGTTGGGGTTAAAACATATAACATTTTTGTGTAGATCTAATATAATATAGATCATACAAGAAATGAATGTGGAAATAACTAGAAGATAAAATAAAACAAGAGAAGGATAACACAAGATTTAACGTGGTTTACCCAATGTGGGCTACGTCCACCAAGAAACAACCAACATTATTATTTAGTTATTTACAAAGGAAATATAATGAAGATTTTTTGTCTTCCAACTCCTCAAAGGATTTTCAATTCTTTTCCCTCACTCAGCTACTCTTTCTTGCTCACCAAGAAAAATAACATGCAAAAAATTATTATTTTCTTCTTACATACCCTCATACAATGCATACATGTATATATGTCTATTATGGGTAGCTAAAAATTGCTTTTAAAATCAATAAATAATCTTTAAAACAAATGATTTATTCTAATTATTGTTTAAATAACAAAGCACCATTTCACAAGTGGCCAATGTCAGTCCTTACCTGACTAATGCTGGTCAATTCTTAACCAATTTCGATTACCTCTTTACCAATGTCGCCATTCTTGTCAAGACCAGAAAAATGTAAAAGCAAGCTTCCAGTGAAGCAATTAAGCTCCACTCTCAACAATATCCCTTTTCAAGTATCAAACTCGAAGACCAACAAAAGTTGAGGGAAGCTTCAACTTCTCCCTTACCAATGGCTTTGTTAGCATATTTGTAAGGTTCTCATCTGTATGGATTTTATCTAAATTCAGTTTCCCATCCTCTAACACCTTTCGTATGAAGTGATACCTCAATTGAATTTGTTTCTCTATTGAATGAAATGTTAAATTGTTTACTAGATGGATCACACTCGACTATAAGCTGTATGATCTGCAATCCTCTTGCTCCTTTCCTAAATCTTCCATGAACCTACTCATCCATATCATCTCTTTACTAGATTTTGTAGCTGCAACATACTCTTCCTCTATAGTATACAAAACCACAACCTTTTGCAATCTCAAAATATATCTAATTTTCATTCCACCTACTGTGAAAACATATCCAGTGGTGCTCCTCTTACCATACAAATCTCCATCCATATCTAAATCAACATACCTGCGTAAAGAAGTATTTGACCCTCCATAACATAACTCCATACCAGATGTCCCTCTCAAGTACCTGATAATCCATGGGACTTCTTTCCAAGGTTCTTTACCTGGATTAGCCATAAACCTACTCATAATTCCCACTTCCTATGCAATGTCCGGTTGAGTCAAAACCATTACGTACGTAATACTTCCTACTATGAAGAATAGGAACACATGCCATGTATTCAACCTCATCATGTGATGAAGGACATTGATCTTTGTTCAATTTTAAGTTTCCATCCATAGGTGTACTAACAGGTTTTGAATTTGAATGTTAAACCTTTCCAACACCTTATTGATATAAGCCTCTTGAGACAAATACAACTTCTTGTTTTTCTGTCTCGGTGAATTTTCATGCCAATAATTTTATTTGCAACTCCCAAATCCTTCATTATAAATGTGTGAGATAACCTTTATTTAAGTTTACCAATGTCCCGCATACTAAATCCCGTAATTATTATATCATCCACATATAGTAACAAAATAACATAGTTCCCACTATCAAGCTTCTTAAAATAAACACAATGGTCAAATTCACATCTCATATAACCATGCTCATGCATAAAATTGTCAAATCTCAAATACCATTTCCCTAGAGCTTGTTTGAGCCCATACAAGATCTTTTTCAATTTATACACAAGTTTCTCCTTACCCTTGAATTCATAACCAAAGCTACGATGCTTATAAATATCTTCCTCCAAATCACCATGAAGAAAATCCATCTTAACATCAAACTATTCTAAATGCAAATCTTTTGTTGCAATTAAACATAGAACAATACTAATAGAAGTCATTTTAACTACAGGAGAAAAAATATCATCAAATTCAATACCTATTTTTATGTAAATCCCTTTACCACAAGCCTCACCTTGTACCTTTTCATTCCATCCTCTTCTTCCTTGATTTTGTAAACCCATTTGTTCTATAGAGTTTTCTTACCTGCTGGCAACTTAACCAAATCCCATGTTTGATTTTGTTCCAAGGAGTCCATCTCCTCATCCATGTCATGCTCCCAGTGCTCGTGGGTATCTACCTACATTGCTTCTTCAAATATTTCTGGTTCACCACTATCAGTCAATAATAAATAAGAAAAGGAAGGTGAAAATATCTTTAGAGGTCTACTTACTCTTTGTGACCTTCTTACTGAGATTTGGGGTGTTTGGGGCTCATTTTTTTTCCTATTACACATTCATTTCAATATTTTTCGGTGACCAACGTCTGTCACCTATAACCTATAACTGAATATGGTTCGTCAGAATCGAACACAGTTCCTCTATCTTCCGATCGATATTTGCGGTTTCCTTACCAACATCGGTTCAAGGAGTAATGACACTAGTTCCACTAGTTGTCTATTATGAACCCAATCTTGTTTGCTGATGCCGGTTATCCTAACCAATATCGGTTTCTGTAGAACTGAAAAATAGTGTCTATGGATGTCTGTTTTAGATATAAAATTTTATTTACCTCAAAAATACTATCAACCTATTCATGTTTAGGCACCAAAACCTGATCCATGTACATTATCTTTTCATTCCAATCAATTTCATGACTCCTAATAATATTAGAATCTTCTAAATCCCAAAATCAATATCCGAAATCACCAGATCCATAACCAATGAAAGTACATCTCTTAGATTTAGCATCCAACTTCTTCCTATTTTCCCTATCAACATGCACAAAAGCTTCTGAGCCAAAAACTATAAGAAAAGAAAAATCTACCTCTTTTCCAAACCAAGCTTCTTCTAGTATTCCACCATCTAGTGTTGTTGAAGGCCCACGGTTGATCAAGTACATTGTTGTATCCACTACTTCTACCCAAAACTTCAAAGGAAAACTAGCATGTATCCTCATGCTTCTAACACGTTCCATGATTGTCCTGTTCATTCTTTCTGTAACTCCATTCTCATGTGGAGTTCTAGGAATCATTCTTTCTCTTCATATTCCATTCACTGAACAATAATCATTGAAAGCCTTGTTGTAGTACTCACCACCATTTTTAGATCTAAGGAACTTTAATTTTAAGTTTGTTTCATTTTCCACAAGGGCTTTCCACCTTTTAAAAGTCTCAAAAACATCATATTTACGCTTAATACAATAAATTCATACCTTCCTTGTGACATCATCAATAAAATTCACATAATATCGGGATCCTCCAATAGAAGTGACTTGAGCTACCTCCCACACATCCGAGTGTACAAGCTTCAATTTCGATCCTTTTCATAGACCCAACCTTGAGAAATCTCACTCTCTTCTACTTTCCAAATATGCAATGCTAAAAAAATTCAAGATTAAATTGTTTCAAATATGATATCTTACCCTTAGCCTTTAATATCTGCATTCCTTTTTCACTTATATGGCCCAAGTGATTATGCCACATGATTGCATATGAAATCGTAGTAGATAGCATATAAAATGAATTAGTAACACAGGTAGACAAATATAAATTTCTTGCCTTCTTACCTCTTTCTATAACAAGATATCCCTTAGTAACCTTCCAAGAATCAGTGTGAATGTAACCATGTATCTAGATTCACCTTATTTCCCAACATATATTAGATTTATCTTGAGGCTTAGTACATGCCTCACATCTTTCAATGCACATGGATTTCCATTCTGTAACTTTAGATGAACATCACCTTTACTAGTAAAATTGCATAACGCATCATCTCCTAAATAAACTTTTCCAAAATCACCCTAAACATAATTACTGAAATAACCCTTATTAGGGGTAGCATGGAAAGAAGCTCCAGAATCTAAAACCCAAGATTCTAATTTATTATCTAAGGAGAGAATAAGGGCATCTTGCTTTACCTTTTTCTTTACCTTTTCTGATGTATTCTCTTTGTTTTCCTTGGACTTACACTCTATCTTTACATGTCCTCTCTTTCCACAATTCCAGAAAAGTAAATATATGTACTTGGATCTAGATCTTCCATGTCTTGACTTTGATCTCCCATTTTTCTTGCCCTTAGATTATCTCTCCTTAGATCTTGCTCTTCTTTATACATTTAAAGACTTTCTAGATTATCCTTCTCCTAATATTTTCCTATGTATTTCCTCATCAAGGATTACACTAACCACATCAACAAATTTTAAACCTTTAGAAACAAACGTTGTATTACTTACAACCATTACCACGTTATCTCAACTGTCTAAAGAAAGAGAATAAGAATAAAATTTCTTTCATGTCATCATCAAACAAAATTTCTACCAATTATAATTGGTTTACAATAGACTAGAAATAATTCAAATGATTAGATGAAGATCCACCTTCTTGCATCTTAGAATTAAATATTTTTTTCATCAAATAAACTTTATTCAAAGCACTAGGAGTTTCATAAAAAATTGCTAAATATTTCATCAACTCTACCGTGGTTTTTGCATATGTAAAATTTGAAGCAACCAATGTTGCCAAGCTCAATATTATAGATCCCAGAGCCTTTCTATCAAGAACCTTCCATTATTCATCAGTCATCATGCCCGACTGTGCATACTCATCCAATGGTAAGTATATATAATGTCAAATTTATCTACTTGTTATTTACTATCTTTTGTCATTGCTCTTCTCCTGCTCAATTAGAAAACCCTTTATGAGTAAATCATTTTAGTAGACAAAACCTCCAAACAAATCTTTGATACGTTGTTGGGTTAAAACATATAACAATTTTTCTCAGATCTAATATCAGATAGAGAATATAAGCAATAAATGTGGAAATAACCATAAGATAAAATAAAACAAGAGAAAGATAACACCAAATTTAACGTGGTTCACCCAGTGTGGGCTATGTCCACCAAGAAACAACCAATATTATTATTCATTTCTTTATAGAGGAAATACAATGAAGATCTTCTATCTTCCAACACCTCATAGGATGTTCAATGCTTTTCCCTCACTCAACTATTGTTTTTTTCTCACCAAGGAAACTAACATGCAAAAAATTGTTATTTTCTTTTCTCATACCCTCATATAATGCATACATACATATATATCTATTCTGGGTAACTAAATATTCTTTTACAATCAATAAATCATCTTTAAAACAAATTTTTTATTATAATTCTCGTTTAAAGAACAAAGAACTGTCACACATGTGATCGATTCCGGTCCCTTCCTAACTAATTCCGGTCACTTCTTAACCAATTTTGGTTACCCTCGACCGATGTCGATCACTGTCAAAACCAAAAAAATGTAAAATCAAGCTTCCTATGAGGAAATTAAGCTTCACATTCAACATCGCCATGAAGAAAAGTCATCTTAACATCAAGATTTTCTAAATGCAAATCTTCTATTGCAACCAAAATTAGAACAATATGAATAGAATTCATCTTAACTATAGGAGAAAAAATCTCATCAAGGTCAATACTTGATTTTTGTGCAAATTCCATTACCACAAGCCTCGCCTTGTACCTTTTCAGTCCACCCTCTTCTTCCTTGATTTTGTAGATGACAAAAATGGTTAGTGAAAATCTTGTTATAAGCCTATTCAAGATGGAAATTGATCAAGAATGAAGGTTTGAATATTTTCATGATGAAACTGACATTATTGGCATGTTGAAGATGTGGTTGACTTAAGTTTGGTCTCACAATAGTTACATGAAGGATAAAACAAGGTTGAGGAGTAAAATTGAAACTTTTGCATGCCTTAGATTGTGGAATATGATTATTTAGCTCCAAAATCATAAGATGATTCTCTTTTCATACTTTATTGTTGTTTTCAAATGTTTTTTTTGTTTACCCTAGTGGGAGCATGGTGTTTGCATGCCTAAAATGAAGGCAAGAATAAGTTTTTGGGCAAAATAAAGAAAATGGAGAAACTTGAGAAGTACGGTTGATGTTTCTACCCAAAGAATGCTTCTATGAAGCTGAGATAGGTGAAGAAAGTAATTTATAGGTATATAATTTTCATTAATGCAAAAAGTGGGAAAAGTTCATGGTGTTTTCCATCGATGACAAAGGGGAGATTGTTGGCATATAGGCCCAATATGTGTTTTCATTGATGAAAAAACCACATTAATGATATATTGGATGTTGTATGATTGTTTCATGATGTTTTTCATGGTGCTAACATATTGGTCCAGATGTTTATCGATTGCTTTACTGGTGAGATTCAAAGTGAGGTATGCTTGCGCTTACAAGCTTATACAGGTGCCTAGGAGGTGCAACTTGAAAATGTGAGAATTTTGGATGCTTAGTAAACATGTTGAAATGATTTATAACATGAATTGAGGGTTCTTAAGCACTCACAATAGTAGCATAGTGTAGGTACATGTGGTTCTCCATGTTATAGGTGCTCATTGGGAGTAGGTATGATAGCTAAGACATGTGACATAGTGTTTTGGAGCTATATGAGCTCATGGATGCATTTTATGAGGTGTATCGTGACAAATTATGTATGTTTGGGTCATTTTTAGAGGTTTCATGATTCAGTTATTACATTATTTTAGTTTCCCCTAGTTGTTACTATGAGGATATACCATGGAAGTATACATAAGTCTAAATGATTGAAGATATTGAGCTATGTAATTGAAGTTATGTTTATTGGATATGTTATAGGGATTATTTATTGGGCTCTCAAAAAAATTTAGGTTCCCATGTTCAGTATTTTTCAAGATATGACTGATTTGGTAAGATAGGGTCAAAATCTAGTACATTTCTAGCCCAAAGTGCAAATTCAGATGCTCATTGTGAATTACGTGATTTGAATGGGAAATTTTGGATTTCAAGTATTATTATAATGTGATTATATAATTTTTCAAAAAAATAATCAGGTCAGTTGATCATCAGGTTTTTATTAATGAATGTTAAGAAGGTAAAGAGGTCTAAAACCCTAGTTAAAACCTAGCTAGGAGTAGTTTGCAAAAGATTGAATATAATGACCCATTTTTTATTGAAATTGAAAATATGATGATTTGATTTTGTATAGTTCTCCTCATTATTTCTATTAATTTATGGTTGAGGTCATGGTGATGAGTGGGACCCTCTTAAAAATATACATTTCTAGAAAAGAAGGATATAGAGAAAGATGGTACAAAGGAGTAACATGAAAAATTCATGTTTCATGATTATTTGGAGCTAATATTTATTTTCATGAAGTTTCAATACACGATTATTTAGGTACATGGTGTTTTGAGGTCCAAATAGGTTGACTAGTCAAAGGGCGTTTTTGGGTCTCAAATACAGGGTCCATAAAATGGTCATAACTTGAGTAACTATTGGATTTTGAGATGATTCAAGTTTTTTTGAAATTATATTTAGAGATATTTATAGTGATATATGGATTCCCTCATGATGATATCATTTTACACGTTTTATAGATCAATCTTTGAGCAAGAAGATTTTTGGAAATTCAAGATAACATCTATTTTGGTGAAATTTTGATGTTATTTGAAGCATGAGATGGATTGGGTGATGATTACTATTACTTGTAATGTGAATAAGGATGAATTTATAATCTAATAAATCCATTTTTATGTCTTTAATGTATTTTATAATTAATTTTATGAGCTAACCTTTGGAAATAGATATTTTGGCAAGTTGATATGGTGAAGGAAAACACAGTTGTGGTTTAAAGTGAAGGATGTTTCATGAATTATAAATTTCTTAGAAGTGTTATAAAGGTTTTGAAATTTATTTTTATTTTTCAAATGAAATGTTTTTGTGGATTAGAATTGATTTCGTGATCATATGAAGTTTCGGGGTGTTGAAGGGTGTATGAAATAACTATTTTGAGAATTGTAAAGGGAATTGGGCCCAATAAATGAAATAATTTGATTGATTTATATTAATTATGACCATATATAAAGTTTTAATGATATTTTTTTCATATATAAATGGTTTTGGGTTATGAAAAATTATATTACCAATTTTAGGGAATTTTTAAGAATGTGTCTATGAGGTTTCGAGTCGGTTTTGGCACATAAAATGATAGTTTTAGCTAGGCCGACCTACTTGGGTCATATGTAACTATTGTAATTTTTTTTTGAATTTTATAGATATTTATGGGTCTAAATTATAATGACAAGCTGACCTATTTTGGTTTGGAAGAAAGAAAAACATATTTAAGTTCTTGTTTTGTTCATTTTTGAACTAGTGTAATTGGAGGGAAGGTGTTCAACCTAGAGGAAGATATTTTTTAGGTATGAGAGCATAATTTGAAGCTTGAAAAAGATAATGAAAGTTTTATGAATATCAGTGCATGAGAACAAGAGTATAAAGCAAAGAAAAGTGAAGAAAGATCAATAATATGAGATGTTGAAGACCTAGTATATGAGCTAGGGTTTATGAGCTGAATTTATGATCTCCATCAGTTGTGGTCACGAGAAAAATTAGAGATAAAATATATTTAGGTGGATAAGTTGTTTCTTGGTCATATTTAGGGGCTTTTATCCTCCTTGTGGAGTGGGTTCTTCACTAAATTAGGGTTTGGTGCTCCTTATAGGTTTGGTGTTCTACTAAACTAGGGCTTGGTGATCCTCATGAGGTTAGTGCCTCACTAAATCAGGGGTTGGTGCTCCTTGTGAAGTTGGTGATTCACTAAATTTATTTTCTTTGTGTAATATAAGTAGAGTTTCAGTGGTTTTCTTCCCCATGAGGTTTTCCCACTTACATATGGTGTTCTTGTGTTGAGTATTTTGTTTCTTTCTCTTATGGTTGATGTTGCTATATCTTAATAAACACACATGGTTATGAATGTTGTATGAACAATATAATTTATGGATGTATGGTTTAGTAAATGAAATAAAAATTATTGTAGGACTGATTCAACCCCCCATCGGTCCCTTTTACTTCCAATAATTTTTAGATTCAATGAGATTTGTAAATGACGAAATTGTTTAACTATTATGTGTAAGTTATTGTAATGCTCCTTTAAAATCCCATATATTGTTTAGTCATCAAGATATACTTTAAGTAATTTAAGAATAAAATATTTGAAAGATACAACTATGCATGAAAATAATATTTATTATTTATTTAATCCAAATTACATTGAAGGATAAGAAAATGAGCACCATTATATTGAAAATGTTATTTTGGATCGATCTTCATGTATGATTTTCATTTGATGGTATCCTTAAAAACCATTAGTAAACATATAGATTTATCTTCCCTTGAAAATCTCTATAATTTCCACTGTGAAAGGTGTTGGGAATGGATATATAACAAAAATTGAGTTTAATTATCATTAGTCTACACAATTTATTTTGTTCCCATATTTATATATACTAATAACCATAAGGATTACCCACTATGTATCTTCCATTGGTGTTATAACACTTGAATCTAACATGTTATTGATTTATTTTTTTACTTTAATGTATAGATTTGGATTCATCCCATTATCATATACAATGCAAAAGGAATTCAAAACTTAGTCTTTGAGAGGTCATCTAGAAATTTAACTATAGTTTCCATTGTGAAGTTATTATAGGGGTGTGCTTGTTACTAGAACATGTAGTAGTCAATAGTGATGAGGATGAACATATTCCTAATATAGAATTTATCATTGATAATAACAAGAAAGGAAAATTCCCATTTAGGAAAGGGGCATGTTTAAATCGGGGTTCATTTTAAGAGACCTCCTGGAAATTGGAGTTGGAAAATCCTTGGCAAATATTCCCGAAACCACTTTCATCGGAAAGGAAATTTTTAAGGTTTGTGTGCAGATTTTTCACCGAAAGAAGATTTAATTGTAAAGTCATGTGACAAAAATGCTTCAAAGCGTGTGATAGGATATTTGGTGTCGTGTGACAAGAAGGTTGTTGTCACGTAACAACAAACCTCTGTCACATGACAACAAACTTACTGTCACGTGACAACAATTTTTTTATTGCGCGATAATAGGTTTGTTGTCATGAGACAAAATCCTTCCTTCGCACAATAGAAAATTTTCTGTCACACATCTACAACCTCTTCCCTCTATCGTGTGTTAAAAACATATGATTGTCACACGTCAACAACCTCATACCACAAATCAACAACCTCTTGTCATGCATCTATAGCCTTCACCCTCCCGTCCACAAAAAAAATATTTTTACCCATCAACAACCTCTATTGTGCATCAAAAATTCCTATTATGCATCAAAAACTCTTGTTGCATGTCAATAACCTACCCTATAAGTTCGGTTTTCATTCATTCGTATGAGTGAGCTAGTAGTGTTATACTCGGAGAATAATCTAGGATTATATAGGAGATATTTTCAAGGGTAGGCAAAGCCTACCCTAAAAAAATTAAATTGTAATTTTAAGGAAAATAGGTAATCTGACCCATCTTTAGAAAATTTACGTTTTCAATTTTTCCTAAAATGGAATATTCACCATATTACGAATATTTTCCACAAAAAAAAACTATGGTTTAAATAAGCTGGATGAAGGGACATGATATGATTCACTCTCTTGATTCAATGATCTTACAATGTTACTAGTTACTTACATGGGAGATAAAATCATTCAAAAAACAAGGATGATAGTAGTTATCCTTAAAATTTAATGTGTTATTGAGTTTTATAAATCATGTCCAATTATGGATTTCTCAAGGAAGTTAAGCCATAGGAAAAATAATGTCATTATAATTCACTTTATAAATTGTTCTCACCTTTATCATGAACCTTTTAGTTTTTATGCATAATGTTTTGTGTTGGGTATACTTGAGGTGTGTAGGTAATCATTGGTGACAAAGTAGAAAACTATGTTATGGTATAATTCATCTAGAGTGAGTGATTTGATGGTGTATTAGTGGAAAATAATTTATGGAACAACATATTTCACTATACATATTTGACGCATGTCTCAAACTATCTTCATCGATTGGATTTACATGTCTACAAATTGGAGTATGGTCATCAATTCACAGCATCTCCCAACTCATTCTATGTAAACATAGATTTTACCATGGGATTAGATACAATGGTCATAACCTTGTTGTGTAATATATAATGTCTAAACTTTTTATTACTTGAATGAGTTCAAAATATATTTTTAATAGTGTAATAATAAATCTATACAGTGTAAAAAGTAGAGCTCATGAATGGGGGCTCATTCACCTTATATTTATTCTTTCTTTTGAGTTTAGACTATTTTACAATAATGTTTGTACGAAAATATATATAGGGATAAGGGTTTCGATAGTATGGGATAATAAATATTACAGCTTTGGCTATAGATTCTTTTATTTCTATGAATGTAAAGTGAACTTATTTATTCCACTCGATACTTAAATCCTTTAGCATTTAATTTAGTTGTTTGACTATCTCGGTGAATGTTGAGATGAACTTCCTCAAAAAATTAATCTTTTAAAATAAATTTTTCAATCCTTTTCCCGATTAGGGAGAGGAATTTTAATATGTAGTCACTCCTATCATTATCATTAAATATACCACTTTCAAAAATATAAATTATCGTTGGTGAACCCAAAGATACACTTCGTTGGATTCGGGGAGATGTCGTTCTTATGGAATCATTCTAGAATTACAGAAAACTATTTGACATGGTTGGTTTTCTTCTTAGATAATATTGTGAGGTCACATATGCATACGATGATGCACATTATACATATTCATTAGCCATGGTGCACTAAACAATGGCACTAGTGCTTATAAATTGAATGACATTATTTTGTATGAAAACATACCCCACTTGGTGGTGAAGGATATTTTCATAATATATTATTGGAATAATATCACTTTTTATATACCAAGTATGCATCAATGAAGGAAATCATCCACATGCATATTTTAAAACCTCCAACTCTTCATCAAGGGATGTATATGAGTAATTGTCTTTTTCAAATTCCTTATTCAAATTTTGGAATTCCAAACAAAGGAAATATTATGCACTTTTATTATAATCAGGGACATGCTTTGGGACCCATGATGAGTGCAATATTATAAATATGATATTCTTGTTAAAATTTTTTTGAAAGTATTTCAAGATGAGAGGTATCATTGATATATTGACTATTATTTCACTATAGCTGAATTACTTTATCCATGCTTAAGTGGGATAATGCATGTTATGATTGATTAGTTAAAGATATTTATTTCACAAATGATATCCTTATATAAGTTTAGTGAAATAAGCGTATATTACCTTTCTACTAGGTTGAAATAATTCCTAAGGAGAATCCTATGAGTCCCAATTTGTGAGAATAATACTACATTCTCACGAGTTAGGGTAGCCTTTGTTTATTTTTCTCCAAATTTATCTTCATATAATATATTTTCTATTATATTATGCCTTTAGGCATGTCATTTATTGTTACATTTATAACTCCATATTTATCCCACTCGGACTCTTCCTTATCAAATTTAATTATAGTTTATGTCTTAAAAGATATAGAATTATAAAGGAAGTTCACAATATAATTTTCTTCAATAAATACCAAAAGTATTTAATGTTTAGGATGTATGAACTAAAAACCTATTCTAATAATACGTGTTTCATCTTTCACTTTTGGATTGACTCTAAAGTGTTAGATGCATAGGTTAGTACATCTATAGTACCATTTTGATTACATAGTATAGAATGGATGATAAATGTGGAAGGTATTAAAATTAGGATCCATATTGTACTATGGAATCTAGAGTGGAATTTATCATGGCATACCTACTAGATTATTACTTTCCTATTCATCAACTATGATTCAGAAAATTATCTTAAGAACTTAGACCGTTTCTTTAAAAAATCCAATCCATATTTGAGCGCTTCATATTTTGTGGCATTATTTGTACACAACAAATGAATTATATATATGTTTCACAATAACCTTTTCTTTTAGATTGATGATTTTGACTCTGAGCCACATCCTTATCTAAATTTGGACCCATCAAAGTACGGTTCAAATATATTCTTCCACCTTTTATTGGTTTCACATCTTAGAAGAAGTTGTTGGATTCTCGTCTTTTACCATTTTAGAGTGGAAAAATTCATATATATTCTTATTTTGGTATAAATATATGCCACCTAATATTTTTATAGGAAATGTTTTCTCTTTATTATGTCACACACCACTATACAATCCACACATGTAGTGTATATGATTAACATCACCTTCCTTTATAGGGGTAATCTCTACTATGTTAGGGGATTCAATTAGAGTTCTCAAAGTATATTTCACACTAGATATTCCTTTGCATAGAGATATTATGGGGTCATGGTACATCAAAACTATTGGGGAGTTTCACTTTAGTTATAATTTTTTTGACATGCTACACATTTTCCACCATGAATTAGAGGATGAATAACAATTTTTCATAACATTTTTCAACATGTGGTTTCTTTTTTATATGAAAAAAGTTGGGAAAGGAAAACATGTCCAAATATGCCATATATCAAAGTGTGAGAGTGTCCTATTTTAATCTAAAAAACAATTCTTCTTGACCTTTCACCATTTATTCAATTTCTATGTTTGTATGAATTCAATTCAAGTCATATGCCTAATTTTTCATTTTATTATTCTACAAAATGAAATAATTGTTCCTCCATCAGACCTTTCTTGTATGTAGGTGTGTTGAGATCTGTACAACAAGTGAAAAAAATATTCCTTTTATAATTATTTTTCCATAGTATAAACTCTAACTTCTCTCTCAATGTATAATATTTCACTTGCATTTTCATATTTAGTGATCATCAACTACACCCACAAATCTTTATCAATTATGATTTGATTTGAAATGTCACACATTAATAACCACAGGGACAAGAAATTCCATTACCATTTATCCATTAAGAGCAAATGACCTCATGGATTTATGGTAGGCTATACATGGATGTGTTAGATTTCTCCAACCATATCCACCTTTTTCTTGTCTAGTTATACCACCTTGTGACTTGATTTAATAAGAGACAATCCCAAATGCTGGAAAATTTATAATGGAATTGAGTTCTTAAAATATCTTAAATAAACCAAAAAAATTTAAGTATTCATCAAAATTTCTAATTGTTAAAAAAGGATGAGATTCTAGTATTGATTTATAAGTAGATACATGTACATTATTTGTTTTTCCTATTTTTTAAGGTGGAGCCAATAAAGCTCTATAAATTTTGTTGCTAATTTGGAGAAGTTACAATATCGATAAATTGGATCTAGTTTTATTCAAGTCACAAAATATGATATATTCGGTCGAGTAAGGTTTTGTGGCCTTAATAGATAAGTGGGCTACATAACACTAGGAACTTTACGTGGTGGGGGATTTTTTGATAACTAGAGGTCAACCGACACTACTGGAAGAATTGGGAGGATTATATTTGGTGAAGGGATCACATTTTATATTACAAAGGGTGTAATTATTCCATCTTTGGTACTTTGGTAAGTATGGGCATCCTCTAAATTATCCTTGGGTTCCTTACCACTTTCCCAAGGAATTTGTGTATTTCAATACTAAGGTATCCCAAAAGAAATTTCCGTTGCTTTTTATAGCTTGATAGGCATGGAAACTATGGTGATATTATCAATTTACTTTTAAAAATGTCATAGGTTACATTGGAGTTTGAGAAGTCTACATTGGCTTGTTCCATAGTATTTTGGATTTTGCACTAGGATGATAAGGTAAAATATACAAAATTGATGGATTTTTACATTTTTAGATTTGTTAGCATTTTGTAAGGTATTTTCTAGAGGGTGGGCATTATTCCACTCTTGGGTTATAATTCTATTCTTTATTACTATTATGGATGTTACAATTCCTACTTATGTAGATAATAGAGGTTTGGATCTTAATTTACATGCCACTTTGTAAATTAACCATGTTTATTGATGAATTTTGGATGATTAGATGCATGTTCCTTAATTTTTATTGGTATTTGTAAAGTATGGAATGAAATTAGGTTAGTTTTAAATGGTTTTAGTGGGTAACATAATAGTATTTATGAAATTTTATGTGGAGGTCATAAGCATTTTATTGGTGACCATTGTAGCACTTTGTGATTTGGTGTGGGTAAAGGAAAGTGGAAAAAATTTGTTAATGCGAAATACCATGAGAGAAGGTATATATGCCAAAGGATTTGGATTTTAGAATTTAGTATAGGATGTCATATATGTAATAGGTATTTTAATCATCATAGGTTGGCACTACATGAGAGCATAGTTCATGGGTTGCATTTAAATTGTTATGGTAGTATGGTTGAGTGAAGGAAATGAAAAAAACAATTTAGACCATGAGGAATCAATTCTTGATCAATTTTGATGGCATCATGTTGTATGCGAGGTCCAAAATAGTCAAGATTGTAATATATCTACATAAAAATATAGAGATGGGGGATTTGATACCCTAAGGTATGTTTGGATATATGGTACCTTAGGTTTATTTTAAGAAATTTTCTTGTTTTAATACATTATTTTAAATCATTCACTAAATACACTAAATGGTACATGATATTCTCAACACATAATAGAAAATTGATGATACAATATCACATGGTCGATTGGAATGGTCAAGTATCTAATGAAGGCATCCTCTAAATCATTCCAAAAATTAATGGAACCACGGGGAAGGCCTATTTACCAACTATATTATCATTTATCTAGTGCATACAAAAATAACTTGCAAGATACACCCTCATATTTGAATTGAACGTTCATGAGACCCTTTTTGTAGGTATGGATGTTGTCCTCACAATTTTGGTTTCAACCTTGCACATACTTGGTGTATATATTTTCAATATTCTTGGGAATGCCATAGTATACACTGGGAATATTGAGAGGGTTAATAATGTTTCCCAATCAAGTAGAATCCATGGTTGGGTCCTTAGGTAATGTGAAGGGATTGAATAAGGGTGTGACCATTTGAGGTGATATTTTTTAGAATAGATTTGACAATTCTTTGGTTTCCATTTTTTTGGTTGATGTTTCATGTTGGATAGAATTATTAGTATCGCAAAGAAACCTTAAATTAATTTTGATCTAGTGATGATTGATCTAGTTTCTAGGCTAAGAGATGTATCTATCCTTCTAGCATTAGAGATGTTATTATGTACATTTTTCATACCTTAAAGGGGCTTACACAAAAGTATATGAAACAATAATTAAAGCCACATAGACCATATGATGACCTCTATATAAAGGAAATGCCACTTGGATTATGTGATATCCAGAAGGTTTCTTCTCACTTTGGGTCTTAGTGGCTTATTTTTTTGGTATTGTGGGAATCAAACATATCCATGCTGATTTCACTATTTATATTTTATAGGTTTATTTACTTATATGAAAAATACTTATTGTTTTGAAATAAATTATGAGGGATAAATTTTAAGATTATTAAAACAAGTAAATTGAATATAATAACATTCATATACCTTTGATTTATGAATCCATAATGATATGTTTAGCTACGAGAATCATTTTTGAACAATAAATGATTACCTTTAGTATGATATTCAAGATTTGATCATATAATAACAATTGTTTACACAAAGCTGCAAAGGAATGGAAAAATAGCAAGAAAGAGAAAAAGTTTGAAAATTATAGTTCAATCTATAATTCATTAAAATTCCAATATCTAGATAACTATGCAATATCTTAGATAATTATGTACTCAATCAAGACATAGGAAAGTTTAGGAGTCCGAGGGAAACAACTTGAGATGAGGGGAACACAATTATGTTAGGTAAATAAGAGTGTGTTATATATATAGAGACACTAAGTTGAAGGATATAGCATGTAATGAGGGATATTGTAACACATAGATGAAGATGAGAAAATGTATAAAATTGTAATACTTAGGATAAAACTTGGAAATTAAAAATAAATAAAGAAATGAAGATCTAAAAAAATATATTTTATTTTAGATTCTTTGACCTTGATAATGTCTTTTAGCTAGGTATTTATAGAAGAAGAACCTATATGATTAACTAATTTGGTACAAATATCAGCTAACAAGTCAATTTGACAAGTTTAAATGCAAGGAAATAAGGTTTAAATCAAATTTAATGTCGATTTCCATCAGGGAACATTAGATGTGGTTGATACATCTAAAATATCCACATTAAATGAAATTGGAGACCATAGAATAATCTTGGATGGATCCACTATGGTTGGTGACATTTACTCATGTATGGAATGTAGTTAATATGGAAAGAATTTAATCTTCGTTAAAATCATATCCATTATGTCTATGATAAGGAGTTTCTCAGAAGTTCTACTAACTTTCAATGCATACAAGTGAGAAAGAACTATATCTTCTTACAAGGAATATCAATTTTAGGTATTATAGTGTCAAAAATGTGGGATAATTGGTTTTATAAGTTCACTATTTTTCATAAAGTCTTTGTAATGTGTAATGTAATTTTGAGAAGCACGGGCCTTATTGATAGATTTTTTCCTATTTAATGTGCTCAAGAGTAATTTTTTGTTTTATGTAGTTCTTTGTTTTCTATTTCATGGGAACATTTTTCTTCTTGTTCCCGATTCTATATCCTATGTAAACTACCTTAAAGACATAATGAAATTTCATATTATGGGTGAAATAAAATAATTTAAATCTTTCAACAATTACCTTACATGTGTTGTGTTTTTGTATAGTTACTTTTTTTTTCTCTTTTCATGCTAGTGAGTTGAGCATGAATGACCACGTAAGATTTTGGAGTGGCACGATAGAGTGATTTTGCAATGAGTATTTTGAAATTACATATTGTTATAGAGTAAAAGGGTGAGAAATCCAACATGGATGTATTTTATATGATTTTATAATCCCATTGTAATGTATAATTTAGATAAGACAAATAGTAGAAGATATAGTGTTTTATTAGGATAAGATAGAATGTGAATAACCTTTTATTATAATAGAAGAGAAAGGGAATGATAACTCAACATCACCTCATAATGTATAAAAGTATGTAAGTTTTATGTACATAAGGTTGATCTTGGATCCTAATAGAAATCTATCTTAATTCCTTCCATTCTTAAGCATGTCTATGTTTTGATTCAATTTTAAGTATTCATGTTGTTTTATGCAATATCCCCTTAACTTTCTCTTCTTTATTTGAATCATGTACTTCATATATCTATTGAGAAATTTGGAATTAAGGCTTAATAAGTCCTATACATACTCTTTGAAAAACCTACTATGAATTAATCTAGACGATAACCTATTACAAGTCTTGATGTCATGAGTTAGGGACCTCTAATAAAAATGGTTCTATTGCTAAGAAATAATAATGTTAATATGGATGTTGGGGCAAGGGATGTGTAAAGATGTTTGTGGGAGAAGATGAAATAATTTATAGAATTTGAATATATTTTGATATGAATTCCTATTGAAAATATTTGTTTAGCTTACATTTATGGATATATTCATGAGATATTATGGTGTGTCGGTACCCTGAATAGTTATCTTCCTAGTCATCTCAACTATAATTTTACTATATTAGAAATGAACACAAAGAGAAATATATATGGATGGAGGAAATTTTGAAATGTTGTGCAAATTTAATGTTCTAAGGATTAGTGTTATTGACCATTGGAAGAAAACTACAATTGACAGTACATAACTTAAACTATTGTCCAAAATATTTGTTTTTATTCTATTAAAGAACATTTTCTATTTAGATTCAGAGGAAAGTTTTTTTATAAAACTACCTTTACTTATTAATATGCAAGTTGTGGAAAATGTCATGTTTCCCATTCCATGTAGTATGGAGTAGTCATTTAGGTTGCAAAGGGATGTAATTTTAGTAGAATAAATATGAAGGTGAAGGGGTTGGAATTCAATATGATTCTTTAAGGGTCCGAGAAAGGATTAGAGAGAAAAAAAAGAGAATGATTAAAATAATTCTAGAGAGAGGCTAGACAACACTATATATGGGGAAATTCTAGTAAACTTTAAAGGAACAAGAAACCAATTATGAGTAAAGTAGGAAATTTGTTTGAGGAGGAAGGAAACTCCTAGGTAAGTACTATATATTACTAAGTAATAACACCATAGTGATTGAGAGGGTGCATGTTGACCTAAAACCCTAAAAGACTTGTGAGGCTTAGGAATATCTGACATTAGTTAAGGATGTACACAGGAAATAAACCACATATAGTCTAAGAACAGAAATGTAAATGAAATTAAATAATATATTTTACTCCAAACTCAAAAATTTATTTATATATCAATAATTTTTACATCATACATTCTTCACATTCTAGTTCGGGTACTCTATCTCTCGTACAAAATCTTTCAAAATATCATTCACTCAGGTATTTTTGGTGATGTGCATATACATTTCTTGTGGCACACCCATGTACAATGGATTTATTACAATAAATACATTTCATACAAAATATTCAAAAATTCACTTTGTTTGACTCATGCCTCTTTTGGATTTTGTCATGATCTTGATTGTTTTGTCTTCATTCTCGTGACATCAAGTTGGCTTCTGCAGTTCTTCCCGAGTCTTATGTGGTTTCTTCCATTGTTCAACGAGTTTCGTCATGTATCACAACATTACTTAGTATTTCATGTATTTCTCCTTGTATCGTGTCTTCCGTAGTTTATCATAACTTCTTTCCATTCCTCACATATTTTTCCTTTTATGCATGGGATCATCCTTTCTTTGTGGTTATCCCTAAGATTTGGTGGATTCATATCTCTCTCATGCAGCTTATGGAAAATCGATGAAGACCCCCTGTCAAAATTATCCCCCTCTAAATATTTTTCGTCCTTGAGACAACAATCGATTAAGACCCTGTACTTCCTTAATTTTTTTTTCCAAAAGAACTGTTATCTATGGGCATCAACCACCAGGACTTAGATGTATGGCATAGGGAAAGGTTCCCTTTCTCAACTCACTCTGACTTGATTTTTGGGAAGCCAATTTTATAATGGCATCAACCTCCCCAGAAACTTAGACATCTAGTGTAAGGAAGGATTCCTTCGATCGAATCACTGACCGGGTTTGTGGGATGCCTTTGTCTCTATGCCTTATGGTGCTACTTGAGGAATATATTTAGTAATCTCTGGAGTTACATTTTTCTTAAAATTTTACCATAAATCAAGATGAATGTTGATTTGATTTACCCATTCTTGTATTTGAGCATTATTTTTAATCAATTTAAGTATATCTGAATGTGGCAGCTTTTCTTGAATTGGATGCCATCTTTGGTGTGCAGTTGTAACCTCTTGTTGCATTTTGATTATTTCTCTAACCATAATATGGCTACATTCTTGCATTTCTATGATCTTTTCAGTCTGCGTCTTCTATTTATTTTGATATGACTCTATGATTTTAAAAATATTTTTCTTTAAGCTCCATCCGTATCTATGATAATGTCATTTGTAGCAGACTATATGTTTATTTTTTGTTCCAATTGATCAAGATATATTTCATCTTATTGAGTTTCACTTGGCCACCCTATTTTATAAGTTTAGTAGGGCTGCATTTTGTAGCTCGGATATAGCTTAATGCTGCAGTTTGTATATATTTCCTTTGTTTTTGATTTTCCACTTGTTGTGGCTTAAATATTTGTTTCTTATATTCTTCCAATGCATCCACACGTATATTCTTCTTTGTTGTCTTAGATTGAAGCTGTCTCTTCTTGGAGTATTTTTTCAAGTGCTTTCTCTTTCTACACTTCTATTTGTAGATTGGATGGAATGCTAATATGTGGCTTTACAATTTGGATGGATAAAAGCATATTTTGCATTACTTCTTCTATCTCCACACATCTTTGCATCCAATCATGTCTAGCACTTTGTTCCAAGACTTGGCTACATGTATTCTTTTGTAGGGGAGTGAGTTTATCTAAATTTACCTTATATCCTTCTATAGTGGTTTCAACTACCCCTTTTTGTAACTGAATAGATTGTTCCTTCTTCCTTTGTAGAAATGCCTATTTAATTCTAGCTAAGGAATCTCTAGGTGTTGGGACTAACACCATACTTGATGATGTTTCTATTGTTGGAGTGGATGATATTATAGTTTTTTGTTTAAGCTCCATTTCTTTCTTCTTATCTCCTACCTCCTTATTCTTCTTCTCCTTTTATTTTTGCTCTTTCCTATTTTACTTTTTCTTCCTATTCCTATTTGTCTTTTCTAGTTCTACTTCTTTCACCCTTTCTTCTTTTTCTTTCTCTTCCTTTAACTTCCTTTCCTTTTATTTATTTTCCTATTCTTCCTTATCCTTATTCTTGTTTTTTCTTTATTTTTCTATTCTTCCACCATCCTTTATTTTTCTTCCTTTTCCTTTTATTCTTTATCCTTTTAATTTTTTCTACCTTCACTTTGTCTTCTTTTTTCTTTCTTTTCCTTCTCCTTTTTTTTTTTTAATCTTCCTCTTCTTTTTCTTTCTCTCTTTTATTCCCTCTCTTGTTTTTTCCTCTTGTCTAGCTCTTATTTCTTTTTTTTTTTCCTTTCTAACTCATATTCCATCTATTTTTTTTCTTCCTTATTCGCCTTTTGTTTTTATTATTCCTTCTTCTGTTTTGTTCTCTCATTTATTTGTTTAATTAACAACCAATAAATTCTTCTAGTTCTTTTATTCTATGCAAGTCACTTTTAGTGCGAGTTTGTTTTTTTTAAAGTATTTATCTCCTATTCAAGCACAACCAAGAAATGTGTGTGCTCTGCATCTATCTTCTCTTGAAATTCTTCTCGCTAGAGATGGTGTGATCAAATGAGCTATAACACCGATCACAAAAGCATATTTGTCCAAGTAATACACTATAGCCTGCGATGGCCATTTATTCCCTCTTGTATTGGAAGTATACTCTTGTGAAATTCCACCGGTAGTTAAACAATTTTGATAATATCCATATGCTTGGTTGGTGAGGCTGTCTCCTCTCACTGGTTCTCTCGCTTTATTCTAGAATTTAAGGTTCTGTTAATTCTTGTGTGTATTGGTGAAGGAGTTTCTTCTTCTTCGATTTAGAGATCTCTTTACATCCTCATATTTTGTCTTCTCTTTTTCCTTACTAAGCATGATGTCTTTCAAATTTACTTTTTTGCTAAGGATTTCTATCTTTTTGTTATAAGTTTTGTAGTGATAGGACCTTTCTTCCTTTTATATGTTTTTTAGGAGTTCTTTACTAGATTTTTCCTTATCGATATTGCTAAGAATTTCTACCTATGTTCTTCAAATTTTTATTTGATTACTTCGTCAAAATTTGGTAGTTTAGCTTTTGTATGATCGATAATAATATTTATAATTACTTCATAGACAGATGTAACTACCAATTCATATCGAAGCATTATAAGGAAATTAAGTTATGTATTGTGTTCTTATAATTGTGGGCCAAATGAAGGTGTAATCGATGTCAGTAATAAAGTATACCTCCTCATATTTTGTGACAATATTTTGACACCCTTGATTTATTGCCAATGATTTGTCTAATCCTTTTGACCCATCCTAGTAGTGATGTAATCTGTGTTACTACATCTAGGTTGATTATTTACTCCCAAATTTGTTCCACGATTGGTTTACCTACCTTCCATTATATTTATTCTATTGTATCGGGTATTTTTTTGTGAAAAACACATTTCCAAAAAATCCAAAATTGACCCATAACAGAATGTATGTTTTCCTTCCTTTATATTTCTTGTGTTTTCATGGAATTTAATAGTTAATAGTTTAGGGAGGTTATACTATGAATGTAACTGGACCATATATAGGGAAATTTTTGTGCTAAGTCCGTGGGAGCCATCCTCTTTATTGGTATGATAAATTTTTAGACATATGGCTTTAGCGGCATACCTTAATGTGTGATTGGTAATATTTGTTATACGTACTCCCCACTTGATTTTGTTACTCCCATTGGTAAAGTCATTTCTTTCAATTCCACCTTATTTTTGGAGATTTCGAGCATCCTTTGTCCCATAATCCCATAACCTAAGCATTACCTTTGTGTTGATCTGATATGGTTGGTCCAAATATAACATTTGATTGTGGAGGTGACTTAACAGAACTCAAATTACAGAATCTACCCTAGGAAAATAGGGTATTCGACTCCAAACATCGATTTTTAACTCCCTAATGACTTTAGAATTCTTACTATACACAAGTTCCTTTGTAGTGAATCTTCATATAAAACCAACACTCTCTTCACTTTGAGTGTGGTATGATTATATTCAAAATCGGTGAATGTATATACTTTTGTAGTTCTCTTGCATGTGTGACTTTGAATGGAATGTGTAAGAATGCACCCTATGGATCATGCTTGTATGACTTCATGGAATGCTTTAGAAATTTTGGCTTTAGTAGTTATACTTGTGTGATATCAACAAGGGCATCCTTTTTTCCTTCAAGGTTTTCCCTAGCTTTGCCCTAATTTTCTTCTTTGCACTCCTTTGATTTTTACCTCTAGATTTTTTTGCCTTTACTTATGTTCGTTCAATTCCTTTTATAATCTCCCCTTTTCACCTACCACATTTATTACCTTTGTAGTGAAAAATCGTTTTCCTCGTGCTATAGTTTCTACCCCATATATTTTCCACGTTTTATGTTTTCTTTCATTCTGTGGTTTTTTGTTTGTTCCAGAGATAATCCCTCATTTCTTTATTATTTGGTTTTCACCTAGCTTCATCATTTTTGAAGCTTTTTCTTCTTTCTTTATTTATCACACTTTATACTTTCTCTCTTTAGTGGGTAGTTTTTTCTATTTTCTTTGTACTACAGTTTTACCTTTGTTTCTTCCTTGCATGGTTTATGTTCTTCCTTCTTTCCAGTTTTTATTTATTTTCTTCTTTACTTTTTATCTTTATTTTTTACACATTATCATCCATCCATGGTTCTACCTTCTCATTTTAGTGCGGATATTCTCCATCCATGGTTTATTATTTGTGCTCCCATTTTTCTTTCTAATGGTAGAGATTCCCTTGCGGGTTTTCATCCTACCCCTCAACCTATCTTCCAAATTACAAGTTTTCAAATAGGTCGGTATTCTCCTTATTACATGGTTATTCATCCTCCATGGTTTCTTTTTTCTCCTCATTTTTCTCTTTCTAAGTGTAGATATTCCTTTTTAGGAGTTTTCATCCTACCCTTGACCTATCTATTGAATTTTTGGTTTTCAAATAGGTCGATATATATATATATATATATATATATATTGATTTCTTGATTGTTTTCTAGGGCACACATATCTTGAGACTTTACTCCATTCACATATCCTGGAAGTATTTTCAATATAAAGTTTGTAATTTTACTACTCAAAAAGACAATATTTCTTTAATGATATATGGCCCGAGCCATCTAACCTTCAACTTACCTGGATGTTTATACTTACTATCATACTACAAAAGTACTTGATCTCATATATAAAATTTTTTCGCTTAATGTAGTAGTCATACCATGCCTTTTGTCTTCTCTTCTCATGGGTTTGGTTATATGTGGCTATGAACCTCTTTTCATCTAATTATTTTAACTCTATCAACCTCTTGTGAAGTGATTCATTCTGAATGTTACAAAAATTCTCAAACTTAGAAGAAAAATTCTATGGGAACCACGGATTCTAAACCATAGAATAATTTGAATTGTGAGTACTTTGTAATCCTTTTGTATGTTGTGAGGTATGCCAATAAAGTGATGGGTATCTTCAAAATCTAATATGTAATCTGTAGAGAACAAATATTTGTTAATACATTCTCCATTACCTTTTGAATGCCTCTCTTGTTACATTTTCTTTAGGGTGGTATGGAGTTCTTCTATTATGATTGATTGTGAATCCGCTTAATATCTCTTAGATGGTTTCATTCACAAAGTGTTTTCCTTGGTCATTAGTGATACTCAAAGGACATCCAAACCTTGTAATAATATTCTCATATATGAATTTTGAAGTTTTTTTTACAGTACAATATTTTGTGGTAACCACTTCTACCCATCTTGTCAAGTATTTTTCCTAGTTATAATGAACCTTGCTTGTGAATGTTTGGTAGCTGGCTTAATAGGTCCTATAAAATCAATAGACCATTTTTCAAATGGTGTTAATGCTAAAATAGGTCTCGGTGGCATTTCATCCCTTGTATTGGGTTTTCCAACTCTTTGACATATATCATAGGTCCTGGCATGTTTGTGAGCATCTTTAAAAAGTGTGTATACCACCATAAGCCCGCCAATCATGACCTTTCTTGTTGATTTCTCTCCTCCATTATGGCCACCTACTATGAATTCATGTGTTTTGATCAAGACATTCTTACTCTCATGTTCTAAGGATACTCTTCTCAAGACATCATTTTTTCCCTTTTATACAATTTTACTTGAATCAATGTAAATGGAAATGCTCTACTTAGTAAATTCTTCTTCTCGCATGCGAGTATAATCACTTGGGAATTCACCTATATGTAAAAATTTGGGAAATCTCATCAAATTCTTTGGGTATGGCTTCAATTCAAAATAAGGAGCTCCAGGAAAATCATCATCTATACGCCCCTCATATTCTCCATTTTTAATTATTGATTAAAAGTTTGGGCCATTAATTAGATTTCTAGGTTTGAATGCCACAATGAACTCAAATTCATGAAAAAGCATGAACCATCTACATATTCTTCCTTGTAAAACTGGTCTATTCAATAGATACTTTAATAGTTCATGATCATTATAGAATGTGAAGGAAGTGGTGAATAAGTATTGTTTGTATTAATCATGGCATAAAGCATCTGAGTGCTTCCATTTTCATGGTTGTATAATTCCTCTCTTCCTTTTCCAACTTCCTACTATTAAATGATATAGTAAAATCCATATTATCCTATGGGTGAGGTAGTACAACTCTAATTGCAATACTTCAAGAATCTACATGAACATGAGAAGGTACCTTCAATCGGAAAACTTAAGATGGGTGCATGTAGAATCTTATCTTTTAGAATCTTAAATACATCACGTGCATTATTTGGACCACAAGATCTTTTTGTTTGTTCTCTTCTTCAAAATTACTCTAATGGGGAACTTATCTCCATGTAATACCAAATGAATTTCCAATGATAGGCGTATATCCAAGGATTTACGTACTTTTTATGTGTTTTAAGTGGTGGTAAATTTACAATCATCACGAAGTCTTCAATGGATCAATCAATAGGCCTTATTTACAGATTATGTGTCCTAACAAAGTGTGACAAAGGGAGTTAAAAAGATGAATTTATTTAAATTTAATGATATTTGCAAAGCTCTACACCTTTGAAACATCAATCTCAAGTAATTTGGATGTGGTTTTTAGTAATCCATATATAGTCTAGTCATAGAGATAAAATTGTATAAAATCATGGATGAAGTATTTAAATGCATGAATTGTAATCTAACTAAACACTCTTTGGAGTGTTATTAAGCTCGAATGGCATAATTGTATACATATAAATACCCCATTCTTATGTGAAAGTAGTCTTGGGCTAGTCCTCTGGGGCAATTATGACTTGGTAGTAATGGAGAAACCATATTTGAAAGACTACACTTCTCTACCTACCACATTTTCTAGTAATTCTTCCGTAAAAGGTGTTGGAGATGTATCATGCACACATGTTTTATTCAACTCCATGTAGTCTACGCATATAAGGATCTCTCCAGATTTGTTATTTTGGATCACCATGGGATTGATCCATTTTGAGTCATCCATAGGTCTAATGATCCAGCATTTAACATCTCAATTTCTGACTTTACTTTAACCTTCAAATTAGGATTTAATTTATAAGGTCTCTTTTTTATTGGCTTGAATCCATATTTTATCTGAATTTTCATTGTCCCTAGCTCCTCCTTGATCCCCTTAAATTCTTTGAAGTCTTTAGGAAAAATGTCTTGGAATTATCTTAGTAGTTCCACCACTTTAGCCACTTCTTTTGACCAATAGTCCCCAATTTTGGCTATCTTTTCCTCTCCATTTGTTCCAATGTTTTCATTCCTAATATTCAAGGGCTGGTAGTAGTATTTTTCTCCTTCATCCTTCTTCTCTAGCACCATTCATTCATCTTCTATGACTTTATATCTTTAGTTTTTGCTTTCTCTCCTCTTTCTTGTTTTTCTACATTGTAGCACCAAGCCATTACTGGAATTCTTGGACAACTTTCTTGAGGTTTTAGGATCTCAATTTCTATTCTCTTCTCTTATTAAAATTTTTGTTTTATGGATTCCTCAAGTGTTAAACATAGGAAAGTATGAATCTTCTATAATGCTCTCAAAATTTTTAAGTCTGCATCCCAGAATTTAAAGGTAAGAAATAAATATTTAACTATTTGTTCCCAATCGCCAGTCTCCCTTCTAATTTCTTTGTTAGAATACCAATATTTTGGTATGGGCCCGAGGGTACACATAAACAATTGAATCCACAATAAGGTATAATTCTCCCCACATAACCGCCAATGTTGTCCGTAGCCTAAATGTGTTTCTACGGATCATTTCTCTTGAGTATTTGAGGATAGCAACATAATATCCCCCACTTTCCATAAACCGGCTTTGAGAAGTGTTGTGAGTGAGGTCCAATGAGTTGCATTATACTTATGTTTGGCCCACAAAATTATGGAATTTAGCATCAAGGTATCATCGAGTGCCTCCATCCTTGCCTTCTCATTAAGAAATATTCTTTCCATAATTTTGATATATCCTTCTAGGTCTCTAAATCCCGAGTATTTGGGAAATGTCTAGAGAGATGATTTGTGGATCTATGTATATACTCTTTTTATTGGAATTTATTTTACCTTTTCTTCTTTTGTGGAAAAACTATTTTGCTATGGTGTAAAAACAACATTTTCTTCTTCCTCTTCTGTGAGTAATATTCATCTTATTCTTCAAATTTTTCTTTGGTGGGTGAAAAAATTTCACTTGTGGTGTTATAATTGTCTTCTAGTGTGATAATATTTGGTGGTATTCTTCTTGTCAAATGTAATTTTTGAGTTTTTGATTCTAGAAACCCATGTATCCAATATTTTACCACATTATCTTATCCATCAATAGTATGTTATGATTTAACTAAATATTTTCCATCTGAGTTGGATTCAAATTATTTGTCAATGCTTGAAAATATATTTAGTATTAATACTCATTGTATTTCATCAAATTCATCTTCTTTTGTGTCATTCCATACTTATTTTTCCCATGTGGCACTCATCCTCGCATGCGGGGTACATGAACACATATCCGTATGAATGCACAAGTAACTTCTCTTATTCCTCAAAACTTAATGTTTCATTAAAGTTTAAAACCATTAAAAAGATAAAATAACATTATATGAAGATTCTTAAGCAACATTATCTACCACTTCAAAATTCACCATGTTCTTAATTCCCATGAAGTTAATCACTATGTTCTTTAACACTCCAAGAAGTTGTCTAGAAGATCCTTCCACCAATCAAATAAAGTACCTTCTGGGTTCTAGAGTGGGTCTTCTAAGCATATCCCATGTGGTTTTAGACATCATATTGACATCCGTGCAAGATACAATAACACTTTGGTAATGGTGGTATTAAAAATATCCGAGATATAAGTAGATGGTGGACTTCCTCCATGTCCATTGAGTACAAAATAAATTTATTTTATTCTTATTATATCCCCTTTCAATCCTATGAATGTGATGAGGTCTTTCTTTCTTATTACAATATTTGTTAAATTGTTTCAGATTTTTGATTGACCCATGACTGATAGTTAGTTTTGCTAATTCTTTTAATGAAACTACTTCTTTATCGACAAAAAGAATTGTCTCTCTTCAACAACTTGTTCTTCTTGTACCAATGCTCTATTCCTTTCAACTATTTATAGATGCAACTTTGGCCTAATTTCTTTAGCATTCCACTCCTCTTCATCATAAGAATTTTCTTCTTGTGGTAACCTTATTATTTTCTTCTTCTTGGGGATCGCCTCATTCTTAGTGACACTTTTGGTTGTGAAAATTGCCCTATACCGAGGTTCTTCAATACTTTTCCCATATTTTTTTACTTTTCTTCTCATGTAACTTTCTTTTACCTCCTCTTTCCTATCCTCTTTTGGGTCTACTTCAAGTAGTAATCCATGAAGCAGCTATTCTAAGAAGCATTAGTGGCCCTTACAACCTTATCTTTTTCTATGGTTGTTTCATCCCAAGGATCTTGGTGATGTGTTGCACCTTTATTTAAGCATATGATCCCAATGCTTCTAATTTTGTTGTTCCACTATGGCATTTAAATGCATCATGACATTTTTCATGGAAAAATATGCAAGGATTGTGTTTTGTATAATTTCTAGGAAAATTTCCCTCTTTTCCACATTCATAAGCAAGTCATGGGTCTTACGTCCCGATATCCTCCTCCTTGACTATCCCTAGAACCCCACGATAACCTCCATTGTTATAACCTTAATACCCCCTTTCGCCATGATAGTTATCATACCCACCATGATATCCACCTCTATAATTTCCTCTATATCCACCTTTGTACCCTCCACAAGTATCCTTCATCATTATAACCTTGATAATCGGGATTATACTTAATTCCTTGATATTCACCTCCATACTAAGTTTAACCTCCTTGTGGATTTGTATATTGTGGTGTAGTTATCATTTGTTGTGAAGGTGGTGTATTCGCTAGTAGCCTTTGTAGTTGAGAAGGTGGAGATTAGGAGATGCCTTATGTCTAGCTACCACCACTCTTCTAGTAGCATAATATTTTAACTCATTAAATTCATCAACCATCGAGCAACTATGATGATAGTGATTATATGACCCACATGCAATATAATACATCAATTTATTTTTAGGAGGTGTAACTTCAAGTAAAGGACAAGTGTCTTGAGTATGCTAGTCCATAAGTCTACAAATTCTACACCATGTCCTGTCGATGAAGCTATTTTGTTAGATGATGCTTTCGTGATGAATGTACCCTCACACGTGGATTGCTCTTTTTGCATTTTCAAAGTATGGAAATTTAATTCTATTATGGAATTTGTTGCAATAGATTGTAAACCATGTATTTGGCCTTGAGTTACTCTTAGGCGGTGAACTACTCCTCAATTATTTAGTCCTCTAAATTTCCCTCTTTGTAACTTTAACTTTGCTAGTTATAATTATACTCTTTCTAATTCAATATTTATTGATGTTTCACCCTCGATTCTCCATGGTTAGGCCTCTAGTTTGATTTCCATCTCAATCACTTCTGATAAGTCTTTAAACTATTGTGTATCCAATGTTCCTTTGAGATAAGGAAATAACCTTGAGGTGAACCACTCAATCCTCTAATTATTATCGGTGGGCTCTTCCAATTTTCTAGTGACATTCTTAAACCTCTGACTGAACTCCTTCACCAATTATCCCTCTATCTATATAAGACCTCTCATATTTCTTACTCCTTTTTCTGGTGCTTCTGGGAAATGGAAGTCCATTTTAAATAGTTTCTCACTGTCATCCCATGGTTTTGTTCCTTGAGCAACCATTTACATGTGCCAATGCACTGCATCATCCCTTAATGAACATGAAAAATATTGTATCTTAGTGAATTTTTATGTGATATTATTTCTCTTCCAATAGGAATAAGTGTTCCAATGCATCATTAAAGTCCTTCTCAAAAATGGGCATCTTAATAGTTAGAGTCATTTTTGATCGAGTATTTGTTCTTGGATGAACAATGGATGACTACTTTAACTTGATTTATTTTATTTGTGTGGTTATGGATTGGTTTTGAACTATTCCTCCTTCCTTTATATCTAATTCATTCAATATCAAAGTATGATTTTCCCAATAGTTCTATAATTCTCTCACTATTTATTTTCTTCTTTGACTCTCGTCTCACAATATTTGATATCTTTCTTCCAAAATATTTCCCTTTTCTAGATTCTCAAAGCATGTATTAAGTAGCACATGGGATGACATCCATTCAGGGAGGGTAATCTCCTTTGGGATCATGTGTTGGTTGGGGGTGAGTCTTCATTTGGTGACTTTTCATAAGCAATTATTTTCCATAACTACCTTTCTATCTTTATTATCCCTTAATCTATGTTCTTTTTCTAACCATTCATCACTCATTCTCTTTTTATTTTGTTTTTCCTCCATCCTTCCCTTATCCTCTTATCTATATTTCTCCTCAACCTTATATTCTATTATTTCTATCTTCTCTTCCTCATGTTTCTTTGTTCTTTCTTCTTCTTTATTTTACTCATTTTCGTTCTTATCTTTTCTTTGAATTCCTCAATTAGTTCTTTAATCACGTTATGGATTCTTCTTCCTCTTCACCCTTTTCCTTTGTAATACTCTATCAAATGCTATTTCTTATTCTTTAACTAATTTTTGTAAATCCCTCATTAAGATTGTTTGCTTTGTTAATGTGTGTGGCACTAGACTTCTATAGTATATTGTGTCATAGGATTTTGTGGGGTAACCAAACTATGTTGGTCTCTCGTATGACATAGGTATTATAGCTATACTAGATATGTCCATCTCCCTTTTTGGGGAACCAATTTTTGGCCTCGATTGATGTGGGTGATTCCTTCTCTTCTCTCTTCTTCTTTATTTTATTGACTTTATTCAATTTTTCTTTTCTTTCATTCATTTTATTATCTCTCTCCTCATGTGCTACCCTATGTTTTTCTAAATTTTCTTTTCTTCTTTCTTTTTTGTTGCTATCCTTTCTCTTTCTTCCATTTTCCTCATTTTCACTTATTTTCTTATATTTAATTATCCTCTCACAAATCACTAATTCTCCCTAACTCTCTTAATCTCTTCTTGTTAACCATCTAATTGTTTTCTATTTATTTTTCCCCATGTCGTCCTATTTTTCCACCCCCACCAAAACCCGTTAATTCTGATAATCCATGACTCTTGAATCTCTCTCATTCACATCTACAATCCTATGATGCCTACCCCCTAAGGGAATTTTTCTTATTTTCTAATTAATCCCTTTTCGATCATTAACACTTTGATTAAAAATGTATGCGACTACGTAAATCGACCAAAACTCGTTTAGTACTTATTGTTTCTTGTTATCAAAGCCAATCCAACCTTGAATTTCCCACGTGATTATATAAGAATCAAGAGTAGTTTTGTAACAATAATCGATAACTCTTATCCACGGTTCATCAATGTATTTTACTATCATTAATTTTGTTGTGTCCCACTCAAAAGGTTGTATCAAGTACATATATGACCATTTAGTTATCTTTCCATGCGCCAATAAGAAAGGCCACAACTTATGCTGGAATTCTTCCAAAATTCCTCTTCATATTATCCAAATAAGTCATATTCTACTGCTATATAATTTATGTTCTGTCTTTTTTATTCTCCTTTAACAAATATGTCGATTTGATTCTTCCACTAATTTTCAATTTCTACCAATGTGGGTTTCTAGTAACCTAGTGGTGAATTATTTCTTGACATTCACTTAACACAAGGAACCTGGGCTCAAACACAAAATGTTGACCTAAAACCCCGAGAGACTTGTGAGGCTTAGGAATATTCAATCTTAGTTAAGAATGTACGTGGGAAATACACCACATCTATTCAAAAGAACAAAAATGTAAATGAAGGTAAATAACATATTTTACTCCAAAATCCAAGATTTATTTATATATCAATAATGTTTACATCATAAATTCTTCTCATTCTAGTTCGGGTATTCTACCTCTCATAAAAAATATCTCAAAATATCATTCACTCATGGATTTCTTGTGATGCGCACATACATTTCTTGTGGCACACCCATATATAATGGATTAATTACAATAAATAAATTTCATACAAAATATTCCAAAAGTCACTTTGTTTGATTCATGCCTCTGTGAGATTTTGCCATGATCTAGATTGATTTTTCTTCATTCCACAAAGTCATGTCAGCTTCCGTTGTTCTTCCTAGTCTTATGTGGTTTCTTCCAATGTTCAATGGATTTGTTCATGTATCACATATTTACTTAGTCTTTTTAGCTTTCTCCTTATATCATGATTCCTTAGTTTATCGTGGCTTCTTTCCATTCCTCAAGGATTTGTCCTTTGATGCGTAAGATCGTCCTTTCTTAGCAGATATCCCCAATATTTGGCAGATTTATATCTATCTCCGTGTCTTATGAAAATTTGATGAAGACCCCCTATCAACAAGATACACAATAATGCACATACCGTGACTCAAAATCCGAGGAGGAAACAATTAAATTTAATGGAGAATATAAATAAAGGATACTATAAGTAATTAGAAGTAGATTCATGAAATAGTTGGTATTTAACCCACATAAACCATCAAGGATACCTTAGTATGACATTAAGACAAAAAGTGCAAGTACATATTAAATATATCAAGCTAAAATTTCGAGAGGACTCGGAAAATGATAGTACCCATCTTATAGGATATATTTCCTAGAGCAGATATAGAGATGATTACATAAGATTTTCTACATGACTTGGATAAATTTTACATAGATTTTCTACATGATTACATAGATTTTTACAATAATTATGAAGAATATTACACCAACCATCCATATTATGGACAATATTCCACTCCATAATATAAGAGATATGTGTATAAGAAGTTACAAGGGAAAGAGACTCATCATTGCACAACCCTTAGTTACATAGGATTACATTAAGAAGATATTGTGAAAGGAGTGGGGAGTGTAGGGATAATATATTTATTGTATAAAAATACATAGTTAGATTCCTAGAGTCTACAAAATTACAAGAAGACAAGACAAAGTCCAGTAAGGCTAGTATAAGTTTGAGTCGAACATCAACTAGCCAAGTGCACAAGTAAACCCAATCTAGAGTTTGAACCATACTACTATGAAAAATCAACCAAGAATTTAGTTGGGGATAAGAGGATGAGTGGATCATTACCCTAATACTTATACAAGTATGCAATCATATGATCAATTTGATGATCGCAAACATTATCTACTAAATTTTTATATGAACTCGGGAGAAAATAGAGTCATATATGATACCAAGAATTTTGAACTCATAAGAAATCTACATGGATAATCCTTGGATTTTATATATTGTAGAAGTCTTAGTATGCAAATATTACATAATGTGTGGAATGTACTCACATAAGAATTATTTTGGAAGAAATGTGTAAGAGAGATTATTCAAGATCTAAAAGTAATTAAGAAAAAAATAGGAGAAACTATCATGGAGTATGACACAAGGTTATCTAATGTGATGAAAAAATCCAATTATAATTTTTATGAATCCATTAAATCCCCTATTTTGTTGAAGGATTGTGCAATAAGATCTAGTTTACAATTGTAAAAAATAAAACTAAATTAGAGGCTATTAACTATTGGATTAGTTATCGTGGTATATAAAATTGAGTATTATGAAGAAGATAGTTCAAATAACCATAAAGTAAAAGAAAAATTATATTCAGTAATGAGAGGATTAGAAGAATTATAGGAAGGAATCTCTTCTAAATCTGAGGGAGCATGCTGTAATCTAAAAGTTACGTGTCTGGCATTGTTTCCTCAATACTTTGCACGTCCTCTCCTGAATCAATTCTTGACAGATGATCAAGTCCACAATTTCTTTTTCCGGGCTTCACTACAATGGTGAACTCAAACTCTTGAAACAACAACACCCATCGACATATGTGCCCTTGAAGAATGGGCTTGTTTACTAAATACTTTAATGCCATGTGGTTGGTGTAGAATACAAAAGGTGTTTCCAGTAGATATTGTCAAAATTTGAAAAGCACATAGATCATTGACAATGCCTCACACTTGATTGTGGTATAATTCTGCTCTGCTGGTGTTAACTTCCTACTCGTGAAACAGAGAGGATGATCAACAATCCCCTCACTTGGTTGTGCAAGTACTACTCCAATGGTGGTTCCTGAGGCATCTACATGGACATGGAAAGGCTTGTCCCAAGAGGGAAATCACAAAATAGGCACGGTAATAAGCCTATATTTTAATGTATCAAACACCCTCTGCTGCACCTTTCCCTAATGGAAGGTACTTTTGTGTCTAAGTAGCTCCTTTAAAGGCATGGCAATCTTGGCATACCCCTTAATGAATTTTCTATAATATCTCGTATGCCTAAGGAATCCGTGCACTGTGTTCTAGCTAGTAGGTTCCCTTAACCCCACAATAACTGTAACCTTAGCAAGATCTACCAGTAAGCCCTCCTTACATATGATATGCCCTAATAAAGTCCCAAAGGGTGTAGAAAACACACACTTCTTAATGTTGAGTGATATCCTCAAATGCTTAAACCTTTCAAACATTAATCTCAAGTTGTCACAATGGTCCTTAACCAGACCATATACTGTCCAATCATCCAAGTAAACCTAAAGAAAATTATGAATGAATTCCTGGAATGCTTGCACCACTATGCGCAAAAAGACAGCAGGTGCATTTTTCAACCCAAAGGGCATGACCGTATATGAAAAACTTCCCCACTCAATGGTGAAAGTGGTCTTCTCCTAGTCCTCCTTTGCAATCTGGACTTGGTGGTATCCTGAAAATCCATTCGTAAAGGAATAGATTTCACGCCCAGTGACTCCTTCCAGAATTTCTTCAGTGAAGGGGGTTGGAAATGGATCAATGACACAAACTGCATTCAATTCCCTATAATCCACACAAATTCTAATCCACCCATCCTTCTTGATGCTAATTACCATCAGACTTATCCATTCTGATTCTTCTACTGCCTCAATGATCCCAAAAGCTATCATCTTATCTATCTCCTCCTTAACCTTCACGCGTAAGTTGGGATTCATCGGTAGGGCCTTTTTCTAACTAGGCATGCACCTTCCTTCAGATTTTATCCTCATCTCCCCCAAGGAATGGTGGACACCTTTTAACTCATGGTACCCACGTGGAAATAAATCCTCGAATTCACGTAATAGATCAATGATCCTTGATACTTCCTTCTCCGTCTAATAATCCCCAATAATAGCTTCCTTAGGTTCTTCTCCTAAACTAATGTTAACCTTATTTGTCTTTAAAGGCTCATGGTAGGCACGTGCACGAGCATCTGCACTGCCCACCACTTCATGCGTCCCCATAGAATGGCTAACATTTAAACTCTCTAACTCCTCTCCATCAATCACATATACTAACTTTCCCTTTTCCTTTTCCAAACACACATGCTCAAGCTGGGATTCTTTTATTTCTTCAATCTCTTCAAAGCGCACCTCCAATCCTAGTTCACCTAGTAGTTCCAACAACCTATCTTCTATTCTGGCACTATCCCCCATTGTAAGGTGCTTGATACCTTGTAAGGCCTTATCAACCAATGGTTTGGTACTCCGATACTCAAAGGTTTGGATAAGATCAGTTGCAAGCTCTTTCCAATTCCTTGTTTGGCGGTGTGTCTCGAATGAATGTACCATGCGTGTGCATAACCCTGTAGTGTAGAATACAACTTGTGCACCCAAAGGGATGGTGGAAAGGCTTCCATGCCTTCTCTCTAGACCCATTCACACTCCTGGATATGAAAAGAGGTAGGCTCCTTCCCATGGTACTCCTTGATGATGGTGGGTATATTACTTCTAGAAAATCTGACAGAGAGAGAAATTCTTACCTCATGCCATTCTAAAAGGCTCTCCTGATGCGTGGCCCACCAATGAGCTGCTGTGCCGAGAAAGATGTAACTCAACATCCCTCTTCATTCCTTTTCATTTTTCCACTGAGCTTCTATCTCCTGCAGAAAGATCTCAGGGAAGGCTCCTCCGAGTACTTGGGTAGTTCTTTTCCCCAAGGTGCCGAACCATGCATGCCTTAGTTACCTTGGTCACCGATCCTCTCAACTACCATCCCATTAATTCGTAAGTCCCATGTGCCCAATTATCACATGCCAGGCTGGTGGTATCACTCACTGACTGAGCATCCTCAAACTGGATAACCCCATTAATAGGGTGTACCATCTCAGGGTCTCTGATTGAGCACACATAAATCTTGTCCAAAACCTCTTCTCCCAATGGTTCAATGTAGGGCACTAACTTCCCATCAACCAGGGGTATAATGAACCGCTCCCTCTTTTTCTAAAAATGATGTACCCTTTGTTGAACCGGAGGTCCGCATTGTTCTTGTAACACCAAGGGTGCCCAAGTAGTGCTGGGAAATTGTCCGCCTCAGTGAGCACCAAGACTTTGAAGTCCCTAGTAAACTTGGCTCCCTAGATAGTAATAGCTACATCCTTCAAGACTCGATGGGCATTGCCTTAGTCTTGTTTGAAATATATAGCACATTTGAAGATGGCATGAATGCAGTCTCCCCATATGATTCCAATGTTAATGAGTATATTGTTGAGGAGCCATCCAATCCACAACTATATTTAATGTAATCTCCTTTTCATAGTTGTGGCTATGAGGGGGAAGGTTTACGTGCAAGACCTACCTCTCGTGCTCTTCTCCCGGTGCATGGTACCTTCTCTCTCAACAAGGATCCTCTCTGACTTAGCATTTTGTAAACCTCCTTGACCTCATCCAGGTCATCTTTCTGCACCTCAATCCTCCTTCCTTGTTCCTCCCTCCTGGATTGCTCCTTTAGACACTGGATCTCCCCTTGCAGCTTTGAATAACATCCATGGTGTCCTAATATATCTCCTTTTGATGTGTGAGGTCTGGGTACTTTCCATGAATGACCTCTTCTCTTGAAATGAGGCTCTTCTATCTTGGTATCTCTCTTGCGCACGTGGCTTCTGCCCTTGTTGTTACCAAAACAGGCTCCAAACTTTCATCCGTGTTACTTGAGGCATCCATTATATGTCTTCCTTCTTGATGCTGACCATCGCAACACCTTTGTCCTTCCGGTGCTACTAATTCATATGCTCATATAACTTTGGGCACTCCTCATACTTATGCTTCTTTCCACACCATGAGCACTGCAACAAGTCGGGCACTCATGCTTGTAATGTTCTGTAGATCCACAGTTGAAACATGTCCCTCGTGGGAACTCACTCCTTCCTCCATGGTTACCTTGTCCATGAAATCCTCCTCAAAACCTTTTCCTTGCGTGCCTTTATCTGCGTAGTCCTTATAATGGTTATCATCATTCTTAGAACTACAGAGAATGTTGGTTTGGTGTACCCCATGATCAATGGCCTCATGTATCTGATCATTGATCCTACAGTCTTTAGTATCATCAGTGGTGGAGGTGTAAATCTTGCAATAATAGGATACATTCTTTTTGATCGCATGCTATAGCAAGGGACACCTACTGACATCATGGTCCCCATGACAGATTTCATAATCTAATATTACATCCCGTACCATCCTCTCGGGGAAATAATCCTTAACGCCCCTCTACCTCACAATTTGTACACAAAAAACCACATCGAGTCTCATCGACTAAGTTCATAGATAAATTTTCCAAGCTGTGCCTAGCCATAGCGGCAATCGAGCCTCTAAGAATGGGCTAACGCCAATATCAATACGCTAATGGCGGTGCACAAGGTAGCCTCCAATGCTTCACGTGGGTCTGTGAAAGTCTTATGAGATAGGGCCCTTCTAAAAGGGGTGATCAATCCTCCAAAAAACCATTGTGCATGTTGAGAAGGATGTATATCATATGATAATTTAGACAAGAGAGTCTTAAAGCACACATCATACTCCCACACACTCTCTGCCATTCCTTGTTGTATCTCCTTCAAAGCGCTAATGCTTTTTTGCTCAAACTCAGGAATGTGGAACTCTATCAGAATGCATTCTTTAAGGCAATGTAATCCACCACTATTTGATGAGGATCATACTTTCTATACCAGCTATACACGTGCCCTTGCAATGTGGTTACAAATTGACTAGCCTTTCATTATGGGGTTGTGATACCTTTTGTGCGCCAGATAATTTCACACTTGTGAACATGTTCCACAACATCCTCAATGCCCTTGTAGTCTGGTAAGTGTAGAGAAATTTCAAAGAAAACTTGAGGTGGTGGCTAGGGTCCTTGTCTTGAACCAGAGCCTTGGTTCCCTCCGGTGTTTCCTCCACCACCTGATCCACTAGGTCCACGGTCCTATATCTCTAGAGCCACCAGATCCACGGAACCATTGGGTCCAATAGGGCCTATAGGAGCTATGCTAAGTGCCCCCATGGTCCCATTGAACTGTATGCCAATGGTCTGTGATGGTGCCCCACCACCGCTACTTTGTCCCGCACCACTCCCTAGTGCGAGACCAAAAGTTTGTACACTTGCCCCTTGTCCAAAAACTCCTCCAAATACTAGAATATGTGCAGCCATAGAAGAAGGGAATGTAAAATTATATCTCCTAGGCATGGATCTATTTCTTCCACTAGTTTCAACTGGTTCAATACTTCTTCCTGGTTTGGGAAAACCAAGCATCATCACTTAGTCACTGGGTGGTTTTAGATATGCGCCAACAACTCTCCTTTCTCCATGCGACGAACTCTCACCAGAAGCCAAAGGGTCTCCTAATGCACTTACCAAGATGGGGTAGCATAGACTGCTCAGGCTCCACGTCCTCCATGTGAACCTCAATTCCTTCCCATAACGTCTACTTCCATAGATCCATCACACTAGTAGCTTCACGTCATCTAGTAATCTCCCTTTCATGTGCTTCACCATACTTGAGTTGTCTTTCTTCCCTCTCCTTTTCTGTCATGTCATCTGCCATCTTCCTCCACCAAGCTTCCTTACCCAGCACTTAGAATGGTTTAGCTGGCCATTGGGAGCACTTCTAAACTCATGGTAACCATCAATATCTTCATAGCTAGAGGGATAACACGTAGAAACAATCCCCTAGGTTCTCGTAGAAACTTGAACTCAGCAACCTCTGGACAAGAATATGTGGAAATGGTGTATTCTAGCATGTAGCTAGCTAGTACTCCTCCCCACCAGTGATCTACAACATGGGTCCATGTCAGATCTGCATCCTGCAACCTTTGGTAGTCTTCTTTAGTCCATATCCACAATCCATAACACCAACTTGATCTAGATGCATAGGTTGAAAGCCACCCAAATAACTCTACTGGGAAGTAGTAGAAAAAAGTCTCATATAGGTCATGGTAGAGATTCTCCTCTACCCATCTATATGTATCAAACTCAGGTCCAATGTTGAATCTCTGGGAAAATTCATCCTCCATGCTCTTGAACCATGATTCAACATTTTCCAATGTCAATCAATCTGTCATTACTCTTTACATAGATCATGATGCATGTTATATCCCACTACAACTTCAAAAAGAGGTCCTGGAAATAGAACCAAGATGTAGTCAATTTTACTCCCATTATAAGAGGAAGGAATCCCATGCACACTGGCCTATCACCCAAGTAGAAGCTGAGTGCTCACCCGAGGCATGTGCGGGTGTCGAGTCTCTCTTTTATGTGAGTTTTTAGTGGGAAGCATTCATCAATGATTAGTATAGGAGTATTCAGGAAATAAGTTTAGACATACAAAGATTACAGGCTAGGACGACCTTCAGATCCTTGTAGTTTCTTCAGACTGTGTGTTTTAAAAGACTCCATAACACATAATATAACAGAAAGAAAGCTACAACCATTCATTCATAGCATGAAAAGAAAGAGAACTTCTATGAATGAAATATACATGAAACCCACTGATATTCATATCTAATTGTAATAAGTAACCTCATTGTATTCATTGGTTCATTACAAAGAGCCATAGAGGGTAGACTACAGTCATGCACATCACTAGGCTTGTATAACTACGCAAAAACAGAAAAGAAATTACAATGCTTTGAGCTTAGCACATCGAGCCCCTCTCGCGAGTAATAATGTTACCCATGTTATCTCTCTCTCTCTCTCTCTCTCTTTGTGTATTTCTCCTATCTTCCCCTCTTATGTCTCTCTCTATCTATATCTTTATTGGTCTGCAAGAACTTGTATTTATCACCTTCCGTGTTGCCAACTTGCCTTGCCACGCCCTCAGATCCGTCGCCAAGTGTCGAATGTGGTCCTTCAGTGAGCATGTTTCCTCAGGCCTAAGCTCTCCACTCCATCTCATGATGGTCTTCTAGAAGACTCCTTTACTGGTATGCTCTTTCTTGGGCCACCTATTGTCCAGGCTAGCATGTTATCCGTGTGCAACCGATCACACTTTTCACATGTTCTACCTTTGTTTCTTAAATCGGCTAAGTCTTTAACCTCCTTTTGCATGCCGTGTGCTATATGATTCCTTGATCCTTTTCTCTTGTATGCTTTTTCCTTGCATGCCATCCTATAACTGGGGTCCCGCGTGCCCATGCACCTTCATACTTAGTCAATATTTCAGGGGCCCAACAAAGTGTAAAGTATCCTAATCATAATGGAAAGCTATGAAGTGATCCAAGAGATCCTTGAAGAAAAGATGACAAGTTATGAGGGTAAACTCATTATGGTTGAGGTATGGGGAAATGAAGTTCATGTATCAAATAGTGTTGTGAATTCTTTAAATGTATATAAGTTGGAATAAAAGTTAATATGCCTAAGAAGAGATCAAGTATCAATGATCATGAACATGAAGAAGTCTTCATCCGAGTTAAGGAATCCATTTAAATGTATTATCATCTATCCACCACCAAGGAAGAAGAGAAGGGGAGATGGTCTTTGTTATCACCGAATCACATCACCCCTATGTTTATACAAGTGCATATACTTAAACTCACGGTGTGATTGGATAACATGGGTACTATCTCCAAGTTGTGGGACTTGCTACTTGAGATAGACCTCCAGAGAAAGTTGGTTCTTACTCCTAAACTACTTGCCACAATCTACTCTAATGCAGGGAAACTAACTATTCTAATCTAAATTTTCAAGGGACCAGGGAGAGAGAATGCATAAAATGAAAACCTACACTAAAGCGATGATACACCGAGAAAAGGAGGTGTGAGAGTAGTCTCCAAATGCGTGAAATACAGAGGCAAAGTGCACACTAGAAGAGGTGATGACAGTTCTCCATAATCTAGAAAAATACATTCACAACGATATTCCAAGCATACACAATGATAATGGATCCTTGAAAGAACATAATAATAGACACAATATTCTTGTAGAAAGATTAAAGGGGCAAGAAGAATGCAAGAAAACACAACAGGGGAAGATATATCCACAAGCTGATATTTTATTGCTTCATGATATGCCTGCAGATTCAATCTATTACAGGATAAGGGCCTAGATCACCATGCAAGGAGTCCACTACAAGGGCCTGCAACACATTGGCTTCACAAAGCAATTTTGACAGAGCTTTTCTATCTGAAAACTGCTCCCTTTATAATGAGCCCAACACTCCAATTTATAGAAAAATGAGAAGAGAAAGAGAAGGAAAAATAAAAATCCCGAAATCTATCCTTCAACCACTTGGAAGAGGCATTAAATGGAGTAAAATGATTATATATTACTTGCAAAAGGCTCCCCATCTGTTCGGTGCTGCAAAGAGAGAAAGAATGATGACCATGCCTCTTAATTGCACTCCCAACCACCAAATGAAACATTGTTATGAACCCAACCACGTTTTATAAAAAAACTCAACCAATTTATCATCAAATCTAGAATTTCTTGATTTCTATGCATTAGGATTGGAGCCAAAATTCCAATGGTACCAATTTTATGTGATTTTGTTGAGAAATGCAAAAGTTATGGCCTTTTGAGTGCGGGAAGCTATTTTGGGTCTGGCAGGCGTTTTCTGTCACTTGACGGGAATGAGCATTAACTGACTGGAGCCGAATATGTTTCTCTTAATTAAATATATCTACCCTTATTAAAAATAAGAAATCCATTTTTTTGGCGTAGAGGATGTCGTGCTTGTTCCAGAAAGTCCAATTTTATGAAAATCGGAGCTCGGAGTCAAAAGTTATGGCCGTTTGAAGTTTCACGGGTCAAACGTTGACTTTTCTTCTTTGCTATCGGCCGTTTCAGCTTTTCGCGTCCCTCGCATCCTGTGCATACCTTTGTCCTAGATGTCCCAAATGAAAATCTCTGCTTCAGCTGATTCGGGCTTCCTTGTTCCTGTTTGAGGTGAAGACACGTGGCGAGATTCCATTCGTTGGCGGCTCTTTCGGCTTTCCGCATCCCACGCGTACTTTTGGCCCAACTGTCCCGGACGAAAGTCCCTGTTTCAGCTGAATCGGCCGGTTCACATCCTCCACGTACTTTTGGCCCGGATGTCCCAAACTATCTGGGACAAATCTCTGAACCGCTTGAAATGGACCGACTTGCGCCAAACCGGCCGATCCGCGTTCTGCGCGTACTTTTGGCCCGGATGTCCCAAACTGTGTGAAATAGGACTCAGGCAATTTTCTTCATTTTTTCGGCTGGTTCGGCTTTTTGCGCCCCACGCGTCCTGATGTCCCAACTATCCCGCAGACCACCTAGACTAGGACTTAGCTGATTTTCTTCATTTTTCGGCCCCAAGCTTGGTACGATGAACCTCAGTTCAACCCGAACTGGTATGACCCGAGCCCTTCAGACCCGAAATGCCTCAAAACAGTCCTGCAACCTTGTTTTTGCATTTTTTCCATTTTTCAACCTGTTGGAATTCCTTCTTGGATGGGAGAGTTAAAAAAAAGGCCGAGGGGACCCCGAAAAACATGATTTTGGGCCTTGAATCAATCTACTTGCTCGGGACTGAATAATCTGATGCGTGCTATCAAAATTACCTTAAGGGGTGAATTTTGGATAACAGTAACCATCTTAGGTGTGTGATACATTTCATTGTTGATAGTTTCTTATATAAGAAATATTGACATATGACTATGGAAAATAAGAATAAGGATATATGTATGTGCATTGTGTTGGTTCATGAATGTATCTATAGTTAATTTTTAAATATGACTTATTTCCTTGAGGTCATGACGTTTAATTTGAGGTTGAGAAGATTACAAGAGCTTGAAATATTTGTTTTTTTCATCAAGAGGTTGAGTAATCTTAAGAAGTGGTATCCGATTTTAGTGGTATTCTTAACTATCCTAATCTTGAAGCTAAGTTCTAGGTGTGAAGGAGCTATGACATGTATGAATAGTATTTATACAACTTGAAGAAGTATCATGGAGATAGGTTTTATGAAGATTATTTCTCTCTAAGATATTTCAAAGGTACTTTGATAAGGTATGAATTGACATCTTATACTTTGATTGATCCTTGGAGGATCTTTTCAGATATTTGGTTGATTGAAGGTATGTTAAAATGTGTGTTTTGTGTAATCATAGAGTTATTCTACTGCAGAGGTGTATTAAACTTGTTAAAATAGAGAGAGATATGTAATATTTTTAGAATGCTAATGCAAGGGGAGTAATGATAATTTGTAAATCTATGATGAAGAAAGAGGTGTGTTTCACTTGATGAACTAAGTGATAAGAAAATATGAATATTTTTAGGTTTGTGTATAGTCATGTTGCATGAAGGAATGAGGTATTAGGTATGAAATTCTACTTAATGATAATTTTATTATCTACATGAGTCTAAATTTCATGAAATAAGGACTAGTTATGGTTTGAAAAGGTTTATATTAGTTGAGGGAAAGGTGGTATGATATCCAACACTTACTAATGGACTTCCAAGTACTTGTTAGTATATTTTGCAACATTCATAAGGCAGAGATAGTCAAGTATCAAGAAGACTCAAGTTGATAGGTAGACAACAATGGTTGTAACATACGAGTAATGACGAAGGTATGATTTATTTATTGATATTGATATCCTTATTTTTCTTGAAGAGTACTATATTTAAGGTGTTAAGAATATTTCAATCTCAAGGGGTGAATGATTGCTCTAATAAGGTATGATTTTGTAGTTAAAGATGTCTCTAGGCCTACAAGGCTAATTAACAAGTATGAAAGGTGTTGACAGAGGCATGTCTTATGATCTCGAGAGAAGGTAAGTTTTCTCATGAAGGAAAGTATGTCATTTAGATATCTAAGCTCTATATTTCATGATGTCATTGATCTATTTAAGAAAAGGTGGAAAAAATTACAGGATGATGATCAAAATTGAAGAGTTATAGGTCTAGTTGTGAATTTTTGATCTTTTCAACTAATGGTAGTGCATCAAGTATGTATCTTGATTTTCTTGAAGATAGAGGAATGTGTTTTAGGTCTGTGATATTCATGAGAAATATTTATCTAAGTAAGTTGGTATGTATAATATTTTTTATTGTAAAGTTTCAAATATGATAATGTTACAAGAAGAGATATGCATTGAATCAATTGATACATTTCTTAAAGGAAGAGTTCTATAAGAAAGAATAATGATAGAGGTTGTGGTTTAAAAGAAGATAAACAAGTCAAGTCTTTTGGATCCAAGGTGTCTTGAAGTATGTACAAGGTGTTTGAAGATATCTAATCTGTTATTAGGAGCATAACATAATGAAGTTCTTGGTGTTCTTAGTTATTTGAGGATTGTATTGATGTTTCAAAAGGTATGATTTGTCTCAATTTTATAACCCATTTCCATGAGTGAGTTAAGACATTTATTAGGATGAACTAAAATAATGTATAAGGTTGGTGTTTCTCTAGGAGCTTATTAGAGCTATTAAGGTATTGAAGAATGAAGTGGATTGAGTGAACTATCCAAGGTATGAGTATCTCTATCTCTATATACTTTTCTTGATGCATCTTCAAAATTTTGTTAGACTTTGATATGATGAACTATGACTACTTAGTAGAGTTGTCAGTAAAATATTTTCAACTAGATATTATGATAGCTTAAAGAGAAAGAGATATTCATGTTTGAGATTGGATCCTAGTAGTGTGCCTCAAGAAGGATTGTTTCTAGTACTTTCATGGTGATCAAAAGTTTATTGAAGAAGGAATTTTGAAATTGACATAAGAATATGATGTAGCCTATAATCTACTATGGAAAATCTAGGCATGCTAGCACATCACTCATCCCGAGTTGAGTGCTCACCTAAAAACGCAAAGGTACCGGGCCCCTATTTAGAGTTTCTTGTTCTAGATGTTATTATGATAATTATAATACATATTCAGATCCATAACTAATCATAAACATTTCACATTGGATAAACCAGATCTAGATCTTAGAGAATAATGAACTAAACAATAACTATAGTAAGGCTAACCATATAAGAACTATATTCAGTTATGTCTAACACCATTACCTAGCCAATATACTCAAATGCATTAAACACTTTGTAAAAGCTGAAGCTTCTTACACTATAAATTATCTCCATGAATCATGCGTGAATAAGAACCAACAACATAACTCTACAATAATTCACCCTCCCTAAACTACATAGTTCAATACATATTTATAGAGGTGGGGACTTTCCCTTCACTGGCCATGCACTTCTCAAAATAGGTCACATACTGATAATAGCCATGCACCTTTATAATGGCATGCACAACATGCAAGTGTTCTAATAATAGCTTTCCTATAGTTAAATCTAAGAATAAATCCTATTAATATCTTAAACCATGAACGGCACTTAATATCCACTTGTTCCCAAAATACTATTATGTGTCACCCAAGTTTTCATCTTTATGTTTGCTCTGCAAGTTATCTCAAAAAATAGCCCTTATCCATAAAAATGGCTAAGTACTTACCCAAATTGTTATGGTGCAAATTTCCTTCCCTATATTCCCACGCCTTCAAATGTGCCTTGTTTCTGGGAGCACATCCTTTGTGTGTCTTCTCCTTAGAGAAACATTCTATCTGCTCAACATTACCCCACACTAAAGTACATTGTCATCTTGGAAATGGAAATTCTTTCTCATGCTCCCAATAATAAAGAATAATGAATGAAAGAATTAATGAAACATTGTACAACAAAATGAATTTTCAATCTGCAACACCTTTTTCTTCAATTGGGAGGATTAGCTTTGGATATTTATTTTTGATTTCATCCTCCAATGTCTACCATTCACTTAGCGCGGTCCTTGTCTTCTCTAGAATATTTTTGGCTATGGAATCTAGTTTGTCTTGAGTAATATTTTCTTTCTCATTCTGTAGTACCCAGAAAATATTGGCCATACCTGACATCATTCCTTCTAGGAGTTCCATATTTTGCGCTATGAGATTCCCAATCTCATCGATACTCTCTTTGTGTGGATCTCAAGACTCTTTGTGAGGGCCTCATGATTTTGTTTCACTAGTGCCAATTTTTTTGCACCCAAGTGTCTCATCTTTCATCACTTTGCAGAACTTCATTATCTTCTACTATAGTTATGGTCCTTATTACTGCTTCTAGTGCCACACATAAATTGAGAGCTTGGTTGGCTCTCTTCAGCTCATCCTTCAAAGTTTGGAGTAATGCCTCGTAATTTGAAATTTTCCTAACCATAGAGGCCCTTTCTCTCTTTGACTCTTGTTAAAAATATTTTGGTGCAGGCATCCAAATTATTTAGTCATATAACACTAAATTGACCAAATTGCGTACATAATGCATAGCAGAAGGAAAATTTTTCTGGAACTTGAGATTCTAGATGAGCCCTTGTTTTAAATATGTGATCACTAATTTCCACCACTATGCTAACAAAGGACTCATTATTTACTTGTTCTCATTCCTTCTCTTCCTTTAAATGTGTTATCTCTATAATTTTAGCCTTGTTATCTTAAAGTAGCACTCAAATGGTGGCAGCCTTATCTATGTTTCTTTGTGCCACTTCAACAAATACCTTGACCATTGCATTTTTTACCTACTCATCAGATATTATATTAGGTTTTATTGTCATGTGCCTACTTTGGGGTGCCTTCTTCACTCTTCATGAGATACAAGACTCTTCACACACATCAAAATATGGTTCATTCATATGATTCTACATGAACTCGGGATAATTTCTTCATTATGCACGTAATGGCCATATTTGTATCCATCAGATCCCAACCATTTAAATCTTAAGGCCCATAATGCTCGGAAATGGGTGCGCAGATGATTTTTATTATGTTTATAGTATATCTCATACTAGGGACAACATAATCTTCACTTGTTATTTCTCTTTTTGTTCTTGTCCCCTTAAGAACCTAGGCACAATTATGCGGAGTTGGCCCTTCTCCTACCGGGTCGTAATGGGTGAGGTGGGTTGTTCTTACATAATTTATTTTTCTTCTTTCACCCCTTCCTCTTCATCTCTCATTTATTTATCCCGAGGTTCCTCCACATCTTCAGGTTGAACCAAGGTTCCGGTGCTCTCTCTTCAGACTCCTCCTCCTCATTAAGCTTCAACTTTCTTCTTCTCTTTCTCTTAGGTGCTTCTTTTTTAGGGGAGAGTCAAGGTGACCTTTTTAAAGGTTGATATGTTCCTATGCCTTGGGTTTTGTTCTTCTAAACACCTTTTTAAACTGGCATTCCTCATGGACTGTACCCACATCCAATTCTTCCTCTCCTCCTTACATCTTAGGAGAGTATCTACGCGATCACTCTTCACTTTTTCTATGGGATGCCTCCGGATTCTATGGTCCAATCCTCCACTATCCTCATTGATTTATTCTTCCTTGTCTCCTTCTACATTCGAGGTAGGATTTGGATCTACCACATTTTCAACTATGTGTTTGCCCTTAGGTGGCCCTAGGAGCATAAACTCATTCTCCACATACTTTCCCTTTTCCATCCTAGGCTTGAGCTGAAGATAGATAAGTGCAACCCCATTGTCCCCAATAGCCAAAATTACCAGCTTCATGCTTATAACATCATAAATAAGCCTCTTAATATAGGAAAATCAACCTAGATAAACATAAGTTTTCCTTAAAGTATGGTAGTCATAGTCTACCTTGTCTACATTATAGCTCAACCGACGCACATCGGTAAACATGTGTATTGTTGCCTAGAGGTAGCATGATGTGAAGGTGTATGTAAATTTTCATTAAGGGACTCCATGTCCCATCCTTCATTATGAAATGCGTAATGAAAAAATGTTGATACACCATGAACTGCACTGCCTTTCCCACTACTGAGGGTAAATCCTTTAGAATGCTCCATTCCTCCTCAAAGGCCACGCGAAGTTAATCATACCATATTTCTTCCCTTTGTTTGAATGGGCCACTCATTGTTCCTTCACACAAATAATTCTCAAACCTCTCTACGAGGGACTTATTTTCCATGGGGTATTCCCAAATTTTATTATTTGGCCCATCGAGCACTCTAATTTGTACAAACACAAGAGATAATAGGATAGCTCAAAAATTATCTTTTCACCTATGTGCGCTTCCTCAATAATTTTTTCTGCTATGTAGCCAACTAAGTTGTACATTTATCCTTGTGAAATTTTCTTCGCAATATGTAGCCACATGGTATTTACTTGTGACCATCTCTCCTGATCATTCAACTTAGTAAGCAGATGCGTGGCTACCTACACCACAAGGTACTTCCTTAATTTGTAGATGTCAATTTCACATGGACCCTTAGCAAATTCCAACTCCTTTTTTGTCATTATAACAGTTTCCTTATTAGTTAGATCACTATTAACCTCTGCCCCTTTTCTCTTCAATCCTATCAACGTAGCAATCAAAGGCACGGTGATCCTTACCTGCCATCCAACAAAATAGAAGAAGTCCTCATGGACTCTGCTCATAAGCCATTGGTATAAATTTTATGGTTTTCCAAAATATGGGAGTTCATACAACTGATACACCCCTACCTTCTTGAGAAACTTCTCCCCAACATCGTCATACACTGGCATGTCATCCATTATGTGCTTGTTGGTCTTCTTATTCAACAATGTGTCCAAATCCCCCTTGTTATCGGTGGTGCAGTGGTTGTAGTCACTTACTTTACATATATGGATATGGGAATCCCAATCTCATCCAATGATCACTCCTTCTGGATACTTGAAATTCTAAAAATTTCTCTCGGGAGCATCTTCGACCTTGATTTCCACCTTTTTCTTCCCCTTTGTTCTTGCTCCAAGTGCGTTCCTTGGTGCTATGGTAAATATATCACCATTTTCCTCTCTCGTCGATTAAGGTCTCATTCCCTAGCTCAAAATCGTGTGCCCCAACTCAAAACCACATGCCATAATTCCTTCTCAATGCTTTTGCTTTGCTCAAACCCTTCTCTAATGGGGATGTAAGCCACTTCTGTGCACAAATTTTCTCTCCAAACCTCAACACATTTTGATGAGTTTTGTCACAACTATCTCACTTGATTACTTATGAGTGCAAAGGTAGAAATAAACCCACATCACATCTTTATATAGAGTTGCTAAAATTTATTACATTTATTACTCCTTTACCTACCACCAATCCTCTCATTAATTGACCATTTTCCCAATTTCTGTGTGATATGGCTATAACCTTCCAAAGGCACCTTCCTACCTTCTAGATATAGACCTCCTTTTGTGCGCATCCATGTGCTGAAGTACCTCACCATTGTTCCTTCCTCTAGTAGTTTCTACAGCTGCCGCTTACCTCACGTTATATTGTTCATTCATTTATTTCTAGTTATGGTCTTCCTTAGGAGAAATCTTCTTTCTAGTAGCTCCCTTCCATTTTGAATAGCACCTATAATAGTATGTTCTCATGTGTACCCCTTTTTGAATAAAAACCACCCCACACCAATGGTATGTGTAGTCCTCTACGCATAAAAATACTTCAGATTGTAATTAGCTTCTAGCACACAAATGTGCTTATTACACAAAACACCGAACTAAATTGACAAAGCATAGCAATGAAGAAGGAAATACATTAAAAGAAATACATAAAGAGAAATCTATACTAAATGGAAATACTTCCTTATTACAAACACCAAGAAGAACTATTTATAGTAGCGATTTAGCCTATTCCTGTTAAAGTAACCGAGTAACCGTGTTCCATCAAGTGCCTCTAACTGACAAGCGCCTGATTCAAGGATGTGAGTGATAACATATGGTCCCACCCAATGCACCTTAAGCTTGGATGGCACAAAAAATTGGAATTATAAAGAAGTACCATATTTCTAACCTCAACCTTCTTATCCTTGATGTATCTATCATGCCATGCCTTCTGCCAAGCCTTTTCCTACTTCTAACTCCAACATGTTATGGTGTGCCTCTCATTAACTTGTCAATTATTTATTCTAATGCTTTCTCATCAACTAGACCTCCATGTGTGTAATACATAAAGAAGGTAACATGAATTCCATGGGAAGAACTGCTTCTACACCAAACACCAACTGAAAGGGTGTGGCCTTATTTAACCTTTTGTAGGTTGTTTTATATGCCCAAAGTACAACAAAAACTTTATCATCACAATCTTTCCTTAAAACATCAGAATTTTTGTAAGGTCTAGCTCAATATCTTGTTTAAGGCCTTAGTAGTTCCATTTTATTAAGGGTGATAAGGTGTAGTCTTGTGGTGTGCGACCATAAATTCATCCAAAAATATCCTAATTGTCTCATTCAAGAAGTTTGTGCCCCTATCACTTGTCAAACTCAACAGAAATCCATACATAGTAAGAATATTTTCCCATAAGAACCTTGTTGTTGTAGCTGTTGTAAAATCCTTTGTAGGTGTTGCTTCTTCCCATCATGTAAGATAATCTGTATAAGTGATTATGTAGCGTGATCTAGTTCTACATGTGGCTAGGGAAATAGGACCCACAAAGTCTATTGCCCATTTTTCAAACAACTCTACACTAGTAATAGGCCTTAAAGGCATTTCATTTCTTTGTCTAGGTTTTCCAAGGTGCTAACAATGATCACACTCCTTATAATACTCTTTACAATCCCTATACAAGGTCTCCGACCATAATCTAGTGAGTATAATATTGTGCATGGTGGCATCACCTACATAATGCACAACCGCAATGCCGCCATGAGCCTCTTCCATGATACCCGTATGCTCATGTTCTAATGAACACTTGAATAATACTTCATCTCGGTATAATTTATATAAGTCGCCATTGATCAACATGAAGGGTGCAACATGAATTATAAGTTGTCTCTTCTCTAAGGCTTTCATTCCTTTTGTCGCCATACTTGTGCGTAAAAATACAACAATATCCTCCAATTCTGAAGGTGTGTGATGTAACCTATATAATTTTGCATCCAAATTGTATATTCAATTGTCTACACATCTTCTCCTAATTGAATTCTTGATAAGTGGTCTGGGCCAGAACTACTTTTACCTAGTTTCACCACAATTACAAAGTCAAATTATTTGAATAAGAGAACCTATCGACATATGTGCCCCTATAAAATGAGATTTTTACCAAGTATTTTAGTGCCATGTGATATGTATAAAATAAAAAAAGGTATTGCTAGAAGTATCTTTATCGAACTTATGTAGTGCGTAGATCATTGAAAAAGCCTCATGCTCGGTATTTGTATAATTCTTCTCTACAGAGTCAACATTTTACTATAAAAATAGATAGGATGATATAAAATACCTTCTCTAGGCTAAGCTAACAATTTTCCAATGGTCTTGCCACAAGAATCCATAGGTACATGAAATGGTTGGTTCCTTGATAGAAAATGTAGACTAGGCATTGGAGTAAGTCTCACCTTTAATGCCTCAAATGTGCATTGTTGTGGATCTCCCCAAATGAATGTCCCTTTTCCCTTTAGTAAATCCTTCATGGGCACGATAATCTTCACATATCCTTTGATAAATTTTCGTAATACCTGTAAGGCCCAAGAATCCATGTACTTCACATTGACTAGTAGGATCCTCCACTCCTATAATAACTACAACCTTATGGATCTACTAACAAACCTTCCTTGTAGATGATATACCCTAGCAGAGTTCTAAAAGGTGTAGAAAACACACACTTCTTGATGTTTAAAGAGATGCTTAACTATCTACATCTTTCAAAAATTAAGTGCAAGTTGTCACAATGATCCTTAACAAGCCCATATACCATCCAATAATCCAAGCAAACCTACACGAATTTATGAATAAAATCCTAGAATGCTTGAACAACTATGCTCGAAAATATAACAGGGACGTTCTTCAAACCAAAGGACATTACCATATATGATAATCTTCCCCATTTAGAGGTGAAAGTTGTCTTCTCTTGATCCTCTTGTGCAATTATTACTTGATGATACCCAGAGAATCCATCTGTAAAAGAGTAAATTTCGTGCCCTACAACACCTTCTAATATTTTCTCAGTGAAAAGTGTAGGAAAAGGATCAATCATACATGTAATATTCATCTCCATCTAATCCACACAAATCCTAATCGACCATATTTCTTTATACCGGTTACCATGGCGCTAACCCAATTTGATTCTTCCAGGGGGCTTACTAATTCCATATTTCAACATTTTTTCAATTTCTTCTTTAAATTTTATGTGCATGTTAGGGTTCATCCTATAAGGTCTCTTCCTGATCGAGCGCGCACCTTCATTTAGCTTAATCTTCATCTCACCTAATGACTCATGCACCCCCTTTAACTCATGGTAGCGCCTAGGAAATAAGTCTGGAAATCACATAGTAACTCAATTATCTTTGCCACTTCAAAATCAGACCAATAATCTCCAATTATGGCCTCCTTAGGTTCAACATCCATGCCAATGTTCACTTTCTTGGTCTTCATAGGTTCATGAAAGGAGCGTATGTTTTTATCTGCACTATCTAAAACCTTATGCATACCTTCAAAATGATCAATGTCCAAATTTTCTACTTCTTCATCATCCACTATGTAGACCATCTTTCCTTTCTCCTTCTCAAAGAAAACATGTTTAAATAGTTCGGCATCTGTCTCATCTATTTCATCAAAATGCGCTCTTGGTTCTTCCTCACCAAATAAATCTTGAATGAGTTCTTTAGAATTTGCACTGTCTCCTATAGTCAAGCATTCCATAACCTATAATTACTCTCTCACCAGAGGTGTAGAAGATAAGTAGTCAAAAGTTTGGACCATTCCTGTAATCAAGTATTGCCAATTTCCAATCTCTCTATACAGTTCCACATAAACATACCAAGCATGTGCATAGCCTTGCAAAGTGGAATAAAGTTTGTGCACCCAAAGTGAAGGTGGTAAAGCTTCATGCCCCTCTGTCTAGAGTCTCTCACACTACTAAACATGGTGTGCGAGAATACATTGATTACTATGATATATGCGAGATCACGAGTAGGCATATTTCTCTTGAGAAACCAGGTTGTTAGAGAAATTATTACTTCATTCCATTCTATGAGATTATCCCTGTGAACCATCCACCAATGTGCTACCATCCCATGCAAGGTATACACTAACATATTTCTTCTCTCCACTTGATTCATCCACTACTCCTCCATGGTGTGCAGGAATACTGTAGGATATCCTTCTCCAGTGTACTAGGGTATAGAGTTGTTACCTATCTTCCTAATAAAATGAGGTTTTCTCCTTTATGAAAAGGTGCTTCTTACTTCCCACCCAATCATCTCATATGTGCCCTGTGCCCAATTTTCACGAGCAATACTTGTAGTATTACTAATAGACAGTTCATCTTCCCATTGGAGGATTCCGTCCTTAGATGGATCAAGTACTTTTGGATCTCAAATGGCATGCACATAATTTTTTTTCATATCTTCCTCACTCAAAGGTTCAATATAAGGTTTATATTTACCATCTTTCAAAGGGATAATAACACGTTCTTCCTTGTTCTCAAAACTTACATACCCCTTGTTGAACTATAGATCAACATTATTTGCATAACACCAAGGGTGACCAAGTAGAGCTAGGAAGTTTTCCACTTTTGCAAATGTCAAAACCTCAATGTCCCCAGTGAACTTTCCCCCTTGTATAGTAATTGATACATCCTTTAAAACTCTAATTGGAGTGGCCTTAGTCTGATTAGCCATAAACAATACATTAGAGGATGGATGTAATAGAGGTCTACCCATCTGCACCCATACATCTAAAGTAAGAACATTCACTTCTATGTATGTGTCAATCAATATATTTCTCAAAATCCACCCATCCAAAACAACATTTAGAGTGATTTCCTTGTCATAATCCAAGATATGAGGGGGAATATTATCATGCAAGATCTACCATCCATTTTCAATACCTATGCATGGAGTGTTTCCCTTTAACCAATTCCCTAGTAATAGAATAATATTCTCTTGGCACAACATATTGTATACCTCTTTCAAATCATCAACATCTGAGTGGAGTGTCTCTACTACCTTATTTTTTTCCAACTTCCATGATTATTCCTTTAAAAATTGTATTTCACCCTAAAGATTTTTGTATAACTCCATGGTTTTCTAATAAACCTTTATGCAGGATATGGGTATCTTGCATGTAAAACCTCCTCCTTAGTAATAGTAGGATTTTGTTGTAACATATCTCTAACGAACGTATTTTCAGCATGTGTAGTAATATTCACGATTCTTACCTCGGGTTCCAAAGTACAACTTTGGCATCCACTAATTTCCATAGCACATTGTATTATAACCATCACTTGTTCTCTGTTTATGTTGTTTGCCAAGATGCTCATATAATTATGGGAATTCCTCATAGTTATGATTCTTCCTAGAAAAAGAACAAGTAATATTATGAGAGCATTTTCCCTGTAGTGGTCAGGAGATCTGCATGTATAACATGTTCCATGAGGAAAATCACCTTTTCCACTACCACGTCCTTGGCCCATAAATCCACCATGGTATCCTCAACCTCTTCTACGAGTTCCTTCAAAGATTCCCTCATTCGATCATAGCATCCTTGCACATGATCATGGTGCTCACTTTTACTTTTAGATTTATCTGATACTCCTTTCTATCACACACTAATATCGATGGCATCATGGATCTAACCAATCAACCTACAATATTTTTATTGTGAGTTGTGGACCAAAAAATATTACAATAGCAAGATACATTCTTTTTGATCATGCGTTGCAATAATGGGAAGTGGCTTGCATCATGGTCTAAATGAAATATCTCGCAGTCTAGAAATAATGAAGGTACTGACCTATGAGGGAAATTATCCTTAGTGTGACCTTCCATTTCACAATCTATACATTAAATCCCAGTGTAATTCTCATGTGCCAAATTGGCTGATAGTTTCTCCAATTGCTTCACCATAACTACAATTTGTGCTTCTAGGAATGGGCTCACTCTAGTGTTTATACTTGACTTCCTTAGTGTGTAATGTATCTCTAACTGTTTCATGTGGGTCTGTATATGTCTTATGTGATAACTCCCTCCTAAATGGTGTGATCAAGCCCCCAATGAACCATTGTGCATGTTGGCTTACATGGATATCATATGAAAGCTTAGACAAAAGTGTTTTGAAATGGGCATCATATTCCCGAATGCTCTTAGTAGTGCCCTGCTTAATATCCTTGAGCATGCTTATACTCTTTTTCTCAAACTTAGGGATATAAAACTCCTTAAGGAAAGCATCCCATAGTGTTGCATAATCTACGCAAGTCTGATCAAGGTCAAATTTCTTGTACCAACTGTGAGCACGTCCTTGCAACGTAGTTACAAACTAACTTGCCTTGTGCTTAGAAGCCGTAATCCCTTTTACGTGCCACATTATCTCACACATGTGCACATGCTCAACAACATATTCTATTCCCTATACTCTGGAAGATGAAGTGACATCTCCATGTAAATATTCTAGGGTTGGTAAGGACCATGGCCACCTAATCCAAAACCTTGTGTGTTACCTCTCGTCTCCAAACCCACTAGATCCACCAAAAAGAGAGCCACATATTCCCATGAACCCCCATCTATAGTTGGAAGTGGAATAGTGGATATACTACCTTATTTCCCAACAATGGTACTAAACTAAACTCCTAAACTCGTGAGGTGCTAATACTCCCAAAAGTGAGTCCAAAATTTTACATGCTTGAGTTTTGTGTTGACAATGCACTGAAAAGTTACCTCTAAATAAAAAACAAGATGTTTTCCCAACCATATATGCACTTTCTATTTGATTTACTCTTGTTCTTCTACTCCCCAAACTATATTTTTGAATCTTGGTTGTACTTAGATAGTTGAAAACCAAGTGCAAGGGCTATTTTTCTAGGTAGATTTAGATGTGCACCCATGGCCCATGTCATCTCTCTTTGGTGTTCTCCCATATGAGGCTGAGGAGGTTTCCCTACCATGTTTTCCTCCTAAATGGGGAGTTCTAGATGCTCGGCTTCATGCCTTTACGTGAGCTCCAAATCCTTCATGAGCCATCTCTCTCCTCAATGCCATTTGTTTTGTAATATCACGTTTCTTCTCAAAATCCCTCTCATACACATCATCATACCTAAGCCACCTTTCTTCTCCTTTCCTCTCTCCCTCTAGGTCTTCCATCCTTCACCAAACATACTATTGCCCCCGTGTGTGGTAGGGTTTAGCTATCCATCAACGTTTCTTCCAAGTTTAGGGTTACCATCAAGATTTTGATCACTAGTAGAATGACTTGAAAATAGGTTCCCTTGGGATAACATAAAAAAAGGAACTTAGCTACCTTCGGGAAAGAGTAAGTAGAAACTGAGTACTAAAAAATATATCTATTCATAACGACATGGAACCAAGTGTCCACATTGTGCGTCCAAATTAGATCAAAATCATAGAGGGCCTGAAATTCTTCCTATGTCCAGAAAAGTATGCGATACCTAAAATTCATTTTAGACACATAATAAACTATCCACTCATACATATCTATCATAAATATAGAAAAGAAACTCTCTTATAAGATTTGAACAAGTTTTCTCCACCCATGCACGTGCATCAAAATCAGATCTAGTGCTTTGAACCTATGAGATTATTCTTCTTCTAGATCTATTATCCACTCCTCAATACTTTCTAGGGTCAATGGGTATGTCTTCATCACAAAAAATCCTGAAAACAACTAAAAAAGAGGTCCAAAAAATGGAACCAATGATGCAGCCTAGAATTTACTTTGGAAACGCAGATGCACATACACATCACTCACCTGAGGTAAGTGCTCACCCGAAGTGTGCAAAGGTACTAGGCACCTCTTTATATTTTCTTGTGAAAGATGTTAGTGTGATAATGATAATACATATTTGGATCCATAACTAATCATAAACATTTCATAGTGCATAAACCATATCTAGATCTTAGATAATCATGAACTAAATAATAACTATAATAAGGATAACCATACAAGAACCAGATTTAGTTATGTCTAACACCATTATCTATCCAATATACTCCATTGCATTAAACACTGTAAAACACAGAATCTTCTTACACTATAAAGGATCTCCATGAGTCATGCATAGATCAAAACGAGCAACATAACTCTACAATAATTCACACTCCTTAAATTACATAGTTTAATACATATTTATAGAGGTGGGGACTTTCCCTTCACCACCCATGCACTTCTCAAAATAGGTCACATACTGATAATATCCATGTGCCTTTACAATGGCATGCACAACATGCAAGTGTTCTAATAATAGATGTCCTATAGTTAACTCTAAGAAGAAATCCTATTATTAGCTTAAACCATGCATGGCGCTTAACAACCACTTGTTCCCAAAATACTATTGTGTATCACATAATTCTTCATCTCTATGTGTGATCCTCATGCTATCTCTAAAAATATCCCTTATTAATAAAAATGGCTAAGTCCTAAGCCAAAGTGTTATGACACACGTTTCCTTCCCTGTTTTCCCTGCGCCTTCAAATGTGCCTTGTCCCTGAGCACGCATCCTTTGTGTATCTTCTCCTTAGAGAAAAATTATGTGTGCTCAATAGAAGATCTTGTTTTCAAGTGATTAGAGGTATGTTTTTGAAATCATTCTCTTGCATGTATTGTCTAAGTTTTTGAATCCTATAGTGGTATTAGGTGACCTATTTAGGTCTTTATATGTCTTTAAAATTCTAGATCTAGTAGAACATTTGTAGTTGAGAAAATCCATGGATTCTAGGTCAATAGATATACAACATAAAATTAGGATGATTTTTCTATGGTATTAGTTATTATACATGAAATTCAATACTTAAGTAATGGTGTCCTTATTATCTAGTTGAAAGAGCTTCTTGAAGGATTGCTAAGAATTTTTCCTTGAGAAAGTGTATCATGATTTCTTAGATGGTTTGTAGTATAATGAAAATAATATTGTTTCACCTGATTCTACATCATTTCTTTGAATGTTGATGAAACAAATAATGGTAATGGGCTAGGAGGAATACTGTTGAGATGCTAGTTGTAGGTTGTTGTGCGCGTATGACTTTTGAATCCATAGCTGATTGTGAGAGCTTCCTTTTTTCTTGGAGGAACTACATAGAATGGAACACAAGACCACAAAATAAAATTTAAACAATATATGTAGTGGACTTCCTAGCGTGTGCTAGATCCGGGAAGTGTGATACTTCCTAGATGGCTATCAATCCATTGTTTAAAACAACTTAATGTTGATAAAGTAAATCCTATTATAGTTAAAATGATTTAGGTATCTCATTTATCTACAATACAAAAATTCATTCACAACAAGCTATGCTATGATTGAATCTAAAGGTCAAAGTCACTATTAGGTACTAAGACTTTGGTTAGGGTTAGGTTTTGGGTAGTTTTAGGTATTTGGTGGAGGTTTTAGGATCTGATCTGGGTTTCTAGTAAAAGACACAGAGACCGACGTTGGTTTAGGTTAACCGACGATGGTTATGGGTGACCAACATCGATATGGTCGAGGTATAGGAAACTCAATAAAACTTGGTTGGGTGATAGATCTGAGATTGGATGAAGATGGAAGGGCAATGGCAAGGTCGTATGGATCTGAGGTATGCACATGAATGATTAAGGTCCAGGTATAGGTGATGTAAGGGTGTGGATAAAAAGATGGTCAAGTTTGCATGGAGGTAAATGATGGGGGAATAGAAATGAAAGCAGAAACTAATAACATATGTAAAAGGATCTACCGAATGATAAATGAATAGGTGTTGGTTAACAAGACTTACTGTTTGTATGAACTTGATGCCTAGTTGGTAATGGTGGGTGATCAAATGGAATGGACTTGATGTGGTGCTGACACTTCCCAGATGCTCCTGTGAAGACAAATGGCTTCGTGGTTGCTTCAGGTGCTAGCTATGGATGTTTTGATGCTTGTACGGATGTTGGTTCTACTTACATGTAGCTCTAGTTTCGTCACTTATTCTCAGAAGATGTCTCTCTCTCAAAAAATGTTCCAACCTCAAAATAAGTTTGTTTTTGGGATTAAATGGTAGCTGACGATGGTTCTGGCTTAACCGGCAGCGGTTAAGGGTAACCAATGTCAGTTAGGGCTAGATTTCCTAGGTTTACTAAACTCGGTAGATCCCCTTGATTTTTTGGGATCTCATTTCGTTTACTCCATGGATTAGCATGGAAGTTTCTTTCTAACATGTAGGAATATGGTTAGAGGGAATGTAGGCTTTTATTTTTAGGGTTTTGGTAGGTCTTAGTTAGTCATGGCAACTTACTAAGAATAGGTCTTGGGGTGAGGTGGCTTGATGAGGTGTCTAGGTGAGGTGGATATGTGAGCATTATCCCAATTAGGATATTTAAATAATAAATATGGTGAGGATAATGAATTAATTTAATTTAAATAATTAAATTAATATTATAGTGGGGTGAATGGGGCCATGGCTAGGTGGATGTGTTCAAGGTATTTATTTATCGAGAGACCAAGGGGAGTTTGACCCAATTTTAGTGTCTACATTTTTCCCCTTTTTTCCGTGTAGCTTGTATTAGTAAGTGACCCCTGACAAAAATAAGATGTGGTTGCCTCGGGTGTGGGTGAAGGTGATCCCCCTCAAACCAGGAACTGACAAGGTAGAAGGAAAAAGTGGTGATTGGTTTGATTAAAAGGTGAATGTGATGAAGAGTAAGGTGGGTAACAAGGGAAAAAGGAAAAAAGCTTTACTCAAGTAATCTAGGTAATGGGTCAGGGTCAAAGGTAGTAATAGTTAAATGCACACACATGTATAAACTACCGTATGATACCAAGCTAAAAAGAAGGAAAACTCCACATTGTCTAAGGTCGATAGGTTTATCCAAGAAAGGTGGAGGTGATTCTGGTATATAAGGTATAGGATATGATCAGGAAGATGTACGTTAGGTGTAGGAATGTTTAGGTATGTTCTGGTACACCAAGGGTTGGGTCAGGATAAACGGTCATAGAAAGAGGCAAGGTAAGGTCATTAGGTCAATCAACACAGGTAACAGTGCCACAAGGTATAGCGAACACATGAGGTCAAAGGTCACTAGCGATGTTCTAGGTCCAAGAATCTAGGTCACAAAGCATGGGTAGGGCCGAGATATGGGTAAAATAACAAGTCCCCAAAGGAGAACAAGGTTAAGTAGTAAATGATGAGGTTAGGAGGGTGAGGTGAATGGTCAAGGTAAGCATTGGGTGAGGGAAAAAGAGTGATGGGCAGGGTAATAGGGAAAAAGTGTGGGAAATGTGGAAGAGAGGGTGACCGATGCCGGTCAAGTGTAACTAATGTCAGTATAGGGTAACTAAAAATGGTAAAGTAGGGCACGTGATTGATGTTGGTGAAGGTAAAACCGACATTGGTGAGGTCAAGGATGTTATAAAAAAGAAAAATCCACATTTTTACAAATCATTTGTCTTCTTTTGAATTGGGAAAATGAAATGAGAGAGAGGAAAGTTGGAAAGTGTCTAGAAAGAATGGAGAGCTAAGTTGGTGAGTCGAATGGTGGGTGATTGGTAGTTGAGAGGCAGGTCCATGGGATTAGATTGAGTGATTTGATTGGTTGGAGGCATGGTTAACGATTGGTTATGGCAAAGGTGGAGAGGGGTTGGCGCCACGTGGAGGAGGTGGGCTTGATTGGGGTCCAGCGCTATTGGCATGTAGTTTGGTAGTTGAGTTTGATGGTTTCTCTCATTGATAGATGGGATTCAGTGACCAACACGTTCCACCTACCGATGGGTGAGATGACAGTCACCTTGGAGGACGTGTTTAGGATCCTGTGGCTATCGATACTAGGGATGCAGGTGTACTCAATATCCTCCGAGGCCTCAAATAAGTTGATGATAATAGTGTTTGGAGAGGGACTGGAAGAAATGACATTCTATATGATGAGTCTAAGTTATGGAAGGATGTATCAAGCCCGTCCAGAGAGGAGATGATGATAGTAGTACTACCGATGGAGGGAATGTGTTGCTTCACACCTTGCCGGATGCGAGAGGGTGGGAGGTTTCTTTAATCCCTGATGGGGTATTACATGACATGGTGATGGATCAGACCTACTTTTCATGGGTGCCAACATTTTGGTGCAGCTATACATAGAGTTGTGGCCATATGGGCAGGCTGCGAGTTCAACTTATGTTAGACATTTTACTACATTGTTGGGCCTATGAGCACATAGTTTGTGTGCACCCAGTGGGTATGCCCCAAGTAGATGCATTTCTGCCAAGATTGGTGCAGGTGGGGTATAGGTGATGGGTACCCATGATTGGAGAGCAGTGATTAGACAGGGCTACACATGATGTAGCATACTATAAGCAGCTATTGGAGGGATTTTTGAGAGGAAATCATATAGAGACCATGTGTGGGTTATACTTCATATAGGTAGATGGATGATGAGTTGGATGGCCTTCACTATTGAGATGGTTAGTGGGGTTCCATGACAAAGAGCATAAGATGATCCCGATTGATGAGGGTTAGACGGTAATTTGGACTACTATAGGACATACCTCCACCCTTCCCGCAGTATAGGAGAGATGACGTGGAGAGGCCATTTCCTCTACCATAGCTGACAGTTCCCACAGGGAGGGAGGAACATGTGGTAGACCATTAGATCGATGATTTTAGAGTGACAGATAGATATAGATAGTGGTGGGTGGTTCATTTACAATCAGTACCACCTAGGTCAGGGTAGCCTGATTTAGCCACGATCATGGTGCAGAGAGATGCCTAACAGGGGCATGTGGCGACCTTGATTACCTAGTTGGGTATGGTGCAAGGACAATTATCTAGTTTAGAGGGAGAGGTGGCCAAGTTACATACACGGTGGCCGATCTTCAAGCCCATATGGCCCACACCTGGGCATGGAGGTGGAGATGGTGATGATGGTCAGGTGGCCACCTTATAGGCATAGGTTACAGGGTTGCAGGGCTAGTTAGCCACAACACAAGTATAGATTGGGGACTTACAGGCCTAGATATAGGCATAGGGGCAGGGGCTGATGGCACCACCACATGCAGCAGGATAGGGTCCCAATTCACAGGTAGGGGTGGGACAAGGTCCCACAAGACAAGTATAAGGTCAGAGGCCGATGGGGCCACCATAGATAGTACCTATATCCATATTTTGGGAGGTGAGAGATGAGGCTTGGTATTACTAGGACCAGTTGATGGTGGTAGGGATAGATTTTCTATTGTATGCCAAGTATAGGGCACAACAGGCCTCTAGGAGAGGACCAGATCACACACCCATAGCATGGAGAGCATAGGGGGCCATCGAGCCCTGAGACATGGTCAAGGTGAGGCCACCAGTTCACGGAGGCTAGTTCTAGTTGATTTACCAGCAGGGACCCAACCACCACCTATGATGGGTGGGGAGATGTTAGCAGGTTGCCAGACAAGGCCGAGGAGGCAGAGGGGACATGCGAGATAGATATGGAGGATGTCTGCCATGATGATGTCTGATATATGGCCCTCGATTTTGATGTAGTTTTGATTTTGATATATACCGGCTGCGTGCCAAGAGTTGTTATACTTTTGATCATATACCAGCCTGTATGCCGAAGATGGTGAGGCTATATGAGAGTTTTGTATTTTGAGAATATACTAGCCTGCATGCCAAAGATGGTGAGGTTGTATGAGAGTTTTGTATTTTTGAGCATATACCGGCCTACGTGCCGAAGATGGTGAGGTTGTATATGAGATATTTTGAGAGATGTATATTATTTTGATATCAATGTATATTGGATGGATACACACCTATTTTTATGATGAGATGGATGAAATTCTGATGATGTACTTTGATGTTGATAGACTGTGATGGTTTATGCATAGATGGACTTATGGTAGGTGTGTTAGGCATGGATTGAGTCAGGTTGGTGTTAGGCATGGTTGAGTCAAAGTTATAGGCATAGTGAGTCAGGTTGGTGTTAGGTATGGTTGAGTTAGGTCATAGGCATGGTTGAGTCAGGTTAGTGTTAGGCATGGTTGAGTTAGGTTGTAGGCATGGATGAAGTTAGGTTTTGGTTTTTAATTCATTAATATTTGTAATGAATGATGATATGGGTCATTTTTAAGATGTTTTATAATATTTTCATGATGTTGGTAAAGAAATGGTAATCAAAATAAATGTATGTTTTGATGATGATAAAAATGTGAAGCAATTTTCCATTTAGTTGGGTTAATTTCAATTTTTGATATAAAAGGAAACTAAGTAGGGTATAATGTGATTACGAAAATGAAAGATGGCTGGTTAGGGTAGAGAGTGGCCAAGCTAACCTCCAAGGGCCCCATGCCCTCGAGTTTTGTTTACATAGTCTTGGAGAAAAGGACCTCAAGTTGATGTAGTTATCCCATAAGCTGGGAAAGAATATGAGGTATGCGAATGAGTTGGTAGGTCGTAGGCATGATTTGGGTCTAGATATGTTAGGTGTGGGTGAGTTGTGGGTAACTTGGTATAGGTGATTTTGATTGTGGTAGAAGAAGAAGATTACCCCAAAGGTAAGCGTCAAAGACCAAGTCATGTATAAGATAATCAATACATAATAAAGAAGATTAAAAGATAAGAGGGAGAAAGAAAGTCACCCGATTGGTTAGGATCATACCGAGTAGGTCATACCTTGGAGGAGGTGATGGACGTAAGACCCTAAAATACATTGCATGATTGATTATTCTAAGGGTGAAAAGTAGTCACATGATCACCAAATGTCATGGTTTCCAAGAGGTCCCTTGAGGTAGTAGGAAATGGGAGTGTGAATGGTGAGAGGGATGAAAGGTGGTTAATTTTTACATGGTATGAGGTAGCATGCTATTTGGGCAACATATCCAAGGTCACAATGGCAAAGTCCATGATGAAAAGGTTTTCTGTGTTGGTGATATTTGAGATAGATTAATCGATGCGAGAAGTCTATATGGGATGAGGAAATTAACTCCTTGAGGTCTTCGTGAAGCTGATCGATGCGAGAAGCTTCAGCATTCTGTTGCTTTTACTTTTCTTTTCTTCTTCTTCTTTTTTTCTCTATCTTTCTTTTTGAAAGATCTTTATATAGTTGTCCTTCGAGGGAGCAGTCTATTTATAGCAGTGATTACAAAGAGGAAGATGTCCCTCCGAGGGTGTCATATTTTTATTGGAAGTTTGACTCAAGGAGTTTGATCTCATGTGAGGGCTTTGAAGTCATGGAAAATACCAAGGTGAAGAATAGGATTCTTGTTCAAAAAGTAGCGTGAAATGACCATGGGATCTCATCTAAAGGTAGACAATAAGTATCCATGAGAATCATGCTATGTGCAGCACCATGGTACACATATTTAAGAAGAAGAAAAAGGTGTGGTATGCACATGATTCTTATTTAATCATTGGTGATGATGTAGGAAGTGGATAGCACTCAAGGGACAAGCATGGAAAGAGGCAAAAGGTGAGGTAGGACTAAAATTCAACGGTCGAATGGTCAAAGATGCAAGGCATTAAGGGGTTCGAGTTCGAGTTTACCATCGAGTGAAGATAAATGATAAGCACCTGATCCATAAGTATGGGTCATGATGTATTGTCCAAGCATATTACAAGAAAATTTTCCTGTTTACTTTTTCTTCTTTAGTTACATGTTGATTTTATTTAGGACAATGTCACCAACTTGGAATTTTCATTCATTGAAATGTTTATCATAGGCACGTTTGATACGTTTTTGGTAAACTTGAAGGTGGTAAAGAGCATTAATACGATGTTCATTTAATAACTCAAGTTGTGCTAAATGGTCCTGACGAAAGTCATCATCATTGAGCATGTCATGGAGAGAAATGTGAAATGAGGGAATCTGGACTTCGAGAGGTAGAACAACCTTTTACCGTAGACCAGAGAAAAGGTGTAACGGAAATGGAAGTGTGAATACTAGTGCGGTATGCCCATAGGGCAAAAGGAATGTGTGTATGCCAGTCCTTCCCAGTATCGTTAACCACTTTCATGAGAATTTTGTTCAAGGTTTTGTTAGTGGATTCGGCTTGGCCATTGGTTTGTGGGTAATAAGGTGATGAGAAACTTAGCTAAATGCCGAAGGTGTCACAAAGTTTTCACAATGTTTTATTTTTGAATTGTTTTCCATTATCAGTGATGAGGCGATGAGGAACACCAAAGTGAAAAATGATGTGATGATTGATGAACTCACATATTTTCTCAGCTTTCATGGAGATGAGTGGTATGGCCTCAACCCATTTTGTGTAGTATTCGGTAGCGGTGATGATCCATTGATGTCATTAGGAAGAATGGGGATTGATCTCTCTAACAAGATTCAAACCCCATTGAGAGAAGGGACAAAGGTCACGAGAAACCTGTAAGGTGTGAAAGGATGTATGATGAAGGTTGGCATGTTGTTGGAATTTTACACAACATTTGACGTAGTCACAACAATCATGGTTAAGGGTCACCAAGTAATATCCTAGGTGAAGAATATTCTTAGTAATAGTAAGGCCACTGAAGTGACCTCCACATATGCCATCATGAACTTCCTTAATGGTACAAGGAATTTCAAAACTTGTGAGGCATTGTAAGAGAATACGATCAAATCCATGCTTATATAGGAGGTCCCCCATGATGACGTAATAAGAGACCCTTTTAAGGAAGGCACGTTGTCCATTACGAGGTGAGATCAGGAGGTAAGATGGAGAGAGAAAGATAGTCAGAGTATTGTTTATACCAAAGGTCACTCAGGTTCGGGGTGATGGTTCCGATGGAGTAAATATCATGAGGTAAATAAGAGGGTGATTAGATTCATTGTATGGTGATAAAGATTTTATAATCGGTAGGCGAAGCGAGGTATTTGAGAAGCCAAGTAGGCCATGGTATCTGTAAATTTTTTGTTGAACGTGGGACGGTTTGAAGGGTGTAACGGTCAAAGGTGGTCAAAAGTATGTCTACATGATGTTTGTACTTTTGAAGTATCTCATTATAACATTGGTATATACCATTGACCTGGTTTATGACCAATTGAGAATCTCCAAATATGTTGATTGATTTGACATCTAGGGCATAGGTGGCTTAGAGACCTAATACGAGCGCTTCTACTTGGCAATATTGTTGGTACAATCAAAATCAAGTTGGAAAGACAAACACATGGGTTCACCATCAAGGGGATGGGGATAACTCCTACCCCACCACCACACTAACACTTGAAACCAATGAAGAAGAGTGTAATTTGGTAAGTGGGTTCATTCAGGGAAAGGGTATCAATGGATTTGTCGGGAAAGTCAAATTTAGAGGGTTGATCCCGGAAATAGGTGCGTCGCCACCAATTGGTTGGTGATAGCTTGGCCCTTAATGGGATTTTGATGGATAAATTCAAGGTCAAGGTTAGCCAAAAGCATAAGCCGAGTGTGTGCTATGTTGATTTTGATAAGGTTTGGCATACATGAAGTGTAAAGGGTTGGTGTTGGTCACAACATAGGTTTTATGGTTGAGTAGGTAATGGCGGAGTTTTGTGGCGACGAAAAATAAGGCTAAGCAAAGTTTTTGGGATGGGTGTATCGGGTTTGTAGTCTAACAGAGTACGGCTTATGTAATAAACCACTTGCTCCCTATGTTTTTCATCGCGATGAGCGAGCATGGCCCCAAAGAGTGATCGTGTAGCTGAAATGTATAGGTAGAAGGGTTAATCGTCTTTAGGTGGAATGAGTACGAGGTGGTTGAAGAAGGTATTGTTTTAAGGCCTCAAAACCTTTGTGGCAGTCATCATCCCATTCAAAGGAGACATCCTTATTGAGTAGATGATGAAATGGTTGACACCGATCAGACAATTGTGAAATGAAATGGTGAATAGACTACAACTTACCTTCCAAGCTATGGAGTTGCCTAAGGTTAGTGGGCGGAGGCATTTCTAGAATGGCCTTGGCTTTAGTAGGGTCAAATTATATACCATGTAAGGAGATGATAAATCCTAGGAGCTTTCCTAAGAGAACCATGAAGACACACTTCTTGGGCTGAAGGTGAATGCAATATTTGATAAGGTGGTCAAACATGGTTTTTAGGACGACAAGGTGCTCGAAGTGGTTTTTAGATTTGGCAAGGAGGTATTCAATGTAATCTTCCAATATACGATGCATGATGTCATGAAAGATATAAGTCATAGCCCACTGATATGTGGCACCGGTATTTTTAAGGACAAAAGGCATGACTCAATAGTAGAAGGTCCCCAAGGGGCAATGAATGCGGTTTTGTGTTGATCGTCTTGGGCAAGTAAGATTTGGTTATAACCCGAGAAACCATCTATGAGTGATAGCATCTCGTGACCAAAGTGGTAAGGTCAACTAGTTGGTCAATACCACGTAGAGGAAGTCATCTATTGGGCACGCTAGGTTGAGGTCATGGAAATATGTGTAAATGTGGATTCCCCCTGTTGGCTTAGTGAAAGGGACAATGTTATAAATAAAATGAGGATAATCAATGGATAATATGAAGGAAATGGAAAGAAGGTGCTAAAGTTCTTCTTTGACAAGAATGGCAATGTGAGGGTGCATTTTCCTTAGTTTTTGTTTGTGAGTTTGGCATCTGGAATGGTTATGATATTGTGGACCACTATGGTGGGGTCAATACCAGGCATGTCTACGTAAGACCAAGTGAAAGTGTGGTTATGGTTTTTGAGAAAAGAGGTGATGGATTCCTGTTTAGCAAAGCATCTAAAGATTGGCCAATCTTGAGGATGTGTGGGTCATCCTGAGTATGAATGTTGATCTCGATAGTTTATTCATTCAACATTGTTTGCATCTCAGAGGGTAACAACTAATGAATATATGAGTCTTCTGCACCAAGGTAGGTGAGTATAGATTCATCATCCTAACATTGAATGACATTAATTGAAGGTGTATCATCATAGATCATTTTAGGATATAGGAAGGGAAGAGAGGAAGGATCCTTGCCCTCACGTTGATAAGTCAAAGGCCCTAAGGAAATGGTGTTTATGAAAAAAATTAGGAGGGATGGATTCTGGATCTATCGACTCTGTCGGCGAAGGTGGTGATGAAGGTGGAGAAGGGTTGATGTCCTCGATGAGTTCAATGTGGGCCTGCTTGGTAGGTGGTTCAGAAAAGCCGATACCACTATGGTCATTATGTTTATGGGTAGTACATGGAATAACAATATGGCAGCCTTTCTCGTAAAATCCAAAACCAAAACCCTTCCATACACATCGGTGCAGGAAGGTGTGGGTGAAATGGTGATTGGTTAGTGACTAGAAATCAGCGAGAAAATGGGCAGGTTTCAGGACGATGGTTTGGGTGTGTAAGTGGTAGTATCAAGTCCCCCATAGGTGAGACTGGTACGAAGGTGAGGAGGATCATAAAGGAGGCGTTCTCCTATGTGGTGATCATAGCGAGGATGTTGGTGAAGACTTCCATACTCCTATGGAGTAAGTAATGTGTTGACACTATATAGGCAATACTCCCTAGAGCGAGGATTTGAAAAATTCCTTCCAAGGGATCGGTGGTTGGTATGGTGGTAGTGGTAATAGATGATGTGTTAGTGGTCAACACGGAGGTGGAGCTAATAGATTGGGAGGTCGATGATTTATCCGTGAAGGTTGTGGCAGCGTCGGGAATGGAGGAGGCATGTGCGGTTGAGGTAGTGATTGTATTGGTAAGAGAAGGTGGAGGTGAAGTGGTAGTGGTCATGGAGGTAGACACCTTAATGGGTATGAGCACATCATTGGGTCAGTAAAGCATGTTGCATGTTTTAAAAGCTGATGGATCAGCTGGAATAGTATAGGTGTGTCCTTCGTGCTCAAACATTACACAATGATGTAAAGTGGAAGGAACACAACCCATGAAATGAATCCAGGGTCTTCCAAGAAAAAGGTTATATTGAAATTCCCCCTCCAAGATGTGAAATAACTCTAGAACAATGTGGGGACCCTCACAAATATGAAGGATGACAGTGCCTAGTTTAGAGGTTATAGCATCGTTGAATGAATACAACATGATAGGATGTTTATACATGCAATTATCAGGTATGCACATTTGAGCAAATGCATGGGATAAAATGATATTAATTCTTGCTCCCACATCAATCATTACACGTCATACATGTATATCATCGATGTGGACAGAGATGAAGAGAGTTGGAGTGGGTCATTAGTTTGCAGTACAAAGTGTGATCTCTTCCTTTGAGAAGATAAGGGAGGCTACATGGTGACTAGGTTAAGGCATGGATAAAGGTGGCAATTTGGTTATAGAGGCTACATGATAAAGTGTGATAATGGAGGCTACGGGTGTAGGGTCATTGGGTAAAACCTCAATAGATTACAGGACCTCCATGAGAGCTTGACAATGAGATTTTGAGGTTTGGTTGAGGTCATACAAGGATAGTTTGAGGGGGATTAGTGTAGTTGTTTGAGCATCACGCGGTGTGTGACCCCATTAGAAATAGGATACGTGGGGCTGTATATAGTGATTTTAGGTGTGGATGCACATGGTATATTGGTAATGGGGTTGGTAGGTGAGTAAGTTTCCTTTTCCTGTTTGTCCTTCTAAGCACGTGTAACAACATGGATCATGTTGATATGAGGTGGGGAGGTAGGAGAGGTAGGTGAGCCATGAAAGGTAGAGCGACATGAAGGGAAAAAGCCCAGTGGCAGGAAGGAAATTTTGGGATGAGATGGGTACATTGACATTTGGGTATAGGTTTGGCGAGGTCATTGATGCACACCATGTTAATTTCAAATCTCGGAGGTGCTTCGAGGAGCCTGTAGGGGTGGAGGTCGTGGATGTTGAGTAGGTAATGAGAGAAGGACTATGGGAATGGGTGCTGGTGAAATGAGGTCCTCATTGAGAAGGTAGTTATTGTCAAAGTTCACTTTAGGAGGACACATGTAGTTATTATTACCCATAACATAAAGAAAGGAATCTGTGTGTGCCAACCTATCACCTAGCTTGGAAAGTGGGTGCTCACCCGAGGCACACGTGGGTGTCGAGTCTCTCTTTTATGTGAATTTTAGTGGGAAACATCATCTATGATCTATGTTTAAAAAGACCTTCAAATGGGTTCAGGACATACAAGAACAATAGGGCTCAGAACGGCCTCTAGATCCTTGCTATCATTTCAGGTAGAGTAATTTACAAAATATATAATGTGCATTATTTCAAAACGAAACATACAAGCATCCATACTTAGCATGAAAGTAAAGAGAACTCATGAGAGAGAAGTATGCATCAAAATCATTGATATTCATGTATACATATAACAGATAATGTCATTACATCCATTGAGCCATTACAGAGTGTCACAAAGAAGCAGATCATCGCAATCATGCATTACATTATAATTATGTAACTAAGCTACCAAAAAGAAAAATTATAATCCCATGCCTAATAAATCCTCTCCCAAATGAAATTATCCACTAGCAGAGTCCTCACAATAATTCCAGCAGAGCTCCATCCATACTCTTTATCTCTCTTCTTTTACTCTATAGGCATGTGTATTTATAACTCTCTTGGACTATCAACTCACCCTCTAGTGCCCTTAGATCTGGTGCCAAGTGTCCAAATGTGGTCCTCCATGCGAGCATAGCATGCTTCTCTAGGCCTGATATTTCCACTTTATCCCATGATGTGCTTCTAGAAGCATGCATCCTTCCCTGGGCTAACCTGTCATCAGTGGCACCTTATCCACGTGTAACCGGGTCATGCTTTTCACGTGTTATACTCACGGGACGTCCAAATTAACTAATTCCCAAACCCTTGGCTCTATCCTCACACATCGCATGCACTACGTGATTACTCACACCCTTCTCTTAAACCCTCCTTTGTGCTCTTTTACCTTTTGACATGAGACTCGTGTGCGCTATGTGCCTTGGTGTACTTATTCAATATTCTATGGGTTCAACATCACCCCATACTATGCCTGTTCTCCACAACAAAAACTCCACTTAACCAAGATGTATGTTTCCTTAAGGAGCCAATGTGTAGTCTTGCATTTTGTAAAATAATAAAGGAATGAAATAATTGGGGAGAAGGAAGAATGGGGGGCATTAACTCAGCAAGCTAGGAAAATCCTTCCCAAGTCTGCCTCCAGCTTGTTCCATACGTTGACCTCGCTCTGTGCCTTTTGACAGAGGTCACCAATCAGGTGCTCACCTCATCAAAACTTAGGCCAATTCCTTGGGTGCCCAAAGTGTCAATGATCTTCTCCATCTCCTTGCCTAGGTCTTCGAGCGTGGCCTGCATCTCCCCGGTAATCTAAAGGTATAGTTCTTTTTAGCCGAGCCTTGATTGAACCCCTTAATGTTTCAATTGCCTCAAATTTTCTTTCTACTTTGGCAAGAACCTTGTCCCTCTCTGCCCTATTTCCTTTATTCTTCTCTTGGAACTCCTTTAGCTCGCTTCGTGTGTGGCAACCAAGGTGCTTACTACCTTATCCCTGTCTGCATGCAAGTATCATATGCGGCCTCAACAAATTGGGCAACAAATTTAACCTCTATGAGCACCTTGCTATACTTAAAAATGAGTGCTACCACCTTCAACTTGTCCTCTTTCTTTAAGCACGTGGCCACTTCCTCTGCAGACTCTAGGGAAAAAGGTCATCTCTCCATGGTGAGGACATGTGTTAGATCTTCTAAGCATTCCAAAGTGGATGCGTACTTCTATGTAGGTGGCACTAGGTCTGGGTGCTTTAAAATGATGGTGCTCTTGATAGACTCCACCTTCTTGTATACTTCCTACACCTTTGTCTTCTCATCCTTTAGCTCGCGCCTTAGCTATGCACTGATTAGTTCTTCTTACTTCAAGCTCTTGGCCTTCTCAGCCAATTCCTCTTCTTTCTTCCCTAGATTTCCTCTAGTACTATTATTTTGTTATTATGCGTAAAGATCCTAGCCTCTTTCTCGACTGTGACCTTGTTGAGTGCGTTACAAACCTACTCATTTGAGAGTTCTGGGAATTTACCAAGGGATTGGCTCCCTTAGAATCTGGTACTATTATGATTGCTCCTTGGTAGAATTCAAAGTTTGGCTCATCAATGTGGGATTCAAATGCCCAAGAGAGCATCTTCTTCATCTTGGGGTACACACCCTCCTTTTCAAATGACCCCATGGCTAAAATCCTTTCTGTGGGTACAGTGCTCTGGAACCGTGCATGTAGCACCTTCTTTGAGTCATCAATGTAGCCCATCACTTGTCTTTTCTCTGTATCAAGGGTCCTCCTACCCAAGCGCGTGCCTTTGGGAAAACTCACCATTAGAGTGGGACCTCCTCCCACATTGTCATGCTCCTTTTCAATGTTTTCCTCTTTTCCTTCCTCCAACACTATGTCAGCATTGTGCTCCAACTCTTGGTCTACTAAGGCCTCGAGCATTTTCTTTGCCTCTCTCTCTGCTACCTTAGTTATCTACTCCTTTGTGAATCTTATGGGCTCCTACTTCTCTGCACCAATATCCTCATTCCTTCCCATGTCCTAGGTGCATTCCCCATCCTATTTTGCCCTTACGCCGCATGAACACAAAGTCATGTTTCTCTTCTCCACTCTCTTCTTCTGAATCATACACGTTGAAGACATGTGGCTCCTGGTCTCTTTTAGGCTCATCCTCCTCATTGTCATCTTCTTCACTCTCATCCTCTCTTCCACCCATGTACTTCTCCAAGCTGTCGGTATCCTCCAAGTTAGCTTCCTCTTCCATCCTCTACTTTTTCCTGAGAGGTGATTCTTTGATAGGGGACTCAACCTTCTCTTCTTTCTCTGGAAACTTCTCCTTGGTGAGGGGTTGTTCTAGCACCTCTTCCTCCGGTGTCTTTTCCTTTACTGGTGATTTCTTTTTGCATGTGTAGGTGCTATGCTTGGCACTTGTTGATGGCATGCTTACCATTTGAGTAGTCTGCACACTTGGTGCTTCTTCACCTCTTCCCCTCTTCTTGGGCATGGGCCTCTTCCTACCCATGGGATCTTTAGGTATGGAGACATCGTTCTCCAGGTATGTACCTTTCTCAAACTTTGGTCTTATGCAGAGGTATATGCATACCGTGGATCCTCCTGCAATGGGAAATGTTATTGGTCTAGTCATCTATACTTCATGTGATACGTATCTTTCTACGTATGCATGCTTACCACTAGGGTAGTTCAAATTTTTGTGTAACTCTCTGTGGTCCCGATCTAGGCTTCCAAGTTCCAGCTTCAGCTTCTTGGATTCCTTGAATCTATTTACTCCCACTTGGAAGTATTGAGTTGTGAAAGCAAAGGAAGCTTGCACCATGGGCTCCATGATTCATCTATTAGCCTGAACCTGCCCAGGTAAAAATGTTGGTATACTACAAATTCAGCTTCTCCTTCAGTGACTACTGGCAGTTGTTTAGGAATCCTCCACTCTGCCCTAAACACATTCCTCAAGCACATATACCACTTCTCCAATCATGCCTTGTGGGGTGTTGTCATTGTGTCGCATGCATACTTCTTAAATCTCTTCATGGGTGAAGGATCCTCGGTAGGGTACTCCCATACAAATTTTTCCAATGTGTCAGCACTCCAATCTCTAAAAACATGATGGTTAGTAGGATGTTTCCAAAGAGGATTCTATCACCTTCCTTCGCACAACTAACAATCTCCTCCATGATGTATGCAGACAAGTTGTATATGGTGCCCTCTACAATATTTCTATAAACATGTAACCATGGTTTATTGACCTGGGTCCATCTCTCCTAGCCATTCAACTTTGTTACCAGATGTGTGGCCATCTTCATCACTAGGTCCTTGATGTTTGAGATGTCATAGTACCTCGACCCCTTCTTGCAGGCATATTCGGTGATGGTTTCCTGAATTGCCTCCTTGTCACCTAGGTCATCCTCCAAGTTGTCTCCTTCACATATGAGGCTGTGAACTATGAGATGAGTTGAGGAGTAATGCACATCTTGTGCCCTACAAAATGGAAGTAATCTTCATGTACTCGTGACATTAACCATTGGTATAGGCACTGGTTTTCCAAAATAGGGAAACTCATAGAGTTGCAACAACCCTGCCTTCTCCATCTTGACCTTAACATCATCATTGTAGATGGGCAAGCCCTCTGGTGTCCATTTACTGTGGGGTGCACTAACTCCAGTGTCATTTCCTTCTGATCATGTTCATTTGATGGTTATAGTCACTCACAAGAATGTTCCTCAAGTGGGACTCCCACTCCTTACCCATCATTACCCCATCTGGGTACTACATCTCCGCATACCACTCTTCATTCGTATTCATGTTAGGTTCTTACTAGCCCTTACCCTTTCCCTTTCCTCTCTTGGGTGTCATTGTTGAGGTCCTCCTATCACTTCACTCCCTCCTTGTTACTCTACTCTTCCACTTCTTCTAGCCTTATATCTCAAACCTGTGATGAAAAACCTCTTGAACCCGTGCCCTAGTTTTTCAAACCCTAACTGGGATAAAATTCCACAAGAGCTACCTCCTCACAACTTTTCTCACACCCATGAAACCCCTTCCTTCTAGTTTGCAAATCCAAACTGGCTTCTCATGCTTCAACCTCTCAGATCTTTCTTCACACGATCAAATCTAGAAACCCTAGTTTGTAATAGATGCAAAAATCACTTCTCTCTCTATTTGCAAAGTGAAAATGAAAGTTCCTCGACCCTTTACTTATAGCTTTTTCCTTTTTGAGCATTAAATGCTACTTCACCTACCACGTATTTTTTTCATTTAATACAACTTTTTCAAACAAAGCCCATCTTCAACACTTTCACACACACCCAACATGCATGAAAACTCCTCCAACCTTCTAGCACACAACCAATCCAACCTGATAGGAGACTCTTATGCATGCAAAACCCATGTCGAAGGCACTTCTTCTATCCTGATTTTTGCTCTCGCCTACCTCATGTTGCTTAATGCACTTTCTCCTCCTTAGTATGTGGGATCTAAAAGTAGCTTTATCCTGGCACCAACCATCCTTCTTCCATATTTTCTCTCCATACACCTCTTTCAACTCGGGCCATTCAACAGGATTTTTAACATACACTTCCTTGGCACTCTAACCATGTGCTCCTTCACATTACTCCACCCCACACTTAAAATGATGTGTGGTCCTTTGCGCACTCACAAATTCTCCAAAGTAGCAATAAGGTTACCAACACCCAAGGCACAAAACAAAACAACTCGAAAGGGAAACACAAGAAAGGGAAAGCATAAAGGAAATTTCTAAACTAATTGGCAAAACTACCTTATTTACAAACATTGAGAAGACTTATTTATAGTAGGGCTTCAACCTACTCCCATCGAAGTGTCTAGGAAACTTTGTCCCATCTAGCACTTGTAAATGACATGTGCCCAAATCAAGGATGTATGAGACTTTGTAAGGACCCAACCAATGGACTTTAAACTTCCTAGGATGGCGCAGAAACTTAGAATCATATAGTAAAACCATCTTCCCAACCTCAAAATTTTATTTCTAATGTGGCGATCATGCCAAGCCTTTTCGCTTTGGTTTTTATATTCTTTGGCTCCACATGGCGAGTGATCATATTTCATCTAATTTCATTAACTCATCAATTCTTTCTTCTAGTGCTTTTTCATCACCAACCCTCCTGCATCGTGCTATACGTAGAGAAGGTAACATGAATTCAACTGGCAGGACAACTTCCACGCCAAACACTAATTGAAATGGTGTGGCCTTGTTCAGCGTTTTATACATTGTCCTGTAAGCCCACAATACTGCCGATACTTTGTCATCCAAATCTTATCTTCCGACATCACAAATATTTGTCAGGGTATGACTCAGTATTTTTTTGAATGCTTCCACAGTTCCATTTGCTTGTGGGTGATAGGGCATAGTCTTTTGATGAGCCACCATGAACTCTAATAACAAGATCCTCATGGTCTCATTCAAGAAATGTGTACCCCTATTTCTGGTCAAAATCAACGGGAATCCATACCTTGTGATAATGTTCTCCCACAAGAATCTCATCGATGCGTGGCTGTTGTGTAATTTTTAGTCGAAGCTTCCTCTTCCCACCTTGTCAGATAATCCATGCAAGTGATGACATAATGTGACCTAGTCCTATGCGTTGCTGGTGTAATAGGGCCTACAAAGTCTATTTCCCACTTTTCAAAAGGATCCATGTTAGGGATAGGGTGTAAAGGCATTTCATCTCTCCTTCTTGGTTTACCAATGTGCTGAAAATGGTCACACGCTTTACAATAGTCTTTACAATCCTTATACAAGGTTTCCCACCACAAACATGCCATTAATATTTTACGCGTGGTGGCATCACCTACGTAATTCCCACCCGCACTTCCTCTGTGTGCTTCCTCCATGATGGCTAGGTGCTCATGCTCTAATACACCTACGCAAAACTTCATCACATCCCAACTTGTATAAGTCTCCACTGATTAACATGTAGGGCGCAACGTGTATGGACAAATATTTTTTCTCCAATGTCTTCATTCCTTTTGGTGCCACACCTTCCTTTAAAAATACTAAATCTCTTCCAAATATAAGGGCACGTGCGCAACATAAATAGTTGTGCATTTGGCATTGTCTCCTCAATACTCTGTGCATCCTCCCCTAAATTAATTCTTGATAGATGATCAGGTCCACAATTTATTTTCCTAGGCTTCACTACAATGGTGAATTCAAACTCTTTAAGAAACAACACCCACCAATATGTGTGCCTTGTATAATAAGCTTGTTTAGAAAATACTTTAATGCCATGTGGTCGGTGTAAAACATAAAGGGTATTACCAACAGATACTACCTAAACTTGAAAAGTGCATAGATCATCGACAATGCCTCGCGCTTAGTTATGGTATAGTTTTTGCTCTACTGGTGTCAGCTTCCTACTTGCAAAACACAGAGGATGATCAACAATCCCTTCACCTAGCTATGCAAGCACTGCTCCAATGGCGGTCCCTGAGGCATCTACATGGACATGAAAGGGCTTGTCCTAAGAGGGAAAATGTAATATAGGTGTGGTGATAAGCCTATCTTTAATGTATCAAATTCCCTCTCTGCCTCTCCCCAATGGAAGGCACTTTTATGTCTAAGAAGCTCCTCTAAAGGTATGGCGATCTTGGCATATCCTTTAATGAATTTCCGTAATGCTTTGTATATGCCCAAGGAATCGTGGCACCGCACTCTAGCTAGTAGGCTCCCCTAACCCCACAATAACTATAACTTTAGTGGGATCTACCAGCAAGCCCTCCTTACATATGATATGCCCTAATAAAGTCCCAAAGGGTGTAGCAAACACACACTTTTTAATGTTGAGGGATATCCTCAACTACCTACACCTCTCAAACATTAACCTTAAATTGTCACAATGGTCCTTAACTAGACCATACACTATCCAATCATCCAAATAGACCTGAAGAAACTTATGTATGAAATCTTAGAACACTTGCACCACTATGCATGAAAAATAGGCAGTGCATTTTCAACCCAAAGGGCATACTTGTGTATGCAAAATTCCCCACTCGGTGGTGAAAGTTGTCTTCTCCTGGTCCTCCTTTGCAATCCAGACTTGGTGGTACCCTGAAAATCCATCCGTAAAGGAATATATTTCACACCCAATGACTCCTTCCAAAATTTCTTTAGTGAAGGGGGTCAGAAAGGGATCAATGACACAAACTACATTCAATTCCCTATAATCCACGCAGATCCTAATCCGCCCATCCTTCTTGATCTTTGATTACCATTAGACTTATCCACTTTGATTCTTCCACTACCTCAATGATCCCGAAGCTATCATTTTGTCTATCTCCTCCTTAACCTTCACACGTAAATTGGGATTCATCCGGTAGGGCCTTTTCCTAACCGAGCACACACCATCCTTTAGTTTTATCTTCATCTCCCCTAAGGAATGGTGAACACCTTTGAGCTCATGGTACCCACGTGGGAATAAATCCTCAAATTCATGCATCATATCAATGATCTTAGATACTTCCTTCTTCGACCAATAGTCTCCAACAATAGCTTCCTTATGTTCTTCTCCTGAACTGATGTTAACACTATTTTTCTTAAAGGGTTCATGGTGGGCGCATGCGTGAGTATCAACATTGTCCACTACCTCATGTGTCCCTATTGAGTGGCTAACATCCAAGCTTTCTTATTCCTCTCCATCAATCACATACACCAACTTTCCTTTCTCCTTTTTCAAACACGCACGCTCAAGCTATAACTCTTTTGTTTCCTCTACTTCTTCAAAGCATGCCTCTAATCCTAGTTCACCTAGTAATTTAAACAACCTATCTTCCATCATGGCACTATCCCCCATGGTAAGGCACTTGATACCCTGAAGGCCTTATCAATCGATGGCTTGGTACTCTAATACTCAAAGGTATGAATAAGGTCAGCCATGAGCTCTTGCCAATTCCTTGTCTAGCGGCGTGTCTCTCGAATGAATGTACCATGCACATGTGTAACCCTGTAGTGTAGAATATAACTTGTGCACCCAGAGGGATGGTGGAAAAGCTTCCATGCATTCTCTCTAGATCTTCTCACACTCTTAGATATGGAAAGAGGTGGGCTCCTTCCCATGGTAGTCCTTGATGATGGTGGGCACATTTCTCCTAGAGAATCTGACAGAGAGAGCAATTCTTACCTCATGCCACTCCAAAAGGCTCTCCTGATGTGTATCCCACCACCATGTCGCCCTGTGCCGAGCAAGACATAACTTAACATCCCTCTTCGTTCCTTCTCACCCTTCCACTGAGCTTCCACTTCCTACAGAAAGATCTCGGGAAGGATCCTCCTGAATACTGGGTAGTTCTTTTCCTCCAAGGCACCAAACCATGTGTGCCTTATTACCTTGGTCACCGACCCTCTCAACTTCCATCCCATCAATTCATAAGTTTGATGCACCCAATTGTCACATGCTAGACTAGTGGTATCACTCACTGATTGAGAATCTGCAAATTAAATAACCCCGTTAGTAGGGTGTATCATCTCTGGGTCTCTGATTGAGTGCACATATATCCTATTAAGAAATTCTTCCCCCAATGGTTCAATATAGGGTGTATATTTCCCATCAGCCAGGGGTATAATGACTCGTTCCTCCTTGTTTTTGAATTTGATGTACCCTTTGTTGAACTGAAGGTCCACATTGTTCTTGTAACACTAAGGGCACCCAATTACCACTGGGAAATTTTCTACCTCGGTGAGTGCCAAGACTTCAAAGTCCCTAGTAAACTTAGCTCCCTGGATAGTAATAGCTACATCCTTTAAGACGTTGATGGGCATCTCCTTAGTATTTTTTTCCATATACAACACATTCGAAGATGGCTATAATACAGGTCTTCCCATCTGATGCCATGCATCCAAAGTTAGAACATTAACCTTGTGCTAGTGTCAATGAGGATATTGTTGAGGATCCATCCATCTACAATTGCATTCAACGTGATCTCCTTGTCATAGTCAAGGCTATGAGGGGGAAGGTTCACATGTAAGAACTTCCTCTCACGCTCTCCTCGGCACATGGTACCTTCTCTCTCAACCATGATCCGAGTAAGGGAATGATATTCTCTTACCTTAGCATTTTACACATCTCCTTGACCTCATCTAGGTCATCCTTTGGCACCTCGATTCTCCTTCCTTGTTCCTCCCTCCTGGACTACTCCTTTAGACACTAGATTTCCCCTTGTAAGCTCGAATGACATCCATGGTGTCCTGATATACCTCCTTTTGATGTGTCGGGTTCTGGATACTTTCCATGAATGACCTCCTCCCTTGAAACTAGGTTCTTCTATCTTGGTATCTCTCTTACACGCATGGCTTCTACCCTTGTTGTTACCAAGATAGGCTCTAAACCTACATCCCATGTTACCCAAGGCATCCATTGTATGTCTTCCTTCTTGATACTAACCATTGCAGCACCCTTGTCCTTCCGGTGCTATTGATTCATGTGCTCAAACAATTATGGGCACTCCTCATACTTATGCTTCTTTCCACACCACAAGCACTGCAATAGGTCCAGGCACTCTCATTTGTAATGCTCTATAGATCCATAATTGAAATAGGTTATATGCGTGAACTCATTCCTTCCTCCTCCATGGTTTCCATGACCACGAAACCCTCCTGAAAACCTCTTCCGCATGCACCTCCATCTATGCACTCCTCATAATGGTTATCATCACCCTTAGAACTACTGGCAACACTGGTTTGGTGCACCCCATGATTAATGGCCTCATGGATCTGATCAATGAGCCTATAGTCCTTATTATCATGGGTTGTAGAAGTGCAAATTTTATAGTAACAAGATACATTATTCTCAATTGCGCCCTATAGCAAGGGGCATATATTTGCATCATGGTCCCCATGACAAATTTCACAATCTACTACCATGGTGTGTACTATCCTTCGGGGAAATTATCCTTAATGTGCCCCTCTACTTCACAATCTATGCACCATAAACCACCTGCATGAGTCTCATTGGCTAAGTTCACATGAGACAATTTTTCCAACGCTTGGCCATAGCAATAACTGAGCCTCCAAGAATGGGATAATGTTAGTATCAACACTACCAACAACTTCGACATGTAGGGTAGCTTTCCAATGACTTGCGTGGGTATATAAAAGTTTTATGAGATAAGGACCTTCTAAAAGGAGTGATTAACCCCTCAACAAACCACTAAGCATCATGTGAAGGGTGTATATGATATGATAATTTAGATAAGAGAGTTTTAAAGCACACATCATACTCCCGCAAACTCTCTTCCATTCCTTGTTGAATCTCCTTTAAAGTGTTGATGCTCTTCTACTCAAACTCAGGAATGTGGAATTCTAATAAGAATGCATTCTTTAAAGTAGTATAGTCCACCACTTTTTGATGAGGCTCATACTTCCTATACCAGCTATGTGCACCCTTGCAATGTGGTTTAAAGCCCGACTAGCCTTTTGTTATGGGGTTGTGATACCCTTTGCACACCATAACATTTCACACTTGTGAACATGTTCCATAACATCCTCAATACCTTTGTAATCAAGAAAATGTAGAGATATTTCAAAGAAAACTTGTGGGGGTATTCGAGACTTGAATCCTCTCTACGTCATATATCCTTGGTTTCCACTTATATTTCCTCCATTACATGATCCACTAGGTCCACCAGGTCCTAAAAACTATATCCACTAGGCCCACCATGTCCTAAACCACCAGATCCACTAGACCCACCAGCTCCTACTCCTCCTGAACCACCAAATCCACCAAGCCCACTAGGTCTTAAAGTGGTCATGCCAAGGGTCCCCATAGTTCCACTGAGCTACATGCCTATGGTCTGTGACAATGCCCCACTGCCAATAGTATACCCATGCCACTCCTAGATGTGAGACCAAATGCTTGTGTGCCTATACCTTGCCTAAAAATTCCTAACACTAGGCTGGTGTTTGCAGCCATAGAAGTCCCAAACGAGAAATTATACCTCCTAGGCATAGACTAATCACCTCCAATGTAACCAACTAGATTAGCAATATTATCCCCCTGATCTGGAAAACCAAGCGCTAGGGTTTGGTCACTAGGTGGGCTCAAATGTGTGCCAACGGTTCTTCTTTCTCCGCGTGACAAACTCTCATCAGAAGCCAAAGGGGTTTCTCTCATGCGCTTGCCAAGATGGGGTCACACAAATTGCTCAGTTCCATGTCTTCTATGTGAACCTCAAATCCTTCCCGTAACATCTGCACCATACATCCATCACACTTGTAACCTCACATTGTCTAGTAATCTCCCTTTCACGTGCTTCACCATACTTGAGTCATCTTTCCTCCCTATCCTTCTCCATCACAACATCTGTCCATCTTCCTCCACCCTAGCTTCCTCACCCAAAGACTCAGAATGGTTTAGCTGGCCATTGGGAATGCCTCTAAACTCATGGTAATCATCAAGATCTTCAGAGCTAGAGGGAAACACATAAAAATGATCCTCTAGGCTCCCACAGAAACTCAAACTCAGCAACCTCCGGACAAGAATATGTGGAAATGGAATACTCTAGAGTGTAGCTAGCCAATACTCCTTTCCACCAAGGATCCACATCATAGTTCCACATCACATATGTATCATGCAGCCTTTGGTATTATTCTTGGGTCCATACATGTCATCCATAATGCAAACCTAATCTAGATGCATAGGCTGAGAGCCATTCATATAGCTCCACTGGGAAATAGTAGGAAAAGGTCTCATACAGATCATGGTAGAGATTCTCTTCTACCCATCTATGTGTATTAAACTCAAGTCCAATGTTGAATCTCTGAGAAAATTCATCCTATGTTCTCTTGAACCATGATTCAACAATTTCCAACGTTAACCTCTCTATCATTACTCATTACACAAATCATGATGTATTTGAAATCCCTCTACAACTTCAAAAAAGGTCCTTGCAACAGAACCAAGATGTAGTCATTTTTAACCTTAACATATAGAAATGAATCCCATGCATGCCAACCTATCACCCAATGGAAGCTGGGCACTCACTTGAGGCACGCACATGGGTGCCAAGTCTCTCTTTTATGTGATTTTTAGTGGGAAACATCATCTATGATCTGTGTTTAAAAATACCTTCAAATGGGTTCAAGACATACAAGAACCATAGGGCTCAGAACGGCCTCTAGATCCTTGCAGTCATTTTAGGTAGAGTACTTTATAGAATCTATAATGTGCATCATTTCAAAAAGAAACATACAAGCATCCATACTTAGCATGAAAGGAAAGAGAACTCATGAGAGAGAAGTATGCATCAGAATCATTGATATTCATGTATACATATAATAGGTAACCTCATTACATCCATTGAGCCATTACAGAGTGTCATAGAGAAGTAGACCACAGTCATGCATTACACTAGACTTATGTAACTAAGCTACCAAAAATAAAAATTACAATCCCATGCCTAATACATCCTCTCCCAAATGTAATTATCCACTAGCAGAGTCCTCAGCAGTAATTCTGCAGAGCTCCGCCCATACTCTCTCTCTCTCTCTCTTCTTTTACTCTGTAGGCACTTGTATTTATAGCTCTCTTGGACTACCAACTCACCCTCCCAGTAACCCTAAAATCTGGTGCCAAGTGTTTGAATGTGGTCCTCCATGCAAGCATGCTTCTCCAAGCCTGATATTTCCACTTTATCCCATGATGTGCTTCTAGAAGCTTCTAGCATGCTCCTTCCTGGGCCAACCTATTGCCAGGCTGGCACCTTATCCATGTGCAACTAGGTCATGCTTTTCACGTGTTCTATTCTGGACGTCCAAATTGACTAAGTACTAAACCCTTGGCTCTATCCTCTCGTGTTGCATGTGCTACGGGATTCCTTACACCCTTCTCTTAAACCACCCTTTGCACACTTTTACCTTTTGACTCGAGACTCGCATGCCTACATGCTTTGGTGTACTTAGTCGATATTGTAGGGGTCCAAGAACACAACTAGATAAGGAAGGTTTTCAAAGCCTTGTAGTTCTCCACATCATGTCCTAGCACACGATGGTAGGCAAAAAATTTAGTGTCACGAAACCCTTTAGGCTTAGGTTTGAGAGGGTCATAAGGTCTGAGTAGTGGTAATGTGATGACAGAAGTCTCAAGGAGGTTGGTTAAGATTTTGGCATAGGACCCTACTAGTGGGTCGCAATGGGAAGTGAAAGTGGGTTTTGGCCATAGGTGAGGCCAATTTTGAGGAACAGTCTTTGTAGGAGGGGGAGTGGGTCAAGCTATGGTTTTGGGTGCTAGCGTGGTCTTGGGTGTTGGTCGTATTTGTTTGGGTAGGGTATGGTAGATGAACTGGCAGGAGGGTGTATGGTTGTTTTGACTACCTTATTGGAGGGTAGTAGATTTTTGTCTTTGGGTTGCACCTTCTTGGGTAAAGGTGATATGGGTGTACAAGATCTAGAGGGAAAATTAGATGGGGGAAGAGGGTGAGTTACCCACGGGGATAATGGAGGTGTTGTGAAGGTAGATGACGTGGGTCACGTAGGGGTGTGAGGGACAGAGACTAAAGTGTAGTGGGTAGTGAAGAAGTAACCGATGGTATTGGAGGTATGGGTGGTAAATATGTTGTAGGTGTGGGTGTAAGTCGTGTTGGGCACTTGGGTATGTTAGAGGTTTGTGAGGAAGGAATGGGCTGTTGTATTTTTGGTTTACTAATAGGTGGAGGTTTCGATCCTTGTTGGGAGGTTGAGGTCCTAAGATGGATGGAAGGGGTGAAGGTGATGAAGGTGTGATTGACGTAGCTAGGGTATGAGTTTTATGGGATTAGTTCTTCTATTTAGGTGCCAAAGTAGGTTTGGTGTTGACTTTGGAGGATGTAGCTAAATCTAGTTTAATAGGTGGAGGAATAAGGCTAGTGGTTGGGGTGACCCCTAAGGTAATAATAGGTTTAGTTGAGGAAGATGATGTAGGTGTAGGTTTGGATTTAGATGTATGTTAGGTTATGGGTAAGGGTGTGTGTTGAGCTATGATGGGTGTCATGACAGAAGTTGTGATAGAGGTGGTTGTGCTCTGTCTAATTGGTCAGAATACTTTTGGCTAGATAGTGGAAGTGTCAGCAAGTGACATTTACATTTGCGTTGAGACAGGAAATAGAAGATGCCCCCAAAGTAAGGCTCTATCCACATAATCTAAGCGATCGGCTAAGTGTGAGAATGGAATAGCTGTAGGTGAGGTTAATGAAGATCCAATGCCAATTCCTGTAAAATGTGTCTTAGAGAGAGGGAATTTGCTAGCTTCAACTTTCATGGGTAAGAGAATCGAAAGTAGGTCACTTAGAGGAAAAGGTATCTCTACTAGATCCTTGATAGGTGGAGGAGATGATGGGTGCTCCTCTATGGGTGGAGAAGATGGTAGGTGCTCCTTTGTGGGTGGAGGAGATGATGGGTGCTCCTTTGTGGGTGTAGGAGATAAACAAGCATCTTCCATGGGCTGGAGAGGTACTACGGGTGATGACTCTCTAGGTGGAGAAGCCAAAGGTGAAATTGTCTCGATATTAATGGAAGGCTCCTCCATGGGTGATGAAGGAGGTGAAAGGTGTTCCTTTGTGGGTGGAGGAATAGGTGAGGTGGGTTCAAGTGCAGGTGGAGGACTTCGGGCTAGGATTTCCTCGATGGAAGGAATATGAGGTAATTGGGAAGCAATGGGTGCATCGCTGAAAATAGCATGGAACTTGTGGGTATGATGTTATGAGTTGAAGTCTCTCCGTTTTGATCAGTAGAAGGGGAATGATTAGGAAAGGGTTTATTAAATATGTGTAGGTTTTGATTGGCAGGTGCATTAGGATTATCCATGGTTAACTCACCTTTCTCGAGCATTTCTTGGACAATATTTTTGAAAGTGATGCAATTTCTATCACTATGACCCTTTACTCGATGGTATTTGTAGAATTCGTGTTATTTATACCATTCAAGTGTGGGGCGAGAAAGGTCAAAACTAGTGTGTGTTTTCACGGGAGGAAGGGTGATGGCCCCAACTTTAATGATATTTTATAAGATAGAAGAATAAGGCTCCCCAATTGAGGTGTATTTTTGTTGTTCCCATATGAATTAAAAAGTCCGAACATGTGAGAGATTAGATGAGGGGCTAGCTTTGATTTGCTAGATGAGTGGGACAGCTTTGAGTACCACTTGTGTTAGTGGTCCCCTTGGCCTTTGAATAATTATTCTATGGTTTTGAAGAAGAAGAGGTATCATTCGACTTGAATTCGACTTGAAGAGTGTTGTGGGATCAAGAAACCGATGCCTCCAATGTCCGCATCTTGTCCATCATTACTTGATTAGGTCATTGGTAGGTTGTGATGGATGGGTGGCTCATGTAGTGCAAGAAGGTTGGTGTTGGTCATGTAACAAGGGTGGAATTCCGAAAGTATATGGTGCTTCCACATAGGTAGATTGAGAAGAAGGTAGTGAAATAGGGGGTACGTACCCATAGTGAATAATAGATGAAACAGGAGGTTACTGATAGTACATATATGGAGGTGGAAGGGTCATGGTGACCCTAGTGGCAATGGGGGCTAAGGATTGTGGAATAGAAAGGATGACGTTTTGAAAAGGGGTAGGGGTCACCAACACTGGGGGTGGTTGTGTAGCTATGGGTATATGTGAGACAATAGGTGTGGATGAGGTTGTGTTTTGGGTGGTTGGTGAAGGTATAGTGGATGTGGTGGGTGTAATGGATGTAGCAGATGCAGAAGTCATAGTGGGTATAGGGCCTAGTTGCGAAATGACTAGGGGTAAGGTAGATGCGGGATGCGCAGAGCCAAATGGGGCTGACACAAGAGTGGGAACGAGAGTTGGGGGGATAGATATGGGCATGCCATATATCAACTAACCCGAGGCATCTCGAGTGGATGAGTGGGAAAGGTAAAACGCAAGGCGACAGGATTTTGGTCAAGGAGTCATGTGAACTCCTCATCTCCTGTGGTGATAGCGATAGGTTGGGTAAGATCCATGGGTGATAAAATGGAAGGTGGTGAAGGGCTAGGTCGAGTGGTTGTACTGGTGTGGAATATGAGGGTGTTCGCTTGGCTTTGGGTTAGCACCATGTGAATAGGTATTGATCGGGTTGGACTATTTTCTATAAATGACATAGAAATACAACAGAAAATAGGAGAGATAGGCAGTAGTAGGTGGATTAGGTACCAAATGTCAGCTATAAAATGACACAAGCTGACCAATGTTGGTTAGGTTAAACCGACGCGACGGTCACAACTAACCGTAGTCGGTCATTGTGGAAATTGGACAGTTGGTCAAAACAAGGTAAAAGGCCAATAATCTACCAAGTATGCAAGATGCTAATGGGATTTACCAGTAAAGTGAATATGATGATAGTGACAGAGACTTTGAAAAGAAAAGAATGTGAATAGGTGTCCTTTTGGGTAGGTTGACCAAAAGAACTGTAACCAACACCGGTTAGGTAAAATTGATGATGGTTAGAGGGTAACCAACGACGGTCACTAGACCGACACTAGTTACTGTGAAATTGAGACAACGATGAGAAAATGTGGTTGTGAGTTAAAATTTGATGTGGAATCAAACCCAAAATTCTGAGAATGATGAGAGTATGGTCCAGGAAAAATTAGATGAAGCTAGATTACACCAACTATGATGAGAAGCGTGTAAGGGAAATAAGAAAATGAAGAGTGAATTCTCTCACCTCAAAACATAAGCCAAGTAGAAACACTAAGAAAACAAGATCCTAAGAGTGCCTTTTCTATTATGTTTGTTTATCTTATCTTATTTAAAGAATGACTCATGAACTGTAGAATAGAGTTTTTTGGTGAGGATGGCTTCCTACAAAGAAGGATATCTACAGGGAGAGGTTTCAGGTATGTTAAGGTGGGGGCAAGCTTTTCTTTGAAGTATGACTCGACGAAACAACGGGTGCCCACTATGTCGTGATCGTGTGATCACCTAAAACTTCTTCCAGGAAATATTTTGTTCAAGAATGTGTATATTTTTGATTTTTTCATGTTTGGATATGACTCAGAGAGAGAGAAAGAGAAATAAAGTGCTTTCTATGATTCATTTGTCAACCATTAGCTGGGAGTGACTTCTAACGTATAGGTTGCCCTCAATTAATGTGAGCTAATGCAAAAATCATAATGAAATGTAATTATTTTAAACCCAAATCGAAATGTAGAATTCAATGTCACAAATAGATGAACAGGAGAAGGGATGCTCTTTCACTAATACGATACTAATTAAAGGGAAGAAATATTTGTTTTAAGTAGCAAAAAAATATGATTGCTTTTAGACAATAGAAGAGAAGAAGGTTCCAAGGGAGAAAGTTTAATGTAAGAAATTTTTAGAAAAGAAACAAACATACAACGTTTTCACCTAGAAATGAAAGGATGAAAAGAACCCCAAATGGGTTCCCACCAGTGTACCAAAATGTTTCACCTGATTCTAGATCATTTCTTCAAATGTTGACGAAACAAATAAGGGTAATGGGCTAGGAGGAATACCTGTTGAGATGTTGGTTGTAGGTTGTTGTGTGCGTATGACTTCTGAATCCACAGCTGATTGTGAGAGCTTCCTTTTTGCTTAGAGGAACTACCTGAAATGGAACACAAGACCACCAAATAAAAGTTAAACAATATATGCAGTGGAATGCCTAGCATGTGCTAGATCCGAGAAGTGTGATACTTCCTAGACGGCTATCAATCCACTATTTAAAACAACTTAATGCTGATAAAGTAAATCCTACTGTAGTTAAAATGATTTAGGTATCTCATTCATCTATAAAAAAATTCATTCACAATAGGCTAGGCTATGATTAAATTTGAAGGTCAAGGTCACTGTCAGGGTATTGGTATTGGTCAGGGTAAGGTTCTGGATAGTTTTAGGTATTTGGTGGAGGTTTTAGGCTCTGATCTAGGTTTCTAGTAAAAGACACAGAGACCAACATTGGTTTAGGTTAACCGAAGCGATGATTATGGGTGACCGGCATTGGTATGGTCGGGGTATAGGAAACTCAATAAAACTTGGTTGGGTGATAGATTTGAGATTGGATGAAGATGGAAGGAAATGAAAAGATTTGTATGGATCGAGGTATGCACAAGAATGATTAAGGTCTAGGTATAGGCAATGTAAGGGTGTGGATAAAAATATGGTCAAGTTTGCATGGAGGTAAATGATGGGGGAATATAAATGAAAGTAGAAACTAATAACATATGTAAAAGGATCTACCGAATGACAAATGACTAAAAGTTAACAAGACTTACTATTTGTATGAACTTGATGCCTGGTTGGTAATGGTGGGTGGTCAAATGGAATGGACTTGATGTGGTGTTGGAACTTCCCAGATTCTCCCGTGAAGACAACTGGGCTGTGTGGTTGCTTCAAGTGTCGGCTATGGATGTTCTAATGCTTGTACGGATGTTGGTTTTGCTTGCATACAACTCTAGTTTCATCACTTGTTCTCAGAAGATGTATCTCTCTCTTAGAAAATGTGCCAACCTTGAAATAAGGTTGTTTTTGGGATTAAATGGTAACCGACGATGGTTCTGGCTTAACCGGTGGCGGTTAAGGGTAACCGGTGTTAGTTAGGGCGAGATTTCCTAGGTTTACTAAACTAGGCAGATCCCCTTGATTTTCTGGGATCTCATTTCGTTTACTCCATGGATTAGCATGGAAGTTTCCTTCTAACATGTGGGAATATGGTTAGAGGGAATGTAGGCTTTGATTTTTAGGGTTTGGGTAGGTCTTAGTTAGTTATGGCAACTTACTAAGAATAGGTATTGGGGTGAGGTGGCTTGATGAGGTGTCTAGGTGAGGTGGATATGTAGCATTATCCCAATTAGGATATTTAAATAATAAATATGGTGAGAAAAATGAATTAATTTAATTTAAATAGTTAAATTAATATTATAGTGGGGTGAAGGGGGCCATGGCTAGGTGGATGTGTTTAAGGTATTTATTTATCGAGAGACCAAGGGGAGTGTGACCCAATTTTAGTGTCTACACATATGATGAAGCTACAAGTTGTTTGGATGTTTAGCAAAGTATTGTGAAGAAATTAAAATGCAAAGATGAGTCATGAAGTATGTTTTTTCAAAGATATGTTTATGCCTTGATCATTTGAATATCATTTCATTAGGTTATGTCATAGTATAGATTCATGTTGGAACTAACACAAAAAGGTATGTTGTGTGCTTAAAACACTTGTATGATTCTTGATCTATCCATGATGTCGAGTGAAATAAAGGCTTTCAAGTACCATATGATGGTCTGAGGATAGAGTATTATATGAAACATATTCAAAGGTTTTTGGTTGAAATTAGTTGTATGTGTTTATCCTAGAAAAATATGGAGATGTGTTACAAATTTGATGACAAAGTAATGATTTTTCTATTGGAAAAGTTTCACAATAAAGGCTTGAAGAATATATGGAATGATATGCAATTTGTAAGGAATTTATGGAGCATGAAGATTAATGAAGAATTTAATGATTCAAGGTATGTTTCTATCTTAACTCGGTCTATATGGTATGTTTCTATATTGGATTGTTATATGTGAACTCGGGGGAGTTAGGTCCAAACTTGGTGAAATAGAGATAGTGGAGGTATGAAATAATATTGTACATTTCAATTTTGAGCTAGAGAAGAATGCTTAATCTCAAGGAGAGATGGTCTCAATAAGATCCAAGGCATAGTCACAAGAATTGTGAGATATAGAGATCCAAAGTGTTGTCTCTAGTTAGATTGAATCCAAATGTGATGAGTATTTTCTCATGGGAGTTGTGTGAATGAATTAAAGCCATGTCCATGGATCGTCAAAAATGAATTTAAGAAGGTAGAAACCAAGGGGTATCTTGTCGTGAATTCTTTGTGTTATTTTATTTCAATTTGTTTAGGTGTATTTTTCATTGATGTCAAATGGGAAAATGTGCTCAAAAACATGAAAAAATGTATGTAGTTGTTTACTTATGTGGTTGTCATCAATGTTTCAAGATGGTTACCATCAATGATAAAGGTGAGACTGTTAAAAATTGTTTCATAGTGTCATTGTCATTGATGTCAAATGGTTTCTTGAGTTGGAATGATGTTGTAATTAGTTCATTGATGTTAAATGAGGTATGAATAATAATAATTTACATTGGTAAGTGTGAAGATTCACGGTATCTTGGTACGCATAGATTGTTCTTGAGGCATGGTCAAGAAACTAGGTAAAGAGAGTGAACTCCAAATTTGGCTAGTTTTTTCTAGGAGGTCTTACACGATCAAATAAGTGTGCCGAGGTGTTATTAGGTATGCAAGGTTATCATCAAGTTATTTCATGAGAGTCATGTGGTGAAAAAATACATTCTAAGTTTTATTCTTGACCTAGAGAAAGTAGGTTAATATGGTAGCATGGAAAATTAGGCATAATATATTTCTAAAAGCATGTGGAAGGAATTATTACATTGTATATCATGTGTGGAAGGCCTACAATGCCATAACTCAAATGTATAATATAGGTTTAAGGTCCTTTAGAAGAAATTCAATGAAGAAAAGGTGAGAATGCATGAAAAAACCATATTTATTGCAGTGGTTCAGAGGTTTTTGAGCATGAGTAAGTATTGGAAATCATTTAGGTGGTCATTTTAGAGGTGTGGACCAAGATTGAGGTCATGAGAGTGAAAAAAAAAAGCAAAAAAACTTGTTTTTTAGAAATATTGAGTTCTTAGAAGTGTAAATTCCAAGTCAAAGGTCATCCACAAATGCTCACCCACACGTGTGAGTTGTGCATGGGATTATTAACTCTTGATGGATGTTAGTACATGGAACCAAGAAGGTATATCAATAATAATGAGAGTTGTTAGACTTTTATGAACTAGCGTTAACATAAAAAATTCTCTGTTATGACTTTTAAAGCCTATATTGAAAGTGATTTGAAAGATAATGATTGTAAAAGCCTATAATTTATTCATTTTACTAATTTTCTTATTTTATTATGAATAGGACTCCTCCATATATTTATTTATTTATTTTATAAGTCCTTTTTGTGTGTGGGCCCAACTTAAAATGCTACTTTCTAGAGTTTTTAGTTTATGAAAAGGCTTTCCATTGAACCTAATGACTAATTTACTAGTTATGAAATCATGGTATTATTTAATATATCTCCATGATAGTTTAAAATCATGGTTGAGGTCCTAGAATGTAAAGTGTGCTCTATCTTTGAAGACTCATTTTTGGGGTTAAAAAGGTAATTTTGAGCAATCTTTTTGCAGATTTGTTTTAAGGCATCTAGTGTCTAATATATGGTTGTATAATTACATGGTGATGTATATGAGATCAATATATTTCCATTATATATAATAATTTCATGGTTTAGGTCATATGATGTGGTATTGAGCCTCATATTTGAGGTCTAGGGTTTGATGCACAAGAATAAGCATGTTCTTGGGATGGTTTCATGGCTTACGGTGATTATGAAAAAATTTACAAGTATGATGGATGCATAATGAGGTATTATATGATATTATTAAATTTATTCAAGGATTTTATGATCCGCAAGCAGGAACAAAAAAATTTTGTTTTGGAAAAATGGATTTTCGGTGCAATTAGGCCTATTGAAGGCCTAATGGATAATTTTGTGCATGTAGATGATATGACCGACCTATGTGACATTTTTTAATATGTATTCATGAAATTTTTATTATGTATTATGATATTCTCTCTATGAAGGATGAATTACATGGTGTGGGAACTTTTTCATGTTATATAAGCAAGCTTAGAGAGCTCATTTATGTGTGTAAGAGAGATGGGTATATAAATTTTTTTGGAAGGATGAAAGAGTATGTTATAAAAGAAAAGATGATGAAGATGAGACCTTAAAAATGATGAAGTATGATACTATGACGTTGATTTTAAGTTTGTGATCTTGAAATATGTCATCCATACACGACCTAGTTGAAGAAGAAGACCTAGTTTTTGTGCATGATGATGAGTGATCTAGAGGAAAGTGTGAGATTGTTATTAGGGGTGAAGAACGAGTCATAGAAGAGGTATGAGGAGCTGATATAGTTAGAGAAGAAGGATATAAAGTTTATTATAACTAATCATCATGTGAAGGTGAAATTTTGAGTGAAGAAGGAGAATGTGAAGATTGAGAGAGTTTGTTTGAAAAGGATTTGACAAAGAGATCACAATCAGTTGTTGAAGCAACAAGGACATCAGGTGATCATCCATTTCAGGTTACTAGGTAGATGATTGGTAATATTAGGGAGTTTTATCCTCCTTATAAGGTTGGTGCATTATTAAATAGGGGTTGGTTCTCCTTGTAGGTTTGTTTCCCTACTAAACTATGGGTTGGTGCTCCTTGTGTGGTTGGTGCCTCACATAATACCTTTATTTTGAGTAATATAAGTAGATTTATGGTGGGTTTTCTTCCCCTTCAGGATTTATCACTTATATATTTTGTTATTATGTCTCTTTATCTCGTGTCTTGTTTAATTGTGCATGGTTTAATCATCTTAATACTTAAAGGGTTATAATTGTGTATGTTTAGATGAATCATGAATGAAAATAAATTATTAATGAAATTTAATAAAGTTTTAAATGAATAATTCACCCCCTCTCACTAATATTCTTATAACAATGTGCAATTTCAAATAACTCCTCTCGTGTCTGGTCCATACTTCATACCAAGCTCACACTACATCTAGTACTAGGCCTAGAATGGCTTGTACCAACACATGATAAACTGAAACCGACTTGATCATATTCATGCAGACCATCATACACCTTTGAAACATCATCTTGGACATGTTGCACACCATAAAAACCTTCATACAATCTTTAGAGCTCATGAACATTACTTTCTTGCTTGACCATGCCTTAAAAATAATGCACACAAACCTAGACACCATGACTCTACAACAATGCAACTCATCATGCCACTTCTCCATGCCAATAAAAACCTCGTGCTAACCCAAAGAACACCATTGAAATCATCAAACACTCAATAATCCCTTTGAAATCAATGTGACTTGACATCAATGACAAAAAAACATACATAATTCCCAACATAGGATGAATTAAGGCATCTAATCTTGGAAGTATTTTATATACTCTTATCCCATAACCTTTCTTAGAAAGATTATTTAACTTGAGTATGCCTCATGGAATTCACTTCGAGACTAAGTTGTGGTAATATTTGAGAGCTTCCTTCCCTATTTGAGTCATGATCCAAATGCCTAACCTTGCAAATATGAATCCATCATTACCCATTCTTGAGAGGTAAATTATTGATTGATGTTCACAATCTTGTTACCGGTGGTAATTTGCAGGAATTGATAAATACCCTTTAGAGTGAGAACTTCTAGAAGTTAATTATCATGTACTTTAATTATCCTTTAATATGGGTCATAGTGTTAGGTAGAATCTAGGACAAGTTATGTGCTTTGAATAAATAATGAATTTCTTCCGATTCGAATATTGAGAATATATTTTTCTCCATAGCTTGAGATTCTCTAAAAATCCTTGTTTTTATGTACTCTATATCCATGTATATCGTGTTGTTGTCACTCACATTTATATACGCAATGTTTAAAGTGGAAATTGACTCTAAACATGAGTATTTTAACTTCATGGTGACAAAATCTATTGAAATGGATAGGAGATGGATGGGTATGAAAAAATTTACCAAAATACCAACACGTTATATTTTTAACAAGTCCTACCCGAGTGTCTACTTTTAGCAAGTTTCTCAAATTACCACTTTTGATTGTTCTTGATATGAGTAAAGTGATGTTAACTCAAAAAGTGACTAGTTTCCAAAAATATCTATTTTTAGTATGTGAGAACTTGGTAAAACTTACTATTTTTAGTAAGTGGTCTTCTAGATGTCGGAATGAGATGAGAATGGTCTCAAAAGTTTAGTTTTATTTTCTTTGGGATGCTTTGCTCCAAATTTCAAGGGTTTTCAATAGATAGATATTTGTAGATATAAAAAGGCACGTTTTATTCTTGAATTTTTCTTGCAACCATTAAAAATTTTCTAGACCATAAAGTGAGGAAATAATGGAATCAATAGAAGGGTGTTTTTAAGGAAGGATCTATCCATATTTTATGACATTACAATGCGGGGTACTTGAGTTATGATAAAAACTCCATTTTGAGGCATGGGGATTTCTGGAAATTTTCAGCAACATAACAACATGGAAATGGAGTTTGTGAGGGAAAAACATATCTTTTGAATATGAAAAATGGCTATTTTTTTGAGTGTTAACTATTTTCCTCTTTTTGCACCTTGACTCATGTTTAACTCAATAGGGGTTAATCTGGGTTAGAAAATAGGGGAAATTGAGGTGAGGGGACAATGGGGACATTAATTTTCACTTTTCATCATATTGTGACAAGTTTTACCATGTGATATTAATTGAGGGAGGTGGAGGGGGTGGAAACAGGATCCCAAGAGCTAAAATGAGTTTTTACATGTGACCAGGATAAATCCAAGAGCTTGGGAAATTATTTTTGTCCCAACTATCTCGCTTGATTGTTTGCAAAAAGGTTCAAGGGACATAATGCATGGGAAAATATTCCATGTGTAGAGGTTCTCATGAGGAGGGGCCAAGTTGATCTAAAAATATTTTTTTAAGCTGTTATAATAGTCCAAGTTGTCACATAAGCGACAAAAACATATTTCCACAAGGGGTGAACTTTTGTGTCCCTAATGTCCCCTTACACAAAGGTACAAGGGACAAGGGACAAGGGACAACATGCATGAAAAAATGTGCCATGGGTCAAAGGGGTCATGATTTACATGTTTGAAACATACCAAGGACACAAGTGAGGTGTTTTAAGTGATGCAAACAATAATATAAATTGGGGCCCATGTTTGTGTCCCCACTATCCCCATACACCAAGGGATAAGTAAAATGGTACATTGTGGGTTAAAAATACTCCCACTTACTCAAATTGAGTTTTGATGTCACCATGCCAACATTAAAATAAACCACAAGGATGTTTTTTCCGCCTTGGAATAGAAACATGGAGTTTTCAGGTCAAACCTTATATGATTTTGACTCCAAAAAACCTATTGAGTAAATCCCAAAAATGTTCAAATCTAGTTATACTTTTTTTTTTGTTTTTAGGCCCATTCACCCTTTTGGCACAAATAAATAATAGTAGTGAGATTAGCTACCACACCGAGTAGTGATGCTTATAATAAAAAATGATATAACCACCATGTAGTGGAATCCAATATTTTTATATTAAATATTTGTATAGATATTAAATCTTCCTAAAAATAATGAAACCTTGAGAACAAGATCACTTTCTCTATTAAATCTTACATTCCATACACTAGTAGTGACCTGATCTTGCTCAAATGAATCCCAACACCACATGTCTCCACATATTTCCTTGAAACTATCATGGATCTCTTTATTTATCCCCTACATAACCTTTAGATGAGTTAAACCATTATAGATAGATTCTGGAGGATGTTTTCATGTTTCACTCTGGCTAAAAATATCCATTTTAGTGCTTAGAAATAGTTATCCACCTTCGAGATCAGTAGCATCATGAGAGTTACTTGAATCAATCTTTATGCACATGAAACACACTTAAAATATATTTTATCACATTCCTCTTAGCCATAATGATGATTACACATACTAAAAGTAGTTATATGAGTTGATAGGCTATTTGGAGGAAGGGTTCACAATGATCAAGAAAGGAGATTTCAAGTTGTGGGCTTGGTTGTCATGGAATTTTTTTAAATTATGCATGCTATAAATTTAGCATGACAAAAATAGATCTAACTCAAATAAATAGAATGCAAGGGCTAATTAAGAACCTCATATATCTCGTGGAGGAGTAGAATAGTGCCTTATCTACTTTGGGAAATAGAGTTGTAAATATCAATAACTAGTACAAACAACAAATACAACTAAGTGAAAAAATGAAACCCGTGACGAAAAAGGAAAATAACAAGTAGAAAAATAAATATGCAACTTAAAGGGAAACACATGGTTGTGGAAAACCAACCTTATTATTTGTAGAGCTTTAAATATTTCCCACTTGTGAGGAAACTCCAATGGATTTTCATCAAGATATGTAAGGTAGTGCATGTTTTCTCCACAAAAATGACTAATATTGAAGGGACAAATCCAAAGAGAGTCAAATTTCCTATGGATTCCTTTAGGTTATATTATCTTATACTAGATTAGGAAAATATCTCCAATATGAAATTCCTTGCTACATGCATTCTGATCAAAACAACTTCTTCACTTCTAAGTAGTGCCTCCTAAGATCATCCACTATTACTTCTATGTCTTCATTCAATTTTTCATAGTAACATTTTTTTTCAAGAGCATCAGTATATTTTCTATCCTCTACTACCTTACAATAGTTCATAAGGCATTAATTTCTAATGAAATAGGAATATGGGAATCAATTCTATATAATAGTTAAAAGGGATAAGTTATAATGGCCCTTGTTGGTCATTGTGTATTAGGTTTTCATTGATGTCAAAGGAAATTGATGTAAAAGGGTGTGTAGGTGTTATATAATTCTCCATGAGGTGTTATTCATTTTCTAGCATAAATTTTGATTGGTAGTGTCCAATCATGTTGTCTTGTCATGATGTCTTAGAGCATGGTCATAGAATGAGGTCTCCAAAGTTAGTTAAAGGATGTCATGAGGTCAAGCAAGGTTAGTATGATGTGTTAGAGGTGTATATATTTCTAAAATGAGTCATATTGGTCATTAATTTAACAAATATTGAGATTTATAAAACCTTAATTACATAGTCACATAAATAAATAAATGCTAAAGTACACATCTAACTTAAGTAATAATATATATAAAAATAGAATCCTAGGTGCAAGATAGGGAATAGAAGACTTAACGATTTTGCAATAGATCCTAAAGTGTGTTGGACAAAAAAATTGATAAACATGAGGAGAAAATTGTTACAAATGTTCCTAGTGAATTCTAAAGCTTTCAGATCTACGGACTAGGGCTTTTAGGATGGGTCGAGGGCACATGGGCACTAGAGACTACTTATGGGAACCCATGACTATGATTAACTAAAATATGAATATTCTAGTGTAATGTAATGTTATAGGAGTAGTAAATAAATGAAAATAAAATATAACAAATCCACCCAATAAATCTAAGCAATGAAATGTGAAAGAGAGGGTTAAGAAGTCCTTAGTTGATTCAGAAAAGATACAAGACTATGTCCTAAAAAATACTAAGTAATGAAAGATGAACAAATTAAAAATGTAAACCTCAATAAGGGTTGTGAATACCTTGTATATGAAACCTTGCAAGTGAATGTCAAAGATGATTTGTGGGTGCTCTTGAGTATTCTCCAAATGTGATTGCAAATGCTACTGAGACATATTTCAATGAGTTTTTGTGCTTTGAATTCAAGAGGATTTGAAAGGAAGGTAAGCCTGTAATTTATAGAAGTAGAAGGTAGTTGGAATTGGTTACACATGGATAAATGAGTATGCTAAAAATAGCATTGTGGGCAGTTGTAATAGTGTTGGGGGTAGTAAATGAATTAATTGCAAAAAGATGCATCTAGAAAGGTGGTTGTATGTGCATTTTAATTGCCCCACCTTTCTAGGATTCTAGAAGTGTAGTTAACTAGGGTAAGGATAAGGAGTCCAAGTGGAGTCTAAGTGGAGTTTGAACAAGTGGCAGATGACTAGGATGTGCACACACTTAATTAATTAATTAATAATAATTAATTTAGCCAAAGGGGTAAAAAGGGTACATGGGATTAATTTAATTAATCCAAAGGGGTACAATATGTATTAATTAATCAATTTAATCAATTAATTGCAAATGGGTGAATAACAGGGTGTACTAGGATAACACTGGGAACAAGTGGAAACAAAAGTGTAATTTTGGGGTGTCTACATTTTTCCCCTCTTTAAAGTGCTATTGTAGAGTAATAGTACTTTAAAGATAGTAGACACATGCAGATCGATGAGTGGAAAAATTGTGAAGCATTGAGATGCCCCAGCAAATAGAACAAAGAGGAATGCCCCCTCAAGGGGATGGATGATGCAGCAAGGTGACAGACAACCGCTTGATAGGAAGAAAGCAAGGGATTAAAACAAGGATGGGAAAGGACTATGTTCATAGCATGAGCGTTATTTGGAGAGTAATTTTTAGAGCAACCTAATTTTTGTTGTTGCACAATAGAGTTATCACCATGATTATGAAAGAATCAAGATGGTTAACCCAAATGCATGTAAACAAACACACACAATAATGAAAATTAAAAAAGAATAAAAACCCAATATATAAAGTAGGTGTTGGCATCAGGGTTATAAAGGAACCAAGATGTGATCACACTACTTGTAAGTGGTCCAAAAAGAGTAAACATCAACAATGCAACACAAAGTCAAAAAATAATACAATCAGCTATGCCTCTAATGCATGCCACAATGATGATTAAGTAGATATAAATGCTCCCAAATGGGAATAGGATCATACTGGAAGAGTAGAGTTAAAGTGACTCCTTATGACACTCTTGTTGAATTTTTGTGCAAATGATCAAAGTTGAAATTGCCCAGGTGAAGTTATATCATGAAGGAAAAACAATTTGTGTGACTAGCCCAGAGAGTTAGCATATCATGCAAAGGGAAGAAAGTGATAGTTGTAAAATTGGCATGATCACTAGGATAATAGATAAAAGTATGATGTTTATCAAGATTTTATTGAGATGTTGAATGATTCACTTTAAGTGTTTTCCAATTGTAGGATTTCTGTGACAAGTTAATGTTTGTTCGAAAGTTTTGTAATTTAATGTATTTTTTTAGAATATATGATTTTTTTAAATTTCCACAAGGTTTGAAATAAAAATGTGAAAAAAATGAAGACATTACATGGCTTAAATAAACCAATAGGAAAACACAACACGTGAAAATGAAAAAGAAATAAAAGAAGTAATAGAAAAAAACCCAATATGAACATGAAGGAACCACACCAAAGTTATATGTGAACTAGGATGTGAATAAATTTCATGTAATTGGTTCATAGTAAAGATAAAAAAATTAAAACACAATGACAAACTGAAAGAATAAAAAGCATCATCACAATGTTAACAAACTACAATAGTACAATACAACGTGTAAAAATGACATATAATGACACTCTGAATGTGTTCCACATTGAATAACTAGATAGATTTGAATGACCCCAAGCAATAAATTAACACACGAGAGGATTGGATTGGGCCAAAGAGTGGAGTGATGCTTAGATACTCCAAAAGATACTCTTGTCGAGATCCATTGAAGTTTGATCTATATTGGATTAAAATGTAAAATCCAAATGTTCCCCAAGCAAAGTTATATTGCAAAAGGGTAAATGATTTCCTCGAGCATAGATATACACCATGGGAAAGAAATATGAGTATGATCTGGAACAATCATGAGGAGTGCCATCAAATGGAAAAGTTTTGAATTGTGTTATCCAGTTTGAAATTTTGTCAAACATTATCTGAATGTTTTGATTATGATAGTTTGAAACTATTTTTGGAGTTTTGGACAATTTTATATTGTTTTTGTGTTTTTGAACAATTTTATATTGTTTTTTTTTTTAAGTTTTGTGAGACATTTTGAATTTTGTTTTGGTATTTTACAACTCGGTAAAAAGGTACATTGCTTGAAAGCAAGTGCAAATAATTAAAATCATTCCATTCCATTGGTAGAAATGTAGATGATAAAATGATAGTGTGTTTCACTCCACTCGTGGCTCCACACAACTAGGAAGATGTGAGGGCTCATCACCAAGAGCCAAGAAGGACGTGAAAACAAGATGAATAGTGATATGAAAGGTGAAGAGAAAGGATGTGATGACACAAGTTGTAACAATGATCCGTGTGAGAAAAATGTAACTCATCTCCAGTCAAGATTATCTGACCGATTACAAGATGATTCTACTTTATAGGTTTTGACTTGAATTAGATCCATTGATGGCCTACTTGATTAGAAAAATATGATTGAAGGAATTGGTGTCTCTCGTAACATGAGCAACTAAATTACTTCTTGGTATTTTTTGATTAAGCACTTTTATTCAAATTTCATAAAGGATTTATTGAATGATTATTTATTAATTTTTATGAAGGACACCCTACATGTTTCCCCATGCCATGAGTAAAAGGTAAGGGCTCAACATCGAAGAAAACTAGTAGGTGAGTAAGGGATTTCTCTGTTCCCGAGTCTAATATGCCGGTAAGAAGTATGGACTTATCGGATCGAAGACTATGAAGGATGAAAGGTGTATTCATTGTATAATTTTTAAATATTTTTATTGATTTAATTTTCCTTGTATGTTGATAGTGTGCTTATTGGGAAGGAAAAATTTTCCCCAAGTCTTAGCCTCATGTGGCTAGTAGGACACAAGGGTTCAACACTGTAGATTGAGATGGGTGGTTAAAAGGACCAGGTAAATAATTTTAGTGCTTTATATTAAAGATAAATTATTTGAAAGGATGAGTTTTCCACCAAGAAGCTTCAAGAGAAAAGCGTAGGTAAACAAATCGAAATGGCGAAACCATAACAAAGATGAGACACACAATGCCCAAGAAGAACAAGGTTAACATGTGTCGAGTAGGTGAATAAGGTGAGTATATGATAATGGTATGATTAAGGTATCTACCAATAGATGGAATTCCTAACATTATTTGTACACACTTTGTTGTTTCCGATTGGAAAACAATGCTCTAATACAAAGTTTTATTCTCTTTTTGTGATTTTTGAGTTTTCACAATTTTTGAGGATGAAGGTTTGAAATGGACTTATCAAGAAATATGTATGTGTTTATTGAATTTAAATGGTCTTGAGATAAAAGACTTGTGTAGAAAAAATGCAAGTCAAGAGGGAGAATCAAAAGAATCAGTAAGTCCTGAATTACGAGACTTGGATGGACATGAACCAAGTCAAAGGAGTGAAACCAAGGTTTCAATAAATCCTGTAATATGAGATTTGTGTAGATAGGAGCCAAGTAAAAATATTGAATCAAATGATTCGATGGGTCCTGAAGTACTAGACTTGGGAGGACAGGATCCAAGTCAAAGGATGTGTGATTAGATAAGTCTTGATGAGATTGAAATAACTATGTGATGTTAGAAGAAGATTGTTGATGTAGGGAAGATGTTGAGATACATATTCACTTGTGAGTGAAAGAGCATGAGGAAAGAAGAATAAATCTCTAGATGTAGACTCAGGGTTCCTTGTAAGCCATAGAGAGGAAATAGTCAATGTTTCTCCTTCTAGGTTGTGAATTAATTGATTGGATAAAATATTTGCAATTAAATCTTGAAATAGTTGAATAAGGATATTCCTGGGTATATGTACCTCAAATAATGTGCACATGTAGATATATTGACAAGTAGGAATCATTGTTGATGAGATTCCTACAGGATGGATCATTTGAGGTGTAATGGACATAGAAGGTTGTGTTGAAGCAAGTGTCCAAACTTGTTGTGGTTGTATTTCGACAACAAGACTAGAGATGTTAGGCATAGGAGCTAGAATGGGAAGAATGGAATGAAGCTCAATTTTTCTTGATGAAGGACCCTCCTTTGTCATGTCAAGTGTTGAAAGAGAGTCTTGAAGAAAATTCAAGTTCTCATTAGGTGTTAGAAGATTGTTGTCCAAAATAGGTTCAATGTCTATTTGGACTATAGGAAGAAAATATGTAGAAGAAATGGATTGGTTTGAAAGGGGAGATACTTGACCTTCGTCATGATCTCGTGGAATTTCAATATGAATAGAAGTGGGAATAACAGTCAACTCTTCATTTGAAGGTGTGGAAGTTGACACATCATCAGTTGCAAGAGCTTCATCGTCAAGATCTACAAAGATCTCTTCATTGTCAATTAAGTCTTGGACATAGTTCTTAAAATGTGTACATTTATCAGTTGAGTGGCCATCAATGTGATGAAAATCACAATATGCATGAGGTTTTTACCAATATGGCTTAGGTTCTCCTTCAATCCAAGGTCTTGTAAGGGGATATTTTATCATCCTAGCCACTTTGAGTTGATGAAAGACACTAGAGAGACTTTCACCGAGGGGTGTAAACTTACGTTTAACTTTATGTGGCGTAGTGTCTTGGCTAGGTTGTATGATTGGATTTTTGATTGATTGGTCATGTATGTTGGCCATATTGCAATTATCTCGTGACACCAGCAGTGATGACATTGTGGTTGCGATTGATGTACCAAGATTCATTGTGAGAAGCTCTAGTATAGTGATTATTGTGGGTGAGGTTTGTTGAAAAATGTTTGACAAAATTCTTTGAGAGGTCCACGAAGGTAGTGATAGATCCCTTTGGAAGGTGTAATAACCAATCCAAATCTTTTCCTTCTAGACTTCTAGGAAAAAGGCACAAGAGAAAGCTATTGTTATATGCCACTTCGTGACATGTTATGGAAAATTCTTTGATATGTTGTCTTGGATCAGTTTTTCCCTTGTATTTATCAAATTTTGGCATCTCAAAATACTATGGGAAGGGTATGCGTAAGATGTCCATGTTAAAAGGTATGGAAACAATTTTATCAAAATTTAGTTGTTTGCGTTAGTTTTGTAAACTCGCAACAATATCTTTAATCCACCATTGGAATGAAAAATGAGGTAGAGTGAAGAAAGGTACGATGAAAAACACAACCTTTATCAAAGTAAATGCTAAGTTATAAGTGATGAAAATGTTTGAAATTTTTAACCCTTAGCAAAGTGAAAGGCAACGATGGAAGAGAGGTGTGCGAATAAGTTTGGTAGTAACCTTAACAAAGTGAATCCTAAGATGGACAATATGTTTAGAATATATGAATGACAAAACCCTTAACAAAGTGAATGTCAAGATGAAAGTGTGTAAAAGTGATTGACAAACTTGACCCTTGATAAAGTAAATTCCAAGATGGAAGAGAGGGAAGAAGATGGAAAAAGTTCAACCCATAGAAGAATCAATACTAAGAGGGAAGAATAAAAAAGGTTAATTGAGTTCCGTCTCTTAACAAAATGATAGTAAAGAGAAAAATAGATGGCTAGATGTTAGATTTAACTTATGACATGATAAGTGTTAAGAGAAATGAAAAAAGGGGGAAAAGTGAAATGTGGTGAACACTTAAAAAAATTTATGTCAAGGGAGACAAGAATTAACAAGATTAAGGAAATCAACTCTTAACAAAATGTTTGATAAGAGTCACGAAAAGAGGGGAATTCACAACACCTAACAAAATGAATGATGTTAAGGTGGAAGATGGATTGAAATGTTAGTTTATATGATTCTTAACAAAATGGGAGTTAATAAATATGAAGAGGTTTGAAATTATTTTATGATCCTTTACAAAAGTGAACATAAAGAGGGGAGAGATGAAAGGTTAGCGTGCTCAACTTGTGACAATTGTAAGTGTGACAAGAGAAGACTTAAAACATGTTAGATGATGCTCAATTATTAATGAAAATGTTAAATGAAGAGACTTAGGAAAGAAAATGATGGATTTTCTCAACTTTTAACAAGATGAATGGTAAAAGGGGAGACTTAAGAAGATGATGATCAATGCCAACTCTTAACAAAAAGTGTGTTAAAAGATAAGACACGACACACAAGTGAAAGTACTAAAATAACAGAAAAGGTAAAGGTTGTCACAAAAAGTGAATAGCGATGATAAAAAGGTCAAAATCTCACAAAAAAATGGAGATAAGAGACAAGGTGGAAGTAAGGGATTAGTGACCTCAAAATAAAACAAAATGAATGCTTTAATGAGAGAAGTGAATAAATATTGAGGATGTCAAAAATGTAATAGAATGATTGTGAAGTATGAAAATATAAGATGATAGGATAAAAAATGGAAAACGTCACAACCCAACAAAATGGATGCAAAAATGCGACGATGTAAGAGTGAGTAGAGAATGATAGTGAAGAATGTCAATAAGTCCAAAAAGTAAATGTGAAATGTGATGATGTAAGAATGGGGAATGCTTAAAGTTCAACAAAATAATGTCAAACTTAAGACTTATGATAATGAAAGATCAAGGTGATCAAGAGATTGCTTGACTATGATAAAGCGAGTATCGCAACATCAAGACTTAAATGAAAATGAAAGTGCTTAAGTGTGAATATGGATGTCCACAACCCAAGACTTAGACACATGTACAAAGTGACAAGATGGATGAGAGAGAAAATGTGAATGAAAAAGTGAAACACAAGTGTGTAACATGCGAGAAAAATGAAAAGTGGTGAAGTGAAAGTTGTGGCCTCTACCTTAGATTGGCTTGGACAAGGCGTGGCTTTCTGGGTGGCTCTCTCAACTAGGTGTCAGCAAAATATCGAGAAATCATGATGCTATTGATAAATGATGAATTTACTTAACCCCATTTGAAACCCTAATCAAATACCTTTCTTAGAATGAATCACACTGGGGTCGCCACTAAGGATATCCATGACTCTAACTCACAAAGGCTTTACTAGTCAAGTAGGATAAAAAGGTTCCCATTTCATCCACTAGTTCCCTCAAGGTGTGGACTAATTTGGGGTTCTTAGAACCACCCCCTTTGTTGTAGTTTAAGGCTTATGCCAAGGGGGTTATGTTCTAGTTAAGCGGTCGAGCCGTAGCTCTTAACCAAACCTGCAAATCAAGTGTTTTGAATGTCATGCTTTTTTATCTTCTATTTAGGTGTGGTTTAACTTCTTTGACAACCTATAGTTAGTATTTTTCAATGTTTTAATCCACCTTATGAGAGTGTCATCATGTAAAAATGATTATAAATTTTTCGAGAATGAAGTAAAATACAAAACAACAAAAAAGCAAGTTCACGTTTCTGATTTCCTAGATTGTTGAGAAAGCATAAGGAAAGAGCATACACACAAACAATATTGGATTAAGTAAAACATTATTTCCCCAAAAATAAAAATAAACGGCCACATTTTTTAATCCCAAGATCACTTAAAAACATGAGGGAAGAGCATACATGTGGTTGTGTAGTTGTTAGTCTTACAAAAACAAAAGAAAACAACAAATGAAAAGCATGAAAAACACATTAGAAAGTGTTAGTCCATATACAAAAATGATTAAACATGTGCAAAAGGCTATAAAAGAAATATAAAAGTGGACCGAAACCTCTAGTAACCCTAGTTGAACAACTTTCATGATTAGTCTAAATGTGCGCAATTGGCGAGAAAGTGAAAAGTAAAAGGGGTGGCAGCAAGGATAGTTTGATAAAATGTTGCTAAAGAATGAAGATAAATGTGATCGAAGGTGCCCAAGAGCCTTGCAAAATTAAATTTCTCAATTAGCCCAAGGTAAGGGAAAATGACAAAAAATAAAGTAAAAAAAAAGCATTCGAATGTTAATTAAAACATCAAAGAAAATTTAATTAAAAGCTTAATTAATATACAATAAAGAAATTAATTGGATAAACTAATAAACTAAAAAGATTAATTAATGTAAAATAAACTAAGGAGTTAGTTAAACTAATGAATGAACTAGAAAATAGTTGATACATTAACCGAAACTAAAGTAAGAAAAATTTAGTTAGAATAAAATAAAGAACACAAAAGTTTAAAGCTAGGAAAAGTATACGTGACAAACTATAATTTAAAATCTAGATACATGCAAAGCAAATGTTAAAACCCTAATGCTTTAAACAAAAGAGGGTAAAATGAAAAAAAGAAGACTGGAAACCTAAAGTGTAAGTACGATGTGCGGGAACGGAGGTGCATGTTGGGATGACTCAATGAGGGAGCTCACACTTGTGAGAGCTCGGGGAGGAGGATCAATGCTTAGCAGAGTCAACATGATGGTAAAATCATGGAGCAAAAGAATTTGGAAGGTGTAATGAGCTAAGGTCTATGCATTGGGGAAACAAGGTTGGGAACTAGGTGAGCTCGAATGAGCTCATGGAGGTGGGTCGAGAAGATAAGTTGAGGGCTCGATGGGGGTTGTGAGGTGAGAGGGCGGTAGTTGGGGTTAGGTAAAGTCATAGGGGATGGTATGGGATTGTGTCGATGTGGGTGCAGAAGGAGTTGGATCAAAATTTTGTCGGTGTGGGGCAAGTTTGGGATGGTGGGGTGGGAAGGGGGACTATAGGTCTGTGTGGGGTGGGGACGGGAGAGCTAACAAGGTGGGTTGGGTAGTAAGGATGGTAGGGCTTGGCACGGGGTGATGAGAAGTGGGTTTTGGTATAGAGGTAGATTGGTAGGGGATTAGGGAGGTGGCTCGTTTGAGTTGGTGAGTCGGGTAGTGAGGGGAAGGGAGGGGTAGGATAGAGTAGCTACAAAGTAAAAATTTTGCTATGTTTTCAAATTTTTGTTTTTAATTTTTAATTTTAATTGTAAAACAATTTATAAAGGAAAAATCATATATAGATAAGTATATTAAAAAAATTAATGAACATCTAATATAAACTACTTTGTTTTTTTGTGTGTAGGTGTATTTTTTTTTTTGATGTTGCAGGTTGTGTAGAAAGTACAGGAAATAAATGCTTTTACACAATGCAGTAATGAAAGATGAAAAATTAAAAATGCAAACATTCCCTTTACTTTCTCCAATGCAAACCTCAATAAGGGTTGTGAAGACCTTGTCTGTGAAACCTTGCAAGTGAATGTTAGACATGATTTTTAGGTGCTCTTGAGTATTCTCCAAATGTGATTAAAAATGCTACTGAGACACAGTTCAACAGAGTTTTTATGCTTCAAATTCAAGAGGATTTGAAAGGAAGGTAAGTATGTAATTTATAGAAGCAGAAGGTAGTTGGAATTGGTTACACATGGATAAATGAGTATGCTAAAAATAGCATTGTGGGAAGTTACAATAGTGTTGGGGAAGTAAATGAATTAATTGCAAAAAGCTACATCCGGAAAGGTGGTTGTACGTGCATTTTAATTTCCCCCACCTTTCTAGGATTTTATAAGTGTAATTAACTAGGGTAAGGATAAGGAATCCAAGTGGAGTCTAAGTGGAGTTTGAATAAGTGGCAGATGACTAGGATGTGCACACACTTAATTAATTAATTATTTAATTAATAAATAATAATTAATTTAGCCAAAGGGGTATAAAGGGTACATGGGATTAATTTCATTAATCCAAAGGGGTACAATATGTATTAATTAATCAATTTAATCAATTAATTGCAAATGGGTGGATAACAGGGTGTACTAGGGCAACACTAAGAATAAGTGGAAACAAAATTGCAATTTTGGATGTCTACATGTCAGTGGATCTTGGGTGAACAAGATGAGAAAACCATCTTACATAATCCCGATAAAGCACAAATCTAAACTATCCGTGGACTAGGTCACCTTGTAGAGGACGGGGTGCATGAGGCACTGGGACTGAGATATATGAGTCTGGTCTATACGAAAGACCAAAAATATCCTCTAAGGTATTGTAATACCTTTTCCTATGGTTATCTTCCTATCAAACTAATGTCATTGTATGATCACAAATGTTCTTTGTAAAACTTGAAATAAAGAATCACTTGTAAAACCCAGACAAAGCATTAAAACCATAAAAAATAAAGATGCATATGAAGGGGTTAGACTATCCTCAATGGACACAATGGTGGACTTACTAAGTGTTGCACTACATCTCAGACCCAATGTAGTTCTAGGTGTGTGTGTGAAATCATGCCCTAGGTTACTCTTGTGTCAGTCACACTTTGTGAAGTAGAGTGAAAATAACTAGATGTAGAATGTAGTAAATGTGTGCATGGAAATAATAAAATCCCCTCCTATGAAGTGTGATGTAGATGAACTAGCCTTGTGTGCCTTGTGATGGAGTTATATGGATGCAAATGTAGCTTTAGATTCCTTTTATGGATGTAACTCCAGATAGTGATAATAGATGTTTAGCGTTGGGTCCCTCATTATGGTAACATAACTTTATATTTATATAGTTCTCTTTTTCTAATTTTGTAATTAACCTTAAAAAGGCTAAACACCAAAATAATAGAAATCTCAAATGGCTAGAAAGTGCCCAAAAGGTGAGAGTAAAGTACAAAGAAGATCAGGGTGCCCCAAAGGGACCAGGGCACCTAGGGCACCCTACTCTTGGCTAGGCACCTTAGTCGAAATAGGAAAAACACAGAATGAAAATATAGATTGGTAAAGGCTAGGTGTCGGACCAAAAATATGAAAACAAGAAATGTAAAAATTTCCAAATACATGGTTTAATTATTACTCTTTTCACTTAAGAACCATATGAATAGTAGTATGAGACCATGACTAAATAATGACTCAAAGTGCATAATTTTGTGTCTCCATTTGCCCCACTTTATGTTGGTGAGAGGAAATATTGATAACATAAAGTAGATAGATATGCATACCTAATACTCCATGTAGAGTGATGTATCAAATGCACGAAGGACTATACAAAGCATGGAGCGAAAACATATGGAGCATGGAGACTAACGATGCAAAAAGGGTAAAAAGTGATGAAAGTGAACCTAGGGTGAAATCATGAGTGTAGATGCAAATTTTTATAGTATACCTACATGGTTAGTATCGTGTGTGTGATGTACCCGCCATGTGTGTGTTTTTTACTACTTTCTTCCCATACGGAGACATACGTATAAAAGATAATAATATCAAGTAGTCACATACGCATGTATGTTTGTAAAAACACATGTATATATGTAAAGAAACATGTAAAAATAGTACGAAAATGATAATGAAAAGGGAACATGTGCACTGATCCATAATGAGAAAAAAGGGTGTAGAAAGGATATCCTATAAATTTTGTTGAAGTGCATTTTTAAGGTGATCTCATGCCACTTTGTGGCTAAAGACGTTGAGGGATAAAGTTGTGTTATTATCCAACCTATAATTTCTTCCCTAATATTGGTGAAAGAGATCTCTAAATTGTCTTTATTTTTGGGTGATCTCGATTCCACTGGAAGAAAAAGTATAGGGAGGAGAGTCGATACTCCTCTAACCTATTACTACTCTCCCTAGAATGCTATGGACAATCTACCCTATAAAAGCCACCATATACGAGGTTCGTACACTAGTATGAACCTACTCTCTATATAACATATTGTTTCATGGTCAAAAGCGTGAATCGAACTATACTGGTAGTGTGTAAACCCAAATTATGCCCCCTCTTTGGGGGCACATGCAACATCACGAGATAGGAGAATGCGGCCCCAAAAGAGGACCGAATGTGTATACTAGAACTCTACCTTATAGGGGGAAGGGAATGTGCTTGGTAAAGACCAATGCATATGCAAACAAGTGGCTAGGAAAAAATTGTTAGTATGAACAAGAACATATGTATAAAACAAGTGTAAGCTATGTAGACAATGTGTAAGCTAGAATGTAAGTAAACATGCAAGAAACCAATCATAGACCATGAAAATAGGGTGGAAAACATGGGACATCATGTGTGATTTCATAATTAAATCAATGTCATACATAAAGAAACAAGTGTGCACACCAAACAAAGGGAAAGGCCCGCATACAATAGAAAAAGAGACAAGCAAGTACAAATTAAAAATAACCATGGTAGCAAGTAATCCTAGAAAAACAATGATGCACATGAAGCATTCATTATCATGCTATAAAGATAACCCATATGTCAAAATCGTGTATAACCTAAGAATGTAAGGTGTTAAGTATAAAATAAAACAATAACACATGTAGTGTATGAAATTTGGATTCCCCAAGTAACCTATATGGGACTAGTAGTGTGCCAAAATTCCATGTTATGTGTATAATATTTTTATTTGGGATCATAACTAGAAAAATTGGCGTGAACGTGCATGTTTGTATGGTAAAGATAATGAGATACAAGAGACATATCTAGCATGTGTAATAAACAAAACATGTACAAGCAAGTGTAAGATAAAGTAAATGCGACTAAGATATGTAAAATGTTGTGGATGGATGGAATGGAATCAAAAATTGTTGATAGGATCCATGTGCCCTGAGTGAATGGAAATTTATGCAGTGAAGTTCATTTAGTATGCCCCCTTAGCAGTTAATAATGAACCATAAACGAGAGTGCATCATCAAGAAATGGTTGAACTATGCATTATGTGTTACACATTGTGATGAGTATGTGGTGATGATATGTGATATAGAGATGACATGTGCATGAAGTTGTAGCCTAATTGTATATCATGAAAAGATGATTAGAAAGGAGTAGTATTTTAACCTAAAGTGCATACTACTAAACAAAGTATGAAAAGATGATTATGTAGCTTATCATGAGATGATGCTAGAAGAAGTGACCCTATAGCCTAAAGTGTATATAACTAATCCTAGGAATATCACATGAGAAAAAATAAGATTGAATGATGAACATGTGAGTATGATGAGGTCCTTTTGTGATGTATACCCGCAACAGTCCAATATGGACCGTGAGACTAGATTGCATCATCAAGTAGTGAGTGCAACATGTAGAAGAGAATATGTAAAATGTGTAATGTGTGTAGTAAATTTTATGGTATGTAATGTGAGATGTGTATATGGCCTAATATTTGTATATATAGTAGATGTAAAATGTGATATTTAAAATGTAATGTGAAGAATGTATAATGTACGATGATGTGCATGATGTATAAAAGATGTGCAATATGTGATAGCTATGATGTAATGTGTAATGTGTAGATGATGTAGGATCACGTGATGATATGTGGTGCCTAAGGTATAATGTCTAATGTGCGTGTGTGGAGTTAATGTGTAGAGAATGCCTGTTATCCAAAATAATCCCCTACTTATTTTGGCTAACTTTCCTTCATCCTTCCTTCTTTTGTGCCTCAATCAAATTTTTCCACTTTTTAGGCACTCAAAATTATCTGGAAATGGCTTCATCAGATAGAGAATTTTCTCACCTTTCCAGAAAGGTAAAATTTTCCTTCTAACTCCTTGTATTTTGCAAGTTATGGCTCAGCGGAGTTTTTGAGGGAAATTTTCCTAGGAAGGTCTCAGTAACTAATGGCAATGTGCCACGTGGTGGTTGAATGGTAGGTCAGCAGAGGTAAGTTGAAAAAAATAGCCAAGCAATGGGTGGGTTGCAAAGGAAATTTTTTTCCCGCGGGCCCACAGAGGAAAGAAATGGTTTGAAGCTTGTGTCGAATGAAAATGTGCCACGTGGTGGTGGAGGTCGGACCAGTGGGGGTAAGTTGGAAAAATTTCCAAAGATGGCACAAAGAAAATTTTGGCCCAGAAGCCCCGCGTCGAATGAAAATGTGCCACATGTCCATGAGGCCGGCAGGAGTCAGAGGGGTGGAGAAAATTTTGGCTTTTTGCCAAAATAGCAAAGGGTGAAAAGGAAAAAACCGGCCCTGCAGGCCCACCAAGGAGAAGGAGAAGAAATTTGTGAAGGCCAACGAACCAATGGGAGAATGACACATGTCCTATTTTTAGTGTAGATCGGGGGTGCGGAGAGAATTTGGAAAATTTTCCAAAGTGTAAAAAGAGGTGCAAAGGAAAGAATTGGCTCACAAGCCCAATAAGGAAGAAATAGAAAAATTTGGAGCACGTTCCCATAACTAATAGGAGGGTGACATGTGTCCCAGAGGGTGGGGTGCCAAGAAATTTTGGAATTTTTTCCGAAATTCAAAAAGGAGTAAAATAGCCTTTTTAACCCATGGACCAATGGGAATGCACCACGTGGCAGTGGAGCGATGGGGTGTAGATATTTTTGGGGATTTTTTCCCAAATTCAAACAAAGGGAAAATTTTTAGGTTTCGGCCCGCCGACTCGATTTTTGCCCTAAATCTTTAGAGGGGCATATCTTTCGATCCAGAGCTCAATTTTTCTCAATTTTGGTGTCATTAGAAAGCTATTTAATTCCTCTACATGGTGGAATCTCCAATTTTGATTTTTTGGTGGAGTTTAGTGAGATAAAAATGAGAAAAATGCCTTTAGCATGGGGAAAAGAGAAGAATCGACATTTAACCACCATTTTTAATGCAGTATGGCTTCCATTCTTCTCTAGCATGGTTGAAAATCTTGGGGAATAAACTTTTAAGGGTACCCATTCTATTTTGATGGATCCTGGTGGTGGTTGAATCATTCACTTCAATTTTCTAATGTTTCTCCTTCCTAAACTCGGGTTTTCATTGTTAAAAGCCAGATTTGGCTCATTTGTAAAGGGTTGGACATTTTTTATGATTTGCATGCTCCTTCCTTCACCTTGGCAAGTGGATTTGTTGAATATATTACCCTTTTTAGGACTACAACATGTTTTCTACCTCCTTCTGTTGTAATGCACTATATTTAAAAATGGAAATGACAATGTAAGCTCTGTGAATGAATTTTCAATCCTTTCTTGTGTTGTTTGCTCTATCCTGATCCTTCATTACAATTTTAGCAATTTGTGCATGATTTGTGTTGCATTTTTATAATCTGTGTCAATCTGCAGAAATATATGTTCACCACTCCTTTGGTGTATCACCTTGTTAGTTTAGTTTTATCTTATTTTCTCTCTTCTATCCTTGTCTCCTTGGCAGAATTAGAGTAGGATTTTGAGTTAAACCTATATAAATTTCATGCATACATCTAATCAAAGGAGTAGAGGAACCAACCTTTAATCTGGAGATTTTTTTCCCATTTTTCAAGTCCCACACTTGGGGAAAAGATTCCATGTTGTGCAATCACACTGGATGCCCATTATCAAACTAGAAATCTAAGAAAACATCTAGGGGTGCTACTGATTTGCACTAACAGTTTTGGCACACCCGGTGGGACCTTAGAGGTCTTCATCTTCATTACAACAAAGTTGATGTGCATTTGTTGTAAGTTTCTTTCTTAAAAAGAGCCCTGATTTGCACATCTGGCGACTCCAAAGAGATAAAATCAACTAGTTTCAGCAGTCCAAGTCTAAAGATTCATGAGAAGGATCCAAACAAGGTCAAGGGCCAGAGAAGAGGGATTGTTTGAGTATCTATAGTTATCCCCAGGAAGAAGAGAGAGGGGAAGAATAATTCAAAGGTCTCCATCTCCACCAAATAGAACTCTATCAACTCCTCCACCTGGTAGACCTTTCACCCAATCAACAAGGGTTCTCAAGCCAATCAAAATGGCACAACACAACCCTTATGTCAACTTCACTGGCAGCAGCCCACTTGCTCTCAATGCACAAAACCTAGTTCTAGTTGTAGCATTGAAGAACATCCCATACTTTACTGGGGAAAATTAGACCACTCTGGTGATCGGGTCAAAGACACTTCTAATGTTTGTGCAATCCATGAGATTGTTGAGATGTAAATTACTATCAAATTTTGGCATCTTCATTCAAAGGGAAAGCCTTGCAATGGTTCAAGAGGCTTAGGGCAGGCTCTATCCAAAATTGGAACTAGTTGTGTATAGCTCTCCATGATCGAGTTTGGACAAAAGGGAGATAATTTGTTTCTTTTGGAACAATTGACAACTATCAAGAGAGCCCCAAGGAGCACCTAAGCGACTTCAATTTCAGATTTCAAAGGACCTAGGATAGAATCCCGGTGTGCAATAAGGCCAAAAGATGAAGGTGCTTTCTTATACTATCTCAAAGCTTTAAATTCTGATATTTCTATGTTAATCCAATCCGTGGGAGGTGCAAATATACCTGCAACTTATAGCATTACCATTAGGGCTAAGAATTATTTGATCCAAACAGTAAATGGCTCCTGGGCATCCCATGCCCTTATATCCAAACTTGGAAAACCTAAGCACTAGTCGGGCCCCTATTTTAGCTCCTATTCCCACTCCTAGAAATAAGAGTTCAAATGAAACTTCTACTTCATCCTCTAGTGTCCCAAATGAACTTCAAGAAGTCATGAAACAATTACAAAATTTAGGCAATGAGCTGGTTACACTCAAGAGGTAGAAATCCCAAAGTTTTAGACCTTCTTATCAGTCTCAAACTCATCCTAATAGGCAACCATATCATCCTAATAGGCCACCCAATCCAACTACAAATCAAAATCAAGTAAGGCCTCCTACCAATAGACCGTTTCTGCCATATAACCCCAATGTTGCATCTACCTCTAAAGCCTTAGTGCCAGTGCAAAATAATATAGCTCAAGAGTATGATTGGTGTTTCCCATGCAATGAACCTCACAACCAGTCTATGTGCTTCAATGGTGCTTTGAACCAAGATTTGATGGTGACAACAATTGGTATAGAGAGTGAGGTGAGTCAAGAAACAAACCAACAACAAGGAACATCTCAAGCAAAATACAACTCCAAATGAGACTACACTTGTGAAGTAGCAATCTGAGGATTTTTATGGTATGAATCAAATAATTTCTCTAGAATGTAGTAGCTAACACACAGTCAAAGAAGAGGAATATTGGTGAAGGGAAATCATTAGCTCTAGGTGATCCACAACCTTCCATCACTCCACAAGGTGTTGGCAAGAAAAATGCACTTCCAAATGTGCAAGGATAGTCCAAGCCACCTTCTAGACAGCTCAAATGCCAACTGTTGCATCCCATGTACAAGAAAAGAGTGTGCAACCTAAGGGGTAGAAAAGAGATGTGTCATCCCCATTTAAAATCATTGAACAAATGAAGAATAAAAATGTGAATATATCTATGTGGGAATCACTATCCATCCCAGGCCAAAGGGATCTACTACAAGCTGCCATGAAGAATTGGTCAACTTCAAATTAGTAAGCTCATATGCAAGAGAAGGTACTCAAAAATTCTGCTCAACTTTGAGGGGAAGCATGGAGGACATAAAGGTAAAGTGAAGTCCCCTCCATTCTATGTTTCATTGATCATTGGGGATAAAATAGTACACAATTACATGATTGATTATGGGGCAAGTAGTTATGTGATGCCCAAGAAAATAGCTGATCAGCTAGGCCTCCAATATGAAGTCATATCCAAAGGGGTGGTGCAATTGGATGGGACAGCAGTAACAAAAGTTGGGGTAGTTAAATATTTGAGCCTCACTTTGCATGCATGTCCCAATGTCACTGTTTTGCAAGAAGTTTCAGTGATAGATTTACCACCACTCTTTGCCCTATGTTTATCAAGGGATTTCATAGCTAGAATTGGAGGCTATTTATCTGCTGATTGGTCACACATGTTTTTGGACTAGATATGGAACTAAGGCCACAATCAGGTCTGAACCTATTGCAAACTTTCACATTGAGCCTCATACTCCAAGCCCAATCAATGCCAACTATTCAACATTTGATCAAGAGGATTATCCAGGCACAGATAAAGCTAACACAAAAGTTAGAAGCACTTGATGAATGGGAAAGAAAGGTACATTCTTTTGATCCCTGCAAGGAAATAGAGGAATCTGAACTAGGAGTTTATTGCATGCATGAAGAAAATCAGCCTATTCCTAGAATCACCAAGCCAGTCCATAAAGATGAAAATGAGGTATGGCAGTTGTTCTTTGATGGATCAATAAGTAGACAAGGTACAGGAGGGGGAGATATGATTTTTTCACCTCAAGGCATTAAGTATTATTCAGCTTTTAGATTTTAGTTTGCATGTTCTAACAACACTACTGAATATGAAGCTTTGATACAAGGATTGCATTGGTCAAGAAAGAGAGGTATAAAAAAATTACAAGTCTTTGGTGACAGTGAGCTGATTGTTAATCAAGTTAAAGGACAACATGCTGCCAAAAATGACTTGCTCAAGAGTTATAAGAATAGGGTGTGGGACCTCATTGAGTATTTTGAAGGCTTTGGCATCAACTCCATCCCTAGGAAAGAAAACCAAGCTGCTGATAGGCTTGCAGTAGTTGGAGCAGCCTTTGATGTTGTGGAGAGTATCAAGGAAGATAAAGTATAGCCAAACATTCATGTGATTATAAGGCCATCAGTTCCAGACAATAATGTAAGTTGGAAAGTGTTTGAAAGTGACCAACAAATCATTAATTTCTTACAAGAAGAAGTTGAGTTCTCAAGCCAAAAATCAGGAAAAGTTAGAACAACAATATGGTGATCAAGTGGTACAACTGAGAACCAACAAACTGCCAAAATGACTTGTCACTTTGGAGTCCATCTTTAATCCTAATGATCAATTTAGGAAAGAGAAAGCAAACATCCAAGTCAAGGGAGAAGATTCAGTGCCCATCTCGGTGGGAGAAGGAAAATCACTTCAAATTGGTAAAGTGACAACCAAGCAAGAAAGGTATGAGTTCATGCAACTTTTCCAAGAGTTCCTAGATATATTTTCTTGGAGCTATGAAGACTTGAGAGGTTTCAATCCCAAGCTATCTCAACACACAATTGAATTAGATCCAAGTGCTAAACCCATCAGGAAAAAACAAAGACCGGTCAATCCACACATGGAGCCTCTCATGAAGAAGGAATTGAATAAGTTAATAGAGGCAAGTATCATATTTCCCATCAAGCATTCAAGCTGGGTTGAAAACTTGGTTCTAGTTAGAAAGAAGAGTGGAGAAATCAGATTGTGTGTATAATTTAATGATTGAATAGAGCATCCCTCAAGGATCATTACCCACTTCCTTCTATGGAGCAGATTTTGCAAGTTGTTGCTGGCTCTGAGAGGTTTTCATTGCTAGATGGTTATTTAGGGTATAATCAGATCATGGTAAAGGAGGATGATTAGTTCAAAACAACCTTCACCACCAAATGGGGAACCTATGCATATAGGAAAATGCCATTTGGGTTGTCTAATGTCGAGCTACCTTCCAAAGGGAAATGGATATGGCGTTCAAGGGATTGATTAACAAAATAGTGCTGATATACCTAGATGATATTACTGTATTTTCTAAAAGTGCAGTAGATCATCTCTTTCATTTGAGACAAGTGTTCCAAAGATGTAGAAGATTTGGGGTATCCTTGAATCCCAAAAAATGTATTTTCCTATCTCATGAAGGAAATATCCTAGCCACATTGTTTCCAAAGAGGATTAGAAATTGATCCAAAGAGGATTGAAGCAATAAAATAACTACCATTACCAAGTCACAAGAAGGCCCTTCAATTTTCTTGGGAAGAATCAATTTTGTTCGAAGGTTTGTTCCAGATTTTACAGCCCTTGTCAAGCCAATAACTATGATGTTGAAGAAAAGTACAACTTTCAAATCGATAGCTGAAGGTAAGGCAAGTTTTGAGGTAGTCAAAGAGGCTATCTCACAAGCTCCAACTCTCATTAACCCAGATTTATCTAAATATTTTATCCTTTATGCATTTGGCGGTGATGATACAATTTCTGCAATTTTAGTACATCGAACAAAAAAACTACATAACAGCCAATTTCCTTCTTTAGCCAAAGATTGGAGGGCTATGAGGTGAGGTATTCCTTTATTTAGAAGCATGTTCTTGTAGTGATTAGGAGATTGAAGAAATTTAAGCATCTAGTTTCAAACAACAAGGTTCAACTACTGGTTTCTCATGTGGGAGTTAAGTACTTCCTCCTCAACAAAGACCTAAATGAAAAACATGCAGGGTGGATCACTCATGTCATGGAGTATGACATTTAGATAAAATTCACCAAGCCGGTCGAGGAAAAGGATTGTGTGAGCAGATGGTCTTGAGAAAATCAATGGAAGCAAGTGATGTGAAGGATGTTGTGTTGGTGTTGCAAGACAACCAAGAACAAAGAGGCATTCAAGAAGAGAATGGTGGTATGCTCACTCCTTTTTGGACCCAAGACATAATGTACTTCTTACAAATAGGCCTATTCCCTCCGAGAGATGAAGAAAACCAAGAGAAGACACTTAAGATAGCATGCTATCCCATATGCACTTGTTGTGAGTGTTTTGTTCAAAAAGGATATAAATGGAGTTCTGTTGAGATGCATTGGGACAAATCAAATTAAGATAATGTTAAAAGAGTTCCATGATCGATCAGCTGGGAGTATTTTTGCTCCAAGAGTGACAGCCCTCAAGATTATGAAGGATGGCTATTATTGGCCCAAGGTGTTTAGTGATTGTTATGCATGGATCAAGAGGTGCAAAAATTGTGCATTCTTCATAGGAAAGGAAAGATTAGCAGCCCTTCCATTACACCCAATTTTAGTTGACCAGCCATTCATGTAATGGGGTTTGGACTTCATTGGATTCATTAACCCAAACTCAAGCCAAGGACACAAGTGGATTCTAATAGCAACAGACTACTTCACCAAATGGACTAAGGCGGTGGCACTCAAAGAGGCAAATGAATCTAACATTCTAGACTTCTATGAGGGGATAGTAACTAGATTTGGTATACTTGCCACTATAATATTAGATAATGCATTGGCATTCATAGGATCAAAGGTAACTGAATGGGCTATTAAGAATGGGATCTATCTAAGCACTTCATCAAATTATTACCCTCAAGGTAATGGCCAAGCTGAGTCTACCAATAAGAACCTATTAAGGATCATCAAGAGGACTCTTGATGAAAATCAGAGGACTTGGCACACTAAACTTAAATCAGCCTTATGGGCTGATAGGATAACTCCCAAGAGATCCACCGGTAACTCTCCATTCAGACTTATTTATGGAAGAGAGGTAATTTTGCCCATGTCACTTGAGTTGCCAACATTAAAACTCATGAAGCAATTGGAATTGTTGGAGTTTGAACCCACGGAGGTTAGATATGCAAAATTGATGGAACTCCAAGAAATCATAGAGCATGCAGCCGAAACAATGGAGAAGGACCAAGTCTTGATCAAGAGAACCTTTGATAGGAAAGTTAAGGCTATAACCTTCCAAGTTGGAGATTTAGTGTTGAAATGGGATGCAGACCAAGCAAATCCAGGAAGGCATTCAAAGTTTGATGCCATTTGGAGTGGCCCCTACATGGTCACAAAATGTAAGAACAACAATGCCTTCCAATTGTCTACATTAGATGGTGAAGAACTGCAGATTCAAGTTAATGGAATCCATCTAAAGCATTTATTCTAGAAGGGAAACTCCTCACCTTATACATATTATCTTATATTTTCATTCCTCTAAGTGCTTGTACATATTGTTTTGTTATAGCTTAGTTTTACTTTTCCCTAAGTGCTTTAGCACAAGCTTTTTTTTTCCCAAGGATGCATCTTTGTAGGCCATGTTCAAGATCAAGTGATGTCCTACTCTCACAATCTCCTTTCTAGAAATTTTCTAATGAGTTGAGAGTACCAAGAAATTAAGTTGATGACTCCATTCCCAATGGATTGCTTTAGGTAGATGGTCACTTCATTTAGCAGGCAAATGACCCCTCTGAGTCGCCAAAATTGTTATCCAAAATAAGCCCCTGCTTATTTTGGCTAACTTTCCTTCATCCTTCATTCTTTTGTGCCTTAGTCAAATTTTTCCACTTTTAGGCACTCAAAATTATCTAGAAATGGCTTCATCAGATAGAGAATTTTCTCACCTTTCTAGAAAGGTAAAATTTTCCTTCTAACTCCTTGTATTTTGTAATTTATGGCTCAGCGGAGTTCTTGAGGGAAAATTTCCCTAGGAAGGTCCACAACCAATGGGAATGTGCCACGTGGCAGTGAAATGGTGGGTTAGCGGAGGTAAGTTGAAAAAAATAGCCAAGCAATAGGCGGGGCACAAAGGATTTTTTTACGTGGGCCCCTGAGAGGAAAGAAATGGTTTGAAGCCTGCGTCGAATGAAAATGTACCACGTGGCGGTGGAGGTCGGATCGGTGGGGGTAAGTTCAAAAAATTTCCAATGATGGCGCAAAGAAAATTTTGGCCCAGAAGTCCCATGATCGAATGAAAATGTGCCACGTGTCCATGAGGCCGGAGGAGTTGGAGGGGCAGAGAAAATTTTGGCTTTTTGCCAAAATAGCAAAGGGGCGAAAAGGAAAAAAACCGGCCCACAAGCCCACCAAGGAGAGGGAGAAGATATTTGCGAAGGCCTACGAGACCAATGGGAGGATGACATGTGTCTTGTTTTCAGTGGAGATTGGGGGTGTAGAGAGAATTTGGCAAATTTTCCAAAGTGTAAAAAGAGGCGCAAAGGAAAGAATTGGCCTGCAGGCCTGCTAACGAAGAAATGAAAAAATTTGGAGCACATGCTCACAACTAATAAGAGGGTGACACGTGTCTCAGAGTGGCAGGGCATGGAGAAATTTTGGAATTTTTTCCAAAATTCAAAAAGGTGTACAGTATCCATTTGAACACATGAACCAATGGGAATGCACCATGTGGAAGTAGAGTGGTGGGGTGCGGAGATTTTTGGGGAATTTTTCCCAAATTCAAAAATAGGGAAAATTTTAGGTTTCAGCCCACCGACCTGATTTTTGCCCCAGTTTTTCCCTAAATCTTTAGAGGGGCATATATTTCAATCTAGAGCTCGAGTTTTTTTTTATTTTGGTGTCTTTAGAAATCTATTGAATTCCTCTACATGATGGAATCTCCAATTTTGTTTTTTTGGTGGAGTTTAGTGAGAGAAAAATGAGAAAAACACCTTTGGCATGGGGAAAAGAGTAGAATTGACATTTAACCACCATTTTTAATGCAGTATGGCTTCCATTATTCTCCAGCATGGTTGAAAATATTAGGGAATAAAATTTTAAGGGTAATCATGCTTTTTTGATGGATCTGGTCAGTGGTTGAATCATTCATTTCAATTTTCCCATGTTTCTCCTTCCTGAACTCGGGTTTTCATTATTAAAAGCCAGATTTGGCTCATTTGTAAAGGGTTGGACATTTTTTATGATCTATAGGCTCCCTCCTTCACCTTGACAAGTGGATTTGTGGAATATTAGACCTTTTTTAGGACTACAACATGTTTTCTACCTCCTTGCTATTGTAATGCACTGTATTTAAAAAATGGAAATGACAATGCAAGCTCTGTGAATGAATTTTCAATCCTTTCTTGTGTTGTTTTCTCTATCCTAATCCTTCATTACAATTTTAGCAATTTGTGCATGATTTTTGTTGCATTTTTATAATATGTCAATCTACAGAGATATATGTTCACCACTCCTTTGGTGTATCACCTTGTTAGTTTAGTTTTATCTTCTTTTCTCTCTTCTATCCTTGTCTCCTTAGCAGAATTAGAGTAGGATTTTGAGTTAAACCTCTACAAATTTCATGCATACATCTGATCAAAGGAGTAGAGGAACCAACCTTTAATCTAGAGAGTTTTTCATATTTTTTCAAGTCCCACACTTGGGGAAAAGATTCCATGTTGTGCAATCACACTGGATGCCCATTATCAAACTAGAAATATGAGAAAACATCCAGGGGTGCTGCTGATTTGCACTAACATGCCCTCAATTGTCAAGTGTGAAATGAATCACAAGAGTGTGTCATCAGTAATGATAATGTCGATGCATGTGCTAATATGTATGTGTAAGTATGTGGAAAAAGAGATGAGGGAATAAGATGTCGAAATTGTTAGGGGGTATATATGTCATGCCCCCAAGTGTGCGTTAATGAATAGACTATCCAAAGAAAGTGAATAATGACATTCCTCCACTCAAAAAAGTGATGATGAAGGTGTGTGACCATGCTCTAAGAGTGGTGGTATATGAGATAGGTGTTGTGTAGGTGAGTGAATTATATGTGCATGTGATGGATGAACATATTGTGGATGGCATGGTGTAAAAAAATGTGTAGGTGATGGAGATTTGTGTAAATCAAAAATGTGGCGTTGATGAACACTTGTGTGGAATGAAATGAGGTGGAGACCTATGTCTAGATGCAGTAACCATCCTAGGAACATTCCTATATCAATGTGTGGGACTAGCAGAGTTATGACACTTTGTATAGGTTGTATATGAGTAGGTGAGCTAGGATTAGATGGAGCTTTAAGATCTAGGAGTTGTGACACACTAGAGGGAGTAGGTGATGCACTGACAACTATCTGAGGAGATTGAGACCATGGGGTAGATGGAGGCACACCATTGGTAGCAATAACTTTATTTTTATGAATTAAATTTAGGCATAAATGATATAATGTGACCTAAAAATATAGATAATACCTAAGAGAATATCACATATGTTGACAGTTTGTCCCATGAGAAAGGGTATAAGCATAGTGAGAGGACCATCTGTAATGTAAAGTTTGAAAACACTATATGAATTGTTGATCAGATATGAGATTTGTGAACGTGGATAATTGATAGCATCAAGAAGTAGGATAGAACATACATCGATGGGTCAAGACATGTCAACCTTAGTATTATTTATAGAAATGATGCCAATAGAGGCATTAATATGCAAGTGATTAGAAGTAAAAGTGGCATGATAGTCCTAGTCGAGAGAAAGAAATAATCATTTAAGAAAATGTTTGTGTCGAAACTATGAAATAAAGGTTCCCAATGTAGGTGGAGGCATTATGCGATAAGTATGATTAGATGATGAATCATTAGTTTTCTTGTCATGTTATGGATCTTGGTTATTAAATATTTTAAGCTTATGATATTTCATTAGTTGGTGCGAATCAAGTAGCCTTTGAAAATTCAAGTTTGTTATTATTGATAAGATCTTGTTTGATGGTATGGATTTTGAAACACCTATTGGTAGAGTTCCCTACACAACAGTTATAATCAATCGAAAGTGTTCATTGTAATTTATTCCTTTTGGTCATGATGGATCCAATTAAAGTGGTGGAGGAAGCATGATAATATTTCATTTTAGAAGCTTCGTAATATGATTTGTGGGGAAATAGGAAAATCGGTGAATGTACATGGAGGGGGTTATGGTGAACTCCTTTAAGAGTAGTGACCATATTGATGAGTGATTTTGGCATCAGTAGATTTTTTGGCAGAAGGTTTAAATGTTGAATTTCTTTGAAAGCGTACAAATGATGATGCTTTTTCCTGATACTTAAGCTTACCGATGGATAAATTATTAGTTTCATGAAGCTTGATGGTATGTCGAGTTGATCAAAGGAAGGAGAGGTCTCAAAGTGTACACTTTCTTGGAGGGCAGAAGTAGACTCTAGATGAAAAAATAATGAAGCTCTCGATTCCACAATAACATTCAACATCTTAGATAATTTGTTTTTGTAATGCAAGATAGAATCTGCTAAATGTTCATTAAATCCCTATTTAGGTTTTTAAAGTTGGTATAAGAGATATTAGAGAAATGTTGATGGATAAATTAGTGATAAAAGCATCAGTGAGATACATGAAAGATACTACCAAATGGACAAGTAGGTCGTAAAACCAACACATCACATAATCATGAAGGCTACGAGGAAATAGCTTAACTAGGAAAATGTGATTATCCACAAAATCTAGACATACCATATGGAATTCTTAAAGGTGTTCTTATGGGTTTCCTTGGACATTTAAAATAGGTAGTTTAGGGGTAAGGAAATTTTTTGGAAGTGGATAAGTGGTTATAGTGGGCGCGAATGGAGTATGTAGTAATAGAGTGGAATCCAAAGATTGAGATGGGTGAGAAGTATCCTATCGTAATTTATGAATTTACATTTGAAGGTCTTAATAAAAGGAGGATTGATCTTTATTTTTAGTGAAAGGAGGTTGTCGTGTATGAGAAACAAGAGGCGAGGTATTGTTATTAGTAGGAGTAGGAATGGAAAAATTAATAGTAGAGATAGGTGGCGAGTTGAAGCAAGGGGTTGGGTAGCAAATGTGGTGGGAATAGTGGCAGATGCATTAAGCTCCTCAAGGTTTGTAGTTTCCTCATAAGAAACATATAAAATCAATTCTATATATTAGTTATGTTCAATGATATGATCATTAATGGCTTTAAGATGAGATTTTGTAAAATCTTTTTAATATTGAGCCATAGTAAAGAAGAGAAAGAACCTAGGAGGAAGGTGGTGTCAAACGTTGGAATCACCAAAATGATTAACTTAAAAGAAACATTCTAGTGTAATCTAATGTTATATGAGGATTAAATAAATGACAATAAAATAAAATGATTAACTTAAAAATATTCATTCTAGTGTAATCTAATGCTATATGAGGATTAAATAAATGATAGTAAAATATTACAAATACACCTAAGAAATTTAAGCAATGAAATTTGAAACCCTAATGTGCAATAAAGGGTTAAGAAGTCCTTAGCTGATTTGGAGAATATGAGGGACTATGTCATAGTGGATACTTGGTGAACAGGGGATAAAGCTGTCATACGAAGCTCGAGAAAGCAAAAATTTGAGCTATTTGACTAGACTAGGGTGCTTAGGAGAGGAAAGGGTTTTCGAGGTGCCCTGGACTAAGATTTAGGCACCATAGTCTACGAAAATAACCATAAAATATAATTTGAGGTGTCTTCGGACCTTCACCTATCTTCTTTTCTGTCACACTATTATCACTTTGTATGGTCACCAATATCATTGTAAGACCTTCAATAAAGAATTTCCTATAAAACTCTAGATAAAGCATCAAAACCCTAAAAATAAAAATGCATATGAAGGGGTTAGATTGTCCTCAGTAGCCACAATGGTGGACTTACTAATTGATCATTGCACTACATCTCAGACCCAATATATTTTGAGGTGTGTTTTGAAAATCTTTCCCTAGGTTTCTCTTATTCCATTCACACTTTGTGAAGTAGTGAGAAAATAACAAGATGTCGAATGTAGTAAATGTGTGCATGGAAAAAATGACGCCCTCTTATGAAATGTGATGCGAGATGAACCATCCTTGTGTGCCTTGTGATGGATGTAAATATATCTCTAGATTCCTTTGATGAATGTAACTCTATATGGTGATAGTATATGCTTATTTCTCGGTCTCTCATTATGGTCACATAACTTTATATTTACATGGTTATCTTGTTCTAATTTTGTAATTAACCCTGAAAAGGAAAACCACTAAAAATATAGAAATCTCAAATGGCTATAAAGTTCCCAAAAGGTGAGAGTAAAGTAAAAATATGATTAGGGAACCCCAGAGGGGACCAAGGCACCCCATTCCTCTTTGAGTGCCCTAGTCTAAAATAAGAAAAATGTAGAATGATAATATAGAATAGGAATGTGCAGGTGTAAGACCAAAAATATGATAAAAAGAAATGTAAAAATGAACAAAGACATGGGTTAATTATTACTCTTTTCATTTAAGAATCATATGAATAGTAGTATCGAGAACAAGACTAAATAATGACTCAAAGTGGATGATTGTGTGTCTACAGACTACAAAATACCTTAGAAAATGATTTTTTTGTGTTAAAATATGGTCATGGACCTTCGTTGTTGGTCTCCGTGTGTGTTCTTTGGATGACCATTATATTCTCCTATAATCTGTAAAAAAATGATATCATTGTAACATTCCCATTTTAAGACTTTAGAAACAAGGGATTTTTTTTTCCAATAATGTTCTCTGTTCTAAATAATCATAATTTATAACACACATTCCAAGCCAATCAATCTCATAATAGAAAACCATATGTAGATTTAAATGACTCGGTGGAACACCGATCTCTCATTTCATGACTCGGTATCATACCGATCTCTCATGTTAACTCAACGATTTATATACTAAGTATACTTGGTTCTCTTACCCTTTTCGGGGTATTTAAGTTTTCTGTTTAAGAGGCCTATCTAAATATATATTACCAATATTCATATTAAATCTCACTTCTTAAACTAGGTGACATAAGATAATGCAACCACAACTTGTGATACTTTGGCCAAAAATTTCCAACATACGGTTCATGGTTATATTCCTAGATGACATACATGTCGAACATAATATGTCCTTCACCTCACTTCATATGTTATCTAGAAGGATCTTCACCGACTCTGTCGTAATATTGTTCAAGTTGTAACCCTAACAAAATGTTATCAACATAGTTTAGTGTAGAGGGTTACTCACGGTGACTAAGGATACATATACATACTCAATCAACCTAAGTCAATTATGTGTGTCTAGTTATCTTAAGTCATCATGAGTTTCCCCCGACACTAGGTAATGCTTCTAACTTAACCTAGGGCATAACTATGATAAATTCTGTGTTTATGTAGATCAAGACGATTAAACTCTAAAGGGTATAACAACATGTCAACTGTGACATAGTATCGTCATGAAGACCCAAGTCTTCACAAAGGTATTGTACCACAGTTGGTGTGTGCCAACATCCAACCGAGTTTACCTCATCTAGATGTACATACCCAAGAAAGAAGTTAATGTCTTAATAATTTTCCTTATTAAGGGTTAATTACATCAGCCCTAATGAACATCTTGGTTCATTAACCATTAAGGTTACAAGAAAAAAACTGCAATTGGAATTGTTATGCAGATACATCTACCTCTAAACCTTTTCTAAAGATTTATTTTTCATTAATTAAAATTCTAATTTATGATTCAGTTTCACAAACAGATTCAACATACTAAATGTGATGTTAACTTAATTAACTTATCCAAGTCTTATCTTGTTTAAGTTTTGAATCATATATTTTTATAATAGACTTCATTGGAATGAAGTCTAATCCTATATATATAATTTCTTTTCATTGGTTTATTCAGATTAAGGAATTAATCAAGAGGAAGCACACCTTCCTCTATCCAAGATAACATTAGGTTTTAATTCCAAAAATGTCTTAACATAGACTGTTTATCATTGCAGAAAAGTTTCCTTCCCTTTACTTATTAGGAATTAAGGTTCATTTGTAACTCCATATTATTTACAAGTTAGCATCATGAATTCATTTACCTATAAACATGGTTTTAGTAAAGCCATAGTTATTTAATAGAATGTCCAATCATGAGTGCCAACTTTAATAAGTTGCCTTTAAATAAGGGGTAGTTTATCTAAGTCCCTTAACCTCTAATTACTATTATATCAACCCAAGAGGGTTTATTACTTATATATGAAAACAATTAGAGATAAGCTTATCATTTCCATTCACAAAATACTCACAAAGACCACACATCAAGATCAAACAAACCCACAAATTCTTTCATTCTCCAAAGTGGGATTCATACATTATAAGTCGAACACTTCAACAATTTTTAGTGTCAAATAACATCAATAAGATCAATTATAAAAATACAACTTTCCTTTCAAACAATTAAATTTCAATAATGATTTATATTTCATCATAAAAGATCCAGTCTCTTTGGTAAAGAAAATTAACATATTAAAATATATTTTCTCCTTTCATCACTTACGAATTCCATCTACAAAATTTCTAGCATGGGTCAGTTCATCAAACTAAGCATGAAAAGCACTAAGCATTAAAAAGATGTTCTTTTAGCTAACTATTTCATAAAGAGAACTCTGCTTTTATGAAATAGTTAAAGAATCATAGAAAGACATACCAAAAGAAATACTAGCCACAAGAAATAAAGAGAGGTAAGGTCAAAAACCATATCTTAATTTAGAATAGCTCATAATGTAAAAAATTCAACTTACAAATATTGTTTTATAATAAAATCAATTAAGCATTAATCCAGATAAGTACTTATTTCATCAAATTCTGTTTTGCCTTGTAAATTTCATTTCATAATTCACTTCTCAGATAATCCCATCTATCATGAGAAGATAAATATTCTTTCTAAATCTAAGGAATAGTTCAACATTTTATATCTCAAAAATACCTCTATCACAACATTTATTTCACTTAATTACATCCTAGAATATGAGAAGCCAAGTTCAATTAAAAATTGGAATAAGTTAGGATGAATCAACTACATATCTAGTAAAGAGTTTCTTATTTAAGAATTCTTCATCCTAACTTATGATTAGAAACTAATCAGAGTTTAGTTCCAGTTCTAAATTTTTTTAATTTGACAAAGGATGGAATCAATTTAGCACACAATTGGAATTAATCACTCAATCTCAAATGAGATAAATCATAACCAAGGATAAAGAAAAATAGATGAACGAAAAGATTTTAACAATCATATATAGTCCCTACCACCATTCAATATGTTTTCACCCAATAAGAGACATCTCAGGATTTTCCAACTAGTCATAACAATTCACTATGATATTCATATCTTATCAAAATTGGACTTAATTCTTCAAGTAAGTCCCAGTGGAGGTATAGTGATACAAACCAAACTGGCCAGCTCTCTCTTCAGTTGTGACATAGGTGAAAGATGAAAGGAAAGAGAGAAGGAGATTGTTCACACTAGATCCAAGAAAGGATATTATAGACAAGTTTGGTCTCTATTGTCCTCAATTGTAAATCCCAATAGAGGTTAGATCAGGGCTCAGATTAGACGATACTTATCCCGAGGTATAAAGAACAAAAGAACAACATTTAATTACCTTTAAAAATTCAAGGAGGATAGTATAATAAGTACTTTGATTCCCCATACTACAAGTAACCATCTCCTAATAGATACAAAGGAAAAAGGAATAGCATAGCCAAGGAGTAAGTCTTCCTAGTCTTCCTAACTCAGAATAGAAAGAGGAGATATCATTGATTAACGGTATAGATGAGGCCTCAAATACACATTCCTTAAACGAGTTATCCTTGCAAAAGTTTGAATAAGAACCGAAGACAAATTTGATGACCTAAGGCCAAGAAAATAATTAACCCTAAGCAACCATTGAATCCCAATGAACTATTCAAACTTACAATCGATAACCACGACTGTACCAAAAAAGCTACAAACTGAAAATGATTTTCCCCCTTCTAAATAGTAATTACATCAATTACAGGAATTACCCAGTTTCCCCAAAGAATGGAAGACAGAGTAACACTTTACAAATTTACCCTTTTCCAAGAAATTATTTCCTTTTTAAGGAGATAACATGGTAAGCTTACCCATCCATTGTTGGTGAAAAAAACATGATAACAAGACTTAACAGACAAAAACTTCCTTTCAAGCTAACTCAAAACAATGCATCATCCATAATAATCACTAAAACAAACAACTGAAATAGGAAGGATAAAACCCAACCCAAATTTGTAATCACAGAGAGAGACTAAAGAAACATCCGCACAGTCCCAAGTCTTCGCATGAAATAAAATTAATAATGTATGCTAACCTGGAAATGCAAGGTCTATTTTCATCAAGATTCATTCAAGCTTAGACAAGAGTTGAGTTACTCTATAGTTTACATACTGAATTATTCTCACAGAAGTGTTACAAGATCCCATCAAACAAGTTCCATAATTAAAGAAAACGAGTTACACACGAGCTCAACAAAAGTGTAAGCAGTTACAACTTCTTTCCAATGCAAACAAAAGTTGAAATTTCCAAACAAGGAATTTAAACTCAGAACATATCTTCCATCATGAAAGTGAAATAAAAAAGAATACATAGAGAATAAAACAAGCATCAAAAGCAAGATCATAACATTCATCAACAACCCATTCATTTTCCAAGAGTAGAGTTCTTTTAATGAAAATGTTTAAGTAAAAGCAAAACAAATTAATGGGTAGAGCCTATCATGCCTGATAGTTCTTTGTTTTTATATTCTGGAAGATCTTCAGAAAAATTGAATAGCTTCTTCCTTACCATAATCATCAACAAAAACTCGAACATAATTTCCATCATGAAAGTGAAATAAAAAAGAATACATAGAGAATAAAACAAGCATCAAAAGAAAGATCATAACATTCATCAACAACCCATTCATTTTCTAAGAGTAGATTTATTTTAATAAAAATGTTTACGTAAAAGCAAAACATATTAATGGGTAGAGCCTATCATGCCTGATAGTTCTTTGTTTTTATATTCATAGAAGATCTTCAAGAAAAATTGAATAGCTTCTTCCTTACCATAATCATCAACAAAACCTTCACACTTTCCCCTTCCTTCTTATAGTTTTATAGAGTCCAAAAATAGCTCCAAGAATGTAAAAATAACAGTAATACCAAAATAGAACTGCTGGTTCGAAGAACAAATAACCCCATGCAGATCCAAAGCTCAAAATGAACTTAAGACCAAAACAACCATGCCAAAAACCCACAATGCATTTTCCTAGGCGGTTTCTTCACCAAAAATCAAGTCATTAAATTCAAAGGACTATAGTTCCCTCCTTTTTCTCCATGCCACCACCATCTAAGTTTGGCGATGCCTCCATTTTAAAATTTACATGTTTTGAATCGATGGAGATGCTAACTACGCTTCCCCTAATTTTCTTTACATCTCTGCCAAAGTTGTGAGTCCTTATGATAAAACTGAAATCAATTCCATTTAATGCCTTGAAACCTGATGCCACAGACTATACAACTTGTCATGTCATCCATAGGTACCCCTTAGGTTAGAAATGACTTAGGTTAGATCAACATTAGGTTAGAAAATCAACCTAGGTTCTTAGGTAAGTCTTATTTACCTAAGTTTTTTTCAAACTTAATAAACATAGAACATACCAACTTAGGTTAGATTTAACTCTTAGTCTAGGGTATCAAACTTAGTGTTTTATTAATAGGTCGAAGGTCACTATATGCGACTTAGTGCCTTAACAATAGAAAGAAGAACCAAATAATCATCAAAGGCCCAATACTAAGCAAGATCCTTGAAGAAGGGTCCTTCACAATTATAAACAAAATAAGGCCCAGTCCATCTTTTTCCTTCCTTTCAGAATGCCAAGACAACAAGACAAAAGGTAAGAAGAACTTACGCATACCTTGGATCAATGGAATTGATCCAAGGTGTTATTGTTTAAACTAAATAAGTTATGGCAATAGAAATACAAGTTCATCATATTTAAAAGATAATTTAAGTTGTAGAAAGAGATTAATGGCCTCATTTTACAAGTAGAACTCACAACAAAGTGGACCTTTTCAACAAATGATTCATTATCCAATGTAAAAATGATTTATAAAAGTCATAAGAGTACACCTTCCTAAGACAAATCACTGTCAACATTTCCCTTTGTCAAGAGTGGAATTCATCACGATATGATTATGCCGAGATGTTACATACCTCCCTCCTATAAAGAATCATCGTCACGATGATTTAATAAGTCAAGTAAATTTAGTCAAGAAATAAAATCAACTTATTATTCTTCCATTTCAATGTTCCTAACAAAACTAGATTTAAGGAATTTAAATTTCATAATTAGTATTAAAATAGATGTCCCATTACTAAATGGTTTATTATATGCCCAATATTGGCAAGTTTATTGACATAACATGAATAAAATATTAAAATTTTATCAGTCAACAGAATCAATTATGTTCAAATAAATATGGAAAAGAAATTTTCATATCTTCAAGGTTTTCCCAGGTTGCACTTTATTTGTTAAACTAGTCCCACTGGACCTTACATTGACTTATTTCATGATTTATTAAGTGTAACCGGTGAGTTTCCAACACACACAAGGGTTTAACCACGATTATTCCTGGGTCTTGGACTGCAAGGAATTCAATTTAACACATGTGATAAATCTGAAATATATTTCTTAAGTAAATAAATATGGAAAACATCATGCATTCATGATAAAGCAGGAGGTAAAGTTGAACGATAAGCTACAAGGTTGATTACTTCAACAATTTCAAAGGGTCCCACATAACGAGGTGATAACTTGGCAGCCTTGAAAAAATTTATAGAACTCTTTTTCAGTTTGACCCACAAAAAAACTTCTCACCAAGTTCAAATTTCTTATCAACCCATTTTAAGTCTGCATAACTCTTTTGCCTATCTGTTGCTTCCTTCAAGCGTTCACAAATAATTTTAACTTGCTCCATTTCTAAAAGGATTTTAGGTCCAATTACCTCTATGTCTTCTATGTTATCCCAACTAATTGGAGTTTTACATTTCCTTCCGTATAATGCTTCAAAAGGTGCCATTTTTAGAGAGGCATGATATGTGTTGTTATAAGAAAACTCAACTAATGGAAGGTACTCTTCCCATTTATACTACTGATCCATGCAATACATTCATAACATATCCTCTAAAACTTGATTAACTCTTTATGTCTTCCCATTTGTTTCTGGATGGTACACTAAACTAAAATTTAGTTTAGTTCATAAGGCTGCATTAATTGTTTTCAAAACTCTAGATGTCATCCTTAGATCTCTATCTGATATGATCAATTCAAGTACCCCGTGCAATCTGAAAATTTCACGCACAAATCTTTTTTTCTAAAATGGGTGAATCATCTTTAAGATTACTAGCAGTAAAATGTTCCACTTTTTTAGTTTATCAACAACAAATAGGATAACATTATGTTTATTTCTTGACATAGGAAACCCTTGAACAAAATCCATACTAATTACTTTCCATTTATACTATGGTATGTTGTTAGGATACAATAAACTAGATGGATGCGTATGTTCAGCCTATAACAACTGTAATGCCCCCTTTCGGTGTTTATATTCCCTACCTTTAGGCTTGGATTTGGCTTGCGTGTAAGAAGGGGATAGTATTTTTGTGGCACCTTTGCTAGGAAGTAGATTTCATGATCAATATTTAGAATAAAGACTTCAACCACCAGCCTTCCACCTTGGTAACGGATGACCTCCACGCATTATTATTTTTATTTAGGAAATGCAATGGTGAATTAAATGGATGCATCCACCCACCTTGCCCACTTTTTAAGGAACCTCTCCATTCAACCCTCTCTGTTGGCGCATGCACTTTGCATTTATTGTTTTATTTATGACCTATCACCACTAGTTGAAAACGTGCTTGGTATATGTGTTATTTAGCTCTACACCATTTTGGACGTTGGTCGACTATTTCTTAAAACTATTTTTCGTTTGTAAATATGCTCAAGAATTTTGTTTGGTCCGCATATGGAAAAAATTTTGACTGCATGAATTTGGTGGATGAATCTAGATGGGCTTTTTTTGGGAAAATATTTGAAAATTCCAAACAAAGGCATTTCGTGGGATTGAAACTCTTTCCCTTGCTATATACCCTCTTGCCTATGCAAAAACATGGATGCTAACAAAATATGGTCATCTAGAAAGCCAAAATCAGGGAGATTTCACCATGGGTTGCTATTACATGAGCTTGGAGGACGTATTTATGAGTTGGGGAAGCATTTTATAAGCATGTTTAGCAATACCACTTAAACATTTTCCTAGTATTATCAATCTCATGAAACGATTTGGTCTCTCTTTTCTGGAATGGTATTTTTCATGGGCCCCTATTCCCTCATTTTGTGGCTGTATTTTGTTTTAGCTGCATGTAAATAAGTTTTCTCCTCTCCTCTACCTGGGAATCCCCCAATGTCAAGTATTAATGGTGTTGGGAGTTTTATTTATTTATTTATTTTGTTCTTTTTGGAAAGAATAAGGGAGGATTGTACATGGCCTCGTTATTATTATTATTATTATTTTTTCTACGAGATAATATTCTGCAAGGAAAACCATGGGAGTAAGGATATGGGTCTTTGTTCCTTGGGCTAAAATGGGCTCCTTGTAATAATTGAAATTAATAACCAAATATGGATATGCAAGGGTTTTTTTGAGTTGTTAATTTGATGGCTTGTTGTGGTTCAAATAAAAGACACAATGGTTGTGGATAGTTGCCTATGATATGTTTTTAATATAATATTACGTTATTGCTTCATTTTTTTCTTTCCTTGATGGCAAAAATTGTGTATCCTAGTTTTTGCTATGATCATTCAGTTCTTAAACCATCGGTCTGGTCTCGTCTATGGAGACGTAGCTTTACATTACCCATACAATTGGTGTACTCTTATAAAAATCTCATGATTAATGCAAGGCTATAACTGTCACTTTTCCCCATCAAAGCACCATGATGATTGTTTTTATAGTTCAACTTGCTCAAGTCGTCTCTTAGCTGGTGTAGGGTAGGTGGTTGCCTTAAAACCCGTACGGGCTCTAATTTTCGTGTATGCGTATGTTGAGCAAGTTACCTGTATTTTTATATTTTTCAACCTTGTTCTAGCGAGCAACAACTGGTTCAACTCAGATTTTGGTTGGGAGAGACTTTTGTTTTGATTTGGGCACTTAATCACCCTTTTGGGTTATGTCGATAAGCAAATGGTGTGATGATGGTTGTTTCTTTCTTTGTTCCAAACCTTGAGTGGTAAGTTCATCTAGTTACATTCGATCTTTTTTTTTCTTCATTTGGACTACGTAATTGTCCCTTTGATAGTTAAATCATCCTCCATGTCTACAAAACAATTTGAGTGGTTGACTAAAATGGTTAGATTTAAGTATGGCAGAAGTATTGAGGCTATTAGTGCCCGGTTACTTAGTTTATGCATCTTGAATTTTTCTATACAATTTAATATACAATTACCTAATGATCATCGGTATTGGTTTAAGACTTTTAAGGTTTTCCTTAAGGGTCACATCAACCATTGCTTATAGAACTTGAATCAGTAACTAATTATAACCACCAAGTTTTAAAGATACCTACATACATTTATGTATAGTATTTAGTTATTCTTAGACCTGCCTTGCCTTATTCTAATAAGAGATGTCGATGGAAATTGTTAATATTGTTCATGAAAATTGGATGGTGTATATATATATATATATATCTTGTTGACTTATGATAGAATTTGTTATGTTTGTTAATGACATTTGGGGTATTAAGATTGATTTATACTTTTTTATATATTAAGGAAAATGTTGTTTCAACAATGGAATTTGGTGATGCATGTAAATGTATATATAAGAGTGGATTTGACTAGGGGACGATGGTTACTTTAGAAGGACTTGTGATGAGGAAGTGGTGATTTTTTTATAAACTGAAACTATAGATTAATTAAGGAGGTTGATGATTCTAAAAGTGTTGTATGGATGTTTAGAATACTAACTTGTATGAAGGATTTGGGTAGTTACGAGACTTGTCTTTTTTTCTTACTTGGATACACCAAGTAGCTGGCTGCAAGGAAATGCCTATTTTGGACATTTTTAGCCCTTCCTTTCTTATCTTTATAATTGTGGAGTCACTTGTTAGATAAGGAAATTCTGGTGGATGGTTGGAGCATTAGATTTCAATCATATAACCTATATGATTACATGATTGAAATCCTAATGCACTTTGTGTTTGAATTACCAAGCCAATGGCCCTTCTTGAATGATTGTTAAACTATATATATTTTTAGAGAACGTTCATAAATGGTGCTTATGACTCCTTTAAGGGTTTGTAGATGGATGGGTTGAGTATTATATTTCAATCATGTAATCTATAGGATTACATGATTGAAATCCCAATACACTCGACATTTTGTTCTAACTTATAAGGTCTATGGTCTTACCTGATTGGTTGTTAAACTCTTGTTGTTTTTGAAACATTGTTCATAACTGAAGCATATGACTTCCTTCTTAGTTGCATAGAGGAAATTTTATTTTTGTCTTAAGAAGTTGAATTGTGGTTAGAGTTTAGATCCATTCCTTGAAATAGAAGATTTCCTTTCATGATATTGTTAATAGTAGCATAATGTTTTATTGTGTAGTCCTTAACATGCTCAGTTCTCGTGGCGACTCGGGTTAATAATTGTTGCTGAGATGACTTATGTGAGTAGATGAGGGAATGACTTGTAGAATATTGCATCAAACTTGGTCGTGAAGTTATTTTGTATGAATAATTTTATGTTGTAGATTCTGGTTTGGGTTATGTGGGGAAATTAGAAGAAAACCATTGTCTTAGTATCATATGTTGTGGAGTAATGTTGTCATGACTATTGAAACTTTAGGTTGCTTGTTATCATGGGAAATATAAAATTTTATTTCCGCTTGGTCTTGAGTGATTATAATGTATTATATAAATTCAAAGAATAGTATAGTTGGTGTGACCAATGTTACCTCTCTTGAACCCTATTCTTGGTTACATAGATTTGGTCATCCCTTTGGGTTTTGCTTTGTGTTGGAAAGATTTGATGTATCCTTGTATAGTTTTCACAAATGAGTAATGATAAAATTTTCTCTCAAGATAAAATGTTGAGTTGTAAATCTTTCTAAGGAATAGTAATAATGTATTTATAAGAATTATAAAAGCGGGTTGGCTAATCCTTATAGAAGTTAAACTAAAATTTATATTCAAATAAATTAATGTAGAGGTGACCTACTTGAGAACAAGTAATTCCATAAGTGATCAAAGATGAAACTATCCTTGTAAAGTAAAATTATATAACTGTTATCCCTAGCTAGACTAGCGAACATTATCCTTTTATGGTGGATTCTTAAACGTTCTTAAGTCAATCAATGGTTAGTTTCTAGAAGATAATAAGATTTAATAAGTAGGAGGAAGCAGTTTAGAAACCACACAATCTATCTCTCAGCCATTTGAAAGGTAAATTGTTTTCTTTTGTAAAACTCATCCAGTGAAGCCTAAGTAAAATATTTAATAATTCTAGATAAATTCTCAAGATTCAATTAAATCTTGGTAATAACTAATGAGGTCTTAAAGATGAATTCAACTCGACCTTCTTCCTCTAACTTTTTCCAAGGTGCTTTGTAATTTTTTTCTTAAGTGTGTTGAACACGAACCCATGTTGTTATAAGGGTATGAGCAAGTTTTAGTAGCGTAAGTGTGAATAGATGGCCTTGTGGAATTAAATTACCTCATTTATTAAATAAATGAATTAAACAAATAAATGTCATAATATAGAAGACTTAAAGCTAAATAATCTACAATGTAAAAGTAAGAAACTTAGCTCTATATGGAGAGTTTTACGAATCATATCCAGAGTCCTGGAAAATTTAAGTTAAGGATTGAAAGATGTTTTATTAAAATAAATAACCTTCAATAATATCTCAATGTGGTTTTCCATAAACGTAAATTTTTCTATGGTTGGACATGTATGTGATGTGATGTTGTCAAAATGGGAAGAAAATAGTTTCATGTTGACATCATATATTTCATTGTACCTTGGTGGTCAATGGTGTGTCAATCCTATCTTAGGTTGGTGGTAGCCATTGTGATTCCTTGTTGTGTTTTTAAAATCCTAGTAAGTCAAAAAAAAAAATTATCCAAGTTTTTTTGTCATGTTGTCCCCTGTGTGTGTTCTAAGTGGGCGTTACACTTGGTATCGGAGAGCGAAGGTTCGGTTCTCGAATCTCAGAATTTGGATTGGATTGGTGATGGTGTTACATGATGGAGATGATGTTATGTGATGATGTTACATGATTATGAACATGATGGTGGGTGATATTGGAAGAGTAATGTGGTTTAAGCGTGATGTGATACATTTCATAATTGTGATATTGTGAATGCACATCTTTGTTTATGTCACTTAGTGCGTATTTGTTATCATTTTGATGTGTTGGGATGAGAGAATTCTCTCTCCTTCTTGTGGATTCTACAAATAATTCACGTGTGAATTACTACTTGTGATGTGTGAAAATAATTCTAATGTGGATGATAGAGTGTTGGAGCATTGTGGCATATTGTGATATGTAGGTGTGTCGATGTGTTGTATGACTAGATTGATGTAAAGTGAAATGAGTTGTATCATGATGTTTTTACCATGTTTTGAAGAAATGTGTGTATCACCTTGTTATGTAGCAATTAATGTTATGTTGTGATGTTACTATGTTCATCATATGTATGATTTGTGTAATATGTAATGATTCATGTCGTGATTTAGGGGCATACGGTGAGCATATGAACCCTATTGTATAGTGATTGCACTTTGGGTGCAGAATGTGGTAAAGTGATGTATTGCACCCAGTGAATGTATGATTGTGATCTACCCTGTATATGTACCATATGTAAGATGTTATGGTAATTTTTGTGAACCACCATTGTGTTAGTGATGTAGTTACATGTTATGTTGTGAACCTTGCACTAACCGACCCTAAAGAAAATCAGTAAAAGTGTATGTCTAGAGTGAGGAAAGGTGTACGGTTGACCAATCACTAGAGCCAACCTTAGGCTTCGTAGATGTTGGCCTATGATTCTCTCTCTCTCTCTCTCTCTCTCTCTCTCTCTCTCTCTCTTTATGTGGTTGTTTTATGGATACAACCTTAGTGCAACTATGACTATGTTTAGCCTTGTCAAAGTGGTGGTGGGATGATTATGACAGTTGTATTATTGATATGTATTTTTATGAGCTGAGGCTCGATGTTCGAAGTGTCAACAACTCATTGAGTACCCCCCTGGTGGCTAGATAAGGCCACACAGTTATCGTAATGTGAAATTATTATATGTGTATTTTATTCGTAAATTCAACTTTTTAATTCATTTCTGTAAGGACCAGCAGTTTTCTTGATTGCCATGTTTTACACTTTTGGGCATTTCCTTGGTTGTGGTACTAACATGTGGATTTTACACTAACTATGGCCATTTGGTCATTTGTTTTACTTGGTTTTGGATCTTCTTTTAAATTTTTAAGATTTTACTACCTTTCCCAAGGCTTGTACTTTGCCACTTGGCATTTGGATCAGATTATTATGTTGGTTCTATTGTTGTGATGTGTGGAATAGGTTCATGGGATGCACCATGGAATGGTTGGACCTATGGACCCACTTCATTGTATGGGGGTATGCCCCAAGGAGTTCTGAGATAACTAGAGGGTTTTGAACCATGCATTATCATGTCACTTGGGTTAAGAGTGTTCGAACTCTATGACTCTTGGGCCATGGGGACAACCGGCCTCCTTGAGGGAGGCATAAGAGACTTGAGGGAGGCATAAGAGATATTTATGTATGATGGATGTTTTAGGATATATGTTGAGTTATTGTGATGTTTTGGTGGTGGTATTATGATGTATGTATTACTCATGTCAATTGGATATGTTTTGTGATGTCGTGATATGGCGTTGATGTCCTTGTCAAACCTATGTACATGTAGCTATTTTCATAATTATGTGAAAAACTTCCATACGTGAGACTATCGAAATTTCAGTTATTGTAGTACACTTTTGTTCGAGCATTATTTATCAGTCATAGTTGTGTGACAGGTACTATGTTATGTGGTCCGTGCATTTTCCCTTCCGTAAATTGACTAATATCTTGTGGTGTGGTAGCATCTTGAAATATGTACTTTTATTCTTATGAATCATTAGTTTTGTGTATGAACTGGTAGGGCATTGTGATTGTAGTTTATGTTGGGCACCCACAAGAATGAATAAACTAAAACTCTACAACAATGAAATTCTAAAGAACTTGAATTAAGAATAATGCAAATGGAAAGAGACTAGTGAAATAACGAATAAGAGGTAACTAGCAATCCTCATAGAACCTTGAAAGTTAAAATTTCTGCCACATGTTCCCAAGGCCACCCCACGGCCATGATATTGTATCTAAATTCTTAACCTTAGAGCATACTTTCACCTCTATCTATTCTTAGTTGCTTACCACCTTTCTTCCTTCAATGTCATGTTGCATCGAGGATGATGCTTTCATAAGGGGAGGAGAATGTAATGCCCCCTTTCGGTGTTTATATCCCCCTTAGGCTGGATTTGGATTGCATGTAATAAGGGGATATTTTTTTTTTTTGTGGTGCCTTTGTTAGGAAGTAGATTTCATGATCAATATTTAGAATAAAGACTTCAATCACCAACTTCCACCTTGGCAACGGATGACCTCCACACATGATTTTTTTTATTTAGCAAATGCAATGGTGAATTTAATGGATGTATCCACCCACCTTGCCCTCTTTTGAAGGCCCCTTTCCATTTAACCCTCTCTGCTGGCCATATGCACTGCATTTATTGTTTTATTTATGACCTGTCGGCCACTAGTTGAAAACATGCTTGGTATATGTGTTATTTGGCTACACGCCATTTTGGACATTGGTCGACTGTTTCTTAAAACTATTTTTGATTGTAAATCTACTCAAGAATTTTGTTTGGTATGTATATGGAAAATTGGCTAACCGCATGAATTTGGTAGAGGAATCTAGATGGGGTTTTTTTTGGAAAAATATTTGAAATTTCCAAACAAAGGAATTTCATGGGATTCGAACTCTTGCCCTTGCTGTACACCCTCTTGCCTATGCAAAAAATATGGACGTTAACAAACTATGGTCATCTAGAAAGCCAAAATTAGGGAGATTTCACAATGGGTTGCTATTACATGAGCTTAGAGGACATATTTACAGGTTAGCGAAGTGTTTTACAGGCATGTTTAGCATTACCACTTAAACATTTTCCTAGTATTATCAATCTCATGAAATGATTTGGTCTCTCTTTTCTAGAATGGTATTTTTCATGGGCCCTTATTCCCTCTATGTGGCTATATTTTGATTTAGCTGCATGGAAATAATTTTTCTCCTCTCTCTACCTCGGGAACCATCCAATGTCGGTATTAATGGTATTGGGAGTGGGAGTTTTATTTATTTATTTATTGTTATTTTTGAAAGAATAAGGGAGGACTATACATGGCCTATTATTATTCTTATTATTATTTTTGTTCTACGAGATAATATTATCGTGGAAAAGCGTGGGTGTAAGGATATGGGTATCCTATCCTTGGGCTAAAATGGGATCTTTTTAATAATTAAAATTAACAACCCACTATGGATATGCAAGGGTTTTTCTTTGAGTTGTTAATTTGATGGCTTGTTGTGGGTTCAAATAAAAGACACAATGGTTGTGGGACGATTGCCTATGATATGTTTTAATATAATATTACCTGATCACTTCAATTTTTTTCTTTCCTTGATGGAAAAAATCGTGTATCCTAGTTTTTCACTATGATCATTCAGTTCTTAAACCATCTGGTCTCGTTCTGTGGAGACGTAGCTTTACATTAACCATACAATTGTTGTACTCCTATAAAAATCTCCGATTAATGCAAGGTTATAACTGTCACTTTTCCCCATAAGCACCATGATGATTGTTTTTGATAGTTTAGCTTGCTCAAGTCGTCTCTTAGCTAGTGTAGGGTAGGTGGTTGCCTTAAAACACGTACGAGCTCTAATTTTCATGTATGCGTATGTTGAGAAAGTTACATTGTTTTTTTATATTTTGTTAACCTTATTCTAGTGAGAAACCACTGGTTCAACTCAAATTTTGGTTGAGAGAGACTTTTGTTTTGATTTGGGCACTTAATCACCCTTTTGGGTTATGTCAGCAAATGGTGTGATGACGGTTGCTTCTTTGTTGTTCCAAACCTTGAGTGGTAAGTTCATCTAGTTCTGTTCGATCTTTTTTTTTCTTCATTTGGACTACGTAATTGTCCCTTTGATAGTTAAATCATCCTCCATATCTACAAAACAATTTGAGAGGTTGACTATAATGGTTAGATTTAAGTATGGCAGAAGTATTGAGGCTATTAGTGCCCGGTTACTTAGTTTATGCATCTTGAATTTTTCTATACAATTTAATACAATTACCTAATGATCACCGGTATTGGTTCAATAAGGTTTTCCTTAAGGGTCACATCGACCATTACTTATAGAACTTGAACTTGAACTAATTATAACCACCAAGTTTTAAAGATACCTACGTACATTTATGTATAGTATTTAGTTATTATTAGACCTAGCTTGCCTTATTCTAATAAGGGATGTCTGATGGAAATTGCTAATATTGTTCATGACAATTGGGTGGTATAGTATAATATATACATATATATATATATATATATATATATATATATATATATATATATCTTGTTGACTTATGACAGAATTTGTTAAGTTTTTAATTACATTTGGGGTTTAAAGATTGATTTATACTTTGTTGATATGTTAAGGAAATTTTTGTTACAACAATGGCATTTGGTGATGCATGTAAATGCATATATAAGAGTGGATTTGAATAGGGTAACGATGGTTACTTTAAAAGGACTTGTGATGAGGAAGTGGTGATCCTTTTTTTTATAAACCGAAACTATAGATTAATTAAGGAGGTTGACGATTCTAAAAGTGTTGTATGGATGTTTAGAATACTAACTTGTATGAAGGATTTGGGTAGTTACAAGACTTGTATTTTTTTCTTACTTGGATACACCAAGTAGCTAGGCTGCAAGGAAATGCCTATTTTGGACATTTTGTTAGCCCTTCCTTTCTTATCTTTATCATTGTGGAGTCACTTGTTAGATAAGGAAATTCTGGTGGATGGTTGGAGCATTAGATTTCAATCAGATAATCTATATGATTACATGATTGAAATCCTAATGCACTTGAGAAATTGTGTTTGAATTACCAAGCCAATGGCCCTTCTTGAATGATTGTTAAACTATATATTTTTTTAGAGAACGTTCAGAATCGGTGCTTATGACTCCTTTAAGGATTTGTAGATGGATGGATTGAGTATTATATTTCAATTATGTAATCTACGGGATTACATGATTGAAATCCCAATACACTTGACATTTTGTTCTAACTTATAAGGTCTGTTGTCTTACCTAATTGGCTGTTAAACTCTTGTTGTTTTTGAAACATTGTTCATAAGCTGAAGCATATGACTCCTTCTTAGTTGCGTAGAGTAAATTTTATTTTTGTATTAAGAAGTTGAATTGTGGTTAGGGTTTAGATCCATTCCTTGAAATAGAAGTTTTCCTTTCATGTTATTATTTTTTTTTTATTAAGGGCAAATAGTTTTGAAGGGAATATACCATGTGTACAAAAGGGCTCAAAAGCCAGATAATAAACATGAGAAAAGCAGCCAGAGAAGGGCAAAACAGTCAACTAAGAAAGGCTCAGCAACCAGATATTACAATAAAGGTGAAGAGTGGATCTAAATGTACAGAGATCCAGAGCAAAGGAGACAAGTTCAAAAAGAAACCAAAAGAGAAATAGAATACAGAGCTCCATCAAAAAATAGCTCTAGAACTGCCCAATGACAGCCAGATCACAGCCAAAAAACAACAGCACATCAGCCCGTTACTTGAGGGCTCTGTCAATCTTGGCCTTGATGGCCTGCAGTGACATGAAAAAAGCAATGGTTGTGGCCTGAGAGGGGTCCTTCATGTCTTCTTGGGAGATTGCAATGTCCCTATTTTCTTTAGGGCCCCATATATCTTCATTGATTCCACTTAAGCTGCAAACACTGTGGACGTGTTGTTCAATGAAGTTATAGATGCTTTTTAGGGTAGACAAAATACAGTCATTACGGATTTTGGCATTCCCCAATCTGCCATCAAGGGACTGCAGCTTCTTGAAGACTTCATCAATGACCCCCTCTTCCTCCTCACCGTGCAGGATCCTTTTACCTTTGGCTTTCTCCATGTTCTTAAGAGCCCCTTTGAGCTCTTGAATCTCCTTCTCCAATCTGTCAACCTTCTCCAGCAAATCCTCCTCCTTGGGCTTCTCCATAGGCATGCTGATATGCAGGAGGCTTTCAGCAAGTTCTAAGTCCTTGTGGCTCCTAAGGACACGATGGGAGGCAGGGATTCTAGTTTTAAGGCTCTTGCTTTTCTTGCTGGAGCCCACATCATCATGCTTTCTTTTTGGCAGGGGTGGAGTGGGAGCAGTATGGGTAGGTGGGGGTGTGGAGGAGGGAGGTGGGATGGGGTTCATGGGAGGGAAACTGGAAAAGTGGCGGTGAATGAGGAGTATAAGGCCCTAGTGCAGGGGGACAGCCCTAGAGTGATTTTACACCTCCCTTATAGACTTCTCAGGGAGTTGATCAGATAATGAGGAAAACTAATAATGTTAGTTCTACGAAAATGATTCAGAAAAATCAGATGCTTGTGTGGGATAGTCACATATCTTCCTTCTAAGGTAACATACCTTACTACCATTTTGGCAAGTTCATCAAAAGGTGTAGGGATCGACTCCACCTTGAGGCCAGCAGTTACAAACTCAAGGTTCTCTCCCTCTTCCAGAAATTTCTTGGTTTCAACCTCCCTGTCGACTTTCTTGTTGAAAAATTTTGCACCTTCCAAGCTGAGACCAGTGACCTGAGCTATGAGCTCTTCTGTAATTTCCATTTTCATGTTACTGTACTTGACAATTCTGTTCTTCCAACCCTTGGTGAATTTGATGGAGACATCTTGATCGAAGCCTTGAATCCTCTCAATGAAATTCGACAGGCCCCGATTTGTAGGTACTCCCAAAGCTCCGTGTTCTCTTTCCACTCAGGGTTGTGGGTCGGCTCGGTCTTGCATGGCGGACCCCCCATGTTTCCTGTTACTAGTAGCATAATGTTTTATTGTGTAGTCCTTAACATGCTTAGTTCTCATGAACTGACTCATGTTAATAATTGTTGCAGATGCATTATGCGAGTAGATGAGGGAATGACTTATAGAATATTGCATCAAACTTGGTCGTGAAGTTATTTTGAATGAATGCTTTTATGTTGTAGATTCTGGTTTGGGTTATGTGGGGAAATTAGAAGAAAACTAGTGCCTTAGTATCATATGTTGTGGAGTAATGTTGTCGTGACTATTGAAACTTTAGGTTGCTTGTTATCATGGGAAATATAAAAGTTGATTTGCACTTGGTCATGAGTGATTCTAATGTATTATATAAATTTGAAGAATAGTATAGTTGGTGTGACCAATGTTACCCTCTCTAGACCCCTAGTCTTGGTTACATAGATTTGGTTGTCCCTTTGGGTCGTGCTTTGTGTTGGAAAGATTTGATGTATCCTTGTATAGTTTTCACAAACAAGTAATGATAAACTTTGCTCTCGAGATAAAATGTTGAGTTGTAAATCTTTCTAAGGAATAGTAATAATGTATTTATAAGAATTATAAAATGGGTTGGATAATCCTTATAGAAGTTAAAAATAAAATTTATATTCAAATAAATTAATGTATAGGTGACCTACTTGAGAACAAGTAATTCCTTAAGTGATCAAAGATGAAACTATCCTTGTAAAGTAAAATTATATAACCTGTTATCCCTAGCTAGACTAGTGAACATTATCCTTTTATGGTGGATTCTTAAACGATCTTAAGGGAAATCAATGGTTAGTTTCTAGAAGATAATAAGATTTAATAAGTAGGAGGAAACAGTTTAGAAACCACACAATCTATCTCTCAACCATTTGAAAGGTAAATTTTTTTATTTTGTAAAACTCATCCAGTGAAGCCTAAGTAAAATATTTAATAATTCTAGATAAATTCTCAAGCTTCAATTAAATCCTGGTAATAACTAATGAGGTCTTAAAGATGAATTCAACTCGACCTTCTTCCTCTAACTTTTTCCAAGGTGCTTTGTAATTTTTTTCTTAAGTGTGTTGTACGCGAACCCATGTTGTTATAATGGTATGAGCGAGTTTTAGTAGCGTAAGTGTGAATAGATGGCCTTGTGGAATTAAATTACCTCATTTATTAAATAAATGAATTAAATAAATAAATGTCATAATAGAGAAGACTTAAAGCTAAATACTCTACAATGTAAAAGTAAGAAACTTATCTCTGTATGAAGAGTTGTACGAATCATATCCAGAGTCTTGGAAAATGTAAGTTAAGGATTGAAAGATGTTTTATTAAAATAAATAACCTTCAAGAATATCTCAGTGTGGTTTTCCCTAAATGTAAATTTTTTTGTGGTTGGACATGTATGTGATGTTCTGTCGAAATGGTAAGCGAACAGTTTCATGTTGACATCGTATATTTCATTGTACCTTGGTGGTCAATGTTGTGTCAAGCCTATCATAGGTTGTTGGTAGCCATTGTGATTCTTTGTTGTGTCATGTAAAATCCTAGTAAGTAAAAATAAAAGTTATACGAGTTTTTTTGTCGTGTTGTCCCCGTGTGTGTTCTAAGTGGTCGATTCTACAAACACGTTAATATTCTAAGAAATGTGTCAAAAAATAAATTATGTCATTTTCCATCCCTTTCTAGAAATATTGTTGTTTTATATCAACATGCATTTTTGTAATGTCGAGGTGTCGAGAAAAAAGTGAATTATGAAATTCAGTTAACTTTTTCATAATTTATTCCCAAAGGTATATATACTCGATTATCATATCTCAAAATTCCTTCATTATCAAAGTGAAAACATTTATATCTCATATCATTTGGATCCACAGTAAGTGTTGTTTTTAGTTACTGAAAATAAGATTTAGATTCCATGGCGCTTTTTACTTCATCTTTAAACTGAGTTCTCAACGTTATAAGAGATTAAATGAGCTTCCTACGAATCACTACATTTTCCTTTCTATTCTCCTTTCCTTTAATATAAATTATGTCAAAATAATACTGAGATAGAAATTCTAACCATCTTCTTTGTCTTGCATTCATATTTGGCTAATTGAAAATATACTTCAACCCAAGATGATCAATATTTAATTAAAAAGGTCTAGAAGAAGATAATGCCTCCATACCTGAAGTGTATGAAAAATGGCAACAAGTTATAGGTCATGTGGAGCATAGTTTAGTTCATGCAACTTAATTTTTATACTCTCATAAGCTATCACATGGTCATTTTGAAACAAAATACCTCTAAGATATTCCCTAGAAGCATTTGTTGCTATAGTAAAGTCTCCATTAGGATCAGGTACAACAAAAATAGGTGCAGATGGTAACTGATATTTTAGAGTCTTAAATGCAAATTCACATTTTTCATTCCACAAAAATTTCTTATCTTTCTTCTGCAACAAATTTATTGGTGCAGCAACCTTAGAAAAGTCTTTAAAAAACTTCCTATAGTAACCAACAAGACTCATGAAGCTTCTAACTTCATGTACATTCTTAGGTGTAGTCCACTCAATTATTGCAATAATTTTTGAGAGATCTACAGCTATTCCATCCTTTCTTGTAACATGTCCAAAATAATTTATTTCTATCTCCTAGAAAGAACATTTAGACAACTTACCATACAACCTTCTCTTTCTTAAGATTTCTAGAACTGTTTTCAAATGCTCATAATGCTCCTCAATGCTTTTAAAATATATGAGAATATCATCGAAGAATACAAGCACAAATTTTTCCAAGTATTCTCGAAAATATTATTCATTAAATTAAATGTGATACAGTGCATTCCTTAAACCAAATGGTAAAACTATGAATTCATAATGTCCATACCTTTTTCTAAAAGTTATTTTATGAATATCTTCATCCTTTATTCTTAACTAATGATAGCCAAATTGAAGATCTATTTTAGAATACACTGATGCAACATGCATTCGATCAAATAGATCATCAGTTCTAGGAAGTGGATATATGTTTTTAATTGTTCCTTTATTTAACATTGTATAATCAATGCACAATCTAAGTGTTCCATCCTTCTTTTTCATAAAAATTACTGGTGCTCCCAAAGGTGAGACATTCAGTCTTATCAATCCCTTAAACAAAATTTATTGTAAATGTTCCTTAAGCTCTATTAATTCAATGGTAGTCATTCTATATGGTGCCTTGTAAATAGGTCTGGTTCTTGGCTTGATCTCAATCGTGAAGTTAAACTACCATTTGGGCGGAAGACCAGGTAACTCTTCTAGAAACACATCACTAAAATTTTGTAACAACGGATATCTTTACAATAATTAACTACTTTCATCAATTATTTAAGAAATTTTTACTACATACTAAGTGCGAGACTTTGTTTTTGAACTTATTTTGTTGCATGGTGACAATTTCCTAACGAAATCTCATGTTTTATCCCCTAAATGTCTATTGTTTTCTGCAAGTCATCTAGATAACTAATATGTTTTTCAAAACAATCAACCTTTTTCCTTATGTTTAGCTATCTAATTAACACCTATGATTACATCATAAGACCCCAAAGGAGAAACATAAAGGTCAACTTCACGTGGAAAAACTAGGTAAGTCAAGGAATGCTCCAAAAAGACACATACTAACTATGTGAACAACATTATTTCCATAATGTACAGCCCATGATTTATCCATTTTTCCATCTTTTCTTTTTAATTTCAAAGCTAATTTAGTAGAAATAAAGCATTCAAGTAGCTCTAGTATCAAAAAGTATAGTTACAGGTATACCAAATAACTTACCTAGAACTTCTATGGGTGTAACTTGCTTTTCATTATGTTTTTCACCTCTTGCATAATGATCCTTTCCACAATTTTAATAGCATCATATAGGTCCCTTATTACTCTCAAATTTATTTCCAGCCTTAAAGTTATCATTGAGACCCCCATAGAACTTTCGTCATTAATATTTTTCTTGATAAGCACATTAGCGGTAGATTTATTTGTTGATGTTTTCTTGTTGTTATTAGTAGAAAATTTGTTTTTCATACCAAAATTTTCCATGGTCCCTTTTTGGGTGCAAGAGACGAAGAAGATTTTGGAACTTTCTTTCTAATTTCTTCCTTATGGGTAGAGATCACTTTCAATTTTTGCTCCTGCCTTATGGATTTTTCTACAACCCCTTCCATAGTGGTTGGGATGTGAACATCCACTTCACCACCTATAATGGTATTTAATCCCATGATAAATTTTTGTATCCTGAACTTCTCGTCAGTTTGATACTGAGGTATGTACTTAAGGAGTTTAGTAAACCTCTCTCAATACTCTATTATAGTTATTTTTACCCGAGCTAAGTTCTGAAATTCAGTCATTTTTTATCATAGTAAAGTTGTGGCAGCCATCATTTCCTAAAATAATTTTAAAATTGATCCCAAGTAATGTTTAACTCAGACTTAAGGTTATCCCACCATGAAGATACCTCATGGGAAAGCGATAAGCTCCCCATATTGCTTTTATTTCCTTAGAGAAGTCCCTTACTTTGCAAAGTACTTCTCCATTTCTTGAGCCAGTTCTCAGCTCCATCTTCTAGTGTAGTGCCATCAAAATTGGGTGGATTTATCATTTTTATGTCATTAGTGAGTTCAGTTGCCAATCTTTCCTGTTTATTCTCAGGCTAATTAGGTGTATTTTCATTAGCATTTGATGCATTATTGTTCTCAATGCGAAAATTTCCAACATTGGCATTGTCCATAGGATATGGCTGATTGTTATTACTATCATATTTTCCTCCTCCTCATTTCCCATTACTTGATGTTCAAGTATAGCTAAACGATCTCTTGTGTCCAACAAGGCAACAAGGATCTCATCGAGTTTTTGGGTAGTAGTTGCTTCTCCACCAGGTGGTGGGTTGTTTGTAGCATTTCCTCTCATTCTAACCATTTTATGTTAACAAGAAAATTTAAGTTTTTATCATATTATGCACATAATAGGTCCAGAGCTGCAACCTTTAGCTCTGATACCAAGATGTAACATTCCCATTTTAAGACTTTAGAAACAAGGAATTTTTTTAATAATGTTCTCTATTCTAAATAATCATAATTTAGAACACACATTCCAAGCCAATCAATCTCATAACAGAAAACCATATGCAACTGTAAATGACTTGGTGGAACACCAATCTCTCATTTCATGACTCAGTATCATACCGATCTCTCATGTTAACTCAACGATTTTTATATGAAGTATATTTGGTTCTCTTACCCTTTTTGGCATATTTAATTATTCCATTTAAGAGGCCTGACTAAATATCTCATTACAATATTCATTTGAAATCTAACTTCTTAAACTAGGTGACATTAGACAATGCAACCAACAACTTGCGATACTTTGGCAAAATATTTTCAACATATGGTTCATGTTTATATACCTAGATAACATACGTGTCAAATGGAATACATCCTTCAACCTAATTTATTTATTATCTAGAATGGTGTTCACTGACTCCTATCAATCCACTTATTCAAGGTTTAACCCTAACCAAGGTTATCAACTTAGTTTATTATAGAGGAATACTCATGGTGACTAAGGGTACAAAGACATAATCAATCGACATAATTTGATTAGGTGTGTCTAGTTATCCTAAGTCATCGTGAGTTTCCCCCAACACTAGATCATGCTTCTAATTTATCCTAGGGCATAACTATGATCAAGTTTGAGTTTATGTAGATCTAGATGATTAAAATCTAAAGGGTGTTACAACATGTCAACTGTGACATAGTATCCTCATGAAGACCCAAGTATTCACGAAGGTATTGTACCACAGTTGGCATGTGCCAACATCCAATCAAGTTCATCTCAAATCCGGATGCACATAACCAAGAAAGAAGTTAATGACTTAATAATTTTCCTTATTAATGGTTAATTAGAGCAACCTTAGTGAACAATGATACATTCATTAACCATTAGGGTTACAAGAAAAAAATGCAATTGGAATTGCTATAGAGATACATCTGCCTCCAAACCATTTCCAAAGATTTATTTTTCATTAATTAACATTATAATTTATGATTCAGTTTCACAAACAGATTCAACATACTAACAGTGATGTTAACTTAATTAACTTATCCAAGTCTTAGCTTGTTTAAGTTCTGAATCAGATCTTTTTATAATAGACTTCATTGGAAGGAAGTCTACTCCTATATATATTTTATTTTCATTGGTTTTATTTAGATTAAGGAATTAATCAAGAGGAATCACACCTTCCTCTATCTAAGATAACATTAGGATTCAATTCCAAAAAGGTCTTAACACAAACTATTTATCATTGCATAAAATTTTCCTTCCCTTTACTTATTAAGAATTAAGGTTCATTTATAACTCCATATTATTTACAAGTTAGCATCATGAATTCATTTACCCACAAACATGGTTTTAATAAAGCCATAATGATTTAGTAGAATGTCCAATCACGAGTGCTAACTTTAATAAGTTGCCTTTAAATAAGAGGGTATTTTATCTAGGTCCCTTAACCTCTAATTCATCTTATATCAACCCGAGAGGGTTTATTACTTATATATGAAAACAATTAGAGATAAGCTTATCATTTCCATTCACAAAATACTCACAAAGACCACACATCAAGATCAAATAAACCCACAAATTCTTTCATTCTCCAAAGTGGGATTCATACATTATAAGTCAAAACACTTCAACAATTTTTCGTGTCAAACAACATCAATAGGATCAATTACAAAAATAAAACTTTCATTTCCAACGATTACATTTCAATAATGATTTATATTTCATCATAAAAGATCTAGTATCTTTGGTAAAAAAATTAACATATTAAAATATATTTTCTCCTTTCATCACTTATGAATTCCATCTACAAAATTTCTAGCATGATTCAGTTCATCAAACTAAGCATGATAAGTACTAAGCATTAAAAATATGTAATTTTAGCTAACTATTTCATAAAGAGAACTATACTTTTATGAAATAGTTAAAGAATCAAAGAAAGACATACCAAAAGAAATACTAGCCAAAATATTTAAAGAGAGGTAAGGTCAAAAACCATATCATAATTTAGAATAGCTCATAATGTAAACAGCTTCAACTTACAAATATTGTTTTATAATAAAATCAATTAAGCATTAATCTAGATAAGTACTTATTTCATCAAATTCCGCTTTGCCTTATAAATTTCATTTCATAATTCACTTCTCAAATAATCCTATCTATCATGAGAAGATAAATATTCTTTCTAAATCTACAGAATAGTTCAACATTTTATATCTCAAAAATACCTCTATCACAACATTTATTTCACTTAATTACATCCTAGAATATGAGAAGCCAAGTTCAATTAAAAATTGGAATAAGTTAGGATGAATCAACTACATATCTAGTAAAGAGTTTCTTATTTAAGAATTCTTCATCCTAACTTATGATTAGAAACTAATCGAGTTTAGTTCCGATTCTAAATTTTTTTAATTTGACAAAGGATGGAATCAATTTAGCACACAATTGGAATTAATCACTCAATCTCAAATGCGATACATCATAACCAAGGATAAATACAAATAGATGAAATAAAGTATTTTAACAATCAAATATAGTCCCTACAACCATTCAATATGTTTTCACCCAATAAGAGATGTCTCAAGATCTTCCAACTGACATAATGATTGACTATGCAATTCCTATCTTGAGTTGTGAGACACTGGTGAAAGATGAAATGAAAGAGAGAAGGAGATTGTTGACACTAGTTCCAAGAAAGGGTATTTAGACAAGTTTAGTCTCTACTATCCTCAATTGTAAAGCCCAACAGAGGTTAGATTAGGGCTCAAATTAGATGATAGTTTTCTCAAGGAAGAAGGAACAAAATAAAAACATTTAATTACCTTTCAAAATTCAAGGAGGGTAGTATAATAAGTACATTGATTCCCCATACTACTAGTAACCATCTCCTAATGAATACAAACAAAAAAGGAATAACATAGCCAAGGAGTAAGTGGTATAGTCCTTATAAATCAGAAAAAAAGGAGGATATATCATTGATTAACAGTATGAGGCCTCAACTACACATTCCTTGAACAAAGGTACCCTTGTCAAAGTTCAAAGAAGAACTAAAGACAAATTTGATGGCCCAAGGCCAAGAAAACAATTAACCCTAAGCAACACTTGAATCCTAATGAACTATTCAAACTTACAATTGATAACAATGATTGTAACACAAAAGCTACAAAACAAAAATGATTTTTCCCCCTCTAAATAGTAATCACATCAATTACAAGAATTATCCAGTTTCCCCAAAAAAATGGAAAATAGAGTAACACTTTACAAATTTACCCTTTTCGAGAAACAATTTCCTTTTTAAGGAGATAACACGGTAAGCTTACCCATCCATTGTTTGTGAATGAAAAAGTGATAACAAGACTTAAAAGACAAAAAATTCCTTTCAAGACAACTCAAAACAATGCATCATCCATAATAATCACTTAAACAGAGATTAACTGAAACAAGAAGGATAATATCCAACCTAGATTCATAACCATAGAGAGAGACTAAAGTAACATCAGACAGATCCCTAAGTCTTGTGCACGAAATCAAACTCATAAGGTATGCTAACCTAGAAATGCAAAGTTTATTTTCATCAAGATTCATTCAATCTTAGACAAGAGTCAAGATACTCTATAAATTACATATTGAAGTATTCTCACATAAGTGTTACAAGATCCCATCAAACAAATTCCATAATTAAAGAAATCAAGTTACACATGAGTTTAAAAAAAGTGTAAGTAGCTACATCTTCTTTCCAATGCAAACAAAATTTTAAGCATTTCTTTGAAATTTCCAAACAATGAATTTAAACTCGTAACAAATATTCCATCATGAAAGTGAAATAAAAAAGAATACGTAGAGAATAAAACAAGCATCAAAAGCAAGATCATAACATTAATAAAAAACCCATTCATTTTCAAAGAGAAGAGTTCTTTTAATGAAAATGTTTAAGTAAAATCAAAACAACTTAATGGGTAGATCCTAAGCATGCCCGATAGTGATTCTTCTTTATTTATTCATAGGAAATCTTCAAGAAAACTTCAATAGCTTCTTCGTTTCCATGATCATCAACAAAACCTTCACACTTTCCCATTCCTTCTTATAGTTTTATAGAGTCCAAAAAATAGCTCCAAGAATGAAAAAATAACTTGAGTTATACCAAAAAATAACTGCTAGTTTGAAGAACAAAAACCCCATGCAAATCAAAGCTTGAAATGAACTAAAGACAAAAAAACCATGCCAAAAACCCACAATGCATTTTCCGAGGTGGTTTCTTCACCAAAAATTATGTCATTAAATTCAAAGGAACATAGTTCCCTCCTTTTTCTCCATGCCACCACAATCTAAGTTTGGTGATGCCTTCATTTTGAAATTTTCATGCTTCCAAATCTGATGGAGATGCTAACTAAGCTTCCCCTAATTTTCTTTATGCCTCTACCAAAGGTGGCAGTCCTTCATGATAAAGCTTTAAACTAATTCCATTTAATGCCTTGAAACATGATGCCATTGACTATACAACTTACCACGTCATCCATAGGTACCCCTTAGGTTAGCAATGAGTTAGTTTAGATCAACATTAGGTTAGAAAATGAACCTCGGTTTTAGATAAGTATTTTTACCTAAGTTTTTTTCAAACTTAATAAACATAGAACATACCAACTTAGGTTAGATTTAACCCTTAGGCTAGGGTATCAACCTTAGTGTTTTAATTAATAGGTCCAAGGTCCCTATACACCACTCAATGCCTTAACAATGACAAGAAGAATAAAATCATCATAAAAGGCCCAATGCTAAGCAGGGATCCATGAAGAAGGGTTGTTCACAATTGTAAAAAAACAAGGCCTAGTCCATCTTTGTCTTTCCTTTCAAAATGCCAAAACCACAAGACAAAAGGTAAGAAGAACTTAAGCATACCTTGGATCAATGGAATTGATACAAGCCGTTGTTTTTTAAAACTAAATAATTTATGGCAACATAAATACAATTTCATCGTCTTTAAAGGATAATTAAGTTGTACAAAGAGATGAATGGCCTCATTTTCAAGCGAGTAAAAATCACAACAAAGTTAAAATTTTCAACAAATGATTCATTATCCAATGCAAACAAGATTTCCAAAAGTCATAAGAGTACACATTCTTAAGAAAAATCACCTATCAATGTTTGTACCATTAAGAGTGGAACTTATCATAGTAATCATGCCGAGATGTTACAATCATGTAAAAACTTAAAAAACATCAAATCCTAAAAATAAAAAGATGTAAATGGGGAGTTAGATTGACCCCAAAGGTCACTTGACAAAGTGAACTTATGACAGATCATTACACTACATCTCGATCGTATGTAGTTATTGTGAAGTGTGTGGGAAATCATGCCCTAAGAAGATCTTATGTAAGATGCACTTGATAGCGAGAAATAACTAGATATAGTAATATAAATAGATGTGTGGATGGAAAAATGAACTTCATGTCCTATGCATGTTTGAAGAAAATTTAGTCCCTTGTCCCTTGAGTGAGTGCTATATGGATTCCTTTGATGCTCTTATAATTCCCTTAGATGTAACCTTAGGTGGTGATAATAGATGCTTAGATCATGGTCCCTTATTAGGGTCACATAGATTTTTTTATATGATTCCCTTGTTTGAATTTTGTAATTGACAACTAAAAGGACAACCCATAAGAAAACAAGAATTAAAAAAGAGGTGAGTAAGATACAAAGAGGTCAAGGGCAACTAGAGGGACAAGGAAACCTAGCACCGGTGTCTTGGCTGGGAGCTAGTGTCCGAGTCAAGAAAGATAAAGCAATAAATATCAAACTAGGTTGTGGGATGTGTAAGCCCAAAGAGAACACAAGAAAGATAGAAAAGAGGCCAAAGATAGATGTCAATTATTATTTAATTTTCTTAGGAAATATATGAATAGTAGTATGTGATTAGGACTTAGAAATGTACCTAAGTGTGTGATTTAATTTCTACATTTCCATACAATTTATGTTTTTGAGTGAATAATCAATAACATAAAGTAGATAAGAGTTGCATACCTGATAACCATGTATATCAATGGAGAAAGTGTGCCGAGGAGATAAGAAAAATCTTGGAGAGATAAAAATGAAGCGTATAAGCTAAGGAAGAGGAATTGACCCTAAGGGTGAAGTATATGTGTTGTTTCCCCTTTATACTTTTTGTTTCTTGATATGGGGTTGCCTCCTGTTACGTATTAAGGACATACCTACAAAAGAAGAGAAAAAGAGTATTCAAAGCTATGTATATGTGAAATTTTGATCCAAGTATGTAAAAAGTATGTTAAAATGTGAAAAAATAGTAAAATTACCATGTGCACTTGATCTGTTATGAGTAAGAAGGATAGAAAATTTCCTAAAACACTATAGAAGAGTGATTTTTAAGTGATATCATGACAAGAATGATTTTTTTGGGTGATCACATGTAAAGTGTAAGTTTTTGGATCATCTCATGCGATGGAAAAAAAGTGTTGGGGAGAAATGTCTAGTGTTATTCTCCATCCCTGACTACTTCCCAAAATTATACACCATTGTAGATGGTGTGATCCTATTTTTTACATTTTTGATCTAATTTGATCCAAGTAGAAAATGAAGGTAGAATGTATTCTAATTAATGGGGACTATTCTTGTGCCGAGAAAAGTGATTTGAAACTGCTGAAAATTGTGCTTTGATAAGAGAAAATGACTATAACTTCCCCCTAGTCATAGGCGATCGAGAAGGTTCAAGATCACCCAGGTGATCATGTATGTATCTAGGTGCTAGTGTTTGTGCTAAACTAAGGAACCAAGTCAAAATATTTGTTGTTTTGTGTCTGTAAATCCATTTTTTTCATGTAATGTGTAGGCATGTAGTGAAGCTCGATCTACGGAATGGGGTGACTGATTCATCCAATGTGTGCCCCACCATTTGAGGTGCATGTGATGTCACTAAGAGGATGTTTCCTAAAGGAGAGGAATGAAAACTGATCTTACACTAATACCCTAAGGCACATGCATGGTAGAATTAAGGCACATGCAAAAAAGTGGCTAGAAACATGTGTTAGTGCAATCAATAAAAATATGCATATAGTAGACAATGTGTAATATAACAACCAAGAAGACAATGTATACCACAAAACACATGTTTCAAACATGGGTAATTGCTCACGATGTCGCAAGACAATCAGGGCTGAAGTAGCCAAAATCATACTAGAAATAATCAAGCAATATATAGGGCATAACATGCAAACAATGGAACATAAAAGAAGACAAGATAAATTAAATTGTAATAGAAAACCATTTGGGTAAATAGTTCTTGTAAATAAAGTGTTGCACATGAAACACCCATTACCATATTAAAAAGATAAAAATTATGTCAAAGCGAGTATATATCAATATAGTAGTGTGCTTGTAAGAATAGGAAGTAGTAAAAAAACAATCAATTTTTTAATTGTATGAAAGTAGATGTCCCCAAGAGCCTCAGTGGGACTGGTAAGAGATACAATGCTAAGCATTCATGTTGCATGTAAGGATCTATAATAATTTTACATTCAAAACTATATAACAAGTGAAAACACATGTGTATATGACAAAGATAATGACATACTATGTATCCATCTAGCATGGGAAAAAGCGTACATGTAAGTAGAAGTAAGCAAGAGTAAAAGAAACTAAGCTATGAAATATGTTGTGAAGGTGAATGAAATGGAATGAAAATTGGATGATAGGAGAAGCATGATCACCAAGTGAATGTGTATGAGCATGAGAAAAGGCTCAATTATAAAATACCCCTCGAAAATCAAGAATGAACCATAGAACAAGAGTACATTATCAAGAAATGGTTTGAATTGTGCGATAGAAAGGTAAGATAAATGAAACATAGATCATAGAGATTTTATGTGGTGAGGTTCATTTAAGATTTATACCCTCATTAGTTGAGTATGAACCATAGAACTAGAGTGCGTCAAAGGGTAGTGTGATGTGTGATGATGGAGAGATGTTGTGAATTGTAGAGATGCCTCGGTTTGCATAGCTAGAAAATCAAAGGTCCCCAAAGGAGGAGGTATTGCACGATATGTATGATTACCTTAAGAATCGGTGGCATACTTTTCATTATTAGGGAGAGTATCATTAAATAGTTTGAGATTTTTGTTCTCATTGGTGATTTGTATGTCCAGGGCTAGGGGATCTTGATTGTATTATTGTTGATGAGATATTGAATAAGATGTTGGAGTTTGAAGCATCAATTTTTAGAATTCCTAATGCATTGAGGATATTCACATTTAAAATTTTCATTATAATTACATCCTTTAGGTCGAGATGGATCCAGATTAAGTGGAGGAGGAAGCATAATAATATTTTTCTCAACAAGTTGTGGCAATAGAATATGCAGAGCACAAGGAAAATTTGTGAATGTATGCTTTGGAGGTTTCCATTGAATCTTTTCAAGAGTAGAGACAACATTAACAATATATTTTTCTTTAGTTGGCTTAGTAGATGGATTGAAAGTTGATTTTCTTTGAAATCAAGTAGAAGATGAAGTTTGATCATGATATTTAAGCTTACCCATAGATAGGAGTTTCCTTTCACATGGTTCAATCATATGGCATAGATGATCAAATTAAGGAGATGTCTCAAAGAGAACACTCTCTTCTAGAGGTAGAAAGAGACTTTAGACAAATATATCTTGTAATTCATAGTCTGTGAGTACATTAGACATATTATCTAGTTTGTTCTTATATCATAAGACATAATCTACTAGATTCTCATTAGATCCTTGTTTAATTTGTGCGAGTTGAGCATATGATATCTTAGAACTGATATTGATTGAAAAATGTGTAAGAAAATCATCGATAAATGTGTAAATGATGTTTCGAATGTACAGAGATAGATCATAGGACCAAAACATTGCATAATCGTGAAGGCTTTTAAGAAAGATATTTTCTAGTAAAGTATGATAATCTGAATAATATAGAAAAACTACATGAAATGCTTAGAGATGCTCTTGAGGATAATCATGGCCATTGAAGGTGGGAAGCTTGGGGGTGAAGAAGTTTGGAGGAATTTGATAGGATGAAATGGAGGGTGCGAAAGGAGTGTGAAGGAGTAAAGTAGAATCAAGAGATGGATATTAACAAGAAATGGTCTGGTATATTTGATGAATTTAAACTTGGATATCCCTGATAAAGAGAGGCTAGGTCTCATGTGCCAACAAAAGAGACTTGTCATGTGTGAGGAACAAGATCTGGAATAAGTGGTTAGTGGGAGTAGGAATAGATATGGAAACATTCAAAGTAGGTGGAGTAATGGAAGTAGGGGTTGAGTTGCAATAGGCATAGAACCATGGATGGATGTAGGAACATTAAAATCATAAATATTTGTGGCCTTCTCAAAAATAGAAAATTAGGGAAGATATAGATTTTGGATATGTTCAACAAGATGATCATTGAGCTCTAGAGTATGGGAATCAATAAATGGTCCATAAGATTAAGACATTATAAAAATATGTAAAAATACTTAGAAGCAAGGTTGAGTTTGAATGACGGGTTCACCAAATGATTTAACAAATATTGAAATTTGTAAAATCAAATTACAGAGTCACATAAATAAATAAAATGCTAAAGAACATATTTTACCTAAGAAATAAGCTATATAAAAATGAATCCCTAGGTCCAAGAGAGGGAACCTAAGAATTATTTGATTTCACAATAGATCTCAAAGTGTGTTGGATTGAAAAATTGATAAACAAGAGGAGAAAACTATCGAAAATGTTCCTAGTAAATTATGAAGTTATCATATCTACCTAGACCTGGGGCACCTAGGCAGTGGAGATTACTTGTAGACATCTGTGACTATGAAAGACCTTGGAAACTAATTTTTTTTGTGTTTTAATATGGTCACTGACCTTCATTTTTGGTCACCTATATGGCATTGGATGATCGTTGTATTCCTTATAACCTACAAAACAAATGATATCCTACAAAACCCCAAAACACATCAAATCCTAAAAATAAAAATATGTAAATGGGTAGTTTGAATAACCCCAATGGTCACCCAATAGAGGGAACTTATGATTGAACTATGTACTTCATCTCAAAATACATGTAGTTTTTGTGAAGTGTGTGTGAAATTGTGCCCTAGGAAGCTCTTGTGCAAGATGTAATTGATAACAAGCAATAAATAGATGTAGTAATGTGGATAGATGTGTGGATGGAAAAATAAAATTCCCCTCCTATGAATGTATGAATACAATGCATCCCCTTATCCCTTGAGTGAGTGTTAGATGTATTACTTTGATGCTCTTAGAATTCCTTTAGATGCAACCTTAGGTGGTGATAGTAGATGCTTAAAGCTTGGTCCCTTATTATGGTGATATAGCTTTGTACTTATATGATTCCCTTGTTTGAATTTTGTAATTGAAAATATGTAGGATGATTCTTAAGAAAATAATACTCCAAAAATATAAAATATTCCCAAATTAAGTGAATAATATACAAAGAGGTTGGGGGCACCCATAGGGGGGAGGAGGGTTCTTGAACGCCGGCATCTGGTCAAGGCGTTGGTGTCCAAAGTCAAAAAGATAAAGTAATGAAGATAATACTAGGCTAAAGAGAAAAGAGAAAATAAGAAATATAGAAAAGAGGAAAAGATAGATTTCAATTACAAATTTTCTTTCTTAGGAATCATATGAATAGTATTATGTGGTTATGACCTAGAAATGCACCCAAGTGCATGATTTAGTGCATGATTTAGTGTCTGGGTTGATTTGGGTCATCATTACTAGTCTTGGTGCATGGTGCATGGTATGTAAACATGATAAATGGATAAAACCATCTTGTTGAATCATGGTTATTTCATTATGATGCTGCATAACAAGTGTAGGATGTGTTTGAGGGATATACTCATTTCTTTCATGATGTTTCATGGTCCTTAGGAAGTAAGAGGTGGTCAAGAACACACAATTAAGTTTTAACGGCTAGAGATTTTCATAAATATTTGATCATGGATGAGACTTGGGTCAGTTAGAGGAGGTAGCTATGGTTCTTCATGTCACGTTTTAGGTCAAAGTTATGAAGGAATTGTAAGATATGTGATCTTTGGCAAAACCATGTTTTAGAGAAGGAAAAATCAGCTTGATCTATGGAATCTTGTTTTGATCACCCACTCACAAAAAATATGCATGGGAACTTTTATCTTAGGGGTGATTTCATATTGATTTAAGATTTGTTTTTAAATAATGAGTTGATTTGATTGTCAGACTTTTATGAATAATTACTAACTAGATAAAGTGGTTTGAAACCCTAGTGAAACCCTCCTAGATAAATTTATATTATTTCCATTTTATGGTCTCCAAATTGTCCTTGAAATCCAAAGTTATGCATCAAGTTTGTAGAGTATTCCTTGAAACTCAATTTTGCATAGGTTTCATGATCTAGTTATTCCAGAAAGTGAGAGAAAAACCCTAGTTTTGAGGAAATTTGTAGTTTTATCACTGAAATGAAAGATTCACAATGAAAAGTGACAATTCCAAAATCATTTGGAGATGCTATAAATATCCATGAAAATTTTAAGGTTTATTCAGAGAGAAAATGGAATATACATGTCCTCAAATTCAACCTATTGTTTTTGGCCTTAAAGGCTAAAAAGCTAGTCTTGTCCTTTGAAGATATTTTGATGGAATTACATCATGGAGAAGTTATTTTTGGTCATGTAAATTTTTAGAAACATTTAATGATGTATTGGTGCATTTGGGTTAATCGTATGAAGTGGTTTCATGTTGAAACCTTAGTGGCCTAATTATCCCTATTAGGCTTTACTCAAGAAGGTGAATGAAACATGTGTGCTAGAGTGAATTTCTCCAAGTGGCATATGGTTTTTAGTTATTGATGATATTTTACAGGTATCACTTGATGTGTTTTATTATTTTTTTGATCTTTGAATTGGTGTTAGTGATGTTTGGAACTATATTTCTCAATATTGGTTCTTGAGTCCAATTTAGCAATTTTGAGAATTTTTAGGGATTGGCCTAGTTAGAGATCTTGCACTATGATTTGGATATTGAAGTGATTTTTTCAAAAATTATATTTATATACCTTTATAATGGTATATTCCTTGACCCTTGATGATAATTTTTTCTATGTGAACTCATTTATTTTCTACGATTGAATTATGGGTGTTAAAAGACCTAATTGTGCATGCTTACTTATTGGAGTGTTTCAAGATGTAGATGGTAGTTGTAGATGTTCTTGATATTTTTGGTTATTCTTGAAGTATTTTCCTAAGTTTAATACTTATTTTTTATGTATTTCAAAGTTTTTTTATTCCCTTGATTAACATGATGCATTCGTTGGTGTTTGGAAAGCTTGTTTTGATCTTTTGGAGACTCTTGTTGCTTGTTGGAGTTTTCTTTAACCATGAAGATCTACGTGGGCAACTTGAGTTTATTTATATGATGTTTTTGTTATTTTTTTGAGTTGGGATGACTGACCTATATGGTCATGGCTGACCTAAGGTTGTTTTAGAGTTAATTCATGTATATAAAGCATGTTATATTTGTTTATAATGACTAGTTGTGTCTATTAGGTTATGAGTGACCTATAGGAGATTGAAGAAGAGAAAGGGTGTAAAGGAAAGATCCATTAATACCTTAGAAATATTGAAGAACAGATGTGTAAGGGAAATTGACCTATTCAGCCCATGAAGAAGAAGGTTTTAGTGAGATATGAGAGAGATGCATTTGAGAAGGGTTTGGTGCGATTAGAGCTGAATTTGGATCATTATCAGTTGTGTGAGTAACATATCATCAGTGATAATCCATTTCTATGTGGTTGAGTATGTGTTTGATCATTGAAGGAGTTATAGTCTCCTTGCAGGTCGATTCCCCACTAATCTAGGGATTGGTACTCCTTGTGGGGTTATTGCCTCACTAAATAAAAATGTTAAATGATATGTAATATTCATGAAATTCCTTTTCTTCATGTAATATAAGTAGAGGTTTCCATTTATTTTCTTCCCCTTGAGGGTTTCCCACTTACATATGGTGTTCATGTGTTATGTATCTTGTTTCATGTTCTTATGATTGGATGTTGCACACCTAATAAGCTCACAATGGTTACACATGTTGAATGGTTAATTTAAATGTTAATGTATGATATGGAAAATGAAATGAAATTATTGTAGGATTTATTACTCCCCCTCTCAATACATTATGTTTCTAAACATTGGTATCAAGTTTGTAAACTTAAAGGAGATCCTATTGAAGTACATGTATGACAGATAGTCAAGCTCAAGTTGAAGTTAATCCTCTTGTCAAAATGAGAGAATTCTTTACACCCTTAGGGTTTCACATTTGGAATAAGGATCCTTTGTTTTTACTCCAATTTACAAATATTCCAATAGTATAGTTGATGAGAATACTGATGAATATATCAAAGTATATCTTGGTGTTGATTTGGAAGTAGGTTTCCTTAAAGAAGACAATGATAACCTAGGAGAAGACTTTGAAGGTGTTTTAGATGTGTTTAAATCTCTCAATTCAAATGATGAAGAATATTTGTGTCTTGAATATGTAGCAGTTGAACATAAAGATATCCTAGATAAAGTATAATCATTTGAACATAAAAAGACAAAGGATGAGTATTGTGAAGTTTTATTCATGGATTCAATCTATGAAGTGGTCAAAGAGATTTATGGAATGGAAATAACTAAATATGAGATACAGCTTAGTTTAGTTGGAAAGGTATAATTAAATGCATTTATTCCTAAGGTCTATCCAAGTAATAATGATCATAGGTGTGATGAGGTCTACATCAAATTGAAAGATTAGTTAAAATATGTTATCCCTAATCCATCATTAAGGATGAATAAAAGGAAAGTCTTTTTCATTCTAATTTTTATTTGTACTTTTTGACTATCATTTATTTTTCAAAAAAGTGAATACATGTATGTTGATAAAAATAAAGAATATGCATCTATAGTCTCAAGTGTCAATAAGTGTGTTTTAGAGATCCTTGAGTTTTTGATCCTCTAAAAGGTATGTCTACGTATTATCTATATCCATATAATTCATAAGGTGTCTTCTCTATTAAAAATAGAGTTGATGTTTTCTCTTGACAAGGTATATTGATTCTTAACCATCTAAGGTGTGAAGTTTCGCATTTAGGAGTATTGCGATATCTATTTGTTAGCTTTATGAGAAGTCTAAATGTGTAATAAAAATATATATTGCACTATGAGTCTATACAATGAATTTAAGTTTGTGATGAGTCATGTCTAGAGGTATGCAGTTGAGTATCATTTATTATATACTTGTCAAGATATTATCATTTCTAGTTGATATTCATTCTCATGCTTCATGAGTCGTAGTTAAGTGTATACTAGAAATTTTGTTACAGGAATAAGTGCTCAATGCTATATGTCATAAATTGGGATTGAAGAAGATGTAATAGTTTTAAAAAAGGATCTAAATCTTTATCCATGACTGTTTGTGAGGTAGTAGGTATGATCATGCATCACGAAGATAGTGTGAAGAAATTTACAAACAAGGTCAAGTCTATAGTTTTGTTTCAAATAGAATATGAACTAGCGAGAAGATCTAAAAAAGATAAGCTATGAAGTGCATTAAGTAGTCTAAGGATCTATGTGTTGGTATTATGTTAAGTATTGAGATGAGTTGCAGTATATATAAATCCCGGGGAGTATTAATCATGAAGAAAGGATTTACATCTATGTAGCAAGAGATTTGAAGATTTATAGTGTTATGTAGTGTCAGATATTAGGTCTTAAGTGATGCATTTGAAGTGTTTTATATGTTCTGTGTGTGAATATTAGGTTCTTGAAGGTTTGTCTTTTTATAAAGTGTTAATCCAAGTTTTCCGTAAGTATGAGGTCATGTGCATCATGAACATTCTTGTGAAGGTATGTTTCTACTATTTCCTTTCTATGATTCATGTGTTGAGGAAGAATATTGTGCATTCATTGATCATGAAGTCTACATGAAATTCCCAAGTGTGATCTTTCTATGTGAAATTATGTCTTTGTTTAATCATCTATGATTATCTTGAAGAGCTTAACTGCCAAGTTTTTCCAGTGGTTTGAGCTTGTGGATATGGATCAAGTTATGAAGTATCTATATGTGTCAAGAGAGGATGGTTTATCATTTTGTTTTTGAAGTCTTTTTACCTGGTAAAATTTAAAACCAAAGTATAGTTAGCTTGAATATATAAATGGATAAGGTAAAAGATGATGATTAGGTGTGTGTCACCTAGCAGAGTGTTAAAAAAACTTGGTGTTTCACCATTTTATTTATGGATTTGACAAAAAATATAAGGGTATGGGCCAAGGAGAAATAATTGTTGCGATGGTCAGTTGGAGGTTGTGCATATGTTTCGACTTCATGACCAAATGCTGACTACGGGAGCTTCCTTTGGGCTAGGAGGAACTACCTAAAATACAAAACAAGACCATAAAAAAGAGTTAAATAATATATGCCATTGGGTTGTCTAGTGTGTGCTAGAGTCAGGAAGTGTGATACTTCCTTGGTGGTAGTCAACCCTTTGTTTAATACAACATAATGTAAGAAGTGGTGTAAAAAAATATGTCTTACTATAGTTGATATGATTTATGTATATCATCCAAATAAAATAAAAATTCTAATATAATAGTCTAGGTTATGATCAAATTTGGAAGTAGGGTAGGTAGTCAAGATGTTAGGATAGGTCGGTGTCGATTAAGGTGGTTTGGATTTCTTAGGTGTAGGTTATTAGGTTTTATTATTGGAAGGATTACTAAATACGAATCTGGATACCGATGCGGTGAGGTATGACCGATAACGATTAAGAGGAAAGCGAGGATGGTTAAGTCGGGATGGTAGAAATTTAATAAACTAGATTTTGGGGGTTTGGTTGAGATTGAAAAGAGATGGAAAGGGGAATAGTTAGGTCTGTGGAGGTGTTGGGGGTACTCAGAGCTATTAAGGAATCAATTAAAGGTGATTAAATGATTGTAGATGATGGGATGGTTAGGTTCATAGTACGGTAATAAGGGTTAGATGAAAAATGTAAATGGATGTTGATAAACAGAGATGAAGAAACTTTATAATCTAGACAAGTATGAAATGATGCAGGTTAGAGATAGACTTACTAGTATTTACATATTTGATGGCTAGAAAATGGTGGTGGTTTATCTGTGGAATGGTGCTCGGTGTTATGGCAGTGCTTCCCGGAATGCTACCATGAATGTAAGTACCTTTGGATCAATCTTGGTGTTGGTTATGGCTGTTTGGATGTGTAAAAGGGATCTGGTTCTTTCTTACATGTAGATATCCTTCGTTTAAAAACTTGAGAATGTGGCCAACTTCTCAAAAAGGTTACCAAAATGAATATATGGTAACCAATGATGGTTTAGGGTGATCGGTGTCGGTTTAGGGTTGACCAAAGATCGGTTAAGGTGGGAAATCCTAGGTTTACTAAAAATGACAGATCTTGGCAATCTCTTGGCTAGCTCTATCTATTCTAATGGATCAAAACATAATGTTACATTTTTCTAAGCAGAAATGTGGTTAGAGGGAGAATAGAAATGTGGTTATAGGGTTACACTTATTCTTAGTTCATTAAGGTAGGTAGGACTAAGTCTTAGTTAGTTATGGTGAGTGAATATTGAGTCTTAGTAAAAGGGAAACATGCTAAGAATAGGTTTGTGATGAGGTGTCTAGGTGAGGTGGAAATTAGTTTAATTAGGGTAATTAAATAATGAATGAAGTGAGGATGAGTATTAATTTAATTATAAATAATTAAACTAATATTAATGTGGGGTAAATGGGTCATGGTTATGTGAATATGTTTGAGTTGGCTATTTAAAAAGGGACCAAGGGGAGTGTGACCCAATTTTGGTGTCTACATTTTTCCCATTTTTGTTGTGTAGCTTGTATTGGTAAGCAACATTGACAAAAACATGAAGTGATTGCCCCATGTGTGGGAGAAGGTGATCCCCCTCAAACCAGACATTGATGAGGTGTAATACGGAATTAGTGAGTGGTTTGATAAATGTGTAGGTGGTGAAGATAGGTGGGGAATATTTTGAGTATTTTGAGAAAGGGTGACGGTTAACTCGGGTAATAGGTAATAGGCTAGGGTCAAAATTGGGTCATGGGAAATTACAATCAAACACATGCACATGTGTAAATTACAACATGGTACCGGGTTGAAGAGCTTGTAAAATCTACATCATCCAAGGTCGATAGGTTTATCCAAAAAAGGGTGAAGTGATTCAGGTATCCAACGTATATGATATGGTCTAGAAACACAATGTAGGTTAAGTGCAGGAATGTTTAGGTATGTTTTGGTATACCAAATATTTGGTTGGGATAAATGACATGGCAATAGGAAAGGTATGGTTATTAGACTAAAACAACATAGGTAACAACATCGCAAGGTATAACAAGTGCATAAGGTCAATGGTCACATAGACTAGGTCAGGTTTAGGAAAATAGGTCATGGCATGGGTAAGGCCAAGGTGTAGGTAAAATAATAGCTCCTAAGATGCAACAAAGGAGATGTAGGGTTAGGTTGAGCTTGAGGTATGGTTCAATGGGTGGTTGGAATGATAAAGGGTGCATTCGCACTTATGGTTGTAGGAAAAAGGAAGCTTAGCAAGGCCAAAGAGTTATAAGGGTTGATTGATGCTGATTATAGGGTGACTAACATCGATTGGCTAGGGCACAAATAGGACTGACATCAGTTAGATTGGGTTGGGTTTGTGAAATAAAAATTCCATATTTTACGGAATCATTGTTGTGTTGTGACTTTGGAGAAAACAAAATATCTGTCAGAATTTTTGGTACCTTTTCCGAGAGAGAAGGACAATGCAATGTACCTAGGTGAGGTGGAGGGTACGTGTTGGTGAGAGGTGCAAGGGAGAGGGTTTAGGCTGGATTAGAGGAGTGGGTTTTGGTGATTTGGGTATGGAAGAGCAGGAGAGGGTTTAGGTGGGTGACTAGTGTAGTGGATAGACATACCACCACGCCAACGATACCGCGATGAGGAAAGATTCAATCCTAATTTATGCTTGTTAGTTGGAATATTTGTAGAAATTGGTTTGGGTTGGAATTAATTATGAATTTGGAAGTAAAATTAATTAAATGGGAAGGGTAGGAATTCCAATGTGGGTTAAATATTGGTAGGGGAAAGCTAGTGGAGGTTTGGGTAGGATAGGGTAGGTTTATACGTTAAAATGGTCAAATTGTAGAAAAAATGGGGGAGGGTTTTGTGGGTATGGTTGACATGAAAATGACCAAGTGTCGGTCAAGGGTAGTTGATCTCAATAAGCTATAGCCGACATCAGTCAAATAGTAGATGATTGATATTGGTCATGATGGATGATGCGGTCACCAGTGACTAAGGTTGGTTGGATTTTGAGGAAAAATAGGTTGAGAAAGGGTTATGGTAGGAGGGAAAGAGAAAGAGAGGTGTGAGGTATAAATGTAAGTGTGTTGAGAATGGGTAGGGTAAAATGTATATATGATACGAGTTGAGGGTGGGAAAGTGGGATGGGAAAAAGGGGTAGGTCATTAGGGTCCCGGGGAAATAAATAATGAGAATTTTTGGGAATAGGTTAGTCGGGTAATTGAGATGTTAGATGTGATCCAAATTTAATAATGGTGTGGTTTATTGGGTGTAGGATAGGGACTAGTTACGTATGATATACAGAGTACCACCTATATTACTATCAGTACAAGGGAAAGTGACCAAAGAGGCGTGGCGTCACGTTAGAGATGTCGGAATTATTAAGGTCAAATGATACAAGCACATAGTCTAAGAGCCGAGCTTGATGGTCTCACTCATCAATAGATGGGATTCAACAACCAATACATTTCATCTGTCGATGAGTGAGACCATAATCACCCTAGAGGACATGTACAGGATCATGTAGTTATCGATAGTGGGGACAAATTTATATTCTATTTCTTCAAAGGAATCAGAGGAGATGATGTTGACAGTGTTTAGAGAGGGGATGGTAGAGATGAGGTTCCATAGTGCAAGCCTGAGCTATGGAGAGATGTACACAACCCATATTGAGGAGATGAGGCTAGTGGTCATGATTATGGAGGAAATGTGTTGTTTTACACTACCAAATGCAGAGGGTGGGAGATTCCCATGAGTACTGATGGGGGTTCTCTATGACATGATGGAGAATAGGACCCAGTTTTCTTGGGCACTAGCATACTTAGTACAGCTATATAGGGAGTTATGGGCCTATGGGAAGTTGCGGAGGTTCAAATTGGAATGTACCTTCCTCTTACACTACTCCGCATATGAGCACATTGTATGTGTGCGTCCAGTTGGTATGCCTAGACCAGATGCATTCAAGATGAGATTTTTTCAAGTTGGCTATAGGAGTTAGGTGCTTGTTATTGGAGAGTGCAAGGCTGCGGGGATACTCATGATGTGGCATATTATAAGTGGGATTTGGAGGGATTATCTAGTGTTGACATCATTTAGAGGACATATATTGGATTCCCGTCATATAAGAAGATGGTGGTGGATCTAGATGAGTTACAACTACTTGGGTGGATACAAGGATGCCATGTTAGTGAGAATGAGATGATACCCATAGATAGGGTCGGTGGCAATTTAAGTTGCCCCAGGATGTGCCACCATCCTTCCCTTAGTATATGAGGGATGGCATGGTGATGCCTATGCCTTTACCACATCCGTCAAGTATAGGAGGAACATGTAGTGGACCGATGGATTGATGAATCGGGGTTAAATATAGGTATAGGTAGTGGTGGGTAGTCCAGCTACGAGCAACACCACCTAGGCTAAGGCAGCCAAACTTGGCTACCCTTACAGATTGAGAGGACTCATTGCATGGGTTGGTTGCCACCCTACATGCCCAGACATGATTTACAGGGGTAGTTGACAAATTCTAAAGCACGGTGGTGGCCACATTACACACATAGGTGGTAGCTTTGAGCCTAGATTGCCCATGGATAGGCACCCACACAAGGTGGAGATGGAGACTGTGGACATGTTGCCACCCTACAAGAATAAATAACAAGGTTACATGGCGATTGGCCACTTTGCACATGCCCATATTATGGCTCTATAGGCCTAGGGCGTAGTACGAGGCACTAGTAGATGTTCAAGGATAGGGTCCCATGGTATAGGTATAGGGTTTGAGACCAATGGCACTACCTCATATAGTACGAGAGGCTAGGTTTAGGGATTCCCTAAGTGAGGTGCGTATTATCATGAACATCGACTACCGTAGGGATAGATGTCCCCTTGTATGTAGAGTACATAGCACAACAAGCCTCGAGTGAGAGGAAAATATCTCACACACATAGTGCAAAGAGTACAAGGGACCGGCAAGCCCACGAGACAAGATTAGGGAGAGGTGACTAGCTCACGGATGGCATACCCGGCTGCAAGCTAGGAAACGGTGGGGGCTAGACCCATATAGAGGTGAGAGAGATGGCAACATGGCCTTGCATGCGAGGAAAAGGAGGAGGAGATAGATGATACTAGCATGGAAATCAGCTAGGATGATGATTAGTCACCCTATATGTTTAGGATATATATTTTTGTATATGTTGATTTGTACGTGCCAAAGATAACGAGGATGTACATGAGAGTTTTTGAGATTTTGATTATTATATTTGTCTACATGCTAAAGATGGTGAGGTCTGTATATTAGAGTTTGATATACATGTATGTATTTGTATTGGTGTACATATGTATTGATTTTTCTTCTGTGCATATATGTATAGACACACAGATCCTGATGATTTTTATAGAGATGATGATATTTATGGTATGATGTTGTGCTTATGTTGGAATTTATAGTGTTATTGTTTATGTGATGGAAACTAGGTGGATTAGGCATGATTGAGTCAAGTTAGTTTAGGCATGATGGAGTCGGGTCGGTTGAGGCATGGTGGGGTCGGGTCGGTTTAGGTATGATGGAGTCATCTTGGTTTAGGCATGATGGAGTTAGATTGTAAAGATGGTTGATTCGAATCATAGGCATGGTTGAGTCATGGTTTATGGTTTTGATTAAAGTTCCAAGTTGTTTGTAACATGGGAACCAAATGGTGATTTTTATGCATATTATAGTTTAAATTTCCAAATATTTTCTTTGGTGAAAATATAAAAATAAAAAATAAAAATATGATAAATGAATGATTTGATGAAGTGGTAAAAATGTTTGTTATTTGGTGTTTGTTTGGTTTAATTTCCATTTGCTGATCTAAAATGGAAACTAAGGTAAAATGTGAATAGGAAAATGAAGGGTAAATTAGCTAGGGTAAAGAGTGGTCAAGCTAACCTTCAAGGACCCCATGCCCTCAAAGTGCTTCCTACATAGCCCCAAAGTAAAAAGGGGCCTCGAGATGATGTATTTCTCCCATAAGCTAGGGAAGAATGTGATGAGGTAGAGGAATGGGTCGGTAGGTTTTAGGTATGATTGAGGTAGGTCATAAGCATGGTTGAGTCATTTAAATGTAGGTGTCAATGGTATGGTCATGTATGGGATAATCAATAAGTAATCAGGAACGTGAATGGTAGGAGGTGGTAAAAGAGCTGCTTAATTGATAAGATACCTAATGAGTCTACCATACCCAAGATGGGCTTATGAACTTATAACCCTAAAGGCATTACATAATGGACTATTCTAAAGGTGAAGAGAGTCACATGATCACAAAATTTCGTGGTTGTGGTAAGTCCCTTGAGCAGAGATAGGACAGGTTGGGTGAAAAGGAAATGAGATGAAAATAGGTGGTTTAGCGTAACTTAGTGGATGACAACATGTTTACCTAGAAAGAAGCGAGGATCAAAAATAGGAAAGTCCATTATGAAAAAGTTATCATTTTCTTTATTTCTTTTTGTTTTTGATACACATCGATTGATGCGGGAAGTATATATGGGATGAGTATATTATCTCCTTAAGGTATTCATGAAGTTGATTGATGCGGGAAGCTTTGAACATTTTATTGTATTTTTACAATGATTGTATATAGTTGTCCTTCAAGGAGCAGTCTATTTATAGTTGCAAGATAAATAGAAGAGATATCCCTTTTGAGGACTCATCTTTTCTATAATTTTGAATCAAGAATTTGAATCCCATTTTGTTTTTGGATGATTAAGCTATGGACAAGACTATAGAGGAAGATTAGGTTCTTGTTTACAAGACAAAACCATATCACACAGAGGTTAACTATGAAAGAGGTGGTTTCAAGTGATGAATGACCATGGGATTCCATCTTTAAAAATATGAAAAGTATCCATGAGAATCATGTCATGAATAGAGCCTTGGTACTCATATTGAAGATAAGGTTGAAGGTGATGAGTAATCTCATGATTCTTTTTAGTTGTTGATCCTCCAATTGGTTAATATGGAAGGTGAAAAACGCTAAGGGAAAAGCGGTCAATTAACACAAGGTGATATAGGACTTGATTTCAATGATAAAATGATCTAAGATACAAGGCATTGAGGGGATCAGGTTTAGGTTTACCTTCAAGTGAAGACAAATGATAAGCACCCGATCCATAGGCATGCGTAATAATATAGAGTCTAAGCCAATTAGGAGAAAATTTTCCCGTTCACTTCTCTATTCTTTGGTTACATGTTGATTTTCCTTCAGGATGAGGTCGCCGACCTCGAAGCTTTGTTCATGGAAACATTTTTCATAGGCCCGCTTGATATGTTTTGGTAAATTTGGAGATGGTCAAGAGCATTAAGACGACGTTCATCTAACAACTCAAGTTGTGCTAAATAGTCGTGGAGAAAATCATCGTTGTTGAGCATGTCTTATAGTGAGATGCAGAGAGATGGAATCTTGAATTTGAGAGGCAAGAAATCCATGGTACCGTAGACCATATAAAAAGGTGTGGCAGTAATTAAAGTGCAAATACTAGTGTGATAAACCCACAAGTCGAAAGGAATGTGCATATAACAATCCTTCTCAAGTATCATCAACTACTTTCATAAGAATTTTGTTTAAGGTTTTAATGGTTGATTCTTCTTAACCATTTGTTTGTGAGTAATAAGGTGATGAGAAACTGAGTATGATGTCAAAAGTGTTACACTTTTTTTGTAGAGTTTTATTTTTGAACTGTTTGCCATTATCAGTGATGATGTGGTGAGGAACACCAAAGTGAAAAATGATGTGGTGGTTGATGAATTCACATATTTTCTTAGCTTTTGTAGAAATAAGAGGAATGGATTTTACCCATTTAGTGTAATATTCAGTAGTAGTTATAATCCATTGATGGCATTGTGAGGAATGGGGATTCATCTCTCCGATAAGATCCAAGCCCCATTGAGAAAAATGCCAAATGTCTCATGCTACTGTAAGGCATGACTAGGTGTGTGAAGATTAGCATGTTGTTGGAATTTCACATAATGTTTGACATAGTCACAAAAGTCACGGTTTAGGGTTAGCCAATAATAGCCATGGTGAAGAATGTGTTGGTACACCTAAACCATTGAAGTACCTCACGAAAATTTTGTCGTGAACTTCCTTGATGGTGTAGGGAATTTCAGAACTTGTAAGGCATCATAAGAGAATAGCATTGAAGCCATGCTTATAACGGAGACCAACCATGATGACATAGCAAGAGACACTTTTAAGAAAGGCATGTTGTCCATTATGAGTGAGATCAAAGGAAGAATAGTTTGGGAAAGATATTTCAGTAAATTTCTTATACCAAAGGTCACGTGGGTTAGGTGTAATGGTTCCGATGGAGTGGACCTCACAAGGTAAATAAGAGGGTGATTGTAACCTTTATATTGTGACAAATATTTTAGGGTCGCTAGGTGAAGAAGGTATCCGAGAAGCCAAGAAAGCCATGGTATCCAAAAATTTATCGGTAGAAAGTGGGGTGTTTTAAGCTCATAATGGTCAAAGGTAGTCAAAAGTATGTCTACATGATGTTTATACTTTTGAATTATTTCATTACAACACTGGTATATACCATTGACTTGATTTACAACCAGCTAGGAATCACCAAATATATTGATTGACTTAACATCTAAGGCATAAGAAACCTGGAGACCTAATACTAGTGCTTTGTATTCAGTGATATTGTTTGTATAATCCAAATCCAATTTGAAAGATAAAGGCATGGGTTCACCTCTTAGAGGAATAAGGATAACACCAACACCACCCCCATGCTGACATTTGGAACCATCAAAGAAGAGGGTCATTTGGTAAGTGGTATTATCTAAGGAGATGGTAGTAATGGATTTGTCTAGGAAATCGAAGTTAGAGGGTTGAATTCTGGAAAGAGATGCGTTAGCTAGTTCGTTAGTGATGGATTGGCCTTTCATATACTTTTGATGGCTGAATTCAAGGTCAAGGTCAGTAAGAAGCATGAGCCAACATGCAAAACATTGATATTGGTAGGGTTTGACATACATGTAATGTAGAGGATCAATGTTAGTGATGACAAAGGTTTTGTGGTTGAGTAGGTAATGACGTAGTTTAGTGGTGAAAAAAACTAAGGCTAAGCGAATTTTTTCAGCATGGTGCACCTAGTTTCATAGCCCAAAAGGGTACAAGTTATGTAATAAACTACTTTCTCTCTATGTTTCTCATCGTGATGAGTGAGCATAACACCTAAAGAATGGTCAGTGGTGGAAATGTATAGGTAAAACGGTTGGTCATCCTTAGGAGGAATGATTACTGGTGGTTGAAGAAGGTATTGTTTTAAGGCATCAAAGGATTTGTGGCATTCATCATCCCATTTGAATGAGATGTCCTTCTTGAGGAGATGATGAAATGGTTGACAACAATTGGAAATATGTGAGATAAAATGGCGAATAGATTGAAAATTACCTTGAAAGCTTCAAATTTGATGGAGATTAGTAGGTGGAGGCATTTAGATAATAGCCTTCACTTTAGCAAGATTGACTTCTATGCCACAAAAAGAAATGATGAAACCAAGCAGTTTCCTGAAAGTACCGCAAAGGCGTACTTTTTAGGTTGAAGGCATACACAATACTTGATGAGGTGGTCAAAGATGACCTTAAGGACTGTCTGGTGTTTGGTTTGATGTTTGGATTTTGCAAGAAGGTAATCTACGTAATCTTCCAATATGTGATGCATGATGTCATGGAAGATATAAGTCATGGCTCGCTAATATGTAGTACCAACATTTTTTAGGCAAAAAGGCATGAATCGACTGCAGAAGGTCCCCCAAGGAGTGTTGAAGGTAGTTTTTTGTTGATCTTCTAGAGCGAGTAATATTTGATTATAACCCAAATTGTCCATGAGTGATAGAATTTTATGGCGGTGGTGCAATAAACTAGTTGGTCAATTCTGGCATGGGAAAATTATCTTTGGGAAAAGCTAGGTTGAGGTCATGGAAGTCTGTACAAATGCGGAGTCCTCATGTTTCTTTTTGATAGGAACCATGTTAGAAATCCATTGGGGATACTCAATGGGTAGGATGAAGGAAACCAAGAGAAGACATTGAAGTTCTTATTTAACCAAAAGAGCAATGTGAGGATGCATTTTCCGCAGCTTTAGTTTTATGGGTTTGGCATTAGGAGTGGTTACAATATTATGGACCACAATTTTTGGGTCAATACCAAGCATATCAGCATAAGACCAAGCAAAAGTGTTGCTATGGTCCCAAGAAAGAAAGAGGTAAAAGCTTCCTATTCAACAACATCTAAACAATTATCTATATTTAGAATATGCGGGTCATCCTGAGTATTTATGTTGATTTTGATAGTCAATTTGTTCAACATGGTTTGTGTCTCGAGAGGGTAAGAATTGGTGAATACAAGAATATTTACACCCAGATAGGTGAGGATAGACTCGTCATCATGACATTGAATGACATTAATAAAAGGTGTATCGTCATCGATCATGTATGGATATAGGAAGGGAAGAGAAGAGGGGGTCTCACCATTGCGTTGATAGGTTAGAGGTCCCATGGAAATCATGTTTACGATTTTTTTAGGAGGAATAGATTTGGGATTTATGGACTCCGTGGGTGAAGATGGTGACATTGGTGAATGGGGTGGAGAAGGTTTGTCTTCCTCAATGAGGTTGATGTGGGCCTTCTTAGAAGGTGATGTGGAAAAATTAATGCCACTATGATCATTATGTTTATGGATGGTACATGAAATGATAGTATGATGACTTTGTTCGTAAAAATGGAAGCTAAAGCCTTTCCATGCACAACATTGAAGGAAATTGTGGGAAAAGTGGTGGTTAGTAAGGGATTAGAGGGAGATGAAAACAATCATGTTTGGGATGGAGGTTTGAGTGAATAGGTAGCAGATTTAAAGTCCCTCATATGTTAGGTTGGTGCAAAGGTGGGGAGGACCATAATGGAAAACCTTTTCTATGTAGTTGTCATAATGAGGGTGCTGATGTAAGTTTCCATACTCTTGCGGAGTGAGGAACATGTCGATATTGTATAGGTGGTACTCCCCTAGAGTGAGGCATTGAAAAACACCTTCTAAGGGGTCAGTATTCGATATGTGGCTAGCGAGGATAGATGACTCACTAGTTGATTTGATAGGACGGGTAGCAGTTGGTTGGGAATCGAGGGTGTAGCCATAGAGGTTAAGGTGGAAGTAGGAACATCGAGTTAGATGTGGGAGAGGTGGCAAAAAAATTAGTGTATGGGATCATGGGTGAAGGAGAAGTGGGGGTAGTGATAGATTTCTTGACCAATACAAGTACATCATTGGGCTGGTATAACATGTTACACATTTTGAATGGCAACGAGTCAACGAGGATGATATAGTTATGTCCTTCATGTTCAAATTTTACACAACAATGTAAAGTTAAAGGGACAAAACCCATAACATGACTCCAAGGTCTGACAAGTAATAGGTTATATTAGAACTACCCCTCTAAGACATAGAATAGTTTCGGGACAGTGCGAGGGCCTATGTGAATATGAAGGATAATGGTGCCAAGGGTGGAGGTAATGGAAGCATTGAAGGAGTGCAACATGATGTGGTTATTATGCATACAATTAGAAGGGATACACATTTTATTGTATGTATGGGAGGAGATGATGTTAATGCTAGCACCACCATTGATCATGACACGTTGTACACGTATGTTATCGATATAGACAGAAATTAATAGGGAGGGATCAAGGTTATTTGACTGGAGAGGTATAATCTCCTCATTAGAGAAGATGAGGGCGGAAACTTGAGGGGTGGGCATGGGGGTAGAATAAGGAGATGATTTTCTTGGTGAGGCCACATGGTGAAGGTTAATAATGGAGGCCTTTGGTGTGGGGTCATTGGGTAAAAATTCAATGGATTGTAAAACCTCAATAAGGGATTGTCTGTGGGATTCAAAAGTTTGGACGAGATCATACAAAAACATCTTTAGAGGAGATTGATGTAATTTTTTTTTATCATTGCACATGGATGGTGATTTTGGAGTGCGGGTGCGAGATGGTATATTGGGCATAGGGTTGGTTAATGGGATAGTTGCTTTTTCTTTTCCTTTTCCTTTCGAGCATGGGTAACAACATGAACCATGTTAATATGAGGAAGGTGGATGTAGAGGGTGTGACATGAAAGGTATAATGGCATGAGGGAAAAAACCCTAGTGGTGGATAAGAGCCTTGTGAAATGAGTAGGGTGCACTGACATTTGGGAGGTGATTTGGAAAACTCTTTAATATGGACCATGTTGATCTCAAATTTTTGAGGTGGGAAAAATGGTTGTGGGGGTGGAGATATTGACCGCTGAATGGGTAAAGGATGATGATGTATGGTGATAGGTTAAGGTGGAACATGGTCCTCATCAAGAAGGTCATCATCGTCGACATTTTGTTTAGGAGGAAAAGTTGGACAAGAATGATCTTTAGAGCCTTAAAATTTTCTACATCATGTCCTGACACACAATGATAGGAAAAAATATTAGTTTCATCAAACCCTTTTGGTTTGGATTTGATAGGATCGTAAGGTCAAAGTGGTGGTAATGTGATGACATAAGTATCTAAGATATTGGTCACATTGTTGGTGTAGGACCCTAATAATATATCAAAATGGGAAGTTAGTGTGGGTTTAGGTAGAGGTGTGGATGATTGTGAGGGAAGAGGCTTTATAGGAGGGGGAATGGGTTGGTCTACTAGTTTGATAAGTGGTATGGTCTTATGTTTTGTTGGCATCTACTTGGGTAAAGGTGGGGTAGAAGAGCTGGTGATGGAAGGTTTTGTTGGTTTGAATACCTTATTAGAGGGTAGTGGATTCTTATCTTTGGGTTGCACCTTCTTAGGTAAATGTGACAAAAGAGTATGGGATGCATAAGGGAAAGTAGATGGTGGGAGTGGATGGGTTACCCACGAGGGAAACCGAGTGCAATGGTGGTGGTTGGTAGAGGTTGGGTAGATGACATGGGTTGAAGTTGTATAGGGAAGGTTAGGGTTATAAAGAAGCTGGTGGAGGTATAGGTGGTAAGAATTGCATGGGTGAGGGTGAAGGATTTTGGTTTTGGGTAAAGGAGGTTTAACAAAGGCTCATAATGTAGTAGTAGGTTGTTTATCTTTTAGGGTAGGGGACTATTTTATAAAGGTTGATGGAAGGGGAAGGTGACAAAGGTGTGGTAGGAAAGACTAGCGTATGCAGCCTAGAAGGTTGGGTTTTCCTTTTAGGAAGGGGATAATGTTGGTGTAGGTGGGAAGAGACTTGAGATAAGTCCAATTTGACAAGTGGGTGAGTAATTCTTGATGTCGGCATAACACCCAAAGTAGTGATAGGTCTAGATATAAGGGAGGAGATAGATGGGGTATGTTTTGAGGTTTGGGAATGGTTTTGTATTTGTGTGGTTTGGATGTAGGTATGGATGATGAAGAAGAAGACATTTCAATAGGCATGGTAAATGTTGATTTGGTTGCTGAAAATATCTTTGGGTAGATTGTGGAAATATCCCCAAGAAACATTTCCATTTAGTTCAAAATGAGGAGCTGAATACGTCCCTAGAGAATGAATTGATCAATGAAATCTAAGAGATTGACGAACCATGAAAACATGACTAGTAAAGAAGAGGATGGAATTGGTTGGGTGGAAATTCTGTAAAATATGTCTACGAGACAGGGAATTGGCTAGCCTCAGAATCTGTAGGTAAAAGAGTCGAGATCATGTCAATGGGGTTTTGGGATGTTGAGGGGGAACTTCCCCAACAAGTAGTGGCATGTATGACAAGTCTCCCATGGGTAGGAGAGATAATAGGTGGGGTGATGTAGACTTCATCCTTGATGGAGGAGAAGGTGATGATGATTCTCCTATGGATGGGAGAATTAAAAGTGTTGATAGTTTGGTAGGTTATGAGGTAGATAGTGAAATGGCATTGGTAGAAGGTGTGGTTTCCTCCATGAGATAAGGGGGGATGAGAGGGAATCCTCTATGGGTGAAGGAGTAGAAGAGGTATGCTCCTCTGTGGGTAGAGGAGATCGTGCCAAAACTTCCTCAATAGATGAAGTAGGTAGGTTTTTAGGAATGGTTGGAACGATATCAAATCGTGTGTGGACTTCACGGACATTTCTATCTCTGGAATGAATTTTTAAAGATGTGTAAATTTTGATATTTTTGTGCCTTGGGTTGTCCACGAAAAGGTCTCCATTATCTATCATCGCTTGGAAAATGTTCTTAAAATTTATGCGATTTCCATCATTATGGCCTTTAACATGATGGTAATTATAGTAGTCATGTTCTTTATACCATTCGAGGCATAGGATGGGCAGGATCAAAACCTTTATGAGGTTTTATGGGAGGAAGTGTAATGGCTTCAAATTTAAGAAAATTTTCCAGGACTAAAGATTAGGGCTCTCTAATCGAAGTGTACTTCGGTACTCCTACCGAAGCTAAAAGGCCTAGATAGGAGAAATAATGGAAGAATATTGGAATTAATTAGATGAATGAGGTGGACCCACCTTGAGGACTACCGCATTGGAGATCCTTTTGGATTTGAATAGTTACTTTGCAGTTTTGAAGGTAAAGAAGAGTTGTTTGGTTTGAACGGTGCATTCCTATTTTGTAATTAGATTTTCTTTTCTTTAATGGCACAAATTTCCAACTTTCATGCCATGGTGAATGCTTCATCAAAGGTTCAAAAGGTTTTTACCTGTAGAGTTGGTGAGATGTGTCTATCACAAGCCCTAATGAACAATTCAATAAGTTCAACGAGGTATTTTGGAATGTACCATGGTTGATAAGACTTTGTTAGCAGTGAAATCATGATAGATTCATCTTCATACTATTCGGTTAAATATAGATCAACCATGGTGAATTTCTTGATAACATTGATTGAAAAATGGTTTAATAAAGTTGTGGCTAATTGATTAAAGGAATAAATGAAATGTTGAGGTAATCTACTATACCAATCCAATGCTAGTCCCGTTAAGGACATCGGGAAATTTTGTAGGAGAAAAGTTTAACCATGGGTGTTTAGGTAGCACCCATGTTTGAATGACCTCAAGTGTTGTTATGAGTCTTCTTTACTGTTGAAGCGATTGAATTGAGGCATTTCCCAATGCACAGGGTAGGAGAAAATGGGAATACATGGATGGATAGGCTCATTATAGATTTCATCATAAGTTAAATAATTACAGGATCCAAAAATAGATGCTTCTAAGGTATGCATATTTTCCATCATCATTTTGATGAGGTCGTTAATAGGTTGTGATGAAAGGGTGCCCTACGAGAAAAATTGTGTTGATGCTAAATATATGAGGTGGGTGGTATGCTAGTGTATGGTGGCACTTGAGTATGAGAACTACATAAGAGGAATAGATGTAGGTGGCTCATAAACTGAATAAGTAATAGATGAGGTCGGGGTTGTTGGTTATATGTGTAAGTGGGTGGGGTAGTCATAACAAGTATAGTGGTGATTGGGGGTAAGAAGCTGTGGGATAGAAAGGATGAGGTTCTAGAAAGGGGTGTAAGCTACCAAAGCTGGAGGTGGTGTGATGCAATAGGTATATATGAGGTGGCGAGGTGTAAATGGGGATATACTTAAAGTAGATTTTAGAGGGAAAATTAATGTCACAAAGTGCGATAGATGATGTAGACACTACGATTATAGCAGATGTGTGATCTAGTTGAGACACCACAAGTGGTAAAGTGGATGATGGTAGTGCCAAGATGGTGCTAGCTGACATAGAGGTGGGTGCAAGAGTAGGAGGGATAGATATGGGCATGTTGTATATTAACTATCTTGAGGAATCCCAGGTGGAAGAATGAGCAAGGTAGTACTAGAGTGTAGTAGGATTTTGGTCAAGGAGTCTCACGAACTCTTCATCTCTGGTAGCAATGGGGATAATATGAGTTATATCCATAGGTGATAAGATGGATGGCGGTGATGGAATAGGTGGGAGTGGTTGATAGCTAGTATGAAATACGAGGGCATTAGTTTGGCTACAAGTCAACACCATGTGAATAAATGTTGACCTGGTAAGACTGTATTTTGTAAATGACACAGAAAACAACAGGATGGAAAATAATTAATTATGAGAGGTGAATTGGTAGGTTCTTTGATTAAAAATCAAAACAAAAATAATGGCATCTTTAGTTAGACTAAGCTGATGCCGATTAATAAGCGACTGATGAGGGTCACAAGAATGGCGATCTTTGGTTAATGTGGGAATTTAATGTTTGAGAAAGTGAGAGTAAAGCGAGGAAATTCAAATGTGGAGGATATATTTAGTCAATAATATCATAATGCAGAGGATATGGTGACATCTAGATATTTTAAATAGATAAGAAGATGAGATGAGTGCTCTTTGGATAAGCTCACCAATAGCAGAGAGGAACCGACACGGTCAAAGGAAATGATGATGATCGAGATGTAAACCGATGTGGTTCTTGTGAAATCTGTAGAATGAAGAAAATTTTACCTTTTTTTAATTAAGGCTGAATGAGATACTAACCCATAAGTCCGAGTATGGTAAAAATGAGTCCTAACACACTTAGAAATAGCAGAATTCACCAACTATGATTATGGAGTGTGAAAGGAAAGAAAAATTGAGAATACAACCTCACACCTCAAAACACAAGTCAAGCACAAAGATAAGAAAAATAGATAATCCTATAAGTGAGCTTAGTGTGTTTAGATTATGCTATTTAAATCTTGAATCATGAATTTAGAACAGATTTTTTGGTTGGGAAGGCTTCCTATGAAGAAGGAAATTCTAAAGGTGAGGTTTTAGGTTATGTTTTGATTGAGGCGAGTAATTCTCTAAGGTGATGATTAGACAGAGATAACCATTTAGGTGCCCATTTTCAATCCTCGATCATGTGATCATCGATAGATTCTTTTGTGTAGGATGTTGTTTAATAAGATGTATATATTCCAATTTGTGTAGTTTTGCAAAGAGAGAAGAAATAATTTTATTTCTACGATTCATTGTTGTAACTATCAATTGGTCATGAATTCTGTGTATACTCAATTTTAATGTGAGATATAATGCAATAAATCAAAATTCCATGCAAGTGTTTTTAACCCAAATCGAAATGTGGTATTTTATGTAGAAAGTAATGAACAGGAAGAGGTATATTCTTTCACTAATGCAATACTAATGAAAGAAATAAATATTCTTTTTAAGCTCTAAAACATGATTGCTTTTAGACAATAAGGAGGGGAAGATTCTAGAGAAGAAAATTAATGTGGAAGATTTTCAAAATGGAAACAAACACACAAATTTCACCTAGGAACTAATAGAATGAAAAATAATCCCTAATGGTTCCCACAGCGTGCCAAAAATTTTCATCATTTTCTCTATGGATTTGACAAAACGGATAAGGGTATGGGCCAAGGAGGAATACTTGTTGTGATGGTTGGTTTGAGGTTGTGCACGTGTTATGACTTCTTGAATAAATGTTGATTTGTGGGAGCTTCCTTTTGGCTAGGAGTAACTACCTAAAATATAAATCAAGACCACAAAAAGAGTTAAACATTATATGCCAATGGGATGCCTAGCGTGTGCTAGATCCAAGAAGTATGATACTTCCTTGGTGGTATTCAACCCACTTTTAATACAACATAATGTAAGAAATGATGTAAACAAAAGATGTCATATTGTAGTTGATATGATTTAGGCATCTCATCCAAATATAATAAAAATATATAATATAACAAGCTAGGTTATGATCGATCTAGAAGTAGGGTAGGTAGTCAAGATGCTAGGATAGGATAGGGTTAGATTCTGGTTAGTCTGGATTTCTTGGGTGTAGGTTATTATGTTTTTGTTATTGGAAGGATTACCAAATACGGATATCGAGGTATGATTGATAACGGTTAAGAGGAAGCGAGGATGGTTAAGTCGGGATGGTATAAATTAAATAAACTAGATTTTGGGGGTTTGGTTGAGATTGAACAGAGATGGGAAGGTGAATAGTTAGGTATGTGGAGGTGTTGGGGGTACTACAAGCTATTAAGGAATCAATTAAAGGTGATTAAATGATTGTTAATGATGGGATGGTTGGTTTCATAGTACGGCAATAAGGGTGGGATGAAAAATGCAAGCAGATGTTGATAAACTGAAATGAAGAAACTTTATAATCTAGACAAGTATGAAATGATGTAGGTTAGAGATAGACTTACTAGTATTTGCATATTTGATGGCTAGACAATGGTGGTGGTTTATTTGTGGAATGGTGCTCGGTGTTATGATAGTGCTTCCGGGAATGCTATCATGATTGCATGAGTACCATCGAGATCAATATTAGTGCTAGCTATGTTCTTTAGTATATGTGAAATGGCTCTGGTTCATACTTGCATGTATATTTCTTTCATTCCAAAACTTGAGAATGTGGCCAACCTCTCAAATAAGGTTACCAAAATGAATATATGGTAATTGATGATGGTTTAGGGTGACCGGTGTCAGTTTAGGGTTGACCGACATCGGTTAAAGTGGGAAATCCTAGGTTTACTAAAAAGGAAATATCTTGGCAATCTCTTAGCCAACTCTTTCTATTCTTGTGCATCAAAATGAAATGTTACATTTTTCTGAGTGGGAATGTGGTTAGAGGGAGAATGGGCATGTGGTTTTAGGGTTGCACTTAGTCTTAGTTCATTAAGGTAGGTAGGACTAAGTCTTTGTTAGTTATGGTGAGTGAGTATTGAGTTCTAGTAAATGGAAAACATTCTAAGAATAGGTTTGTGATGAGGTGTCTAGGTGGGGTGGCGGGGTGAGGTGTCTAGGTGATGTGGAAATTAGTTTAATTAGGGTGATTAAATAATGAATGAAGTGAGGATGAGTGTAACATTCCAATTTTAAGACTTTAGAAACAAGGGATTTTTTTTTTTAAATAATGTTCTTTGTTCTAAATTTCATAATTTAGAACACACATTCTTTATCAACCATTCATATAATAAATAACCATATGAATTTGTAATGACTAGGTGTCTACCGATCTATTCATTTCATGACTAGGTAGACTACTGATCTATTCATGTTTAACATTAAGTATTGAATAATTATCTATATACTACTTATACTTGGTTCTCTTTCCCTGTTCAGGGTATTGAGTGATCTAAGGAACGTATCTGAATAATTGTTACCAATATTCATCTGCATCATGAACCTTAGACTAGGTGACATAGGACAACACAACCAACAACTTGTGATACTTTGGCCAAATATTTCTAACATACTATACATATTACTATTCCTTGATGGCATACTCATCAATCCAGAATATGTCCTTCACCCCACTCTATTGTTATCAAGAATGTTCTTTACTGACTCACGTTAGTCCACTTGCCCGAGGTTTAACCCTAGTTCGTGTTAACAACATGTGTTATGATAAGGGGAAGCTCACTAAGACTTAGGGTAAGTTGGCATACTGGGTCAACCTAAGTCAACCCCGTGTGCCAAGGTATCTTGAGTTTTAGAGGGCTACCCCATATCTTAAAACATGTTTCTAACTTGACCTAGAGAAAAACTAAGATCAAGTCCAATTTATGTAGATCTGGATGATCAATGCCGAAGGGTGTTGCCACATGTCGGTGCATCACTATATCCTCGAGAAGATCCTAATCTTCTCAAAGGTATAGCCCTGCAGTTGGTGTGTGCTAGCATCCTACTGAACAACCTCATCAAGATGTACATACCCCAAGGAATTTATTAATAATTTAATTAATTTGGATTATTCAAAACAGATTTCAGCAACTTGCCTAACCCTAATCCAACACTCCTTAAGTTCTTTTCTAAATTGATTCATTTAGCCCATTAAGAACTTTGTTATATTCATTTCCACTTTTAATGTTTGAATACATAATTAAACTGTCAATTAAGCGTAACTACACAAAGTGTTATAATATGTCTTATGTAAAAAGTACAATAACTTTTAGAAATTTCAGCGCCAGAATATATCCAAAATAAAGTAGACTTCATAACAAATGAAGTTTGATAAATTGAAGTCATGATACCAAACCTTTATGGTTTATGAACATTTATGAAAGATGAATATTCTTTCACTATATGTAAGGTGTTAGGGTTTATTCTACCCAATGACCACATTTTTCAATGTATGTTCATCCTACTTTGTATTACTATGTTATATAGTTTAAATAACGAATATCATATTCTACAACTTTACAAGTTGCATCACAAGTAGGGAGATTGAACTAAATCCCTTGATCCAATCTTATTAAAATTTAGCCATTTAACATATAAATAATATGAAGATTAACAACAAGATAGAACCCATCTCTTTCATACAAATACAAAATAATTTACACAACCAATACATGTAATCTCAAACCTTTCAATTTATCTTTATAACCATTACATTTACAAGACTTATGCATTTAGGTATACTGCATAACAAAAGTCTTAATTATAAAAGAATACAAATTTTCTTTTACAATACAATCTCAAGAACAAATCAGAGTTCTTCATAAGAATTAGACTTAAATCAGCCAATGCATCATATAAGTTTTGCCTTCTTTATCACTTACGAAGTCCATCTGTAAAAATTTCTAGCGGAGTCAGTTTAATGAACTGAGCATGATAAGCACTAAGCCTTAAAAATAAGTGCATTCCAATAATTTTTCCATTAAAACAACTTTGCTTTAATGAGACAATTATTACAACAAATAATCAATATATCAAAAGTAACGAAAAAGAAGTACATTCTAAACAATTGATTTCACTTCCAAGAAAAGGACAGAATATAATCTACCATATCAACCTTACAAAATAGAGTCTAATTGATTCAATCAATTATCCTTAGACAACAACATGTCATAACATCTCATTGTTCCCAATCTTTCATAAAAGAAAGCAACATTTATCTTTGATTCAAGCTAAAAGAAGAGTTTAATGCATGGTTCAGATTAGGATGACTCATCTATGTCCTAAACAAAATAAGAAGAAGAACCATTACAACTATGCCCAAAAACAACACATCTAAGAAACAAACAGATTCAAAACATGATTTAACTATTTCTTTCAAAAGACAATTACCTTAAAATTTAACAATTGAGATATTCATCAGAATAGAATTTCATCTTAATCTAAGAAGGAATAGAGAATCAATCGATCTACCTGTAAGTTTAAATCTACTTCCAAAAATAGAATTTAACTTTTAAAGATCTGAAACAACATTCAAAGATCAAGGCAGACTCATATAGGATTTATTCTTTACTCTAGATCATCCTAGAAGAGTCAAAACAAAAAGTTCAACCAATGATCTATATAGTAAGAAGAAAGCACTCTGCCATATTCTTTACACTTCTTTACTTATAATGAATACTAATTTCAATTCCATACTCAGAATGAAATACAATTCACAATCTTAAAACACAATCTGTTTAAAGGAACAAAATTCCTTTCTTTTTAAAGACATAAGGTGTCCACTTTAATCCAAGAAGGAATAGAAAAATAATCGTTCAAAAATCCAAGCAGGATCAAATGCATCAACAAACCTTAACGACTGAAATCCCATTATCCTTGCAAAATGTTTCGATTTAAATCCCAAGAATATTTAAACAACTCTAATTAATCTACTCTTTTAGATTTCCATGACTAAGTATTTTGGTTAGACGAGTTTTGAGCTTTAAACTCTTAAGAAGTTAAAAACCCAAGTCAATTACCAAAACCAAATCAAAATTGTCAAAAATACTAACAGCTCAGAGCTCAAAGGTACAAAATCCGAGCACAATGACGATCACAATCTTCTCACAAAGGTACAAGACTACCCACGTAATTATTCACGGGTTCAGGGGAACAACAATTTCCCACCTAAGATTATATCAATAACAAGAAAAATCTACATAATAGAACAAAACTTGCACATCATTCTTGTTACTTATTTCCAAGCACTACGTACTAAATTTCATGTACAGTATCGAATTACAAAAACTCAACATGAGCTCAGATGTGCATAGTATCTTAGTATGAGACAATATGAGATACATATATCCAAAAATAGTTCATATTCAAAACAAGGAGTCCTATTTCCTTTTAAAAATGAGACATGAGTTTCCAAAGAGAGTTTAGAATCAAACAATTAACAAGATAAGAGTGCGGTGAAATTATGAACTTCAAATTAATCAACCCAAATTTCCACAGAGTAAGGCACGAGTACAGAGCCACGTACATCTTCAATAATAGTTCCTAGTTACCCAAGATACCAACATTGGTTCAACACAACAAGTGACTCCAACATGATTCATATCAAAACGCGAAGCCCAAATACTAGCTCCAGTGGAACTAAGGGTTCCCACAAAGTACAGAGTCCACACAAGTAATAAAATATGAGTGCTTTGTAAATTACTAATCTACAATAATGGTCCCCAATTTCTCAAAAGAATATAAAACATAGGTACATAGCCCAATATTATCTCTCAATGGGACTCATGTTTCACCAAAATTTCAAGCCCAAAAATGAGTAATAACATTCAAATACATGTACATTATGAAAAGACAATAATAGTTCGATTATCACAAGGAACTAAGATAAAAGCACCGAGATTTATACAAGCTTCGACCATAGTCCAGAGATATACAAGATTTCAACATGATTCAAAACAACAAGAACCTCTATCAATATTTCTCAACAAACACAAAAAAATCCCCAAGTTCCAAAACAAAAACGAGCTCAAATAAAGGTTCAACAAAACACGAGCTCAACACAAGCTAAAAATAAGCTTTGTACGAGTTCTAGTCCAAAATGAACTCAACAATAGATCCGGTGAGATTCAAGTTTCCCCAAAACACAGAACTATAATAATAGAAATGATGGTTATCTTAACAAATCACTTCCATTTCCAGTTCCAAAATGAAAACAATTGAAACAAAAAAATATTTTACATGCATTATCTTTTTTAAAGAACTATATATGGTAAGTTTCCCAATAGAACATCATTTACCAAGGATTCAAAACCAATATAACAAGATTTAATAAACCCAACAAGCCAATAACTAGATAAGATAAGAAATCCAAGAATCTCAAAAGAGCAGAATCGTTTTAATGAAACATTTATAAGAAAGCAAAAGATCTTAAAGTTTAGAGCCTATCATGCTTGATAGCGCTTTTGTCAAATCGAAAAGAACCTCCAACCGAGCTCAAAACTTCTCCTCTTCTCCACGAAAAATCAAATAACAATGTTCTCTTTCCAAAATTCCTCCTATATATTCCACGAACTGAAAATAGGTTTAAAACCTCAAAAATAGCCATTAAGTGCAGTTTAATCTGTTGTTTCAAAAAACCAGAGAGCGTGTAGAGAAAAAATCACAAAGTACGCAAAGTAAAACAACCACTTTCCAACCCGTTTACATGCCTTCCAAGGAAGTTTGAGCACAAAAACCAAAAACAATTAATTCCATTAATTTCAATTTTCCCGCCTAACCTTCCTTGCCACTGCCTTTCATGTTTAGCGAATGCCAAATCAAATTTTACAAGGAATTCCATTTTAGTGGAGTCTCCACCTAAGCCTCCGCCAAGTTCACTAACCCCTGCCAAATCTGGTAGTACCTCTATGCAATTAAAACCTTATCAACAAATTTAATGCCTTGGAACCGTCACCTATAACACATGCGACCACCAATCCCCCTTCATGCCCATTAGTTTAGGGTAAACATAATTGTTTAGGTTAGATCTTAGGTTAGCTTAGGATATAACCCAATAAATAATTTACAACCTTAGGTAGTTTCCATATAGGTTAGACTAATTCTAACACAATAGTTTTTAGGCATTAGGTTAGATTAACACACAACCATATAGCATTAGGTTTTAGGATAATTTCAATAACCTAGAAACCTCTCCATATTCCTTTAGTAAAATCTTAGGTTAGGATAAAATTTAATTAATTAACATAGTTAGGTAATAAATATATATATTCTTACCTAGCTTAGGATTCAATAGGACAGTCCCTTTTGTTTTAGGAACCAGAATGTTTCCCAAGCCATGTTCAGGTTATAGTTCATTTGCGTCAACATTGTCCTGCCACAATTGAACTGAAAAGATCCAAGCACAACATATGACTGAATAGAACACGTTCACACAAAAATAAAATAAATTGTAACCAACAAAGTTTAGTCATATGTCTATTAATTCCTGGAATGTCAATTTACCATTCATTCAACAGAGTATATTTTAAAACATTCCTTAGATCACTGAAATTGATCCAAGGATGAGTCAGATTTATAGATAAGTTTACAATTCTTAAACTAGATTTCAACCCACCTACAAGAAATTAAAAATGGATTCAAAGAATCCATTCTAATTCAGTCAAAGGATCCTAAGAACATAATATGATTTATCCATTTCAAGCATGATCTCTAAAAATTAGAAGAACATATCTTTATAAGGAAAAATCACATGTCAACACTTGAAATGTAAAGGAGGAAAATAACAACTGTCAAGGGTGTTACATGCTCCCCTCCTTAAAAGAATCATCATCCCGATGATTACCCCTTTTTTAACCATATACATTAGGAAAATCACTTCATTCACTTCTTTTACCATAAGTCAAAATATATTAGAATCTTATAATTCAAGAAATCAACATTAATAGTTGTTTATCCAAATCAAATAAATATCTGCCCAAAACTGGCATATTTAATGTCATGTAAAGATAAAATCATAAATTTTATCAATCAACAGAATCAATTTTGATCAAATAAATATGGAAAATCAGTTTTCATATCTTCTAGATTTTCCCAAGTTGCACTCTCTTCATTAAATTGGTCCCATTGGACCTTACATTGACTTATTTCTCGATTTCTTAAATGCAACTTACAAGTTTCCAGCACTTGAATGGGTTTAACCATGATTATTCCTGGGTCTTAGACCTGCAAGGAATTCTAATTTAACACGTGTGATAAATTTGAAACGTATTTCTTAAGCAAAGAAATATGGAAAAAATCATGCATTCATGACAAAGCAGGAGGTAATGCTAAACGATAAGCTACAGGGTTGATTACTTCAACTATCTCAAAGGGTCCCACATAATGAGGTGATAACTTGGTAGCCTTGCCAAAATTTATAGAACTCTTTTTGGTTTAACCCGAAGAAAGACTTTCTCACCAAGTTCAAATTTCCTATCAACCCTCTTCAAGTCAGCGTAACTCTTTTTCCTATCTGCTGCTTCTTTCAAGCATTCACGAATCAACTTAACTTGTTGTTCCATTTCCGTAAGGATTTCAGGTCCAATTACCTCTCTATCCTCTATGTTGTCCCAACTAACAGGGGTTCTACATTTTCTTCCGTAAAGTGCCTCGAAAGGTGCCATCTTAAGAGAAGCATGATATGTATTGTTGTAAGCAAATTCAACTAATGGAAGATATTATTCCCACTTATATTGTTGATCCATACAATACATTTGTAACATATATTCTAAAACTTGATTTACTCTTGTTATCCAAAATTCACCCCTCAAGGTAATTTTGATAACATGCATCAAATTCTTCAGTCCCGAGCAAGTAGATTGATTCAAGGCCCGAAATCATGTTTTTGGGGGCCCCTCGGTTTCTCTCTAACTCTCCCATCCAAGAAAAAATCCCAACGAGTTAGAAAAATGGAAAAAATGCAAAAGATAAGGTTACAGGACTGTTTTAAAGCATTTTGGGTTTGAAGGGTGTGGATCGTACCAATGCGGGTCGTACCGAGGTTTGTTGTACCAAGTTTGGGACAAAAAAATGGGAAGAAAATCAGCTAAGTCAGACATTTTTGTCCCAGGCGGTCCGCGGGACAGTTGGGACATTGGGACATGCGGGACATGAAAAGGTGAAGTGGCCATAGGAAATAAAAATCGTCAAGTTTTTTTTGTTTCACGTAGTTTGGGACAGCCAGGACAAAAGTATGCATGAGGTGCATTTAATCGGCCGATTTCTTTGCAAGAGACGGTCTATTGCGGGCAATGCGGAGATTTTCATCCAGGACAGCCGGGATAAAAGTACGCACGGGACGCATGGGATGCACAAAGGTGAAAAATCTGTAAAAGGGGACAAGGAAGCCTGAATCGACCGATGTGGGAGAATTCATCCGGGACAGCCGGGACACGCGGACCCAATTTTTTGAAATAGCTGCAACAAAGAAGAAAAGTCAACGTTTGACCCGTGAACTTCAAACGGCCATAACTTTTGACTCCGAGCTCCGATTTTCACAAAATTGGACTTTCTGGAATGAAAACTTTCTTAATTTTAATGAGGGTAGATATATTTAAATAAAAGAAACATATTCGGATCCAGTTAGTTAATGCACATTCCCGTCAAATGACAGAAAATGCCTGCCAGAACCAAAATAGCTGTCCGCACTCAAAAGGCCATAAATTTTGTATTTCTCAACAAAATGACACAAAATTAGTCTTTGTTGGAATTGTGGCTCTAAGAACGATGCAAAAAAAGAAAAAAATTCCATATTTTATGAGAAATAGGTTGGGATTTTTCATAAAACATGGCTGGGTTCATAACAATGTTTTATTTGGCAAGTTGAGAGTGCAATTAAGAGGCATGGTCACCATTCTTTCTGTTGCAGCACACGGGACAAGTATGGGGATCCTTTTGCAAGTAATATACAATCATTTTACTCCATTTAATGCCTCTTACAAGTCATTGAAGGACATATTTTGGGATTTTGATTTTCCCTTCTCTCTCTCTTCTCACTTTTCTATAAATTAGAGTGTTTGGCTCATTATATGGGGGAGTTTTCGAGATAGAAAAGTTCTATCAAAATCACTTTGTGAAACCAGTGTGTTACAGGCCCTTGTAGTGGACTCCTTGCATGGTGATCCAGGCCCTTATCTTGTAATAGATTGAACTGTGCATATCATGAAGCAATAAAATACAAGTTTGTGGATGTATCTTCCCCTGCTGTGTTTTCTTGCATTCTTCTTGCCCCTCCAATCTTGATTACAAGAATATTGTGTCTACTTTATGTTCATGTGGGAATCTATTATCATTGTGTATGTTTGAAATGTTGTTGTGAATGCATTTTTGCTAGATCGTGGAGAACTGTCATCACCACTTCTAGTGTGCACTTTGCTTCTGTATCTCACACATTGAAAGGATACTCTCACACACCCTCCTTTTCTGGTGTATCACCAGCTTTAGTGTAGGCTTTCATTTTATGCATTCTCTCTCCCTGGTCCCTTGGAATTTAGATTAGAATAGTTAGTTTCCCTTGCATTAGAGTAGATTGTGGCAGGTAGTTTAGGAGCAAGAACCAGCTTTCTCTGGAGGTCTATCTCAAGTAGCAAGTCCCACAACTTGGAGATAGTACCCATGTTATTAAATCACACCATGAGTTCAATTATATGCACTTGTATAAACATAGGGGTGATGTGATCCATTGATAACAACTCTTTTAGTCTATCCATCTGTTTCCGGGTGATATGCAGAACTGAAATTTAGCTTAGTTCCTAGAGTTGCATTAAGTGTTTTCCAAAATCTTGACGTCATTCTAGGATCTCTATTAGATATGATTAATTCAGGTACCCCATGTAATCTAAAAATTTCGTGTACAAATCTTTTAGCCAAAATAGGTGAATCATCCTTCAGATTTCCAACAATAAAATGAGCTACTTTTGTTAGTTTATCAACAACTACCAAAATAACATCATGTTTATTTCTTGACATAGGTAACCCTTGTACAAAATCCATGCTTATTACTTTCCATTTATACTATGGTATGCTATGAGGATACAATAAACCGGTTGGGTGCATATGTTCTACCTTAACACGTTGGCACTCTAGACAATGTGTTACATAATCAATAACATCCTTCTTCATTCCTTTCCAGAAATATTGTTGTTTTATATCAGCAAGCATCTTTGTAATGCCAGGGTGTCCCGAGAAAGGTGAATTATGAAATTTAGCTAACAATTTCTTTCTCAAACCACTAAGCAAAGGTACATAAACTGTTTTCAAATCGTAAGATTCCTTCCTTATCAAAGTGAAAACCCTTATACCTCAAATCATTAGAATCTATAGCAAGTGCTGCTTTTACTTGCTAAAAGTAAGAATCAGATTCCATAACACCTTTTACTTCATCCTTAAACTGAGTTCTTAGTGTTATAAGAGTAGAAATGTGCTTCCTATGACTTAGAGCATCAACCACTCTATTTTCTTTACCCTTAATATAACTTATGTCAAAATCATATTGAGACAAAAACTCTAACCATCTTCGTTGTCTTGCATTCAAATTTGGCTGAGTGAAAATATACTTCAGCCCAAGATGATCAGTTTTCAACTCAAATGGTTTACCAAGCAGATAATGCCTCCAGACTTGAAGTGCATGAATAATGGCAGCAAGCTCTAAATCATGTGGAGCATAATTCAACTCATTTAAATTAAGTTTTATACTTGTTGTATGCAATAACATGACCACTTTGTAACAAAATACCTCCTAGACCTTCACCGGATGCATCAGTTACCACCATAAAATCTCCATTAGGGTCTGGTACTGTAAGAATAGGTGCTGAAGTTAACTGTTCCTTCAAGGTTTTAAATGTAATTTCACATTTATCACTCCAAACAAACTTTTATCTTTCTTCTATAAGGAATTTATTGGTGCAACTATCTTAGAAAAGTCTTTTACAAATTTCTTGTAGTAGCTAACAAGTCCCATGAAGCTTCTAACTTCATGTACATTATTTGGTGCAGGCCATTCAGTTATAGCTACAATTTTTGAAGGATCTACAATAATTCCATCTTTACTTATTACATGACCCAAATAGTGGACTTCTGTGTCATAGAAAGAACATTTGGATAGTTTACCAAACAACCATCTCTTTCTCAAAAATACGAAAACTACCTTCAAGTGTTCATGATGCTCTTCAATGCTTTTAGAATATATGAGAATGTCATCTAAGAATACGAGCACAAATTTGTCCAAGTATTATTGAAAGATATTATTCATTAAATTCATAAATGCTGCAGGTGCATTAGTTAATCTAAAAGGTAAAACTGTAAACTCATAATGTCCATACCTTGTTCTGAAAGCTATTTTATGAATATCCTCATCCTTAATTTATAATTGATGATACCTAGATCAAAGATCTATTTTGGAGTATACCGATGCTCCACGCATCTAATCAAATAAATCATCAATCCTAGGGAGTGGATATCTATTCTTGATTGTTGATTTGTTTAACATTCTATAATCAATGCACAATCCAAGTGTTCCATCTTTCTTTTTCACAAAAATCACCGGTTCTCCCCAAGGTGAAACACTTCGTCTAATCAAACCTTTAGACAAAAGTTCTTGCAATTGATCTTTAAGTTACGTTAATTCTATAGTAGTCATTCGATACGATGCCTTAGATATGGGTTCAATTTTAGGCTTGATCTCAATTGTGAAATCAAATTCCCTTTTGGGTGGAAGACCTAAAAATTCTTCCGGAAATACATCACTGAAGTCTCGTAATAGCGGATATCAATCCATGAAATCACTATTTTCCTCTGTAGTTTCTGAAATTTTTACTGCATATAAGGTACATCCTTTATTTTTGGCCTTTTTAAGTTGCATAGCTGACATTTTTCTAATAGAAATCTCACACTTCACACCTTGAATCTCTATTGTTTTCTACAGATTGTCTAAACAACTAATGCATTTTTCAAAACAGTCCACTTTAGCCTTATGTTCTGCTAACCAATTAACACCTATGATTACATCATAAGACCCTAAAGGTGCAACATAAAGATCAACCTCTATGGAAAAGTTAGGTAATTCAAGGACTGCTCCAAAAAGACACATACTAACTATATGAACAACATTATTACCATAATGTACAGTCCATGATTTATCCATTTTCTAGCTTTTCTTTTAAGTTTCAAAGAAATTTTACTAGAAATAAAACATTTAGTAGCACTGTATCAAAAAGAATAGTTACAGGTATGCCAAATAACTTACCAGGAACTTCTATAGGTGTAGCTTGCTTTTTCACTACTGTAGCATGTATCTTGTGCTACTAATTACGATCATCCTTCTTCAAAGGACATTGATTTGCGTAATGATCCTTACCACAATTATAATAACCTCCTATAGGTCCCTTTCTAGTTTTAGAATTATTTCCAGTCTTAAAGTTATTATTCTGACCTCCATAGGACTTCTGTCCATTGTTATTATTCTTGGAAAAATTGTTCGTGCATTTCCAATAGTCTTATTTGTTGTTTTTTTATTATTATTAGTTGAATACTTACTTTTATTACCAAACTTCTTCCATGGTCCCTTCTTAGGTATAAGAGAAGCTGAAGAGGGTTTTGGAACTTTCTTCATTACTTCATCCTTATGAATAGAAATAGCCTTTAATTTTTGTTCCTGCCTTATGGATTTTTCAACAACCCCTTCCATAGTGGTTGGGTTGTGAACATCAACTTCTCCCCCAATAATGGGATTCAATCCCATAATGAATTTCCATATCCTGAACTTCTCATCAGTTTGATACTAAGGTACATACTTGAGGAGTTTCATAAACCATTCCCAATACTTAGTTACTGTTAGCTTTCCTTGAGCTAAGTTCTAAAATTCAGTCATTTTCTGATCATAGTAGAGTTGTGGTAGCCATCGTTTCCTAAAATAACTTTTAAATTGATCCCAAGTGATGTTAGTTTCATCAATATTTAACTTAGCCTTACGATGTCCCACCATGAAGATGCTTCATGGGAAAGCTGATATGCTCCCCATATAGCCTTGGTTTCCTCTGAGAAGTTCCTTATTGCAAATTACTTCTCCATTTCACTGAGCCAATTCTTAGCTCCATCTCCTAATGTGGTGCCATCAAACTTGGGTGGACTTATCCTTTTTATGTCATTAGTGAGTTCTGTTGCTAGTCTAGCCTTTTTGTTCTCAGGTTGAACAGGTATGTTAACATTGTTATTATCAACACCCATATTGGCATTATCCCTGGAGGTGGCTGATTATTGTTATCAGCTTCTTCTTCCTCCTCATTGCCCATTACTTGTTGTTCAAGCATAGCCAAATGATCTCTTGTGTCCAACAGGGTAGTAAGGATCTCATCAAGTTTCTAGGTAGTTGCCACTCCTTCCTTAGGTGGAGGGTTATTTGCAACATTTCCTCTTGTTCTCACCATTTTTTATTACAAGAAAATTTAAGTTTAATAAGATCTTGGACACATAGCTCCAAGAGTCTGTAACCTTCACTCCGATACCGAGATGTAACATTCCCATTTTAAGACTTTAGAAACAAGGGATTTTTTTTTAAAATAATGTTCTCTGTTCTAAATTTCATAATTTATAACACACATTCTTTATCAACCATTCATATAATAGATAACCATATGCAGCTGTAATGACTCGATGTGCTACCGATCTATTCATTTCATGACTCGGTAAACTACTAATCTATTCATGTTTAACATTAAGTATTGAATACTTATCCATATACTACGTATAATTGGTTCTCTTTCCCTATTTAGGGTATTGAGTGATCTATCTAAGGAACCTATCTGAATAATTGTTACCAATATTCATCTGCATCATGAACCTTAGACTAGGTGACATAGGACAATGCAACCAGTAGCTTGTAATACTTTGGCCAAAGATTTCTAACATACTATATGTATTACTATTCATTGATGGCATACTCATCAATCATGAATACATCCTTCAATCCACTCTATTGTTATCAATAATGTTCTTTACTGACTCACGTCATTCCATTTTCCTAAGGTTTAACCCTAGTTTGTGTTAACAACATGTGTTATGATAAGGCGAAGCTCACTAAGACTTAGGGTAAGTTGGCATACTGGGTCAACCTAAGTCAACCTCATGTGCCAAGGTATCCTGAGTTTTAGAGGGCTACCCCATATCTTAAAACATGTTTCTAACTTGACCTAGAGAAAAACTAAGATCAATTCCAATTTCGTAGATCTGGATGATCAATGCCGAAGGGTATTGCCACATGTCGGCTGCATTTTTGTATCCTCAAGAAGATCCTAATCTTCTCAAAGGTACAGCCCTATAGTTGGCATGTGCCAGCATCCTACTGAATAGCCTCATCGAGATGTACATACCCCAAGGAATTTATTAATAATTTAATTAATTTGGATTATTCAAAATAGATTTCAGCAACTTGCCTAACCCTAATCCAACACTCCTTAAGTTCTTTTCTAAATTGATTCATTTAGCCCATTAAGAACTTTTTATATTCATTACCACTTTTAATGTTTGAATACATAATTAAACTATCAATTAAGTGTAACTGTACAGTGTTATAATATGTCTTATGTAAAAAGTACAATAACTTTTTAGAAAGTTCAGAGCCAGAATATATCCAAAATAAAGTAGACTTCATAACAAATGAAGTCTGATAAATTGAAGTCATGATACCAAACCTTTGTGGTTTATGAACATTTATGAAAGATGAAGAGTCTTTCACTATATGTAAGGTGTTAGGGTTTATTCTACCCAATGACCATGTTTTTCAATGTATGTTCATCCTACTTTGTATTACTATGTTATATAGTTTAAATAATGAATATCATATTCTACAACTTTACAAGTTGCATCACAAGTAGGGAGATTGAACTAAATCCCTTGATCCAATCTTATTAAAATTTAGCCATTTAACATATAAATAATATGAAGATTAACAACAAGATAGAGCCCATCTCTTTCATACAAATACAAAATAATTTACACAACCAATACAGGTAATCTCACAACTTTCAATTTATCTTTATAACCATTACATTTACAAGACTTATGCATTTAGGTATACTACATAACAACCGTCTTAATTATAAAAGAATACTACTTTTCTTTTCCAATACAATCTCAAGAATGAATCAGAGTTCTTCACAAGAATTAGACTTAAATCAGCCAATGCATCATATAAGTTTTTCCTTCTTTATCACTTACGAAGTCCATCTCGTAAAAATTTCTAGCACGGGTTAGTTCAATGAACTGAGCATGATAAGCACTAAGCCTTAAAAATAAGTGCATTCCAATAATTTTTCCATTAAAACAACTCTGCTTTAATGAGACAATCATTACAACAAATAATCAATATATCAAAAGTAATGAAAAAGGAAGTACATTCTAAACAATTCATTTTCACTTCCAAGAAAATGACAGAATATAATCTACCATATCACCCTTACAAAATAGATTCTAATTGATTCAATAAATTATCCTTAGACAACAACATGTCATAACACCTCATTGTGCCCAATCTTTCATAAAAGAAAGCAATATTTATCTTTGATTCAAGCTAAAAGAATAGTTTAATGCATGGTTCATATTAGGATGACTCATTGATATCCTAAACAAAAGAAGAAGAAGAACCATTACAACTATGCCCAAACACAACACATCCAAGAAACAGAACAAATTCAAAACATGATTTAACTGTTTCTTTCAAAAGACAATTACCTTAAAATTTAACAATTGAGATATTCATCAGAACAAAATTTCATTTTAATCTAAGAAGGAATAGAGAATCAATCGATCTACCTGTAAGTTTAAATCTACTTTAAAAATAGAATTTAACTTTTAAAGATCTGAAACAATGTTCAAAGATCAAGGTAGACTTATACAGAGTTATTATCTATTCTAGATCATCCTAGAAGAGTAAAAACAAAAATTTCAACCAATGATCTATACAAGAAGAAGAAAGCACTCGCCATATTCTTTACACTTCTTTACTTATAATGAATACTAATTTCAATTCCATACTCAAAATGAAATACAATCCACAGTATTAAAACACAATTTGTTTTTAAGGAACCAAATTCCTTTCTTTTTTAAAGACATAAGGTGTCCACTTTAATCCAAGAAGGAATATAAAAATAACCGTGCAGAAAGCCAAGCAGGATCATGATCATCAACAAACCTTAACGACTGAAATCCCATTATCCTTGGAAAATGTTTCCATTTAAATCCCAAGAATATTTAAACAACTCTAATTAATCTACTCTTTCAGATTTCCTTGACTAAGTAGTTCGGTTAGATGAGTTCTGAGCTTTAAACTCTTAAGAAGTTAAAAACCCAAGTCAATTACCAAAACCAAATCAAACTTGTCAAAAATACTAACAGCTCAGAGCTCAAAGGTACAAAATCCAAGCATGATACTATATGTACCCAAAATTGTAGGGTGGTGCACCACTGCGAATGATGTTACACATACCCTAAAGATGATATAGGTCTCCTTGCAAGGTGTTCAGAATCCAAAAGGCTTGCCAGGTATACGCTTGTATCCCACATGCCCGACTCAGCCTCCACGTGCTTTGTTTTACCGTTTTCCCCTTTCTTCTTGCATTTTGTCTTTAGTGACGGAACCCCCACCCTGCCTAGGCGGCGGTCCCATGACCGCCACCCAAGATGCGGCGGCGGTCCTGTAACCGCCACCCTACATGGGGCAGAAGTTTTGTTCACATTTTCTAGATTCCTCCGACGATCACGTCAAATGTAAATATTCAAATTTACATGCTTTCTTCAACCACTTTGGCTTGCATTAATGTTTTTTTCTCCCTGTGAATAGTGTTTTTCCTTTTATTATAGTAAAACAGATCAAATGGGAGTTACCCTCAGTAAATGCATTGGTTATAAATAGCCAAATTGTTTTCAAGCAAATGGCCCCTCATCCTCTAAATTCTCTTGTTCATTTTTTCAATTCCTTGCTTAGAATTTTGTTAGTTTCATTTTTTCTTCCATTATTGGCATTTTGGTGGTCATATCATCTTCTTGTTTCAAGTCTCGTTTCATTGCTACTACATGCAGTTAGTTTAACATAGAATAGCTTCATTTCTAGACTAGAATCCATTAAAATTGTAGGTTTTTTTGTCACAAGGATAGTTTCTAAAGCTCTCGGTACACTTGTGTTGTATTCTGCAATAAATCCCACTAGGAATTGCATAGTCAAGCTCTGTTCACTTGCACTATCCCTCTCCTACTCGCATTGTATTCGGTCTATATCCAAAGTTGTCATTGTTTGATTGCTATCTTCTGTTGATACTATCATATACACACTTTTTGGATTCACGAGAACATGAAGGAATGAGGAGATCACATTGAGGGGATGAAATCACACACAACTGGATTTACCACTATTCTGTAAATGCCAGGTTTGAGCTATCAAAGTTCTAATTACAAACATATCAAATAGAGTAGTGAATTATTTCATTTCAGTTAAAAGTTTTGCTCTCGATATCACCAGGGAAGCTATGGGGATTGATAGTTTCTGAGAAACTATGATTCATTCCTCACTTCTGAGGAAGGATCGAGAGCCTTTCAAATTAATATGTTTAGTTTCTTAGATATTTAGGATAAAATCACAACTACATAGGCAAATAGCCATACCAGGCTACTTTGTTTGTTTTCATTTTGTTTCTAGATTAATTGTCCATTTTATAAATATACTAGAGTAGTTGCTCTTCAATTTCATTGAAATACGTCATTAAAAAATACAAAAATAGTAGGATGCTTGCATAGTGTAAATACCTCTTTTTGTAATCAGTTTATTAAATGTTAGTTAAAATTTGAATCATTTTATATGACAATCATAGGACCTAGAGAGCCTAGAGAATATATATTTGAACCCATAATACCTCAACCAAATTTACCCATGACATTAGCTGATATAGATCAGGACCTTAGGATACAGGTCTTTCGAGCAACAACAAACCTACAAGCAATTAGTGAACAACTAAGAGGATTAAACATTGAAGATGACAAAGCTTACAACTTTTGGTCAAATCATCCTAATTATAGATTGCCTTGATAAAACATCTGAATGACCATACAAGGATTCGAACGAGAACAAGCATTTGGTTGTGATCCTTTGGTTCCACAGCCTAATACAGAGACCTCCTCGTTGACATAGACACTAGCTTACGTATCCAAGTTGCCAGAACACCTGTTAGGTATTCCGAGAAAATCATACAACTTCTAGTTCTAAATATAGAAGCTGAAAAGGCATATGATTACTAGATAATTGGGAGAAGGGATTGATTCTTCACATGACCATAACAGGTCCACAACAACCATGAACTCACGGTTGTGATCCCCAAGTCCCACAACCCAACGGGCCTACAAATCAATCAAGTATTGACACCGGATTCTAAACACCTTTGGTGTTTAGATCTTCACCGCTCTCGAGATATTATAGCACAGTTTTTCGTATTAAACATAGAAGCCAACCAATCTAATATTTTCAGGCTAGATCAAAAACCACCCATAGTTAACTATAAATCCACTAAATCACCCATCACCATTTTATGACCTTTTCTAGAGATACATATGAAGCTCCCACATGTCACTTCCCACGTATCCAACAACCAATAAATAGGATCTTGGTAGAGCTCGACATCGATTGGAGCCTCCAAGCAGCCATTATATCCGAACGAGCCATTACACCAATCCAGGTTAGGAGGGCCTTCTTCGCCTTAGATTCGTAGATTCCATTATTGCATATTGAGGATTTAAGATTACCCGATTATCTTATCCATATCCATTCACCTTCAAAATTCACTGGTTGTCTCGACATGACCTCGGGAGGTTGGGTACGAGGAAAAGGTACTTGTAGATTCCCATACTCGCATGTCACTTTTCCATCGTATAGATACCGATCAAAAGCTTCTCACAAAGGTACAATAATTCCCATGTAATTATTCATGGGTTTAGGGGAACAACAATTTCCCACCTAAGCTTATATCAATAACAAGAAAACTCTACATACTAGAATAGAACCTACACATTGTTCCTATTACTTATTTCTAAACACTAAGTACTAAATTTCATGTACAGTATCGAATTACAAACACTCAACATGAGCTGAGATGTACACAATATCTTAGTATGAGATACATATATCCAAAAATAGTTCATATTCAAAATAAGGAGTCCTTTTTCCCTTTTAAAAATGAGACATGAGTTTCCAAAGAGAGTTTAGAATTGAATAATTAACAGGATAAGAGTGCGGTGAAATTATGAACTTCAGTTAATCAACCCAAATTTCCACGAGTAAGGCATGAGTACAGAGCCATGTACATCTTCAATAACAGTTCCTAGTTACCCAAGATACCAACACTGGTTCAACACAACAAGTGACTCCAACACGATTCATATCAAAACGTGAAGCCCAAATACTAGCTCCAAAGTGGAACTAAGGGTTCCCTCAGAGTACAAAGTCCACACAAGTAATAAAATATGAGTGCTTTGTAAATTACTAATCTACAATAACGGTCCCAAATTTCTCAAAAGAATATAAAACATGGGTATAGAGCCCAATATTATCTCTCAACGGGACTCATGTTTCACCCAAAGTTTGAGCCCAAAAATGAGTAATAACATTCAAATACCATGTACATTATGAACTGACAGTAACAGTTCAGATTATCACAAGGAACTAAGATACAAGCACCAAGCTTTATACGGGCTTCGACAATAGTCTAGAGATATACAAGATTCCAACATGATTCAGAACAACAAGAACCTCTATCAACAGTTCTCAACAAACACAAAACCAGAACCAAGTTCCAAACCAAAAACGAGCTCAAATAAAGGTTCAACAAAACACGAGCTCAACACAAGCTAAAAATAAACCCGTATACAGGCTCTAGTCCATGCAAAACGAGCTCAACAAGTAGATCCAATGGGATTCAAGTTTCCCCAAAACACAGAACTATAATAATAGAATGATGGTTATCTTAACAGATCACTTCCATTTCCAGTTCCAAAATGAAAAGTCGTGAAACAGAAAAACATTTTGCATGCATTATATATTTTTTTAAAGAACTATATATGGTAAGTTTCCCAACAGAACATCATTTACCAAGGATTAAAAACCAATATAACAAGATTTAATAAACCCAACAAGCCAATAACTAGATAAGATAAGAAATCCAAGAATCTCAAAAGAGTAGAATCGTTTTAATGAAACATTTATAAGAAAGCAAAAGATCTTAAAGTTTAGAGCCTATCATGCCTGATAGTGCTTCTATCAAATTGAAAAGAACCTCTAGCTGAGCTCAAAACTTCTCCTCTTCTCCATGAAAAATCAAATAACAATGTTCTTTTTCCACAATGCCTCCTATATATTCCATGAACTGAAAATAGGTTTAAAACCTCAAAAATAGCCATTAAGTGTAGTTCAATCTGCTGGTTCGAAAAACCAGAGAGCATGCAGAGAAAAAATCACAAAGTATGCAAAGTGAAACAACCACATTCCAACCCATTTGCATGCCTTCCAAGGTAGTTTGAGCATGAAAACCAAAAACAATTAATTCCATTAATTCCAATTTTCCCACCTAACCTTCCTTGCCACCGCCTTTCATGTTTAGTGAATGCCAAATCAAATTTAACAAGGAATTCCATTTTAGTGGAGTCTCCACCTAAGCCTCCACCAAGTTCACTAACCCCTACCAAAGCTAGCAGTACCTCTATGTAATTAAAACCTTATCAACAAATTTAATGCCTTGGAACCATCGCCTATAACACATGTGACCACCAATCCCCCTTCATGCCCATTAGTTTAGTGTAAACATAATTGTTTAGGTTAGATCTTAGGTTAGCTTAGGATATAACCCAATAAATAATTTACAACTTTAGGTAGTTTCCATATAGGTTAGACTAATTCTAACACAATAGTTTTTAGGCATTAGGTTAGATTGACACACAACCATATAGCATTAGGTTTTAGGATAATTTCAATAACCTAGAAACCTCTCCATATTCCTTTAGTAAAAGCTTAGGTTAGGATAAAATTTAATTAATTAACATAGTTAGGTAATAAATATATATATTCTTACCTAGCTCATGATTCAGTAGGACAGTCCCTTTTGTTTTAGGAACCGAGAATGTTTCCCAAGACATGTTTAGGCTATATTTCATTTACATCAACATTGTCCTACCACAATCGAATTGAAAAGATCCAAGCACAACATATGACTGAATAGAACATGTTCACACAAAAATCAAAGAACTTGTAACCAACAAAGTTCATTCATATGTCTATTAATTCCTGGAATGTTGATTTACCATTCATTCAACAGAAAGAGCAGATTTTAAAACATTCCTTGGATCACTGAAATTGATCCAAGGATGAGTCAGATTTATAGATAAGTTTACAATTCTTAAACTAGATTGCAACCCACCTATAAGAAATGAAAAATGGATTCAAAGAAGCCATTCCAATTCAGTCAAAGGATCCTAAGAACAAAAGATGATTTATCCATTTCAAGCATGATCTCCAAAAATCAGAAGAACATATCTTTATAAGGAAAAATCACATGTCAACACTTGAAATGTAAAGGAGGAAAATAAAAACTATCAAGGGTGTTACAATGAGTATCACTCTAATTATAAATAATTAAACTAATATTAATGTGTGGTAAAGGGGTCATGGTTAGGTGAATATGTTTGAGTTGGCTATTCGATAAGGTACCAAGGGAGTGTTACCGAATTTTGGTGTCTACACCTTTGTAGTGTCATCTACGATTGTGTTGAGAAGGATATTACGTTATGTAAGTATGAGAAAATTACTTGAGAATCATGAAAATATATAAGCATGTAGCCTAATATCACTCCTTTGAAGATAATTGTGGGTTATGAGGTGGTACATCTAGTTGATGATCATGAATAAAATGTTAAATCACTCTAAAGCAATGAGTCCAAGGGAAGTTAGTATTATCAATTCCTATATAGTTGAGAATATTCGTTAAAAATGTCAATACTAGTGGTGTAGATGTTATTTAAGTATATCATAATGGTATTGTTTCACCAATATTTTAGTAGAGATGAAACATATAAGAAGGTAATGGGCGTAAGGAGAATACATGTGTTATGTAGATGGTAGAAGGTATTGCGCATGTTGTATACTTTTGATTGTGTGATCTTCCCTTTGGCTAGGAGGAATGGCCTGTATAAGAATCACAACAAGACCACAAAATAGTATTAAATAGCAAGAGTTAGAGGACTACCTAGTGATAACTAGATCCGGGAAGTATGATACTTCCTAGAGGGCTATCAATCCTCTGTTTAATATAAATCAATGTGGGAAGAAATAATAAACAAGTGCATCCTATTGTAGTTATAATATTTGGTCTTCTCTAACAACATATAATAAAATATTGCTAAAATGGTAAGGCTAGGCTTAGATCTGAGTGGCTTGGTAGGTTTTCAGGTGAGGTAGAGGTTGTGGGTGAAGTCTGGGTGGAGTTAGGAGGGGTTTTGGGTTGTTTTGGAGAGGTGGTGAGCTCATTATTTTAGAGAAATTTAATAGAAATAGAGACCAATGTTAGCTAGGTAGCTAATGTTGGCATATGAGGATAAATGACGCTAGTGTTGGTGGGTAAATTGGTGGGAAATGATTAAAAATAGGTTTTGAACCTCTCTGTGAATGTACAAAGAGTAAGGGTGGTTTTGATAAGGTTTTGCTATTGTTAAGAATACTAAGGTAAGCTGAAAAAGAGGTTGGAAAGGGTGTAAAGGCTTGGGAAGAAGGTGATATACGGGTAGTGGAAGGAATGTAAAAACATAAAGAAAATAAGAGATCTATACTAGAATAAGCATAATCGATAAAATAATAATACTTGTTATTTTACAAATATTATGAGTGGGGATGGTTGTTGGTTGATCATAGAGGAGAGTTCTAGGTCCAATGTCATAGAGGAGATTTACGGGTCCAATCTGCAGTAGTATTCCAATGCTCGGAAGGAGAACATGGTTTCTTGTCTTGCATTGTGGTTGTTTGTTCGTCATCATGATGCAAGAGAACTTGAAGATTAAAGCTTAAATGAAAAAGGGCTCTAATAATTGATTTGACAAACCCATGTGAATAGTTTTGAATGTGTATATAAAGTGACTAATGATGTTTAGGTAATCAATCTTTGAATGAGGAAAACCCTGACATTGGTTAGGGTGAATAGGTCAAGGTTTCCAAAAATCCTAATATTTACTATTTTTATGTGATTGATATTTTAAACCCAGGTCTTAAGTGATAGATTGTGCTAAAATACATAGGGTATTTTTTGGATTTATGGTAGTTAATTTCTAGGGCTAGACTAAGTCTTAGTTAGTTAGGATAAGTATAGACCTAGTCCTAGTTGATTAATAGGCTGGGGAATGGGTCTTGGGTGAGTTGGATAGGTGAGGTGGAATTAGGTGAGGTGGAGGGGTGAAGTAGATAACTTAATTGCATTTAATTAATTAAACTAATAATGATGTGAGGATGAGAATTAATTTAATTAGGGATAATTAAATTAATGTTAATGTATCGAAAGGGGTCATGGTTAGATATATGTGTCAAATTTTTGGATTGAAAGGGGTTAAGGGGATGTGACCCAATTTTGGGTGTCTACATTTGCCCCTTTTTGTCACATAGCTGCTTTTTGTTAAGCGAAGCGAAAAAATAGAAGTAGTTGTCCCAAGTATGGGTGAAAATTAGGTTTCCCAAGTATGAGTGAAGGTTTCCTAGGTATGAGTGAATATTATCCCCTCAAACTTGGAACTGATGAAGGAAGAGGCTGAATCGGTGATGGGTTTGATAAAATGGTAGGTGGAGTGAAACTAAACTAGGTAAATTACAGGCATGGGAAATGGTGATATGGGTATAGGTAATAGGTTGGGGCATTCAAACGCATGCACACATAAAATGTGACAAGGTACTAGGATGAAGAGCTCACAAACTCTACGGTGTCAAAGGTTTATCCAAACAAGGTGAATGTGATCCAAGTATCTAAGGTACATGATACATTCTTGGAAACACAACTAGGTTAGGTGCCAGAATGTGAAATAGGTGTGTTCCAAAGCACTAATAGGTTTGGTTGATTCAATATAAACAACATGGCATAAGGAAAGGAAAGTTTTGTAGGAAAAACAACAAAATTATCAATGTCTCAAGGTATAAGAAGTAGGTGAATTCGAGTTTCAAATAGGCATAAGAAGATTGGGTAATATGTAAGGTTGTAGGAAAGGCCCTAGTATAGGAAACAACATGCCCCAAATGACAAGGTAGTTGGGTGATAGGTAATTAGGCAATTAGGTTGAGTGATAAGGCATGGTGGAGTTAGATGTAGGCATGGTGGAGTCAATATGAATTTATAAGGTTTAGGCATGATGGAGTCAGGTTTTAGGTATGGTGGAGTTAGGTATAGGCATGGTTGAGTTAGGTTTTTAGGTATGGTGGAGTTAGGTATAGGCATGGTTTGAATTTGAAAATTTCCAAGTTATTATTTTTATGGAAATTAGATGAGTTAGGAATGGTTAAGTCATGGTGACTATGATGTGGTTGTACATGTTTTGGTTGATTTTTATTGTTGAATATGAAAATGAAATGATGTTAAGGTAAAATGGTTTAAATTTCCAACATATTGATATTATGGAAACTAGGTTGTTTAGGCATGGTTGAGTCTACTTTGTGTTTAGTCAATTTAATTTCCAAGTTATAGACATGATGGTATATATGATATATATGTTGTATAGTTTGATTTAAAGTTAACTTATAAATTATCTTTGCTATGGAATCTAACTAAGTTTTTATTTCATTTGGAAAATAAGAATGGGGTAAAGGGTGGCCGAGCTAACCTCAAAGGGCCCCATGCCCTAAGAGTGTTGCCTACATAGCCCTTGTGAAAGGGGCCTCAGGACAATGTAGTTCTCCCTTAAACTAAGGAAGATGAATGGTTGGTTGGGTAGGTCAGATGAATAGGTAGGTTTTTAGGTAATGTGATTGGGTAAGGCAAATTGATGAAGATAGGCAAGGTGAAATGTGAAATTGGTAATAGGAAGGGTATATTAGGTGTAGGTGTATAGGTGACAAGCTTGGATGATGTTGTCTTAGTGAATCAAATAACCATGTAGGCGGAGGTGAAAAAAGGAAGAAAAATGCCCCAAGTTGGAAAATACCCTAAGTGTTGGACCCTAAAACTTATTTGAACATAATTCCATAGATACATTGCACAATCGAGAGGTTAAAAGGTGAAAGAAGTTGAATGATCACAATATGTGAAATACACACCACGTCTTGTAAGTTAATTGGAAAATAACAAAAAAAAGGTGAATTGGAAGGGTTTGTTTAGAGTAATATTTTTGTGGGATAGTGTGCCCTTATACAAGATACTCAAAACCTAGATAGGAAATTCCATGACTAAAAGTTTATAATTTTTCTTTTTCAATTTTTCCTTTTGGTTTGTATAGATTGATCGATGCAATAATTCTATACTTGAGATAAATAGGTTCTCCTTTATGTCTTTGTGAATCTAATTGATGTGGGAAGCTTCAGAACAATTTATTTTGAGAAGTACAAGCTATTATTATTTTTGATAGACTAAATACATTTAAATGGATAACTTTTTATAGTTTTCCTTCGAGGGAGCAATCTATTTATAGTAGCTAGAGAGATGTAGATGTCCTTTTGAGGGATTCATCTATTTGCAAGAAGTTTGACTCAAGGAGTAGAGTTTTTGGTATCCCAAGTTATTTTTTTATTTTTATTTTAGGACTTAAATTCATAGACAAGACTATAAAGGAATATAGGCCTCTTTTATGAAGGCAAGACCATAACACAAACAAGTCTATCTATGAAAGAAGGGGTTTTAAGTGACAAATGACCATGGGATTCCATCCTGAAGAGGAAAAAAGTATCCATGAGAATCATGCCATGAGTAGAGCCATGGTACTCATATTGAAGACAAGGATGAATAGTGACAGATAGTCACACAATTCTAGTTTAGTCGTAGGTCCTTAAAATATGTAGTTGGAAGGAGAAGTGCACTCAAGGGATGAGCATGTAAGTGACATAAAGTGATGTAGTAATTTATTTAACAATAGAATGGTTGAAGATGCAAGGCATTAAGGGTCTCAGGTTCAAGTTTACCTTTAAGTGAAGCTAAATGATAAGCACCTGATCCATAGGCATGGGTGACGATATAGGGTCCAAGCCAATTAGGAGTAAATTTTCCCCATTTTTTTTTCTCTTCTTTGGTTACGTGTTGATTTTCCTTTAGGACAAGATCACCGACCTTGAAATTTTTCTCATGAACACATTTTTCATAGCCTTGTTTCATACATTTTTGGTAGATTTATAGGTGATCGAGAGTAGTTAAATGATGTTAGTATAAAATCTCAAGTTGTTCTAAATGATCTTTGTGAAATTCATCGTCATTGAGCATGTCTTTGAGTTATATGCAAAGAGAGGGAATTTGGAATTCAAGAGGTAAAACAAATTTGGTGCCGTATACTAATGAAAATGGTGTGGCTTTGGTGGATGTGTGAATACTAGTGCGGTAAGCCCATAAGGTGGAAGTAATGTGTGTATGTCAATTCTTTCCTATATCATTGAAAAATTTCATGAGAATGTTTTTTAGGGTTTTGTTGGAAGATTCAACTTGGCCATTGGCATTTGGGTAATAAGGTGAAGAAAAACCGAGTTGAATGCGAGAAGGTGTCACAAATTTTTCATAGGGTTTTATTCTTGAACTATTTTTTGTTTTCTGTGATAAGGTGATAGGGAAAGGTAAAGTGGAAAATGATGTGATGATTGATGAACTCGCATATTTTCTCAGCTTTGGTAGAAATGAGAGGAATGGCTTCGACCCATTTAGTGTAATATTCGGTGGCAATAATGATCCATTGATGGCATTAAGAGGAGTGAGGATTAATATCTCTCGACAATATCCAAACCCCATTGAGAGAAAGGCCAAAAGTCCTTGGAGACTTGTAAGACATGACTTAGGGTATGGTAAAGATTAGCATGTTGTTGACACTTCCCACAATGCTTGACATAGTCACAACATTCTTGGTTAAGGGTTGGCAAGTATTAGCCAAGTTGAATAATGTATTTAGCAACAACGTGGCCACTGATGTGTCCGTAAAAATTCCATCATGGATTTCCTTTATGGTATACGAGATTTCAGAACTTGTTAGGCACCTAAGTAGGATACCGTCAAAGCCACATTTATAGAGAATACCATGCATGAGAACGTAACGAGAAACCTTTTAAAAAGGCTCGTCGATCATTATGGGTGAGATATGGAGGTAAGATGGAAAGGGAAATATAATCAACATATTGCTTATACCAAATATCACGTGGGTTGGTTTCAATTCATCCCACAAAGTTTACACCATAGCTTAGGTGAGAAGGTGACTACACCCTTTGACCTTTGTGATAAAAAATTTATATTCGAAAGGTGAAGTAGGTTTCGTGAGGTCAGACAAGCCATGGTATCCATGAATTTTTAGTGGAATGTAGAGTGGTTTGAAGATTATAATGATCAAAAGTAGTCAAAAACATGTCAACATGATGTTTATACTTTTAAAGTGTTTTATTATGACACTGGTATGATCCATTGACTTGATTTACTACTAGTTGAGAATCACCAAATATATTAATGGTTTTAATATCGAGGGAAATGGTGGTTTGGAGACCTAGTATGAGTGCTTCATATTCAGCCATGTTATTAGTACATTCGAAATCAAGTTTTAATGATAAAGGCATAGGTTCACCATCAAGAGGAATGAGGATAACACCTACACCACCCCCACATTGACATTTGGAACCGTCAAAGAATAAGGTCATTTGGTAGGCCATGGCATCCATGTCTTCAAGAGAAATAGTGGAAATTGATTCGTTGGGAAAGTCAAAGTTAGAGGATTGATGTCCAGGAAGCGGTGTGTCTGCAAGTTGATCAACAATGGTTTGTCCTTTAATAGGATTCTGATGAGTAAAATTGAGTTTTAGGTCCGTGATGAGCATGAGACAACTCGAGGTATGTTTGTGCTAATAAGGCTTAGCATACATGTAGTGGAGAGGGTTAGTGTTAGTGACGATGAAGGTTTTATGATTAAGTACGTAGTGGAAAAGTTTTTGGTGACAAAGACTAAGGTAAGGTAGATTTTTTTACATGAGTGTATCTAGTCTCATAGTCTAAAAGTGTATGACTTATGTAATAAAATACCTTTTCCTTATGTTTCTCATCATGATGAGTGAGAATGGCACCCAAGGAATGGTTAGTAGCTAAAATGTAAAGATAGAAAGGTTAATTATCTTTTAGTGGGATGAGCACGGGTGGCTAAAGAAGATAGGCCTTCAACACTTTAAAGGATTTATGGAATTCATCATCCCACTTGAAGGAGACATCCTTTTTAAGAAAATGGTGGAAAGGATGAAAACAATTATGACCCAAGAACCCATCCATGAGAGATAGCATCTCATGGTCAGTTATGAGATCAACTAGTTAGTCGATGCTAGGTAAAGGAAATCCATCTTCTAGGAAAAAAATTTTGAGGTCATAGAAATCCATGTAAAGGTGGAGTCCTCTGTCACTTTGGTGATAGGAATGATGTTAGATATCCATTGCGGATAATCAATGGGTAATATGAAGGAAACAAAATGGAGGTGCTAGAGTTATCCTTTCACAAGAAGGGAAATGCAAGGATTAATTTTTCGTAGCTTTTGTTTTACGGGTTTTGTGTCAAGAATGGTTATGGTATTATGGATAATGATATTGGGGTCAATACCGAGCATGTCAGCATATGACCAAGAAAATCCTTGCTATGTTCACATAGGAAATAAGTGTAGGCTTCTTATTCAACGAGATCTAAATATTAGCCTATCGTTATAATTTCAGAGTTCACCCCGAGTGTGAATGTCGATCTCTATGGTCGATTCATTCAACATGGTTTATGTCTCAGAAGGTAATGACTGCTGAATATAAGAATTTTCTACACCTAAATAGGTGAGAAGGGAATCATCATCATGACATTGAACGACATTTATAGAAGGTGTGTCATCATCGATCATGTTAGGATAACAAAGAGGAATGGAATAGGAAGCCTTGCTATCATGTTGATAGGTTAGAGGTCTTAAGGAAAAAGTGTTTACAAAAAAAAATAAAAATTAGGAGGAATGGATTACGGATCCATGGGTAAAGGTGGGACGATAGATGAAGGTGGTGTAGATGATGGCAAGATAGGTGACAAAGGTTCAGAATTTTGATCCTCCTCTACAAGGTTTATTCAATCCTTATTTGCGATAGGTGGTATGGAGAATCCGATACCACATCAATCCTTGTGTTTATGAGTAGTGCATGGTATAACTATGTGATGGAATTTTTGTAAAGACTGAAATCAAATCCTTTCCAAGAACAATGATGGAGGAAAGTATGTGTAAAATGGTGGTTGATAAGGTATCTAAAATTAGAAGAAAAGGGTTTGGTTTGAGGTGGCGGTTTGGGAGAACAAGAAGAGGTATATAATCCTCTGTAGGTTAGGTTGGTACGAAGGTGAGGAGGACCATATAAAAGCAACTCTCCTATACATTTTTTGTAATAGGGATGTTGGTGGAGACTACCATACTCTTAAGGAATAAGGAATGTATTGGCATTGTAGAGGTAGTACTCCTTCAAGGAAAGACGCTGAAAAATGTCTACCAAGGGATGGAAATTTGGGACTTGCAATACATGATAGATGAACTATCGAATGTTGGGGTGATGCAGATGGGATAGCTTTAGAAGAAACGATAATGGTGTGAATGGATGATTTAGTTATGGTAGGTGGAGTAGTAGGACTATTAGAAAAAGATGAAGAAGCGAAAGTAGTGGTAGATGAAGTGAAAACGAAAGATGATGAAGTAACAACGATAGTGGATGCGTAAGCGAAAGATGATGAAGTGACATCGGTAGTGGATGAAGTGACAATGGTAGTAGATGAAGTGGCTGTAGTAGTTGATGAATTAATGGGGATGAGGACATCGTCTGGTCTATATAACATATTATAGGTTTTGAAAGGAGATAGGTCAGAAGGAATAATATAAGGGTGCCCCTCATATTCAAATTTTATGCAACAATGGAGATTCAAGGGTACACTCCCATGACATGAATCCAGGATAGGAAAAGTAGCATGTTATATTGGACCTCTCCTTCTAGGACGTAGAAGAGCTTGGGAAGAGTGTGAGGACCCTTGTGGATATGAAGGATGATGGTGCCAAGGTTGGAAGTAATGGCATCATTAAAGGAATGCAACATAACTAGGTTGTTATGCATGCAATGGGAGGATATGCACATTTTTCATATGCATGGGAGGAAATTATGTTAATACTCACACCTATGTGAATCATAACATGTTGGATGCACATATCATCGATGTAGATGGAGATGAAGAGGGAAGGGTCAGGATCTTCGAATATAAAGGTGTAACTTCCGAGTAAGAGAAAGCGATAGTGGAAATTTGATGTGTAGTAGTGGGGATGGAAACTTTGAGCATGACGGTAAGAGAAGCTACATGATGAGGGGTGAAAATGGAAGAGATAGGTGAAGGGTTGTTTGGTAGCACTTCAATAGTCTGGAGGATCTCAAGAAAGGCCTATCAATGAGATTTGGAGGTTTGGATGAGATCATATAAGGAAATTTTTAAAGGGTATTTCTGTAATTTTTGACCATGGTGCGATGTGGAACACCATTATAAATTTTTAGGATGGGTCTTGAATGAATACCTTGGGTGCAGGTGCTAATGGAATGTTAGGTACAGGTGTGGTGGATGGGTTTCCTATCTTCTCTTTCCCTTTATCCTTATAAGCTTGAGTGGCAACTCAAACCATGTTGACTTGGGGAAGAGATGGAGATGATTCATGAAAGGTATAATGACAGGAAGGACAAAATCCTAATGTAGGATAATAACCCTGTGAAATAAGGATGGCACAATTACATTTTGGAGGGGGTTGGGATAGCTCTCTAATCTAGACCATATTGATCTCAAAGGTTGGAGGAGGATAAGAGGGCTATGGAGGTGGAAGTGAAGGTCGCTGAATAGAAATGGGGTGAGGTTCCATGGTGATAGGTGAGGGCAAAATGGGATATTCATCTAAAAGGTCATCTTCTTCCAAGATCTCTTTGGGAGAACATAATTAAAGAATAATATTCTTAAGGGCCTTACAATTTTCAACATCATGTCTGGCACATGATGATAGGTGCAAATCTTGGTATCATCAAACCCTTCTATTTTAGGCTTGAGAGGGGGAAATGTGATGATGGAAGTTTCTAAAAGGTTAGCAAGGATGGTAGCGTAAGACCCTGCCAAGGGATCGCAATGAGAGGTAAGAGTGGGTTTGGCTAGAAGTTTAGGTGACTATTGTGGAAGAGGTGTTGTTGGGGGTGGAGTTAGAGGTTGAGTAGGTTTGACTATCTTTTTAGGAGGTAGTGTGGTCTTGGGTTTGGGTTGCACCTTCTTGGGTAAACCAAGGTGAGAGAGGAGGTGCAGTGAAAGTAGTAGCATGAGGTAATACAAGGGGTGTAGATGAGATGGAAGGTGAAGGTATGGGTAATGGAGTAGGCGTGGGTAACGTAATTGGTTTGGGTGGAATAGAAGGTTATGGTAAGGTTGTGATTGGATTTATTTTGGGATTAATTTGAGTACAAGGTTGCTTGACTAAACTGGATGGATGAGGACCTAAAATATATGGGAGTGGCGAAGGAAAAAGAGGAGGTGGTGGAGAAACTGGGGTTCGTGGCCTAAGAGGTTGGGTCTTCCTCTTAGGTGGGAGGATAGGTCTGGTGATAGTCTGGGAAGAGGTAGCTAGATCGATCTTCACAGGTGGATGGGTTAGACTTAGTATTGGAAACACTCCTAATGTAGCAGGGGGTGAATTTTTATGCTAGTAAAGGTTTAGGTGTGGGTGCAGGTTGAGGTGCAAGTGTGGGTTGAGGTGAAGGAAAGGCTAATGAAAGAGAATGGATTATGACTGGTCCAGGTTTTATGGTCTTGGTTGGTGTAAGACTTTCGAATAGATGGTTAAAGTATCTATGGATGAAACTTTCATTTAAGTAGATATAAGGAGTCCTAGGCACTGTTAGGCTTCTAAAGTAACTAAGTACCTAAAGCATGAAGCCTTTTGGTGCAAAAAAGCAGTGCAAAGTCACACACATAAGTAATTTTGGAGAGACGTGAAGGCTTGCACCTGGCGGGATGGATTCGATAATTATTAAGTTTTGGAAAATAGGAAAAGACAAACATAGGGAGAAAATAGAAAAGTGACCAAATACAAACGTTGATAAACCATGGATACTTTTGTCTCAAGGAAAGGATATTCTAGGGAATTAATATGGTTATCATGAAAGGATAAGGAGTCGAGGTTGTTAAGGATTAGCTGGTACATGCATGATAAAATTCATTTTATTGAGGGAAACACATGGCGACACATGGAAGATTTATCGGTAGTGATAGACAAAGCATATACTAGTTCCTTCAGGCTTTCGTAGGTGATAATGATGAGCGGTTAAGAGGGAAGGAGGATGATGATTCTAAAGAAATGGATGGTTTTCGTAGAAGAAAAGGAGAGAAGTAAAAATGGAGGGTTTTCATATATAAAATGAGATATATATCAATATTATGTAATGTGTAATGGTGAGCTCTGTGATGTAAGGAAATCTCTACTAGTGTGAACATTTCCATGAATGGGACTCTTTTGATGTAATCTTGGCTACCATATTTTGGCTAATAAATATAATGAAGTGATTCTAAAACACTCATGTGATGGATCTTGATCTATGCATTTTCCTTATGTTCATATGCATGTTACGAGTTTTCTTGATGTTATTTCATGGTTTATTCTACTTTCATTAAGTTGATCATGGTGTTCTATGCTCAGGTGCATTAGGCTATGAGTTAATGCTTACATCTTAATTTCCATGAATGGATGCACTTATATTTTGGTAGTATTATATCCTCATGTTAAGAAATAAATTTCCCATGAAGCTCACATAAAGGAGAGCCCAGTTCCTACACGTGCCTCGAGAGAGATTCTAGGCTAAACTATATGATATGTCAGTGCATTTCAGAATTGTTGTTGAGGCAAGCGATTAGAGACTACATTTTGGTTCTGCTACTGAACCGGTTTTCAAATCTGATGTGAGAATGGTACTTGATGACATAGTGTTTGATGTTGGACACTTTGTTGAAGCATGTTTAAAAGCATGAAGGATGAGTTTTATTAGAGATTTAATAATTGACATGAGTTTGATCCACGTAAATGGGTAGAAGAGCACATGTATCATGAGTTCCATGAGACCTTCTTTTGTTTCTTTCTAGTGGAGTTGTATGAATGGATTTCAGCATACACATCTAGGTTGAGTTGGTACTATAGACCCCATGTATGGACCCAAGATGAGTATTAAAGGATGTATGATGTTGATCGACTTGGAAGCATGTTGTCGATCACCTTTGGTGGAGTAGAGTGTTGATGAGTTACACCTTGGAGCATGCAATTTTTACGTATTCATGTCTGAATATTGTTGAGTTTGAGTTCTTGAGAGAGCCAAGAGATTCATTCTTGCATGTTATCCCTTTATCTATAAATATCCGGATCATTACACTGAGTTTGGAAGCATTTCCTATGGCTGGTTAAGCTTCGTTTGAGTGTTGGGTGAGGAAGCTAGAGTGGAGGAAGATGACAGGACCTTGCAGATGAAATCAAGAGGGAAGAGAGACAACTCAAGTACAATGAATTTCATGAAATGGAGTTACGTGGATAACGTAAAGTTTTGGAAGTGATGTATTTATGGAGGTAGATGTTGTGGGAAGGATTTGAGGTTCACGCGAAGGATGTGGAACATGAGTAGTCTGTACTTACCCTATCTTAGAAAGCTCAAAAGAGAGATCCCTCGACTTACGGAGATAGCTCATCATATGAAGAAAGGAGAAGACTTGTTCTTGTGCATCTAAATCCACCTCATGACCAACCCTTGGTACTTAGTTTTCCAAATCTAGAGATAAGTATTACTAACCCAGTTGGTATTAGTGGAGGTAACTAATCAACACCTAGGAGGTATAACTTTTCATTTGGTACATCTATGGTTGGACAATAATTCTTGTGTTTGGAGGTATATTATCTAGAATGACATTTGGGAAAAAAATAAGTACACAAAGTTTGGGTATCACATCTAGAAATGATGCGGGGAAAACATATAGTAAAAGTGGAATATCAAAACTATCGGCACATAATTTAGTGAAAAAATGGGGACACAATGCACAACCACTTTAGGACCATTTCCAACTATGGCATGTGGATCTAATGGGTCAAGTGGAGTAGGAGCTAGTGGACCTATTAGACTTGGTAGATCTGGTTAGTTGGGAGGAATAGGTACTGGTGGATCTAGTGGATCTCGTGGTGTAGGAAACACCAGAGGGAATCAAGGTTCTCGAATCGGATGGAAAATGGCCACATCTTCCTCAGAAAGTATTTTTGAAATGTCTTTGCATATACAAGATTACAAAGTTGTTGAGGATGTTGCAAAACATGTACACAAATGTGAGTTTGTTATTGTGCACGAAGGGGATCACCGACTCGAAATAGAAGGAAATTTAGTTTGTAACAATGTTGCAAGGGAACACGAATAAGCTGGTACCGGAAGTATGACCCCACTAGATAGTAGTAGATTAAACCATGTTGTGTAATTACTTCTTAGTTGAATTCCATATTCCTAAGTTTTAAGAGAATATTATTAGGGCATTGAAGGAAATTCAAGAGGGTATTGCAGAGAGAGTGTGTGGGAGAATGATGAATGTTTTAAAACTCTCTTATCAAAATTATCTTATGATATTCATCCTTCTAGGCATGCTCAATGGTTCATTGGAGGACTAATAATGCCCTTTAGGAGAGCAATTTCACATAAAAATTTCACATACCTACATGAGGCCTTAGAGGTTGCCCTGCACACTGAGGCTATGAGAAGCATGGATACTAGTGTTAGTCCTTTTCTTGAAGCTCAGATTTCTTCCATGCCAAAGAAGCTAGAAATTTTGTCTGCAAACTTGGCACATAAGACTCATAGTGGCCTATGGTGCATGAATTGTGGGGTAGAGAGGCATACAAAAGATAGTTGTCCTCAGAGATCGATACAGGAAATAATGGTAGACTCTGAGATTTTCCATGGGGATCATGATGCAAGTAGGTGTCCACTACTACAGCGCGTGATCTATAAGAACATGTCTTTCTATTACAAGATTTTCACCTCTACTACTCGTGACACCAAGGATTAGAGATTGATTAACCAGATATATGATGTAATTAATATTGGTGTGCACCATACGAGCATTGAAAACACTTCCAAGGATGATGGTAATCACTATGAAGAGTGCGTGGATGGAGGAGTTCATGGGTGATGCTTTCATATAGGATTTAGAGGTTATAGCAAACACGAAGGTGGAAGAATTGAATTTCCTCGTGGGACATGTTATAATCAGGTCAATGAGAACATTACAAACATGAATGCCCGACCTACTATAGAGATCTTGGTGTGGAAAGAAGCATAAGTATGAGGAGTTCCCAGAGTTATTTGAGCACATGATCTAACAAAATGGAAGGATAAACACGTCGGAGTGGTAAGCGTGAAAAAGGAAAAATTGTAGTGGATGCCAAGGGTGGCACATGAGTCAGAGTTAGAACCTATACAAGTGACAACGTGAGTGAGGTTACACACACCAGTGGAAATACCAAAGCAAAAACCACTGGTCACAAGAGAAGAGGTGGTACACGGGAAGTATCTGGATCCTACTCATCAAAAAGAGGTTTATCAAGAGACCATGGATGTGATTCGAATCCTACAAGGAGAGATCTATTTCCTAAAGGAGAAGTTGTGAAAGTTAGAGCAAAGGAAATGTGCTTGAGGCTCCACAAAAGGATCTAGATGAAGTCAAAGAAGTATGCAAAATGCTGAGGCAAGAGAATATCATCCCTTTTCTATGGGAATGGTTATGAGAGAAAGTACCATGCACCTTTGGAGGAGAGCACAAATGAAATTTATTACACGCTAACCTTCCCCTCACACCATTGATTATGATAAGGAGATTACCTTGAATGCAGTAGTCAATGGATGGCTCCTAAGAAATATTCTGATAGACATGGGTGCAAAGGTTAATGTTCTCACCCTAGATACATGACATCAAATGGGAAGGATCCTATTACAACCATCCTCAAATGTTTTATATATGGCTAACAAGACAAAGGTCATGCCCATTGGTGTCTTGAAGGATGTTGTTATCACTATGCAAGGGGAAAACTTCATTGGAGAGTTTGAATTCTTGGTGGTAGCTCGTGTGGAAAACTTTCCAAAGATTACTTAGGCACCCCCAGTGCTATAAGAATAATACAAACCTAAGGTTCAATAAGGGTTACATCAATTTTGAGAACAAGGAAGAATGATTTATCATCCCCTTGACTGATGGGAAGTCAACACCCTATACTGAGCCCTTGGGAGAAGAATCCCTCAATAGAATCTATGTGCACGCTATTAGGGACCTTGGGGTGATAAAACCTATGGAAGGAGTTATTCAAAGTGGGAAGATGCTTAATCTATGAGTGATACCACTATTATAGCATGTGACAAATGGGTGCATGGGACATATAAGTTAATTGGGTGATAATTGCAAGGCTATATTACAAGGGTGCTAAAGGCACACTTGCTTATGCATTTTAGAGGAAAATAGTTACCGACCGAAACCTGGGAAAGAAACCCTTATGTGTTCCTTCAAGACATGGAAGCCCAATGGAGATACGAGATCAAAATGTGAAGCATGCTTATCTATATGTTACGGGACCGTAGCATGATGGTGGATGATGCACCAAGATAATCTTCTAGAATGGCATGAGGTGAGGAAAGAACTCTCTATTAGATTCTTCTAGAGAAACACACCTACTAAAATATGTGGCTATGATGGAGGGAATGTATGACATAAAATCAACACGTGACCATCTTCATACCTAAACTCTTGAGATTGTGCTTGAGATAGATGGTGTAGAATGAATGTGAATGTGAGTGTGGTGATAGGGATTGAGATAATTGGGAAATATTATATCTTCAACATGTAATGTTGGGATCTACGAGTCTAAGGCAAAGAATTCTCTCCTAAATTGAAGTGGTGTGATGGCTCAGTCTAAAATAATATCCACTCATAGACTCCAATCAATGTCAAGCTCAACCAAGATTCTGTTTGTTGGTTTTTGAACACGTGGAAAATGACTGCGGGTGCCTCGTATAGATTTCTAGACAAGGTCATGGAAGTAAGAACGAGAGGCACGATGGAGCCACATGTATTTATGGGTGATTTTCTGGTCTAGTCCAGAAATTCTTAGCCTGATCAACTGCTATGTTTAGTAAGGAAAGTTGTGTAATAATATCTGGTGGAAGTGGTGAAGATATAAATACTAATGTACACAAACTAGTGTCAATGTCTAACTAACTAGCAAGCCCGTTGGGTTGTGGGACCTAAGGATCACAACCAAATACTCATGGAGGTTATGGCCCTTAAATGGTCATGCGTGTAATCAAACCCTATTGATAGGAGCAGTCCAATAGTCGTAGGCTTGATTAGCAAAAATATTTATTGTATTGAGTTGTTCTATTTTCTCAGCAAAATTTACAGGTGTGCGTAAGACTGTTAAACATAAAATGGTATCAATGTCAGTTATCAATTTTGGCCCGTTGGGTTGTGGGACCAAGGGATCATAATTGTATGTATTTTTCCTGTTGTGGACCATTGATGGTCATATATAATGAAATAAAATGATTTTTATAAGAAAACTAATTACTGAAGGAAATCTAATCTATGTTTTTGGATTTTTCACAATATTTTGGATCAAAGAAATAAAAGAAAACTAATCTATCAAAGGAAATATTTTTGTTCTTTTCTAATTTTTAAGCAATGCGTTCTAATCTAATAAATAAACTAAAGACAAGTAATCAGCCGAGATGTAGTTGGTTACTTGTGCAAATGTATGAATCTAATCTAAAGAAAATAACCTAATCTAATCAAAACCCTTCAAACCCTACCTCAGAGGTGAAGAACAAATCATGACCCTAAAAGGGCTATTGTTCCTCACAACTTCCTGGTAATGTTAAAGAGGCAAACTTACTAATGACTTGATCTACTTGTGATTGACTAATTCTATTGAAATGAATGATTTTCTACTCTATTTGATATGAATGATTCTCTACTCTATTTGATATGAAATGATTGAAACTAGTGATTTGAAATTGACAATTCAAAAAAAAGGAAAGCAAACACACAATTCCAACCTAGACAAGCAAGATCTTTGGCAAATCTGGTTGTGTCTGTATTTGTCCCCTCAGTATGTTCCTTTCTTTCTCCGAGTGTTCATGTGATTCCAAGGGATTGGGAATGCAAGAATAGCAGTAGGATAATGGTGCTTGAGTAATGGTAGCTTGATGGAAGTCTAGATGCAATGTAAGAAAAAGAGAGATAGCACAAGAGATCAAATCTTGGTTATGCAATTCCTAGCAAGATCATAGTAGCAATACAATACAAGATATAGAAAAATTCTCAGGCCTTTTGCTTGAATAAAAGCATGAAATATATAGGAATGGAGGATGGGAGGTGCCTTCATGCACAAGGAAAGAAGGATCAATTCTAAAAATTAAATCTATTTAAAAATAGGAGGAAGGAGAACTAAGCAATCAAAGCTAATTTTAGATAATTTGGCTCATGGATGCATGCAAAAAGTGAAGTTAAGTGAACCATCACATGTTAAAACATGTGTGAAGGATTATGGAAAAAGTGGGCAGGACCGCTGCCCTACACAGGGTGGTGGTTTCATGACCATTGCCCTGTTTTGGGTGGCATTTTCAGAACCACCGCCTGTGCGGGCAGCGATCCTGGCACTAAAGGTAAAAATATGCATGGAAAGAGGTGAGATGATAGGAAAAACATGGGAAGGCTAAGTAAATACATCTAGGTGACAAATATATACTGTAAATGGAAATTGGAGCTCAAACACCTTCTTAAAAGGACCTGAATCATCATTGGGGACTTTTGTAACCATTTTCTGATAATGTAGCACACACAATTCTAGGTGAATACATATTTCCCCCTCAGAGAAGAGTATTAGCCATGAAAAAGTGTAAAATGTAGAGTCCGAGTATGGTGTTCCCGAAAAGGGTAGTTAGAAGTTATACCTGAAACACCCATGTGTTAAAATGTTGCCACCTAAACTCCCGCTACCCTGTAAAAAGAAGAAGACTCAAGCGTAGATAGATAAAATACTTGAAAAATAAATGCTAAATCAAAACGACAAAGAGGACTTACCATTTTTGCAGGGATATAGAAATATACCTACACCAATGCTCCATCCCTATGAACACATACACTCAAAATGAGGTCAAAACAATATATATATATATCAAAACAAATTATTTTCCAATTCATTTGTGTTATTTGATTTGGTGAATTTGGAGCTCTAGACCCACGGTGACCATTTTTGATGAGAGTACAACCGATACAATCATGATGAGATCGTGATCATGCCTCCACGAGTAGGAGATCGACCAACATGGTATAAGGTTGGTTAGTTTCACTTTTGTATTTTAATCCCTAAAATGTAAAAACTTACAAAATTTAACCTAGGAGGGATCATTTAAATTTTTTTGTCTAAAACGAGTCTCAAAAGGTGCGGGGGGGCAAAGGCATGCTTTTATTTGGTCAAAAGTAGTCTTTCTTTGTCTTTTTGGGAATTTTAGGGTAAAAGACGCGTTTGGAAAATCATTCTAGGACCACTTCCCAAAGTAGGGTGCAAGTCACTGGACCACCGCCTTGCACTGGGCGACAGTTCTAAATAGAATGACCAAAAACATGTATTTAACTTTAATTTTTTTAGATTTTTGATGTTTTGTAATGTTTTGGTGAGCTTATTATTTGGTATATATTACTAACTTGATCTTTTTCCATGTTTTGGTGAATGTAGAAGGAGGAGTACATCAGATGGAGTCAAGAGAGGGAGTTTGATTGGCTCCTTAGTATCTTGGATCAGCTGACCCAGGATGAGATGGACCTTCTCTAGAGGGCTGGTATCTGGAGGATTGCATGGGTCCCCCACATTTCTCCTACCAGTCATATTCTATGTGACTTATTTTCCTATTGGGATGCAGACCGGAACACTTTTCGGTTGTCAGGTGTCCAGGTGAGTGGACCATCACCCTGGAGGATGTGTACCACATTCTTGGGCTCTTAATACTTGGGAGAAGGCTGACTTTGGAGACAAGTAGGGTCCAGGGCCATGATAATACAATGGGCCACATACATGGGAGATGTCATTGTCTCATCTAGTTCAAAGAAGGGGATGAAGTTTGATCCATTGCCACCGCTCCCATTCCTATCATATGTAGAGCCATCATGGGCATCTTGTCCTCCGAATGATCGGGGATAAGGGTGGTGATACCCTTTTATATTGTTGGGCTCCTATCATTGCATAGATCGAGGGGCACGACCGTATATATGCCTAGGGTGTAGATATCTTGGGGACTACCTACCATGATTTATACAGGGTATCGCAATTACAGGGGAAATCATTGATCCATCCCACTCTTGTTATGAGCTGGGTTTATGAGCATTTCATCCCCTATGGCGGGGAGTACCAGTGTCAGATCCAGGGGTTGTTTAGGTAGCTAGATGGATAGGTATGTCAGTACTTAGGATGCCACATCAGCTAGTGGCTTCCCTGACTATGATAGACATGACTTCTATACCCTACTAGGACATGGCAGGTATATGGGGACAAGATGTGACTATGATGGTAGTTTGATCTTCGACAGTCACTGATTGAGAGTAGGGAGACTTGAGGCCCACCCATTTGATTCGTACATTGATATGCTCCCTCTAGTTACACCAGTTTATAGGACTATTTAGGAGGCTCGGAGGGGCCCTAGAGGGGATCTCAGTTGGATAGTGGTCATTCCAGGTGTTCCTATTGTGGTTAGATAGGTGGTCCATGCTTGACGGGTAGCCGGTGCCCCTTGAGTACCAATACATTGGATTATATTTGCTCCCGATTAGATCGGGAGTAAGATGAGCCCATTTATCTAAAATCCAACTCGAGGAGGATACGGGGGATGAGACAGAGGAGGAGTTAGTCAGAGAGGACACAAAGGATGAGGGAGTTGGTGTTGGGACTGGTGAGGCAGCCCATGCGGAGGAGGAGGAGAGTGACCCTGAGTGGCATGATACTCAGGAGATGTTGAGAGCAACATATGAGGAGGCCAGTGCTAAGAGAGAGACCTTAGTCTTAGAGATGACACTTTCTTCATCGATGATCTTGTCTTCTACTACTCGATATGAACCCAACCACCTAGGTCTAAATTTCCTTCCTTCACCAGTTTTCTTGTCTATCTAGATGTCAAGTCTTAATACCAAATATCCCTCATATATTTCACATTTGTAAACCTTCTTGTTATATTTACGAGCCATCCGGTCAGTGTAAACATTGTGTTGTTTTTTAGGGTTAAGTATAGCCTCATCGGGGCTTTCTAATTGAGAGAGTCACGCTTCTCGATAACCTTCTTCTCCTGGGGTCCCTTATGGCAAAACATAGAGACTAAGTATTTCAACTTCGAGTGACATAACCGCTTAAAGCACTAAACACTAAAGAAAAGGGGTCACCCTCGTTGGTCTTCTAACCGATGTTCAATAGGCCCACAAGGCCGAGAAAAATATTTAGGTGCTAATCTTGTTTGTTCTCCTTAACGGTTTTAAGAAGAATGGAATTTAACATCTTATTGGTAGCCTCAACTTGTCCATTAGCCTAAGGATAGTAGAGAGAAGTTGTGTGATGACTTATTTTGAAATTTTCACACAACTCATGTACCTCATCATTTTTGAAAGACATGTCATTATCCGAGATAATGACTTGTGGGACACCGTACCTACAAATGATCTGGTTTAAGATGAACTTAGTGATCACAAACCCGGGTATAGTGGTAAGAGGCATGGCTTCTACCCACTTGGTAAAGTATTTTATGGCCGTGATTATGAAGTTATGGCCATCCATTGATGAGGGAGAGAATTTCCCTATCAAATTCAGGCCCCATGTGGAAAAGGGCCATGGGGTTGTGATTGGTTGCAAATCTTGTGCCGGTATGTGGATCTTGTGGGAGAACTCTTGGCATTTGTGGAATCTGTGCACAAAATATATTGTGTCATGTTATGGTGTGGGCCCAAAATATCCCATCCGATGCATCTTCTGAGAAGTGGCTTGGCCACCAAAGTGACCTCCACATACTTCCCTATGTGACTCATAAAGAATATTTTCATATTCTTCAGCATCAACACATCTTAACAACATTCCATCGAAGGCCCTGTGATAGAGCACCTACTCTACAATAACATACTTAGTGGAAATGACACATAACTACCTTCTTTGTTGAGATGTTTCCCCTTCTGGATATGTATGGTCCACTATAAAATTAATGATGTCGGTATACCATGGACACACAGAAATGGGGGCCTAGTCTCAACAAAGTACACACACTCATCAGGGAAGTCTAGATCTACTAGATCACCTCCATCTATCTAACATTATCAGTTAACCAATCCATAATGATTTTTCCTTTGATGGATTTCTAATTAACAAATGTTAGTTCAAACTCACCCATTAGGGTTATGAAGTGCCCAACCTTCTTAGACAAGGATCCTTACGTGAGGAATGTTTGTAAGTGATATGACTTAACAATAACCCTCATTTCTTGATTCAACATATAATGCCTTAAGCGCTTTATTGCAAAGACTATGGAAAGGCATTATTTTTTGCCTAGGTGTAATGTGTCTCATAATCAAGCAATGTCTGACTAATGAAATAAATTACATGCTCTCGTTTATCGTCATCCTCTTGAGCCAACATGCAGGCTAGCGAAACATCTATAGCTCGTGAATACAATACAAAAGGGTGATATAACATAGGTGGAATTATCGTGGGAGAGGATAACAAGAATTTTTAACTACCTCAAAGGCCTCATTGTATTCTTTTGTCCAATCAATGCTATAATCCTTTTTCAAAAAATTGTTGATGGGGTGAACAACAAAGGTCAAGTCAGGGATAAACCTTCAGATTGCACCAATTTTCCCAAGAAAATATCTGATATGAGACTCATTTGATGGTGGAACCATCTCTAGTATGGTCTAGATTTTGTCTGGGTTGACATCAATCCCTCATGAAGATATAATGTAACCCAGAAGATTACCTCCCGTTACACCAAATACACATTTTTCTAGATTCAATGTGACACCGTATTCGATTAAGTGTGAAAGGATGATATGAAGCACCTATGGGTGATCGCAGTGCTTTTTGGCCTTAGCCAGTAGGTCATCTACGTAGGATTACACAATCTTATGAATAAGATCATGGAATATATAAGTCATTGCTCGTTGGTACATAGATCCAACATTCTTAAGCCCGAACAACATGACCGCATAAAATTTCCCCAAGGAGTTATAAACGTGGTTTTGGCTTGATCCTCTTCAAATATTCTGATCTAATTATACCTAGAGAATCCATCCATAAGAGACAACAACTCAAAACCAGTTGTTGCATCAATGATAACATCAATGGATGGTAATGGGAAATCATCCTTGGGACAAGCCTTATTTATATCCCAAAAATCTATACAAATGTGAATCTTTCCATTTTTCTTGAGAACGGGGACTATGTTAGATACCCATTGAGAGTAATCAATTGGCTTGATGAATCCCACCTGGAGGAGTTTCATCACTTCTTCTTTCACCATGAGGGCCACTTTTGGCTTCATGGGCCTCAACTTTTTCTTAATCGGCTTTGCATCTGGTTTGGTGACAAGATTGTGCACCACAATGTGTGGTGCAATCCCCATCATTTATTTGTAACTAAATGCGAAGGATTTTTGGTGTTCCTTGAGGATTCGGGTATGTATTTCCACCTCCTTTAGAGTTAAGGAGGATCCCAGCTTTAATATTTTTGGTTCCTCCTCTGTTCCAATATTTATATCGATTGTTCCTTCAATTAAGGATGCATTGCCTTCCTCGAATTCGGTGGGGTTGGAGGAAATTCTAAATCCCCTTCTTCTTCTACCTTGTAAATATCAAGATCTTTTCTGGGGAGGATTCGATCATGGGATTCCAAAAATAGGAAGAGGAATGTAGAATTAAGGAAAGGTCTATCTCATGATAAGTAAGATGCAGCTCTACAAAAGTGTTTAAATATCTTAAATTCACTTCATCACCATCAACATGGTCTAAAAAATCAAGTTGATTATCGGTTTCTACATACGTCAACATTGGGGTCATTGGTGCTTTATGAATCAAGGGCTTAGCACGGATTGAAACCATGAAGTTGGTATCTTCCAGGTCACTACTTGGGGTGAAGCGTGAAGCAGAAGTTATTATAGATTCTGCAAGAAGGTTTTGTTTGCATGGAATTTTTCAATTGATATGAAGTCAAACCCTTTTTTCAAGCCTAGTACTATTGTTTTGTAAAGTTGTAGATGCTCAACTCTAGTCTCATATACTTTAGATATCTGATTTGTGACTAGTTGTGAATCACCCAACACCCTAATATTAAGGATTCCCATTCTCTTAGCTACAATGAGACCTAATAGGAGAGCCTCATATTCAGCCCCATTATTTGTGCATTCAAAATTTAACTTGAAAGAAAAAGGTAGAATCCTTCCTTCAGGCGAAGTAAGGATCACACCGCCCGATGCCAAAATGAAACTTGGCTCCATCAAAATGGAGAGTCCAATAGTTACTTGGAAATGTAACACATTCAACAAACTGTTATTTTCTCTTTTCCTTACAAGAATTTTCATGTGATTTTCTTGAATGAGGTGTGCTTCCTTGATTGTTAAAACTCGTGCTTGTTATGGATAAATCATCTCTACTCTTGGATTCATTGGAATGAAATGATATGGCTTTTAGGAATCCATTTTCACTTCTTGATTGATAAGATACAATTGGATTTTTAGAGTTGCAAACTTATCTCATTTGATGACTCATCCTTGGATCAATTTCAGTGATCCAAGGAATGTTTTAAATCTTCTTAACAAACTGAATGGTAAATTGACATTCATTAGTTGAGAGACATAGCGGACTGAACCTTGTATGTTACAAGTTCTTTGGACTTGAGTGATCATGTCTTCATTTGGTTTTATGTTGTGCTTGGGTCTTTGGGATTGACCTTTGTAGGGCACTTAATGGCGTTAAGGGAAATAGAAACCTGCTTCAGGATTCTTGAGAAAGAGAGAATATAAATGTGTCCTATATCTAATAAGGTCTATCCTAATGGGATTCAAGACTCAGGTAAATTTTCCTAACTCTTTCTACGCCACTCTACATGGGATGACATCCTAACCTAAGTTGTTAATACTAAGTTAGTATGAAGGGAAATAACCTAAGGGATGCTAAGTTATTTCTAACCTATGTCTAATACTATTTGGTTAAGCTATGTCATAACCTAAGGTGGCAATCTATTTGTTTGAAGGTTATATCCTAAGGTTATAATTTTAAATTAACCTAAGATCTAACATAAGAAAATTGTATCTATCCTAAACTAATGGGGTATGAAAAGGAACCTATGGGTCTATTCGTAATTGGGAGCTAAGTGGAAGTTCCTAATCTATTAATGAGATGTGATTTTGATTTAATAGGGTAGAGTACTGCCAGACTTGGTAATTGCATGAAAATTTAGTGGAGCCTATGTGGAGGCATCACTATGTTTGGAAATGCATGTTGAAGTTCAATTTGGTCTCACCAACTTTAGATGCTGTGATGGTAAGGAGAGATAAGCGGGAATATGCAATTTAATGTCATTAATTCACCTCAGTTTTGGTGAGAAAACCATCTAGGAAGGCATGTTGGTGGATTTTTTGGGGTTGTTTGGTTTTGCATGCTTCATGATTTTTTCTCTGCATGGAGCTATCTAGTTCTTTGAACCAGTAGTTTGATCTTCACTTTGTGGCTATTTTTATTTCTCTGATCTATTTTCGATTCAAGGAAATTATATGAGGCATTATTGAAAAAGTTTATGGTTGGTTGATCTTTCTTGGAGAAGAAGAGGTGTTGGAAATTCAGGTGGAAGTCTTCATTGAATTGGCAGAGGCACTATCAGGAATGATAGGCTCTACCCATTAATATTTCTTGCTTTATTCTAAATGATTCATTAAAACAATTCCAATCACTTGAGATACATTTGTGCATAATGTGTCTTGTTATTTACTGGCATGTTTTCATGAAATCTATATGGTTTTTTGAATGCGAATCCATTATTGTTAATGGTAGTTTTTTGGAACTTTCTCTGTACTAGTTATTAGTGGTATTCATGGGAATTTTTGTTAGAAGATTTGAAACTTTTATTAGAAGAACTCTAGCTTATATTTAAAGCTCTGTAACTTGTATTCGAGACTAATGTCAACTAAACTAGCCTTGTTGCTTGTATGGTTCTAAATCTCTATTTTAGTCTTGTGTTTTGTTGAGCTTTTAGTGGAGCTTCGTGGTTTTTCTAAGCTTGTGTGGAAGCTTCGTGATTTATTATAAGCTTTTAATGGAAATTTGTGTTTATTTTGACTGAGTTGGAACTTGGTGTAGATCTGAACTTTTGGTTGAATATTCATATTCAAAAACTATACTCGTATTCAGTTCTCGCGAATTCTGAACTTACTTATTGAGATGTTGAGTTTTGTTCTGTATTTACGCTCTGAAAAGGAGTTTTATTCTTCTTTATGGAATTGGAAATGCTTGAACCCATAATAGAGCATTGGTGTTTATTCTAAGCTTTTATTTAGGGCCTTGGGTTTCATTATTGGCTTGTATTTGAACTACGTGTTTGTCTGAGCCAATATTGAAGCTTGTGGAGTTCTAAACTTTTGTTGAAGCTCGTGTTAGATACTATACTGGTATTCCACTCTTGATTGTTCGAACTCGAGTTGGATTCGACAGTTTGAATTTATACTTGTATTATGAGCTAGAGTATTTTTGGTATTGTGGATGTGAAAATATTTAAATCCATTTTTGGAAAGTCTGCTTGACAAGGTCTTGAGAGTTTTGTTTTGGTCAGAAGTAGACCGTGTAACTTCTTTTTGAGATCTCCTCTATTTTTCTTCTTGAGAGGGAATGGTTGTATTACTTATATCTTTTAGGCTACACTGTGTTCTTGAACTTGACAGGGCATGTGAATTTAAAGTGTATCCTATTCTTCTCTGCCCTAAGTGAACCCATGTCTTATGGAAAGCTTGACTATTTTGTTCATAGTAATAAATGGATTGGAACTATGTCCTGTTGTGGGTTTGGTTGATCTTTAGTTCGTTTGGATCAGTCGTTAAAATTTTAGAGGTTATGGAAATGTATTATTTACTTTCCTTCTTGTTTTAGATGTTGAAACAATTACCTTCCCTGTCATAATCTTTTAAACTGAAATTCGAAAAATCTTGTGTTGATTAAGTTGATCGAGTTGGAAGTAAGTTGGGACAACACATGTCTTAAATGTATTATTTAGTTTTCTTACTCTCATCTGATATTTTATTTCATTCTTGGGTTTTAATATAATGTGAATCTAAAACCTAGTACACTGAGTGTTGTATGAAATGATATGGTATCACTATTCAAAATGCTTTATAATGTTGCTCTTATTTAAGATCACGAACTACTTTCTCATTTGCATTAAGTTGTTGATGCCTTGTAATGGGAATTTAGTCTTTGAGTTCATGAGTTGTATTGACCCTTGTAATCTTTTACTGTTTGAGGATTTCTACTCCTTTATGGATTCATTGAATGAATCTCCAAGTTTTATAGAGAAAGAAATATGTTCTCTTAAGGACAAAAGATTATCTTTGTTTAGAGTCACATCTTGTGAATTTTGTTTTGAGATTTGAATTGAACTTGAACTTGGTAAATGGAAATGGGTAAACCAATTTGATAGAATTGTAATGGAAAATTAGAAGTGTTCTCTCTTTAAGCTTTGTGTGTTTGGTCTACGTGTTCTCTTTTGGTAACTAGCTAAATAATTTCTAAGTTTGAATTAGATAAGGGATTTCATTTCATAGTATAAATGAAATGAATTATGGATTGGGTCCTTTTCTGTTTGAGATCTTTTTCTGTTGATTGTATAAGTTCATTGACTAAACTTCTCTTTAATTGATTCTCTTCTGAGATGGGAACTTCTTGTGGATTGGTTAAGAGATTTATTTTTCTTGAGTATAGCTTGGATTTATGGACAACGTTTGGTTTCAGACCTTGGAATTATATCTACTAACATATAGAAGTTAGTAAGAATTTCTATTAGACTATTTTGTTTCCTAATCTTCTTGGATTGAATTGGGATTCTTGTTTAGATGTTGTCTCTTTATTTATGGACTCCTATGGTTATATTTGGACTGAGGTAGTGTTTTATGTTCTAAACCTCATTCTATTCATCACGTGAATTGTGTCTGGGGAATAAGTATTTATTGATTCTCTTCTTTTGTTTATATGGAAAGATGAAGCATACTAATATGAGCTATGTTGTAACTAACTTCTTTTGCTGCTTAGAAAAGATAAAGGTGTATTTCTATTCTTATGGAATTATGATACAATTGGATGACAAGACCAGTTGATTGTTTAAAAGTAATTGATAGGATCAATTAAGCCATATGATATAAATGCAGGTGTTGTAGATTATATTATGCTCTTTTCTTAAAAAGTGAATTCAGATTCTTTTAATAGTACTTCTTTTCTAGATGTTATTACTTATGATTGTTTGTATGATGTATATTAATTATTTCATTAAAGCATAATTGTTTAATGGAACAATTAGTGGAATGCACTTTACTTTAATGCTTAGTGCTTATCATGCTTAGTTCATTGAACTGACCCATGCTAGCAATTTTTGTAGATGGACATCGTAAGTGATAAAAGAAGACAAGAACTTTTATGATGCATTGGTTTATTTAATTATGGATCTTATGTAAATATTTTTGAACCATCCTTGAGTTGTATTGGAAAATAAAAGTGATGTTCTTTTAAGATCTTAATTATGAATGACGTGCGAGAAGGTTTTTGTGTTGGACTCAAATTTGTGATGTGAATTCCTTGGTACTTGTATGTTGGAAATATTAGTGATATCTTGATGGTATTCTTTATATCTATTTGTATACTATTGTTGTTATTAGTTCTTGAGTTGGATTAAGGAGATAGTGGAAACTTATCTTATTATAATAAACTTGTTAAATTGCAAAAGATGTCATTCTCTAATTACACAACTATAGTTTAATAATGAAATATGCATGGGACATACAATTAAACTATATGTGTAACGAATGATAAAAATGTTATATTAAAATATAACATTTAACCATGTAGAGGAAGACTCTTCCTCTCCTAAAGAATGAAAGATAAGATGAATAGTGGTTATGATCCTTAACCTTTATAACTTTCTTTTATAAAGTAAACACTAGCTGAATGTAGGTGCATGTCACTCTTGATTTGGATAGTTAGGTTACATTAAGGACTAAAACGTTGATGTTTTTTGTCTGTTTTTGGCATAACTACTTGTTATCTTTGTGTTAATGAACAACAATGCAAACTTGAATTAATGAAGTTCTCCATATCTAATCGGAATAAGTATGGGTAAAGAACTTAATGAATGATGTAATTAGTGTAAGGCATGATTGTTGTAATTTGAATCTTAATCTAATTTAATTATGATTAATGACCTCTAAGGGGGTATGTACATCTTGATGAATCGGTTTTAATAAACATTGGAGATGCCAACTGCAGGACTATACCTTCAAGAAGTCTTGGGAATTCTTGAGGATACAAGTTGCAGTTGACATGTGGCAACACCCTATCATATTTGTTCATCTAGATTTATGCACATCTGGACTTGAACTTAGTTTCTCTCTAGGTCAAGTTAGTAGCATGTTTAGGATAGGTAGTAGCTTTCAATGACTCAGGGTACCTTGGCACATCCAGTTGACTTAGGTGAACTGAGTATGCCCATATACCCTAAGTCATCGTGAGCATCTTCCTATAATAAATTATGTTTCTAACTGGGGCTAGGGTCAAACCTTGGGCACATGGGTGACATTAGTCAAGTAAAGACCATTCAAGATAATAGAAGAGTGAGGTGAAGGGCGCATTCGAAATGAAGAGTATGTCATCTAGGAATAGTAACATGAACAATATGTTGAAAATATTTGGCCAAAGTATCGCAAGCTACTGGTTGTGTTGTCCTATATCACCTTGTTTAAAGAAACATGATGTCAGATGAATATTGGTAAAAAATATTCAGATAGGTTCTTTAAACAGATCAATCACTTAGTACCCGAGAATAGGAAGGAGAACCAAGTATACGTAGTATACATAAAGTATTCTATACTTTAATTTAACATAAGAGATTGGTTGATAATCGAGTCATGGAATGAGAGATCAATAGTATACCGAGTCATTACAACTACATATGGTTATCTGTTATGATATTGATTGGCATGGAATGTGTGTTCTAAATGATGTTTTATTTAGAAAAGAGAACATTATGTTTCCAAAAAATAAATTCCCTTGTTTCTAAAGTCTTAAAATGGGAAAGTTACATCTTGGTATCAGAGATGAAGGTTGCAGATCTTGGACCTATTGTGTCTATAATCTGAAGAAACTTATTTTTTATTGTAATAGAAAATGGTTAGAACAAGAGGAAATATTGCAAATAATCCTCCACCGAGGAAGGAGTGGAAATTACCTAAAAACTTGATGAGATCATTTCTACCTGTCGGACACAAGAGATTGTTTGGCTAAACTTGAACAACAAGTAATGGGAAATGAGGAGGAAGAAGATGCTGATAACAATAATCAACCACCTCCTGAGGACAATGCCAATGTAGGTGTTGATAATAACAATGTGAACATATCTAATCATCTTGAGAACAAAAAAGCTAGGCTGACCTAAACTCACTAATGATATAAAAAGGATAAGTCCACCCAAGTTTGATGGCACCACATTAGGAGATGGGGCTGAGAATTGGCTCAGTGAAATGTAGAAATACTTTACAATAAGGAATTTCTCAGAAGAAACAAAGGTGATATGGGTAGTATATCAACTTCCCCATGAGGCATCTTCATGGTGGGACAGCCGTAAGGCTGAGTTAAACATTGATGAAAATAATATCACATGGGATCAATTTAAAGGTTACTTTAGGCAACGTTGGCTACTGCAACTTTATTATGGTATGAAAATGACTGAATTCCAGAACTTAGCTCAAGGAAAGCTAACTATAACTGAGTATTGGGAGTGGTTTACTAAACTCCTTAAGTATGTACCTTAGTACCAAACTGATGAGAAGTTCAGGATATGGAAATTCATCATGGGATTGAATCCCGTTATAGAAGGAGAGGTGGATGTTCAAATCCCAACCATGATGGAAGGGGTTGTTGAAAAGGCCATAACGTAAAAACAGAAATTGAAGGAAATTTATTCTCGTAAGGAGGAAGTAAGGAAGAAAATCCCCAACTCCTCTTCATCATCTCTTGCACCTAAGAAAGGAACGTGGAATAAATTCAGAATGAAAAGTAAGTTTTCATCTTATACTAATAAGAAAGCAACAATAAACAAGTTTGCTAGAAATGCACGGAACAACTTTTTCAAGAACAATAACAATGGGACGGAAGTCCTATGGGGTCGAATGATAACTCTAAGGCTGGAAATAAACCTGAGCCTAGAAAGGGACCTATAGGATGCTGCTATAATGGTGGAAAAGATCATTACACAAATGAATTCCCTTTGAAAAAGAATGATCATAATTAGCAGCACAAGATACACACTGCAGTAGCTGACAAGTAGGATGAGAAACAAGCCATGCCTATAGAAGTTCCGGGTAAGTTATTTGGTTTACCTATAACTATTCTTTTTTATATTGGAGCTACTGAATGTTTTATTTCTAGTAAATTAGCATCAAAACTAAAAAGAAAAGATGGAAACATGGATAAAACATGGATTATATAGTATGGAAACAATGTTGTTCATATAGTTAGTATGTGTCTTTTTAGAGCAGTCCTTGATTTACCTAACTTTTCCACTGAAGTTGATCTTTATGTTGCACCTTTGGGGTCTTATGATGTAATCATATTTGTTAATTGGTTAGCAGAGCATAAGGCTAAAGTGGAATATTTTGAAAAACATATTAGTATATTAGATGACCTACGAAAATAAGCAGAGATATAGAGTGTGAAACATGAGATTTCTATTAGAAAATTGTCATCTATACAACTTAAAAAGGCAAAAATAAAGGTTATACTTTATATGAAGTAAAAATTGTAGAAACAACTAAAGAGGAAAGCGTTGTCATGGAACAATATCCACTATTATAAGACTTAAGTGACATGTTTCTAGAAGAATTTCCAAGTCTTCCTCCCAAAAGGGAGTTTGATTTCACAATTGAGATCAAGCCTAGAACCAAGCCTATTTCTAAGGCACCATATCGAATGACTACTATAAAATTAGTAGAGCTTAAGGCTTAGTTGCAATAATATTTGTCTAAATATTTCATTAGACCAAGTCTTTCACCTTGGGGAGCACCCGTAATTTTTTTGAAAAAGAAGGATGGGAAACTTAGATTGTGCATTGATTACAGGATGTTAAAAAAATCAAAAATAAAGAATAGATACCCACTCCCTAGGATTGATGATCTATTTGATCAGATGCGTGGAGCATCGGTATAGTCTAAGATAGATCTTTGATCTGGATATCATCAATTGCAGATTAAGGATGAGGACATTCATATAATAACTTTTAGAACAAGGTATGGACAATACGAGTTCACGGTCTTACCTTTTGGATTAACAAATGCACCTGCAACATTTATGAACTTAATGAATAATATATTTCAAGAATACTTGGAAAACATTTTGCTCATATTCTTGGATGACATTCTCATATATTCTAGAAGTATTGAGGAACACCATGAACATTTAAAGATAGTTTTCAAAATTTTGAGAAAGAGACGGTTATATGGCAAGTTGTCTAAATGTTCTTTCCATGACACGAAGTGCACTATTTGGGACATGTAATAAGTAAGAATGGAATTTTTGTAGATCCTTTAAAAATTGTAGCTATAACTGAGTGGCTTGCACCAAATAATGTACATGGAGTTAGAAGCTTCATGGGGATTTTTGGTTACTATAGGAAATTTTTAAAAGATTTCTCTAAGGTGGTTTGCACCAATAACTTATTTGAGAAGAAGGATAAGAAGTTTTTTGGAGTGAGAAATGTGAAATTGCATTCAAAACTTTGAAGGAACAATTAACTTCAGTACCTATTCTAGCAATACCAAATCCTAATGGAGACTTTATGGTGGTAACTAATGCATCTGGTGAAGGTCTAGGAGGTATTTTTACAAAATGATCATGTCATAGCTTACAAAAGTAGAAAAATAAAGTTACATGAGTTGAATTATGCTCCAAATGATTTAGATCTTACTTCCATTATTCATGCACTACAAGTTTGGAGGCATTACCTACTTGGTAAACCTTTTGAATTAAAATCTGATCATCTTGGGCTGAAGTATATCTTCACTCAGCCAAATCTTAATGCAAGAAAATGAAGATGGTTAGAGTTTTTGTCTCAATATGATTTTGACATCAATTATATCAAGGGTAAGGAAAACAGAGTGGTTGACACTCTAAGTCGTAGGAAGCACATTTCTTCTCTTATAACATTGAGAACTCAATTTAAAGATGAAGTAAAAAGTGTTATGGAATTTGATTCTTACTTTCAGCAAGTAAAGACAGTGCTTGCTACATATCCAAATGATTTGAGGTATAAAGGTTTTCACTTTGATAATGAAGGAATCTTAAGATTTGAAAACAGAGTATACATACCTTCGCTAAATGATTTAAGAAAGAAATTGTTAGCAGAATTTCACAATTCACCTTTTTTGGACACCCTAGTATTACAAAGATGTTTGCTGATATAAAATAGCAATATTTATGGAAAGGAATGAAAAAGGATGTTATTGATTTTGTGACACATCACTTTGAATGTCAATGTGTTAAAGAGGAACATATGCACCCCGGCTGTTTATTGTATCCTCACAAAGCATACGCATAAAGACAAGAGGAAAGTGATTAGCATGGAATTTTTATAAGGGTTGCCTATGTCAAGAAATTAACATGATGTTATTTTATTAGTTGTAGATAAACTAACAAAGGTAGCACATTTTATTGTTGGTAATCGAAGGATGATTCTCTTGTATTGGCTAAAATATTTGTACACGAAATTTTTAGATTACACGGAGTACCTAAATTAATCATATCGGATAGAGATCCTAGAATGATGTCAATTTTTTGGCAAATGCTTAATGCAGCTCTAGGAACTAAGCTGAATTTGAGTTATGTGTATCATCCAGAAATGGATGTACAGAGTAAAAGATTCAATCAATTTTTATAGGATATGTTACGAATGTATTGTATGGACCATAAGTATAAGTGGGAAGAGTACCTTCCACTAGTTGAGTTTACATATAATAACACATATCATGCCTCTCTTAAGATGGCACCTTTTGAAGCATTATATGGAAGAAAATGCAGAACCCATGTTAGTTAGGACAACATTGAGGATAGAGAGGTAATTGGACCTAAAATTCTTACTGAAATGGAACAACAAGTTAAAATGATTCGTGAGCGCTTGAAAGAAGCAACAGATAGGAAAAAGAGTTATGTTGATTTAAAGCTGGTTGACAAGAAATTTGAACTTGGTGAGAAAGTCTTTCTTCATGTTAAACCGAAAAACATCTCTATAAATTTTGGCAAATTTTTGTCAAGTTATCACCTCATTATGTGGGACCTTTTCGGATAGTTAAAGTAATCAACCCCGTAGCTTACTATTGAGCATTACCTCCTGCTTTGTCACAAATGCATGATGTTTTCCATATTTCTTTTCTTAAGAAATACGATTTAGATTTATCACATGTGTTAAATTGGAATTCCTTATAGGTCCAAGAACTAGGAATAATCATGGTTAAACCCATTCAAGTGCTGAAACTCACTAGTTACATTTGAGAAATCATGAGATAATTCAATGTAAGGTCCAGTGGGACTAGTTTAATGAAGAAAGTACAACCTAGGAAAACACGGACGATATGAAAACTACTTTTCCATATTTGTTTCATCAAAATTGACTATGATGTCTAATAAAATTTTTGATTTTATCTTTATATGACAATAAGTCTGCTAGTTATGGACAGACAACTAATTATTTTTGAATAAACAGCTATGTGAATGCTTATTTCTGGAACTTTAAATTCGATATTCTTACAAACATATGTTAAGTAAGTGAATAAATTGATTACCCTGAATGCAATGATTAAAATGAGATAATCATCGAGACGATGATTCTTTTTAGGAGGGAAGTATGTAACACCTTTAACAAACTGTTATATTTCTCTTTGCATTACAAGTGTTGGCATGTGATTTTCTTGAATGAGGTGTGTTTCCTTGATTTTTGAAAATCATGCTTGTTATGGATAAATCATCTCTGCTCTTGGATTCATTGGACTGAAATGATATGGCTTTCAGGAATCCATTTTCACTTCTTGATTGATAAGCTGCAATCAGATTTTTAGAGTTGCAAACTTATCTCTTTTGACTAACTCATCCTTGGATCAATTTCAGTGATCCAAGGAATGTTTTAAATCTTCTTAACAAACTAAATGGTAAATTGACATTCATTGGTTGAGAGACATAGCGGACTGAACTTTGTATGTTACAAGTTATTTGGACTTGAGTGATCATGTCTTCATTTGGTTTTATGTTGTGCTTGGGTCTTTGGGATTGACCTTTGCAGGGTGCTTAATGGCATTAAGGGAAATAGAAACTTGCTTTGGATCCTTGAGAAAGAGAGAATATAAACGTGTCCTATATCTAATAAGGTCTATCCTAATGGGATTCAAGACTCAGGTAAATTTTCCTAAGTCTTTCTATGCCACTCTATGTGGGATGAAAACCTAACCTAAGTTGTTAATGCTAAGTTAGGATGAAGGGAAATAACCTAAGGTGGCAATCTATTTGTTTGAAGGTTATATCCTAAGGTTATAATTTTAAATTAACCTAAGATCTATCCTAAGAAAATTGTATCTATCCTAAAAAAATGGGGTATGAAAGGGAATCTATGGGTCGATTAGTATGTGGGAGCTAAGCGGCAATTCCTAAGCTACTAATAAGATGTGATTTTAATTTAATAGGGTAGAGTACTACCAGGCTTGGTATTTACATGAAAATTTAGTGGAGCCTAAATGGAGGCATCACTAAGTTTGGAAATGCATGTTGAAGTTCAATTGGTCTCGCCAACTTTGGATGGCGGTGGTAATGAGAGATAAGCATAAATATGTAATTTAATGTCATTAATTCACCTCAGTTTTGGTGAGAAAAACATCTAGGAAGACATGTTGGTAGATTTATTGGGGGTTTTTTTTCTTACTTCATGATTTTCTCTACATGGAGATATATTGAACTAGCAGTTTGATCTTCACTTTGTGGCTATTTTTTATTTCTTTGATCTATTTTCGATTCGAGGAAAGTATATGAGGCATTATGGAAAAAAATTAGGGTTGGTTGATCTTGCTTGGAGAAGAAGAGGTGTTGGAAACTTGGCTAAAAGTCTTCTTCGAATTGGTAGAGGCACTATCAGGCATGATAAGCTCTACCCATTAAGATTTATTGCTTTCTTATAAATGATTCATTAAAACAATTCTGCTCACTTGAGATACATTTTTGCATAATGTGTGCGGTTATTTCTTGGCATGTTTTCATGAAATCTATATGGTTTTGGAATGTGAATCAATTGTTGTTAATGGTATTTTTTTTGGAACTTTCTCTATACTAGTTATTAGTGGTATTCATGTGAATTTGTGTTAGAATCTTTGAAACTTGTATTAGAAGCTTTGTAGCTTATATTCAAAGCTCTATAACTTGTACTTGAGACTAATGTCATCTAAACTAGCCTTGTTTCTTATATGGTTCTGAATCTCTATTTTAGTCTTGTGTTTCGTTGATCTTGTAGTGGAGCTTTGTGGTTTCTCTAAGCTTGTGTGGAAGCTTCGTGATTTATTATAAGATTTTAATAGAACTTTGTGTTAGTTTTGGATTGAGTTAGATCTTGGTGTAGATCTAAAATTTTGGTTGAATCTTCGTATTCAACAACTGAACTTGTATTTAGTTCTCGCGAATGCTAAACTAAGTGTTGAGTTGTTAAGTTTTTTTTTCTGTATTTACAATCTAAACTAGAGTTTTATTCTTCTTTATGGAGTTGGAAATGCTTGAACCCATAATAGAGCATTGGTGTTTATTCTAAGCTTGTATTTAGGGCCTTGGGTTTCATTATTGGAATGTATTTGAACTATGTGTTTTTTCGAGCGAGTATTAAAGCTTGTGGAGTTCTGAAATTTTTGAAGCTCGTGTTGAGATCTTTGATCTTGGTATTACACTCTTGATTGTTTACGAACTCGAGTTGGAGTCAATGGGTTTGAATCTATACTTGTATTCTAAGCTGGAGTATTATTGGTATTGTGGACGTGAAAAGCTTTAAATCCATTTTTGGGTATCTGTTTGATAAGGTCTTGAGAGGGAATGGTTGTATTACATCTATCTTTTAGACTATACTATGTTCTTGAACTTGATAGGGCATGTGAATTCAAAGTGTATCCTATTCTTCTCTGCCCTGAGTGAACCCGTGTCTTGTGGAAAGCTTGACTGTTTTGTTCATAGTAATAAATGGACTGGAACTATGTCTTGTTGTGGGTTTGGTTGATCTTTAGTTCATTTGGAACAGTCATTAAAATTTTGGAGGTTATGGAAATGTATTATTTACTTTCCTTCTTGTTTTTGATGTTGAAACATATTACCTTTCTGTCATAATCTTTTAAACTAAAATTCAAAAGTCTTGTGGTGATTCTAGTTCAGTCGAGTTGGAAGTAAGTTTGGGACAATACTTGTCTTAAATGTATTATTTAGTTTTCTTACTCTCTTATGATATTTTATTTGATTCTTGGGTTTTAATATAATGTGAATCTAAAACCTAGTATACTGAGTGTTGTATGAAAGGATACAATATCACTATTCAGAATGCTTTGTAATGTTGCTCTTATTTGGGATCATGAACTAATTTCCCATTTGCATTAAGTTATTGATGCCTTGTAATGGGAATTCAGTCTTGAGTTTGTGAGTTATATTGACCCTTGTAATCTTTTATTGTTTGAGGATTTCTACTCCTTTATGGATTCATTGAATGAATCTCCAAGTTTTATAGAGAAAGGAATATGTTCTCTTGGGGACAATATACTATTTAGAGTCTGTACTATGAATTTTATTTTGAGATTTGAATTGAACTTGAACTTGGTGAATGGAAATGGGTAAACCAGTTTGATAGAATTGTAATGGAAAATTAGAAGTGTTATTTCTTTAACTGTGTGTTCAATTATGTGTTCTCTTTTGGGAACTAGTTAAATAATTTCTAAGTTCAAATTACATAAGGGATTTCATTTCATAATATAAATAAAATGAATTATGGATTAGGTATGTTGGTGCCATTTTTGAGCTTGCACCATTTTTCCCTAAATTTTCCTTCATTTTGCGTGCTCTGAAATTTTTCTCTCAAATTAGTGGTCTACAACTTTTCCCCTCTTTCTTGGATTCTTCAAAATGATCACAAACTTGTTGTTTTTCCCCAATTTGAAAGAAATATGTATGTGTACCCTAATTTTTCCAAAATCTATGGGCTCTGTCATTTTTCCTTTTTCCCAATTGTGGAAGTTTAAAATTGATTGATTTGCACTTTTATGCCATTGAAAATCCAATTCCATGATAAAAAATGCTTTGAAAGCATGTTTCATTTAGTTCAATTTTGAGAAATTTGTCATCCTTAGTGAAAAAATCAAATTCTACGGCATCCCTAGCATTTTCTGTGTTTTGACGGTTAGACGAGCGTCATTTGTCTCATCAATTTCTTCTTCAACATTCATCAACAACATCACTTGTTCTAATTGGCCGAGGGATGGTGGAGAATTGTTTTAACTTATCACTTTTTTATTTTTTGGCAAAAGGATGAATTTGGTTCCATGGCTCCGCTTTACTCTAATTAGTTCTAATGTTGCTGACGTGTCCTCTTTTGATTGGATGAGGAGCAGTGAGTATTTTTGTGCCTTAAGGCATTTTGGAAAAAGAGTTAAAGTGTAAAGAAAATGCCTAGGGCCCACAGTGAATCACAGGTGGACACATGTCATGTTTTCATCAGAGGCAGAAATTCGTGCCTTGGGGAAAAATTGAGATTTTTTCCCATTTTTGGCATAAAGGCATAAAATTAAAAGGAGGAATGCAAGCCCGCATGACAAATCGAATGTGACACATGGAAGGGAAAGGTGGAGTTATGGGAGTGAAGAGGAAATGGTGAAAAATTTCCTTTGTTTAAAATATTGTTAAAATATAAATAAGAGTGCTTCCTTATAGCCAATCGGTGAGGATATGTGTCTGCAGAGAGGTCATAACCACGGAGGAAAAATGAAAATTTTTACTTTTTCCAAAAAGAGGAAAAATGTTTAAAATTGAGATGTGAATCCGTATCCAGTCATATTGCACCACGTGTCATGCCCAAATCTCAATGACGAAGCCATGGAGGAAATCAACAAATTTTGCAAATTTCCGAAAAATATGGAAATGTGTAGAATCGGTCTGCGATTCCAATGGGACCCATATTGGGACACGTGTCAAGTTCATTTTCAAAGGGTGGAGGGGTGGAGAAAAATTTCAAATTTTACAATTTTCCAAAAGTGTTAAAATGTCAAAAATTGATCCCAAGCCCATTTCCAATCACATTGTGACATGTGGAGGGCTCAAATTAAAGGATAAAGAAAGATCAACGATAAGCGTGTGTATTTTTCGGTTTGGCGCCATTTGAGCTCTAGGAAGTGTGGAAATACACTTTTACATCAATTTTGATCAAACTTTTGACAAATTTGTGTCGTTTGTGCTGCAAGGACCAATGCAATTGGTTTTGAGGATCAATTTGAAGATCAGATATGTTTTTGAAGTGAAATTTTACCCTAGCCCGTCCAAAACGTAAAATATCAAATCCAGAAGTTGCAGAGTCAAATTTTGGAGGGAAATGGATGAAATAATGAAAGGAAGGGGGTCTACATGCTTTGAAGATGAAAAAGTGCCTCCACAATGGATAATGATGTGAATTTTGCAATGATTCATCTCTTTTTGAGACAACTGGCAAATTTTTGGATGTGTTCTATTAACGTCCTTGTCTGTGAATCATGAGAAATTTTTGTAACAAATTTGATCCTTTGGCATATTTTTTTCTTGGGATAGAAGGCTCGAAGGAGATTGAAAGTTATATATTTCATGAATTTTTCATGGAAAGGGTTGGAAAATTTTTAAAAGCACGGAAAACTAAAAATTTCATAGGAAAATGCGGGAACAAGCCCATTCTCGAGTGACCACCGAGAAACTCATATAACTCTCTATGTATCAGATTTGAAATCATGTTAAGTTAGTTACACATGTATAGCCATTAACAAGCTCTGATATTGTTCTTCAAAAACATTCCCCTGCTGATAAATCTAATCATTTTTGAGTTATTTTATGTTTTCTTTGGGAAAAATTTGTGAATGCTTACATTTCAAAATGCATTTGAAATTTGTGTTTCTTTTTTCCTGTTACAGTCTTGTGTTCAAATTCTCTCTTGATCATACATGGTCTCATTTTTGGTGATTGTTTAGTGGTATTTTCAATCTCAAATTCAGAAGAGATTTCATATGATAAAGAGATAAACAAATTTAAAATCACTTTACCTTCCTTGACTTCAAAGATTGTTTGTAAACCTTTGGGTGCACCTTAGGTCATGATTAAATAGTGATTGCTAAATGCTTCATTGGTTTATTCTAACTCAAGAGTTTGTGATAGATTATCAAAGATTGTGTGGAAAAGTGTAGATCTGGGCCTCCATTTGATGCACATATCTGGTTGAAGGAATGATTAACCATTTTGATACTTTCTACTCTTAAGTTTCTCCATATTTTTCTGAAATCCTCAAAGAGTCTAGCGGACCTTGGTTTGTCTTATCTAAACTCCCACCAAAAAATCATTCAAAACAACTAATCCTACCCTATTTTACCCCTATTTTGACCTGTATACCCACAGAAGATCAAAATCCATTTGCTAAAGTATGCATAATAGATTAGGATTTCAAAATGTCTTTAGTAACCCTTTCCTTGCATTGAAAGTATCTCCATAATTTGGAAGTGACAACTTGTGAAAGTCAGATTTGGAGTGTTGATCATATTTTCCCAAGGCCCCTTCATACTATTTGTACAAATTGAGGGATATCTTCATCTCCTTCACCATTTGAGGGTTACAAAATAGGTCCTCTTACCTTGGTTGAAAGGAACAACCTAAAACAATTAGGACAAGATCAAGTCCTATTTGAGTGTTATCCATCTCTCCACAAATGAGTGCTAGTTAGATCATATCCATGGCTACAAAATGACACACACCATGATCCATCTATCTTCAAGCTTCATGCCATATCTTTGATGCTTCTCGAGTAAAAGGAGAAAAAAAATTGGTACCAAAACCCGGTGGTGCCGTTTCTAGGGATGAAGAATGCAATATCCAGACTAATTTGTTAATATGCTTCGAGTTCATATTCTTTTGAGCCCGATAACACCGGTGGTGCCATTTTTGGGGAAATTCTTAGTTCAATCTAATCCATGTGCATACATATTTTAAATATTTGAATGCATATCAAACCCTAGTAATGTCTCTTGCAAGTTTTGTCTACAAATATATTGTTAAAGCATCATTCTATACTCATATTTGTAAGGTGTATGTAAAGGTTTCAAACTCTGTCTGCAATTTTATCAATTTCCAGCAGTATTTGCACTTCATTTTCATTTATGGTTGATGGATTCAAGAAGAGGAAGATCTAATCTATAAATTTTGGTAATATTTTCAATGATGATAGGTATTTGATAGAGTATTTTAGTGCATTTGCACAACTAGGGTGAAATTCCTTAGTGGCGACTCCATGTTGTTTTGATCTTGATAAATACCAGTGTCTTAGCTTTTCTGTCATTTTTTTTTTGGTGTTGCTAATCTTTGCAAAATTGGAAGGAAGAAGATCTCTCTTTAGGAGAGACCCAAGTAGAAAGTTATTTCAAAAATTTGGAAAGACAATTTTAGAGGAGAGAAAAGTTTGGAAGGTTGTTGAAGGTCAAACATCAAGAAAAGTAATATCCATTGGTGAGAGATATCAAACTTTAATAGAGGATTATCAATCTTCTCCCAGTGACTCTAATTGAAGCAATCTTCTCATAAACTTGTTTACTTCAACTAGTGAAGGTCGTTCTATTGTACCTGGTGAGTTCCTTCTTTAATCTGCACCTGTGTGTTTCAATTCTAGTAAAAATTTCCAAGAAAATCAGCACCTAGATAATACTAATCTTGTGAACCATATTCTTGAGCCCCAAAGACCTCGCACTCCTCATCAACTTGTGTCACCCCCAAGATCACCTCCACCAGACAACATGGCTCATCATCCACATAGGCCTCCATTTTTGGTCAATACCTTTGGCCTAATAAATTTTAGAGGAATGAATGGTTATCCAAATTATGTCCCTCAAGATGTTAGAAGTAGATTGCCAAATTTCCAAGGGAATAATACCATAATAGGTGATCAACATTTGAAAATATTTATTAATATGATGGAGGATTTTGAAATTGGATTTGAGGATGTGTACATTAAATTGTTCATTCATACACTAGAAGAGGATGCAAGGGATTGGTACAAGGATCTGCCTAATAATTCTATTGACTCTTGGACTAAAATGAATAATGCATTTAGGTTGTAATATGGTGATAAGACTGATCCTAGGTTTCTCTTGTCTGAGTTTGAAAATATCAAGAAGAACCCCAATGAATCAGTTCATGACTTTAACACAAGGTTTAACAAAAATTTGAGAAGGCTTCCTATTAATTTGAGGCCATGTGATCAGTCATGCTTGATCAAATATGTAGATGCATTTGATAAGAAGGCAACCTACTACCTAAGAGACAAAAACCCTACTAATTTGAGGTAGGCCTTCACCATGGCATTGTAGATTGAAAAAAATATCAAAACAACTGGGAAACCTCTCAAGAGAGATGGTGTAAAGTTGATAAACCCAAAAAAAAATCAAGCTAGTAAGGGTTCTTATTTAAAGGAGTTTGTGAAAAATTTGGTAGGGGTCACAAAGAAATCTCATACAAGCTAGCTCGGGTAGAGAAGGGAATTGGGCAGACTTCACAAGGTCAGCAAAAATCACAAAACCATGACATATTTTCCAATCATCCTAGGGGTGATCAGAGATTTGATGATAGAGAGAAAGGATCCATGGGGTCTGCAAATAGACATCCTTAAGCACATGAAGGAAGAGTGTTACATGATCCCCTAAATGCTAGGGTTCTTTCTTGTTGAGGAAGTTGTTGATATTGATTGGTGAGATAAGTGTTTTCTACCCCATCCTCCATCTGAAGTGGACCAACAAGATGGTGAAGCTAGTAATGATGATGGAACCGATGATGATATCTCGCATGGTGGGCTATTCTTCAAGATCACAAGAAGGAGCAACATCAACTAAGGTAATAAGTGTAAGGACAATGTAAATTTTTGGGATTGCATCAAACGGGTACAAGTCATTCTTCCCTCTCATAATCTTGAGGTAGATGTAGTGTAATATTTTGAGATTCCTAATAATGAATTTAATTACTTAAGAGATTTTATGATTAAGAAGTATGATGGTGGTATCCCTTTGGAGGAAGATAGACAATTAGTAATAAATGTTGTTGATCAACAGAAAGAGTATAACACTAGGAGCAAGGTTGTTAAGGGAGTTGGGCCTCAAGCCAAACCTAAAACGCCCTTGCTTACAAATATTCCCAAAGAAGATCCTAGAAGAGAAACACCTGCCAAACGCTCTGTTGTTCTAGGTAAAAATTTTCGTCCTCATCATGCTCAAGCTGCGAAGAATCTCATGCCATCTAAATAATCTATTGTTTCCTTCCAATACTACCTTGCCAAAGAGTGTTCCATATGACATAGCCCAGGTATTGAGCCAAATCAAAGTGAGTGTTCCAATCATTGAGTTGGTTAGGATTCCTAAGCACAAGAAGAGAGCATTTGAGTACTTAGGATTGAAAGGGGAGAAGAGTACCCCAAACAAAAATGTAAACGTTGTTGAAAATCCTCCTCAAATCATTGCAGAACTTGAAACACCACCAACATTAGAGGATCTTGGAGAAACACATGAGGTATACTTGGGGACATCATTGGTTTATTCCCAATTGAATGTTGATCCATTCTTTACAACTTTGATCATAAAGGATAGACTAATTCACAATCATATGTTTGATTCTAGTGTATCATGCAATGTCATGCCTCTAGAAGTCATGAATGAGTTGGATATCAAAGTGACAAGCCTATGGCGAGTGTACTACCATGGAATCAAGAGAAGTGCCAGTAGTTTTTTGTGTGAAGGGTTTAGTGGTATAACGTGCAGCCTACCCAGGTAAGAATTTGAAGCTTGATGTTGTGATTATTGATTGCCCTACCAAACGGGGTATGCTTTTGTCAAGAAAGTGGGCTACAAGTGTTGGTGGGATTTTTCAAATGGAAATGTCTTTTTCCACTATTCCCATTGAAGTAATCCTTTTCAAGTTGTATGGAGAAAAGAAGATGTTACACCTTATTCAAGATCCCATTAATGCTTCTTATGAAGTAGTGTTTGCTGATGTCGATGTGGATAATTTTATTGGGTTTACTGATGGAAAATAATACAAGATGGATCAATCAAAGTGCCTTGAACAGGTAGGTTCTCCTTGGACCATGTTATTTGATGGAGCTTTTTCCAAATTTGGAAATGGTTTAGGTATAATTCTGATTTCTCCTCACTTGGAAGAGTTTGTTTTTTCCTTCAAGCTTAATTTTTAATGTACTAACAACATTGCTAGATATGAAGCCTTGTTTTTGGTCTAATAATTTCATGGAAGTATTGTGTTAAGGACATCATTGCAAAAGGAGATTCAAAGCTAGTTGTCACAAAAAAAAAAAATTTGTATGCTACAAAAATCAACGAGATGAAATAGTACAAACATGTAGTTTGGGATCTAATTGATATGTTTGATTCCTTCAAAATTTTACATCATGATAGGATTTTAAATACTACTGCTGTTGTGACAAGTTGGCAAAAGTGTTGGGGTCAATATTTGGAAATTGCACTATTTCAGCTTATTGTGAGTACAATATTGAAGTGTTAACTAGGCCACTATCACGACAACATCAAGCATTGGAAAGTGTTTAATGATGATGCTCAAGTGCAATTGTTATTACAAAATCAAGGTGATTTTGTAGATCAGAGTATTGATTTGGAACCAATGGTTTGTGTGACTAAAGGAAGAGAGACTTTGTTTGGAAATGATATTATCCAATTGAAAACTAACACCATTCCTAGAGGGCTGGTTTCTCTTGAGTCAAATTTTAACAATGTTGATTGCATCATCAATACAAACATGTCTTCTGAAGGGATGTGGAAGAGAATAACTTGGGCACTAATGATAAACCAAGAAAAGTTTTGTTGGGAAGCAATCTAAACAAAGAGGAAAAACAGTCCTATGTTCAACTATTGAAGAAATATCAGGATTGTCTTGCTTAGTCTTATTCAAAGCTCAAAGCATATAGAGAGGACTTGATTCAAGCATGAGATTCCTCTTGAAACAAATGCCAAGCACTTTAGACAAAATCAGAGGTCAATTAACCACTCCTCTCTATGAAAATGCAAGATGAATTAAAGAAATTGAAAAGAGGGAGGGATCGTTCAGCCCACAAGGTATTCATCTTGGGTTGCAAACCTTGTGCCGATCGAGAAAGAAAAATGGAGATATCAGAATTTTTGTAGACTTCAAAAATCCGAATAAAGTATCATTGAAAGAAAATTATCCTTTTCCAAACATGGAAAACATGTTGTAGTTAGTGACTAGATCTAAATTGTTGTCCACCTTGGATGGTTTCTCTTGCTATAATCAAGTTGTTATCAAGGAGTCAGAAAGATTTAAACCTACCCTTACCACTCCTTGGGGAACATATGTCTATGTAAGAATGACTTTTGGTCTCATGAATGCTAGAACTACCTTCCAAAAAGCAATGGATGTTGCTTTTACTAGTTACATAAATGAATTCATTGCGAGTTTATCAAGATGATGTGATTGTGTTTTCAAGGAGCAGAAAAGATCACTTACAAAACTTGGAAAGAATGTTGATCATATGTAGAGAATATGTCATTTCTCTCAATCCAAAGAAGTGTCGTTTTGGGGTGTAAAAGGCCAAGCTGCTTGGTCATATTATTTCAAAGGTGGTGTCATGATTGACCCCGAGAGAGGGTACAAGCAATCAGCAAGGTTCCAATTCCAAGAAGAAAGAAGGGCATCTAATCCTTCTTTGGGTAGATCAATTTCATTAGAAGGTTTGTGTCTAATTTTTCTGAATTGACTCTTCCTATTACATGCATGTTAAAGAAAGACCAAGTTATCAAATGGGAGGAGGCTGCTATTCAAGATTTTGAAGGAATCAAAGAAGCATTGAAACATGTACCTGTCTGGCAGCATTTATGAATTACAAGAAGCCTTTCCAAATATTCTCCTTTACTTCTGAAAATACCATTGCATCTATTTTGCTGCAGAAGGATGAAGATGGGGCTGAGAGGCCTATTTCCTTCTTTAGCAAGGCTTTATAAGCTACTGAGTTAAAATACACAATCATGGAAAAACAAGCATTTTCCTTGGTGAAAGCAACAAAGGTTTTCAGGCCTTATATCTTAAGTTCAAAAGTTGCTTATGTTCCCCACACCATGGTAAAAGACATCTTATTAGAGATGGATATCTCAAGAAAAATATGTAGATGGGTGAACAAACTGCAGGAATATGACATGGATATCCAAACCACAAATTTGGTAAGAGGTTTGGGTCTTGCTAAGCTCATGGCTGAGAGCAACTTGTAGACTATGGAAGTGAATGAAGTAGAGGAAGAAAGGGTAGATGTTCTTGAGAAATTGGTAAGCTCTGAGTGGTACAAGGATGTAATCTTTTATCTCAAACACCTATGCTGCCTTGATCATTTAAATAAAAATCGAAAAGATCCCTCAAGTGGCTTCTCAAAAATACATCATCACTGACTTTGGGCTGGCTTGGAAGAACCCTAAAGGTGTCCTCTTGAAATGTGTAACTGAAGATGAAGCTCCCAAAATAGTTATTGATTTCCATGGGGAGTTTATGGAGGACACTTTGTTGGAAGGGTTACAACACACAAAATTTTGAGAGCTGGTTATTGGTGGCCTACTCTCTTCAAATATGCAACCCTGCTAGTTAGAAAATGTGAAAGCTGCCAACATTTCTCTAGAAGAATGAAAGCTTCAGGCTCCCTTCCTTTACAGACCTATATCAATTGAAGCCCCTTTTAGACAATGGGGAATAGACTTCATTGGTGAGATTTCATACCCTCCTAGTGTTGGACATAAGTGGATCCTTGTAGCCGCATGATTACTTCACCACATGGGTAAAGTAATCCCCACCAAGAAATCAACACACCAAGTTGTTATGGACTTCTTGTTGAATCATATCATATGCAGATTTGGTGTGCCAGTAAAGATTGTTCTTGATAATGCCATGTGTTTCAAAGCTAATCCCTTGATGGAAATATGCAAGGAATATGGAACCAATCTGACTTATGCTTAAAACTATAACCCTCAAGGTAATGGACAATTTGAGTCCAAAAATAAGAACTTGTTGAAGATCATTAGGAGAACCTTGGAGTTGAACAAGAGAAAATGGGGTAAACAACTGAAATTTACAGTTTGGGTTGATATAATCACTACCAAAAGAGCTCTTGGTAAGAGCCCATTTGAGTTGGTGTATAGAACTCAAGCTCTGTTGTGATTACATATGTAATTATCTTCATTTCAGTTTGTTCAAAAACTTGAAGATCAAGAGGCCAGTCCATATGAAGTAAGGATTAATCAGATTATTGAGTGGATGAAGAAAGAAGAGCATCCCACCAAAGGCATATCAGATTTAGAGAGAAGTTGAAGAGGATTTTTACAAGAAGGTCACTTCCAGGTATTTCAATGTTGGAGATATGATTTTGTTTTGGTATAACATGCATGAAGATAAGGAAAACATGGTAAATTTGATGTATTGGGGATGGGCCCTTACTCCATTGATATCGATTTTGTGAAAATACCTTTTTCTCAAGGACTTAGATGGGGAATTGCTTGAACTACCTATTAATGATAGGAATCTGAAGCATTTCTTAGATTAATCCCCAAATTTGAGGTATGCACCACTTGTATAGTGTATAGTCTTTGTTTTTTGGCTCTATTTTTACTTGTTTTTGTTGGTTTATGGTTTCCCTGTTCTTGGTAGCCATTTTTGTCGATTGGGTTTGGTTTTTCTACCCTACATTTTTGAATCCATTGCCCAATGGTTGTTTTTGGCACTTGGTCTACTTCTTTTGTTCTTGTGGCACTTGTTGGGAGTGCCCATCCTCGAGCAAGAGCTGATGTTGGTGCCATTTTTGAGCTTGCACCATTTTGCCCTAAATTTTCCTTCATTCTATGTGCTCTGAAACATTTTTCTCTCAAATTAGTGGTCTGTAACTTTTTCCCTCTTGCTTGGATGCTTCGAAATGCTCACAAACTTTTTGTTTTGCCCCAATTTGAAAGAAATCTACATGTGTGCCCTAATTTTTCCAAATCTATGGGCTTTGTCATTTTTCCTTTTTGCCTAATTGTGGAAGTTTAAAATTGATCAATTTGCACTTGTATGCCATTGAAAATCCAATTCCATAATAAAAATGCTTTAAAAACATGTTTCAGTTGGTTCAATTTCAAGAAATTTGTCATCCTTAGCAAAAAAATTGAATTCTAGGGCATCCCTGGCATTTTATGTGTTTTTGACAAATGATGAGACGTCATTTTCCCATCAATTTCTTCTTTAGCATTCATTGGAAATGTGGATTTTTATAATTGGCTGAGTGACAGTGGAGAATTGTTTTAACTTATCATTTTTACTTTTTTGGCAAAAGGACGAATTTGGTCCCATGGCTCCACTTTACTCTGATTGGTTCTAATGTTGCTGACATGTCCTCTTTTGATTGGATGAGAAGCAGTGGGTATTTTTGTGCCTTAAGGAATTTTGGAAAAAGAGTTAAAGTGCAAAGAAAATTCCTATGGCGATGTAATGAATCACGGTGTACATGTGTCACGTTTGCATCGAGGTAGAACTTTGGGCCTCGAGGCAAAATTGAGGTTTTTTTCCATTTTGGCATAAAGGCATTTAATTAAAAGGAGGAATGCAAGCCTACAATGAATCGAGAAGGTGGCATGTGGTAGGGAAAGGTGGAGCAAAGTGGGAGTGTAGAGGAAATGGTGAAAATTTTCCTTTATGGAAAATGTTGTTAAAATATAAATAAGAGTGCTTCCCCATAGCCAATCAGGTGAGGACATGTGTCCTACGGGAGGGCAGAGCCGTGGAGGAAAAACAGAAAATTTTCCTTTTTCCAAAAAGAGGCAAAATGTTTAAAATTGAGCCATGACTCTGATATCCAGTCATAATGTGCCACAAGTTAGGCCCAAATCTCAATGATAGAGGTGTGGAGGAAATCGAGAAATTTTGTAAATTTTCAAAAAAGGTGGAAATGTGTAGAATCAGTCCATGATTCCAATGGAACCCAAATTAGGACACGTGTCAAGCTCATTTTCAAAGGGCAGAGGGGCAAAGAAAAATGCCAATTTTTACATTTTTCCAAAAGTGTTAAAATTTCAAAAAGTGATCTCAAGCCCATTTCCAATCACATTGTGACACATGGAGGGCTTAGATTAAAGGATAAAGGAAGATCAATGGTAACTGTGCATTTTTAGTTTGGCCACCATTTGAGCTCCGGGAAGTGTGGAAATTCATTTTTGCATCGATTTTGATAAAAATTTTGACAAATTCATGTCATTTGTGCTTAAGGACCAATGCAATCGGTATTGAGGATCAATTTGAAGATCAAATATGTTTTTGAAGTGATATTCTACCCTAGTTCGTCAAAATGTAAAATATCAAACCCGAGAAGTTGTTGAGTCAAATTTAACAGGAAATGGATGAAATAATGAAAGGAAGGGGTTTGTATGCTTTGAAGATGAAAACGTGCCTCCATAATGGATAACAATGCAAATTTTTCAATGATTCATCTTTTTGAGACAAATAGCAACTTTTTGGATGTGTTCGTTAAACGTCCTGTCTCAGTAAATCATGAGGAATTTTTGTAACAAATTTGATCCTTTGGAATATTCTTTTCTTGGGAAAGAAGGCTCGAAGGAGATTGAAAGTTATATATTTCATGAATTTGTCATGCAAAGGGTTGGAAGAGTTCAAAAAGCTGGAAAACTAAAAATTTCACAAGAAAATTTTGCAAAGAAGCCCATTCTCCGAGTGACCACCCGAGAAACTCATATAACTCTCTCTCGTATCAGGTTTCAAATCATGTTAAGTTAGTTACACATTTATAGCCATTAACAAGCTCGATATTGTTCTTTAAAACATTCCCCTACTGATAAATCTGATCATTTTTGAGTTATTTTATGTTGTCTTTGGGAAAAATCTGTGAATGCTTACATTTCAAAATGCATTTCAAATTTTTGTTTCTTGTTTCCTATTACAGTCTTGTGTTTAAAATCTCTCTTGATCATACATGGTATCATTTCTTGTGATAGTTTAGTGGCATTTGTAATCTCACATTCAGAAGAGCTTTCATCTGATAAAGAGATAAACAAATTTAAAATCACTTTACCTTCCTTGACTTCAGAGATTGTTTGTAAACCTTTGGGTGCACCTTAGGTCATGATTAAATAGTGATTGCTAAATGCTTCATTGGTTCATTCTAATTCAATATTTTGTGATATATGATCAAATATTGTGATAAAAAGTGCATATCTGGGCCTCCATTTGATGCATATATATCCTGGTCGAAGGAATGATTAACCATTTTGATACTTTCTATCATTCACGTTTCTCCATATTTTTCTAAAATCCTCAAAGAGTCTAGAGAGACCTTGGTTTGTCTTATCTAAACTCCCACCCAAAAATTCATTCAAAACAACTAATCCTACCCTATTTTACCCCTATTTTGACCTGTATACCCACAGAAGATCAAAATTCATTTGATAAAGTATGTAGAACATATTAGGTTTTCAAAATGTCTTCAATAACCTTTTCCTTGCATTGAAATTATCTCCATAATCTGGAAGTGACAACTTGTGAAAGTCGATTTGGAGTGTTGATCATATTTTCCCAAGGCCCATTCATACTATTTGTACAAATTGAGGGATATCTTCATCTCCTTCACCATTTTAGGGTTACAAAATAGGTCCTCTTACCTTGGTTGAAAGGAACAACCTAAAATAATTAGGACAAGCTAAAGTCTTATTTGAGTGCTATCCATCTCTCCACAAACTACGAGTGCCGTTAGATCATATATCCTGGCTACAAAATCACACATACCATGATCCATATGTCTTCAAGCTTCATTCCATATCTTTGATGTTGCTCGGGACTGAAAAGGAGAACAAATTTGGGTACTAACAGGGTCCTCTTTTGTTTGAGATCCTTTTTCTATTGATTGTATAGGTTCATTGGTGAACTTCTCTTTGATTGATTCTCTTGAGATGGGAACTTCTTCTTGATTGGTTAAGAGATTTACTTTGCTTGCGTATTGATGGGATTTGTGGATAGTCCGGTTTCGGACATTGGAATTATATCCACTAAAATAGAGAAGTTAGTCAGACTTTCTGTTAGACTTTTTTGTTTCCTAATCTTCTTGGATTGAATTGGGATTCTAGTTTAGATGTTGTCTCTTTATTTATGGACTCCTTCTATGGTTATCTTTGAACTGAGGCAGCATTTTATGTTCAAAAATTGATTCTATCCTTCGGGTGAATTGTGTCTAGGGAATAAGTATTTATTAATTCTCTTCATTTGTTTATATGGAAAGATGAAGCATTTTAATATGAGCTATGTTGTAACTAACCTCTTTTGCTACTTAGAAAAGACAAAGGTGTATTTATATTCTTATGGGATTATGATACATTTGGATGACAAGTCGATTGATTATTTAAAAGTAATTGATAGGATCAATTAAGCCATATGATATAAATGCAGGTGTTGTAGATTATATTATGCTCTTTTCTTAAAAAGTGAATTCAGATTCTTTTAATTGTACTTCTTTTCTAGATGTTATTACTTATGATTGTTTGTATGATGTATATTAATTTTTTCATTAAAGTAGAATTGTTTAATGGAACAATTAGTGGAATGCACTTTACTTTAATGCTTAGTGCTTATCATGCTCAGTTCATTGAACTGACCCATGCTAGTAATTTTTGTAGATGGACATCATAAGTGATAAAAGAAGACAAGAAATTTTATGATGCATTGGTTTATTTAATTTTGGATCTTATGTAAAGAGTTTCAAATCATTCTTGAGTTGTATTGGAAAAGAAAAGTGATGTTATTTTAAGATCTTAATTATGAATGACATGCAAAATGTCTTAAATGCATAGTCTTGTAAATGTATATTTAAAATCATGAATTGAAAGGTTTTTGTTGTGGACTCAAATTTGTGATGTGAATTCTTTTGTACTTGTATGCCAGAAATATTAGTGATATCTTGATGGTATTCTTTATATCTGTTTGTATACTATTGTTGTTATCAGTTACTGAGTTGGATTAAGGAGATAGTGTAATCTCCCTTATTATAGTAATTGTTAAAATTCAAAAATGTCATTCTCGATTACACAAATATAGTTTAATAATGAAATATGCATGGGACATACAATTAAACTATATGTGTAATGAATGATAAAAAGGTTATGTTAAAAATATTACATTTAACCATGTAGAGGAAGACTCTTCCTCTCCCAAACAATGAAAGATAAGATGAATAGTGGTTATGATCCTTAACCTTTATAACTTTCTTTATAAAGTAAACACTAACTAAATCTAGGTGGATGTCACTCTTGATTTAGACAGCTAGGAAGTACATTAAGGATTAAAATGTTTATGTTTCTGTCCTTTTTTTGGGATAAATGCTTGTTATGCCATGTTAATGAACAACAATGCAAACTTGAATTAATCAATTTCTCCATATCTAATCGAATAACTATGGGTAAAGAACTTAATGAATGATGTAATTAGGTTCGGGCATGATTGTTGTAATATGAAACTTAATTCAATTTAATTATGATTAATGAACTATAAGGGGGTATGTACATCTTGATGAATCAGTTCTAATGACGTTGGCACAAGCCAACTATAGGATTGTACTCTTAAGAAGACTTTGGAATTCTCAAGGATACAATGTTGCGAGCTTAACATGTGGCAACACCCTACCGTATTTTTTCATCTAGATTTATGCACATTTGGACTTGAACTTAGTTTCTCTCTTGTTCAAGTTAGTAACATTTTAGGATAGGTCGTTGTTTTCAATGACTCAAGGTACTGGCACATCCAGTTAACTTAGGTCAACTGAGTATGTCCATATACACTAAGTCATCATGAGCATCTTTCTATAATAAATTATGTTTTTAACTGGGCAGTGGTCAAACCTTAGGCAAGTGGACCGACGTTAGTCAAGTAAAGACCATTCAAGATAACGAAGAGTGAGGTGAAAGGTGCATTACGAAATGATGAGTATGTCGTCTAAGAATAGTAACATGAACAAAGTATGTTGAAAATCTTTGGGCAAAGTATCGCAAGCTCATTTGGTTGCATTGTCCTATGTCACTTAGTTTAAAGCAATGTGATGTCGATGAATATCGGTAACAAATATTTAGATAGGTTATTTAAACAGATCAATCAAAGATTGCCGGAATAGGGTAGGAGAACCAAGTATACATAGTATACATAAATTATTATATACTTTAAGTTAACATGAGAGATTGGTTGATAACCAAGTCATGGAATGAGAGATCGGTAGTATACTGAGTCATTATAGCTGCATATGGTTATCTGTTATGAGATTGATTGGCATAGAATGTGTGTTCTAAATGATGTTTTATTTAGAACAGAGAACAATGTTTCTAAAAAAAAATTCCCTTATTTCTAAAGTCTTAAAATGGGAATGCTACTTATTGGTATTAGAGCTGAAGGTTTCAGCTCTTGGACCTATTGTGTCCATAATCTAAAGAAACTAAAATTTTATTGTAACAGAAAATGGTTAGAACAAGAGGAAATGTTGAAAATAATCCTCCGCCTGAGGAAGGAGTGGAAAATTCCCACAAACTCGAGGAGATCCTTGCTACCCTATTGGACACAAGATATCATTTGGTTGTACTTGAACAACAAGTAATGGGAAATGAGGAGGAAGAAGATGCTGATAACAATAATCATCCACCTCCTGAGGACAATGCCAATGTAGGTGTTGATAATAACAATGTGAACATACCTGATCAGCCTAAGAACAAAAAGGCTAGGTTGGTAGTTGAACTCACTAATGATATAAAAAGGATAATTCCACCCAAGTTTGATGGCACCACATTAGGAGATGGGGCTAAGAATTGGCTTAGTGAAATGGATAAATACTTTGCAATAAGGAATTTCTCAGAAGAAATAAAGGTGATATGGGGATCATATCAGCTTTCCCATGAGGCATCTTCATGGTGGGAAAGCCCTAAGGCGTAGTTAAAAATTGATGAAACTAATATCACATGGGATAAATTTAAAGGTTACGTTAGGCAATGTTGGTTGCGAAACTTTACCATGATCATAAAATGATTGAATTCCATAAATTAGCTCAAGGAAAGCTAACTGTAACTGAGTATTGGGATCGATTTACTAAACTCCTTAAGTATGTACCTCAGTACCAAACTGATGAGAAGTTCAGGATATGGAAATTCAACATGGGATTTAATCCCATTATAGGAGGAGAGGTGGATGTTCAAAGCCCAACCACGATGGAAGGGGTTGTTGAAAAGGCCATAAGGTAGGAATAGAAATTGAAGGAAATTTCTTCTCATAAGGAGGAAGTAAGGAAGAAAATCCCCAACTCCTCTTCATCATCTCTTGCACCTAAGAAAGTACCATGGAAGAAATTTGGAATGAAAAGTAAGTTTTCATCTGATACTAATAAGAAAGCAACAACAAACAAGTTTGCTAGAAATGCACGGAACAACTTTGTCAAGAACAATAATAACGGACAGAAGTCCTATGGGGGTCAGAATGATAACTCTAAGGATGGAAATAAACCTGAGCCTAGAAAGGGACATGTAGGAAGCTGCTATAATGGTGGAAAAGATCATTACACAAATGAATGCCCTTTGGAAAAGAATGATTGTAATCAGTAGCACAAGATACACACTACGAAGAGAGTGACTGTGCCGAGAAAGAAGCCACGCCTATAAAATTTCTAGGTAAGTTATTTGGTTTACCTATAACTATTATTCTTGATATTAGAGCTACTGAATGTTTTATCTATAGTAAATTAGCATTAAAACTAAAAATAAAAGCTAGAAACATGGATAAAACATTGAATGTATAGTATGGAAACAATGTTGTTCATACAGTTAGTATGTGTCTTTCTGGAGCAGTCCTTGATTTACCTAACTTTTCCACAAAAGTTGATCTTTATATTGCACCTTCGGGGTCGTATGATGTAATCATAGGTGTTAATTAGTTATTAAAGCATAAGGCTAAAGTGGACTATTTTGAAAAACACATTAGTTGTTTAGATGACCTGTAGAAAATAGCAGAGATACAGGTGTGAAATGTGAGATTTCTTTTATAAAAGCTCAACTACACAACTTAAAAAGACCAAAAATAAAGGTTATACCTTATATGCAGTAAAAATTGTAGAAACAATCTGAAGAGGACAGCGATGTCATGGAACGATATCCGTTGTTACGAGACTTCAGTGACATGTTTCTGGAAGAATTGCTAGGTCTTCCACCAAAAGGGAGTTTGATTTCACAATTGAGATCAAGCCTAGAACAGAGCCTATTTCTAAGGCACCGTATCGAATGACTACTATAGAATTAGTAGAGCTTAAGGCTCATCGTAGGAAATTTTTCTAAAGGTTTGATTAGACCAAGTGTTTCACCTTGGGGAGCACCAGTAGAATTTTTGTGAAAAAGAAGGATGGGACACTTAGATTGTGCATTGATTATAGAATGTTAAACAAAGCAACAATCAATAATAGATACCCACTCCCTAGGATTGATGGTCTATTTGATTAGATGCATGGAGCATCGGTATATTCTAAGATAGATCTTCAATCTGGATATCATCAATTGTGGATTAAGGATGAGGACATTCATATAACAACTTTCAAAACAAGGTATGGACATTACGAGTTCACCGTCTTACCTTTTGGATTAACAAATGTACCTGTAGCATTTATGAACTTAATGAATAATATCTTTCAAGAATACTTGGAAAAATTTGTGCTCGTATTCTTGGACGACATTCTCATATATTCTAAAAGTATTAAGAAACACCATGAAAATTTGAAAATAGTTTTGGAAATTTTGAGAAAGAGACAGATTATATGGTAAGCTATCTAAATGTTACTTCTATGACACATGTAGTGCACTATTTGGGACATGTAATAAGTAAGAATGGAATTGTTGTAGATCCTTCAAAAATTGTAGCTATAATCGAGTGGCTGCACCAAAGAATGTACATGAAGTTAGAAGGTTCATGGGGATTTTTAGTTACTATAATAAATTTGTTAAAGATTTCTCTAAGGTGTTTGCACCAATAACTTCTTTGAGAAGAAGGCTAAGAATTTTTTTTGGAGTGAGAAATATTAAATTGCATTCAAAACTTTAAAGGAATAGTTAACTTCAGCACCTATTCTAGCAATCCCAGATCCTAATGGAGACTTTATGGTGGTAATCGATGCATTTGGTGAAGGTCTAGGAGGTATTTTTAAAAAAATGATCATGTCATAGCTTACGGAAGTGGAAAACTAAAGTTACATGATTTGAATTATGCTCCACATGATTTAAAACTTGGTTCCATTGTTCATGCACTATAAGTTTGGAGGCATTACCTACTTGGTAAACCTTTTGAATTGAAAACATATAATTTTGGGATGAATTATATCTTCACTCAACCAAATCTTAATGCAAGAGAATGAAGATGGTTAGTGTTTTCGTCTCAATATGATTTTGACATGAATTATATCAAGGGTAAGGAAAACAAAGTGGCTAACACTCTAAGTCATAGGAAGCACATTTATTCTCTTATAACATTGAGAACTCAATTTAAAGATGAAGTAAAAAGTGTTATGGAATCTAATTCTTACTTTTAGGAAATAAAGACATCACTTGCTGCAGATACAACTGATTTGTGGTATAAAGGTTTTCACTTTGATAATGAAGGAATCTTAATATTTCTAAATAGGGTATACATACCTTCGCTTAATGATTTAAGAAAGAATTTGTTAGTAGAATTTCACAATTCATCTTTTTCTAGACACCCTAGTATTACAAAGATGCTTGCTGAAATAAAACAAAAATATTTATGGAAAGGAATGAAAAAGGATGTTATTGATTTTGTGACACATTACCTTGAATTTCAATGTGTTAAAGCAGAACATATGCACCCATCCGGTTTATTGTATCCTCATAGCATACCATAGTACAAGTGGCAAGTGATAAGCATGGACTTTGTATAAGGGTTGCCTATGTCAAGAAATAAACATGATGTTATTTTAGTAGTTGTGGATAAACTAACAAAGGTAGCACATTTTATTGTTGATAATCTGAAGGATGATTCTCTTGTATTGGCTAAAAGATTTGTACATGAAATTTTCAGATTACATGGAGTACCTGAATTAATCATATCGGATAGAGATCCTAGAATGATGTCAAGGTTTTGGCAAACACTTAATGCAGCTCTAGGAACTAAGTTGAATTTCAGTTTTGCGTATCATCCGAAATGGATGGACAAACTAAAAGAGTTAATCAAGTTTTATAGGATATGTTACGAATGTATTGTATGGACTAAGTATAAGTGGAAAGAGTACCTTCCACTAGTTGAGTTTGCATATAATAACTCATATCATGCCTCTCTTAATATGGCACCGTTCAAGCATTATACGTAAGAAAACCCTTGTTAGTTGGGACAACATTGAGGATAGAGAGGTAATTGGACCTGAAATTATTACTTGAAATGGAACAAGTTAAAATTATTCATGAGTGCTTGAAAGAAGTAGCAGATAGGCAAAAGAGTAATGCTAATTTAAAGTGGGTTGATAGGAAATTTGAACTTGGTGAGAAAGTCTTTCTTCAAGTTAAACTGAAAAAGAGCTCTATAACTTTTGGAAAGTCTACCAAGTTATTGCCTCATTATGTGGGACATTTTGAGATAGTTGAAGTAATCAACCCTGTAGCTTACCATTGAGCATCACCTCCTGCTTTGTCACGAATGCATGATGTTTTCCTTTTTTATTTACTTATGAAATACGTTTCAGATTTATCACATGTGTTAAATTGGAATTCCTTATAGGTTCAAGACCCAAGAATAATTGTGGTTAAACCCATTCAAGTCTTGAAACTCACCAATTGCATTTGAGAAATCGTGAGATAAGTCAATGTAAGGTCTAGTGGGACAATTTTAATGAAGAAAGTATAACCTAGGAAAAGCTGGATGATATGAAATTTTTTTTTCCATATTTCTTTGATCAAAATTGACTATGATGACTGATAATTTTTTGATTTTATCTTTATATGACAATAAGTCTGCCAGTTATGGACAAACAAATAATTATTTTTGAATAAACAACTATGTGAATGCTTATTTCTAGAACTTTAAATTCGATATTGTTACAAATATATGTTAAGTGAATAAATTGTTTGCCCTGAATGCAATGATTAAAATGAGATAATCATCGAGATAATGATTATTTTTAGGAGGGAAGTATGTAACACCTTTAACAAACTATTATATTTCTCTTTTCATGACAAGTGTTGGCATGTGATTTTCTTGAATGAGGATTGTTTCCTTGATTGTTGAAAATCATGCTTGTTATGGATAAATCATCTCTACTCTTGGATTCATTGGACTAAAATGATATGGCTTTTAGGAATCCAATTTCACTTCTTAATTGATAAGCTACAATCAAATTTTTAGAGTTGCAAACTTAACTCATTTGACTGACTCATTCTTTGATCAATTTCAGTGATCCAAGGAATGTTTTAAATCTTCTTAACAAAATAAATGGTAAATTTACATTCATTGGTCGAGAGACATAAATGAGAATAAACCTTATATGTTATAAGTTCTTTGGACTTGAGTGATCGTGTCTTCATTTGGTTTTATGTTGTGCTTAGGTCTTTGGGATTGACCTTTGCATGGCGCTTAATTGCGTTAAGGGAAATAGAAACCTACTTCAAGATCCTTGAGAAAGAGAATAGAAACCTATATCAAGATCCTAATGGGATTTAAAAGAGTGGGATAAAACGTGTAACCTAATTTATCTAATAAGCTATGAAGGGAAATAACCTAAGGGATGTTAGTTATTTCTAACCTAAGGTGCCTAAACTATTTGTTTGGTAAGCTATGTCCTAACCTAAGGTGGCAATCTATTTGTTTGAAGGTTATATTAGGTTATACTTTTAAATTAACCTAAGATATAACCTAAGAAAATTTTATCTATCCTAAAATAATGGGGTATGAAAGGGAACCTATGGGTCAATTGGTAAGTGGGAGCTAAGCGGTGGTTCCTAAGATGTTAATGAGATGTGATTTTCATTTAATAGGGTAGAAATCTTGCACGCCAGACTTGGTAATTGCATGAAAATTTAGTGGAGCCTACGTGGAGGCATCACTAAGTTTGGAAATGCATGTTGAATTTCAATTTGGTCTCACCAAATTTGGATGGTGGTGGCAAGGAGAGATAAGCGGGAATATGTAATTTAATGTCATTAATTCACCTTGGTTTTGGTGAGAATACTCGTCTCAGGAAGGCATCTTTGGCAGATTTTTGTGGGTTGTTTGGTTTTGCTTGCTTCATGATGGAGAAGAAGAGGTGTTGGAAACTCGGTTGGAAGTATTCTTTGAATTGGCAGAGGCACTATTAGGCATGATAGGCTCTGCCCATTAATATTTATTGCTTTCTTCTAAATGATTCATTAAAACAATTCTACTCACTTGAGATACGTTTTTGCATGATGTGTTTGGTTATTTACTGGCATGTTTTCATGAAATCTATATGGTTTATGGAATGTGAATCCATTGCTATTAATGGTAGTTTTTGGGAACTTTCTCTATACTAGTTATTAGTGGTATTCATGTGAATTTATGTTAGAAGCTTTGAAACTTGTATTAGAAGAACATTAGCTTATATTCGAAGCTCTATAACTTGTATTCAAGACTAATGTCGACTAAAGTGGCCTTGTTGCTTATATGGTCTGAATTTCTTTTAGTCCTCTGTTTCATTGATCTTATAATGGAGCTTCATGGTTTCTCTAAGCTTGTGTGGAAGCTTCATGATTTATTATAAGCTTTTAATGGAACTCTGTTTTTGTTTTGGTGAGTTGGAACTCAGTGTAGATCTGAACTTTTGGTTAAATCTGTGTATTCAACAACTGTACTCGTATTTAGTTCTCGCGAATGTTGAACTTACTGTCTAGTTGTTGATTTTTGTTCTGTATTTATGCTCTAAAATGGAATTTTATTCTTCTTTATGGAATTGGAAATTCTTGAACCCGTAATAGAGCATTGTTGTTTATTCTGAGCTTGTATTTAGGGCCTCGGGTTTTGTTATTGTCACGTATTTGAACTACGTGTTTTTCTGATCCAGTATTGAAGCTTGTGGAGTTATGAACTTTTGTTGAAGCTCGTGTTAGACACTATACCGATATTCCACTCTTGATTATTCGAACTCGAGTTGGAGTTGACAGGGTTTGAATCTATACTTGTATTATGAGCTGGAGTATTGTTGGTATTGTGGATGTGAAAAGCTTTAAATCCATTTTTGGACTGTCTACTCGATAAGGTCTTGAGTCTTGTTTTAGTGGTAAGTAGATCATGTAACCTCTTTTTGAGATCTCCTCTGTTTAGCTTCTTAAGAGGGAATGGTTGTATTACTTTGTCTTTTAAGCTATAATTTGTTCTTGAATTTGACAGGAATTTGAATTCAAAGTGTATCCTATTCTTCTCGAGTCTTTAGCGAACCGTGTCTTGTGGAAATCTTGATTGTTTTGTTCATAGTAATAAATGGATTGGAACTATGTCCTGTTGTGGTTTTGGTTGATCTTTAGTTCTTTTGGAACAATCGTTAAAAGTTTGGAGGTTACTTGAAATTTCGTTAGACTTTTCTGTTTCCTAATCTTCTTGGATTAAATTGGCATTCTTGTTTAGATGTTGCCTCTTTATTTATGGACTCCTTCTATGGTTATCTTTAGCACGAGAGGAGCGTTGTATGTTCGAACTTTATTCTATCCTTTAGGTGAATTGTGTCTAGGGAATAAGTATTTATTGATTCTCTTCTTTTGTTTATATGGAAAGATGAAGCATACTAATATGAGCTATGTTGTAACTAACCTATTTTCTTGCCTAAAAAGACAAAGTTGTATTTCTATTCTTATGGAATTATGATACAATTGGATGAAAAGACCAATTGATTGTTTAAAAGGAATTGATATGATCAATTGAGCCATATGATATAAATGCAAGTGTTGCATAGATTATATTATGCTCTTTTCTTAAAAAGTTAATTCAAATTCTTTTAATTGTACTTCCTTTCTAGATGTTAATACTTATGATTGTTTGTATGATGTGTATTAACTCTTTCATTAAAGTAGAATTGTTTAATTGAACAATTAGTGGAATGCACCTTACGTAAATTCTTAGTGCTTATCATGCTCGATTCATTGAATCTGACCCGTGCTAGCAATTTTTGCAGATGGACATTGTAAGTGATAAAAGAAGACACAAAAATTTTTGATGCATTGCTTTATTTAATTTTGGATCTTATGTAAAGAGTTTTGAATCATCCTTGAGTTGTATTGGAAAAGAAAAGTGATGTTATTTTAATATCTTAATTATGAATGACATGCAAAATGTCTAAAATGCATAGTCTTGTAAATGTATATTTAAAATCATGAATTGAAAGGTTTTTGTGTTGGACTCAAATTTGTGATGTGAATTCTTTGGTACTTGTATGTCAGAATATTAGTGATATCTTGATGTTATTCTTTATATCTATTTGTATACTATTGTTTTTATCGATTCATGAGTTGGATTAAGGAGATAGTGTAATCTCACTTATTATAGTGAACTTGTTAAAGCTGCAAAAGATGTCATTTCTCGATTACAACTCTATAGTTTAATAATAAAATATGCATGGGACATTCAATTAAACTATATGTGTAATGAATGATAAAAAGGTTATGTTAAAAATATTACATTTAACCATGTAGAGGAAGACTCTTCCTCTCCTAAAGAACGAAAGATAAGATGAATAGTGGTTATGATCCTTAACCTTTATAACTTTCTTTTATAAAGTTAACACTAGCTAAATCTAGGTGGATGTCACTCTTGATTTAGATAGCTAGGTACATTAAGGATTAAAACGTTGATATTTATTGTCTTGTTTTAGGGATAAATGCTTGTTATGCCATGTTAATGAACAATGCAAACTTGAATTAATGAAGTTCTCCATATCTAATCGGAATAACTATGGGTAAAGAACTTAATTAATGATGGAATTAGGGTCGGGAATTATTGCTGTAATCTGAATCTTAATTCAATTTAATTATGATTAATGACCTCTAAGGGGGTATGTACATCTTGATGAATCAATTCTAACAGATGTTGGCACATGCCAACTATAGGATTATACCCTCGAGAAGTCTTGGGACTTCTCGAGGATACATTGTTGCAATTGACATGTGGTAACACCCTATCGTATTTGTTCATCTAGATGTACGCACATCTAGACTTGAACTTAGTTTCTCTTTAGGTCAAGTTAGTAGCATGTTTAGGATAGGTAGTAGCTTTCAATGACTCAGGGTACCTTGGCACATCCGGTTGAATTAGGTCAACCGAGTATGCCCATATACCCTAAGTCATCGTGTCTTCCTATAATAAATTATGTTTCTAACCCGGGATAGGGTCAAACCTTGGACGAGTGGACTGATGTTAGTTAGTAAAGACCATTCAAGATAATGGAAGAGTGAGGTGAAGGGCGCATTCTGAAATGATGAGTATGTCATATAGGAATAGTAACATGAATAGTATGTTGAAAATATTTGGCCAAAGTATCGCAAGCTACTAGTTGCATTGTCCTATGTCACCTAGTTTAAAGCAACGTGATGTTAGATGAATATTGGTAACAAATATTCATATAGGTTCTTTAAATAGATCACTTAGTACCCGAATAGGGTAGGAGAACCAAGTATATGTAGTATACATAAATTATTCTATACTTTAAGTTAACATGAGATATCAGTTGATAATCGAGTCATGGAATGAGAGATCGATAGTATACCAAGTCATTACAGCTACATATGGTTATCTGTTATGAGATTGATTGGCATGGAATGTGTGTTCTAAATGATGTTTTATTTATAATAGAGAACATTATGTTTCCAAAAAAATATTTCCCTTGTTTCTAAAGTCTTAAAATGGGAATGCTATAGGAAAAATGGATGTTGGAAAATCTTTCGAATCTTTTTCTTTCACCTCGGTTACCTAGACCATACAAACATCATTTGCTGGGAGAGAAAAAAGTCCTAGGGTATGTCTCATGCCCATAGAATTGAAAGGAAGAAGAATTGGTAAATATTTTTCCAATAGTTTGACAATATTTTCCATAGTCTCTAACAATATTGTCTCTACGATGACAGTTTCATCTTTGACAATCGAATGCCTTCAATCAAACCCGTGACTTCTAATTCCATTGTAGGAACCATATTTTCCTCTAGTAATAATTTTTTAGTTTATTTAAATGATTTGTGGGAAGCTCAAACTTAGAGTGGACTCCTGGCCTCTTTTTCAAATTGGCTAGGTGTATGTCAAAGGGTTTTGGATCACCCTGTGCCATAAAAACCTTCCCTAAATGCAAGAACCTAACTTCCTGAAATAAAGTGGAGGGAATCACCTTCATGCGATGAATCCAAGGATGACCAAGGATCATATTATAGTTGGTTTCCCAATCTATAATATAAAAATCAGCTAGTATTGTCCTAGGCTCAAGAGTAACCGGTAATACTATGGTTCTAATTGACGTTGCCTTGAGGCTATTATAGACCCTCAATGTATTTTGTATTAAAGAGGAATTAGTCTCTATGTACCCTAATTTTTGAAGGAAAGAGAAGGTGACTATGTTGACTATCACCCCGTCATCAATCATCACACACTTTACATAGTTGTTGTAAATCTAGACTTGTAAAAACAACACCGGATCACCTCTACAAACTATTTCAGCATCTATGGGCATCTTGTTGATATCAAACATAAATCCAACATCTCTTTTAGGCTATCCTAGAGGATAAAAATCAAAGTACACATGGTTTATTTGTGCTTTTAGAGGAGGGGTGACATTATCCAAATGACCAAGACCCAACGCTTCGAGTAGAGCGACCCTATGAGCAGGGGAATTCTTTAATAGATCTAAGAAGGAAATGTGTGAGAATGTCTTAGTTAGGTCGTTGATCAAGTCATAAGTTCCTACTGGTCTACTTAGCATATCACGAATGTCATCTGATTTGGTTAGGTAGATCGGCATAGGCTACAAATAATAGTCCCTAGTTCTAGTGGCAACATTAATTTGTGGTTCAGTGTCTAACTCTACCAACCCCACAATTTTCATTTGTTGGTGACCATCCAAAGGAGGTGCCACCTATGGGTTTGATGAATTTGAGGCTTCATGATCATGATTCCCTATTACAATACCTTTATTCAAACCGTTGGGATCTAATCTACCATCCTTTGGACACATGGGGAGAGGATCATTAAAGATCCCCAATGGTGTGTTCTATGGAGATACTGGTCCCATGTAGGTGTTTTGAGTGGGTGTTGTTGGGTTTGCCAAAAACATGTCAACAAATAACTATCTTTGGTCCTCTAGAAAATGTTGTAAAAACTTATTACAATCATGGCACATTCTTACATCATGCTGCGAACCCTATGGAAACTACAATATAAGTTGGGATCGTAATATCAAGGCCTTTGGTTTGTTCCTTGTTGTGGTCTAAAACTACAGTTATTATTTGGTTGCTGGTTGTTATAATTAAAATTTTGGAACCCTTTCCCTTGGTTTTGGAATTGGTTGGGATACTGCTTGGGTATTGACTAGGGCTTGGTGTCGCATTTTCTCTATTGCTAAGGTTGTTTTTTTTTTTAGGATGATTAAAATCCATAGCATTTACCGAGGGTGAGAAATTATTGTTTCTTTGATTATTGACATTATTATTGTTGTTATTTGTAGCACATGTACTGGTAAAATTAACAACATTAGGATTTTGGGTTGGTCAATCACACCATCATTCGTGGCTCCAATATTCCTATTAAGGATCTTTGGTCCTTGGTTATTGTTTTTGTTGTTAGAGTAACCGAGATTATTTTGACTAGGAGTGACTAACTTCCCATTTGCTCCATAAGTCTTACAACCACTATCAATGGCTGCTTGGTCAATCCAAAGAGCACCCTCTAACACCTCTTCATAGCTCCTTAGTGGGAAATTTTGAACCTCTTCCTTTGTCTCTCTGTTGAGAGAGTGAAGGAACAAATCACAAAGTTTCATTTGATCCATATTTGGAGCACTTACGAGTAAGAGTAGAGAACTTGTCACCACCTTTGAATAAAGTGGGCTATAGACTCATTGTGTTCTTACTTGATATGAAGGAATTCCTTGATTCCTGTTCTCAAAATCTTGTTCATATCAAAAGATTTGATAAAATCTAATACGAGTTGCTTGAACGAGTGTATTGAAGCCTCCGGTATCCTATAGTACTAGTCAAGAGAAATACCTTCTAGTGTCTTAGGGAAAATTTTTGCAATGACTGTGTCCCATGGGAGTAGCTCTCGAATGGTTGTTGCATAAGCCTTGATGTGGGCATTAGGATTTCCCTCCCCTTTGAACTTTGAAAGATCGGGTAAGAGTATCAGAGCATGACTGTCCAAATGGAGAAGTCTAGGGGTTCCTTGAGATATTCAGAATAGGTCCCCATTGCATATGTTTCCACCATTGAAGATCCTTGTTGGGGAGGTGGAGGATGCATCGGTTGCTGAAATGGGATAGCATAGACATTTGTTTGGGCATATGGAATCCCCTGCAGTTGTCCATATGGACTCGGGTAGGTATACATGTCCCCCTGCGGAGATTTAGAATACATGTACATAAGGGGGTTGATTACCTTGATATGGAATCAAAGGCATGAAGCTAGGGAACATTGCATTTCTGACTAGTATGGTGTTTGAGAATGCACTTCTGGTTGGTTCTGTTGTAGATATCCATATGTGGCTTGGGGGGGCATACCCAAGGTGCTCGTCCCCATAAGCAGATCTCCAGGGTTTTGAGTATTCATATAAACTAGAGGATTTTGTGCAAAGTAGGTATTTTTCTATAATTCTATGGGTAGGGAGAAGTTCATGCTTTCCTTGCATATGAATTTTGAATATTTTGGCAAGTTCTAGCTCCTTGACTTTATCTACCAAAGTTGAAATGACATCACCCATTAACGGGTAGTGCTTTTCTTAGGTACTCTTTGTTGAATCGTCGGAGGTTATTGAGGAGTATGGTATCCTGCTATGAATTGTTCACTATGTTGCCACCCCTCATTGGTAATATTTTGGTTGGTTGAGGGGTGGTGTTATTGTTTGGAGTAGGAAATCACCTTGTCCTTGTAACCTATCGAAAGTTTGGTTCATATTCTAGAAGTGATTTTCAATCCTAGCATATCATGCTAAATATTCCTCATCTAGATGCGCGAGTTGATCCGATTTCATTCTAATGGTTTGTTGAAAAAATACCCGAGGAGATGAACTTGCTTCACCAAGTGAAAGTCATGTTGTTAGAACTTGATTTTTTGTGAGGATAGGTCTGAGTGACCTGGTCAAGTTCCTCAATACATACAGAAGAACAAACATTAATACCCTTAAGTAGAGGGTTTTGAGCGGATGAGTGGTTTTCCACCCATGTTGAAAGAGAAGGTGATTGTTGTGGTATACTTGATTATTAGTGGTACATATCAAAACCCGAGAGATAATGAAGACTGCTCGTCGTATCCCGAAATATTTGGTGGTTTAAGAATACCTGTAGAATAAAGGATGGACGAAGAAAGTGGACATGTTTAAAGGCTATCTTTTTGTGTTAGGTTCACTAATTTGTATGACAAAAAATCAACATGTGACCTTCTTTGCACCCAACCTTTAGAGGTCATACTGAGACAACTAGTGTAGAATGAATGTGAATATGAGTGTGGCGATGAGGATCGAGATAATTGGGAAATCTTATATCATCAACATGTAATGTTGGGATCTGTGAGTCTAAGGAAAAGAATGCTCTCCTAACTTGAAGTGGTGTGATGGCTTGGTCTAAAATAATAGCCGCTCATAGACTCTAATCAATGTTGATCTCACCGAGATTTTTTTTGTTGTTTTTGAACACACGGAAAATGACCTACGGGCACCTCATATAGATTTCCAAATAAGGTCATGGAAGTAAGAATGAGAGGCATGATGGAGCCACAAGTATTTATGGGTGATTTTCCGGTTTGGTCTAAAAAGTCTTAGCCTAATAAATTTCTATGTTCAAGTAAGGAAAGTTGTGCAATAATATCTAGTGGAAGTGGTGAAGATATGAATACTAATGTACGCAAACTAGTGTCAATGTCTAACTGACTAGCAAGCCCATTGGGTTATGGAACTTGAGGATCACAACCAAAGACTCATGGAGGTTGTGGCCCTTAAATGGTCATGTGTATAATCAAATCCTATTGCTGAGTTTAGTCAAACAGCCACAAAGCTTGATTAGCAGTGATATTTAGCATATTGAGTTGTTCTATTTTCTCAAAGCAAAAGTTGCAGTGTGTGTAAGACTATCAAATGTAAACTGGTATCAATGTCAGTTATCAATTCTAGCCCATTGGGTTGTGGGACCAAGGGATCACAACTGTATGTATTTTCCTGTTGTGGACCATTGATGGTCATACAGAATGAAATAAAATGATTTTTGATAAGAAAACTAATTACTAAAGGAAATCTAATCTATGTTTTTAGATTTTTACAATATTTTGATTGAAGAAATAAAAGAAAACTAATCTATCAAAGTAAATATTTTTGTTCTTTTATAATGTTTAAGCAATGTGTTCTAATATAATAAATAAACTAAAGACAAGTACTCAACTAGATGTAGCTCATTACTTGTGCAACTATATGAATTTAATCTAAATAAAATAACCTAATCTAATCAAAACCCTTCAAACCCTACCTTAGAGGTGAAGAAAAATCATGACCCTAAAAGGGGCTATTATTCCTCACAACTTCCCTAGTAATGTTAAAGAGGCAAGCTTACTAATGACTTGATCTACTTGTGATTGACTAATTCTATTGAAATGAATGATTTTATAATCTATTTGATATGAATGATTCTCTACTCTATTTGATATGTAATGATTGAAACTAGTGATTTGAAATTGATAATTCAACAAACAAGGCAAGAAAACACACAATTCCAACCTGGACAAGCAAGAGCTTTGGAAAATCTGGTTGTGTCTATATTTGTCCCCTCAGTATGTTCCTTTCTTTCTCCGAGTGTTCATGTGAGTCCAATGGATTGGGAATGCAAGAAAAAAAATAGGAGAATGGCGCTTGAGAAATGGCAGCTTGATGGTAGTTTGGATGCAATGCAAGTAGAAGAGAGATAGCACAAGAGATCAGATCTTGGCTATGTAATTCCTAGAAAGATCATAGTAGAAATACAATGCAAGATACACAAAAATTCTCAGGCCTTTTGCTTGAATACAAGAATGGAATATATAGGAATGGAGGATGGGAGGTGCCTTCATGCACAAGGAAAGAAGGAGCAATTCTAACCAATTAAATCTATTTTAAAATAGGAGGAAGGAGAACCAAGCAATCAAAGCTAATTTTAGAAAATTTGGCTCATGGATGCATGCAAAAAGTGAAGTTAAGTGAACCGTCACATGTTAAAACATGCATGAAGGATTATTGAAAAGTGAGTGGGACCACTAGCTCGCACAAGGCGGTAGTTTCGAACCATCGCCCTATTTTGGGTGGTGGTTTTAACTACCACCTAGGTAGGGCGGCAATCCTAGCACTAAAGGTCAAAACATGCACAGAAAGAGGCAAGAAGATAGAAAAAGTGCGGGAAGGCTAAGTAAAGACGTCTAGGAGAAAAATATATATCTGCAAACGAAAATTGGATCTCGAACACCTTCTTGAAAGGACCTGAATCATCATTGGGAATTTTGTAACTATTTTCTAACAATGTAACACATGCAATTTTGGGTGCGTACAGAACCCACCTCATAACATGTTTAATAATGTGAGAGAACATGGATGGGAGGTGTAGAAGCTTTACCCCCTTCCCTCTAGTGTACAAGTATAATTGCACACTATAGGGTTATGCGTGTACATGGTACATTTATTCAAAATTATGATTTTAGACAAGGAACTGGAGGGAGTTAAATGAGGACTTTATTCACACCTTTAATATCGTAGTACTAAGCCATTGGTGAATGAGGTGTTATAGGTTGTTAAGCACCTAACTCTGGGAGGCAAGTGTAATGGATGAGAAAAAAATTGATTTATTAGGAGAACCTAATTTGGAGGTGCATTTTTTTGTGGAGGAACCATAGGAACTACAGCTTGAGTGCACTTGCATGGAAAAAGAGAAGGGAAAGTTTGTCTATGTGATATATGGTGAGGAAGTGGAGAACTTGTATGTTAACCATATTATGGGTATGCGTGAGGTAACTAATAGCGCTGATGAGAGTGTGCGCACCTACCATGAACAACTCAAAAGGAAGAAGGTTAACATTGGCTCAGATAAAGAACCTAAGGAGGCTACTATCAGGGATTACTTGTAAGAAAATTATGTTTTAGAGATCATTGATCTATTGCATGAGTTTTAGGATTTATTTTCGTGTGGGTACCATGAGCTTAAGGGATTTCACCACTCTTTAAGGGAGATGCGGATCAAACTAAAGGAGGGAGTGTGCCCGATTTGGAAGATACCTTACTGAATGAATCCAAATCTATGCATTTGAGTCAAGGAAGAGATATACAAGATGATCACTTCAGGTATCATTGAAGTTGTTGAGGAATCAGAATGGATAATCCCAATGGTCATTAGCATTAAAAAGGATGGGAGGATAAGGATCTGTGTTGATTACAAGGATTTGAATGTAGTATGTGTCATTGATCCCTTTCCAACCCCTTTCACCAAGGAGATCCTAGAAGGAGTAGTTAGGTGCGAGATCTATTCATTCATGAATGGCTTCTCAGGATATCATCAAGTTATGATTACAAAGGAAGACAAAAAGAGCCAACTTTCAAAATTGAATGGGGAAGTTTTTCCTACACGGTCATGCCATTTGTGTTATAGAATTTACCATTGTGTTTTCATGCATTGTCATGTAGGAATTTCAATACTTGACCCATAAATTTCTTCAAGTCTACCTTGATGGCTATACAATGTATGAACTAGTGAAGGACCATTGTAAAAATATATAGTTGATGTTTGAGAGATGCTGAAAGTTGTGCATATCCATCAATATCAAGAAATTTCTCTTTGTTACTCCATTTGGAACCTTGTTGGGGCATATCATTTATAAGGAAGGCTTGCTGGTGGATCTTTCCAAATTTTCTTGTTATTGTAGGATTGGAAGAACCCATCATCTAGAGTGCAGCGCAATGTGCATATTCCTTGGGCATACAAGATACTACCAAAATTTTATTAGGGGGTATTCCAAAATCTCCATGGCACTAGAGGGATTAATGAAGCATCAATGTAAATTCCATTAGGGAGAGGTGTAGTAGATGACGTTTGACACATTGAAGAATAGGCTTATCACTACACCCATATTATGCTTTCCTTTTTGGGATAAGCCTTTCCATGTACATGTTGATGCCTCAAGGATGGCCATGAGAGGTGTTAGCATAACCTAGTGAAGGGAATGTTGATCACCCTCTTTTTTACAAGTAGGAAGTTGACACCAGCAGAGAAAAACTATACTACTACCGAGTGCAAGGAATTATCAATGATCTACGTGCTACATAAATTCAGGTAGTATCTGCTGGAAACACCCTTTATATTCTACACAGACCACATGGTGTTGAAAAACTTGGTAAATAATCTTATTTTACAAGAGTGTATATGTACATGGGTTCTATTATTTTAAGAATTTGAGTTTACGGTTGTTGTAAAACCAAGTAAGATTAATTTGGGACCTCACCATTTATCATGAATTGACTCAGGGGAGGATGTAGAAAGCATTGAGGTTATAATGTCGGATGCACAATTATTGAGGCTGTGACACGTGCCCTCTAAATTAGAGGATATTATTGTGTTTCTCAAAATAGGTATGGCACTAGAGGAAGGATATACACATTGTTCCCTACATATTAATTGGTGGACATTTATACAAATTAGGTTGTGATGATATTTTGCGATGGTGCATGTTAGAACATGAGCACATTCAAATCATGGAGGAAACACAAATTGTGATTGCGGGAGGACCCCATGAAAGGAATTCCACTACAAAAAATATTATAATGGAAGGTATTTAGTGGGAAATCATCTACGAGGATTGTATTGAGTTTTACAATACCTGTGACCTTTGCCACTTCCTTGGCAAACCAGGAAGAAGAGATGAAATTCCATTGAGACCGATAGTTGGTGCAGAACCATTTGAGAAGTGGGTGATTGATTTTTTAGGACTGATCTCACCTACCACATGAAGGATTGGTTCATGTTATATCATTACTTGCATTTATTACTTAACTAGGAGGGTGGAGGCTATTCCTACAAAAGATTACACACTGACCACAAAGTAGTAAGATTCTTGTGGGAAAACATAATCAACAGGTATGGGTGTTCTGTAAGCTTGACTAGTGATAGAGGCACACACTTTTTGAATGAGATAGTTAGGATTTTGTTAGCATATTTCATGGTAACCCATCACAAGACCACCTCTTATCACCCTTAAGTTAATAGAACCAATGATCCATTTAACAAGAATCTTGAGTCACACGTTGACCAAAATTTGTGATGTGGGAAGACAAGATTAGGATGAAAAAGTCTCATCCCTACTATAGCCATATAGAACAACCTACAAGATATGAACAAGGCCATGCCATTTGAATTTTTTTTTGGCATGGAATTTTTTTTTTACCAAGAGAATTTATGCTACCATCTCTATGAATAGTGCATGTATGAGGATTAGCTGATGAGTAAGCACTATAAGAGTGCATGGAGAAGTTAATGTAGTTGGATGAAATGTGATCACTTGCTAGGTAGAGTCAGAAGACTGAGAAGGCATGATAAAAATCATGACATGATCTTCATATAAAAAAAATACTTCAAGGTTACAAAGATGGTCTTGCTTTATGACTCTAAATGTTTATGCCACCTTGGGAAATTGAAATTCCATTGGTTAGGACCATACATCATCTTATACATCCTTGATTTTTACATGTGCTAGTTACAAGAACTTGATGGGACAAGTTTATTGGGTTACTTCAATGGAAGTAGGTTGAAGCCCTACTATAAATAAGACTTATGTGTAGTCAGAAATAAGGTAGTATTGCCAATTAGATTAAATTTCCTTCTTGTAATTTTTTCTTTTGGTTGTTTCCTTTGTTGTCATTTTTCAGTTTGGTTTTACACATTGGTACATCGGTATATTATTACATTGTAAGAGGTTCTATGTGTAGGGGAACATGCATACATTTTTGTGTGAGATGAAGTAGCGAGATATATTGAACACTATTGACAACAAAATTCATTGATAGTGAATTGTTGCAAAAAATTAACACAGAGATAGAAGAATGAGCAACGTGATGGCTAAGGTGTGTAAATTTATATGGCTATGAATGTGGGTTAAGATAATTTTGAATACTACAAGAAGGGAAGGATCATGCAGTATAAGATAAGGTAGGAAACACCATGGGGAACTATTAGTAGAAAATGCAGAGGTTATGTACTTTGGCACTTGGTGACATGCGTAAAGGAAGTGCATCACAGTTTAGTTGTATTGGAGTATCATATTTTTATAGTTGCAAATTGTGAGGGAAGTCACAAAATTTGATTTAATTAAAATAAAGGGATTTATTGAAAAACTACATTAGAACACGTGGTCAAAGGAACTCTAAGGCATCGATAAAGTATAAATAAGAGGTAAGAATATTCATTTTGAATACTTTGATTTAAGAGAATTATTTTTGTGATCCCGAGCTTGAATTGTAGGGAGGGTTTTACAAATAAGAATGATACGAAGCACTATCACAAACCAGTGGACTTGTGTAAGTTGTAGTGTAATCTTGGGGCATAACAAGGAGAAGAGAAGACATCAGAGAAGGAAGGAGGTTGTGTGAAAGAGAAGTGGGGAAGTTGTTGAGTTAGGGTAGATAAAAGAGGGGATCAATGCACCTATGACATGAGTTAAAGGAGTAAGATGGTATCGAAGAAGACTCAAACAAAGAGACTGATGGTAGAAAAATAGGATCTTGTCGATATTTACTCAAAAATATAGGACCACCTTGAATTATTAAGGTAGAAAAGTGGATCTCAAAGCTATAAAAATGTAAGATAAACAAATACAATAATATAACATCTGATAATGAAAATCTAATGTGGGCATACCTAGTATCAGACACTCCAATGGTGGACAAGCTCAGAAACCCTAAGGTCGATGACTCGGTGCAACAAGAGCTACCTTTATTTTCAAACCCACCCCACTATTAAGGTGGTTAATGTTGTGAGTGCATAAGGAATTCTTCTACCTTGCAGGAGGAAGGCGAGAATCATAGGAAACTTGGTTTATGTGCCACTACCAAGATTTAGGAGATGACGAAGAAATTGAACTATGAGAAGGGAGGTAGGGCATAGGCAATTGTATATCTTCTAGACCCAATATTAAGAGTCACATCTTGGCTCAATTGCTGCAAATTGGGAACTTCAAAAATGTGGAAGGACATTAAGCGGAGGTTCATATACATTTCCTAAAGGGTATCCAAGAGGGCACACTATAATTTTTCCCAATTTATTACAAATGGCATTATTGAAGAGGCCCAGTGCAAAATGAGGTAGCAAAAAATATCACATGGGGCATTATCCTTATATTGATTGTGTTCTTGGAGATTTGTGTCCTAGATGGACTAGATAGGAACATTTGGGTTCACTCACCCATCCACACATCCCTTGCAATCCAATTCATGAATTTCACCTATGATGGGACCATCTCAAGTGCTTATAAGGATTGGGTAAACATGCGGTTTGAGAGATTGCACAAATATTTTGAGAAGAGTGGTGCATTCCCATGAGTTACCCACGGAGTTGTTGGGGACTAGGTAAAATTTTCTATTACACAACATTTTTTTCTAGCAATGTTTATGATGGCCAAGGGAGAGATAGGGCCATGGTGCAAGATACCTTTCAATTTCATAGCCAAATATATGAATTACACCATCAAACAGATTAAGGAGGCGTAGAAGTTTATTTTTGATGAAGAAAAGTTGGATGTTGATGTCCACATGTTGCACACTACATACAAGTATGGAACTCGACATGCATATATCAAAGTTTTGGAGCTAGACCTTTTGGACTTACACCCCCAAGTCAATGTTACCATCAATGGATACATCCATCGGGTGTTCATACAGATTGCACCCAAAAACACATGGGGTAATTGAGGTGGAGGTTACAGACTCCCCCTTTCCAAAGCCATGGGGAACGCCAATCCCACCCATGAAATTAGTACAGAAAGAAGAACAAGAACATGAACAAGAAGAAGAGCAGGATGAAGGGAAGTTAGATACTTCTAGGAAGATGAAGTACTACACACGATAGAATGCTAGAAAAAGTGCTAAAAATTCAGTAAAAGGTGGATCCAAGGCCTCATTATGAGGCCATAAGGGGAGTGGAGGAAGGAAAGGAAGAGGAGGAAGAGAAGGAAGATCCTGAAGAAAAGAGATAGAAGACACACAATGCATCAAGCCCCATAATAGGATCATAATAAAGATAGGAAGAAGACCTCAACACTTTCAAGCTAGAGGTGGAACCAGAGTGGAGAGGGCAAAAAGCTTAAGTGGATGTCATGGATATAGGAAAGGTGAGAAAAGGGGAGGAGTATTTTACAAGGGTGGAGAAGAGTCCAGCATGTGAGGCCTCTACACCTCAGACCACTAGCCCAAGGGGAGATAAAGGGGACTCCTTTACCATAAATGAGGATAAGGGATTCACCCTGGGGTGAAGAAATAGAGGAAAAAGTGCAAAGCTACAAGGAAGAGGTGGACACCCATGTCCCCACATATGGACTTCATGGATGACCCCATGAAGGTCCTATGCTGCGATATTCCAAGCCACACTCCCACCAAAGAAACTTTATGGATGGGATCTTATGGATCAAGAAGGGGGTGTGCCTAGAACAAGAAATATTCTTAGCTATAGCATTCATTACCACTCTAAAGAGAATGTGTTTGAGGTCAATGATCATGCAATCAAGACCATTTATTTAAAGAAGAAGGGAGGAGAAGTATACAAAGTGGTGGATCCTAATCACCTAACAAACAAGAAGGAATAAAATGTATTAGAAGAGATTTATTCAAAGGTGATTCAATGTAGTTTGGATGCAGGGGCCACTAATTGGACCCTAATCACAGAGAAGAAAATCAAGAGAAATAAATAGATAGATTTCAATGAGGGTTAAGGGGAGAACAAGTGAAAATAAAAGAGGAATATGACCAAGCTAGTGCCCTTGTAAATAGCATCATGGGACAATGTCGACTTTGGTGAGCAGTGAGGACCAATCACGGGGATGAAATGGATTACCTCGAGGACCTTTTAGGGATGTTACTTGTTAACATCTAGCATGGCGTGGGCCCCATAGTTACAAATCTTGTAAAGGAAAAATAAGATAACAATGTTGTCATTAAAGTCTAGATCTTGATTTGGAAGACTTTCTCTCCCAACTCAAGGAGGAAAATATAATGGCGAGATAGGGGCTTAAATAATGGTAGAAAAATGTGAGCCAATCATCAATGTGTGAGTAATAGAGGAAGAGGCAGCCCTCAAAGTTTTGCAGGAGACCATCCCACCAACAAGGAAGAGCACACATAATTTGTCGTTAACACTTGTGACCTAGAAGGATAATATCAAGACAAAGCTTAAGAAGCTAGAATTTAGAATCAAAGAACTATAAGACTCCACCACTAAGCGGATGGATGATTTTGAGCATTTCTGCACATATTTGGGGTGGCTATCAACACACTGAAGGGGAGGGTGGAAGAAATCATCCCATATCATGTACCAAGTAACGTAGGTGAAGCACGGGGAAGTCCTTATTAGAATTGAAGGTCTAGAAGAAATTGAAGGATGAGATAGATGCAGAATTCCTCGAACTCCTCCAATTGGTCACATAGCATTCCCCCATTCCTCAATTCTTTATTGATATTTTCTCGACCACTATTCTTTAGTGTTTGGAGAAGTATTCAGTTGTTAGCAAGATTTTGTTTCAAGAAGCACGGAGGATTTCCAGGATGGCAACCTATTTAGTGTGGGGTGATGTTGGTCCACTTAAGTAACTAAGTAATTAAGGTGTGAAGCCTTGTGGTGCTTTGAAGTAGGGCACAAAGGAATGAAAATAAGTAATTCTTGGAGAGACGCAAAGGCTTGTGCCTGGGTAGGATGGATTCGGGACTTAGTAAGTTTTGGACAACAGGAAAAGACATGCATAGGGAGTAAACAAAAAGTGACTAAATACAAATGTTGATAAGCCATGGAGACTTACGAATCAAGGAAAGGATATTTTAGGGAATCAATAAAGTTATCATGAAAGGATAAGGAGTCAATGTTGTTAAGAAATAGCTGGCACATGCATGCTAAAATGAACTTGATTAAGGGAAATGCACGGCGACACCTAGCAGATTCTTGGGTAGTGGTAGAGAAATCATAAATTGATTCCTTCAGGATTTTCTTTGGTGATAATGATGAGCGGTTAATAAGGAAGGAGGATGATGATTCTAAAGGAATGGATGGATTTCACGAGAAGAAAAGGAGAGATAAATAAAAATGGAGGGTTTCCATATAGAAAATTATAGATAGATAGATATTGTGTAATGTGTAGTGGCGAGCTCTGTGATGTAGGGAAAACTTTGCTATTGTAAACATTCCCATGAATAGGACTCTTTTGATGTAATCTTGGATACCATATTTTGATAATAAATATAATGAAACGATTCTGAAACACTCATGTGATGGATCCTTATATGTGAATTTTCCTTATGTTCATATGTGTGTTATGGGTTTTCTGATGTTATTTCATGGTTGATTCTACTTTCATTAAGTGATCATGTTGTTATATACTCGGGTGCATCAGGCTAGGACTTAACTCTTAAATCTTGATTTCCATGAATGGATGCACTTATTTTACGGTAGTATTACATCCTCATGTTAATAAAGAATGTTTTCACAAAGCTCACATAAAGGAGGGGATCGGTTCTGTGCATGCCTTGGGTGAGCTTCCATGATAAACTAGATGATATGCCAATGTGTTTGAGAATGGTTATTGAGGAAAGTAGTGATTATATACTACAACGCCCTTGAGCATGGAATGATCGATGTAATCCAAATTATCTACTAGTCATGAAAATAACTTTGGTTTAGACATTGATGAGTGGGTTTTGACACCTTTCCAGAATTCTAAATTGATGAACATTGTTTTTAGAGTTTTCACGTGTTTGGCTTGACGTATGATTATGATTTGGGAAAGGATTTTTGAATATGTGCATGTTTTTATTTATTGGTGCATTAGGATTTTCGAGAATGAGATCTCCATTATCTATCATTTCTTGAATGACATTCTTGAATCTTTTATAGTTGCCATCATTTTGGCCCCTAACACGATGGTAATTGCAATAGTCATTTTCTTTATACCATGTAGGTAAGGGATGGGAAGGATAAAAAATAGTATGTGGTTTGATCGGTGGAAGAACAATATCTCTTTCTTTTAACAACTTTTCCAACATAGAGGAATAAGGTTCGCCTATGGGAGTATAACATAACTATTCATACGTGTGTTTAAATTTTTGAATAGGTGAAAGATTAGAGGATGGTTTTTTTGGTTGGATGGATGAGATGGACCAAATTTCAAAACTACTACATTGGTAGATCCTTTCACCTAGGAATGATTGTTTGAAAGGTTATTTTGTGATTTGGAAGAAGAAGAGTCATTTAGTTTGAAGGTAGCACCCTTACTACGTAATTGTAATTTATTTTCTTTGATAGCATGGGTTTTAAGCTTCCAATCCATTTGAATTCCTCATCAAACATTCATAAAGTTTGAACTTGGAGGATTGGAGAGATGTGATGAGCACAAACTCTAGGAAAAAACTCTATAAGTTTAGTTTGAGACAATTGGAAAGCAAGTTGGTTAATAAGGATTTTTAGCGAGACAAAATGTTTCTTTAATGAGAAGGCACATAAAGGATGCACATGCATTAACAAGGCACATTTGAAGGTGTGGGAAGATAGGAAAGCAAACACGCGCTAGAACAATTTGGCTCAGAAATAGCCATTTTTGTGGATAAGGGCTATTTTTAGGGATAACGTGCGAGCACACATAGAAATGAAGATTCTCCCTCCACACAATGGTATTTTGGGAACAAGTAATAGATAAGCACCATGCATAGTAAAAGATAATAATAGGATTTCTACTTGGATTTAACTATAATACATCTATTGTTAGAACACTTACATGTTGTGCATACTATTGTAAAATCACATGGCTATTATCAGCATGTAACCTATTTTGAAAAGTGCATGGGTGGTGAAGGAAAGTTTCCACCCCTATAAATATGGATTGACTTACATAGTTTAGTAGGTGGTGAATTATTGTAGAGTTATTTTGTTGGTTTTAATGTACACATAACTCATGGAGATCTTGATATAGTGTAAGAATATTTTATGTTTTCTGATTTTTAATGCAATGGAGTATATTGGTTGGATAATGGTATTATGCATAATTGAATCTAGTTAATGTATGGTTAATATTCTCATATTTATTATTTAGTTCACTTATTATGATTCTCTAATATATTTATTTTGTATTATGCCTTTGTAATGCTTATGTCTAGTTATGAATATGAATATGTTTAAACATCATCATGCTAACATCTTTTACAAGAAACTCTAAAGAGGGACCTAGTGCCTTTGCATGCTTGAGTGAATGCTCAGCTTAGGTGAGTGATTTGTCAATGCACCTAGTTTATTCATAGTAAATTCTAGGCTACATCATTGGTTCCAATCAGGGACCTCTTTTCGAGTGGTTTTTCAAAGCATGTTTCTTGATGAAGACATACTCTTGGTTGACTCTATCAAGTGTTGAGGAGTTGATAGTAGATCTAGAAGAAGAATACACTTAGAGATTCATCACTCGATTTGAGTTTGACGTGCATGTGAGTGGAGAAGAACTTGTATGACTATTTATATGAAATTTTCTTTGCTATCTTTCTAATAGAGTTGTATGAGTGGCTAGTTGCTTATGCATCTAAAAGGAATTGGTGGTTTCACACACTTTTCAACACATAGAAAGAATTTTAGGCCCTCTTTGATGTTGATTTGATTTGGATGTGCATTGTGGATACTTGGTCTTTTGGTGTCATGAATAGATTTATTTTGGAGTAATCAATTTCCACATATTCTTTCGGAGGTAGTGAGTTCAAGTTTTTACGTTATTCGAGGGGAACCTATCTATAAGGCATTCCACTAGCGATCAAAATTTTGATGGTAACCCTGAATTTGGAAGAGAATTTGATGGATAGATAAAACCCACCATGCATGGGGGTAGGAATAGGTGCAGTGAAGGATAGAGGACCTAGCAACGAGAGACGTAAAGAGAAGAAAGGCATCTTAAGTACAAAGAGGCATGTGAGAGGGAGTTAGGGAAGCAACACAAGATTGTAAAATAGATGGCATTGAGGAGAGAGATGGCTTATTAAATATTTAGAGCTCACGTAGAGGGTGTGGAGCTAGAGCATTTGGAACTCCCCTATTTGGGAAAACATGATAGGGAACCCTCATTGGCCTCTTATGAGAGCGCCAGCACGAAATGACATGGGGTGAAGGAGAAAATCTAAATCTACCTGGCAACCTAGCCCTTGTGCTTGGTTTTCCAATTTATAGTACAACCAGATCATCAACAAGATAGTTTGGAAAGTAAAATAATAGGAGTAAAGAAAATAGCAAGTACATCTATGCATTTGGGTAGATGTCTTCCTTGTTATTTGGAGGGACCTTTCAGAATTTCATTGGCACAAAAATCAGGCGCATAAAATTTTAGAATCACCTTTGGGAGTAGTACCATCTCACATCTTGTAGGAATTTAGTTTTGTACTATTATTGGGACACGGGGCGAGAAAATCCTCTGGTACACTTCCTACTATAGGTGGAGGATTAAGGGCCATATGTGGCTTTGGTTTTGGTTGATTTGGTGGATCTAGAGGAAGAGGTAACATAGGAGGTTCTAGATCCGATGGGCATGGTCCTCACCAACCCCAAAATATTTACATGGAGATGTCACTTTTTCTTCTAGAGTATAGGGGAATAGAAGATGTTATTAAACATGTACACGTGTGAGATACTATGATTTGAAAAAGGGATCATGACTTCGAGCACAAGGAAAGTCATTTTGCAACAATTTTGTAGGGATGCACACATAGTTGGTATAGGAAGTTTGACCATGATCAAACTTACGTAGATTATACAATGTTACGAGATGTTTTCCTTAAGGAATTTTATATCCCTGAGTTTGAGCAGAAGAGTATAAGTGTGCTCAAGGATATTAAGCAAGGAACTACTGAGAGTGTTTGGGAATATGATGCCTATTTCAAAACACTTTTGTCCAAACTTTTCTATGATATCCATGTAAGCCAGCATGCATAGTGGTTCGTTGGAGGCTTGATCACACCTTTTAGGAGGTCATTATCACATAAGACATATACGAATCCGTGTGAAGTGCTTGAAGTAGCGTTCTGCGCCGATGCGATTAGAAGTATAAACACTAGAGTGATCCCATTCCTGGAATCTCAGATTGTAGGTATGGAAAAGCGATTGGAGAAATTATCAACCAATTCAACGCATGAGATGTGCACTAAGATTTGGTGTACATATTGTGAAGTTGAGGGGCACACTAAGGATAGTTTTCCCCGCAGGTCATTGTGTTCATTGTTGCTAGAGTGCGAGATATGTCATTTATACCAGGATGTAATCCGATTCCCATTGTTACAATGGGTGATTATGAAGAATGTATCTTTCTACTGTAAGATTTTCTTGTCCATGACTAACAATACCAAATATTGCAAGTTGATTAATCAAATCCATGATGCAATTGATATTGGTGTGCGAAATACAAGAGTATCAAATAAATCTAAAGGTAAAATTGAGCACCATGATAATGATCACTCTCATGGGTGCTAAGACCAAAATTAAGGGCACTTTGAAGGAGGTCATGGTAGAGGTCGAGGATAACATGGTGAATTTAGGGGCTGAGGCCATGGTGGTGGATGAGGTGAGTTTCCCTATGGAACATGTTATATGTGTGGATGTTCGACCACTATAGGTGTGAATTCCCTCAACTATTAATTGTTCTTTTTATGTGAAGACTCATAAATATGAGGATTTCTTAGACTTAAATGACCATATAAACAAGAAAAATAAATAGGAGAACAAGGGTGCAAGGATGGTTAGAATACAGTGCGCCATGGAAAACCAATGGATGCCAAAGTTGGCACCAAAACTTGAGGTAGTACCTGTGAAAATTACTACAAGCACTAAAGTTGTGCATGTAAGATAAGCATTACAACAAGATCCTACCATTACCGGGGAAGAGGTTTTGCATGCAAGATACCCCTGATCCTACACATCAAAAGGAGGTTTATCAGAAACCATGGTTTAGAGTGATATACGATGTTTAAAGGCAGTCGTGGAAATTGGAAAAAATGAAGGAAACAAATACAATCCGATCGGATGTTGATGATTTGAAAGTGGTATGCAATATGTTGCACTAGAATAATATTATTCCATTACTAGGGAATTGGTTAAAGGGAAAAACTCTATGCACAAGTATTGACAATGGATGACAGATCCTACATGCTAATCTCCCCCTCATAGCTTTAATTATGACAACGAGATCACTCTGAATTTTGTTTTGGATGGGTGGATTTTCGGTGATATATTGATTAACATAGCCATGGAAGTTAGTGTTCTTAATTTAGATGCATGGGTGGAGATGGGAAGACCTCCATTACAACCATCCTCTAATGTAATTTTTATGGAAATTTGAACTAAGGCCACTCCAATAAGAGTTTTAAAGGATGCATCTATCACTATACAAGGGGAAAATTTCATTAGGGACTTTGAGGTTCTAGCACTTGCGAAGCGGACAACTTCCCAGCTCTACTTGGGCACCCTTGGTGTTATGCAATTAATGTTGATCTATGGTTGAACAAGCGGTATATAAGCTTTGAGAAAAAGGAAGAATGAGTTAATATCCCTTTGTGAGATGGAAAATTTACACCTTGTGTTGAACCTTTAAGTGAGGAACACTGAACATAATTTATGTCTATGTAATTTGAGATCTAGAAGTACTTGAGTCATCTAAGGAAGGAATCTGCGGTGGGAAGATTCATAGTCTATTAGTAATACTACAATCATTGTTTGTGATAATTGGGCACATGAAACCTACGAGATGATTGGGCATGAAGTAAGAATTGTATTTGTGTGCATAAGTAGGTCACGCTATGTTAGGAGATTAGGTAACAACTATGTACCCTGGTACACTTAAGAAGGATACCCTATGGTATTCTTGTGCACCATGGAGGAATAGTGGGAGGATCAAGTGGAAAAAATAAATATGTTAGTGTATACCCTATGTGGGACATTAGTTAGCAAGATGGTGGATGGTTCACATGGATAATCTCATATAATGGAATGAAGTGAGAATTTCTCTCAAAACCCTCTTTCTCGGGAGCAATGCACCTACTAAGATTTGCACATATCGTGGTAGTCATCTTATTTAGCACCACATTTAGTAGTGTGAGAGACTCTAAACAGAGGGCTAGGAAGCTTTACCATGTTCACTATGGGTGCACAAACTTTATTTCACTTTTTAAGGCTGCACACATGTTTGGTATGTTTATGCGAGCTGCATAGGAAGACTGGAAATTGGTAAGATATGGTTGCGGGAATGATCCATAATTTTGACTATTTCTCCACTAAGCTTTGTGGTTAAAGAGGCATTACAAGTTATGGATCACTTGACTATGGGAGCTGTGCAAAGTCTAAAGAAATCATTGAGAACCTATTTGGTGATGCGGACCTAAGAGCGTGTTTTGATGAAGTAGATGAGACGATGCCGAACTACTTAAGCATGCTTTCCTTGAGAAGGAGAAAGGAAATGTGGTCTGCATAGTGGATTATGAAGATCTAGAAAATTTGGACATAGACCATTTAGAGGGTACTCACGAAGTCTTAGATAGTGTGGATAAGAAGGCACATTCATATCGGGAACCTATGAAGACCAAGAAAGTAAACATTGGCACGATGTTGAATCTAAGGAGGCCATAATTGGAGGTTATTGGTTTGATTCGAAGTGGCTAAGATAATTGAGTTACTACGAGATTTTTAAGACTTATTTCCTAGGGGATACCATGAGTTAAAGGGAGTGTATGATTCTTTGGGTGAGATGATTACTAAGCTAAAGGAGGGTGTGCGCTCGGTCAAGAAGAGACCTTATAGGATGAACCCTAACCTACTCATAAAATTTAAAGTAGAAATTGACAAGATGTTGAAATCTAGCATAATTAAGCCCCTAGAAGAATTAGAGTGGGTTATCCCCATGGTAATCAATATAAATAAATATGGTCAAATTAGGATTTGTGTGGACTACAGGGAGATGAATTATGTATGTGTGATTGATCCTTTTCCTACACCTTTCACCGAGGAAATATTAGAAGGCATTGTAGGGCACGAAATTTACTCTTTTACAGATGGATTCTCTAGATATCACCAGGTAAGAATTGTAAAGGAGGATCACGCAGAAAACAAATTTCACCATTTAATGGGGATATTTTGCATACACAGTGATTCCCTTTGGAATGAAGAATGCACTTGTAATATTTTTGCACATTGTGGTTTAAGCATTCCAGATTTTATCCAAAAATTATTATAGGTTTACTTGGATGTTGGATAGTATATGGGTTTTTCACGAATCATTTTGAAAACTTTCGATTAATGTTTGATAGGTGTAGACAGTTAAGTATCTCCTTAAACATTAATAAGTGCATATTTGGTACATGTTTTGGAACTCTACTAGGGCATATCATCTACAAGGAGGGTTTATTAGTATATCTAACCAAGATTGCAGTTATCTTAGGCCTAGAGGAACCTACTAGTCAAAGTGAGGTGCAAAGATTCTTGGACCATATAGGGTATTACAAAAAAATTATCAAAGGATATGTGAAGATTTTTATGCCCTTGGAGGAGTTACTAAAAGGAAAAGGGACATTCTATTGGGGAGAACCACAACAACGCACATTTGAAGAGTTGAAGGAGAGGCTTACTACGATGCCTATTCTGTGCTTTCCCTCATGGAAAAAATATTTTCACACACATTGGGATGCCTTTGGCATGGCCATTGACACAGATATTGTCTCGGCCTAGAGAAGGTATTATAGATCATCCTATCTATTTTTATAGTAGAAAGTTGACACCTACAGAACATAATTATACAACTATAGAGTGCAAGGCCTTGTCAATGATCTACACATTGCATAATTTTAGGCATTACTTACTTGCTAGCAACATATTTTGTGTTCTATACAGATCACATGGCATTGAAATACTTGGTAAATAATCCCATTTTATAGGGATACATATGCCAATGGGTTCTATTATTCCAATAATTTTATTTTATAGTTATGGTAAATCCAAGAAAAAGAAATTCTTACCCTAACCACTTATCAAGAATTCAATAAGGAGAGGATGTGCAGACAATTGAAGATATACTACTAGATGCACACTTATACATGTTAAACCACATGCCTTCATAATTAGAGGACATTACTATCTTTTAAGCACATATATGTCACAAAAAGGAATGAAATCCTTGGAAAATAAATAACTTGAAATTCACGCCACACCTTTCATGTTGATCAGTGGTGACCTATACAAACTAGGAGGAGATGAAGGATTGTACCGGTGTGTACTAGGACATGAGCATACAACAATCATGGAAGAATATCATGTAAGTATTACAGGTGGACACTATGCAGGTGATGCCACCGCATGCAAGATTTTATTTGCTGGTTTATGGTGGGAAACCTTGTACAAGGATTGTAAGGAGTATTTTAAGGTGTGTGATCACTTTCAGCACCTTAGGAAACTTGGGCAAAGAGATGAAATGCCTTTAAGGACTATTACTAGTGCAGAACCATTTGAAAAATGGGAAATAGACTTTTTCAATCCTATTTCCCCAGCCATGCGTAGAACTAGATCACACTACATCATCACTTGTATAGATTATCTTACATGGTGGGAAGAATTAATACCTAAAAAGGATTGTACACCAGCTATAACAACAAGGTTCTTATGGGAAAATATTCTTACTAGGTATGGTTGTCAATTGAGTCGACAAGTGATAGGGGCACACATTTATTGAATGAGACAATCAAGATATTATTGGATGAATCTATGTTTGTGCACTAAAATACCACACCCTATCACCCTCAAGAAGATGGGACTCTGAGGCATTCAATAATATATTGATCCATACCTTGACAAACATTTCGATGTTGGAAGGAAAGATTGGGATGATAAAGTTTCTGATTTACTTTGGGCATATAGAGCAACCTATAAAAGGTTGAATAAAGCCACACCATTTTAGTTGTTGTTTGGAGAAGAATTAGTTCTTCCCATATAATTTATGTTACCTTTTTGTGTATTGCACGGTGGAGGTCTTGTTGATGAGAAAGCTTTGGAAAAGATAATTGACAACTTCATATAGCTAGATGAGAGACACGCCATAGAACATTAAAGTTAGAAGAAGGAAAAGGCAAGATAAAAGGCATGACATGACAAACATATCAAGTATAAGAAGCTTTAGGTTGGGTATATAGTGCTTCTTTATGATTCAAGGTTGTTGTGTGTTGTCTTGTAAATATGCAACAGTGGAAATTGACAATTTCAAGCATGACAATGATACCCCTTTGTTAAATTTTTTAAGTCCTATCATTCCAAGACACCCTAGGTCTTTCCATTCAATCCAAGTTACCTCCAAATTAATGGTATCTCATCCCCTTTTTGGATTTGGGAAATTCTATTCATTGTCCTTAGGTGAGTCTAGGTAGTTACGAAAAAGATGTTTTACGGCAATATTGGGAAGGGTTGTCATTAGCCCTCCTAGGACTAGATCAACCCCTTGGAGTAGAAAAAAAGGGCCAAATTCAACATGGAGGTAAATTTAAGACCTTATAACATCATAGAAATTGTTTTGGAAGGTTTGGTGAAGTTTTGAAGGATTTGGAGCAGTCTGAGTAAAAATAGGGTTCACAAGCCTAGGCAGTACATAGGCCTAAAAACAGTTGTTAGGCTTTAGAAGAATATTTTGGGAGCTTTGGTTAGAGTTAGAAGTAAAAAAACTATTTACAGAAAGAGGATTCCAAGACCTACATTATGGTGAAATCATATTTTTCACAACACCTTGGAGCATAGGATTTTAAGCAGTTTTTCTCAGGAACAAGTGGAGTCTCATATCAAAATTCCACTTTTTCAGGGATCCAATGGATGAATAACCACATGAGACCCCACTATTGGATTCAAAATTCCATTTCCAATCAGGATCATATAAAATTTCACCAATAAATTCCATCGGAGCTCAAGTTATCATCGTTCCAAGTCACCCTATTGGAGATAGTCTAGAAGTTAGTCAATTTTTAGGAGGACACGTGTCAGCACTAGGAGCTTGGAAGGATTTTGTGTCCCTGATGTACCTAGGGTCACATACATAATCCCTTAAAAAATTCACCCAATCCCTATGGGGATTCTTTTTTTCACCCACGTGACCAAATTTTACCCCCAAGTACATTTTGGAGCTCAAACTCCCTGTCGTCGGATCGAGGACATATGTCATCTCTACGACCACCGTGGAATTTTATGTCCCTCACATCCCTTTGAGGTGAGGGAAACCAAACATGGAAAAATTTTCCCATCCCTCTAGGAGAGTGTTTTTCACCCATGTGACCGATTTTCATCCCTTTGATGCTTTAAAGCTGATTTTGGAGCATTCATTCCCTGCCATTGGATCACTGCCACATGTTTTCATCTTGCTCATTGTGGAAACCAATGTCCCTCACATCACTAAGGTTAAGGACATCAGGTTCAAAAAATTTCATGCAAATCCAACTCAAAAATTTGAAAAAATTTCTAACTGTTGGTTGCTTCTTGTTGTTTCTCACTGCCAGAGGAAAAGTTGCAGAGAACACCTCACTCCACCATTTCCAAAGCTTGAACCAGCTCCATCACAAAAAATTATCCTTCACTCCATGATGGAACATAGGTCTTAGAATAATAATTCATCAAGATAAGAAAAATAAATGGAGAACCGAGAAGAAGAACAATGGAAATCCCCATTGCCATAAAATAAAGATTCGAACATATCTTAAATGGTGCGTGGATTGATGAACCATTTGTTGCTGAGTTTTTATCTCTTAAAGGCCATTAAAAACACACTTTAAATCCTCCCTAGTGGTTCATAGAACATTCATAGTGAAGAAATCTCATTTCTAGCTCAACGAAGGAAAAATTGAATTTCCCATCAAATTATTTGTCGATTGAAGAGAAATTTCTCCTGAAGCATAAGAAGAAAAAACCTATCGCAATGGAATCAATTTCATCATGAAAAGAGAAACAAAAAAAAACCTGAAATTTTCAAGCTCCATTAATGGCTGCCATGACACAGTAATGGAAAAAATTAGTGAGCTACCTCTCCACTTCTCAGGGTTCTAGTGGGCGAAATCATGTGAAAATTAGAGGAACGATCGTTGAAAAATCTAGTTTCACGTGAACTAGTTTTTGCACCATGAAGTCCCTATTTTTTAGGGATATGGAGGGCTGTGTTATTTATCATAATTATTCCCTCTTCAAATAAATTCTCAAATTCCTGAAGATCCGGTAGGTGAAATCACGCGAAAATTGGAGGGAACGATTGTTGAAAAATATAGTTTCTCTCAAACTAGTTTTTACATGATGAAGTACTTAATTTTTAGGGATATGGAGGGATTTTTTTTTTGTTAGTATTCTTCCCCCACCAATGAAAATATCATTTTCCCACTTTTTTAGATGAAGGAATTACTCCAAATTTGGAGCATGGAACCCTGGAATAAAACCCAAAATTTCAAGACCCATTTTGTCGCAATTTGACATTCATGGTTCACTTACTAAAAATAGCATGTCTCCTTGCATAGGGGTATGTTACTTCAGGTAAGACACCATTTTAAGATACCATGAATAAGGTGGTGAACATAGAGGGAGTATCGCAATAAAATTCATCAAACAACTAATCTTGGCTCACAATTGGCACTTACTAAAAATAGCAGTTGTTACGAAAGGGAAAGTTTTGAAAAATGGGACATTAAGGATTGATCATTTAGGTCAAAATCATCATAGGAATTTCTCATGGGGAATTCGAGATTCACCTTAGAGAATTCAACAATGTCTCCTGACACTCACTCTGTGGCTCGAGTTGCAGGAGTATCTTGTGCGGGGTAGAAGTTGTGGTCATCGGCAACACCATTGTGAGCTTTTTTAAACACTCATTCCAAAGCATCTATGATCCCATTTGAAGGTTTGTTCCATGAGTTTTAAGATTTGGATTTTCATCGCATTAGATACTTTAATCAATGAGGATCATAGGAGTTTTTTGGGGCAACATCTTCTCCTCTTCTCGTTCTTCCCTCTCTTCAAATTTTCTAATTATTCGTTGGGGTTTACACTTTTTGATATGCCTTTTAGTCACGTAAAAGTGGATTTAGAAACATAATGTGAATTAATTCACCTTGATTTTATAAAAGGGACTTAAATATTTGATAGGAATATGAATAGTCTAAATTTAGAAATAAGGCATATGGAGGGTCATGAGGAAGACGATAAGTCACCTCTCATTCTATAAATTGTAACACCATTCCCATTTAAAAGGGTTGGAAATTGATCTTGTGAAATCAAGAGTTCATTGTACTTAGATAAAAAAAAGGAGATATCCATTTTTATTCTACTTTCCTCCACTCTCAAATTTCTTCCATTCTTACACTATGTACAACTTATGTTTAAGCATCAATATAAGAAGGATTTTATAGCTTTATTTGACTATAGCTTAATTTGACTAAGGGATTTCGTGATACTTTGTGTTCATCAAATTCTATTTGGTCTTGTTTTCATTTGTAGGGTTATTTCTTCTTAATTTAGTGCATGTGATGAAGTTTCTAACTAGTGTGTGTGCAGGAATCTGATTTGTTACCTACAAAATTAGTTCTCCTACATCAATTCTCACTCCCTTTCCAACTTGCAGACAAAGTATTCCCTAGAAAGAGATTTATATCTTTGTTGCAAGGTCAGTGGAGTGGCTCTATTGGATCCTGGGTCGAAAGGCCACCACATAAATCCACATTTTCTCATGCATGCATATATGATAGCTCCTTTGGTTAAGTAGACGGACTTAGATTCCTAGAGCGTTGGCAAGAAATCAAAAAAATTCCACCTAGGAAATCTTAAGGTGCATTGGTTGGGACTGTATGTTATCACTCACATACTTGAATCGACACTTGCCAATTATATGCATTTGATAGAACACGGTTACCCAATTACTTCAACAGAGTAGTGAAGCCCTATTATAAATAAGACTTCTTGGTGTTTGTAATAAGGCAATATTTCTATTTAGTATAGATTTCCCTTAGTGTATTTCCTTTATTGCGTTTCCTTCTTCATCACTATGCTTTGTCAATTTAGTTTAGGGTTTTGTGTAATAAGCACATTTACACTTTGGAAGTGATTACAATATGAAGTATTTTTATGCACAGAGGACTACACATACCCTTGGTGTGGGGTGGTTTTCATTCAAAAATTGGTACACAAAGGAAAATACAATTATAGGTGATTTCTCTTGATTAAAAAGTGCAGATAGTATGGAAAGGAGTTGTTACATAGAAAATTCCTCCTAAAGAAGACCATAGCTGGAAATGAATGAATGAAAAATATAACGTGAGGTAATCTGTGGTCTGTAAAAACTACTATAGAAAGGTGAAGTGGATAGGTACTTTGGTGCATGGAAGTGCATGGAAGGAGGTATGTATCAAGAAGGTAGGAAGGTGCACTAGAAGGTTATAGCTATGGCAAGTAGGTGTATCACGTGGAAATTGGGAAAATGGTCAACTAGTGAGAAGATCATTGGTAGGTAAAGGAGAAATAAATGTGTTAAATTTTTGCAACTTTATATAAACATGTCATGCGGGTTCATTTCTACCTTTATGATCACAAGTATTCAAGCAATATAGTTGTGACCAAACCAAGTGAAACGCATTAAGCTACAAAGAGCTATGAAACTAGGTGAGGAGAGAAGATTTGTGCATAGAATTGGCTTGTGTCCCCATTTGAGAAGGGTTTGAGTGAAGAAGAATCATTGAGAAGTAACTAGGGCATGTGATTTAGAGCTAGGGAATACAATTTCGAGCTAGGGCACATGATTTGAAGCTATGGCATGTAGTTTTAAGCTAGGGCATGAGAGATTGCTTGACATAGGAAAAATGCACAACTTTTATCATGGAACCGAGGAAAGCACCTAGAGTAGGAACAAAGGGGAAGAAGAAGGTGGAAACCAAGGTCGAGGATGCTCGTGAGAGAAATTTTTCAGAAATGTAGTATCCAAAAGAAGTAATTATCAGACAGGATTGGGATTCCCATATCCATAGGTGTAAGGTCTTGTACTATAAGCATCACACAATTGAGAACAAGGAGGAACCGAACACATTATTGAATAGGAAGGCCAACAAGTGAATGGTTGATGACATTCTAGTGTATGATAATATTGGAGAGAAGTTGGTAAAGAAAGTAGGGGTATACTAGCTGTATGAGCTCCCATTCTTTGGAAAAATAGAAAATATATAATGGTGTCTAATGAGTAAAGTCCATGAGGACTTATTTTACTTTGTTGGGTGATGGGTAAGGATCACAACGCCCTTAATTTCTATGTTTCCAAGATTAAAGGGCACAACGATAGACATTAGTTGTGATCTAACCGATAATACTGATTATCATGGACACTAGCAAGGAGTTGGGATATAAAAAGGGTACATGTAGGATGGATATATACAAGCTAAGGAAGTACCATGTGATACAAGCGGCTGTGCATTTACTCACCAAGCTGAATGATGAGTAAATCTGGTCACAAGTGAACACTATGTGGCTACACATTACTAAGATTATTTCATAAGGAGAAATTTACAACTTATCTGGGTACATAGAAGATACAATTGTTGAGGAAGCACACAGAACTGAGAAGATAAGTATTGGCAATATCCTATTATCACTTGTGTTTGTAAAAATTGGAGTGCACGATGGTCCAAACAATAAAATATTGGAAATCCTCATGGAAAATAACTCCCTCGCAGAAAGGTTTGAAAAATATTTGTGTGAAGGATCAATGAGTGGTTTGTTTGAGGTGAAGTTATGGTATGACCGACTTCACATGGCCTTCGAGGAGGAAAGGCGCATTCCAAAGGAGTTACCCTTAGTGGTGGGCAAGGCCTTGCAGTTCGTGGTATACCAACATTTTTTCATTCCATGGTTCACAATGAAAGATGAGACATGTAGTCCTTAATTCAAACTACCATACTACTTAACAATGTAATTCTTCTAGGAAACAGTACATAGGTTTATAGATTTGCACTAGTTTAGCTACACCGCGAACAAGGTAGACTGTGACTAGCATACTTTAAGGAAAAATAATTTTTATTCAGGTCTATCTACCTACATTGAGAGGCTTATTTATGATGTCATAAATATGAATCCAATAAGTTTGGCTATTGGTGAAAATGGGGTTGCGTTTATCTACCTCTTGCTTAGGCCTAGGATTGAAAAGGGAAAGTACGTGGAGAATGATTTCATGCTCCCAAGGCCACCTAAAGGAAAGTATATAGTTGAAAACTTGGCAGGTCCAAAGTTTTCCTTGACCTTAGAGGAAGACGTGGAAGAAGAACTCAATGAGGATAATGGAATTTTGGACCACAGAGGTCGAAGGAAGCCAACTGAAAAGTATAAAGTGAGCATGCATATACTCCTCCACAGCCACAAAGAGAAGAGGAAGACTTGGATGTAAACATAGTCCATGAGGAACACCATATTAAGAGGGTGTTTGAAGAACCAAAACCCAAGGTGCAAGAACATCTCAACCTTTACAAAGGTCACCTTGACTCTCCCCTCAAAAAGAAACACCCGAGAAAAATTGGAGAAGAAAGTTGAAGCTTAAAGAGGATGAGGAGGAGGAGTCAGGGGAGAGCACACCATGAACCTCAATTCAATCTAAAGATGTAGAGGAGCCTTAGCATGAGGAGAGGAGAGATGATGAGGAAGGGGTGAAAGAAGTAGAGGAAGTTATGGGTGAGCCACCTAACATGCCCATTACTACTCAAGAAGGAGAAGGGCCAACTCCAGACCTTGGCGCCTAGGTTCCTAAGGGGCCAAGGAAAAAGAGAGAGAGGACAAGTGAAGAATATTTTTTCCTTAATATGGGCTATGCTGAGGACATGAGAAAAATCATTTGTGCCCATTTTCATATCATTGTGAGCCTTATAGAGTTATATGGGTGGGAGCTGATGGATCTAGATATGGCTACTACATTCACAAGGAATAATTTTTTTGGTCCATGTAGACTCATATGGACGAACCAGATTTTTACGTGTGTGAAGAGTATTGTGTCCCATGCAGAGTGAAGAAGGAACCCTGGAGTAGGCACATGAAAATAAAACCCACTATAATGTTCGATGAGTAGGTCAACAATGCATTAGTCAAGATATCTGTTGAGGTGGCGTGGAGGAACATTGATAAGGCCACCACCATTCGAGCATTGCTTGAAGATAACAAGGATAAAACTATAGAGATAGCATGCTTAAAAGAAGATAAGGAATGAGAATAGGAAAATATTTAGGCCTTTGTTGCGATGGTGAGGAACTTGGTGATCACATTATAAAAATAAGGCCTCATCTAGAATTTCAAAGTTGCTGAAAATTTTCCTTGGTATTCATTATGTGTGCACTTTTGTAAATTTTGTATTAGATGACGAACAGTTCAAATTTCCACAAAAAAATATTTTGAACATGAAGAAAAAAGAGCAAGGGCCACTATTTTTATAAAATTTCAACTTACAAGGATTTTCTCCAAACCTTGAAAGATGAGCTAAATAAAGCTTACTAAGATCTCAATTTATGTGTGAGAAGAGACGCCACAATAAGGATCGAACTATAATAGAGTAAAATGAATTTTTGAAGGAAATGAAAGATAAAACACTTGGCATGCCAAAATATTAACATTTGGTAAAACAAAAGTGTGAGCCCCTCGTAAAGCAGACTCAAGATCCACACAAAGATAAAATTGATGAAATTTTGAAACTCATATACATGAAGATGGATCTCATGGAAGGAATGCTATCAGGTATGGCCAATGTTTTCTGGTGGTAAAGAATGAGAAATAGAAGATCACTCATGATGAATTGAATGTAATAGCCATAGATATTCTAGAGAAAACAAGGAATGTGATAAGTGACTAGAAGACATTTGAGGCTGAGATCAAAACTAAATATCCAAAGTTAATCCTTCCAATTGAAGAATAGGGTGTTACAAGATAAAACTTCATTCTTTTGTACAATGTTTCATTCCTTATTCTTATTATTGGAGACATCGAAATAATTACCATTGACGGGATGACATTGTACTTTAGTGTTTGAGTAATTTTAAATAGATAGAAGATTACTCTAAGGAGAAGACACATAAAGGATGCATGGATGGGAAGAAGGCGCATTTGAAGGCACGGGAAGATAGGGAAGGAAACACACGCGTAACCCTTTGGCTCAAGACTTAGCCATTTTTGTGGATAAAGGCTATTTTTGGAGATAACATGTGGAGCACGCATAGTGATGAAGACTTGTGCTCCACACAATGGTATTTTGGGAACAAGTAGAAGATAAGCACCATACATCGTTTAAGCTAATAATAGGATTTCTACTTGGATTTAACTATAAGACATCTATTGTTAGAGAACTTGCATGTTGCACATACTATTGTAAAGGCACATGGCTATTATCAACATGTGACCTATTTTGGGAAGTGCATGGGTGGTGAAGGGAAATTCCCCACCCCTATAAATATGTATTGACTTGTGTAGTCTAGTATGTTTTGAATTATTGTAGAGTTGTGTTGTTGGTTTTGACACACACATAACTCATGGAGATCTTGACATAGTGTAAGAATCTTCTATATTTTACAGTATTTAATTAAATGGAGTATATTGGTTGGATAATGGTATTAGGAATAACTGAATCTAGTTCTTGTATGGTTAATCTTATCATAGTTATTATTTAGTTCACTTATTATGATTCTCTAAGATATAAATTCTGATTATGCACCGTGGAATGCTTATGTCTAGTTATGAATCAGAATATGTTTAAACATTATCATGCTAACATCTTGTACAAGTAAATCTAAAGAGGGACTTGGTGCATTTGCACAATTAGGGTGAGTGCTCAGCTTAGGCTAAGTGATGTTCTAGTACACCGGGTCATTCATGAGAAATTCTAGGCTGCATCATTGGTTCTATTGTTGGGACCTCTTTTTAGTTTTTTTAGGATCTTTCATTATGAATACGTACTGAGTCTACCTTATCAAGTGTTGAGGATTGGATAGTAAATATGGAAGAAGAATACGCTCAGAGATTTTACATTGGATCTGAGTTTGACGTGTGCACATGGGGGAGAGAAGAACTTGTATGACTATTTATATGAAATTTTCTTTGTTATCTTTTTATAGAGTTTACATTTGGCTAGTTTCTTATGCGTTTTAAAGGAATTAGAGGTTTCAAAAACTTTTCTACACGAAGGAATAATTTCAGAACTTTATGATGTTGATCTGATTTGGACATGCATTGTGGATACTTGGTTTCATGGTGTTTTGAATAGCTATATTTTAGAGTACTCAATTTCAACTTATTCTTTCCCGTGAGGTAGTTGAGTTCATTTTTTTATGTTATCCTAGGGAACCTATCTGCAAGGCATTCTACCTGGTGATCAAAAATTTTATGGTAACCCTGAATTTGGAAGAGAAGCTGATGGCTAGCTAAACCCCACCACACATAGGGGTAGGAATAGGTTTGGTGAAGGATGGAGGACCTAGTGACAAATACATAAAGAGAAGAAAGGAAACTTAAGTAAAATGACCCACGTGAGAGGGAGTTATGGAAGTAGCACAAAATTATAGAAGGAATGGCATTGAGGAGAGAGATGGCTTGTGAAAGATTTGGAGCTCATACAAAGGGTGTGGATCCACGAGAATTTGGAACTCCCTCATTTGGGAAAACATGATAGGGAACCCTCATCAGCCTCTTATGAGAGTGTGCCAACAGAGATTACATGGGCCATAGGCGTGCATCTAAATGTACCTAGAAACCTTGACCTCGCGCTTGGTTTTCCGGTTTCTAGTACGGTGAGTAGTCGAGAAAGCTAGTTTGGGAAGTAAAATAATAGGATTAGATCAAATAGCAAGTACATCTATGGCCATGCAGACATCTACCTTGTTATTTGGACGTACCTTTTCGGGCACATCATTAGTGTAAAACTTAGGTGCACAAAATTTTGGACTCACCTCTAGGAGTAGTACCATCTTGCAGAATGTAGGAGTTTAGTTTAGTACCATTGTTGGGACATAGGGAAGTAAAACCTCTAGTTCACTTCCTACTACAGGTGGAGGATCAAGGGGCATAGTTGGCTCTAGTTTTGGTGGATTTGGTGGGTCTAGAGGTAGAGGTAACACAAGAGGTTCTAGATCCAGTGGGCATGGTCCTCACCAACCCCAGAATATTTACATGGAGATGTGACTTCATATTCCAGAGTATAGGGAAATATAAGATGCTTTTGAGCATGTGCACATGTTTGAGATACTGTGACGTGCAAAAGGGATCATGTATTTTGAGCGCAAGGCAAGTCAATTTGTAATTACGTTGCAGGGATGCGCAAAAATTTAGTACATGAAGTTATATTGTGATCACACTTGCGTAGATTATACAAAGTGTTATAGGATTTTTTTTTTCTTAAGGAATTTAGTATCCCCGAGTTCAAGTAGAAGAGTATAAGTGCACTCAAGGATATTAAGCGGGTAACTAATGAGATTTTTAGTAATATGATTCCCATTTCAAAACACTTTTGTCAAAACTTTCCTATCATATCTATGCAAGCCAACATGCATAGTGGTTCATCGAGGCTTAATCACACCATTTAGGAGGGATTTTTCACATAAAACCTATATGGATCTGCACGAAGTGTTTGAAGTAGCATTACGCACCGAGGTAATAGGAATTATAGACACTAGAGTGAGCCCATTCGTGACATATTAGATTATAGCTATACCAAAGTAGTTGGAGAATCTATCGGCCAATTCAATGGATGAGATGTGCACTGGGATTTTGTGTACAAATTGTGAAGGTAAGGGGCACACTAAGGATATTTTTTCCCACAGGTCAGTGCATTCATTATTTCTAGACTACTAGATATTTCATTTAGACCATCATGCAAGTTGATGCCCATTGTTACAACACTTGATTAGGAAGAACGTATCTTGCTACTATAATATTTTCTGGTCCATGGATCACAATATCAAAGATTGTAGCTTGATTGATCAGATCCATAATGCCATTGATATTGGTTTACGATAGATAGGAGTATCTGAAAACTCTAAAGGTAAAAGTGAGAACCATGATCATGATCACAATCAGTTGAATCTATGGTGGTAGACGACTGAGTTTCTTCATAGAACATGTTATACATGTGGATCTCCTGACCACTAAAGGCGTGAATGCCCTCATAATATTATTTTTTCTTTTTTTGGGAAGAATCATAACTATGAGGAGTTCCTAGACTTATATGATTATCCAAACAAGAATCATAAATAGGAAAAAAGGGGTGCAGAATGGTTAGAATACAACATACCATGGAAAACCAATGGATGCAAAAGTTTTCACAAGAACCCGAGGTAGTACTGTGAAAATTACAACATGCAATCGAAGTTGCGCGTGCGAGAGAAGCATTGCAACAAAATCCTACCATTACCAAGGAAGAGGTCTTAACCTGCAAGATACCTAGATCCTATACATAAAAAGGAGGTTTAATAGGAAACCATGGTTCAGAGTGAGATATAGTGTTTACGGGAACAATCACGGAAGTTGGAACGAAATAAGGAAGCAGAGAGGCAGTCAATTAGATGTTGATGATTTGAAAGAGGTATGCAAGATGTTGTGTCATGAGAATATTATTTCTTTACTAGGTAATTGGTTAAAGGGAAAAATTCTACACATAGGTATTGAGAATGGTCATAAGATTTTGCATGTTAATCTCCCCCTCATAGCTTGGATTATGCCAAGGAGATCACTCTAAATTTTGTTGTGGATGGGTGGATTTTGAGTGATACATTGATGGACACAAGTGCGGAAGTTAATGTTCTTACTTTAGATGCATGTGTGTAGATGGGTAGACCTACATTACCACCATCCTCTAATGTATTGTTTATGTCAAATAAAACTAAGGATACTCCAATAGGAATTTTAAAGGATGCATCCATTACTATACAAGGACCAAGTTCACCGAGGATTTTGAGGTTTTAGCGCTTGCATAAGAATACAACTTCCTAGCTCTACTTGGGTGACCTTTATGTTATGTAAATAATGTTCATCTATGGTTTAACAAGGGGTGTATAAGCTTTGAGAAAAATAAAGAATGATTTATTATCCCTTTGACAGATGGGAAATATACACCTTATGTTGAACCTTTGAGTGAGGAAGACCTGAATAAAATTTATGTGCATGTCATTCGAGATTTGGAAGCACTTGAAACTTCTAAGGAAGGAATCCTCTAGTGGGAATATGCACAGTCTATTAGTGATACTGCAAGTATTGCTTGTGATATTTGGGCACATGGCACATATGAGATGGTTGGGTATGAAGTAAGAAGTGCATCTACATGTGTAAGTAGGTCGCATTGTGTTAGGAGATTAGGTAACATCTCTATACCCCGATACATTGGAGAAGGATAACATATGGTATTATTATGCACCATGGAGGAATAGTGGGAGGATATAGTGGAAAAAAGAAATATGTTATTGTATACCCTGCGCAGGACATCAACAAGTTGGTGGATGGTTCACATGGATAATCTCATAGAATGAAATGAAGTGAGAATTGAACATATCATGGTAATCAGCATGTTCAAAGACACCATTGTTAGTAGTGTGAGAGACTGCGGATAGAGGAAGGAATATTTACCACCTTCACTATGGGTGCACAAAATATATTTCACTTTGTGAGGTTGTGCACATGCTTGGTATGTTTATGTGAAGTCTGCACAGGAAGCTTGAAATTGGCAAGACACGGCAGTTGGAATGATCTAGACTTTTGACTATTTCTCTACTAAACCTCCAAAGTGAAATAGGCATTATGAGTTATAGAGAACTTGACTATGGGAGACATTGGAAAGGCTAAATAACTCATTTAGGATTTATTTGTTGAGGTAGACCTAGGAGCGTGTTTTATGAAGTAGATGAGACTGATGCCAAACTACTTGAGCATTCTTTCCTTAAGAAGGAGAAAGGAAAGATGGTCTACATAGTGGATGATGAAGAAGTAGAAAATTTGGACATAGACCATTCAGAGGGTACACACAAAGTCTTAGATAGTGTAGATAAGAAGGCGCATGCCTATCATAAATCTATGAAGCACAAAAAAGTGAACAATAGCATAGATGTTGAGCCTAAGGAGGCCATAATTGGAGATTATTGGTTTGATTCTTAAGTAGCTAAGATAATTAAGTTACTACGATATTTCCAGTCTTATTTCCTAGGGGATACCATGAGTTAAAGGGAGTGCATGAGTCTTTGGGTGATATGAGAACTAAGCTTAAGGAGGGTGCACACCCGGTCGTAAAGAGACCTTTTAGGATGAAACCTAACTCGTGTGTAAAAGTTAAAGAAGAAATTGACAAGATGCTGAAATCTGGCATCATTAAGCCTCTATAAGAATCATAATGGGTTAGCCCCATGGTAATCAATATAGAGAAATATGATTGGATTAGGATTTTTGTGGACTAAAGGGAGATGAATGTTGCATATGTGATTGATCCTTTTCCTACACCTTTCACCAAGGAAATATTAGGAGTTATAGGACATAAAATTTACTCTTTTATAGATGGATTCTCCGGATATCACTAGGAAAGAATTGCAGAAAGGAGGATCAAGAGAAAACAACTTTCACCATTGAATTGGGAATTTTTGCATACACGGTGATGCCTTTTGGGTGAAGAAAGCACCCGTAGTATTTTTATGCATTATGGTTCAAGCATTCCAATATTTAATCCAAAAATTATTACATGTTTACTTGGATGATTGCACGAAAGATATGGGATTTTCAAAGATCATTGTGAAAAAGTGTGATTAATTTTTGGGAGGTGTAGATAGATAAACATCTCTTTGAACATCAAGAAGTGTGTATTTCCTATAATTTTTGGAACTCTGCTAGGGCATATCATCTGCAAGTAGGGTTTAATAGTAGATCCAGCCAAGGTTGTAGTTATCTTAGGCCTAGAGGAACCTACCAGTTAAAGTGAGGTATGTGGATTCTTGGGCCACATAGGGTATTATAGAAAATTTATCAAATGATATGTGAATATTTTATCAACCTTAGAGAAGTTACTAAAAGGAAAAGGGACATTTTATTGGGGAGAAGCTGCAGTAGCACACATTTTAAGAGTTGAAGGAGAGGCTTACTACAACACCTATTTTGTGCTTTCCCTCATGGAACCAACCTTTTCATGCACATATGGATGCCTCTAGCATGACGATTGGCGTAGTATTGGATCAACCTAGAGAAGGTGTTATAGATCACCCTATCTATTTTTCTAGTAGAAATTTGACACACCGCACAACAAAATTATATAACTACAAAGTGTGAGGCCTTGTCAATGATCTACACACTACATAATTTTAGGTAGTACTTACTAGAAAAACCTTTTTTGTTTTATACATATCACATGGCATTGAAATACTTCGTAAATAAGCTCATTTTACAGGGGCGCATATGTCGATGGGTTATATTATTCCAAGAATTTGATTTTACAGTCATGGTAAATATAGGAAAAAGTAATTCTAGCCCAGACCACTTATCAAGAATTCAACCAGGAGAGGACGTGCAAACAATTAAAGATACAATGTTAGATGTATAGTTGTACATGTTAAACCACATGCCTTCAAAATTGGAGGATATTGTTATCTTTTTACACATAGGTATGGCACTAGAAGGAATGAAATCCTTAGAAAAGAAACAACTTGAAATTTGCACCACACCTTTCATGTTGATCGGTGATGACCTATAAAAACTAAGAGGAGATGAAGGATTGTGTCGGTGTGTACTAAAGCATGAGCAAATGACAATCATGGAAGAAACTCATGGTGGTATTTTAGATGGACACTATGTAGGTGACACTACCATGCATAAGATTCTAATCATTGGTTTATGGTGGTAAACCTTGTAGAAGGATTACAAGGAGTATTGTAAGGCTTGTGATCATTGTTAGCACCTTACAAAACATGGTAAAAAAGATAAAATTCCTTTAAGGCCTATTACTAGTGTAGAACCATTTGAAAAATGGGAAATAGACTTTGTGGGTCCTATTTCCTAGCCATGCATAGAAATATATCATGCTACATCATCACTTATACGAGATGATCTTACAAGGTGGGAAGAAGTAACACCTATAAAGGAGTGTACAAGTAGCTACAACAACAAGGTTCTTATGGGAAAATATTCTTACTAGGTATGGATGTCTCACATTGCGTCTAACAAGTGATAGAGGAACACATTTCTTAAATGAGACAATCAAGATATTATTGGATGACTCTATGGTCGTACACCACAAGACCACACCCTATCACCCTTAAGTAGATGGGACTTCTATGGAATTTAATAAGAGACTGAGCCAAACCTTGACAAATATTTTTGATATTGGAAGGAAAGATTGGGATGATAAAGTTTCTAATGTATTTTGGGCATATAGAGAAACCTATAAAAGGTTAAATAAAGCCACACCATTTCAGTTGGTGTTTAGCATAGAAACATTTCTTCCTATATAATTTATGTTACCTTATTTGCATATGGGTTCGTTGAAGGTCTAGCTAATGAGAAAGATTTGGAAGAGATAATTTAGGATGAGAGATGTGCCATATTACGTTGGGGTCGGAAGCGGGGGAAACGCAAGACGGAAGGCATGTCATGACATACATATCAAGGAAAAGAAGCTTGAGGTTGGGTAGATGGTGCTTCTTTATGATTTAAAGTTTCTATGCCACCCAAGAAATCTTAAGGTGCATTGGTTGGGACTGTATGTTATCAATCACATACTTGAATCAAGTGCTTTCCAAGTAAGAGGTGCTTGATGGAACATAGTTCTGTGATTACTTCTTGAGGAGTAGGCTAAAGCCCTACTATGAATAATCCTTCTTGGTGTTTGTAATAAGATAATATTTCCATTTACCATAGATTTACCTTAGTGTATTTCCTTTAGTGTGTTTCCTTCTTCATTATTATGCTTTGGCAATTTAGTTTAGGGTTTTATGTAATATGCACATTTAAGCACTAGAAGATGATTATAATCGAACTATTTTTATGCATGAGAACTCGCACATACCCTTGGTGTAGGGTTTTTGTCATTCAAAAATGGGTACACATAAGAAAATACTATTACATGTGATTTCTCTTGATTGAAAGGTGTAAATAGTATGAAAAGGCACTGCTAGAGAGAAAATTACTCCTAAAGAAGACCATAGTTGGAAATTAATGAATGAACAAGTATAAGGTGAGGTAAGTTGTGGCCATAAAAACTACTATAGAAAGGTACACTAGTGAGGTAATTTGGTGCATGGAAGCATGTGAAAGGAGGTATGTAGACAAAAGGTAGGAAGGTGCACTAGAAGGTTATAGATGTGGCACGTAGGTGTATCATGCAAAAATTTGGAAAATAGTCAATTAAGGAGAGGATCGGTGGTAGGTAAAGGAGCAATAAATGCAATAACTTTTCATAACTCTATATAAAGATGTGATGTGGGTTCATTTATACCTTTGTGATCACAAGTATTCTAGTGAGCTAGTTGTGACGAAACCAAGTGAAACACATTGAGGTGCGCAAAGTGTAAAACCAGGTGAGGAGATAAGATTTATGCACACAATTGTCTTGTGTCCCAATTGAGAAGGGTTTTATCGAGGCGAAGCATTGAGAAGGATCTAGGGCATTTTATTTCGAGCTAGGGAACATGATTTCAAGGTAAGGCACATGGTTTCAGGCTAGGACACATAAGCTTGATCAACGAGATGAAAAATGCACAAATGTTATCATTACACCAAGGAAAGCACCTAGAGTAGGAACAAAAGGGAAGAAGAAGGTGGAAACCGAGGTTGAGGATGCTCCCAAGAGAATTTTTTTAGAAATGTAGTATCCAAAAGAATTAATTACTAGATGAGAGTGGGATTCCCTTATCCGTAAGTACAAGGTGTGAAAGTATAAACACCGCACCACCGAAAACAAGGAGGAATTGGATGCATTATTGAATAGGAAGACCAACAAGCGAATGGTTAATGACATGCCAAGTATATGATAATGCTGGAAGCAAGTTGATGAAGAAGGTAGGGGTATACCAGCTGTACAAACTCCCATACTTTGGAAAACCATAAAATCTATACCGGTGTTTGATGAAGCAGATTCCTTGTAGACTTCTTCTACTTCTTTGGGTGGTAGGTAAGGATCATAGCACCCTTAATTGCTACATTAATAGGATTGAAGGGCATTGGGATAGAGGTTATTAGTGATCTAACTTATAAGGAAACTTTCATGGCCACTATTAAGGAGGTGGGATATATGAAGGGTTTGCATGGGATGGATATCTATAAGTTAAGGAAGTACCCTGTGATATAGGTGGCCATGCATTTACTCACCAAGTTGAATTATCGGGAAAGGTGGTCATAGGTGAACACCATATGGCTACACATTGCTAAGAATATTTCATAAGGAAAGTTTTATAACTTATCTAGGTACATAGTAGATATAATTGTTGAGGAAGTTCACACAAGTTAGAAGATAAGTTTTGGTGCTATCTTGTTATCACTTGTGTTTGTACAAATTGGAGTGTTCGATGGGCCAAATAATAAAATCTTGGAATACCTCATGGAAAATAACTCCCTCGCGAAAAGGTTTGAAAAATATATGTGTGAAGGATCAATGAGTGGTCCATTCAAGAAGAGGGTGGAGCTATGTTATGAATTACTTTACAAGACCTTCGAGGAGGAATGGTGCATTCCAAAGGATTTTCCCCTTCAATGGTGGGAAAGGTCATGCGATTCATGGTATATCAAAATTTTTGCATCACGCGATTTGTAATGAAATATGGTACATGGAGTCCTTTGTTCAAACTACCATACTCCTTCACAACTTGATTCTTCTAGGCAACAATACGTTTTATAGATGTGCACCGGTTAAGCTACACACATGACAAGCTAGACTGTAACTACCATACTTTAAGGAAAAGTTATGTTTATCCAAGTCGATCTTCCTACATTGAGAGGATTATTTACGATATCATAAGTATGAATCCGGTAACTTTCGTTATTGGGGATAGTGGGGCTATACTTATCTACCTCCATCTTAATCCTAGGATGGAAAAGGGAAAGTACATGGAGAATGAGTTCATGCTCCCAAGGCTACCTAAATTAAAGCGCACGATCAAAAATGTGGAAGCTCCAAATACTACCTCGAACTTAGAGGAAGATGTGAAATAAGAAATCAATGAGGATAGTGGAGGCTTAGACCACGAGAGGCTAGATGCAGCCCTTTGAAAAATTAGAAAGTGAGTGGACAAATAATCCTCCACATGACCCACAAAGAGAAGATGAAGACTCGGATGTAAACACAATCCATGAGGAATGTCAGTTCAAAAGGGTGTTCAAAAGAACCAAAACCAAAGGTGCATGAACATATCAATCTTTACAAAGGTCACCTCGAATCTCCCATAAAAAATAAACACCCAAGAAAATTTGAGAAGAAAGATAAAGCTTAAAGAGGATGTACAAGAGGAGTGAAGGAGAGAACGCCAAGAACCCCGGTTCAACTTGAAGTTGCGAGAGGATCCCAGGATGAGGAGATGAGAGATGATGAGGAAGGGGTGAAAGAAGTAGAGGAAGTTGTGGGAGAGCCACCCAAAAGTGCACAATGCTCGGGAAGGATAAGGTCCAATTCTAAACCTTTGTTCCCGGTGTTCCTAATGGGAAAGGACAAAAAGAATAAAGAATATGTTTTCCCTAATATGGGATATGTTAAGGACATGAGAAAAATCATCCACACCCATTTTCATAGCACTATGGACCTTAAAGAGTTATATGGGTGGGAGATGATGGATCCATATATGGATACTACATGCACAAGGAAGCAATTATCTTGGTCCACGTAGACTCATATCGATGAACCATATTTTTACATGTAGAGTTAATAAAGCACCCAAGAGAAGGCACACGACAATAAAACCCACCGTAATGTCTCGATGAGAAGGTCGGTAATGCCTTGGTCAAGGTATCTGCTGAGGTGGCATCGAGGAACATTGATAAGGCCTCCACTATCTGAGCACTTCTTGAAGATAACAAGGATAAAAATGTAGAGATAGTGTGCTTAAAATAAGAGAATGAATGAGAATAGGAAAAGAATGAGGGCTTCGTTAGCATGGCTAAGGAACTTGATGATCACATTCTAAAAACAAGACCTCATTTGGAATCTCAAGTTCCCAAAAAAAAATTCCTTCGCCATGCATTATTTGCACACTTTTTCAATTTGGTATTAGATGACAGACCAATTTGAATTTCTCCACAAAACATTTCTAAACAAGAAGTAGAAAGATCAAGGGCCACTATTTTTATAAAAATTCAACTTACGAGGATTTTCTCAAAACCTTGAAAGATGAGTGAAGAAAGCTAACCAAGCTCTCAATGTATGTCCACCGCTAGAGACAATAATAAGGATCTGAAATAAAATAGAAGACAATGAAGTTATGAAGGAAATGAAAGATGAAACACTTAGGTCCACGAAATATTAGCACTAGTAAAACAAAAGCATGAGGCCCTTACAAAGCAGCCCAAAGTCCACACAAGGATAGAATTGATGAAACCGGGAAACTCATAATGCGGAAGATGGATCTCATGGAAGGAATGCTATCGGTATTTCCAATGTTTTCAGGTGCTCTGAATGAGAAAGAGAAGATAAATTAGGATGAATTGAATGCAATAGCCACAAATATTCTAGAGAAATTAAGTAATGCACTAAGTGAATGGAAGACATTGGAGGGTGAGATAAAAGCTGAATATTCATAGTTAATCCTTCCATTTGAAGAAGAGGGTGTTGCGGGGTAAAATTTCATTATATATTACAATGTTTCATTCATTATTTCATTAATTATTCTTATTCTTTGGATACATTATAAAAATACCCATTAATGGGATGAAAATGTACTTTAGTGTGGGATAATTTTGAGTAGATAGAATGTTTCCCTAAGGAGAAGACACATAAAGGATGTGCACGTGGGAACAATGTGCATTTGAAGGCATGGGAATATAGGAAAGGAAACGTGAGCCAACACTTTGGCTCAGGACTTAGCCATTTTTGTGGATAAGGGATATACTTGGAGATAACTTGCGGAGAACACATAAATATGAAAACTTGCACTCCACACAATGGTATTTTGGGAACAAATGATAGATAAGCACCATGCATAGTTTAAGCTAATAATAGGATTTCTACTTGGAATTAACTATAAGACATCTATTATTAGAACACTTACATGTTTTGCATACTATTGTAAAGGAACATGGCTATTATCACCATGTGACATGTTTTGAGAAGTGCAAGGGTCTTTGAAGGAAAGTCCCCACCCCTATAAATATGTATTGACTTACGTAGTTTAATAGGTGGTGAATTATTATAGATTTGTGTTGTTGGTTTTGACGCTCACATAACTCATGGAGATGTTGATATATAGTGTAAGAATATTCTATGTTTTATAATATTTAATGCAATGGATTATATTACTTGGATAATGGTATTAGGCATAAGCGAATCTGGTTCTTGCATGGTTAATCTTATCATACTTATTGTTTAGTTCACTTATTATGATTCTCTAATATATAAATCTAGATTATGAATTGTGGAATGCTTATGTCTACTTATGAATCTGAATATGTTTAAACATCATCATGTTAACATCCTATATAAGTAACTCTAAAGAGGGACTTGGGTCCTTTGCACACTTGGGTGAGTTATCAGCTTAGGATGAGTGATGTCTCAACATGCCTAGGTTATTCACTCTAAATTCTAGGTTGCATTAAGGCTTCGCCAATGCATGACAAAGTTTGTGATAGAATCATCTTCATATTGGTATATTAAATACAAGTCAGTCATGGTAACCTTCTTGACAATGTTAATGAAGAAATGATTGAGAAATTCTGAGATAATTGATTAAATGAAAAGATAGAGTGCTTGGGTAAAGCACTATACTAGTCTAAGGATAGTCCAGTCAAGGATATTCGTAAAGTTCAAAGAATCAAGGCATCATTGTGGGAAATAAGATAACATACATGTTTAAAGGATCGAAAATGTTGTTGTGGATCCTCCTTGCTATTGAACCGATTAAATTTTGGCATTTCCCAATGTGTAGGGTAGGGATGAATTGGAATAGAAAAGTGAATAGGCTCATTACAAATCTCATCATAGGTCAATGTGTTTCAGGAGCCAATAATTGATGCTTCGATATTCTACACCTTTTCCATCATCATTTTAAGAAAATATGTAGTCGATTAGATTATGGGGCACCTCCCATGGTATAGGGAGGTGGATATGATGAATAAGACGTGGGTGGTACTCCAGTGTATGGAGGTGTCTGAGTAGGCAAACTGAGAAGGAAGAATGTAGGTAGTGGCAGATGATGATGGTACATACCCTGAATAAGAAGTATAAGCAATAGGTGGTGGTTGAGATAGGTTATAGGTAGGAGGGATACGTGTCAAGACTCTCATAGCAATAGGTTGCAATGTAGTGGGTATGGATATGAATAGGATTTGAAATGGGGTTGATACAACTAGAGGTTACAAAGTAATAGGGATTAATGAGGTGGAGATTCCTACACTAAGATCCATGGTTGATGGGGAAGTGGATGTCATAGGTGAAATATATGTCATATGTGTGACAGATACCGATGATGTAGGGATGATCTAAGAGGTGAGAGGTGGTGAGGTAGTAGCAGGTAACGCTACACCTGTGGTTGGTGCTAGTTGACACAAAAGTGGGTCTAATAGTAGGATAAATGGAAACAAACATCCCATAAAAGAGTTATCATGATGAATCATGGGTGGAATAATGTGTTAGGTAATACTACAAGGTTGTGGGGTTTTGATCCTATAATTTTATGAATTCCTCATCACCTATAGCATGTGACAGGAGGAGCATTGGGGTCCATGGGTGATGAGATGGAGGGTTGTCATGCACTAGGAGGTAATAGTTAGTGCATGACATGAAAAACTAAGGCGTTGAATTTGAATTGAGTCAAAACCATGTGAATAGTGCGGGAATAGGTAATATGAATTCTGCGAAATGGTACAAAAAACACAAATATTTTATAGCATAATAAATTTGGAAAGTGGAATTTGATCGTTGCTTTGACAGAAAATTCAAAACATAGATACCAACACTGGTAAGGTAACAGATGTAGGTAGATAAGGGTAGCCAATATTGGTCATTGGACCGATGTTGGTTACTGTGGATAAATGGAAGATTTGAAAAATTGAGGATGAAAATTGTAAATAGATGAAACTGAACCCTGTTGTAGGTAGTAGAGATTCATAAATCCTAAGAATGATAGAAACAGGTCACAAAAAGTACCTAGATGTGAATTGAATACTGTTTAAAGAAAAATAACCAAAACAGAAAGGAATTGATGTCATTTGGTGAATCAATGGTATGAGAAGCTAACCGAAAATGGTAAGTGGAGCGATGCCAATTACTATGAATGATTAAAAGATATGAAAATATGGGAATGATAAATATAGATCAGATGATATTGAGTTCTAATTTTTGGTAGCATAGACTTAGAGATTTCAGAAATGACAGAGAAGAATAACTAAAGATGAGTAGGTTTGATTTAAGCATTTTTATGTGTGATTACCAAAACAAGTATATAACCAATGTTGGTTAGGTAAAACTAACACCAGCTATGGTGAAATCTAAGAAAGTGATGAAAAAATGAATTGTAGGTGATTAAGTTAAATGATACCAACCCAGAAATGGAGTATGGTAATGAAAAGTCCAAACACACTTAGAAATAGAGTCGAGAATACACCAATTGTAATGATGGGGTGTGTAGTAAAGAAAAATAATAATAACGTGCCTTAAAACTCAAAACACAAGACAAGCAAAAGCTAACAAACATGCCAAAAATCCTAGGCAATAGATTTTATGTTGTGTGGCTTATGCCATTTAGGACTAACTGTAAGTAGAATAGATTTTTTGGTCAACGAGGGTGCCCTATAGAAACTAAAAACTATGGATGGTTTTAGGTAAATTTTGGCTTAGCTTTCCCAATATATACTTTAGGTTACGTGAGTCCCTACTACGATATGATGACTAGCCGAACACTAGTTGAATCCATTTGTTAATTCGATTATTACTCGTTAATGGTAATTACCAGAACGAAGATGTTTAAGAAATGAGTTGTTTATTTTAGTGATTTGGTTTAGGGAGTGTGTGTAAAAAGTGAGCTACACTTCATTCTCACCAACCATCAGCTGGTCATGACCTCCAACATATAGGTTGTAATTAAATTTAAGTGAGCTATAATGCAACAAACTCATAATGCAAGTGCACAAGTTTTAAACCCAAATCCACAAATTAAATTTGATTAGATAAATTAATGAAGAGTCCAAGATTATTTATTACACTAATACAATATAGAATAAAAAGAAGTTTTAATCCAAAATATGAATTTCACTGAGACAATTAGAAGAATAATAATGTTCTTAGGGAGATAGCTTAGTGTGAACTCATTCAAAATGAAATAAACACACAATAATTGTAACACCTTGGACAAAATGTTATATTTCTCTTTTCATTACAAGAATTGGCATGTGATTTTCTTGAATGAGGTGTGTTCCCTTGATTGTTGAAAATCATGCTTGTTATGGATAAATCATTTCTTCTCTTGGATTCTTTAGAACAGAATGATATGGCTTGCAAGAATCCATTTTCACTTCTTATTGATAAGCTGCAATCTGATTTTTAGAGTCGCAAACTTATCTATTTAAATAACGTGTCCTTTGATCAATTTCAATGATCGAAGGAATGTTTTAAATCTTCTTAACAGATTGAATGGTAAATTGACATTCATTAGTTGAGAGACATAGTGGACTAAAATTTGTATGTTACAAATTCTTTGGACTTGAGTGAACATGTCTTCATTCGGTTGTATGTTTGTGCTTTGGTCTTTGAGATTGATCTCTGCAGGACATTATGGGCATAAACAAAAATAGTCTACTTCAAGACTATGAAGGGGATCAGAATCCTAAAACTAAAGGACTATCCTAACGGTATCCTAAACTAGGTAAGAGCACCTACTTCCTAGCTATGTCTACTTAATTGGGTTGTAATCTAACCTAAGCTTCTTATTCTATTTTCATTTGGAATGGTGTCCTAACCTAAGCTTTAGTGCTAAATGAATAAGGGAGAAAGTTTGCTAAGGTGATACTAGACTATTTTAACCTAATGTCTAATACTATAAGGAAGTGAATTTAATCTAACCTAAAGTGGGTACTACCTATGGCAATGTTTTAAGACCTAAGGAAATTATTGTTAGACTAACCTAAGTTTTGGGGACATCTATCCTAAACTATTTAAAAGGAACCTAAGGGTCACATGACACTAAGGCGATGGTTCCAATGGCTTTTATTTGATTTGATTGGGTTTAATGCAAGAGGTACTACCAGTTTGGCAAAGGCCAGTTAACTTTGGTGGAGGCTTATGTGGAGGCTTCGCTAAATTTGGAATTTCATGTTAACTTGGAAATGGCATTCACCAATTTTGAGAGGCAGTGGCAAGGAGAGATAAGTGGGAGATTTGGGATTAATGGAATTTATGGATCTCGGTTTTTGTGTGCAAACCATCTTGGAAACATGGGAGGTGGGTTTGTGAGAGGTTGTTTGGTTTTGCATGCCTCACAAATTTTTCTCTGCATGGAGCTATCTGGTTCTTTGAACCAGTAGTTCGACTTCTTCTTCTTCTTGGTTATTTTTTGTTTCTCTGGTCTATTTTTTATCAAGGGAATGTATAAGAGGCATTGGAAGAAAAGTTGTTTGGTTTTTGATCTTTTGTGGAGAAGAAAAAGAGTTGGAAGCTCAGTTGGAAGTCTCCTTCAAATTTGCGAAGCACTATCAGGCATGATAGGCCCTACCCATTAAGATTTCTTGCTTTCTTCTAAGTGATTCATTAGAACAACTCTACTCTCATGAGATAAATATTTGCATGATTTTTCTAGTTAGCTACTTGCATGTTTTTTTTGAATCTATGTGGTTTTTGGAATGTAAATCCATTGCTGGAAATGATAGTTTTTGGGAAACTTTCTCTGTGTTAGTGTAATGGTGGCATGCATGCAAAACTTGTATTGGGAGCTCTATATTTCATTTTGAAACTTATTTACAAGGTTGGTGTTGACTGAACGGGCACTCATTGCCTTATTTTATTTGTTCTGAACTATTATTTGTAGTCTTGTGCTTTGTTTGAGCTGGTACTGGAGCTAGTATTGTTTAGAACTTTTGTTGAAACTCTGTGATCAACACTATACTCATTTTTAGTACTTGCATGAATTGAACTTGTAGTCGAATCGATGAGTTTTGTTCTATACATGTACTTTGAGCTAGAAGTTTTATTCTTATTCAAGGATTTGAAAATTCTTGAACTCATATTAGAGCATTGGTGTTTTGTTCTGAGCTTGTATTTAGGGCTTCATGTTTTGTTATAGGCTCGTATTTGAACTTCGTGTTTGTCTTGAGCCAGTATTAGAGACTTATGAAGTTCTAAACCTTTTTTGAAGCTCTGTTTGAAAATATATTGTTATTCCATTCTTGCGTGTTTCAAACTTGTGTTAGAATTAACGTGTTTGATTCCATACTTTTATTCTGAGCTGGATTTTTTTGGTATTAAGGATTTGGAAAGATTTAATCTCATTTATGGACTGTATGCTTGAAAGGGTCTCGAGAGATTTTTTTTTGAAGTAGACACTGGTAATCCCTTTTATATTTTCTTCTTGTAATTTCTTTTGGGTGATTGTGGTACTTACATCTTTTAGATGTACCACCACCTTTAAACTTGACAGGGCATGTGAATACAAAGTGTATCCTATTCTTCTCTACCCTGAGTGAACCCGTGTCTGTTGAAGGCTTGACTGTTATTTTAGAAGGATTAAAGGACTAGAATTATATCTTGATATGGGTTTGGATGATTTTTAGTTCGTTAGGAACAATCGTTAAAAGTTTAGAGGTTATGGAAATGTAGTATTTACTCTCCTTCTTGTTATAGATGTTGAAACAATTACTTTTCCTGTCATAATCTCTTAACTGGAATTCGAGAGTCTTGTGGTGATTCTATTTCAGTCAAGTTGGAAGTAAGATTGGAACATCTCTTGACTTAAACGTCGTTGGGGTTTTTACTCTCTTCATACCTTCTTATTGGTTTCTTGGGTTTTATTTGAAAGTTGAATTTAAAACCTAGTATATTGAATTTTGTATGAAAGGATATATTTTATCTCTGTTCGAGATAGTTTTGTATTATTGTTCTTATTTTGATCATGAACTACATACTTCTTTGTATTGAGCTATTGAAGCCTTGTAATGGGATTTCAGTTCTTGAGTTCGTGATTACTTTTGAACTTGTACATCTTTTATTGTTTGAGGATTTCTACTCCTTGATGGATTCATTGAATGAATCTCCAAGTTTTATAGAGAAAGGAACATGTTCTCTTGGGGACAATATACTGTTTAGGTCTATACTGTGAATTTCATTCTAAGATTTGAATTGAACTTGAACTTGGTGAATGGAAATAGGTAAACTAGTTTGTTAGATTTGTAATGGAAAATTAGAAGTGTTCTTTCTTTAACTGTACGTTTGATTTTGTGTTCTCTTTTGGGAACTGGGTAAAGAATTTCTAAGTTTGAAATAGATAAGGGAATTCATTTCATAGTATAAATGAAATGAATTTGGGATTGGACCTTTTCCAATGGATGTCCCTTCTTACTATTGTTTTGGTAAGTTCATTTGATTGAAATTTTCTGTTTTCAATCTTCTTCTGAGATGGAAAATTTATTGTGGAATGTTTTGGTTTTATATCCTCTAACATATGGGAGTTAGTTTTGACTTACGAGGGGAACTATTTTGACTCTCTACCCTACTTGGATTGATTTGGGATTCATGTTAGATGCTTTCCCTTAATGTTGAATCCTTATATCATTATCTTTTATCTAAGACTTTAGAACAAGTGAATTTTTTTTTTTTTTTTTTTGATAATTGCATCTTTGGTTCTAAATACATAATTTAGAACTCACAATTCAAATAACCATTCATATAACAAGCAACCATATGCAGCTGTAATGACTCGGAGTACTTCCGATCTATTCATTCCATGACTCGGTAATCTACCGATCTATTCATGAGTAATAAGAGTCGGTGTTTTTATTTAACACATCACTCTTGCGGTTCTCTTCCCTAATCTGGGAATTCAGAATGCTCTGTCCAAGGAATCTAACTGAATAACTGTTACCATTATTCATCGGCATCTCATCCCTTAGACTAGGTGAATCAGGACAACGCAATCAGCAGCTTGCGATACTTTGGCCAAAGATTTGAAACATACTGTTCATGTCTCGTATTCCTTAACGGCATACTCGTCAATCTGGAATACGTCCTTCACCCCATTCATATGTTATATAGAATGTCTTATCTTGATTCTTGTCGAGTCCTTTCTTTCAATTTGAATCACTCTCGGAGGCGGATTAACAAGGTGATAATGTTATATGGATGCCTACGAGGATTAGGGATATGATGACATCTTGGTTCAACCTTGCGGTTCAACGGTGTGTCATGACACCCAAATCTTGAGGCGGTCATATAACATGACCACGTTCTTAATCGGTCCACTGGGTAACTCGTGCGAAATCAAGTGTAAATCTCAGCGATCAATGCAGAGGGTGTCGCCATAAGTCACTGCATTGTTGTAACTTCGAGAAGATCCTAATCTTCTCGGAGGTACAGCCCTGCAGTCGACTTTATGCCGTCAACCTTTAGATCCGCCTCGAGAAGATCTACCCAAAACAAGCGTTACGCACTAGAGTTTAAATTACTTCTTAAGACTTTTCCCTAAGGTTAGCCTTTGCAAATCCCTGGATTCATTTTCTTAAGACGACCCTCCTCTATTATTCCATTACTTGGTAGAGGTATTATGGTCTAGTTTCTATCAAGGAGTCATTAGAATACATCTGATTCTAAGCAACAGATTCAGACAATATCTCATAACCTATGCTTGAGATTGCCACCTGAAACTCCATTGATTGCCTATCAGTTCTCTTAACTGAATTCATATCATACCTTTCATTTTAAAGCTATGAATGATTAAGAATCCAATCTACTATTGTCCTGTTATACTTAGGACTAGGGATTAGTAATTCAATCCAACTTGTTTAGCGTTATCTTTTAGGCTCAATTTTTAACCTATCTTCTAGAGAGACAATATTTAAGTTACAATATTGCATTATCCAGATCAAATTAGAACTACTAAATACTCATAAGAATTTAGTCTAATTACTTACAAGCTTTCATTGTCAATCACAAAAGCATCCATATTATACAAAGATAACTATGCCTCTTCGTTACGTAAACCGAAGAAGTTCATCATTCATAATAGAATACAACACATAAGTATCAAACACTTATTTTCATTCCTTTGAAACTCGTACAATTACATTTTATACAATGAGCATACTTGATATAATGCTAACGGAAAAGAAACATCTTTTCTCATATAGTACATCCATAAAATCAAGTTGTAATTCATAATAAATCAAATAAACTATCTCGATCATTTGCCAGATCTGCATTGTATTTACCTCTTACGGCAACCATCTGCAAAAATAGTCAACATGAGTCGATTCAATGGTGGCATGATAAGCACTAACTTTTAAAACAATTGCAATCCATCAATTGTTTCCATTAAAACCTACTGTTTAAATGAGATCAAATATCCAAATAAGAAAACATATTCGGGCTATGTCCTTGTAATACTAAATGATTACAAACATGTAACTCTATCATTGTTCTGAGAATAGTCTTAAACACTTTCTAATTTTTCATCGGATATTAAAGAAACAAGAAGCGAAGGCATATAAAGCGATCATTGAATCCAAATCACGACCTTTGGTGATTGTTGCATTCTTTCAAAAAAAAGGAAATATCATAACAATTTGGAATCCTACCAAAAGCGTTACCAAATTAATTTCCTCTTGATAGTTCATTATCAATAATATTAAATAAAGGAAGAGAAAGAATCAATCCATTCTTACTTCCCTTTTTACATAAGTTCATCAACATCTTGCCTTCACTTATGAGAACAGTCAGCCGGTATATAAATGAACAAGTTAGGCAGGCCGAAATCAAGATCTTTGTTCTAAATCACGAAAATAGAAACTCAAGCCAAATCTCTTGTACAGACAACTAACACATCAACTATCCATAAATCGAGTCGATGTCCAAAACTAGTTTCTCTAAACACGGTAAGGCTTTGAACCAAGTTCGAAAGCAAAACTCAAGCGTATTGCTGTAATCAACAACTCTATAACATTAAGCCTTTTAAGGTTTCAGAAACTATCTATGATGACCACACATTGATTCCAATTCATGTTCGATCAATCAGCCGAACAAGCGAAAGGAACTTAGCATACTTATACTTTCTCGGTCTATCGGGTGAACAAGCGGAAAGGAACATCATCAATCGATCCCTACCTTGGTGCATGCAAATCCCTAGTGCAACTCACCCAAAGGGGGAACGAACACAGCAGTCATGATGAGCGCATATAAAAATCAGACAAACAATCAAGCTCTTATTTGACCAAGAAACCCATTTGTACTCTGCGATAATTTAGCACAAATAGAACGGGTTGAATATGTAGTTGATCACCTAAGGAATCTGTACCACCAAAGCAACATGCAACACAAAGTACTCCAAGAAAATACGAGAGGTCTTGATCTGATTTTCCTTCAAGTCTTTGGATCAACACTTAATGTTGTATATACACATTTTAGCAGAGCAGTGTGACCAAAATAGAAATAGAACATTGAAACGTCTCCTCACGATCGTTCGGAATTCAATCCTAATAAATCCACTAATTCACACTACATACGATAGCAGTTTGCGCCCATAATCACAAACCCAACAACGGTATAAAAATAGAATTAATTGATAAATCCTTCCATGCCATTCAAGACAAACATTCCGAATGAAACAAGTATAAGCAAATCAATATACTCATTCCAAAACAATGAAATAAAGTGAAGTGCTTGAAACCTTGAACAATTTTTCGCAGAAAGGCAATACATCCACAAAAGTCAATACTCGGTATTTACTACAATATGATAGCCACAAAACTGTCTTTTCCACAAGGCTTCCACGACAATATAATAACAAAACTCAAGATGAATCTACATTCACAACATGTGAGATTCATAAGCGATTCAATCATGAAATCCCTTTGAGTCGTTAAAGACTACGGTAACTCAACGATTGCCTATTCCAAGCGAGAAATTAGAAAACAATGAAACCCACAAAGTATCATTAGTCATTACATTAACAAAACCATGTGAGCTTGAAAATCTTCAAAAGCACGAACAATCAAATGGTACACGGTATCATTCCCTCTTGTCTCTCACAACAGCATTGACGATCAAAAGTCGGATGACAAAAGCAGTGATCTATACCCTTCACAAGTATATTCGACGGGCTCTCGCCAAAGCAGGCCGAGCATTCAAACCTTTATAAATATAAATCTCTCATATTTAAACCGGAAGGAATACACAACAAAGCGAGTTGAAGTTCGATTTCAACAAACACCCAACAAGCGGAAATTGCCAAAAATCGAACAGGAAGAATCTGAGCCAAAATCAACTAAATCTTCATAGAAAATTTATCTAATCTTCACAAACAAATGAAACGAGTTGTTTTAATGAAGACATTTGAAAGACAACAAAATATTTAAAGGATAGGGCCTAACATGCACGTATTTTGATCGAATTTCGAAGAAGACAACGGGAAGAGCTCAAACTTCCTTTTCTTTTCCCAAATACGGCGACCAACAAAATTTATTTGTCCGTTTACAATATATCCTCCATGGCGAGAGAAAAGAGCGAGAGAAATTCATTCTCGCCATGCGACTCAAAAGCGAGTGCGAAGAACCGTAAACTAGAGAGAGAGAGAGTAGACCGAAAATCGCGATACACCAAACAAACCTTCCAACTTCTCGTTTGCATGCCGTTTCGCGAGCTCCGGGCTCGACTCCCTAAACAATAAATGCCATTAAACCAATTTTCCCGCCTAATCTCTACTCCCACCGACCGCCAAAATTGGCGACAGTCCATCAAAATCTCAAGTTCATTTCAAAACTTAGTAATTGCCAAGTCTGCCAAGGTTAGCCGCCGCCTAAGCCTCCGCCATCTGCCTGTCCCTCATCCTTATCCTTCCCATTTATTGCCATAGAGAATAGCGCCCATGGTTCGCCACCCTTCAAAGGCCCCTTCCCATAAACTCTTAGTTAGCTAGGTTAGTATCTTAGGTTAGAGTTTTAGGGTAAGAACCATGCTAACCATTTTGCACTTAGTTATTATTTTAGGATCATAACACATAGCCTAGGTCTAGGTTAGACTAACAATAATCTAACCCCTAGGTTAGGTTATTGTTTTAGGTTACTAACCCTTAGTAATTCAGTTTGGTCCTTCTCCTGAAAACTCGGAGAGACCTGCATCATACTTTCTAGAAGCGAGCCGCTCTGTTCTTATTACGAAGTGTATGTCGATGAATTATTACTGGTCTTTAATCGAGACCTTCCGGATATACGGATATCGGGAACCGTTTCATTCTCAAGATCAGCTGAGTCATACTCGACCGGCTTACCAAATGCTTCCATACCTTTACTGACTGTTGAGGTTCGGGATATAATTTTATCACTTCACAAAATTAAAGCATTACTTGGATCAATTCCTCTGGTCCAAGTCTAGATATTATTGATGAATACTGTATAATTTCATTAGTGATCAGATTAATATTCGAGTCACAAGATGAAATAAATAAAAGAAGTCTATTAATATTTTGACTCGTCAAGATCTGCAATCTGCGAGAAATTTAATACATATCAAGCATGATTCCCGAATCGAGGTACACAATCCATTTACTAGAAATCACATATCAACACTTGAATGCTTAGGAGAAAGTAACGATTCGAGGGTGTTACATGCTTCCCTCTAAAAGGATTCATCGTCTAGATGAATTACATATTAAACTTAACCTTCCGGTCGATCAATTTATTATTACACAAACAATGTGTTTACTTCCATATTTAATAGTTTGAGAAATCAATGTCACCTCACTTTTATTCAACTTTGAATAAAGTACGCATGTCAGGCTTTCATAAATACTTAAAAACAATCGGTTCATAAAAGTATTTCATCAGCAGATTTCATTACATTGCAAAAAAGAAGAAAAGCAGTTTTCATCTCTTCCGGGTTTTCCCAAGTTGCACTTTCTTCGCTAAAGCTGGTCCCCTTTGGACCTTACATTGCTGAATATCTCGATTCCTTAAATGCAGTGGCGAGTTTCAGCACCCTTGTGGGTTTAACCACGATTATTCTGGGTCTGGACTGCAAGGAATTCAATTTAAAACATGTGACAGATCTGAAAGCGTATTTCTTAAGCAAAGAAATATGGAAAACATCATGCATACGAGATAGAGCGGAGGCAATGCTAAGCGATAAGCTACGGGAGTTGATTATCTCGACAATTTCAAAAGGTCCCACATATCGTGGTGACAACTTGGCAGCCTTGCCAAAAGTTATAGAACTCTTTACGGGTTTAACACGCGAGAAAAACCTTATCACCAAGCTCAAACTTTCTATCAACCCGGCAAGGTCGGCATAGCTCTTTGTCATCCGGCTGCTTCCTTTAATCGTTCACGAATCAGCTTAACTTGCTGTTCCATCTCTGTGAGAATCTCTGGTCCAATTACCACTCTATCCTCTACCTTTGTCCCAACTTACGGGGGTTACGCACTTTCTTCCATAAAGTGCTTCAAAAGGTGCCATCTTAAGAGATGAGTGATAAGTGTTGTTGTATGCGAACTCAACTAATGGGAGATACTCTTCCCACTTATCTTTGTTGATCCATGCAATACATTCGCAACATGTCCTCCAACACTTGATTTACCCTCTCGGTTTGCCCATCCGTTTGGATGATATGCGAACGAAGTTTAGTTTCGTTCCTAGGGCTGCGTTAGCGTTTGCCAAAACCTTGCGTCATTCTAGGATCCTGTCGAAATAATCGGTTCGGGTACACCATGCAATCTGAAAATTTAGGTATGCGAACCTCTTGCTAGCTAGCCTTTGGAGAATCATCCTTTAGATTTCCAGCGATGAAATGAGCTACCTTAGTTAGCTTATCTACAACTACGAGGATAACATCATGTTTATTCTGGACATGGGTAGTCCTTGTACAAAATCCATGGTTATTACTTGCCATTTATCTTTGCGGTATCTATGAGGATACAACAATCCAGCGAGGATGCATATGCTCTGCTTTCACCGGTGACATTCAGACAATGAGTCACAAAATTTATCACATCCTTTTTCATACCTTTCGAAGTATTCTTTGTTTCAAATCAGCTAACATTTTTGTGATACCGGGTGTCGAGAGAAAGGTGAATTATGAAATTCAACTAACAACTTCTTTCTCAAATCATCGGCCACGGGAACATATACCCTATTTTCATAACGCAAGATTCCTTCATTATCTAAATGAAAACCTTCATACCTTTTATCTTGGTTACTGCAATGTTGCTTTTACTTCTTTGAAAATATGTATCGATTACGAGGCACTTTTACCTCGTCTTTAAGCTGAGTTCTTAATGTTATAAGAGCGAGAAATGTGCCTCCTACGACTTAGAGCATCAGCTACTCTATTCTCCTTTCCTTTGATATAAGCGATATCAAAGTCATATTGTGATAGAAATTCTAACCACCTTCTTTATCGGCATTGATTGGGTGAGTAAAAATATATTTCAGTCCCCAGTGATCGATTTTCAACTCAAAGGTTTCCCTAGTAAGTAGTGTCTCCGGACTTGAAGTGCGTGAACAATGGCGTGCAAGCTCCAGATCATGAGGGCATAATTCAGCTCATGAATCTTAAGTTTTCTACTCTCATAAGCAATGACTTGATCATTTTGTAGCAAAACACCCCAAGACCTTCCCCGAAGCATCGATTACCCTTTGTAAAATTTCCATTAAGTGCAGTACAGCCAATATAGGTGCGAGAAGTCATTTGGTCTTTCGGACTTTTGAAAGCCGCTTCGCACTTGTCATTCCACATGAATTTCTTATCCTTCTTCTGCAGTATGAAGTTATTGGTGCACTACCTTAGAAAAATCCTTTACAAATTTTCTATAGTAACAAGCAAGACCCATGAAGCTTCTTACTTCATGCACATTCTTTAGTGTAGGCCACTCGATTATCGCCACTATTTTGAAGGATCTCAGCGATTCCTTCCTTGCTTATGACATGACCCAAATAGTGAACTTCGAGTCAAAGAAAGAACATTTGGATAACTTACCATCTGACTTTCTCTTTCTCAAAATTCCCAAAACTATCTTGGATGCTCATTGTGCTCCTCAACACTTTTAGAATAAATGAGAATATCGTCCGGGAATACAAGTACAAACTTGTCAGGTATTCTTGAAAAATATTGTTCATTAAATTCATAAAAAATTTGCGGAGTGCATTAGTTAACAAAGGCTAGAACTGTGAATTCATAATGTCCGTACCTTGTTCGGAAAGCTGTTTTATGAATATCTTCCTCTTTAATTCTTAGCTGATGATAACCAGATCGAAGATCTATCTTAGAATAAACCGCTGCTCCACGCATTTGATCAAACAGATCATCGATCCTAGGAAGTGGGTATCGGTTCTTAATTGTTGCTTTGTTCAACATCCGATAATCAATACACAGTCTCAGAGTTCCATCCTTCTTTTTCACAAATATCACAGGTGCTCCCCAAGGCGAAACACTTGGTCTAATCAATCCCTTTGACAAAAGCTCTTGTAACTGAGCCTTTAGCTCGACTAACTCAATAGTAGTCATCCGATAAGGCGCCTTGGAAATAGGTTCAGTTCCAGGCTTGATTTCAATAGTAAAATCAAATTCTCTCTTGGGTGGTAACCCTGGTAATTCCTCAGGAAAAACATCCCTGAAACTTTGTAACAGTGGGATTTGCTTCATGAAATCACTATCTTCTTCAGAAGATTCAGATATCTTTACTGCATAAAGGGTACATCCTTTATTCTTAGCCTTTTAAATTTGCATGGTGTGACTTTCTAAGCTTTGTAATTTCTCGTTTCACACCTTGAATTTCTCTTGATTCGGTGATCATCTAAACATTCTATGTTCTTTTCATAGCAATCTACCTTTGCTTTATGGTCAGCTAACCAATTAACACCGATGACAATGTCATACGATCCCAAAGGTGCAACATAGAGATCAACTTCCGTGGAAAAGTTAGGTAAGTCAAGGACCGCTCCAAAAAGACACATACTCAGCTTTGTATGAGCAGAATTATTACCATCTTTATGCGGTCAAGATTTATCCATTTTCCAGCTTTTCTTTTAAGTTTAGAAGCTAGTTTGTTAGATATAAAACATTCGGTAGCTCTGTATCAAAAAGAATAGTAGCGGTATGCCGAATAACTTACAGGAACTTCTATAGGTGTCACTTGCTTTTCGACTTGTTTGTCAGCTCTGCGGCATGTATCTTATCTTTGCTGATTACGATCATCCTTCTTGAGGCCTTTGATTTGCGTAATGATCTTTACCACAAGTGTAGCAGCCTCCTACGGGTCCCTTCTTAGGCTCAAAGTTGCTTCCGGTTTATAATTGTCATATTTGTCCTCCATAGGACTTGACCATTATTATAATTTTTGCAAAATTATCCTTCACATTTCTATGAGGCTTATTTCTTGCTGCCTTCTTATTGTTATCTCTGGAAACTTACTCTTGTTCCCAAACTTTTTCCATGGTCCTTTTAAGGTGCAGAGAGAGGTTGAAGAAGGGTTTTGAGTCTTCTTCCGCACTTCCTCCTTATGAGCGAAATAGCCTTCAATTTACTGTTCTTGCCTTATGGCCTTTTCAACAACTCCTTCCATAGTGGTTGGGTGTGAACATCGACCTCTCCCCTATCACGAGATTCAATCCCATGATGAATTTCCGTATCTGAACTTTTCGTCGGTTTGGTGCTGCTGGTACATACTTGAGAAGTTTTGTAAACCGCTCCCAGAATTCAGTTACTGTTAACTTCCCTTGAGTCAAGTTCTGAAATTCTGTCATTTTCTGATCATAGAAAAGTTGTGGCAGCCAACGTTGCCTAAAATAGCCTTTAAATTGATCCCAAGTGATATTGGTCTCATCAATATTTAGTTCAGCTTTTCGGCTATCCCACCACGAAGATGCTTCGTGAGAAAGCTGATAGGCTCCCCATATTGCCTTGGTTTCTTCTGAGAAGTTCCTTATAGCAAAGTACTTCTCCATTTCGCTGAGCCAGTTCTCAGCTCCATCTCCTAATGTGGTGCCATCATACTTAGGTGGGCTTATCCTTTTTATATCATTAGTGAGTTCTGCTGCCAATCTGGCCCTTTTGTTTTCTGGTTGGACAGGTACATTTCCAGCATTAACATCAACACCCATTTCGGGGTTGTCCTCAGGAGGTTGCTGATTATCATTATCAGCTTCTTCTTCCTCCTCATTCCCCATCACTCTTTGTTGAGTACGGCTAAGCGATCTCTTGTGTCAGCGGGGCAGCGAGGATCTCATCCGATTTACAGGTTGTTGCGCTCCTTCTTGGTGGAGCATTACATAACGTTCCCCCTTGTTCTAACCATTTTACATTACAAGAAAATTCGGGTTTTATCAGATTATGGACTCAATAGGTCAAGAGCTGCGACCTTGACTACGATACCAAGATGTAACATCCTCATTTTTAACTTTAGAACAAGTGATTTTTTTTTTTTTTTTTTTGATAATTGCATCTTTGGTTCTAAATACATAATTTAGAACTCACAATTCAAATAACCATTCATATAACAAGCAACCATATGCATTGTAATGACTCGGAGTACTTCCGATCTATTCATTCCATGACTCGGTAATCTACCGATCTATTCATGAGTAATAAGAGTCGGTGTTTTTATTTAACACATCACTCTTGCGGTTCTCTTCCCTAATGGGAATTGAGAATGCTCTGTCAAGGAATCTAAGCTGAATAAGCTTACCATTATTCATCGGCATCTCATCCCTTAGACTAGGTGAATCAGGACAACGCAATCAGCAGCTTGCGATACTTTGGCCAAAGATTTGAAACATACTGTTCATGTCTCGTATTCCTTAACGGCATACTCGTCAATCTGGAATACGTCCTTCACCCCATTCATATGTTATATAGAATGTCTTATACTGATTACTGTCAGTCCTTTCTTTCACAGCTGAATCACTCGGAGGCAGATTAACAAGGTGATAATGTTATATGGATGCCTACGAGGATTAGGGATATGATGACATACTGGTTCAACCTTGCAGTTCAACCAGTGTGTCATGACACCCAAATCTTGAGGCGGTCATATAACATGACCACGTTCTTAATCGGTCCACAGGTAACTCGTGCGAAATCAAGTGTAAATCTCAGCGATCAATGCACGAGGGTGTCGCCATAAGTCACTGCATTGTTGTAACTTCGAGAAGATCCTAATCTTCTCGGAGGTACAACCTATGATCGACTTTATGCCGTCGACCTTTAGATCCGCCTCGAGAAGATCTACCCAAAACAAGCGTTACGCACTAGAGTTTAAATTACTTCTTAAGACTTTTCCCTAAGGTTAGCCTTTGCAAATCCCTGGATTCATTTTCTTAAGACGACCCTCCTCTATTATTCCATTACTTGGTAGAGGTATTATGGTCTAGTTTCTATCAAGGAGTCATTAGAATACATCGATTCTAAGCAGCTTGATTGGACAATATCTCATAACCTATGCTTGAGATTGCCACCTGAAACTCCATTGATTGCCTATCAGTTCTCTTAACTGAATTCATATCATACCTTTCATTTTAAAGCTATGAATGATTAAGAATCCAATCTACTATTGTCCTGTTATACTTAGGACTAGGGATTAGTAATTCAATCCAACTTGTTTAGCGTTATCTTTTAGGCTCAATTTTTAACCTATCTTCTAGAGAGACAATATTTAAGTTACAATATTGCATTATCCAGATCAAATTAGAACTACTAAATACTCATAAGAATTTAGTCTAATTACTTACAAGCTTTCATTGTCAATCACAAAAGCATCCATATTATACAAAGATAACTATGCCTCTTCGTTACGTAAACCGAAGAAGTTCATCATTCATAATAGAATACAACACATAAGTATCAAACACTTATTTTCATTCCTTTCGAAACTCGTACAATTACATTTTATGCAACAGCATACTTGATATAATGCTAACGGAAAAGAAACATCTTTTCTCATATAGTACATCCATAAAATCAAGCTGTAATTCATAATAAATCAAATAAACTATCGATCGGTTGCCGGATCTGCATTGTATTTACCTCTTACGGCAACCATCTGCAAAAATAGTCAACATGAGTCGATTGATGGCCAGGCATGATAAGCACTAACTTTTAAAACAATTGCAATCCATCAATTGTTTCCATTAAACCTACTGTTTAAATGAGATCAAAATATCCAAATAAGAAAACATATTAAAGGCTATGTCCTTGTAATACTAAATGATTACAAACATGTAACTCTATCATTGTTCTGAGAATAGTCTTAAACACTTTCTAATTTTTCATCGGATATTAAAGAAACAAGAAGCGAAGGCATATAAGCGATCATTGAATCCAAATCACGACCTTTGGTGATTGTTGCATTCTTTCAAAAAAAAAAAAGGAAATATCATAACAATTTGGAATCCTACCAAAAGCGTTACCAAATTAATTTCCTACGATAGTTCATTATCAATAATATTAAATAAAGGAAGAGAAAGAATCAATCCATTCTTACTTCCCTTTTTACATAAGTTCATCAACACATCTTGCCTTCACTTATGAGAGCAGTCAACGGTATATAAATGAACAAGTTAGGCAGGCCGAAATCAAGATCAACTTGTTCTAAATCACGAAAATAGAAACTCGAGCCAAATCTCTTGTCAGCAACTAACACATCAACTATCCATAAATCGAGTCGATGTCCAAAACTAGTTTCTCCTAAACACGGTAAGGCTTTGAACCAAGTTCGAAAGCAAAGCTTCAAGCGTATTGCTGTAATCAACAACTCTATAACATTAAGCCTTTTAAGGTTTCGAGAAACTATGCTATGATGACCACACATTGATTCCAATTCATGTTGGTCAATCGAAGCTGAACAAACAGAAAGGAACTTAGCATACTTATACTTTCTCAGTCTATCGGGCTGAACAAACGGAAAGGAACATCATCAATCGATCCCTACCTTGGTGCATGCAAATCCCTAGTGCAACTCACCCAAACAGGGCCAGAACACGAAAACAGTCATCAATGACGCATATAAAAATCAGACAAACAATCAAGCTCTTATTTCAACCAAGAAACCCATTGTACTACTCGCGATAATTTAGCACAAATAGAACAGGTTGAATATGTAGTTGATCACCTAAGGAATCTGTACCACCAAAGCAACATGCAACACAAAGTACTCCAAGAAAATACGAGAGGTCTTGATCTGATTTTCCCTTCAAGTCTTTGGATCAACACTTTATTTGTATATACACATTTTAGCAGAGCGGTGACCAAAATAGAAATAGAACATTGAAACGTCTCCTCACGGTCGTTCGGAATTCAATCCTAATAAATCCACTAATTCACACTACACATGCGATAGCAGTTTGCGCCCATAATCACAAACCCAACAACGGTATAAAAATAGAATTAATTGATAAATCCTTCCATGCCATTCAAGACAAACATTCCGAATGAAACAAGTATAAGCAAATCAATATACTCATTCCAAAACAATGAAATAAAGTGAAATTTGCTTGAAACCTTGAACAATTTTCGCATGGAAAGGCAATACATCCACAAAAGTCAATACTCGGTATTTACTACAATAACTTGATAGCCACAAAACTGTCTTTTCCACAAGGCTTCCACGACAATATAATAACAAAACTCAAGATGAATCTACATTCACAACGGTGAGATTCTGTAAGCGATTCAATCATGAAATCCTTTGAGTCGTTAAAGACTACGGTAACTCAACGATTGCCTATTCAAGCGAGAAATTAGAAAACAATGAAACCCACAAAGTATCATTAGTCGCATTAACAAAACCATGCGAGCTTGAAAATCTTCAAAAGCACGAGAACAATCAAATGGTACACGGTATCATTCCCTCTTGTCTCACAACTGAGCATTGACGATCAAAAGTCGGCGACAAAGCGGTGATCTATACCCTTCACAAGTATATTCGGCGGGCTCTCGCCAAGCAGGCCGAGCATTCAAACCTTTATAAATATAAATCTCTCATATTTAAACCGGAAGGAATACACAACAAACGAGTTGAAGTTCGATTTCAACAAACACCCAACAAGCGGAAATTGCCAAAAATCGGAACGAGAAGAATCTGAGCCAAAATCAACTAAATCTTCATAGAAAATTTATCTAATCTTCACAAACAAATGAACGAGTTGTTTTAATGAAGACATTTGAAAAATGACAAAATATTTAAAGGATAGGGCCTAACATGCACGTATTTTGATCGAATTTCGAAGAAGACAACGGGAAGAGCTCAAACTTCCTTTTCTTTTTCCCAAATACGGCGACCAACAAAATTTATTGTCCGTTTACAATATATCCTCCATGGCGAGAGAAAAGAGCCGGAGAAATTCATTCTCGCCATGCGACTCAAAGAGAACTGGTGCGAAGAACCGGTAAACTAGCAGAGAGAGAGAGAGTAGACCGAAAATCGCGATACACCAAACAAACCTTCCAACTTCTCGTTTGCATGCCGTTTCGCGAGCTCCGGGCTCGACTCCCTAAACAATAAATGCCATTAAACCAATTTTCCGCCTAATCTCTACTCCCACCGACCGCCGCGAAAATTGGCGGCAGGTCCATCAAAATCTCAAGTTCATTTCAAAACTTAGTAATTGCCAAGTCTGCCAAGGTTAGCCGCCGCCTAAGCCTCCGCCATCTGCCTGTCCCTCATCCTTATCCTTCCCATTTATTGCCATAGAGAATAGCGCCCATGGTTCGCCACCCTTCAAAGGCCCCTTCCCATAAACTCTTAGTTAGCTAGGTTAGTATCTTAGGTTAGAGTTTTAGGGTAAGAACCATCTAACCATTTTGCACTTAGTTATTATTTTAGGATCATAACACATAGCCTAGGTCTAGGTTAGACTAACAATAATCTAACCCCTAGGTTAGGTTATTGTTTTAGGTTACTAACCCTTAGTAATTCAGTTTGGTCCTTCTCCTGAAAACTCGGAGAGACCTGCATCATACTTTCTAGAACAGAGCCGCTCCTGTTCTTATTACAGAATTGTATGTCAATGAATTATTACCTGGTCTTTAATCGAGACCTTCCAGATATACCAGATATCGGGAACCGTTTCATTTCTCAAGATCAGCCTGAGTCATACTCGACCGACTTACCAAATGCTTCCATACCTTGCAACTGTTGAGGTTCGGGATATAATTTTATCACTTCACAAAATTAAAGCATTACTTGGATCAATTCCTCTGGTCCAAGTCTAGATATTATTGATGAATACCTGTATAATTTCATTCCGTGATCAGATTAATATTCAGTCACAAGATGAAATAAATAAAAGAGTCTATTAATATTTTGACTCAGTCAAGATCTGCAATGCAAGAAATTTAATACATATCAAGCATGATTCCCGAATCGAGGTACACAATCCATTTACTAGAAATCACATATCAACACTTGAATGCTTAGGATGTTTCAAATCATTCTTGAGTTGTATTGGAAAAGAAAAAGTGATGTTATTTTAAGATCTTTATTCTGATTGACATGCAGAATGTCTGAAATGCATAGTCTTGTAAATGTATATTTATCATCATGAATTGAAAGGTTTTGTGTTGGACTACAATTTGTGATGTGAATACTTTTGTACTTGTATGATGGAAATAATAGTGATATCTTTGCGGTATTCTTTATATCTGTTGTATACTATTGTTGTTATAAGATAATGAGTTGGATTAAGGAGATAGTATAATCTCCCTTATATTAATGAACTTGTTAAATTTCAAGGATGTCATTCTCTAACTACACAACTATAGTTTAATAATGAAATATGCTTGGGACATACAATTAAAATATATAAGTAACAAATGATAAAAAGGTTATGTTAAACCTAACATCTAACCATGTAGAGGAAGAATCTTCCTCTCTCATGGAATGAAAGATAAAAGTAATAGTGGTTATGATCTTTAATCTTTATACTAAGTTTATAAAGTAAACCCTAGCTGAATCTAGGTGGATGACACGCTTGATTCAGATGGCTAGGATTACATTAAGAATTAAACGTTTGATGTTTGTTGTCCTATTTTTGGGATAACTGCTTGTTATGCCACATTAACAAATAATAATGCAAACATGAATTAATGAAGTTCTCCATATCTAATCAGGCTAATGTTGGATAAAGAACTTAAGGAATGTTGGAATTAGGGTTAGGCATGGTTTTTGTAATCTGAATCTTAATCCAAATTAATTATGATTAATGACCACTAAGGGGGTATGTACATCTTGATGAATCAGTTCTAATGGATGTTGGCACACGCCAACTACAGGACTGTACCCTCGAGAAGTCTATGGACTTCTCAAGGATATAGTGTTGCAGTTGACATGTGGCAACACCCTTCTGTATTTGTTCATCTAGATCTACACACATCTGGACTTGAACTTAGTTTCTCTCTAGGTCAAGTTAGTAGCATGTTCGGGATAGGTAGTTGTCTTCTATGACTCAAGGTACCTTGGCACATTCGAATGACTTAGGTCAGCCGAGTATGCCCATATACCCTAAGTCATCATGAGCATCTTCCTATAACAAACTATGATGCTAACCAGGGCTAGGGTCAAACCTTGGGCAAGTGGATTGACGGTAGTCAGTAAAGACCATTCTAGATAACAGAGGAGTGAGGTGAAGGACGTATTCCGAGAATGACGAGTATGTTGTCTAGGAATAGTAACATGAACAAGTATGTTGAAAATATTTGGCCAAAGTATCACAAGTTGCTAGTTGCGTTGTCCTATGTCACCTAGTTTAAAGCAACGTGATGTCAGATGAATATTGGTAACAAATATTCAGATAGGTTCTTTAAACAGATCACTCAGTACCCAAAATAGGGTAGGAGAACCAAGTATACATAGTATACATAAAGTATTCTATACTTTAAGTTAACATGAGAGATCGGTTAATAACCGAGTCATGGAATGAGAGATCGGTAGTATACCGAGTCATTATAGCTACATATGGTTATTTGTTATGAGATTGATTGACATAGAATGTGTGTTCTAAATGATGTTTTTATTTAGCATAGAGAACATTGTGTTTCAAAAAAAAATTAAAAAAAATTCCTTATTTCTAAAGTCATAAAATGGGAATGTTACAATAATTCCCTAAGAATGAACAATGCAAAAGAAACCCAAAAAGTATCCCACCGGGCGTGCCAAAATGTTTCACCAATATTGTAGTAGAGACGAAATAGATAAGAAGGTAACAAGTGTAGGAGGAATACCTGTGTTATGTAGATGGTAGAAGGCATTGTGTGTGTTGTATACTTTTGATCCAAGATGATTGTGTGAGCTTCCCTTTGGCTAGGAGGAATGACTTGTATAAGAATCATAACAAGACCACAAAATATTATTAAATAGAAAGATTCAGAGGACTACCTAGTGATAGCTAGATCTAGGAAGTATGATACTTCCTATAGGGTTGTCAATCCTCTATTTAATACAAATCAATGCGGGAATAAATAATAAACAAGTGCATCCTATTGTAGTTACAAGATTTGGGATTTTCTAACAACATACAATAAAATATTTCTAAAATGGTAAGGCTAGGCTTAGTTATGAGTGGCTGGGTAGGTTTTCAGGTGAGGCAAGAGGTTGTGGGTGAAGTTTGGGTGGAGTTAGGAGGGGTTTTGGGTTGTTTTGGAGAGGTGGTGAGCTCTCTGTTTTAGAGAAATTTAATAGACACAAAGAAAAACGTCGGCTAGGCAAGTGATGCCGGTATAGGAGGGTAACCAACACTTGTTGGGTGACCGGTGTAAGTAGGGGAAATTGGTAGGAGACTATTAAAAATAGGTTTTTGAACCTCTTTGTAATTACAGAGAGTAAGGGTGGTGTTTATAAGGTTGTGATATTGTTAAGAAGACTCGGGTAAGATGAAACAGAGGTTGTAAAGGGTGTAAATGCAGGATGGTGTAATAGTAGGTTGGTATGAAGAAGGTGATATACGGGTAGTGGAAGGATTGTAAACATAGAAAGATAACAAGATATCTATACTATAATAAGCCCAAATGATAAAATCACAATACTTAACTTAGTATTTTGTAGATCATATGAGTGGGGATGGTTGGTGGTTGATCGTAGAGGAGATGTATTGGTCTAGTGTTGTGGCAATGAAGCTTGTGTGTGCTTGTGATTATTCTAATGCTTTGGAAGGAGGATCTAGTTGCTTGTCTTGTCTTGTGGTTGTTTGTTCCTTATCATGATGTAGGATAGCTTTAAGAATCAAGATTGAATGCAAAAGGGCTCGAATAACTAAATTGACCAACCCGTGGGAAGATTTGTGAAAATGCATATAAATTAAGCGATGGTAGTTATGTAATTGGTGTTGTCGAGGAAAAAATGGTGTTGGTTAGGGAAAATAGGTCAAGGTTACCAAAAATAGCCTGATATTTGTTATTTTTGGCATGATTGATATTTTAAACTTGGGTCTTGTTGTCCACTCAAAATTCCCTGACTCTTAAAAAGTGAAAATTTAAAATTTTGAGTTTAAGTGTTTTCTCTGTTGTACTGATAATGTGAAATGCCAAAGAAATTGAGAAATCTACGTTTTTGGGTCATTTTGTGTGTTTTTCGGGCTTGTTGGATATTTTTGTCCGCGTATCCCAAGTTCAATTGGAACCTCTGTTCCCGATCGGCGAGTTCACCGAAATCTACATTCTTTTGGGCCCGTCAGAACTTTTCATCCCAAATGTCCCAAGTTCACCTGGACCAATTGTTCCATTTTCGTCTGATTCGTTCGAGCCGCGTACTTCACGTAATTTTGTCCCGCATGTCCCAAGTTCAATTGGGCCCTCGGTTCCCGATCGGCCGGTTCACCTGAAGTCTATTCTTTTTGGGCCCTTTGGAACTTTTTGTCCCAAATGTCCCAAGTTCACCCAGACCAATTGTTCTATTTTCGTCCGATTCGGTCGAGCCGCGTACTTCACGTACTTTTGTCCCATGTGTTCCAAGAGCATTTGTGTGTCTTTTCCCCTTCTCTCACCGAATCGGCCGAGCGCGTGCACTTCGCGCTTTCGCATCCCACATGTCCCAAATGAACCAAGTGCCATTCGTGCTAATTTTTCCCGCTCTACCCGAATATCTTGCTTATTCAATTTGGTAGGTATGTATTAAATACGCATTCATTTCCTTTCTCTCTCCTAAACGGCTATATAACAAGCGAACCCCCTATGCGTTTTGCACACTGCTTTCCTGCTATCTTTTGCTTGAACCTTTGCAATCTAAATTCCTATGTGCGTATCCATTTTTCTCTGCAATTCCTTCCCAAGTCTAGCTTGCAGCTTCACCCTCCGAATTACTACCAACATGAAGATCAAATTTCAGGGGCAAGAACAAATCTCACCACTAGAGTATGTCGTTCCCGATATCGAGGACAGTGAAGTTCACCATCTTGACTTTAGTGATTTTTGGTCGAGGATGACAAACAAAAACCCTACACTAATGGCACAAATGATTCATGACAGCGGTTTGGCTTTCACTGGTGGTTTCCCAATCTCTGTGCAATGTGTAGATACAGTGCTTTCATGCGGAGCTCATTTCAACCCTGATTTGAGTGAATTGACGGGGAGCTCATTGCCAAACTTGATGCTACCACCATTGGCACTGCACTGAGGATTCCAAAAATGGATAATGCCATAGTTGTCTCCAGAATCAAGCACAAGCCCTGTTTAATCAAGACAGTGACAACTATAAGGCTTCAGGAGAATTGAAGAATAGTTGGCAAAAGGGAGAGGCTTTCAAAACACTAGTTGTATCTACTTTCAAAGATATACATTGTCATCTTCAGGATGAAACTTCTGGTGTGTCTCTCTCCCTACAAGAAATCAAAGCTCAATTCAGAGCTTTTGTCAAAGGAAATATATTCAAGGAAAGCTCCATTTCCAAAGAGAAAATGAAGGAGATCTGCTCTCTTCAATCTGCTATTGAAGAAGCAAATAAAGACTATCATACTCATGTCGAGTTTGATAAGGAAATGGAGAAGTGCCTCGGATTTTGGACCCAGTCTACAACCAACACGTCAGTCCCATGTGGCAGAGACATAGCCGAGGCGTTGAAGAGATTCAGGCAGCAGATTTTGAAGTCAGTGGGTCCCTCCCAGTCATAAGCACCTGTCTTCTTCTCCTTATTCCTCTCTTCTCTTCCAATTCTTTTTCTCAGATTTATTGTAATAAGTTGAGGTATTGCGATTGGCAATCCTTAACTAATATTTAGTTAAAAGAAGTAGTTACCGAGAGTAACTGAATTGTAAACTATATAATGGCCTCTCCTCGCCATTTTGGAAAAAAAAAAGAACTTGGCTTATTTTCTGAAAGTGTAAATAAATCATAAAGAAATCAATACAGAAGGGCTTTTCATTCTTCATCTATCTGATCTCTTTTATCCCTAAGCTTTTCATTTAATCTTGTTAAGATCATTTGTCTATATTATATTAAGAAGCTTTATATTCTTGTAGATGTTATTGATAGAACTTTGTGTCTTTCAAATTTCATCTTATTAATATGATACAAATGATCTTGTTTCAATTCATTGTACCTTCGCATGCATAAAGAATTACTCTGTCATCTATAATTCTAAATGGTGCCTTTCTGCTCGTTCTCATTTTCTCATTCCTCAGTCCTTTTGTAATTGATGATCCTTATAGAAAACACTTTCGTAAATATCCAAGTTCCACAAGAAAATCATGTTTTGTATATGTGTAAATAGGTTCGTTTCTGAATAAGGGAACCTCTCCCATTAAAGAGGAGGGACTTCTTGTCCCCTGACTGTTGCTCTTCGTGAAGTCCTATTTGACGACCAATAGTTTTTGGTGACTCCACTGGGGAAATCATATTCCAGTTCTGTAATTTTTATCATCCTTTGATCTGGCGACTCCGCGTTTTACTCAAGGGAGAAGGGCCCTTGGTATTGAAGATTCTCAATTTCAGCTTTTGGAGCAGTAGGGTTTTCCTTTCCCTTCAACAAGAAATAGAAAGACTCATTCGACAAGCACTCCACCTGTTCAAGATAGAATCCCTATGGGTGGTATTCCTTCAGAGTCAATCAGTCCTAATCTTCGAGCTTTGATTCTTGCTGGTGTTGCAGTTCCTCTTCAAGCCATTTTTCCAAGAATGGTGGTACCACTGCCCTGGGGTCATCGTGTCGGGCCCCTTGCCCTTCCTCAGCCTTTGCACGAGTTACCCAGAGGTAACCGGAAGAACTTCCCTAAATTCAAAGGTGATGGTAAAGTGCATCCTGATGAACACATCGCAGCCTTCATAGTTACATGCGGAGTTCTAGGAGTTGAACATGAAGATGTCTCTGTAAGACTTTTCGTTGAGACTTTACAAGATAATGCTGCTGATTGGTTCTATCACCTTCCGGTCGGTGTTATCACTAGTTGGGATACAATGAGAACTAGGTTTGAAAACCAGTTCAAACCAGTAGAAGACATGCATGCCTTGCTAGCCCAAATCTCTCAAATAAAGAAGGATTCACAAGAACCCATGAGAGAATTTGTGGCCCGATTCAACAGGTTGATTAACAAAATTTTGTCAAATACTCGACACTGTGGATCAAATTCAAATTTTTTTTTCCTAAATGCTCAATCACCTAAAGTTAGCTATGCACTAAGAACAACTAATCTCGCAACATTGGCTGAAGATCAAACTCTTGTTGTTAGTGTCGAAGATGATTTAATCGTGTCAAGAGAATTTGAGGAGAGACCCTTCTAAATCTAAATCTGCTTCTTCCTCCTCTTCCACCCCTGGACCTAATACTGATCCATTGGTACAAAAACTTGCGAATGATCTCATTGCCATAAAGAAACAATTGGCTCAGCATACTCCCTATGCAAACATTCCAAGAAGGAATTTTCAGCCCAGAAATAGTTTTCCTGCTGCTCAAACAAGGCTAGCGCTTGAAGGACCTCCTATTAAAGTTCCCGTCAATACAACCTGTGAAGTTGAGGAACCTGAAGATGAAGAGGTTAATGAAAATTGCGAGGAATTTGTTGAAGAGGTTGATGATGAAGCAGATGAACTTGAGGGATCTCAAGTTAATTTATTCACCACTGAGGGAATTGATAATGAGGATGATTATGATGAAATAGTAGCAGACATGAATAGCGAATCGTATTGTCATGACTCGAGAGTAGAAAAATGAGAGGGAGAAAGTGATGTAGCTAACCAAGAAATCCAAAGAACAGCCGACAACTATCCCCGTAATTGCAAAAAGAGGATCTCCTATCCCCGTTTCATCTACACCAAAGGTGAGTCCTGTCAATTCATCTACTAAATTTATTTTTGTTTCTCCTAAAGTTGATAAACCTAAGTTTTCAAATGATGATAGCCATCCATTTCTAGGTCTTTTGATATTATTGATCACCTAAAAAAGAATAAGGTTCAAATCTCAGAAGCTGAATATTATCAAACCCATCCTAAGGCCTTTGCTAAAATGATTCACTTTGTTAATTCCCATTCTAAAACTACCTCTAAAGGCCTTTTAACCACTCCTCCTTCTGCACCACAACCTAATCTGGTAGCCGCTGTCACCTCACCCAATGACAAAATCAAACCATTCTATGTGACACTTCTTATAGCTGGCCATAGGTTCAGCAATTGCATCATAGACTTAGGAGCATAAGATAATGTGATGCCTACTAAAGTAGCTCATGCCTTAGGCTTGACTCTCACACATACTTATGGATCTTGTTACTCTATGGAGAGTAAGGAAGTGCCCTTAGTCGGAAGAATTAAAGATGCACAAGTGGCTTTTGCTGCTTTGCCTGAGAAGAAATTTTTGGCTACCATCTTAGTAGCAGATATTCCTCCTTCATACGGGATGTTGCTAAGTAGGAATTTCTATAAGGATGTAGGTGGAGAAATTCAAATGGATTGGTCACATGCACTCGTACCTATTAATGGAAAATGAAGAAGTTGTGGCCTGAGAAGCAATCTGAGTATATTGTACAAAAATGGATGATCCCAAAGTAAAAATACTCTATGAGGATATGGGGCATGGTAACTACATGATTATGTCTCCTAAAGAAATACAACTCCCAAAGTGTCACCTAAAGATTCTAATGGTGTTTGGATTTTAGTGGTTCTAGAGCTGGTGTTATATTGGTGTCACTGAAGGAAGCCTTCATCCTTTCTCATTCAAGTGCAATTTGAAAATACCAATAATACAAACAGAGTATGAGGCTCTCATTTTTGGACTACAGGTGGCAAAAGAACAAGGTGTGAAGAATCTTCTAGCTCGTGGGGATGTAGAATTGATTGTAAAGCAAGTTAGAAACCTCTTCCACGTGAAAAATGGAAGGTTGAAACATTACAGGAATCAGGTGTGGAATTCCATTGAATTTCTTGATGCTTTCTCCATTGAAGCAATACCTAGGGAGAAGAATACCAAGGCTGATTCATTAGCAGTCTCTGGGTCACTGCTTATACCTCATCCTGACTTTTCCCAAGATAAGTTCACCATTGAGATGATCCATCGACCTAGTGTACCTGATAATACAAATAACTGGCAAGTTTTCAATAATGATCAACACTTGCTTTCTTTCTTAGAACTCAAAGATAATTTTGAACAGCTATACTTTGAAGGAAGTGATAACTTGCCTCGTGAAAGTGTGCCCTTTGACAAAGCAGCCACTCAAGGAGAAGAAACGGATCAGGATGGATGTATCAAACTCAAGGGAAACAAGATCCCTAAAGGATTGGTAAGTTTAGAGGAACTGTTTGATAAACACGACAGGTATGTAAAGTCTAGAGCTTCTACTGGACCTCAACAATCAGCTGAATATGAAAAAATTAATATTGGGAGTTCTACTGACCCTAAGCTCGTGAACATTGGAAAATGTTGCACAACAGATGAGAGGAAGAAAGCAATTGATCTGTTAAAGAGGTATAAGGATGTTCTTGCCTACTCTTATGAAGATTTAAAAGCTTTCCAACCAAAAGATATGCAGCATTTTATTCCTCTCAAACCTGGAATTAAGCCTTTTAAGTAGAAGTAGAGGCAATACAATCCCAAAATAGCTGACACCATTTTTCAAGAAATACAGAAGTTGTTGAAAGCCAAAATCATTTTTCCTATCCATCATTCAACATGGATTGCCAATATTGTACCTGTTAGAAAGAAAAATGGCGAGATTCGTATCTATGTTGACTTCGGAATCAGAATCGAGCTTCCTTGAAAGATAATTATCCTTTACCTATGATGGATCAGTTCTTACAAGCGATAGGAGATCTGAAATGTTGTCTATGCTTGATGGATTCTCGGGATATAATCGGGTAGAAGTTAATCTGAGATCAACACAAAACAACTTTCACTACCCCTTGGGGTACCTTTGCTTACAAAAGGATGCCTTTTGGGCTCATTAATGTCGGTGCTACTTTTCGAGAGGGCTATGGAACTAGCCTTTTGAAGTTTGAAAGGAAGTGTATTGTTGTATATCTTGATGACTTGTTTGTGTATTCTAAAACAAGGGCGGATCATTTTCAGCACACAGAGACAGATTCGCTAAGATGTAGAGAACATGGGATCTCTTTGAATCCTAAAAAATTTGTCTTTTGTGTCACAGAGGGGAAATTATTAGGGCACATCATCTCCAAAGATGGTATTAAAATTGATCCTGAGTGAGTTCAAGCTATTCAGCAAATTCCTCTCCCAACCAAGTAAAAAGGGCATACACTCTTTCTTTGGTAAGATCAATTTTTGAGAAGATTCATCCCCGATTTTGCTTTGAACTAACTCGAATATCTCCCAAATGATGAAAGGCAAACAAACATTTGGTTGGTCTTTGAAGGAAAGAATCCTTTGAAGATATTAAAAGAGCCATTGCTAAAACTCCTGTTTTAGCATGTCCAGATTTTAGCAAAGATTTTATTATCTATTGCTACGCCACAGATAACACCTTGGTTGCTATTTTAACTCAGGAAGATTCTAATGAGCATGAACTCCCAATTGCATTTATGAGCTATATTCTAAAAGATCATGAGTTAAAATATACCATGATGGAAAAACATGCTTTTGCAGTGGTTAAAGTTGTTAAGCAGTTTCGTTTTTACATTCTTAACTCTCACTCCATGGTGTTGGTACCAGATACAACTGTTAAGTCAATTCTTACACAGCAGGAATTTGGATCCAAGAGAGGGAACTGGGTGGCTAAGGTTCAAGAATATGATATTGACATCAAACTAACCAAGCTCGTCCGTGGAAAAGGCCTTTGTGAACTCATCGCTGAAGGAGCTAGACATGAGTTACTGGAAGATAAAGTTGGTCTTCCTACCATTCTGTTTCTTAGCTCAGTTGACGAATGGTATGCTGATATCACCCATTTTCTCACCTATGGAGAATGCCCCTCTCATTTTACTACCAAATAAAAGAGGACTGTTAAACTAAGTTCAGTGCAATATGTGTTGTGGGAAAACGCCTTGTTCAAACGTGGGTTAGATGGAAGGTTTTTGAAATGTGTGGACAAGGAACAGCAGAAAAATCTACTCTCAGCTTTTCATGATCAAGCATGCGGAGGGCACTACTCATCAACCGTCACTACTCATAAGATACTTCGTGGAGGATATTACTGGCCTATCTTGTTCAGAGATGCATCCAAGTGGGTTGATAAATGTGAGGCTTGTCAGACTTTCGTGGGTAGACCCAAATTGGCCTCTTAAGCCAGTTGTAATTGAAGAACCTTTTCAACAGTGGGGTTTGGACTTCATTGGAACACTTAATCCCTCTTCTAGTGCTGGTCATACTCATGTATTAAGCTGCTACAGATTATTTCACAAAATGGGTAGAAGCCATTCCAAAGAAAAAATCTTGTATACAGAAGTGGTGTGCAGTTTCATCAAAGAAAACATCTTGGTAAGGTATGGTGTACCAAACAAGATTGTGACAGATAATGCTTTGAATTTTTCTTCAACTGAGATGATGGATTTTTGTTATGGATATGGCATCTCTCTAGCTCACTCTTCAGATTACTATCCTCAGGGAAATGGACAAGCAAAATCCACTAATAAAAATATGGTGACCATAATAAGGAAATTATTCAATGAGTCTCAACGAAACTGGCACAAGAAACTCTATGATGCTCTTTGGGTAGACAGGATCACACCTAAGAGAGCCATTGGAATGTCTCCTTTTCAAGTGGTATATGGAGTAGAAGCTCAATTGCCAATAACAATGGAGCTGCCAGCCTTGCATCTAATGAAGGCCATTGAAGATACCGATTTAATGATGCTTTGGATAAGAGAATAATGTACCTTCACAAATTGAATGAGGATAGATTGGAAGTTGCTGATAAGATATCTGCTCATCAACAAAAAGTTAAGGTCCTGTTTGATAAGAAAGCCAGGTTCAGAGATTTCCAAGTTGGAGACACTGTTTTGTTGTGGGATAAAAGGCATGAACCTCGTGGCAGCCATGGCAAGTTTGATTCCCTTTGGCTTGGACCTTTCAAGATCAGGCACTTTGCTGGTAAGAATTCTTTTTACCTTGATTATATGGATGGTTCTTCTCTCCCACTTCCTTATAGTGGGCAGTACCTGAAATTGTTCAAGTCATAGGTGATTAGGGAGTCCTTTGTATATTCTGTACAACATTTTGTTTTTCTTTCCCTTTGTTTTGGTGTGTTGTCCTCTGTATTGGTTTGATTCGATGACTCCATTGCCCAATGGATAAGGTACTAGTCTACTTCCCTGAGTTTGTCTAAGTTCTTACCTTGTCTCATTCCTTGAATTTATGCCAAGTCATCCCCAGAAGGAGCCAGCTGTTGTCCACTCAAAATTCCCCTACTCTTAAGAAAGTGAAAATTTAAAATTTTGAGTTTAAGTGTTTTCTCTGTTGTACTGATAATGTGAAATGCCAAAGAAATTGAGAAATTTGCGTTTTTGGGTCATTTTGTGTGTTTTTCGGGCTGTATGAAAAATTTGTCCCGCGTGTCCCAAGTTCAATTGGACCCTCTGTTCCCGATCGTTCGGTTCACCAAGTCTATTCTTTTGGGCCCGTCAGAACTTTTTGTCCCAAATGTCCCAAGTTTGCCCAGACCAATTGTTCCATTTTCATCCGATTTGGTCGAGCGCGTACTTGCATACTTTTGTCCCGTGTGTTCCAAGAGCATTTGTGTTTCTTTTCCCCGCTTCACCCGAATCGGCCGAGCCGCGTACTTCGCGCTTTCACGTCCCACATGTCCCAAATAAACCAAGTGCCATTCGTGCTAATTTTTCCCACTCTACCCGAATATCTTGTTTATTCAATTTGGTAGGTATGTATTAAATATGCATTCATTACCTTTCTCTCTCCTAAACGGCTATATAACAAGTGAACCCCCTATGCATTTTGCACACTGCTTTCCTACTATCTTTTGCTTAAACCTTTGCAATCTAAATTCCTACGCACATATCCATTTTTCTCTGTAATTCCTTCCCAAGTCTAGCTTGCAGCTTCGCCCTCCGAATTACTACCAACATGAAGATCAAATTTCAAGGGCAAGAACAAATCTCACCACCGAGTCTATCGTTCACGATATTGGGTACAAGTGAACTTCACCATCTTGACTTTAGTGATTTTGGTCGAGGATGGAGACACAAACCTTACGCCAATGGCACAAATGATTCATGATAAAGATTTGGCTTTCACTAGTGATTTCCTAATCTCTGCGTGCAATGTGCAGATATCTAAAGTGCTTTTCATGCGGAGCTCATTTCAACCCCGATTCAAGCGAATGTGACGAGGAGCTCATTGCCAAACTTGATGCTGCCACCATTGGCACTACACTTTGAGGATTCCAAAATGGATAATGCCATAGTTGTCTCCCGTAACCAAGCACAAGCCCTGTTGAATTAAGTCGTGACAACTCAAGGCTTCGAGAGAATTGAAGAATAGTTGGTAGAAGGGAGAGGCTTTCAAAACACTAGTTGTATCTACTTTCAAAGATATACATTGTCATCGTCAGGATGAAACTTCTGGTGTGTCTCTCTCCCTAAAAGAAATCAAAGCTCAATTCAAAGCTTTTTTCAAAGGAAATCTGTTCAAGGAAAGCTCCATTTCCAAAGAGAAAATGAAGGAGATCTGCTCTCTTCAATCTGCTATTGAAGAAGCAAATAAAGACTATCATACTCATGTCGAGTTTTATAAGGAAATGGAGAAGTGCCTTGGATTTTGGACCCATTCTACAGCCAACACATCAGTCCCACGTGGCAGAGACATAGCCAAGGTGTTGAAGAGTTTTAGGCAGTGGATTTTGAAGTCAGTGGGTCCCTCCCAGTCATAAGCACCTGTCTTCTTCTCCTTATTCCTCTCTTCTCTTCCAATTCTTTTCTCAGATTTATTGTAATAAGTTGAGGTATTGCGATTGGCAATCCTTAACTAATCTTTAGTTAAAATAAGTAGTTACCGAGAGTAACTGAATTGTAAACTATATAATGGCCTCTCCTCGCCATTTTGGAAAAAAGGAAGAACTTGGCTTATTTTCTGAAAGTGTAAATAAATCATAAAGAAATCAATACAGAAGGGCTTTTCATTCTTCGTCTATCTGATCTCTTTTATCCCTAAGATTTTCATTTAATCTTGTTAAGATCATTTGTCTATATTATAGTAAGAAGCTTTGTATTCTTGCAGATGTTATTGATAGAACTTTGTGTCTTTCAAATTTCATCTTATTAGTATGATAATAATGATCTTGTTTCAATTCATTGTACCTTCGCATGCATAAAGAATTACTCTGTCATCTATAATTCTAAATGGTGCCTTTCGCTCGTTCTCATTTTCTCATTCCTCAGTCTTTTCGTAATTGATGATCCTTATAAAAACGCTTTTGTAAATATCTAAGTTCCACAAGCAAATCATGTTTTGTATATGTGTAAATAGGTTCGTTTCGAATAAGGGAACCTCTCCCATTAAAGAGGAGGGACTTCTTGTACCACTGTTGCTCTTCGTGAAGTCCTATTTGACGACCAACGGGTCTTAAGTGATAGATTGTGCCCTGATATGTAGATTCTTTGTTGGAGTTATTGGAGTTAATTTCTAGGGTTAGACTAAGTCTTATTTAGTTAGGATAAGTATAGACCTAGTCCTAGTTAATTAATAGGCTAGGGAATGGGTCTTGGGTGAGTTGGATAGGTGAGGTGGCATTAGGTGAGGTGGAGGGGTGAAGTAGATAAATTAATTTAATTAAATTAATTAAACTAATAATGATGTGAGGATGAGAATTAATTTAATTAGGGATAATTAAATTAATGTTAATGTATCGAAAGGGGTCATGGTTAGATATATGTGTCAAATTGTTGGATTGAAAGGGGTTAAGGGGATGTGACCCAATTTTGGGTGTCTATAGGTATAATCTCAAGTAACAAATGAAGATGATAAGGATTCAAATATACTATGGTATATCAAATAGAGAGATAAACTATTTTTGAGTAAAGGTCCTTGAGGTTACCAAAGGTATGTGATGTTCTTAATCTATTTTGAGGAATAAAGAAGGTTATACATTATATTATTGAGCATAAGAGACTATTTGTCCAAAGGGAGGTTGTTAAAATAATAGTGATGTATGTTCTAATTCTACAAAGAGTTGGATATAGTCATGATATCAAGTAACATGTCATTATTAGTGGTACTAAGAATGACACGCACCCGGTATGAAGAGGTGACTACATAGGGGATGCACTAACTCAAGGGGAGAAAAATTTAGTATGATAGGACAAAGTAAAAAAATGAGGTCAAAAACAGAGTCTATGGATGAAGCTTATGCAAAATAATTAGTATGAAGAGCCAATAATAGGGGCTCTATATTGTGAATTTTGTTTGATGATCATAAGTTATCAATTAATGATGTCAAGATAAAACAAAAAAGTTGGATTTTTAAGGAAGTGAGACTACGATGATTTTTTATTTTATTGCTTCAAGATCAAAGGAATGAGGGTATCAAAGGCTATGAAGTAGATAAATGGTGAGTTACATTTTTATAGATATATCATAGGTCATGATGATATTGTAAAATCCTCAATTAGGTGTCTTAAGGTCTGTAAGTGTATTATCCAAGGTGTTAGAGTACTAAGAGGTGGGTTTGATCTTATCAAAACTTAAAAGACCACTCGAATTGTGTTGACACCATGAAATAATAATTATACTCCATAAGCAAGGTATTTTACATAATGTTCATATTTTTGATTGAATAATATATGAGTTTACACTACTTAAAGGTCTAGAAGATTTTGAAAGGCAGTGTTCTATAAAGATGATTGGGTTGTTCAAGTTAAATACACTAAGATTTCATGGTACATTATGATTGTATACACTTTGAGGTACTATAATGGTGTTCTACAAGAGTATTTTGACCTCATTTGTCATGAAAATTGACCATGATATTCAAGTAGGTGGTTAAGATGTCAAGGTAGATAATATGGTATATTTATTTATGGTTTCTTACCTATTGGAAAGGGAGGGATGCAATTTATATAGCAGGTTTTACATTATCTAAAGAATTAAGTAGAGCACTAAAAAAATGTTTCACAACCGAGACATTTATATTGATCCATTTCTACAATAGTTGGTAAAGGTATGTGATCTCTTGATTACATTATCAATTAGATAATGATGGAATTTTGGTAGAGGGAGCACCTAGATGGTAATTAATATGCTTGATACAATCCATTAGAGATAAAAAAATTGAATTTTGGGACTAAAAATATGTTTTAGGACTCACGGTCCTAAAAGTTACAAATGTAGTGTTGGAAGAAAAATTGTGTCTTTAATCATGATACATGACTAAAGAGTGATGAAGAATATGAATGAAGATAATCATGGAGAATATACTCTCGGGGAGCTATTTGGATTATCTTTTCAGGTACATGGATACTATTTATGTTGTAGAAGATAACAAAAAATAGAGTACAATCCAAGGTGCACCAGTGAAGCATGTAAATCATTGTTTTCATTTTGTATTACATTTATGAGTTTTCATTTTTCATGTTGATTCATAAATGTACCCTTTTTCATAGATGTCAAAGTGGTAGAGAAACATTAGAAACATGAAAAAGGGATTCTTATAGATGTTTGGTCTTGTTGGTTGCCATCAACGTTTTGAAGGTGGATGTCATCAATGACAAAGGGGGATATTGTTTGCTATTATGTATTAATATTTCATTGATGTCAAAGGATATTGATGTAAAATGGTGTGTATGTGTTAAATGAGTCTCCTTGAGGTTTCATTAATTTTCTATCATGAAGGTTGATTCGCGAGTATCAAATCATGTTGTCTTGTCATGGTGTCTTAAAGCATGGTTTATAAGCATGGTCATAATATGAGGTCTCAAAATTTTTTTAAAGGATGTCATGAGGTTAAAAAAGGTCAATATGGTGTTTTAGAAGTGTATATGTGTCTAGAATAAGTCATCATGGTCATTTTATGAGTTATATGGGTTGAGTTAGGTCATTCAGGGCATATTCCTAGTCCTAGTACATGATGTTGACCATTGTGTGTTAGTGTTGTCATCGATATCAATTCCATTGATGAAAAATGGTTTCATGGTGTCATGTGAGTCTCTATAAGGTGTAAATAAAGGTCAAGTTTATTAACTTCCCAAGTTCCCTTACATTAGTGCTTTGAAATTTTCTTTAAAAAAATTTACCATGTACCGAGTGTTTTTTTTTGAAAAAATTGTTTAAAAAATTGCCTAAGTATTCAAGTTTTCCTATGTATTTCAGATTTCAGAAGTCATAAAGAAGTTTGCATGAAAAATACAAGTTAATTTCTGAATTCTAATATCCAGTGTGTATTTTTGTTTTCGAACTTGAATTGTAGTTTTCATGCAAAATGTAACTTGACTTCAAACACGAACCATAACCATTCAAGTGCATTTTGGGTTTCAAAACCCAAATTACGAGTTTGTATGTAAACTGAAATTCGGCTTCCAACTTTTGAAATACAAAGTACCAAGACTAATTCAAGTTTAAGGTTTTAAATCGTAGATTGCATGTAATATGCATGATGACTTCGACTTACGAAACCCAACTCCGTGTCAGTGCATTTAATGCCACCTACCCACATGTGTCACCTACGTGGTAATTAATTTTCCCTTTTCTATTTTAAGGGAAAATTTTTACCTGTCTTTTTCACCTGACACTTTGTACACTAACCTTTTGAAACCTCACCTACCTTTGACCATACTCCTTGCATGGATTTTGGGAAATTTTCAAATTTTCTCTTCAACCCACTTGGTATTTAGGTGAGTTTTACATTTTAATGTATTTTTGTAAGGTTTTAGGATTCAATTCTAGGGTTTTCTTTCCTTACTTCCATCTAGCATTATGGGTTCCCATCCCGTCTTCATTTTTTTGTCAAATTTGGAGGTTCCTCCTTGTATTTAAGATTAACTTTTCCATGTCTCTTCCACCTTCACTATTTTCATTGTTTTTGAAGCTTATACTTTGAAATAACATTTTCTTGAGAAATGAAGGATAATTTTGCATTGGAAGACCATTTAAGAGGTTTCAAGGTGTGAGAACAGGTTTACAATCCCTACCGAGGATAAAGTTAGAACTCCAAAACTACAAACTAGGCTCCATATTATATTGTCATGTTATCGCCTAATTTTGACTTCGCAAAATTAATAAACATGGAAATTTCAACATTTTTCAAAAGTGTTAATTTTCATGATTTATCACCCTCATTGTGATCATCTCATTTTTGTGATTGTTTTGGTCTTCGTTTCGTCCATTTTGGGCGAGAAATCCTCCCGCCAGTCATAAACTACATTAAATATTAATTAATTAATATTTAATTAATTAATTACCCTTTGTTTGATAAAATCAATTTTTAATAACTTTTGGGTTTTTAATTAAATAAATATTAATTAAAATTCATTTGAAAATATTTATTTTAATTGTTGGGGGGAAATAAGCTTCCACTTCCCATTGCCGAGGATGCCAAATTGGCTTCCCATACCCAGATTTCCCCTTTCCTAGAAAATTTATTTTTATTCCCTACTTATGGGATTTCTTCCACTGATAGCCAATTCAATGGATTGGAAAATGGGAAAAAATCTCCCAATTTCCCACATGGGGAAATAAAATGGGGATTGTCATCCCACCTTGCCATTTCCACTGGCAAATGGTTGTTTATTTCCCACTTTCCCCTGACAATTAATGCCACTACCCGAAGGAAGAGGAGTTAGTTATTTCAACGGGAAGGGGAAATAGTTATGGGGAAGCTTCTTTAATTCTTGTAACCATTTCCCCATGAGAGTAATTGAATTTTTAGTGAAAGGAGAATTATCACGCTAAGACAAAGCCAAAGTATTCATCACGCACTCATCCAAGATCATTGGGCAACTGTCACGTGGGTTTTAAGAACCAAAGGGAAAGATTACATTGGTCACGCATTGGCCAAGGAGAGAAATACAGTCCAAAGCAAGGAAGATCCTTCACACAGGGAGAGGGGAAACAAAAACATAAGTATAAAGGATACCAGTAAGAAGATCAAGAATCTACGCATTGGTTTTCTTGGAACAAATTTTGAGAAGGCAAAGGTGTTTTCCAACACCTATAGAAGAATATGAGCTCCTTCCATGCAAAGGTGTTTTCCAACACCTAAAAGAATACAAACTCCTTCCACGCATAGATAGAAGGGGAAGTAATAAGTGAAATGTCTTAAAGAGTAACCACTTGCAGGGTAAAGAAGTCTAGAACATTCCATGGAAGTTTCCACGTAGTAGGGGTGTGAAGAAGAAAATTTTAACCATGTACCAATCAAGAAACACCACGTAGAGGTAAAGGAAGACCACACATTGTTTTATGCATCAAATAAAAGATAAATAACAAAGAAGCCACGTTGGAAAATAAAATTCAAATAGTAAACAAAGCATCTCCATGCATTCCTCAAGGATCTCCATGCATTCCCCAAGGATCATCACACATTCACCCAGGAATAAAATATTGAAAAGGTAGTTTAAAGGAGAAACCAGTCCAGAAGTCTTCACGCATGCATCAAGTCAAACAACAAACAAGAAAGAAAGAAGGTGAATGAAACCAGTTTCAACGCATGCACTTGATTTCTCCATGCATTTGCAGAAGGATTAAGCAAGTATACCCATGCATCGATCAGAAGATCGCAAGGAAGAAGTAAATCTCAAAGTACGCATTCATTAAAATTAGGTGATTTTCATGAAAATAAGAATTTATGATTCACACATACCAAGGTTTGGAATATTAAAATTGGGTGATTTTTTTATTTTACAAAAATAAATAAATAAATTGTTGTATGCTTTAATCAAAAATTAGAATAGAGATAGTTATTATTATTATTTTAAAAAATAATAATAGTAATATTAAAACAAGTAATACTTTTCTTGCATTGACGGGGTTTTCGAGACTGAGACCTGGCCCCGTTTGCATTTTTTTGCATGCCTGAGTCATTTTTCTATAAAATTCATAATGGCCAAAAAATCTAATAAATCCACAGGAAGATCGAGGAAGCCAAAGTGGAGAAATTGAATAAGTCGTGCTCAAGTATGAATTCTAAGGAATCATCCTTCCAGTTCCATCAAGTCAGCATATGACAATATCACTAATACAAATCTAGGTCACATCAATGTGCAACAATTCTGCGATCGGGTGAAAGTTGAAGGCAAAACCATATTCTTGGATAGGCTTTACCATAGTGGTCTACCCCAAGCAACAAAAATTCTTGTCTCGGTACAATGTCCAGAGATGGTTATCACTTGCGTGAAGCATTATGATCCCGAGAAACAAAGAATTTTTAAAGATAATCATGAGCCTTTCCTCTTAATTACACTAGAGCACATTGAGGAGTTTCTCAGCATACTTGACTTCCTACGAGAAAGCAAATATCAATCAAAATTCAACACAAGAATTTTGGGATGAAGAGCCCCTTAGGTGGATAAATAGCCCTCGGTGGATAAATAAGGTTAATAACAACTGGTTAGTGACAAAGAGGCCTTGAATTAACCATCTTCCTAAAGAACTATACCGCATTGATTTTTTTTAAGAAATTAGGGACATGATTACTCTCCTGAGTTGAGTCTTCGGTTTACCCTCTACCAGGATTTTCCACCCATGGATGTATCAATTTATCTGTATCATCCTTGCCAAGAGAGAGTTTTTGGATTGGGCCACCATCATTAGTGATACCCTTCACAAACAATTGATTAAAGTGAAGATGACTGGATGTTTCTACATGACATCATATTTGACTTATGCAATGGCTAGAAGAAATCTATTTTCGGGACTCAAAACAAGAGGAGTCATGGGTCCATCAAATAATGTCTTCCATTATTATCTACAACTAAGTTTCAAAATATCTCTCATCATTTTAGAAGAGTTAATGATGCATTCACCTTCCACATGATTCGAAACCTAAATTGAAATATAGAGTAAAGATTTATAAAGAAGATATGGATTTCATTTCCTAATGGGGAACATGGTTTATTGATTTTCATCCTTTTCCTACATTCACGTAATCGGCTTTGAGGATAATCCATAGAAGCTTCCTAAGTATGTCAGTGATAGATGGGCATTAATGGAGCTTGTGCAACAATTATTCCAAGTTCAGCTTCTTCTTAGTGACAAGCATCGCTTAGGATTTCATTTCCCAATCCAAATCGGGGAATACCAATGTCCAAATATCTTTAGTGCAAAACTCATGGAAAACTAGTTGTCCCTAATCACTATTCATCCTTACATGAAGAGATCTTAGTCCGCTATCAATGGATATATGTAAAATATTCTTGGATAAAATTATCAACATAACCCTACCATGGAATATTTTTAGGCTGCTTGTTCAAAAAAACATGAAGTAAGGAGATGAGAGTTTTCCCATCTAAACATTACTCAAATCAAGGCCTTTTGCATCATGAACCCTTAATATTCATTTGTAAATGATAATGAATATGTTATTGATCCTTCATATGATGTAGTTGATTTTACCCGTTGCCACAAATTGATTTGAATAAAAGAGATGAATTTTCTCTTGATATCAAGAATCAACCGATTCTTGAAAGAAGCATATCTTGGTATGAAAGAAAACTTGCTAGATTACAATCAAATCAAGATCATACTTCAAGATCACAAAAATTACAAACTCAAGGATGTCTCCATTCAACCAAGTCCCCTTCTCAATTAATCTTTGTGTCATCCATTTATATGCAACAAGAAAGAAAGGAGTGGTTTCCAAAATCCACTTCACCGAAGAATGTGTCACGAGGAGAAAAATCTAAGGGTCCTAGCCCTAGTGAAGGAAGAGAGCGTGTATCGGGATTTTCTACTTCAAGTAGAGATTCTTCTACTCACATTGTTGATAGTTCTTAGAAGCTCATGACAAATGATCCTCAACCATGCCTTGCACAAGTGTCCACTCAGGTGCAGGTAGTCCAAATATCGAACACTTCGAAACCTACAATTCACAAAGATATTTCCCAAAATATCCCAAATGATCAGGAGGTGGATATCGAGGTTATTTCTCCATAAATTGAGGTCATGGAAAGGATTCTTGCATAATCTCATGATGTTGAGAACAATGAGAATGTTGCTTTAGGCTCCGGGCTTCTGTATGCAGAAATAGTGAATGATACTCCTTTCGGGTTGATTGTGAAGTAAAGAAAAAGAAGAGGGTTATCAAGGAAATTGACTTTGAATTTGATGCCCTTTTCAAACTTGTGTATGATTCCATTCCAAATAATCCTAAAGTTCTCTCTTGAATAATGGTGGATGATTACGAAATAGATTTACGGATCTTACCATTCCACAGTTGACAAAGAGTGTAATGCCATGACATCTACTAATTATGAAGTTTCCAGGACTTGGAATTTGGAAGTACACATTGGAAAGTGACATGGAAATGGCACGAGATTTGATTAACATCGTGTTGAAGAGAATTGAGAAATATAAGTCTCAAAACTCTCATCTTAAGGCTACAAAGAATCAATTGGTGGAATATATTCAACATTTGACAAATCCCATATCATCCACTTTCCAAGTACGATGCAATTTTAGCCCCGATGAAGAAACTCTCAATTAATCAAAATAAATAAACACATTGGGCCATGTCACTAAAATTTTTCTTTCAGATAGTCTCATTTTAGGCCAAGAGATGATCAAAACAACAGTTAAGCTCCATGAAGATGTGAGTGCATATCTTGATCCAATTATTTCTTTCAACGAATTTTTTTCTAACATATCAAATTTGGACAAGATATTTCCCAGTCTATAAGATATGGCGAGTAAGGAATCCTTAGTTTTAGCCTTTGAAGGAATTCTCAAATTTGAACATCAAGGGACATGTTTTATTTTGTGTCTACTTCTCAAATCAAGGAATATGCTTCTCGAGGATTCTATGATCCATTATGAGAGTGTATGAAATGAATCTTTCACTTCACTCGCCTTTATTCAAGAATTCATAGCTGAGATCCCTTACAACCTTGTAAATGAGAAAAATCAAAGGTGTTCATCAGAACATGTGGAAGAGAAATTTTCACAATTGTTTAAGGACATGTATACTCCATCCATTAATTTATCTTTAGCTTCAATGGAGTATTGCATCAAATTAAAGAACTTGTTTGAGAATTCTCAATGAAAGATGGTCAATCTAAATAATATGTCAAGTAGGATCTTGGAATTGCAGGTATTTTTTTAGAGTATTCTTTGACCAAATGAACCTCTAGAAGAAGAAAATATGTTCGAAACATTGGGAAGGTTAAAATCCTTTCAATTAGCAAAATCAGCAGATCCTAATTTCACCGATGGTTCAAGAAGATAGTTTTCTTGGTATCTAACGAAGTGGGAGAGTCCATTTCTCATACGTTTGAGATAGGTGGACCCCATTTCAATGGATAAGGCACTGGTTATGGTCATATGTTTTAAAAGTGGAATTTTAAAAAGGGGATGTTGTTATTGAATTTTCTTTCAAAAAAATGTGGATAACTTAAGTGGTTTCTATTTTTGGTAGCTTTTAATAAAGTTAGTTGAAAAAGTCAAAAGTCACTTAAGTGCCCTATTTAATGTTCATGTAAAAACCCTAACTACTTTGTAACCAAATTTTGGGTTATAAAAGGAAGTCAGGGGCTCATTTGTAAAGGGTGACTTTGAGAGAGGAGAAGAAAATACTTTTGTGTGCAAGCTTTGTTTCAGGAAGAAACTTTGTGTTCTTTTGTGAAGACATTTTAGAGTTAATGAAATATGAAATTTGTGTCTCATTCATTGTCTCTTGTAACATTTGATGTTCTTATGTTCATTAGATGTTAGATGTTTAAATATTGCATGCAAATATTGTCTTTGATCTTATTGTCAATGTTATTAAGTTGTTGTTCTTGTTCACAGTGATCAAGCTCTACTATTTACTTGCTCATGTGTGTTCCCTTTACTCATTCTCATTTAACTAATTCAAACTCCATTTTATTTGTGTTAGTTTATTCTTCTTCTCCATGTAATATTAGGTTATGATTTTACCTAACTCTTGCATGTTCCTTCCATTCATTCCTTTCCATTTTTTTCCTTCATTCCATCCCATCTCCTTAATTCACTTTTCTTTCCATTGATGTTCCAAAACACCCCCACATACAATTTTGAATGTATAGGTGTAAATACAATTTTGGTTTTAATAAAGAAAGCCTCACCTTCATTGAGGAGGGACTTTGTTCCCACACTATTGCATGTCAATTACATGCATGAAAATCCATATGCTAATAGTTTTTGGTGACTCACTGGGATTATAGAATCGTTAACGGTGCTTGGTTAAATCTTTATGACTATCTCCTTTGTAAAAGTTCTAGTTCTTCAATTGAACCTTATGCCCGACAAAGATTATCAAGGATATATTGCTTCCAACCTTCAAATAGTAGTTTGTGAAAACCACAAAAGCTTAAAGAAATTTGTGGCTATTGATAGAGCTATTGACATAGAAATCTACATTGAAGACCTTAGAAGAAGAGCCACAACACACTTGTGGCGGAAGACCTCTGGACACGTGTTGATTATTGTTCACCAACACAACCCTCTTTCACTAAGGTAGTAGTTTGTATTACTATTACATGTAACTCACCTATCTTGTAACCATATCTTCTTTTTGCATATACTCAAGAACACATATCATCATATTTGAGGCAATCTATTTGGGAAAAGTGCACAAACAACTATCATTTTCAGCTCACCACATTAGTATTAGATAATGAATAAGATCAAGCTGCAAGATTTGCTAGAGTTATTCAGGCAAAAATAGAAAGAGAGTGAAGACAAAAGGCTAGAGCTGATTAAAACATGCCGGTGATCCCTTCACAAGTAAATATTTCAAAGCGGCAAGAAAGAGGTTTACGTGAGGATAAAAAGCTAAAGTTTGATTTGATCCCATTTTTATTTTCAAGGAAAGTTTTTTTTCAATTTATCTCCTCCAAAGAATAACTCACCTTGTAGATCTATAAGTCTTACATCAAGTCCTGAAAGAGCAAGCAAGGAAGGAATCACTACAATTTAAGCACTTGTCCTTTCTCATGTTGTTTTTCCTTCACATACCACCTTTCCCAAGATGGAAGTTAACATACCATGGGGAAATTCCATAGGCCCATTGGCCTTACCAGCTTGACATGACCTCCCATGAGGATCGAGGAAGATTCTTCCCAAGTTCGATGGAGATGGGAAGACATCACTAGATGACCACATTTCTACCTTCTTTGTTACATGTGAAGTTTTGTCAGTAAAATATGAATATGTTGTTATTAGCCTCTTTGTTTAAACATTTCATGACGTTTCCACCGATTGGTTTCATCATCTACCAAATGGATGCATTACAAATTGGAATGATATGAAAACTAAGTTTGAATATTGATTCAAGATGGTAGAAGATGAACATGCTCTTCTTTCCCAACTATCTCAGGTGAAGAAAGAGCCAATAGAACCCATGAGGAATTTCATGGCTAAATTCAACAAAATGGTGAACAAAGTTCCTATAGGGATTTACTCGAACCCTAATGGAAAAAATTGTTTCTTTATTAACACACAATAACGAGAAGTGTGTTATAAAGCGAGAATGGATATAGTGGATACTTTGGAACTTGATCAATCCTTTGCCATATAAATTGAGGATGACTTAATCATGGTTGGAAAATTCAAGAAAACTTCCCTCAAGAGAAAGAGTCATGAAACCCCCAATGCTTTAGAAGCTATACTCACTAAGTTGGATAATGATTTGCTAGCTTTGGAAAATTAAGTTGATCAAAGTAGTAAACCTACTCTTTACTAAGACATCCCAAGAAAAGGCTATGTTCTCAACAAAGCTAGGATTGTAGGTGCTTCAACGAGGCTTGCTATTGAAGTAGCTCTTGTAACTAACTCAAATTTTGATGTCATTGAAGAAAGTGATAATGAAGTTGAGGTCAGTGAAGTTGATGAATAAGATCCTAACTCTAGAACATCTAAACTTGAAGTTGAAGAGACTAAAGGAGAAAGTAATAATGATTTCTTCGAGTACCATTCAGAAGAAGAATATGAATATGAAGAAATTATAGAAGATATGAATCATCAATCATTTGTCATCTCCACATGCTATCGAGAAAAGGAGTAGACGACCACTAAGGTGGAAGATAAAAATAGCTCCAATAAAGTTCCTAAAGATCCTAAGACTAAGGAAACATCCAAATAATCCAAGACAAACTATGATCCTAAAGATTCCAAAGTGACTGAGGTTTCCAAGGTCAAAACTATCTTAAATAAAGGAGGGCCTTTGTTAAGTCAATCGGTTGATAAATCAGCTATGAAGAAAGTTTCTTCTTCCACATCAGTATCAACCAAGCTTGAAATAAATTTCAAAAGTGTACCATCATCAAGTTTAAAAGAACTTGTATCTAAGACATCAAGTATGGTTACTTTGCTAAAATTTGATATCATTGATCATATCAATAAATAAAAAAATCCATGTGATAGGCAAAGTAATTGATGTCCAATAAGGATAAAATCAATAATTTAGTCAAGTCTATCAAAGGTGACTCTATTGTTCATTCCTCCAAAGGAATTCTAAAAACTCCCAAAAATGGGAAGACTCAAAATATTGTGGTGGCCACTACACCTTTAAATGAAAAGATTGAACCTTTCTTTGTGTCCTTTTTAATCAACGAGATGCAAATTAAGTATTTGCATTATAGATTTTGGAGCCTAAAATAATGTGATGCCTTAAAAAGTAGCGCATGATCTTGGGTTAACTTATGACGAGAACATTCAGATCTTGTTACTCCATAGAGATAAGACAAGTTTCTCGGATTGGATGATTAAAGACAATCACATGGTTTTAGCCTAATTTCCTCATAAATAAGTTAAGGTAACTATTCTAGTTTTTGACATTTATGTTTCATATGGTATGTTGTTGAGCAGGAAATTTTGTAGAGATCTAGGTTGTGAGATTCAAATCGACTTATCTCATGCTATGATTGCTATTATTGGATAAATGAAGAAGCTAATGCCATAAACTCAAGAAAATTTCACAGTGATGAAAACCGATGATCCCCATGCATAGGTATTGTTTCAAAACTCAAGTATGGGTAATTATATGATGACTACAGAGGTTCATGCACCTTGGAGGACACACTGTTAAGAACCTAATGAGATATGGACTCTTGATTTCGATGGAGGTTTTTTCTCAATAGGTTTTGGCGTAGGAGTGGAGCTCATATCTCCGAATGGTAAAATATTTCCTTTTTCTTACAAAATCCAATTTTCCAATACTAATAACAGTGAAAAATATGAGGAATTAATCCTTGGCCTCCAAGTTGCGGAAGAGAAAGGGATCAAAAATTTGAAAGACATTGGAGATGCAGAATTGATCTTGAAAATATTTAAAAATCAGTTCCAAGTAAAGAATGACCATTTAAGACACTACAAAAATAAAGTGTGGGATGTGATAGAAGCCTTCGATGCCTTTTCCATAAAATCTGTTTTCTTTGTAAAAAGAATGAAAAAGTAGATTCTTTAGCGAGTCTCAACTTCATTGATTATTCCTTATTCAAAGTTTGATCAAGACAAATACACCATCGAAATGGTTTTTAGGCCAAGTGTTCCCGACATTATAGAAAATTAAAAATTATTCAATGATGATAGACAAATTATTTCCTTGTTGGAAAAGTGGGATAATTTTGAACAATTGTACTTTGAAGGAGTGATTCTACATTTTGTGAATCGATGACCTAGCCCATTCTAGAAGGAGTTGAGAATGTGGATCCTAGTGATGGCATCATTCAACTCAAGGGAAATAAAATTCCAAAAGGATTTGTTTCACTTGGAGAAATTTTTGATAAACATGTCAGGTTTATCAAAGAGAAAGAGAAATCAAGACCTACAAATTATGTTGACTATAAGCAAGTTAACATTGGTACCAAGGAAAAAGCTTACTTGGTCAACATCGGTAAGTGTTTATCACCTAAGGAGTGCAAGAAATTCATAATCCTCCTTAATAGATATTCTAACATATTGGCTTACTCATATGAAGACTTGAAGTCTTTCCAACTAAGGGAAATGGAGCATGCCATATCCTTGAAACCACAGTGCAACTCCATTAAGGAAGAAGTAAAGATAGTATAATCCACGATAGTGAAAAAATATTCTATGAGGTTCAAAATATGTTAGATGAATTGATAGTGTTTCCTATTTAACATTCAACTAGAATAGATAATATTATACCGATTCAATAAAAATGGAGAAACTAGGATTTGCGTAGATTTCCACAATCTTAATCAAGCTTCCTTAAAAAATACATATCCACTTCTAGTCATGGACCATATTCTTCAAGTAATAAATGGATCAAAAATGTTATCCATGCTAGATGGTTTCTCCGGTTATAATTAGATTCAAGTGGCTAGAGAATACCAACACAAAATTGCATTCACCACCCCTTGGGGTACATTTGTGTATAGAAGAATGTCTTTTTTTATCAATGCTAGTGTAAATTTTCAAATGGCTATGGATATGGCATTTGCAGATTATAAAAAAAAGATCATCATGATATACCTAGATGACTTGACACTGTTCTCAAAGAAATGAGAAGATCACCTAATAGATTTAGAGAAAATATTTCAAAGGTGTAGACTTCATAAGATTTCTCTAAATCCAAAAAAGTCCATGTTCAGAGTTACAGAAAGGAAACTCCTAGGTCATATTGTTTCTAAAGAAGGAAATAAGATTGATCCTGAGCATGTTCAAGCTATCAAGAATCTTTCCTTTCCTACAAGTAAGCTTGGAGTCCAATCATTCTTTGGGAAGGTAAAGTTTTTGACAAGGTTCGTGCTGATTTATTTGGTGACCAAAGAAATCGATTATATGATGTAAGGAAAAGAATCCTTCAAATGGTCGAATGAATGTAGAGAAGCATTTGAACAAATCAATGGTGCTATTGCAAAAGCTCCTACAGTTGTGTGTCCTAATTTTAAAAAGTATTTTATAATCTATTGTTATGCTTTTCCACACACGATCTTTGCCATCTTGACTCAACACAATCAAGAGGGAATTGAATCTCCTATTGCATTCATGAGTTCTAGATTCAAGAAACATGAACTCAATTACACTCCCCTTGAGAGGCATGCGTACGTGGTGGTGAGAGCCTTGAAACATTTCAGGTACTAGGTGTTGAATTCTCCACCTTGAATGAACCATAGGATGACTCGACAAAGAACTAGTTGAGTAAGGTTTACCATTGGTAGTTTTTTTCAGTACCAAAAATGAATGGTATTCCAATATAGCCTACTTTCTCACATATGGTGAATGTCCTGAAAATCTAACAGCTAAGGAAAAGAGAGATATCAAATTAAGAGCTTCTAGGTACGCCATTTGGGACAAAACTTTGTACAAGAAAGGAATTGATGACATGTTCCTCAGATGTGTCGATAAGGAACAACAACCTAGGTTAGTTGAAGCTTTTCATAATCATGCTTGCGGTGGTCATTTCTCTGGCCCAGTAATAGCTCATAAAATTCTATGAGCACATTATTACCAGCCCACTATGTTTTCCGATGCTTAGAAATGGGTAACAAACTATGAGGCTTTTCAAAAATTTGTTTGAATACCTAAATTGGAAGCTTTTCCTTTGAAGCCAATTGTCATTGAAGAATCCTTTCAATAATGGGGTTTAGATTTTATTAGATTTCTAGATCCTAATTCCAATGTTGGTCAAACTCATGTGCTCACTACAACTGAATACTTTACAAAAGTGGGTAGATTCTATATCAGTGAAAAAAACATCTACTGCAGTAATCTATGACTTCATAAAATAGAATATATTGATTCGTTATGGAATTCCACAAAATATCATGATGGAAAATGCCTCTAGTTTTTCTTCTGCAGAGATGATAGGTTTTTGTTATGGGTATGGGATATCTTTGTCTCATTCATTAGATTACTACCCACGTGGAAATGGTCGGATTAGAATCTTATACCAAAAACATCATTAATATCGTGCACAAGTTGGAAGAAGAAAATCAAAGAATTTGGCACAAAAATTTATATGATGCATTTTGGATTGACCGCATAACACCAAAAAGAGAAATTAGTATGTATCCATTCCAACTCTTGTATGGAACTGATGCTCAAATTCCCATCACATTGGAGTTACCAACATTATGATTGGCTCAAGCAGTTGATGATGAATGCTTTGCCAATGTGTTAGATAAAAGGATCATGTTCCTAAGTAAGCCCAAAGAAAAAATAAGTCAAGTAGCGAGCAAGATCGAGGAACACCAATCAAAGGTAAATAAATTATTTGACAGGAAAAATAAGGAGAGACAATTTCAAATCAATGACTTAGTTCTTCTTTGGGACAAGATGAACCAAAAGGAAAGCATGGGAAGTCTGATTTGTTATGGTCGGGTCCTATCAAGATTAGGCATTTCTCTAGAGATAACACAATTACTTGGTGTATCCTAAGGGAACTCATTTTCCTTTTCCCTACGGTTGGAAATATCTCAAGCACCATCAAAATTGAAAATAGGTTGTCCCCTGTATGTACATAGGTAATTAGGATTTTGGTTTTTTTCCATTTCCTATTTTTTGGTTTCCTCTCTTTTTTCATACCATTTTTTATACCATCATTTTTGGGATCATGTTCATTAATATTCTAGTCTAGGTCCATTGTTGTGTTCATAAATTCCTTGTCCTTAATTAGAGCCGGTTGTTATCAGCTAAAGCTAACTTCACAAAATTAATAAACATGGAAATTTTGAAAAATTTCAAGAGTGTTACTGTTATCCAAAATGTACCCCCTGCTCATTTTGTGGCTAACTCCTCTCATTCTTCCCTCTCTTGTGCCTCAGTCATAATTTTTTGCTTTTTAGGCACTCAAAACTTCTAAAAATGGCACCATTAGATAGAGCTCTTTCTCAGCTTTCCAGAAAGGTAAATTTTTCCTCCTAACTCCATGTATTTTTGAAGTTATGGCTCGGCGGAGTTTTTGTGGGAAATTTTCCCCTTCAAGGTCCGCAGCCAATGAGATGCTGCCACGTGTCTAGGGAGGTGGCGGGGGTCAGAAGAGAACTTGGTTTTTTACCAAGTGTTTTGGCAAAGTTTTTAAGAGGAAATATTTTCCCCATCGGCCCGCCAACGAATGAAAACATGCCACGTGTCCAAGGGGATCAATTTGGAAAATTTTCACAAAGTGTTGGTGCATGGAAAATTTTGAAGAAAAGGCCCACGCCTAGTAAAAACGCGCCACGTGTCCTATGGCATGGGAGTTTTGGGAGGCGGAGGAGAAGTTAAGTTTTGGAAAAAGTGCTTCGCCGAATTTCAAAGGAGGTGTTTCAGCCCACTGCACCCACCAACGAATCAAATCAGGCCACATGTCACTGGAGCCCGCACCGGCGGAGCGCGGGAGGAGATTGGAAATTTTCACAAAGTGTTGGCGCAAAGGTGAAAATGCTTGTGGAGGGTCTGAAGCCAATTATATCTTGCCATGTGTCCTAGAGTGGTGGAGCAAGGGGAGAATTTGGGAAATTTTCCCAAGGAGAAAATAAAGGAAAATTTAGAGAGGAAAGCCCGCCCCCTTATTGCAAGCAAATAGAATCTCGCCACGTGTCCAAATGGTGCCAAAAATCAAGGAAATTCTGTAAAGAAAATTAGAAGAGGAAAACCCACACCCAATGGGGTTGTGCCATGTTTCCAGGTCAAAAATTATCAAAGTGACCCATGGAAAATTCAGGAAGGACAGGGCCGTGTGCAATCAAACGCATGCCACGTGTCCTCGGCTCATCGGCCCTATGGGAAAATTTTGGAAAATTTCCCAAAATGTAAATTGAAAAAAATAGAGCAGGATGGGCCCATGCCCAATAAAAATGTGCCACGTGGCACTTGGAAGGGCAAAGCACAAGGAAATTTTGGAAAATTTTCCAAATGACCAAAAAGGTAAAATTTTCAAATTTTTGCCCGCCGACCCGATTTGGCCTTGTTTTGACCTAAAACTTCAAATCGCCATATCTTTCGATCCAGAGCTCGGTTTTCACGTTCTTTATATCAATGAAAATCTAGTGAAATTATCTACAAGATTCTGAGGTCAATTTTGAATTTTATAGATTTTGGAGAGATAAAATCAAAAATGCCTCCTTGACACGTGGTCATGGACAGAAATGACGTTTCAACCACCATTTTTAATGAAGAATGGCTCGCATTCTCTCCCAGCATGGTTGAAAATGTTAGGGAATGGGTCTGTAAGGATTCCCATGCTATTTTGAATGCATTTTGGTCAATGGTTGAATCCCTTCCATGTTTTCCCACGTTTCTCTCTCCTGGGCTCGTCCCTTGCACTGTAAAAGCCAATTTTGGCTCATTTTCAAAGGGTGGAACATTTTTTTTGTATTTTAGGTCACCTTTCTCTCCTTGAAAGTGATTTTGGTGGAATAATAGACATTTTCCAAGAACTACAAATTTATTTTTCCCCTCAGGTGTTGTAATGCAAGTGATTTTGATGTTAAAAATAACAATACAAACCCTGTGATTTATTTTTATCCTCTGCTGGTGTTGTTTTACTAATTTCCAATACTTCATTACAACTATCAGTTTTTGCATGTTATTTTTGTTACATTTTATGAATTGTGTCAAATTGCAGAAGTAAAAAAAATGCTCACCACTCCTTTGGTGCATCACCTATTAGCATTAGTTTTAGCTTTTTTTGCATTCTCTATCTCTGTCTCCTTTGGAATTTAGAGTAGAAATTAGGAATACAAACCTCTGCAACTGTGCAAGTGATATATCTGATCAGAGGAGTTTAGGAACTAACCTCTAAACTATAGATTCCTCTTACATTTTACAAGTCCCACACTTGGGGAGAGGATTCAATGTTATGCAATCACACTGGATGCATAAGATGATCAAACTAGAAGCCTGATCAACATCCAGGGGTGTTGCTGATTTGCAACAATAGTTATGGCACGCCGTGTCTAGACCTTAGAGGTCTTCATCTTCATTGTAATAAAATTGATGTGCATTTGTTGCAAGATTCTTGTTTAAAATAGCCATAAATTGCACATCTGGCAACTCCAAGGAAGAAGAATCAGTTAGTTTTAGCGGTGCAGACCTGAAAAACACATGAGAAGAATCACTACAAGGTCAAGAGTTAGAGAAGAAGAAGTGTTGTTTGAGTATCTACAGTTATCTCCAAGAAGAACTCAAAGAAGGAGGATAATTCAAAGGTCTCCATCTCCACCAAACAGAACTCTTTCCACTCCTCCACTTGGTAGGCCTTTCATTCAATCAACCAGGGTTCTAAGGCCCATCAGAATGGCACAAAACAACCCCTATGTCAATTTCACTAGCAGCAGCCCACTTGCTCTCAATGCACAAAATCCAATCCCAGTTACAGCATTTAAGAACATTCCATACTTCACTGGAGAAAATCAGACCACTCCTAGTGATCATGTCAAGGATATTGCTAACATTTGTGCAATCCATGAGATCAATGAGATGCAAGTTGCTGTCAAACTGTTGGCATCTTCATTCAAAGGGAAAGCTTTGCAATGGTTCAAGAGTCTTGCCTCATGTTCTATTCAAAATTGGAACCAGCTATGCATAGCCCTCCATGAGTAGTTTGGAGAGAAAGGAGACAACTTGTCCCTTTTGGAGCAGCTGACAACCATCAAGAGAGCTCCAAATGAGCAGCTGACTGATTTTAACTTTAGATTTCAAAGAACTTGGGAGAGAATTCCAATGGCAGTCAGGCCAGTAGTAGAAGGTGCTTTCCTTTATTACCTTAAAGCTTTAAATTATGATATTTCTATGTTAATTCAATCCATGGGAGGCACAACTATCCCCATTGCTTACAGTATTGCCATTAGAGCTGAAAATTGTTTGATTCAAGCTGGCAAACTAGCTCCTAGGCCTCCAATGCCATTGTTTCCAAGTTTAGAGAGCCCAAGTACTAGCCAAGTGCCTAATTTAGCTCCTATTCCCACTCCTAGAAATAACAATTCAAATGAAGCTTCTACTTCATCTTCTAGTGCCTCAAATGAACTTCAAGAAGTCATGAAGCAGTTGTAAAATTTAGGTAATGAGCTGGTTACTCAAGAGGCAACAAGCCCAAGGTTTTAGACCTTCTTTCTAGTCACAAGCTCAGCCCAATAGGTAGCCATATCAACCCCAAAGACCATCCAATCCAACTACAAATGTAAATCAAGCAAGGCCTCCTACCAACAGACCATTTCAGCCCTATAATCCCAATGCTACATCTGCATCTAAAGCATTAGTGCCAAGACAAAAAACATAGCTCAAGAGTATGATTGGTGTTTCCCATGCAATGAACCTCATAACCAATCCATGTTCTTCAACGGTGCCTTGAATCAAGCATTAATGGTGACAACAACTGGTGTGGAGGGTGAAGGTAGTCAAGGAAATAACCAACAACAAGAAACATTCCAGTAGCAATCAGCTCCAAATGATACCACACTTGTAAACTGGCAGGCAGAGGATTTTTGTGGCATGAATCAAACAGTTTCCCAAAGTGTTGCAGCCAACACAAGGTCAAAGAGAAGAAATTTGGGTGAAGAACAACCATTAGCCCCAAGAAATCCACAACCTTCTATCACTCCACAAAATATTGGCAAACAAAATCCAGCTCCAAATACACAAGGACTGCCTAAAACAGTTCCTAGGCCAATTCAAATGCCAGTTGTTGCTGCCCATACACAAGGAATGAATGTGCAAGCCAAGGGACAAAAAGGGATACTTCATCTCCATTCAATATCATTGATCAGATGAAGAAGACAAATGTAAACATATCAATGTGGGAATCACTATCTATCCCAGGCCAAAGAGATTTGCTACAAGCTGCCATGAAGGACTGGTCAACTTCAAATCAGCAAGTCCAAATGCAAGAGAAAGTGCTCACAAATGTTGCCCAGCCTGAGGGGAATCATGGAGGACAGCAAGGTAAAATGTTGAAGCCCCCTCCATTCTATGTTTCATTGATCATTGGAAATCAATTAGTACACAATTGCATGATTGATTCCGGAGCAAGTAGTTCAGTAATGCCCAAGCAAATAGTTGATCAATTGGGAATTCAGTATGAAACCATATCCAAAGGGGTAGTGCAATTGGATGGGATAGTAGTAACAACAGTTGGAGTGATAAAAAACTTGAGTCTTACCTTGCATGCATGCCCCAATGTTGTTGTTTTGCAAGATGTATCAGTAATAGACCTTCCACCACTCTTCGCCCTATGTTTGTCAAGGGATTTCACAGCCAAGATTGGAGGTTACTTGTCTACTGATTGGTCACATATGCTATTCAGAACAAGATATGGAACTAAAGCCACAATTAGGTCTGAACCTATTACAAACTTTCACATTAAGCCTTATACTCCAAGTCAGATCAATGCCAATTGTTCAGCGTTTGATCAAGAAGATCACCCAAGCACTGATGAAGTTGACACCAAGGTAGGAAGCATCCCAGATCTAACTCTTGATGAATGGGAAAACAAGGTGCATGCTTTTGATCCTTATCAAGAAATAGAAGAATCTGAGTTAGGAGTCTATTACATGCATGAAGAAAATCAGCCTATTCCTAGCATCACCAAGCCAAACCACAAGGATGACAATGAGGTATGGCAGTTGTTTTTTGATGGATCAAGGAGTAAACAAGGTGCAGGAGGGGGAGCTATGCTTGTTTCACCATCAAGGAGTTAAGTATTATTCAGATTTTAGATTTTAGTTTGCATGCTCTAATAACACTGCTGAATATGAAGCCTTGATACAAGGATTTCATTGGTCAATCAAAAGGGGGATAAAGAACTTGCAAGTCTTTAGTGACAGTGAGTTGATTGTCAACCAAGTGAAGGGGTAGCATGCTGTCAAGAATGATCTACTCAAATGCTATAATAACAGGGTGTGTGACCTCATTGAAGATTTTGAGGGCTTTAGCATAAAATCCATTCCTAGAAAAGAGAACCAAGTCGACAGTGCTTGCCAGTAGTTGGGGAAGCCTTTGACATTGTCGAAAGCATTCAAAAAGATAAGGTACATCCAAAATTCATGTGATTGTGAGGCCTTCAGTGCCGGACAAAAATGTAAGTTGGCAAGTGTTTGAAAATGATCAGCAAATCATCCATTTCTTGCAAGAGGAGGCTGAGTTTTCAGCTAAAAATCAAGAAAAGTTAGAGCAGCAGTATGGTGACCAAGTGGTACAGCTGAGAACCAACAAACTACCAAAGGGACTTATTACTTTGGAGTCCATTTTTAATCCTAATGATCAGTTTAGGAAGGAGAAAACAAACATCCAAGTCAAGGGAGAAGATTTAGTGTCCATCTCGGTGGAAGAAGGCAAATCACTCCAAATTGGCAAGATGACAACTGAGCAAGAAAGGTATGAGTTCATACAGCTTTGTCAAGAATTCCCTAATGTGTTTGCTTGGAGCTATGAAGATTTGAAAGGTTTCAATCCCGAGTTAGCTCAACACATCATTGAATTAGACCCAAATACTAAACCCATCAAGAAAAAACAAAGGCCATTCAATCCACACATGGAGCCCCTCATGAGAAAAGAATTGAACAAGTTGATAGAATCAAGAATCATATTCCCTATCAAGCATTCTAGTTGGGTTGCCAACTTGGTTCCAGTTAGAAAGAAGAGTGGGGAAATCATATTTTGTGTTGAATTTAGAGATTTGAATAGAGCATCTCTCAAGGACCATTATCCACTTCCTTCCATGGAGCAGATTTTACAAGTTGTTGTTGGCTCCGAGGTTTTCATTACTTGATGGCTATTCAGGGTACAATCAGATTATGGTCAAGGAAGAAGATCAGTTCAAGACAGCCTTCACAACCAAATGGGGAACTTATGCATTCAGGAAAATTCCATTTGGGCTGTCCAACGCTGGAGCTACTTTCCAAAGAGCAATGGATATGGCGTTCAAGGGTTTGATTAATAACATAGTGCTGATATATCTTGATGATATCACTGTTTTTTCAAAAAATGCAGCAGACCACCTCTTTCATTTGAGACAAGTGTTCCAAAGGTGTAGAATATTTGGAGTCTCCTTGAATCCTAAAAAATGTGTTTTTCTAGCTCATGAAGGAAATCTCCTTGGCCACATTGTCTCTAAAGAAGGATTATCAATTGATCCAGAAAGAGTTGAAGCCATAAGAGCCCTACCATTGCCAAGCCACAAGAAGGCCCTTCAAAGTTTCTTGGGAGAATAATTTTTTTCGGAGGTTTGTCCCAAATTTTGCAGCCCTAGTCAAGCCTATCACCAAGATGTTAAAGAAAAACATGGATTTAAAATGGACAAAGAGAAGGCAAGGAAAGTTTTGAAGCAATCAAAGAAGCCATCTCTCAAGCCCCAACTCTCACCAACCCAGATTTCTCCAAGGATTTCATCCTCTATGCATTTGGGGGTGATGATACTATTTCTACAATTTTGGTACAGCAGAACAAAGACAATGATGAGCAGCCAATTGCTTTCTTCAGCCAAAGCCTGGAGGACTATGAGGTGAAGTATTCCTTCATTGAGAAGCATGTTCTTGTAGTAATTAGGAGCTTGAAGAAATTCAAGCATCTAGTTTCAAACAATAAGGTCCAATTGTTGGTTTCTCATGCGGGAGTTAAAGACTTCCTCCTCAACAAAGACTTGAATGAAAAGAGAGCAGGTTGGATTACTCGTGTCATGGAGTATGACATTGAAATCAAAGTTACCAAGTTGGTAAGAGGAAAAGGATTGTGTGAGCAGCTGATTTTGAGCAAACAAAAGGAAGCATGCAATGAGAAGGAAGTTGTTTTGGCATTGCAAGATGCCATGAGCAAGGAAGCACTCAAGAAGAAAATAATGGTGTCCCCACTCCTTGCTGGACCCAAGGTATAATGCACTTCCTAAACATAGGCCTATGCCCTCCCGAGATGAACAAGACCAAAAGAAGACACTTTAGATTGCAGGCTGTCCCATATGCCCTTGTTGATGGTGTTTTGTTCAAGAGAGATGTGAATGGAGTACTACTGAGATGCATTGGTACAAATTAGATTCATAGGGTGTTGGAAGAGTTCCATGGTGGACCAGATGGTGGTCATTTTGCACCAAGAGTGATAGCTCTAAAGATCATGAGGGTTGGCTATTATTGGCCCAAGATTTTCAATGATTGCTATGCATGGATCAAGAGGTGCAAGAATTGTGCATTCTTCACAGGTAAAGAGAGGCTAGCTGCCCTTCCATTGCATCCAATTTCAGTTGACCAGCCATTCATGCAATGGGGTTTAAAATTCATTGGAGTTATTAATCCCAATTCAAGATAAGGGCACAAGTGGATTTTAACAACCACGATTATTTCACCAAGTGGATGGAGTAAGTAGCACTCAAGGAAGCAAATGAATCTAGCATCCTAGATTTCTATGAGGGAATAGTAACCAGATTCGGTATACCAACTACAATAATATCAGATAATGCATTGGCATTCATTAGGTCCAAGGTGACTGAATGGGCTATCAAGAATGGGGTCTATCTAAGTACTTCATCAAACTATTACCCCCAGGGTAATGGCCAGGCTGAGTCCACAAACAAGAACTTGTTAAGAATCATTAGGAGGACTCTTGATGAAAATCAGAGGTCTTGGCATACTAAATTGAAATCAGCTTTATGGGCTGATAGGATAACTCCCAAGAGATCTACAGGTAACTCTTCATTTAAGCTTGTTTATGGGAGAGAGGCAATTTTGCCCATGTCACTTGAGTTGCCAACATTGGAACTCATGAAACAGTTGGAGTTATTGGAGTTTGAGCCCATGGAGGTTAGATATGCAGAATTGATGGAGCTCCAAGAAATCAGAAATCAAGCATCCCAAGCAATGGAGAAGGATTAGGCTTTGATAAAGAAGACCTTTGATAAGAAGGCCAAGGATAGATCTTTCTAAGTTCGAGATCTAGTGTTAAAATGGGATGCAGATAGAGAAAAACCGGGAAAGCATTCAAAATTTGATGCCATTTGGAGTGGCCCATACATGGTAACAAAGTGTAAGGACAACAATGCTTTCCAATTGTCTTCATTAGATGGCGAGGAACTGCAGATTCCAGTCAATGGAATCCATCTAAAGCATTGTTATTGAAGGGAAATTCTCCACCTTGTAAATATTAGCTTAGGTTTCCATTCCTCCAAGTGCTTGTGCACATTGTTTTGTTGTAGGTTAGTTTTCTTTCCCTAAGTGCTTTGGCACAAGCTTGCTATTCTTGGGAATGTGTTTGCAGGCCTTACTCCATCAGGTGATATTCCATCTTCCTCCTTGCAAATGTTCTAGTCAGTTGGGGTATCAAATAGAGAAAATGATGACTCCATGCCCAATGGATTGCTTCAGGCAACTGGTAATTTCATCCAGCAGGCAGATGACCCCTCTGAGTCACCAAAATTGTTATCCAAAATGTGCCCCCGCTCATTTTTGTGGCTAACTCCTCTCATTCTTCCCTCTCTTGTGCCTCAGTCATAATTTTTTTCTTTTTAGGCACTCAAAACCTTCTGGAAATGGAACCATTGGATAGAGCTCTTTCTCATCTTTCCAGAAAGATAAATTTTTCCTCCTAACTCCATGTATTTTTTAAGTTATGGCTCGGTAGAGTTTTTGTGGGAAATTTTCCCCCTCAAGGTCCGCAGCCAATGAGATGCTACCACATGTCCAGGGAGGTGGCGGGGGTCGGAAGAGAACTTGGTTTTTTACCAAGTGTTTTAGAAAAGTTTTTAAGAGGAAATATTTTCCCCATCGGCCCACAAACAAATGAAAACATGCCACGTGTCCAGGGGGAGCAATTTGGAAAATTTTCACAAAGTGTTGGTGCATGGAAAATTTTGAAGAAAGGGCCCGCGCCACGTGTCCTATGGTGTGGGAGTTTCGAGAGGCAGAGGAGAAGTTGAGTTTTGGCAAAAGTGCTTCACCCAATTTTGAAGGAGGTGTTTCAGCCCGCTGCACCCGCTAATGAATCAAATCAAGCCACGTGTCACCGGAGCACGCACCAGTAGAGCGCGGGAGGAGATTGGAAAATTTTCACAAAGTGTTGGCGCAAAGGTGAAAATGCTTACAGAGGGCCCGCAGCCAATTATATCTTGCCACGTGTCCTAGAGTGGTGGAGTAAGGGGAGAGTTTGGGAAATTTTCCAAGGAGAAAATAAAGGAAAATTTTGAGAGGAAAGCCCGCCCCCCTTATTGCGAGCCAATAGAATCTCGCCACATGTCCAGATGGCACCAAAAATCAAGGAAATGCCCGCAAAGAAAATTAGAAGAGGAAACCCACACCCAATGGGGTTGTACCATGTGTCCAGGTCAAAAATTATCAAAGTGACCCGCGGAAAATTTAGGAAGGATAGACCCACGCCTAATCGGGCGCACGCCACATGTCCTCGGCTCATCGGCGCCGTAGGAAAATTTTAGAAAATTTCCCAAAATGCAAATTGAAGAAAATAGAGTAGGATGGGCCCACACCCAGTAAAAATGTGCCACGTGGCACCTGGAAGGGCGGAGCATGGGGAAATTTTAGAAAATTTTCCAAATGACCAAAAAGGTAAAATTTTCAAATTTTTGCCCGCCGACCCGATTTGACCTTGTTTTGACGTAAAACTTCAAATCACCATATCTTTCGATCCAGAGCTCAGTTTTTCATGTTCTTTATATCAATGGAAAGCTGGTGAAATTATCTACAATATTCTGGGTTCAATTTTTCATTTTTATTGAGTTTGGAGAGAGAAAATTAAAAACACCTCTAGCACGTGGTCATGGACAGAAATGACGTTTCAACCACCATTTTTAATGAAGAATGGCTCGCATTCTCTCCCAGCATGGTTGAAAATGTTAGGGAATGGGTTTGTAAGGATGCCCATGCTGTTTTTAATGCATTTTGGTCAATGGTTGAATCCCTTCCATGTTTTCCCGTGTTTCTCTCTCCTGGGCTCGTCCCTTGCACTGTAAAAGCCAGTTTTGGCTCATTTTCAAAGGGTTGAACATTTTTTGTGTATTGGCAGGTCCCCTTTCTCTCCTTGAAGGTGATTTTGGTGGAATAACAGACCTTTTCCAAGAACTGCAACTTTATTTTGCCTCTCAGGTGTTGTAATGCAAGTGATTTTGATGTTAAAAATAACAATACAGGCCCTGTGATTAGTTTTTATCCTCTACTGGTGTTGTTTGACTAATTTCTAATACTTCATTACAGCTATCAGTTTGTGCATGTTGTTTTTGTTGCATTTTATGAACTGTGTCAAATTGTAGAAGTAAAAAAATGCTCACCACTCCTTTGGTGCATCACCTATTAGCATTAGTTTTAGCTTTTTGCATTCTCTATCTCTGTCTCCTTTGGAATTTAGAGTAGAAATTAGGAATACAAACCTCTGCAACTATGCAAGTGATATATCTGATAAGAGGAGTTGAGGAGCCATCCTCTAAACTGGAGATTCCTCTTCCATTTTACAAGTCCCACACTTGGGGAGAGGATTCAATGTTGTTCAATCACACTGGATGCATAGGATGACCAAACTAGAAGCCCGATCAACATCCAAGGGTCTTGCTGATTTGCAACAACAATGCTTACTTTGCATGATTTATCGCCCTCATCATGATTGTCTTGTTTCTATGATTGTTCGGTTTTTTTGTCCATTTCATGTGATAACTTCTCCTCCAGGTCATAAAGCGTAGTTAAATATTAATTAATTAATATTTAATTAATTAATTACCCTATTTTTGATAAAATCAATTTTTAATAACTTTTGGGTTTTTAATTAAATAAATATTAATTAAAATTTATTTGACAAGATTTATTTTAAATCTTGAGGAGAAAATAAGCTTCCACTTCCCATTACCGGGGATGCCAAATTGGCTTCCCATACCTATATTTCCCCTTTTATGGTGTTGTCACCCTCAAAATTCCCCTCTTTGTGAAAGAAAAATATGAAAATTTTGAGTTGGTCCCCTTTAGAAGTGTTTAAGTAAAGTAAGAAGTTTGGAAAGTTAAAAAAATTCACTCTTTGAAGTATTTTTAGTGTTGTGTGGGTAAATCAGATATTTTTGTCCCTCATGTCCCAAGTACTTTTGGGCCCCCAGTTCCCTGATTTACCGCTTTCTCCACAATACTATGCTTGTGCGACTTTTTTGGATATTTTTGTTCCATATGTCCCAAGTACTATCAGGCCTTCTATTCGCTGAATTTTTTATTTACCCGCATCACTTCACTCATTGGCTTTCTCAAGTTTGTACATCTTTCATGTCCCCATGTCTCATGGACCATTTGTGCTCTCTGGACCTACTTTTCCCACATCATCCGAATTGGTTCCACGCATCCCTCACGTCCCAATGTCCCGTGGACCATTTTTGCTCTTTGGACCCGCTTTCTCCACACTTCTTGGATCGGGTATTTTGGCTTTGTGCGTCCCTTGTGTCCCAACGTCCCATAGGAACGTCTGGGATAAGTTTTTCAAATTTTTCCACTTTTTCCTTTTTTGAGTCGGTGCGAGGACTATTAATTGCACTTTTATGATTTTCTCTCTCCTCATGGCTATTTAAAGGGGATGACCATTCATTCATTTTTCACCTTGCCTACTTATTTCTCCTCGCTTGTATTTATGCAAAATTAAGTTGTTGCCCACTCACGTCTGTGCTTCCATATCTTCTCTTGCAGGGATTATTTTGAGACTATGTTTTCACTCTGTTGAAATATTTTTCCTCCTACCTCTATCACGATGAAAATGTAATATCAAGGGCATGAACACCTCCCTTCCTTGGAAACCTTTGTACCTGAGATTGGCGACAACGAAGCTCAACATCTAGATCTTGATGATTTCTGGAATAGATTGGGATGCGACAGCCCTACCCCCATTGCTCAGATGATCAAAGATAGCGGGATTGCATTTGTTGCAGGATTTCCTATTTCTATGCAATGTGTGGATACTGTGCTTGCGTGTGGTGCTCATTTCAGTCCTGAGTCAAAAGAAATTATTGATGTTCATGGTGAAGTGGTTACATGCTTGGATTTTGAGGCCATCAGTACTACCCTACACATTCTAGTAGTAGAAGGATCCAACACTCTCACCCTCGCCCAAGAACAAGCATTGTTCGATCATGACAACAAGAAATACAAAGCTAGGGTGGCCAAATCTTAGTTGAAGAACCCTAAAAAGGGGGCATCCTGACTTTCAAAAACATTGTTTAGGGTTGAATTCAAAGAAGAGCTCTCAGACATTATCACCCTACTTGCTAGAATCATGGGGATGCCTTCTACAAATGAATTTTGCTATTGGATGTGTCCTTTCATCAACATCATTTGTGAGGGTAAACAAAATTTGAATTGGAGTGAGATCATTTGTGATAATTTGACAAAGTAGCTAGAGAATGTTCATAGAACCCAAACATTCTATATGACCTCCTACCTCATGTACACCCTGGTGGCCTCCAGGGAATGGCTTGGCTTCACTTTTGTTGCAGATAAGAAATATGCCCCCATATATGAATACTACCCTCAGTTCACCCTCAAAGTTAGCAACCATAATTTTAGGAGGGTTAATGATGCATTCACCATGTACATTGTAAGGCTTCTGGAGGGTGACACTGCTAGGAGATTTTCTGAAGAAGCCAAGACTTTGATATCTAAATATGGAAGCTTCTTCACTCAATTCAGAAAGTTCTCATATATCAGGCTAGCTTGTTTTGAGGGAGCACCCCTAAAGCTACCCATGTTTTGCAATGATAAAATGGCTCTGGTCGAGCTTTGTAGGTAGTTGGATAAAATTCACTGAACCTACAGAGATAAGAATATTTCTGGCATTCATTTCCCTATCTCCTTGGGAAATTATACATGCAAGACAACCTTGGATGCACAGAATATTGATAGGACCATTTCTCCTCTCACCATTCATTTCTTCAAATCCAAAACTTGTTTTGACATCAAGGGCTATATTCTTTGAGAACCTCATAATAGTTTACTATCATCATCCCAACACTGAAGATTATTGGGCTGACTGTGTAGATGATTTTGAGGCAAGAAGAAGATATTTCAGTAGATTCTCTCTTCAACAAGTCATAGACTTCAACCTCTATAAAGTTCCTAAAGGGCTCGAAGATGATGATGAAGATTTACAGTCTATTGAATATGAAAGGTCTATTCAACACACCCCTCTAGAAACCATTGATTGGTTTGTGAAAGAGAAAGATGATTTGAAGGAGGTAATTAACCCTGTCATTGTAAGAACCAAACTCTGGTTTGATAGGAAGATGCAAATCTTCAAGGCAAACAAGGCCAAATCCTCTTCACGAGAAACCTCCTCTCCTAGGAAGGAGGAGCATACACCAGCATGGAAGAACCTAAACAATCTACCCCTTCCTCTTCAGTAAAGGTGCCTGAACAGTCTACTCCATCTTCTTCAACGAAGGTATATTTAAAGAAAGGTAAGGCCATTAAACAAGAACTAGTTGAAGAAGAAGTTCTCATGGAGCAGCTTGAAGTCCCTATTAGGCCAGAAAATATTATTGTTCTGAGTGAAGATGATAGTGAAGAGATGAAGGGAAAAGAGACAACCCCTATCATTACTACTGAGATTGAAAATGAAGAACAAATGATTGAACCTCTCAGTTTGGTTGATACCCCTTCCAAATATCTCTCTAAAATTGTGCCAACTTCTCCACTAGAGACATCAACAGTACAAACACTAAGTGCAATGAGTTCACTTGCACTTGGACCTATTTCCCCTAATTCTTCCTCTTCTTCCTTTGTTTGGGTTCAACCTTTTGTTGATAATAAGAAAAGGAAATCCTCTTCTCAGGTGATAGTTCCCAACTTTGATGTTGTGGAATCTCTGCTCGGTACTACTCCTCCTCCAAAAAAGAAAGAAAATACCACCTATAGGCTAGTGACAAATTCAAAAGTTCAGTAGTTTATGGATATAGCTATGCCTAAGGTATATAAGGAGGAGAAAGATATTTTGGTTTCTAACTTGGAGCTTATAAGAGTTCCACTGGGAGAATCCAAACCTAAAAGTGAGGTCCATAACCTCAGAGAAACCGTAACTAGATTCATTGAATGAGTGAAGAAGGGAAAACAAACTATGGAGCAATTGGAAGAACATAACCAAGTTCTTTCTAACTTCATAAAATCATTATTGGCAAAAGATGAAGTCTTGGATCCAACTCCATTGGCTGCTCTTCCACCTCCCATAGTTCTCAACAAAGATGAAGTTCAGACTATCAAGGACATTCACAAATATACCACCTATGGGAAATCCATTAAAGCATTGATGGATGATTTGACAGTAGCTGGACTAAACTTCATTGGGGAGGCCTTCAAATCATATGAGAAGGTGTCCAATTTGTAGTTGAAGTTCACTGCAACAATCAATGGCTTGAACAAAGAATTAAAGCTCTGGTGTGAATGTATTCAAGATCTTCGTTTGATGGGCCAGACAGATGAGAAAATCCTATTGGCCAATAAAGTGTTCGATGAAGCCAAGAACAACCTATCAAGAACATGGATTTTTAGCGTTGAATGGAAGATTAAGGTTCTGGAAGAAGCACTAGGAGAAATGAACAATATGTGGCAAAAAGGAGAAGCTTTTAAGGCTTGTGTTTTGTCTACCTTCAAAGATGTTCACTTTCAAATTCAGAATGAAGCTACAAGTGTTCCTTTTTCCATTTAGGAGATCAAGGCTCAATTTAATGCCTTTGTCAAAGAAGATCTGTTCAAAGAAGAGTCAATGACCAAGGAAAAGATGAAGGATGTCTTCTCTCTCCAGTCATCCATCACTGAAGCCAACAAAGAATTTCTAGAAAATACAAAATTTGATAAGGAAATGGAGAAGTGTCTTGGCACATATACTCATGCCACTTCCAAAACAAACATTTCAAAATGCATGGAGATAGTTGAGGCGTTGAAGAGGTTCAAGCATCGAATTATTAAGTCATTTGGCTCCTCTAGGCCTTAGTCAGATGTTTCTACTGCAGGGTCTTGAGACACTTCTTTTATTTTAAGGTTGTGAAACCTTTGATGTAATTTTAATTAAAGACTTTCTATTGATGTATTTATTTATTAGTCTTTAATCTTTTAATTTAAAGAAGTTGTAACCGAACGTAACTATTTTTTAAGCTATATAATGGGCTCTCCATGCCATTATTAGAGGCGAAAACTCGATACTTACGGAGTGTAAATAGAATTGAAAAAAATCAATACAAAAGAATTTTCCTCTTAGCTCTATCTTCATCATTATCCTTTCTTGCTCATCTAAAATTTGTGGATCATTAATCTTTTATGTTAAGAAACTTTGTGTTCTTATGGATACAATTTCTAGAACTTTGTGTCTATGGAATAATATCTTATGATTGAATGTGAATGATTCTATGTTTTGTATCACCCTTTCTCAATACGTATAAGGTTATATTCTTCTTTCTATATCTCCTGAAAGTACTGTTATATTCTACTCTTCCCTTTTCTTAGTTCTTTTATTCTTTTGTATTGATAATCTAGTTTCGTATAAAACATTTCAAGATATCAAAGGTCCTCATTAATATGAAATTTTTACATTTGTATGTGATCTTTGTTGTTTTCTTTTCAATAAGGGAACCTCTCCCATAAAGAGGAGGGACTTGTTATCTCCTGACTGTGGGTCACTTTAAAAGTGCTAAATAAAAACCATCACCTAGAAAATTTATTTTTATTCCCCGCTTGTGGGATTTCTTCCATTGATATCCAATTCAATGGATTGGAAAATGGGAAAAATATCCCTATTTCCCACATGGGGAAAAAATGGGGATTTCCATCCATCCTTGCCATTTCCACTGTAAAATGGTTTTTTATTTCCCACTTTCCCTTGGCAATTAATGTCACTACCTAAAGGAAGAGGAGTCATTATTTCAACGGGAAGGGGAAATGGTTACGGGGAAGCTTCTTTAATTCCCGTAACCATTTCCCCATGAGAGTAATTGAATTTTCAGTGAAAGGAGAATTCTCACACTAAGACAAATCCAAAGTATTCATCACGCACTCATCCAAGATCATTAAAAATCGTCATGTGGGTTTTAAGAACCAAAGGGAAAGATTACATTGGTCATGCATTGGCCAAGGAGAGAAATACAGTCCAAAGCAAGGAAGATCCTTCACACAGGGAGAGGGGAAACAAAAAATGAAGTATAAAGGATATGAGTAAGAAGATCGAGAATCTACGCATTGGTTTGCTTGGAACAAATTTTGAGCAAGAAAAGGTGTTTTCCAATGCATACAATAGAATAAGAACTCCTTCCATGCAAAGCAAAAAGAGGGGGAAGTAATAAGTTAAATGTCTAAATGAGTAACCATGCAGGGTAAAGAATTATAGATCATTCCATAGAAGTTTCCATGCAAGAAGGGGTGTTAAGAAGACAATTTTAATCATGCACCAATCCAGAAACACCACACAGAGGTAAAGGAAGACCATTTATTTTTATGCATTAAAGAAAATATAAATAATAAAGAAGCCACATTGGAAAATAAAATTCAAATAGTAAACAAAGCATCTCCACGCGTTTCTCAAGGATCTCCACGCATTCCCTAAGGATCATCACACATTCACTCAGGAATTAAATATTGAAAAGGAAATTTAAAGGAGAAACCAGTCAGAATTCTTCACCCATGCATCCAGTCAAACAAAAAATAACAAAGAAATAAGGTGAATGAAACCAGTTTCAATGCATGCACTTGATTTATCCATGCATTTGCACAAGGATTAAGCAAGTATACCCACGCATCGATCAAAAGATTACAAGGAAGAAGAAAATCTCAAAGTACGCATTCATTAAAATCAAGATAATTTTCACGCAAATAAGAAGTTACGATTCATGCATACCAAGATTCGAGAATATTAAAATCAGGTGATTTGGTTTATTTTTTTAAAAGAATGTTGTCACCAAAATCAAAAATTGTAGCTAAGACTCGTTATTATTATTATTTTTAATAATAATAATAATAATATTAAAATGAGTCATATTTTTCTTGCATTGATGGGGTTTGAGAGATTGATACGGCCTGTTTGCATTTTTTTTGCGTGCTCGAGTCGATTTTCTATAAAATTCATAATGGCCAAAAATATAATAAATCTGCAGGAAGATTGAGGAAGCTAGTGGAGAAATAGAATAAGTTTGTGCTCAAGTATGAATTCCAAGGAATCATCCCTCTCAGTTCTATCAAGTCGGCATATGATAATATCACTGATACAAATCTAGGTCACATCAATGTGCAACAATTCATGCGATCAAGTGAAAGTCAAGACAAAACCATATTCTTGGATAGGATTTTCCATAGTGGTCTATCCCAAACAACAAAATTTCATGTCTCATTGCAATTTCCGGAGCTTTTTATCACTTGTGTGGAGCATTATGATCCTGAGAAATGAGGAATTTTTAAAGATAATCGTGAGACATTCCTCTTAATCACACCAGAGCACATTGAGGAGTTTCTTAGCATACTGAATACCCCGATAATTTGGATATCACTTGAAATTTAGCATAAGAGGTTTGGTATGAAGATCCCCTCAGGTGGAGAAAGATGGTTAATAACAACTGGTTAGTGACTAATAGGTCTTGAATTGACCGACTTCCTAAAGAAGCGTATTACGTTGAATTTGTCAAAGAAATCGGGGACATGATTATTCTCCTGATTCGAGTCATCAGTTTACCCTCTGATAATATTTTCCACCCATGGAGGTATCATTTTACCTATATCATCCTTTCCAAGAGAGAGTTTGTGGATTGGGCCACCATCATCAGTGATACTCTTCACAAACAATTGATTGAAGTGAAGATGACTGGATGTTTCTACATGACATCATATCTGACTTATGCAGTGGCTAGAAGAAAGCTATTTTCGGGACTCGAAACAAGAGCATTCGTGGGTCCATCAAATAATGTTTGTAACATCTTTGAAAAAATGTTATCTTTCCTCTTTTGCATTACAAGCATTGACATGTGATTTTTTTGGATAAGGAGTGTTCCTTTGATTTTTGGAAATCATGCTTGTCATGGATGAATCATTTCTGCTCTTAGATTCATTGGTCTGAAATGATATTGTTTGCAAAGAAACCATTATTACTACTGATAGATAAGTTGTAATTTGGAAATGAAGCTTGAAAACTTATCTCTTTTATGTAAACTAACATTCAGAGGTTGGAAGACATAATGGACTGAACTCTTGTATGTTTACAAATTATTTTATTTCCTTGTAAGATTGTGCCAACATTCCATTGTATGTTATGTTCTCGGATCTTCTTGATTGATCTCTTTAGGATGCTAATGTCATCAAGTGGTATGAGGCCTGCTTTAGGACTATGGAGGAAAATAAAAACTAAGTCCTAGGCCTATGAGATCTATCCTAACGGGATTATAAACTAAGGTAAATGTACCTATCTTTTATCTATGCCTATTTCATTTGGGATAGCATCCTAACCTAGGTTGCATGTTCTAAAATTGGGATGTGGGAAATAGCCTAAGGTGATCCTAGGCTTATTTCTAACCTGATATCTAATATTGAAGGGTTATTAACTATGACCTAACCTAAGAGGGAAAATTACCTATTGAAAAGTTTCTAAACCTAAGGTAAATACTTTTAAAACTATCCTATGGTCATATCCTAAGCTAATGGTAACTATCCTAAACTAATGAAATAAGGAAAGGGGACCTAAGGTTCATATGGAAAGTGGTAAGCTGGTGACAGTTCCTAAGCTATTTATGTGATTTTATTTTTAGTATTAAATGACAACAAACTACTAGTTTAGGAAGAAGCATGAAATTTGGTGGAATCCATGTGGATTCATCACTAAGGTTTAGTGATGCATGCAGAAGTTGAATTGGGTCTCGCCAATTTTTGATGGCGGTGATGAAGAGAGATAGGTGGGAATTTGAGAGTTAATGGCATTAATGAGCCTCATTTTTGGTGAGTAAACCGCCTAGGAAACTATGTGGGTGGCGTTGTTAGAGGTTTTTTTTTCATTCATGCTCTCTGATTTTTGCTCTACATGGAGCTATCTAGTTCTTTGAACCAGCAGTTCTATTTTCAGTTTATGGCTATTTTTGATTTCCTTGGTCTATTTTTGATTCAAGGAAAGTATATGAGACATTGGGGAAAGATATTTTTGGTTGTTGATCTTGCTTGGAGAAGAAGAAGAGTTGGAAGCTCAGCTAGAAGTCTTCTTCAAATTGGCAGAAGCACTATCAGGCATGATAGGCTCTATCCATTAAGATTTCTTTCTTTTCTCTAAATGTTTCATTAAAACAATTCTGCTCTCATGAGATAAATGTTTTCTATTTTTGGTCCTGTTATTTGCTTTCTTGTTGAAAGAATCTCTGTGCTTTTGGTTTGGAACCCTTGCATGATAATGTGATTTTTGGGTGTTTTCTCTAAGTGAGTTAAAATGGTGAAATGCATTTACAATTTTCAATACTTTAGTGTTTTGATTGGATTATATATTTTAGACTGTCTATTTGAAAAAGTGTTTGAGTAGCTAGTTTTTGTCTTATGTTTCGAGGTGGAAGTAAATGGGTAATTTATCCGATGAAGATCTCGAGTTTTAAATTTGTATTTCTCCTTCTGCAATCTATATGGATATATGTTTATCTCATTATATGAACATGAAATTACGTGAAAGTGAGGCATGGACATCTTATTTGTATTTAAACTGTTAAAACTTGCATGCTTATATTGAATGCTTTTTCTTGTTTTGAAAGGTAAAAGAAAACCCATATTAAACAATACCATGTTACGTTGATTTTTATACTCCTTGTTCAATATCATGTATTTGTATAATTTTTCTTCAAGATGAAATCTAACTTACTTGAAGAAACAAAGGTTAATGGGTGTTTCAGTTTATCAAATTTTGGTATTCTATACTTCAACTTGTATAAGGTCTTAGAAGAAATATAAAGTTCTTATTTTATCCTATCTAAACCTCCTCTTCTTCAGATCGTAATTCAATGGGACTCAAGTAATTTTTTTTATTTGGAATTACTGTTCATTTGAACTCGTAGGGAGATAATAATGAGAGTTGTCTTACTTGGGTTGTTTGTTACTAGAATTCTCTTCTTTGAAAATCTGTAAGGTGATAACTGGTTTATTGGAATCTTGAAGATGAGATGGTTGTCTTGGTTGAATTTCCTTTTATGTTGTGATACTCTAGTAGTTGACCTTCTCCAAGTCATTATGTTGATTATCTCTTAGGTCTATTCGACATTCTTAAGTTCATTTTTTGTCATTTTTGGGCTTGGGTGAGATAATGAAAACTTATTGACCAGAGTTGGTAACTTCCTTGTAGTTTGTTAACTCACATGTTATGAGATGATTATGGTACGTTCATGGGAATCATTGAATGTATAATCAACTTTTGGACTGTTACTTTTGTATATAGAACCAACCAAACTGTTCCGGTCTATAAGCTTTACTGATCTTTGTTTAATTGTGTAAAATCGAATGCCTTGTCGATTCACAATAGTGTACAACTGAACCTATCCTGTAGAAAGGAAAACTTAACCATTTCTTGTCTAATTGTTTTTCAATGGCTGAGTCATGCATCATTATGAAACTATTTTTAGATGGACTCTTCTTTGTGCACACAACGGATGATTTCTTCCTTCTCTATTTGGTCTTGATTAAGGTGTGAAATTTTTATAGTCTTACTTTATTTTGATGGAATAGATGGTTTCAAATCAATGACTGAAATCTTCAAAGATATAGAAAGATTCATCAAGGTTGCAAGTAAGTTAATAACTATTTTGTTGGGTAGGATGTTGACTCTTCTTTTCTGAAGATGAATATGAGAACTTGGTTTAACCGAATGTTTAGGAGATCAGAATCGTTTGTTTACTCTCTAGTTCATTCTAGTTTATTTGTATAAAACTTGTCATAGGTTTAATTGAATCATTTGTATTACTTGTATTAAGTAATTGATTAGTAGTTGCTACTAATTACTTCTCTACTTAAATTATATTTAAGGAAATAATAATTGTTTCAGTTAATTGAAATGAAACATTATTACTGGGAAGTACTTTTCCATTGTTAATATGAGGCCTAATCTAAGAACCTAGGTTATAGTTATTTGACCGAGAAATAGGTTGTCACATCTGAAATTGTGAATCTCTTATTTATTTAAGTTGATGGTTGACTCATCTTAAAAACATAATGATGCTGAAATGAACTTGTCTTCACATGTTTTTTGGAAACTTGGTAAAGATGACAAGAAGGTCTTGATTCTGAAAGTAACTCTTTTGTTTATCTATTAAAGTTAAAATTTATATTTCAAATTCAGAAAGAATTATGAAATAATTTAATGTTAGGAGTTGTTATTTGATATAAATGAGTAATTGTTTAGGACAATACTTATCTTTTAAGGCAGTAGTTTGCTGATCATGTTATGACCTTTTCTTAAAAGTGAATTTAGATTGTTAATTGCGCTTCTTTTATGGTTGATATTACCTATGTTTTATTTGAATGATTACATTAATTATTTCATTAAACCAGAGTTGATTTAATGGAACAATTAGTGGAATTCACTTTGTTTTAATGCTTAGTGCTTATCATGCTCAGTTCAATGAACTGACTCGTGCTAGTAATTTTTGCAGATGGACTTTGTAAGTGATAAAGGAAGGCAATAAGTGTTATGATTTCTTGGTTGATTTAAAGTCTGGCTCTTTTTATAGAGAATTCTGATTCATTCATGAGTTGTATTGAAAAATAAAATTTGTATTCTTAATGATCTTAATACTGATTGACATGTAGTTTGTCTAAGATGCATAGTCTTGTAAATGGTGTATTTTATCATCATGAATTTAAAAGGCTAGATATTTACTTCAATTGTTGTGTAACTAATATTGTACATTCTATGAAGGAATTTGGAATACTATCTTGTTGATATTTTTCATATCTTTTGTATTCTTATTTTTTTGTCATTTGATAAGTTGGATGAGGAGAAACAGTTCATACTCTCTCTCTTACTTGAAAGCAACATATAAAGCTGCATAATATTATGTTCTTTATCTAAATAATAAATAATGATAATGGGATGTGTATTGAATATACAACTAAACTATAGAAAGTGTGAAATATATAAAGGGTATGATAAACCCTAACACATAACCATGTAGAGAGGAAGACGCTTCCTCTCTCAAAAGAATGCAAACCTGAAAGAATGGTGTTTGTGATTGTTAATCATTTAGACTTATTTTTCTATGAAGACTGCTCTAGTTGAACCTGTGTGGTTTCTAAACCTTATTTGAATATTTGAGTACATTAAATTAATAGTATGATGTATGTTGTTCTATTTTTGGATAATTTCTTAGCAAATCATAGTTAACAAACATAAAATCAATCACGTGTTAATGAAGTTCTTTAATATTAATTAAATCAATTACGGATGAAGAACTTAAGGGGGGGTGTTGGATTTAGGGTATGACAAGGTTGTTGTAATATTAATCTTAATCCAGAATTAATTTAAGTGTTAATGAAATCCTAAAGGTATATACATCGTGATGAAGTAGTTCTATCGGATGTTTGCACATGCCAACTACATAACTGTACCTTTGAGAAGACTAAGGTCTTCTCGAGGATACAGTGTTGTAGTTGACATGTTGCAACACCCTTCCACATTAGTTCATCTAGATATACACACATATGGACTTGAAATTAGTTTCTCTCTAGGTCAAGCTAGTTGTATGAATTGGAATAGGAAGTAGCTTTCTATGACTCAGGGTACCTAGGCACATTCGATCGACTTAGGTCGGTTGAGTATGCCCATATACCCTAAGTCATCGTGAGCATCTCCCTATAACAAATTATCGGGTTAGGGATAAACCTTGGGCAATTAGACTCGATGTAAGTCAATAAAGACCATTCTAGATAGCAGAAGAGTGAGTTAAAGGAAGTATTCCTATTGACGAATATGTCATCTAGGAATAGTAACATGAACGCAAGTATGTTGGAAATCTTTGGCCAAAGTATCGCAAGTTGAATGTTATAGCTCTTGGACCTATTGTGTCCATAATCTAATAAAACTTAAATTTTCTTGTTAATGTAAAATGGTTAGAATAAGAGGAAATGTTGCAAATAATCATCCATCCGAGGAAAGAGCAAGAACTACCCAAAACCTCGATGAGATCCTTGGTGCCCTATTGGACATGATAGATCATTCGACTATACTTTAACAGATAAGTAATGGGAAATGAGGAGGAAGAAAGAAGTTGGTAATAATAATGAGCCACCTCCTAAGGACAACACCATTTTGGGTGTTGATAACAATAATTTGAACATGCTTGATCGCTAGAAATTAAAAAGGCTAGGCTAGCAACTAAAATCACTAATGATATAAAAAGGATAACTCCACCTAAGTTTTATGGCACCACATTAGGAGATGGAGCTGAGAATTGCCTCAATGAAATGGAGAAGTACTTTACAATAAGGAACTTCTCGGAAGAAACAAAAGTAACTGGGGGCATATCAGCTTTCCCATGAGGCATCTTCATGATGGGATAGTCATAAGGATGAGTTAAGTATTAATGAAACTAATATCACTTGGGATCAATTTAAAGGTTACTTTAGACAACGTTGGCTGCCACAACTTTATTATGATCAAAAAATGACTAAATTTTAGAACTTAGCGCAAGAAAATCTAACTATAATTGAGTATTGGGAGCGGTTTACTAAACTCCTTAAGTATGTACGTAAGAATCAAACTGATGAGAATTTCAAGATATGGAAATTCATCATGGGATTGAATCCCATTATAGGAGGAGAGGTGGATGTTCACAGCCCAACCACTATGGAAAGGTTGTTGAAAAATCCATTATGCAAGAACAGAAATTAAAGGTAATTTCTGCTCATAAGGAGGAAGTAAGGAAGAAAATTTCCAAATCCTCTTCATCATATCTTGCACCTAAGAAAGGACCATGGAATAATTTTGGTATGAAAAGTAAGTTTTCAACTCGATAATAGTAAGAAAATAGCAACAAATAAGTCTGCATTGAAATATACAAAACAACATTGCCAAGAATAATAATAATGGAAAAAGTCCTATGGAGGTCGAATGATAACTTTAAGGTGGAAATAAATCGAGCCTAAAAATGGACCTATAGGAGGATATTATAACTATGTCAAGGATCATTATGCAAACAAATGTCCTTAAAAAAGGATAATCGTAATCAGCAAAGACAAGATACACGCCGCAAAAGTAGATGAAAAACATGTTGAAAAACAAGTCACACCCATAGAAGTTTTGGGTAAGTTATTTGGCATACATGTAACTATTATTTTTGATACAAGAGCTATAGAATGTTTTATTTCTAGTAAATTAGCATCGAAACTAAAAATAAAAGCTGGAAAAATGGATAAAACATGGACTGTACATTATGGAAACAATGTTGTTCATACAGTTAGTATGTGTCTTTTTGGGGTAGTCCTTGACTTACCTAGTTTTTCCACCGAAGTTGATATTTATGTTGCTCCTTTGGGGTCTTATGATGTAATCATAGGTGTTAATTGGTTAGCTGAGCATAAAGCAAAAGTGGACTATTTTGAAAAACATATTAGTTGTTTAGATGATCTGCAAAAAAATAGCAGAGATTCAGGGTGTGAAACATGAGATTTCAGTTAGGAAACTGTCAGCTATACAACTAAAAAGGCCAAAAATAAATGTTGTACCTTATATGCAGTAAAAATTATGAATCCATTGAGGAAAATAGAAATTTCATGGAACAATATCCACTTTATTTAAACTACGAGAGATATGTTTCCCGAAGAGTTACCAAGTCTTCCACCCAAAAGAGAATTTGATTTCACAATTGAAATTAAGTCTGGAACCAAGCCTATTTCTAAGGCACCTTACCGAATGACTACTATTGAATTGGTAGAGCTTAAGGCTCAGTTGTAAGAAATTTTGTCTAAGGATTTGATTAGACTGAGTGTTTCACCTTGGGGAGCACCGGTAATCTTTGTGAAAAATAAGGATGGAACACTTAGATTGTGCATTGATTACCAAATTCTAAACTAAGAAATAATCATGAAAGATATCCATTCCCTATAATTTATGATCTATTTGATTAGATGTGTGGAGAATCAAGTATATTCTAATATATATCTTTGATTTGGATATCATCAATTGCAGATTAAGGATGAGGACATTCATAAAACAACTTTTAAAACAAGGTATGGAAATTATGAGTTCATAGTTTTACCCTTTGGATTAACAAATGCACCAGAAAATTTTATGAATTTGATGGACAATATTTTTCAAGAATACTTGGACAAATTTGTGCTTGTATTCTTGGACGACATTCTCATATATTCTAAAAGTATTGAGGAACACAATGAACATTTGAAGATAGGTTTGGAAATTTTGAGGAAGAGATAGTTATATGGTAAGCTATCTAAATATTATTTTTATGACACGAAGTGCACTATTTGGGTCATGTTATAAGTAACAATGGAACTACCGTAGATCCTTCTAAAATTGTAGCTATAACTAAGTGCCCCTGCACCAAAAAAATGTACATGAAGTTAGAAGCTTCATGGGTATTGCTGGTTACTATAAAAATTTATAAGAGATTTTTCCAAAGATGTTGCACCAATAACTTCATTGCAAAAAAAAAGGATAGGAAGTTTGTTTAGAATGAGAAATGTGAATCGCATTGAACTTTGAAGGATTAGTTAACTTCAAAGACCTATTTTAGTTGTACCAGGCCCTAATGGAGACTTTACTATTGTAATGGATGCATCCAAGGAAGGTCTTAGAGGTATTTTGTTACAAAATGATCATGTCATAATGTACTCATTTTTATTCCTATCACAAAAGGAAGGAACCCCATGCACACCAGCCTATCACCCAGCAGAAACTGAGCACTCACCCAAGGCACGCACGGATACCGAGTCTCTCTTTTATGTGATTTTAGTGGGAAGCATCATCTATGATTAGTGTAAGAGTTCTTAGAAGGGAATTTTAAGATAAACAAGAACCATAGGGCTTATAACGGTCTCTAGATCCTTGCAGTCACTTTAGACGGAGTGCTTTAGTAGAATCTAGAACATATATTATAACATAAAGAATTATACAAGCATTCATCCATATCATGAAAGGAAAGGGAACCCATATGAGATAAAACTACAGTAAAACCATTGATATCCATGTCTATTTGTAACAGGTAACCTCATTATATTCATTGATTCATTACAAAGAGTCACAGAGAGCATACCGTAGTCATGCATATCTCTGGATGTATGTAACTAAGCTAACAGAAAAAGAAAAATTACAACTCCATGCTTAGTGCATTCTTTCCTGAATATAAATATCCACTCACAGTAATTCTGTAGAGCTCCGCTCACTCTCTAACCCGCTATACCTCGTACTTCTTCTCCTTCCTTTTACTCCACAGGAACTTGTATTTATAATTCTCCTACACTGCCAACTCACCTTCTAGCGTCCTCAGATCTGGTGCCAAGTGTTGAATGTGGTCCATGCAAGCATGCTTCTTCAGGCCTGAGCTTTCCACTTTACCTCATGATGTTCTTCTAGAATATTCCATTTGGGGCATGCTCTTTCCTGGGCCATCCTATTGCTGACTGACATCTTATCCATGCACAACTGATCATGCTTTTCACATGTTCTTCCCTAGGTGCTCAAATTGACTAAGTCTCGAGCCTCCTCTCACGCATCGTGCGTGCTATGTGATTCCCTAAGCCTTTCTCTTGTGCACTTTTACCTTGCGTGCCTTTCATAACTGGGACCCTATGCGCCCACGCACCTTCATACTTGGTTAAGATTATAGGGGTCCAACATCACCCCACACTATGCCTATTCTCCGTCCTCGAAACATTTCACTTGACCAAGATGCATGTTTTCCAGGGAACCAATGAATCATCTTACACTTTACAAAAATAATAAGGAATGAAATAATCGGGAAAAAGAATGAAGAATGGGGAGCATCAACTCAACAAGCTAGGAAAATCTTTCCGGAGGTCTGCCTCTAGCTTATTCCATACTCTAACCACACCCCTGTGCCTTCTGGTAGAGGTCTCCCACTAGGGTGCTCACTTCATCAAAACTCAAGCCAACTCCTTGGGTGCCCAAAACGTCCACAATCTGCTCCATCTCTTTACCTGGTCCTCAAGTTTATCCATCCTTCTAGTGATCTGGGGGTATAATTCCTTTAGTTGGGCCTTAATTGAGCTCCTTAAAGCTTCAATTGCCTCTGATTTCTTCTCTACTTTGGCCAAGACCCTATCTCTCTCTACCCTATTCCCCTTGTTCTTTTCTTGGAACTCTTTTAGCTTTTCTTCAAGCATGGCAACCAAGGAGCTCGCCACCTTATCTCTATCCGTGCATGTATCATATGTGGCTTCTGCAAATTGGGCAATGACCTTAACCTCCATGAGTACTTGGCTATACTCTGCAACAAGCACTACCACCTTTAATTGGTCCTCCTCTTTCAAGTGCACGGCCACTTCTTCAGCAGACTCCAAGGCCAAGGGTCATCTCTCCATAGTGAGGATGCACATTAGGTCTTCTATACACTCTAGGAGGGATGAGTACTTTTGTGTGGGTGGCACTAAGTCTGGGTGCTTCAGGAGGATGGCACCCTTGATAGACTCCATTTTCTTGTATACTTCTTACACCTTTACTTTTTCTTCCTTTAACTTGCACCTTAACTATGTGCTGATCAGTTCCTCCTGCTTCAAGCTCTTGGCCTTCTCCACCAGTTCTTCCTCCTTCTTCCCTAACTTCACCTCCAACATTCTAATCCTAGAATTGCCTTGGTCTCAACCATGACCTTATTTAGTGCATTGTAGACCTACTCATCCGAGATCTCCGAGCATTCACTAAGGGATTGACCCCTTAGACTCTGGCAATGTGATGAGCGCTCCTTGGCAAACTTTGAATTCTGGCTCATCAATGTGGGACTCGAACACCCAAGAGAGCATCTTCTTGGTTCTAGGGTATGCGCCATCCTTCTCAAAATACCCCATGGCTATGAGCCTTTCCGTGGGTATGGTGCTCTGGAATCGTGTGCGTAACACCTTCCTTGTGTCATCAACATAGCCCATTACTTGTCTCTATTTTACATCCAGATTTCTTCTACCCGAGTGTGTGCCTTTGGGGAAGCTTATTGTCAGAGCGGGGCCTCCTAGGCTATCATGTTATTTTTCAATGTTCTCCTCCTTCCCCTCCTTTAGCACTATGTCTGTGCTCATTGCACTCCAACTCTTGGTCTACCAAGACCTCGAGAATTCTTTGTGCTTCTCTATCTGCCACCTCTAGTATCTTCTCTTTTGTAAAACTTATGGCTCCCTCCTTTTCCCTAGCAACCTCCTCATCCTCCATGTCTTTGGTGTCTTCCTCATCTTGTGCGCCCTTACACCATGTGAATACAAAAACTCTTTCTTCTCATCTCCACTCTCCTCTCCTAAGTCGTAGACACTAAACACATGTGGATCTTGGTCTTTCTCTATCTCTTCTTCCTTTTTGTCATCTTCTTCACTTTCATCCCCTCTTCCGCCCATGTATTTCTCCAAGTTGTCGGTTGCCTCTGAGTCAACTTCTTCATCAACCCTTTGCTTTTTCCTAAGAGGTGGCTCCTGATCAGGGGATTTGGCCTTATCTTCTTCCTCAAGTGATTCTTCCTTGGAGACGGGTTACCTAGGCGCCTCTACTTCTAGCATCTTTTCCTTCACTAGAGACTTATTTCTCTACATGTAAGTGCTTGGCTTAGCACTCGTGGATGGCATGCTCACTGTCTGAGTAGTCTGCACAACTGGTGCTTCTTCTTCTCCTCTCCCTCTTTTCTTGGACATTGGCTTCTTCTTCCCCAAGGGATCTTTAGGTATGGAGACTTCATTCTCCAGATATGCACCCTTCTTAAACTTTGGCCTTATGTGCAAGTACACGCGCGTCACTGATCCTCTAGCGATGGGTAGCATCATTGGCCTTGTCATTTGAATCTCGTGTGACACATACTTTTCCACATATACATGCTTTTTACCGGGGTAATTCAACTTCTTTCTCATCTCCCTATGTTCCCAGTCTAGCCTACCCAGTTCTAGTCTTAGCTTCTTTGACTCTTTAAACCTATTCACTCCTGCTTGGAAGTATTGGGTAGTAAATGCAAAGGGGAGCTTGCACCAAGGGCTCCATGATTTGTCTATCAGCTTGAATCTGCCTAGGTAGTAGTGTTGGTAGACCACAAATTCAGCTTCTCCCTCAGTGGCTGCTAGGAGTTGTTTGGGGATTCTCCACTCTGCCCTGAATGCATTCCTCAAGGTGCGTGTACCATTTTTCCAGTCATGCCTTGTGGGGTGTTGTCATTGTATCATAGGCATATTTTTCAAACCTCTTTACGGGTGAGGGATCCTCATTGGGGTACTCCCATACAATTTTTTATGGTGCATCAGGCACCCCAATCTCCATGAATACAATTGTGAGCAATACGTTGCCAAAGAGGATCATGTCCCCTTTCTTCGTGCAGCTAAAAATTTCCTCTGTAATGTACATGGATAGGTTGTATATAGTTCCCTCTACAATCTTTCTATAGACATGTAGCCAAGATTTTTGACCTATGTCCATCTTTCCTAGCCATTTGGCTTAGTCACCAAATGCACAACCATTTGCATTACGGGGTCCTTGATGTCTAAATGTCATAGTACCACGACCCTTTGTTATAGGCATACTCGGTGATGGTCTCTTGAATAGCTTCCTTGTCACCAAGGCCATCTTTTAAGCTATCTCCCTCACATATGAGGCCTATAAATTATGAAATCAGCTTGGGGGCCACGTGTATCTTGCGCCCTACAAAGTGGAAGTAGTCTTCGTGCACCCGTGACATCAACCACTAGTACAGGCGCTCTAGATTTCCAAAATAAGGAAACTCATAGAGTTGCAACAGCCCTACCTTCTCCATTTTAACCTTAATGTCATCATCATATATAGGAAAACCCTCAGGTGTTCATTTTTTGGTGGGGCATACTAATTCCAATGCCATTTCCTTTTCTATTGTGTTCGTGTGGTGATTATAGTCACTAACAGGTACACTTCTCAAGTGGGATTCCCATTCCTTCCCCATCATCACCCCATATAGGTATTGCATCTCTGCATACCATTCTTCATTTGTGTCTACCACAGGTTTTGGTTGTTTAGCCTTGGCTTTTCCCTTTCCTTTCTTGAGCGAGGTATTTTTATCACTCTTACCCTCTCCTTGTTATTCTATCTTACTTCTTCCAATCCTCCAATCTCAGATTCATGATACAACTCTTCTAAACCGTGCCCTAGTTTTTCAAACCCTAACTGGGATAAAATCTTCACAAGATAGCATTTCTTCACTCTCTCCACACCGTGTAACCCCTTCTGGTTCACAAATTCAAACTAGCTACTTCAATCTCACAAATATTTCTTTACTCAATCGAATTTGAAATCCCTAGTTTATGGAACTCGCTTATATCTCAAACGCTTATATTTTGCAAGGTAAAAATGAGAGTGCCCCGACCCTTACTTATAGTTTTTCTCTTTTCTAAACATTAAATGCTACTTCACCTACCACTATACTTCATTCATTTAATGTGGCTTTTTCAAAAAATCCCATCTTCAGTGCCTTCCCTTACGCACCCAACCTGTGCACAAACTCCTCCAACCTTCTAGTGCATGCAACCAATCCAACCTGACAGGAGACTCTTACACACATGTAACCCACACCAAAGGAACTTCTTCTATCCTGATCCTTGCTCTCACCTACCTCATGTTGCTTTCAAATATGCTTTCTCCTCCTTAGTATGTGGGATCTACAAGTAGCTTTACCCTGGCACCAACCATTCTTCCATCTTCCTCTTTATATACCTCTTTCAACCTAGCTACTCAACAAGGCTTTTCAACACAACTTCCTTAGTACTTTGATCACACGCTTCTTCACCTTTCTCCACCCCACACTTAAAGTGATGTGCGGTCCTCTGCGCACTTACAGATTCTCCAAAAATAGCAATAAGGTTACCAACACCCAAGGTGCAAAACAAAACAACAACGCGAAAGGGAAACACAAGAAAGGAAAAATGCATAAAAGAAACTTCTAAACTAACTAGCAAAACTACCTTATTTACAAACACCAAGAAGAATTATTTATAGTAGGGCTTCAGCCTACTGCCATTAAAGTGTCCAAGAAACTTCATCCCATCTAGTGCTTGTAACTGGCATGTGCCCAAATCAAGAATGTACGAGATTGTGTAAGGTCCCAACCAATGGACTTTCAACTTCCCAGGATGGCACAGAAACTTAGAATCATATGATAACATCATGTGCCCAACCTCAAACTTCTTGTTTCTAATATGGAAATCATGCCAATCCTTTTGCTTTGCCTTTTCCACTATTTAGCTCCATCGGAAAAGTGATCGTCTATCATCTAGTTTCATTAACTCATCAATTCTTTCTTCCAGCGCTTGTTCATCGGCTAACCCTCCTGCGTGTGCTATTCACAGAGAAGGAAACATAAATTCAACTAGAAAAATAGCTTCCATACTAAACACCAATTGAAAAGGTGTGGCTTTGTTTAGCCTTTTATACATTGTCCTATAATCCCATAGTACTGCTGATACCTTGTCATCCTAATCAAGTCTTTTGACATCACCAATATTGGTCAAGATATGACTCAGTATCTTATTGAATGCTTCCGTGATTCCATTTTCTTGTGGGTGATAGGGTGTAGTCTTGTGATGATCTACCATGAATGCTGATAACATGATCCTAGTGGTCTCATTCAAGAAATGCGTACCCCTATCACCGGTCAAACTCAACGAGACATCCATACCTAGCAATAATTTTTTCCCATAAGAACCTTTCTATTGTTGTTTCCATGCAATCTTTACTTGGGGCTGCCTCTTGCCCACATTGTGAGATAATCTATGCAAGTGATGACATAACATAACCCAGTCCTATGCGCTGCTAGTGCAATAGGTTCTACAAATTGTATCACCCATTTTTCAAAAGGCTTCACACTAAGAATATGGCATAAAGGAATTTCATCTCTCCTTCCTGGTTTTCTAGTGCACTGACAATGGTCACACACTTTACAATAATCTCTGCAATCCTCGTATAAGGTTTCCCACCATAAACCTGCCATTAATATCTTGCATGCGGTGGCATCACCTACATAATTCCCACCCACACTTCCTCCGTGTGCTTCCTCCATGATGGCCAGGTTCTCATGCTCTAAGACACACCTGCACAAAACTTCATCACGTCCCAATTTGTATAAGTCTCCACTAATTAACATGTAGGGCATAGTGCGTATGGCCAACTAATTCTTTTACAATGTCTTCATTCCATCCGGTGTCATACCTTCCTTTAAAAATACTGAAATCTCCTCTAAATCCAAGGGTGTGCGCCGTAACCTAAATAGTTGCATGTCTGGCATTACTTCTTCAATACTCTATGTGTCCTCCCTTGAATCAATTCTTGACAGATGATCAGGTCCACAGTTTATTTTTCCAGGTTTTACCACAACACGGTGAATTCAAACTCTTGAAACAACAACACCCATCGACATATGTGTCCTTGTAGAATAGGCTTGTTCACTAAGTACTTCAATGCCATGTGGTCAGTGTAGAACACAAATTATGTTGCCAATGAATCGCCTAAACTTGAAGAGCGCGTAGATCATTGATAATGCCTCGCGCTCGGTTGTGGTATAATTCTGCTCTGCACTTTTGGTGTCAACTTCCTACTTGTAAAACAGAGAGGATGATCAACAATCCCTTCACCTGGTTGTGCAAGCACTGCTCTAATGGCGGTCCCTAAGGCATCTACATGGACATGAAAGGGCTTGTCCCAAGAGGGAAACCGTAAAATAGGCATGGTAATAAGCCTATATTTTAATGTATCAAATGCCCTCTACTATGCCTCTCCCCAATGGAAGGCACTTTTATGTCTAAGTAGCTCCTCTAATGGCGTGGTGATCTTGGCATATCCCTTAATGATTTTTTTGTAATAGTCCGCATGCCCAAGGAATCTACACACTGTGCTCTGGGTAATAGGCTCCCTTAACCCCACAATAATGGTAACTTTAGCACTATCTACCAGTAATCTCTCCTTACATATGATATGCCCCAATAAATTCCCAAAGGGTGTAGCAAACACACACTTCTTAATGTTGAGGATATCCTCAACTGTCTACACCTCTCAAACATTAACCTCAAATTATCACAATGGTCTTTAACCAGACCATATATTGTCCAGTCATCTAAATAGACCTAAATAAATTTATGAATGAAGTCCTAGAATTCTTGCACCACTATGCACAAAAAGACAACTAGCGCATTCTTCAACCCAAAGGGCATGACCATATATGCAAAACTTCCCCACTCGGTGGTGAAAGTTGTCTTTTCATAGTCTTCCTTTACAATCTAGACTTGGTGGTACCCTAAAAATCCATCCATAAAGGAATGGATTTCGTGCCTAGTAAATCCTAAAATTTCTTCAGTGAAGGGGGTCAGAAATGGATCAATGACACAAACTGCATTTAATTCCCTATAATCCACAAAAATTCTAATCCACCCATTCTTCTTGATGCTGATTACTATCAAACTTATCCACTCGATTCTTTCACTTCCTCAATGATCCCGAGAAGATATCATTTTTTCTATTTCCTCCTTCACCTTTACGTGTAAGTTGGGATTCATTCGGTAGGGCCTTTTCCTAACCGAGTGCACACCCTCCTTCAACTTTATCTTCATATCCCCCAAGGAATGGTGAATGCCTTTGAGCTCATGATACCTGTGTGGAAATAAATCCTCAAATTCATGCAAAGTATATCAATGATTTTTGATACTTCCTTCTCTGTCCAGTAATCCCCAATAATAGCTTCCTTAGGTTCTTTTTCTGAACCGATGTTAACTTTCTTCATCTTTAATGGCTCATGGTAGGCACGCACACGAGCATCTGCTTTACCGCCCACTACCTCACATGTTCCTATAGAATGGATAACATCTAAACTTTCGATTCCTCTCCATCAATCACATATACCAACTTTCCCTTCTCTTTTTCCAAACACGCGCGCTCAAGCTGTAACTCTTTTGTTTCCTTTTCTTCTTCAAAACACACCTCCAATCCTGGTTCACCTAGTAATTCCAACAACCTAACTTTTTCTGGCACTATCCCCTATGGTAAGGCACTTGATACCCTACAATGCCTTATCAACCAATGGCTTGGTACTCTGATATTAAAAGGTTTGAATAAGGTCATCCGTAAGTTCTTGCCAATTCCTTATCTGGCAGTGTGTCTCCAAATGAATGTACCGTGCATGTGCACAACCTTGCAGTGTAGAATACAACTTGTGCACCTAGAGGGAGGGTGGCAAAGCTTCTGCACCTTCTCTCCAGACCCATTCACACTCCTGGATATGGAAAGAGGTGGTTTCCTTCCCATGGTACTCCTTGATGATGATGGATACATTGCTCCTAGAAAATATGATAGAGAGAGAAATTCTTACCTCACACCACTCTAAAAGGCTCTCCTAATGTGTGGTCCACCACCGAGCTACTATGCCAAGAAATATTGGTATAGCAGCAGATTTACACAATAAAACAATAGATTTCTTCTTCATATTAATCACGCTAATACAATGGCTATTATATAGCCAAGAATGTTGTTGAACAACTTCCTATAAAATAGGAAGTATACAAAACAATAACCTTCCTGTACTAATATATTGTTATACATTTGTTATAACAATATAAACATACTAACCAATTATAATAAACCATGTGAATACTAATTCCTAACATTCCCCCCCTTAGTGTTTACATGGTAGAAAAACATCCACACACTCAACTGCAGTATGCTCACCCCTGTGGCATGTCCAACTCTGTGACTCATGACCTTGATCCAAAAGAAAGGCTCTCTCCTTCCATGGTTTTAAACAGGCTTACCACAAACCTTGATGTGACAGGAACCTCATCAACTGTCGACCTCATGTGGTTTTCTGGATCCTCCCACAAACCCTTTCAAGATCCATGAACTGACTTACTCTAGTGCTACTGTTCACCACTATGCTTATACATCAGGGAATTATGTAGGAAACACAACATGCATATCTCAAAACAACACAATAGAAGATATACAGAAAAAATTTCACATTACTTCCTATAAGAATCGTAATGTTCTTAATTGTAGTCTCTATCATTGATCGCGCCACTTGATCTCGAATGACATAGAAAACTACCACTGCCATTGGAAGCTTTCCTTGACTAATTCATTTTGGGTGAAGAATGGGAATGGAACATTGGTATGTGTTCCCCCACAATGTGAAATTCCACTCATATAGATCTTGAGAAGCAACCGCATCGAAGAACATACTCTGAATGGATCTTGCTAGTTAGGTCTTGCTGCACATGGTCACTAATGCTAGTGAACGTATTCTTCTAGCTAACCATCTTCCAACGAAGTACGGTCAGAGGACCAAGTCAGTCAGAGGATCACTGACAGTCATCTGCGCTCCAACACAAATCTCTTTCCAACATCCATCAAATACCACACAAAACAGGAACACTGCAAACTGAAGCACTCTGAGAAAATGGAAACCACACTGAAAATCATATACTCACACCATACATATGCCACCATAAGCCACGCATAGCCTCGTCATTGGTGTCGACGAGAGGTCTATGTCGACCTCCTTCCTCCGATGCCTCCTTCCTCCATTGAATCTGCTGCTAACTCAGCCGAATGTGATCATGGGGCTCAATAACATGCCTTGAACGTCAGATTCCACCGAAAATGTGTTCGTAAGGCAAATTTATTTTTATTTTTCAGACTTAATACAATGACACAACTTTTTGATAACAATAAAAAAATGACTCTTTACGAGACAAATTTAGAATAACAATACTTGACTTTTATGACACAATTATTGACATTTTAATGAAAAACGTGTAAAACTTGCTAATGAAAATATCATTATATCTTGATTAACAACTAGACACATATAATGATGAAACAATATAAATGACAAGCTAAACAATAACGTATTGACTACCAATGTTTGATGACACTTGACTTTATTTACAATAACTCCTATGTTTTGATGAAACAAAGGTAGTACACTTAATTGAAATGAAATTTTGACATACAAAAATTATTATTGACATGACTAAAACAAAATTTTACTAGACACAAAACAAAAAAATGCCACTCAAATTATATTGCTCAATATATCTTATATACACACGATCCGTAATAATTACAAATTAGATCAATTTGACAACTAGTTGAGACAAATTAACATGACCAATACCTCAAAGACCACCGTAGTCATGAATATCTAACACGACAACATAAAACATGATCATGGTTTGAACTTCGCAATGCAGCTATGGGACTGTCGAATTAGCCAATCTTCTTGTTACCACCAAACCGATACTTATAGGTGGCCAAGACAATAATTCTGCTTAGCCCTTAACCTATACGTGTATATTGATAATGTGGAACAACCAAATGTTAACTGAATAAAATCCCTGGATTATTGGATCACTAGATAACACTCCGCTTTGGATCACTTGAATCAGATGTTAATGAATAAAAACATTCAGCCAACGAATTAATTCACAAGCTGTGAGGACACGTTACCGATGATAGAGCAGAAAAAATTGCAAATATGGTAGCGACCATTCAATATCTATTGAATGTCAAATAGATTGCGTTGAGTTCCAAATAGATTGCTTTGAGTTGGTTTGCAGCTGAGCCAAATCAATGTGAAACGTAAATGAGGAATATTTGATTCTCTCAAAACTTTTGTATCTGCCCAGAAATAATACAAATGGATCTGCGAATGTCTGAGATGTCAAGAAAGAATCTGAGTTCTTTTCCAACTCTGAATCGATGAATACGGTCTTCCTCCCACTGGCAGACACAAGGATACATGCAGAAAATGGATGTAGAATCCAAATTATTAATCAAAATAAAAATTACCATCAGATTCGACTCCAGGTTGATAGATTCATTCGAACATTGACTGGATAACTGCAGATATGAGAGGCATAAATGAAGTCTGAGAAAACTAAAAGAAAATCAATAAGAAATTATATCAATGTCATTCAAACCACGCCGAGTACAGATCTTCCATTCATCAGAGTGACTTCAATGAAAATAAAGCTACACCTGCACTATTAAGGATCCATTACGCTCGATACCAAATATTGGTATAGCAGTAGATTTACACAATAAAACAATAGATTTCTTCTTCATATTAATCATGCTAATACAATGGCTATTATATAGCCAGGAATGTTGTTGATCAACTTCCTATAAAATAGGAAGTATACAAAACAATAACCTTCCCGTACTAATATATTGTTATACATTTGTTATAACAATATAAACATACTAACCAATTATAATAAACCATGTGAATATTAATTCCTAACAAGCAAGACATAACATCTCCCTCCATTCCTTCTCATCCTTCCACTGAGATTCTACCTCCTATAAAAAGATCTCAAGGAAGGTTCCTTCTAAATACTTAGGTAGTTATTTTCCTCCAAGGTGCCTAATCATGTGCACCTTTGTTACCTTGGTCACCGACCCTTTCATTCGCCATCCCATTAATTCATAATTTCCATGCACCCAATTGTCACATGCCAGGATGGTGGTATCACTCATTGACTGAGCATCTTCAAACTAGATAACCCCATTAGTAGGGTGTATCATCTTAGGGTATTTGATTGAGCACACATAAATCTTGTCTAGAACTTCTTCCCCAATGGTTCAATATAGGGTGTCAACTTCCCATCAACCAGGGGTATAATGACCCATTCCTTTTTATTCTTGAAGCTGATGTACCCTTTGTTGAACCAAAGGTCCGCATTGTTTTTGTAACACCAAGGACACCCAAGTAGTGCTAGGAAATTGTCTACCTCGGCGAGTTCCAAGACTTCAAATTCCCCAGTAAAGTTGGCTCCCTGGATAGTAATATCCACATCCTTCAAGACACCAATGGGCATTGCCAATCCATCTACAACTACATTCAACGTAATCTCCTTTTCATAGTCGATGCTATGAGGGGGAAGGTTCTCATGCAAGACCTATCTCTCGCGCTCTTCTCCAGAGACACGGTACCTTCTCTCTCAACCAGGATCCTAGCAAGGGAATGATATTCTCCTACCTTAGCATTTACACACCTCCTTGACCTCATCCAGGTCATCCTTTTGTGCCTCGACTCTCCTTCCTTGTTCCTCCCTCCTAGATTGCTCCTTTAGACATTGGATCTCCCCTTGTAAGCTCGAATAACATCCATGGTGTCCTGATATATCTCCTTTTGATGCGTGGGGTCTGGATACTTTCCATGAATGACCTCCTCCCTTGAAACCAGGGTTTTCTATCTTGGTACCTCTCTTGCGTGTGTGGCTTCTGCCCTTGTTGTTACCAAGATATACTCTAAACCTTCATCCCTTATTATTCGGGGCATCCACTGTATGCCTTCCTTATTAAAAATGACCATTACAACACCCTTGTCCTTCCAGTGCTTTTGATTCATATGCTCAAATAATTTCAGGCACTCCTCATACTTATGCTTCTTTCCACACCATGAGCACTACAACAGGTCCAAGAACTCACATTTGTAATGTTTTGTAGATCCACAGTTGAAACATGTTCCACGTGGGAACTCACTCCTTCCTCCTCCATGGTTACCTCAACCATAGAATCCTCCTCGAAAACCTCTTCCATGCGTGCCTCCATCTGTGCACTCCTCATAACAATGATCATTATCCTTAGAACCACTGACAACACTGGTTTGGCACACCCCATGATCAATGGCCTCATGGATCTGATCAATGAGCCTACAGTCCTTAGTGTCATGGGTTATAGAGGTGTAAATTTTATAGTAACAAGATACATTCTTCCGATCGTGGACTATAGTAGGGGCATCTACTTGCATCATGGTCCCCATGAAAATTTCCCAATCCACCTGTCAAAGCACGGTTGTCCTCTTGAGGGCATTTATCCTTAACGTGTCCCTCTATTTCACAATTTGTGCACCACAAACCACTACGGGTCTCATGGGCTATGTTCACAGATAATTTTTCCAACTGTTTTGCCATAACAACAATCTGAGCCTCCAAGAATGGGCTAATGCTAGTATCAATACTACCAATAGCCTCGGTGCGTAAGGTAACTTCTAATGCTTTGCGTGGGTCTGTAAAATTTTTATGAGACAAGGCCCTTCTAAAAGGGGTGATCAATCCTCCAAAAACCCACTGTGCATGCTGAGAAGGATGGATATCATATGATAATTTAGATAAGAGGGTTTTAAAGCATGCATCATACTCCCACACACTCTCTGCCATTCCTTATTGAATCTCCTTCAAAGCACTGATGCTCTTCTACTCAAACTCAGGGATGTGGAACTCTAATAAGAATTTATTCTTTAAGGTAGTATAGTCCACCACCATTTGATGAGGGTTGTACTTCCTATACCAGCTATGTGCATGCCCTTGCAACATGGTTGCAAACTGACTAGCCTTTCATTCTAGGGTTGTGACACCCTTCACGTGCCATAGTAGTTCACACTTATGAACATGTTCCACAAAGCATCCTCAATGCCCTTGTAATTTGGAAAATGTAGAGACATTTCAAAGAATACTTGAGGTGGTGGCTGGGGTCCCTATCCTCCCGAGCCTAAGCCTTAGTTCCTCTCTCGGTGTTTCCTCCACCACCCGATCCACGAGTGTCTGTGTCTCCAAATCCACCAAATCCATCAAAACCACTAGGTCCAATAGGGCTGTAGGAGCTGTTCCAAGTGCCCCACGGTCCCACCGAAATGTGCGATGATGATCCGTGATAGCACTCTACTACCACTACTTTATCTCGCGCCACTCCCCGATGTGAGGCCAAAATCTTGTACACTCACTCCTTTTCTAAAGACCCCTCCAAATAGTGGAATATGTGCAGCCATAGAAAAGGGAATGTAAAATTGTATCTCCTAGGCGTGGATCTGTCTCTTCCACCAATATCAATTGGGTCAATAACAGTTCTTCTTGGTTCAGAAATCCAAGTGCCTGGGCTCGATCCTTTGGGTGGGTTAAGATATATGCCAATGACTCTCCTTTCTTCGTGTGACAAACTCTCACTAGAATTCGAAAGGGTCTCCTTCACACACTTGCCAAGATGGGGTAGCATAGACTACTCAGGTTCCATGTCCTCTGTGTGAACCTCAACTCCTTCCTGCAACGTTTATCTCCATAGATCCATCACACTAGTAGCTTCGCATCATCTAGCAATCTCCCTTTCACACACTTCACTATACTTGAGCTATCTCTCTTCCCTCTCCTTCTCTATCATGATATTTGTTATCTTCCTCCACCCAAGTTCCCTTACCCAGTGCTCAAAATGGTTTAGCGGCCATTGGGAAAGCCTCTAAAATCATGGTAACCATCAATATCTTCATAGCTAGGGAATAACACGTATAAATGTTCCTCTAGGTTCTCACAGAAATTCAAACTCAGCAACCTCTAGACAAGAATACATGGAAATGGTGTATTCCAGAGTGTAACTAATCAAGTACTCTTCTCCACCAATGATCTACAACACGGGTCTACGTCAGATCTACATCCTATAACCTTTGGTAGTCTTCTTCGGTCCATACATGTGAACCATTATGCCAACTTGATCTAGATGTATAGGCTAAAATCCATTCATATAGTTCTACTAGGAAGTAGTAGAAGAAGGTCTCATATAGATCATGGTAGAGGTTCTCTTCTACCCATCTACGTGCATTAAACTCAAGTCCAGTGTTGTATCTCGAGAAAATTCATCCTCCATGCTCTTGAACCATGATTCAACAATTTCCAATGTCAACCACTCTGTCATTCCTCATTACATAGATCATGATGTATGTTATATCCCACTACAACTTTGAAAAGAGGTCCCAACAACGGAACCAAGATGTAGTCATTTTTACTCCTATCACAAAAGGAAGGAACCCCATGCACATCGGCCTATCACCCAGAAAAATTTGAGCACTCACTCGAGGCATGCACGGGTACCGAGTCTCTATTTTATATGATTTTAGTGGGAAGCATCATCTATGATTAGTGTAATAGTTCTTAGGAGGGAATTTTAAGACAAACAAGAACCATAGGGCTCAAAACGGCCTCTAGATCCTTGTAGTCACTTCAGACCGAGTGCTTTAACAGAATCCAAAACATATATTATAACAAAAAGAATTATACAAGCATTCATACATAGCATGAAAGGAAAGGGAACCCATATGACAGAAAAGTGCATTAAAACCATTGATATCCATGTCTATTTGTAATAGGTAACCTCATTATATTCATTGATTCATTACAAAGAGTCACAGAGAGTAGACCATAGTCATGCATATCTTTGGACATATGTAACTAAGCTAATAGAAAAAGAAAAATTACAACTCCATGCTTAGTGCATTCTTTCCTGAATACAAATATCCACTCACAGTAATTCTGCAAAGCTCCGCTCACTCTCTAACCTGCTATACCTTGTACTTCTTCTCCTTCCTTTTACTCTGCAGGAACTTGTATTTATAATTCTCCTACATTGCCAACTCACCTTCCAGCGTCCTCAGATCTAGTGCCAAGTGTCAAATGTGGTCCATGTGAGCATGCTTCTTCAGGCCTAAGCTTTCCACTTTACCTCATGATGTTCTTCTAGAAGATTCCATCTGGGGCATGCTCTTTCCTAGGCCATCCTATTGTGGGCTTATCCACATGTAACCAATCATGCTTTTCATGTGTTCTTCCCTGGGTGCTCAAATTGACTAATTCCGAGCCTCCTTTCATGCATCGCGTGTGCTATGTGCTTCCCTAAGCCTTTCTCTCACGTGATTTTTCCTTGCGCACCTTTTCATAACTAGGACCCTACATGCCCACGCGCCTTCATACTTGGTTAAGATTACGGGGTCTAACACATAGCTTATGAAAGTAGAAAATTAAAGTTACATGAGTTGAATTATGCTCCATATGATTTAGAGATTTTTGCCATTGTTCATGCACTTCAATTTTGAAGACATTATTTGCTTATTAAACTTTTTCAATTAAAAACCGATCATCTTGGGCTGAAGTATATTTTCACTCACCAAATCTAAATGCAAGACAAAGAAGTGAAGCTGGTTAGAGTTTTTGTCTCAATATGATTTTGACATAAATTACATTAAAGGAACGGAAAATAGAGTAGCCAATGCTCTAAGTCATAGGAAGCACATTTCTGCTCTTATAACATTAAGAATCGGTTTTAAGGAGGAAATAAAAAGTGTTATGGAATCTGATTCTTATTTTCAACAAGTAAAAACAACACTTACTGCAGATCCAAACGATGTGAGATATAAAGGTTTTCACTTTGATAATGAAGGAATCCTATGATTTAAAAAGCAGAGTATACATACCTTCACTAAATAATTTAAGAAATAAAGTGTTAGCAGAATTTCACAATTCACCTTTCTCGAGACACCGTGGTATTACAAAGATGCTTGCTAATATAAAAAAGTAATATTTCTGGAAAGGGATGAAAAAGGACGTTATTGATTTTGTGACACATTTCTTGGAATGTCAACATGTTAAAGCTAAACATATGCACCTATCCAAAATATTATATCCTCACAAAGATACCGCATTACAAATGGAAAGTAATAAGCATGAATTTTGTACAAGAGTTACTGTGTCAAGAAATAAACATGATGTTATTTTGGTTGTTATGGATAAACTAACAAAAGTAGCTCACTTTATTGTTGGTAATATTAAGGATGATTCTCTGTTTTGGAAAAAACATTTGTACACGAGATTTTCATATTACATGGAGTACCTACATTAATCATATCTGATAGAGATCCTCGAATGACTACAAGGTTTTAGCAAACCCTTAATGCAGCTCTAGGAACTAAGGTGAATTTGTTTTGTGTATCATCCGGAAACAGATGGATAGACTGAAAGAGTTAATAAGGTTTTAGAGGATATGTTACGGATGTATTGTATGGATCAGCAATATAAGTGGGAAGAGTATCTTCCATTAGTTGAATTTGCATACAATAATACATATCATGCTTCTCTTAAGATGGCACCTTTCAAAGCATTATATAGAAGAAAATGTAGAACCCCTGTTAGTTGGGACAACATTGAGGATAGAGAGGTAATTGGACCTGAAATCCTTACGAAATGGAACAACAAGTTAAAATGATTCATGAATGCTTGAAAGAAGTAGCAGATAGGAAAAAGAGTTATGCTAACTTGAAGTGGGTTGATAGGAAATTTGAACTCGGTGAGAAGGTATTTCTTTGGGTTAAACCGAAAAAGAGTTCTATAAATTTTGGCAAGGCTGCCAAGTTATCACCACATTTTGTGGGACCTTTTGAAATAGTTGAAGTAATCAACCTGTAGCTTATCATTTAGCATTACCTCCTACTTTGTCATGAATGCATGATGTTTTCCATATTTCTTTGCTTAAGAAATATGTTTCAAATTTATCACATGTGTTAAATTAGAATTCCTTGTAGGTCCAAGACCCAGGAATAATCATGGTTAAACCCTTGCGAGTGCTAGAAACTCACCAGTTGCACTTAAGAAATCATGAAATAAGTCAATGTAAGGTCCAAAGTGGGACCAGTTTAATGAAGAAAGTGCAACCTGGGAAAATATGGAAGATATGAAAACTACTTTTCCATACTTATTTAAATAGAATTGATTCTATTGACTGATATAATTTGTGATTTAATTCTTTTATGACAATAAACCTACCAGTTTTGGGCAGATATTTCATTGTTTGAAATAAAATGACTAATTAAATGTTGATTGTTTTGGGAATTTTAAAATTTTGTTATGTTTTGAACATATGAAAAGAAAGTTACTAAAATTATTATCCTTGATGTAAATTATTTTAATGAGATAATCATCGGGATGATGATTATTTTAGGAGGGAATCATGTAACATCTTTGACAAACTATTATCTTTCCTCTTTTGCATTGCAAACATTGACATGTGATTTTTTACGGATAATCATGATTTTTGGAAATCATGCTTGTCATGGATGAATCATTTCCGCTCTTAGATTTATTGGGCTGAAATGATATTGTTTGCAAAGAAACCATTTTTATTCTGATAGATAAGTTGTAATTTGGAAATGAAGTTTGCAAACTTATCTCTATTTATTAACAAATCCTTGGATCAATTCCATTGATCCAAGGTATGTTTTAAATCTTCTTACCTGATCTGAATGGTAAACTAACATTCAGAGGTTAGAGGACATAATGGACTAAACTCTTGTATGTTTACAAATTATTTTATTTCCTTATAAGATCATGCCAGCATTCCATTATATGTTATGTGCTCGGATCTTCTTGATTGATCTCTTCAGGATGCTAATGTCATCAAGTGGTATGAGACCTGCTTTAGGACTATGGAGGAAAATATAAAAACTAAGTCCTAGGCCTATGAGATCTATCCTAACGGGATTCTAAACTAAGGTAAATGTACCTATCTTTTATCTATTCCTATTTCATTCAGGATAGCATCCTAACCTAGGTTACATGTTCTAAAATTGGGATGTGGGAAATAACCTAAGGTGATGCTAGGCTTATTTCTAACCTGATATCTAATACTAAAGGGCTATGAACTATGACCTAACCTAAGAGGGAAATTTACCTATTGAAATGTTTCTAAACCTAAGGTAAATACTTTTAAAACTATCCTATGGTCATATCCTAAGCTAATGGTAACTATCCTAAACTAATGAAATAAGGAAAGGGGACCTAAGGGTCGTATGGAAAGTGGTAAGTTGGTGATGGTTCCTAAGCTATTTATGTGATTTTATTTTTAGTATTAAATGACAATAACTGCCAGTTTAGGTAGAAGCATGAAATTTGGTGGAATCCATGTGGATTCATCACTAAGGTTTAGTGATGCATGCGGAAGTTGAATTGGGTCTCACCAATTTTGGATGGTGGTGGCGAAGAGAGATAAATGGGAATTTGAGAGTAGATGGCATTAATGAGCCTCATTTTTGGTGAGAAAACTGCCTAGGAAACTATGTGGGAAGATTTTTTGGAGGTTGTTTGGTCATTCATGCTCTCTGAGTTTTTCTCTGCATGGAGCTATCTGCTTCTTTGAAACAACAATTCTATTTTCAATTTATGTCTATTTTTTATTTCCTTGGTCTATTTTTGATTCAAGGAAAGTATATGAGACATTGGGGAAAGATATTTTTGGTTGTTGATCTTGCTTGGAGAATAAAAAGAGTTGGAAGCTTGGTTGGAAGTCTCCTTTGAATTGGTAGAAGCACTATCAGGCATGATAGGCTCTATCCATTAAGATTTCTTTCTTTTCTCTAAATGTTTCATTAAAACAATTCTTCTCTCATGAGATAAATGTTTTCTGTTTTTGATTCTGGTTATTTTATTTCTTGTTGAAATAATCTCTATGCTTTTGGTTTGGAACCCTTGCATGATAATGTAGTTTTTGGGTGTTTTCTCTAAGTGAGTTAAAATGGTGAAATGCATTTACAACTGTTGAGACTTTAGTGTTTTGATTGGATTATATATTCTAGACTGTCTTCTCAAAAAAGAGTTTGAGTAGCTAGTTTTTGTCTTAAGCTTCAAGCTGGAAGTCTCTTTTGAAAGTAGTATGTAAATGGGTACTTTTCTCTGATGCATCTCTGAGTTTTAAAGTTGTATTACTCCTTCTATGATCTGTATGGATATATGTTTATCTCATTGTATGAACACGAACTTGTGTGAAAGTGAGGAATGGACATCTTGTTTGTATTTATACTATTAAAACTTGCATGCTTATACTGAATGCCTTTGCTTGTTTTGAAAGGTAGAAGAATACCCTTTTAAACTGTATCCTATTCTGTTGAGTTTTATACTCCTTGTTTGGGACTGTATTTGTATACTTTGTTCTTCAGTATGAACTTGAACTTACTTTTAAAAAATAAAGGTTAATGGGTGTTTGAGGTTTATGGAATTGTTGGTGTTCGTACTTCAACTTGTATAAGGTCTTAGAAGAAATATCATGTTCTTATTTTATCTTGTCTAAATCTCCTCTTCTTCGAATCGTAATTCGATGGGAGTCGGGTAAGTTTTGTTATTTGGAATTACTGTTCAGTTGAACTCGTAGGGAGATAAGAATGAGAGTTGTCTTACTTGGGTTGTTTGTTACTAGAATTCTCTCTCTCGAAACTCTGTAAGGTGATTACTGGTTTATTGAAATCTGGAAGATGAGATGGTTGTCTTGGTTGAAGTTCCTTTTGATGTTGTGATACTCTAGTAGTTGGCCTTCTCCAAGTCATTATGGTGATTATCTCTTAGGTCTATTCGACATTCTTAAGTTCATTTTTCTGTCCTTTTTGGGCTTGGGTGAGATGATGAAAACTTATTGACAGAGTTGGTAACTTCCTTGTAGTTTGTTAACTCACATGTTATGAGATGATTGTGGTACATTCATGGGAATCATTGAATGTATAATCAACTTCTGGACTGTTACTTTTGTATATAGAACCAACCAAACTATTCCGGTCTATAAGCTTTATTGATCTTTGTTTAATTGTGTGGAATCGAATGCCTTGTCGATTCACGGTAGTGTCTGTTGAGCCTATCTGTAGAAAGGAATACTTAACCATTTCTTTTTCGATTGTTTTTCAATAGTGAGTCACGCATCGATATGAAACTATTTTTAGATGGACTCTTCTTTGTGCACTCAATGGATGAGTTATCCCTTCTCAGTTTGGTATTGATTAAGGTGTGAAATTTTTATAGTATTACTTTATTTTAATGGAATAGATGGTTTCGAATCAATGAATGAAATCTTCAAAGATATAGAAAGATTCATCAAGGTTGTAAGGATGTTAATAATTGTTTTGGTGGGTAGGATTTTGACTCTTCTTTTCTAAAGATGAATATGAGAACTTGGTTTAACCGAATGTTTAGGAAATTGTAATTGTTTACTCTCCAGCTCATTCTCCTTTCTTTGTATAAAACCTGTCATAGGTTTAATTGAATCATTTGTATTACTTTTATTAAGTAATTGATTAGTAGTTGCTACTAATTACTTCTCTACTTAAATTATATTTAAGGAAATAATAATTGTTTTAGTTAATTGAAATGAAACATTGTTGCTGGGAAGTACTTTTCCATTGTTAATATGAGGCCTAATCGAGAACCTAGGTTATAGTTATTTGACTGGGAAATAGGCTGTCACATCTGAAATTGTGAATCTCTTATTTATTTAAGTTGATGGTTGACTCATCTTAAAAATGTAATGATGTTGAAATGAACTTGTCTTTACATGTTTTCTAGAAACTTGGTAAAGATGAAAAGAAGGTCTTGATTCTGAAAGTAACTCTTTTGTTTATCTATTAAAATTAAAATTTATATTTCAAGTTTAAAGAATTATGAAATAATTTAATGTCAGGAGCTTTTATTTGATATAAAGGAGTAATTGTTTAGGTCAATACTTATTTGTTTTAAGGAAGTAGTTCATCGATCATGTTATGATCTTTTCTTAAAAGTGAATTCAGATTGTTAATTGCGCTTCTTTTATGGTTGATATTACCTATGTTTTATTTTAATGATTACATTAATTGTTTCATTAAAGTAGAGTTGATTTAATGGAACAATTAGTGGAATGCACTTTGTTTTAATGCTTAGTTCTTATCATGCTCGGTTGAGTTTCAATGAACCGACCCATGCTAGCAATTTTTACAGATGGACTTCGTAAGTGATAAAGGAAGGCAATAAATTTTATGATGTCTTGGTTGATTTAAAGTCTAGCTCTTTTTATAGAGAATTCTGATTCATTCATGAGTTGTATTGAAAAAGAAAAGTTGTATTCTTAATGATCTTAATACTGATTGACATGTAGTTTGTCTGAGATGCATAGTCTTGTAAATGGTGTATTTTATCATGATGAATTAAAAAGGTTGGAGATTTACTTGAATTGTTGTGTAATTACTCTTGTACATTCTATGAAGGAATTTGGAATAATATCTTGTTGATATTTTGCATATCTATTGTATTCTTATTTTTGTTGTCATTTGATAAGTTAGATGAGGAGAAATAGTTCATACTCTCTCTCTTACTTGAAAGCAACATGTAAAGTTGCATAATATTACGTCCTTTATCTAATTAATATATAATGATAATGGGATGTGTATTGAATATACAACTAAACTACAAAAAATGAGAAAGATATAAAGGGTATGATAAACCCTAACACATAACCATGTAGAGAGGAAGACTCTTCCTCTCTCAAAAGAATGTAAAGTGAAAGAATGGTGTTTGCGATCATTAATCATTCAGACTTAATTTTATATGAAGATTGATCTAGTTGAACTGTGTGATTGCTACACCTTATTTGAATAGTTGAGTTACATTAAATTAACCGTATGATGTATCTGTTATTTTTTCGGTAATTTCTTGGTAAATCATAGTTAACAAACATAAAAGTAATTATGTGTTAATGAAGTTCTTTAATATTAATTAAATCAAATATGGATGAAGAACTTAAGGGGGTGTTGGATTTAGGGTATGGAAAGGTTCATTGTAATATGAATCTTAATCCAAAATTAATTAAGTGTTATGAGCTCTTAGAGGTATGTACATCATGATGAAGTAGTTTTGTTAGATGTTTGCACACACCAACTACATAATTGTACCTTCAAAAAGAGTAAGGTCTTCTCGAGGATACATTGTTGTAGTTGACATATTGCGACACCCTTCCGCATTAGTTCATCTATATCTACACACATCTAGACTTGAACTTGGTTTCTCTCTAGGTCAAGCTAGTTGTATGAATTAGAATAGGAAGTAGCTTTCTATAACTCGGGTACCTAAGCACATTCGATCGACTTAGGTCAGTATAGTATGCCCATATACCCTAAGTCATTGTGAGTGTCTCCCTATAACAAATTATGCCACTAACCGGGTTAGGTTCAAACCTTGGGAAAGTGGGTGTGAGGAAGTTAGTAAAGGCCATTCTAGATAGAGAAGAGTGAGGTGAAGGATGTATTCGATTTGATGAATATGTCATCTAGTAATAGTAATATGAATAATATATTGGAAATCTTTTGCCAAAGTATCGCAAGTTGTTGGTTATGTTGTCCTATGTCACCTAGTTTAAGGAACATGATTTCAGATGAATATTGGTAACAAATATTGAGATAGGTTCTTTAAACAGTCACTCAATACCCATATTAGGGTAAGAAAACTAGGTATACATAGTATACATAAAATTATTCTATACTTAAAGACAAACATGAGAGATCAGTGAATAACCGAGTCATGCAATGTGAGATCGGTAATTCACCGAGTCATTTCCAGCTACATATGGTTATCTGTTATGAGATTGATTGGCATGGAATGTGTGTTCTAAATTATGTTTTATTTAGAATAGAGAACATTGTGTAAAAACAATCCCTTGTTTCTAAAGTCTTAAAATGGGGATGTTACAATGTCTTCCATTATTATCTCGCACACTTTGATTTTCAAAAATATCTCTCATCATTTTATAAGAATTAACGATGTATTCACCTTCCGTGTGATTCGAAACCTGAATTAGAATTCAGAGGAAAGATTTTCTAAATAATCCATGGATGTCATTTCCCATTGGGGAACATGGTTTATTCAGTTTTCATCCTTTCCCTACATTTGCATAAGCGGATTTACGGGTACTCCATTGGAGATTCCTAAGTATGCTAGTGATGATGATGTGCATTAATTGAGCTTGCATGAAAATTATTCCAAGTTCACTATCTTCTTAGTGACAAGCATCATTCAAGAATCCATTTCCTGATCCAAATCAGGGAATACCAATGTCCAAATCTCTTCAGTGCACAACTCATGGAAAAATAGTTTGCCCTCATCACTATTCATCCATATGTGAAGAGATCTCAATTTGATATCAATGGATATATGCAAAATATTCTTGGAGCAAAGTCTCAACATAACCCTACCATGGAATATTTATGGGCTGCCTATGTAGATGAACATGAAGTAAGGAGATGAGGTTTTTCCCATCTAACCCTTGCTTAGATCAAGGCCTTTTGCATCAGAACCCTCCAGATTCATTTGTAAATTATGATGAAGATGTTATTGATCCATCATATGATGCGGTTTCTTTTACCCCATTGCCACGAATTGATTGATCTAAAAGAGATGAATTTTCTCTTGATATCAAGAATCAACCAATTCTTTAAAAATCATATCTTGGTACAAAATAAAACTTTTCAAATTACAATCAACTCAAGATCATACTTCAGGATCACAAAAATTGCCAACTTGAGGAGGTCTCCATTCAACCAAATCCCCTTCTCAATTAACCTTTGTGTCATCCAGTCATACATAACAAGAAAGAAAGGAGTGGTTTCCAAAATCCACTTCACCAAAGAATGTGTCACGAGGAGAAAAATATAAGGGTCCTAGCCCCAGTGAAGGAAGAGAGCGTGTATCAGGATTTTCTACTTCAAGTAGATATTCTTCTACTCACATTGTTGATAGTTCTAAAAATCTCATGAAAAATGATCCTCAGTCATGCCTTGCACAAGCGTCCACTCAGGTGCAGGTAGTCCAAATATCAAACACTTTGGAACCTACAGTTCACAAAGATATTTCCCAAAATCTCCCAAATGATCAGGAGGTGGATATCAAGGTTATTTCTCTTGAAATCGAGGTCATGGAAAGGATTCTTGTAGAATCTCATGATGTCAAGAACAATGAGAATGTTTCTTCGGGCTCCAAGATTCTATATGTAGAAATAGTGAATGATACTCCTTTCGGGTTGATTGTGAAGTCAAGAAAAGGAAGAGGGTTATCAAGGTAATTGACATTGACTTTGATGCCCTTTTCAAACTTTCGAATGACAACATTACTAAGAAGCCTAAAGTGATCTCTTGTATAAGCTGTGGATGATGATAGAAATAGATTTGTTGATCGTGTCATCCCATAGGTTAACAAGGAGCATAATATCATGACATTTGATGATTATGGATTTTCCATACTTGAACTTAGGAGTTCCACATTGTAAATTCACATGGTGATGGCCTAAGATTTGATGGACATCATGTTGAAGATATTTGAGAAATATAAGTCGCAGAACTCTCGGCTCAAGGCTAAAAAGAATCAATTGGTGGAATATGTTCAACATTTAATAAATACCATATCATCCACTTTCCCATTACCCGATGCGTGGCTGCCCCGATGAAGAAACTCTCAATTTATCAAAATAAATAAACACACTGGGCCATGTCACTAAAACTTGGCTTTCAGAGATTCTTGTTTTAGGCCAAGAGACGATCAAAACAGTGGTTAAGCTCCATGAAGATTTTAATGCATATCTTGATCCAATTCTTTCTTTCAAGGAATTTTTTTTTCTAACATATCAAATTTGGATTATATATTTCCCGGTTTACAGGAGATGACAACTATGGAATCATCAATTTTATCCATTGAAGGAATTCTTGAATTTGAACATTGAGGGACATGTTTTCTTTGGTGTATCTGCATCTCAAATCAAGGAAGACACTTCTCGAGGATTATATGATCCATTATGAGAGCGTATGTAATGAAGTATTCATTTAACTCACCTTGATTTAAGAATTCATATCTAAGATCCCTTGTAACCTTGTAAATGAGTATAATCAAATGTGTTCCTCGAGAACATGTGGAGAGCAATTTTCAAAATTGTTGAAGGACATGTATATTACCACCATTCATTTATCTTCAGCTTCAATAGAGCGTTGCATCAAATTAAAGAACTTGTTTGAAAATTCTCAATCAAATATGGTCAATCTGAATGATATGCTAGGTAGGATCTTGGAATTGTAGGTATTTTGTGAGGTTATTCTTTGACCAAATGAAATGATGGAAGAAGAATATATACTTGAAACATTGGGAAGGTTCAAATCCTTTAAATTGGCAAAAGAAGTAGATCCTAATTTCACCGATGGTTTAAGAAGATGGTTTTCTTGGTATCTAACAAAGTGGGAGAATTCATTTCTCATACGTTTGAGATAGGTAGACCCTATCTCAATGGATAAAGTACTAGTTCTGGTCATATGTTTTAAAAGTGGAATTTTAAAAAGGGGATGTTGTTATTGAATTTTCTTTCGAGAAAAAAATGGATAACTTAAGTGGTTTCTATTTTTGTAGATTTTAATAAAGTTAGTTGAAAAATTCAAAAGTCACTTAAGTGCCCTATTTAATGTTCATGTAATAACCCTAACTACTTTGTAACCAACTTTTGGGTTATAAAAGGAATTTAGGGGCTCATTTGTAAAAGGTGACATCGAGAGAGGAGAAGAAAATACTTTTGTGTGCAAGATTTGTTTCAGGAAGAAACGTTGTGTTTTTTTAAAGACATTTTAGAGTTAATGAAATATGAAATTTGTGCCTCATTCATTTCCTCTTGTAACATTTGATGTTATTATGTTCATTAGATGTTAGATGTTTAAATCTTGCATGCAAATATTCTCTTTGATCTTATTGTCCATGTTATTAAGTTGTTCTTGTTCACAGTGATAAATCTCTGTTATTTACTTGCTCATGTGTGTTCCCTTTACTCATTCTCATTTAAGCTGCTGCAAACTATGTTTTATTTGTGTTAGTTTATTGTTCTTGTCCATGCAATATTAGGATCTACTTTTACCTAACTCTTGCATGTTCCTTCCATTCATTCCTTTCCATTTCATTCCTTCATTCCATCTCATCTCCTTGATTCACTTTTCTTTCCATTGTTGTTCCAAACACCCCCACATACAATTTTGAATGTATAGGTGTAAATATAGTTTTGGTTTTCAATAAAGGAACCTTTCCTTCATTAAGGAGGGACTTCATTCCCACACTAATGTATGTAATTTTCATGCATGAAAATCCATATGATAACACAGCAAGATTCAAACTTTGAAAGGCACGGTGAAGTGCGGAAGTGCGGTATGGAGGTTGACATGTCATAAGCTCACATCGCAAGTGTAGGGTGGAACTACGGGGCTGCATAAGACAGGATAAACTTCCGCCTTCAATTTCAAAGGGTTTTTTTAAGGAAAATGTCTAGATCATCATCTAAAGGGAAAGAGAAGATGAAATATAGTTTCCAAGGGGTAACTCCCCCTTCTAGTATCACATTTATTGTTTATAGTATCGAGAGATATGGACCTTGGGCACATTAATCTAACTAAATTTTAGGGAAGAGTTAGAGCTCCATTAAAAAATGCCTAGTTACAAGGTATCTTTGATAGTGGGATTTCTTTAGCTATCATTTTTCAACCGTTAATGTAATTTCCATAGTTTTTTCTCATATGTTCCACACATTATGATAAGAACTCTTGAATGATTAGAGATGATGATGAGATAGTCTGATCAGATTGGACATTAATTATTTTGAGGACTTGTTAAATCTTCCTGATGTTGAAAAATATGTCTCAATTTCTCTGAAGCTCACTCTTGAGAACTGGGATCCAAATTATGAGAATTTTACTAGAGTCCTTAACAAGATCTACCTGATGAAATCTAGGCCTTCAATGACTAGAGTCCTTAAGAATATCCCATGCTCATACTTTATTCAATAAGTAAATGACATCATCACATTACTAAGTAGAGTTATGGGACTCCCATCTTCTAAATATTTCCAAGAATGGATGTATTTATATATTTTTAATTTCTAAAATAATGCTAGCCTTATCTCGATTAGCAAAGAATATCAGCAATGTCATCCATTTTATACTATCGGATGTTCTAACTTTGGGAAATTTCTACATGAATTCCTATCTTGTGTATGTGAATGTGGGGATGAGGAACTATCCAAGTTTGTCACTTGTAGGATCAAGGAATTCATCACAAATTTATGAATTTTATCCTCAACTCACAATGAAGGAAGGGGAAAAGCATTTTAGAAGATTTAGTGATGTTTTCTTCATTGTTATTTTGTACTTCTTTTAAAAAGAACTCTACAACCTAAGGATTTTAGATATTTCTTGTAATGTGGTTAGGACTTGGGGAGGAATTTATTTGCATTTTCCATCATTCACATATCTCGGGATAGAAAGATTCTCAATTTCTCCTTATAAATTACTAATATGTCCCAAAGATAAATGGGTTGTGATGGAATTAGTTCAAAAATGTTGCACTTTCAGAAAATCTAACATGACAATAATAAGATAGGGGTTCAATTTCTTATAGTTTTGGGAATGTATACTTTTGCATCCACATATGAAGAAAAGAATGATGAAGGATAAATTCAACAAATGAATTTGAAAACATATAACACATCTATCTATTTTGATTATTGGGGCAAGCTCGATGGACATGGGTGGAATGGTATTCACATACAACAATTTGAGGAAATCTGGTTTAATTATGGAGATGAATTCACGATACCGAAATATAATTTGAAATGTTAACTCTCCAAGAAGTGGTTGAGTACGGAATTGCAAACATTCCTAAGGTTCTTAACAATGATGGAGAGGCTTTGGACACCATTTATGATCAAAATAATGTGAAGTATCAATATTTTTTTAGGATTGATTGGTCACTCAAGGAGTGCACCAGCTTGAAATAACATGCAACTCAAAACCTTAATCAAACCCACTAATGGATTATATCATTTGGAATCGTACAAAAGGCATTAGAGTAGCTTTTTGTTATGATATTACAAGTACAACTACTAGTGGGACATCCCACCCTTAAAAAGGAAGTAGGTCCACTTCCAAACCTACTCCAAATCCTCCCTAGATCATTGTTATCTGTAAAAATTTAGGTTATTCTACATAAGTTATCCCTCACAAGGTTTTGTCTATGGAAATTATTGATATTAGTGCTTCACCAACCCATATAACTCAAGTGTTGTAGTCACCTTCTTCACCACCTCTCCCTTCCTCTCCATTTTATGCTCCTATGTCTCCTCCACCTCTCACTCTCCCTTTGTCCAAATATTCCATTTATTCTCCTCCCATTTCTACCACTTCCATTACTTTGTCCCCTACCATGGCTTAGGATTTTCTTCCCTTCCATCTCTCTCATCTGGGGATGTTTTGGCTCTAAGTTCTCCTTCAGGACCTTAATTTCATCAGTATCCTCTCCCTACTTGTCACCTCTTAATTTCCACCCATGGTTCTTTGCATCAATTTCCCTTATATTAGCCTCTAAGATTACTACTGTGTAATGACAATTCCCATGTCATCGGCCGAGAAACTATCTTCTTCTTATACACCTACATGGATGAATAGACAAAATCCAAAACAAATAAAGAAAGCTCCCATTTGAGATGTCATTGATATCAACATCTTAGATCCACCTCTCGAGGTAATAATAAAAGAGGCTAAGGATTCTCTCACCTTTTGATCGATCAAACAGGGGAAATATTTTTTGAAATAACAACTCTACCTAATGAAAAATAAAAGAGAACATAAGCTGCAGTATACTATAAAATTTTAAATTTTTACCTCAGTAAGGCCACACATGAAGGTGTGAAACAAGATGTGTAGAATTCTCTTAGAAACATGCTATAAAAATTTGACAAGGCCTAGGTCATAAAGGATGAGCTCAAAGGAAAGGTATAACAATTGAGTACCATCCAGAATAATATCACACACCTATTCATACATTTCTCTTGTTGTGCCTATGGATTTTGATGACAATTCTTTCTCTATGGTCATGAAAAATAGACAAGGTTTGGAAGTCAGGTCTTAGATTTAAAGCCAAATTCATGAAGGATAACAGGTAATAAAGGATGTTGTCGACATGTATAATGAGATTGAATCTGAAAAGCACGTCGTCACCAAAATAGAACATATTCTCATAGAATAATGTGACAATTTGGAGATCACACTTGAATCTTGGAAGGAGGTTCAAAGAATTGAGTATGATCTACATTTGTAGAAAGGGTCATTGATGATTCCTTAAAATTGTTTGAATATGACGAAGCCATGGAATTTTGTGTCCTAATGTTACAAAAATATATATGTAAGTTGAATGAAATAATAATCAACGAAGTTGATGGCCTTAATGACATCACATATGACTTTGAAATCATTCATCATAGGTTCCCAGATACAAATATTGATGCACTTCCAGCGGAACAAATAATTTTCAAGTTCAAGAGTATAGTTAACGAAGATACCGACGTAACAAGCTATTTTGGTCTCAATTCCATTCATAATTTGGTATTGTACCATAATTTCTTGAGCCACTCAAGAAATTTATAAATTAGACCAAGAAATTACTTGGGAAATTGATTATAGAAACTAAATCCATCAAGGTCCTAAACCACTATGCGTGTAGACCTGACGATAAATATGTCTAAGAAATCATTAAACAATTTCTTGATTACAAGAACAAATTAGCTAGAGAAGAAGGAAACTAAGCCGATACAGATTAGAAAAGAGGTGACACCAGCCCTAGGTGAACTTGGCTACCATTTTTCATAGTCTCCAATGTATAGCATCATTTGAGTTGTAGGTTTGACTCAGTCAAACTTACATAACCACTTGGTTATTTTGTGGGAGACTATTTCTCAAGTGTAAATACATTCTATTTTTAGCATGTAATGATTAAGGGGAGTAGCTATAATTTCTCAACCTCCTTAATCTATAAATAGAGGAATGCATTATGTAATACAGGACTTTTGGGATCATTGTGTAAGGAGGCTCTACCATTTTGAGTTCTCACATATAGGCTTTAGCCTCAATACTATATACAAAAACAATATTTTTCCTTCATCTATTTAATGTGTTGTGTATTTCAGTAGCTCATTCAATACTTTTGAATGTTCTTATTTCCTTGTATGTGATGATCTATCTTTCCTTCACATTAATTATTTTTCTTTAGTTAAGCGACTAGTTGTGATTGGTGAAACTTACTTGTCTCATTTGTGGAACAATAAATTCCTTCTATTATTCCTGAGTTTTATCTTCATTAAATTATTTTCTAAGGGAGAAAATAAGAAGTTGTGCATGTCATATATTATTTTGTAAAAGTATTATGTGCTTGCAAATCTGATCTACTTGTTCATCAAACTATTGGTGCATCACATTTTTCCATATATTTTTAGTTATCTCTCTAAGCTTTTCTCCGAAGAATTGGATAATTTAGTTTGTTTTATAGTACTATAGATTTTGTAGTCTAATCTTATCTCAGATGCACTTAATTTAGAAGGAATTCAGCCTTCTCTGGAGGTTCATCCCAAGGATCTAAGGTCCCACACCTTGGGGATGTTCCCATGTTGCACTGGATCATCTAACAATTCAGCGGGTGCATGATCTAAGTGAAAAAAATTGGCATGCCCGATGGTACAAATGCTAAGAGTTGATACTCCTCTTAGCTTTTTAATTGATAAAAGGTACATGGAGACTCCATACCTCTAGGTTTCTTGATTTAGTGCATGTACATATGCGAAGGATTCGAGACAAGATATTATTCACGTAAAGGAAACCAATAGAATATTGGGATATCTTTTTCTCCTTCAAGAAGAAGAAATGGTGAAGCTTCGTCCTCTTCTTGTAGAGCACATTCAACACCCCCATTCACAATATTCCCTCCACTAAGGAGAGATCAAACACTTTTTCATGATGGTAAGTAATCATATTTTTTCCCACCTTCAATGGAGAGCAGTCCTCTGGGTGCTTTCGCAACGAGACATTATACATCTAGAATATTTGAAAAATTTACCATTATTCATTGGTTAAACAATCATCACTCGATATAACATATCTAGGATGTTACTAACATCTGCACAATACACAATATCATGAAAGATAATGTAGTAGTCATACTTCTCACAACTTCTCTTAAAAGAAAGGCTCTTTAGTGGTTTCATAGTTTTGAACCCAACACTATAAACAACTGGGACGAGATAGGAGAGAAACTCAGTAAAAAATCTAAAGATAAGATTGATAATCTATCTCTCATGGAGAATTTGACTACGATTAAGAGGGATCCTCAAGATTTTATTGGAGATTTCAGTTTTTGGTTCCAAAAGATATGAAATAGAATCCCACTATTGATCAATCCTTTCCCAAAAAATTCTTCATTATACTAATTGTGAGCCTTGAACAATGATGTTGTAGTTATGATCCAATTGATGGGTGGAACAACGCGACGACGTATGCCTATGATATTATCATATGAACTAAAAAATTCTTGACTTGGGATGGGAACATAGATCCAAGGCCACCAATGCCTCTGTATCATGAATTCTTCATTAATCAGCCCGGTCATACCACCTCTCCCTCAAGTTTCCAATCTATTAACTACCCTAGTTCCTTCCCCTTCAAATTATCTTCATGAAGTTAAATCATTGCTTCAAAGTTTTAGGAATGATTTAGTTTCCTTAAAAGATACCAATCTCAATATAATCGCCCTAATAACCTCTAAATAAACAATACTAATCCAAAAGGAATCATTTTCAAAGTAATACCTAGATTCAAAATCAAATTACTAATGCCAATCCTTTAAATACGTAAAATCCCCTTGTTGCTAGTTCTTCGAGAACCCTTGTTCTAGTACATAATAATTGTGTTCATGACTTCGAATGGTGTTACATGTACCCTTAACCCCAAAATCAAAATATGTGTCCCAACGGAGTGCTTAGTCAAGAATTATAGTTCGGATCATACCTGCACTCACGGAGAAAAACTTGAATATTCTTCACAAGAAGATGATAATCAACCCCAAATGTGAGGGGAGGAAACCTCGTTGAATTGGTAAGAAGAGGATTTTTGTGGATTCAATGTGGAATTTACCTCAATAGATTCTAATACTCAGTCAAAGAAGAGGGAAATCGAGGGCCAACTGTTTACCAAGTTTATCATTCTTAATGAGGGTAATACAATAGCTACTAAAGAAACTAGAAAACTCATAAATGTTGGAGGGTTTATGTTACCTCGGATACGATGTGATAGGAGCATAGGATGATGATGGATTATACTTGTTGAAAATCAGATGGAATTTGTAAATAAGGATAAAAATTATATTCATTACATATATTTATGCGAGGGCTTCCTAGACAATGATGGATCCAAGAAGATTTTGGCTTCCTTTCATGGTTTTCAACCCCTATTGTTTATATAAAGAGAAATAAAGGAGAATAAAATCATGAAGAAACAAAAATGGCATAGAATAGGAGAAAATGATAGAAATTGATCTAAAGTTGATTAGATTACAATAACTATAAAATAAAGGTTACATGTTCTAGGTCGATGGTGACGGGAGGATGGATATGAACCTAGAGATAAAATATACTGACACTGTAAGTCTGAATGTAACTGGAAGATGATAAAGTTTTACTAGTCTTGTAAGAGGATATGCGAGAAAAGAAATAGAAATAGAAAGGTAGGAAAAAGAACATTAATGGATGAATTGTATGGATTATTTGATGAAGTGGGCCTCTGTCGATAGTGACTAGGAGGGATTTACGGCAACTATATGAGAGAAGTAAAAATACAACGATAAAAGGATGGATATGGAAACTTGCAATCAAAGGAGCTATAGGAAAAGGTTTTGAGTGTTCCTAGATGTTGTAGAAGATGCTTTGTACCTGTAAAAGGTTAGGAACAAAGAATATGCAATAATATGATAGATATACCAAATCTAGATAACAATGATGAGAAATATCATGAAGGATGGTCGTGAATGATGAAAGCATACCGGAAGGATGTTCAAAATATTTATAAAGTCTTAAAAATGATCAAGCGTGAGGAAAGATGCTCAGATCGTAAGAAGGATTGGATTTACATGCATCTGATTGAAGAATATAAAGAAAGCACTCGAGCTTTATAGGGTTGATGGTGACTAGGAAGGGTCACCACTAAGCTGAGGTAAGTTTCCCCAATGGGAGGATGTTTATTTTTTGGCATTATTTTGAATTTTTAAGAGTTGGTTGGATGCTTTAAAGCATATAGGTGGGAAGATGATGAGATATGGGTAGTTAGGGCATAAAAATAGATGGGAGAAAAGATTAGAAAAGCAAGGGGATGAATTTAGGATAAAAACATCCTAAATAGAAGGTAGGTTAGGGCAAGATAATGGGTATTAATTAATTCATAGTAATTAACTAATTAATAGAAATAAATAATAATATGGATGAGATAATTGGGCATGTGAGATATTTAAATAAATAATTAATTAATCAATGGGAATTGGATGGGTGTTTAATTAAATAAAGGGGATGAAATAAATAAATATCTACACGCATGTAATTAAAGGTATAGATACCAATTTTAGGTGTCTACACTTTTCCATTTTTTTCATTGGTTTGGATTAGGAAGCCATGAGACAAAAATGATAAGATTTGGATGAGGATAGTAAAAGGATTAATGATGAGATCCCCTCAAATGGGGAATCGATGACGTCAAGGGAAATTAATGATGCATTTGAAAAATGTAGATGATAAAGGGAGGGTGAGTACAAAAAGGGTAAAATGATTACCAAGGTGAGATGCCCCAAGAAAAAAGGATTGTAATATTGAGAAAAACTATGGTAGTGACTCCAATATCACATCGGTAGAGGAAAATTGTGATCTCAACGGAGATGGACTACAATGTTCTACAGACTAGTGAGTGGGTGAAGATCACTATAGTATGGATGCAAGCCAAGATGACCAATGGGTCATAGGAAAGTCATAAAAATATGCACAACTATATGCAAAAAGGTATGTGAAATCCTTCGTACATGAGGAATTGAGTGAATAGGTATGCGTCCACAAGGAATGAGGATGAAAGATATGTTTCTTAGTGGGACACAAAAAGGCCAAAATGACAAAATGAAAAAGTGGGTGATGAAGTAATATACCCCAAAAGGGGAAATTATGGCCACGAAGGAAAAAAAGGGAAACAAAATATGCCCCAAGTGGGGAAATTATGGCCACAAAGGTGGACTTAGAATGAGAATATGGTGCCCCCAAGAAGGGCACAAATATGGCCACAAGAGTGGACTTGATATGAAGAATGTAATTCCCAAAGGGGAAAATGAATATGGCCTCAAAGGAGGACTTTGTGCATGGATTAGATAGGATTATGAATTAAAAATTCCCAAAAGAGGAGTGATTATGGCCACAAAAGGTGGACTTAGGGGGTATGATAGGATTAAAATGCCTAAAGGAAAAAGATATGGCCACGAATGTGGACTTAGAAAGTATGTATGCTCGAAGGAGGAATAGGTTGAATGCCTAGAGGGAAAATGAGCAAGGAAGGGGTGGAAATCCCAAAAATAATTATTGTCAAGGGGATTCGATAATGACTATGTCCAATCAAAGGTGACCTAAAGGAGTTGACGAAAACCTGAAGTTAGTGGTTATATAAGCTCGAGGGTTGGCCAATGATGCTCATTTTCACAGGAGAAGCTTATGGGAGAGATCCAAGTGATTTAAGGGATAGGTTTGAGAGATAGAGGCCACCGAAGCTTTGAAGAAGCACCATAGGGTATAGAGGATGGTGAGTAATAAAACCCACACTAGTTTTTAATTAAATTTAATGTTTTATTTATTTTTTTGCATATTTTTTAAAAAATAGATGACGTCAAGGGTAATTGGCGGGGACCCAAGAAGGTTGGCGTTAACCCATCCATAAGGCACGTTGATCAACCCCAAAATGTTTCGTCCCTAATTTGGGTCAATGTTGACCACAATTAGATTGTATAAGTTAAGGTTAGATTGAATTTTAGATCAGGGATCTAATGGATATATGTTTTATTTGTGCTAATAGGCCAAAGAGACCTTGTACCTAAGAGATTGAGTGTCTGCTTTATACAAGAAGATTAGAGGAGATGTGAAAGATGTTGAGTGGGATCACTTGGCATAAGTTAGGTAAGGTGGATTAAGATATTATCAAAGGATCTCACTAGATATGGGGCTTATGATTACTTTGGTGGAGAAGTGGGATAGGTAGATAGGGACATTTTGGTTCAATACCGAGAATATGACCATCACCCTAGAGGATGTGTGTCGATCCTCGGGTTACTAATATAGGGGGAGTAGATAGTTCCAATTACAAGTGAGGAGAGATTAACAATGTTGAGGTGGATATTTGGAGATGGTGCACCCCACATCCAATTTTATTTAGGGTATTTTTCATATGAGTTGAGATATGAGGATGGGGTACTTGCAATCATTTGATCTACATGGTGATGATATTTGTGTCATTTTATGCTTTTCTAGACTCGGTGGGGCTTGATTTCCATGGGCATTAGCCGGTGTGGTTGTAGATATAGTTGATCACCGAGATAATATTTTCTTTAGGACCACTTTGTTGGCTCAATTTTATCATGATATTTCTATGTACGAGAACATGATGAGAGGTCAAGATTGGATGTGGGTTTCTTATTGCACTATTGGGCATATGATCATATAGTAGTGATTTAGCTACCATGGCTTTTGTGCGTTATAGGAGACCATATTTAGTTAGAGGTAGCATTTTTGAGATGGAGGGCCGATATGGCCTTTGAAAATAAGAGTGAGAGGAGAGTGGACTTGTACATGGATCATATTGCAAAACTAGGTGTCGAGAAAATTAGGTGGCTATCGTATTGGGATTTACCCGCATAACTTGGTGTAGATGTGGATTTATTGGGGATGAGGAGGACGAGGTGGAGTACGGGGGAGACGCTCGGAGATGATCAATGTTTAATGAAGTGCGATGACAACTTGGGGTCATCCAGACTATATCGGATGGTCCTATCTTGTACAAGAGGGAGGAGTTAGATAAAGAGCTATCAAGTTTCATCATGGTTTATCCTGTGGAGGAGGAGGTGGCACCATGGGATGAGGATGATGATTTTGAGTTGGGGTTGGGTTTGGTGATTGGATTACTACTATTTGGGAAGCTAGGGTGGCTATGGAGAGAGGAGATGAGGAGGAGGAGGAGGAGATAGAGGAGATGGAGATTGAGATATAGGCATCTCTTGGAGGAGGTAGAGATGGTGGAGCAAGAGACCCTATAGAGGTAGCAGCTTGCATGCTAAGTTAGATTAGATGAGGGTGGAGAGAGACACATCTCTGCAGTAGTAGGATGTGGTCACTTAGGAGAGGGACCAAGTTATTCAAGAGAGAGACTACTACAGGTGACAAAGGGAGGCCTACATGGCTCATTTTGGTGATTTTACTACTATTTTGGTGACGGAGTTGGTTAGTGATGTGTAGGAATCTCCATAGGGGTTGGGATAGGTAGCACCTCCTGGCATGATTTCCATGGATAGATACATGTCACTAGACACAGAGGCTAGGTATTATAAGGGGTTCTTGTTCGATAATCTAACAAAGAAAGTGCACTACTCAAAACACCTACAGAGGACAATGGTAGGAGTAGCATGGTTTTCTAGGATCACGATAAGTTTGGCACAACCAAAAAAAGTAGAGGGAGACCATGATGGTGGTATAGATTCACAATGATTAGGCACTATACCTTCCTAGAGAGGATAAGACTTAAGATCCTCAGATATACACTTCATATATTTTGATAGCATCATTGCTTTAAGAGAGCCTCATTAGATGGAAATGATGTATTAAGATGAGTTATGTATTGATACACATTTTGATATATATATATATATATATATATATATATGGTTTTTTCGTGGATTATTATGTTTTCATTATGTGATGTGATGAATTTCATTCGATGTGATGATGATTTTAGATTGTATATCATGAATATGGCTTTTAGATTAGACGTGATAGTGATCTTAGATTATATGTTTGTTCTATATTTAAGAATTATGATGAAATAAGCGTATGATTAGATGGTTAATTTGGATGTGCACGTGTATGAATAGAATGATGATATAAATGTGTGATGTGTTAATGAGGATTATGACCATATGTTTTGTGCTTGAATTTGATCATGATGATTAGGATGTATATAGATAAGATGTGATGAAAACAAATTGAGAATGGATGTGGCTAATGATGGATACAAGTAAGACTAAATGTGTTGTATGATGGATGGATAGTATATAGGTGATAGAGATAAAGAAATATATACTAAAATGTAGATGTAATATGATTAGGATAAAATGAAATGTAATGGCATCCTAAAGGTAAGAATAACACCACGTTATATCAAGGAATGTATAAGGAAAATATGCCTCCAAATGCATTAGAGGTAAACAAAAAGGGGATTTAGGTAACGCAAGGCACATGTGACAAAACAACTGCTAGCATATAACTAATTATAGTTAATCATTTTAAAGATCGTGAGGATCATGGATGAAATGAACTCATAAACTAAATTTCAAAATGAAATAGGAACCTGAGATGTGCTTGTACAAGGAAGAGGGTTCTATAAAAGTGGTGTTCCCTAAAACTATGCCCCAGCTCTCGGAAGGGAAAGAGATAATTGATCAATGCGAGAAGTATGCTAGAAGAAAGATGATTAATGCGGAAGATTTCTTTAAATGCTAATAAAATGGGAAGTTAATCAATGCAAAATACTTCAAATTCCATAAGGATTATCCATCCTTTGATGGTATGGTCTACTTTAGAAATTATATAGATTGAAATAATAATATTATAATCTTCCTTGAGGATTGGTCAATTAATTTTGATTTTCGTTTGAATTTCATTTTGATTTACATTTTTTCTTCTTCTTATTTTTATTTTTTTCATGAAAATTTTTCCTTTGAGGGAACATTCTATTTTTGATAACTTTGATTTTGATTTGAGCATCCATTAATTTTATTATTTTTAGTTTCACATGCGGGAGAGCTAGGACTAGCTAAGCAAACCATGTAGGAGGGCTTAAATAATGTACAAGAGACACCCCTGGATCCTTTGCATGGTTCCAATAGGTGAATAATAGGGTGATGGATGTGATGATCACAAATTTTTACAAAGGGGAGAACCTATCCATAAGTAATATGCTATGGATAGAGCCGTGGTGCCCATATTTAAGGTCACATCTATGAAGTGACAAACAAACCACATAATTCCAAAACATCACAATAAGAGATAGAAGAGGTTAAGATGGAGGAATGATATAAAGATATGACAAAGGGAACATTGGTAAATGTGCTAACAATAAAATGGTCATAAGTGCAGTGTGTTAAGAGGCTCCACTTCCAGTGTACCATCAAGGGAGGTCAAACAATAGGCTCCCGACCCATACTTATACGTGATAATATACGGTCCAATATAGCTAGGAAAATCTTTCCACATTGACTCCTTTCTCTGTATTGGCATTATGATTTAGTTGCAAGGTCACCGATGTTAACATTACGTTAGAATGATGAGACGAGATGAAAAAATAATAATAATAACTATCTCTACCCACCAATGAAGAAAATGGTATGTGTCTAAGACGAATAAATGGTCCCCTAGAGAGAGATAAGATAAGCTAGGACCATATGGGATGAGTTGAATAAATATTATGAAATAAAGGCTATAATGGCAGATTTTAGAAATATTCAAGGTGCTTCTGAAGGGAAGCACAAATATGGCCATAAAAGTTATTATAGGAAGAGGAGATGAAAGTATGATCAGATGAACCAAGATGGATGAGATAAGATGATTTTGAATGTGGAAGGGAACTAATCCATGAATATTTATATCCTAGAAATAAGTCCCCAAGCGTAGGAGGATGGATTGATGAAGATGAGAAGAATGATGCAAGGAGATTGATAAGGAGGGGAATATGCTCCCTAACGATGGATGGATAGGATATCGATAATAATGGATCATAGAGGTGGTGCAACGAGGTGAATAGTATCGATGAACAAGGGAGGACCCTTATCAAGAAGAGTTATAGGAGATGATGTAGATGGGTGAAGAGACCCAGGAAGATGAATGGATGGAGATGTGGTAAAAGGAGTCAAGTGGGATATGGGTGAAGTAGTAAATGGAGAAGGAGACTCATCAAAGAGTTCCTATCACTCAATAAGATCGTGTGTGATAGTCTTAAGGGCCTTACAATGCTAAATTTCATGACTTGGAGTACAATGATATGCAAAAATGCAATAGGGATCAAACCATTAGGGATTTCGATGAGTCCGGGTCAAATTTCCTAATCGATGGGAGTGTGATGGTAGAAGTCTGAATTAGATGTTAGAGGACCTCCACATATGATTCAATGTAGGCACCAAGAAAGGTTTTGTGAGATGGTGTGGATGGAAAGGATGAATGTGGATTACTTAGAGGCCTAGGTGGTCTAGAAGAGGATGTAGTAGTGGATGGTTTAGGTTTGGATGGTTGGGTAGGTCGATGTGTTTTTGATGAAGGATCTGGTCCTAAGAGGGAATCATATGGTTTGGACTTAGATTGATTGATTGATCGTGATGGAGGAGGTGGCCCTAAGATAGAGGGATGTGGCCCTAAAATGGATGATGTTGATTTGGTCTTGGTTGGGGGAATGTCGATATTTCTATGGGGATGCACAAGAGATCATTATTGAAGGGTGCCAAGGTTTTTGGATTTGGATTGTTGAGGAGTGTCCTTGGTAGGGATGATAATGATTTTGGTAGCGGATCTAAAGATGGGGTTGTGGCTGATGGAGGAAGTAATTTTTGCATGATTTTTTCTAAAGAAAGTGGGTATTGGCTTGGTGTAGGAGGATCTAATAGTGTCGATGAGATAGGAGGGTCACCTATAGCTACAGAAAGTTGAAGTTCTCTCAATATTATTTGAATGATGAAGGTGGGGTTGAAGAGGAGGGCGATAATGGAGATCAATGGTTGATCCGGTAGTAAGAAAGAGAACGAAAAGAGGAACCAATATGGAATCCAAGGATGGTATTATAAGTAAGGTTGGAATCGATGTGGCTGGGGGAATAGATTCTAACAAAGTAGATATGGTATATGTGGATGTGGAATCAATAATGGGAGTTGGTGTTGCTACACAAATCGAAAGGGTGGTTTTAATTATTCGGTTTATGAGGTATATCTGAGAAGGAGGTGATATAGGAGGTGGATGAATTTGTTTAGGAATTAGGGATTGTTTGGGAGAAGTATGAATTCCTTTTATGTTTGTCTCAAGAGGCATTGTGGACACAAATGTAGATTGAGAAGATGTGATGGGGGATGTAGATGTGGGGATAGTAGGTGTAGAAGATTGGGATGAAATAGATGATATAGGCATGGGAAAGGAAATATGTGATAAGGATGTCAAGGTATACATGGGTGGATTTATGGGTGTAGCAGATATAAAGGTAGTGATGGTTATAGTCTAAAGAGATGTGTTCAATGGCTTAGGAAAGATAGCTATGGATAGAGAGGAAGGTGCAGTCAAGGATGATGCAGATGTGGTAAGAGTAGGAATGGATGTAGATGAAAGAGAGGTGGTGGAAGTTAAGGAGGTAGGTAAGGTGATCATGGGTATAGTGGATGTGAGGATATCCCTTGAAGGGGTGGTAGGCATAATATCTAAGATAGGGGTAGATGATGAAGGTGGTAAAATAGATGTGGGGGAAGATGTCTGGTGTATGGTGTTGATTGAAAAGTGATTGAATTGATATAGTGTATAGGGTGAAGATGAATTTGGTGGTGGTGGATTAGGAAAGGGTTGTCTGAAGATATCAGGAAATGAAGATTGGATAGGTTGGGAGATATATGATGGGGACAAGAAATATCATGATATTATGATGGGGATTAGATGGGAAGATCTGATGTGGGAGAGAAAGGAAGGTCAATAGGTTGGGTGGGCATAGTCATTCCAGGTGGAGCAGAGATGATAGAAGATGGCAGGAAAGGATTGGCATCTACCATTTGGCATGGTCAAGAAGTAGAGGGTCTATGGAGAAGGTAGTCATAGATGGGGTTGGAAGAAGGTCTAGAAGCAACCAAGGGTTTGGATGGGGTCATGGTGGATTGTTGAGAACTACTCGAGGAGAATTTTGATTCCATTTTAAACAAACAAGTCAAGTAAACAATTCCTTTTATGTTGTGATTAAGAATGTGAAAAAGAAAAGGGAGATGGATAACGAAGGACCTAGGAGAAAGAAAATTATGTCTGGTTTCAGGTAAGTTATGGCTAGGGAATGTCTAAGGTGGCTTCCTGTTAGGTGATCAAATCCCAATCAATCTATTAGGATAGGAAGTGTTTTGATGTATGATTTTATTTTTGATTTTTAGGTCGTGTGTCATAAAATATGTGATACAGTAAGGTTGAACCCCTATTTAAACTATGTGATCAAGTAAGATGTAGAAAGAATGTTCTTTTTAAACCCAAAACGAAGTGTGATATTTGATGAGGACACAGAAAAGAATAGAAAATTATGATGCAAAAAGGAGAAAATAGGGAAAAAGTGAGGAATACCTAGATAACACTTTTCCTATTTATCTTCACTCTTGAGCAATGGGAGATCTAGGACATGAACCCAACACAAGAAAGAAATAAGGCAAGAGCCTCATGCTATAGTGTTTGTGGAGGATATAAAAAGTGAAATATAGACAGAAAATAAGGAGATCACAAAAAGGGTGTCCAACCGGGTGTGCCAACAATTTTGACCAAGTTTGTCATTCTTAATGAGGGTAATACACTAGCAACTAAAGAAAATAGAAAACTCATAAATGCTAAAGGGTTTATATTACCTCGAGATATGATGTGATACATGTGCAGGATGATGATGGATTACGTTGTTATAAATCAAATGAAACTTGTAAATAAGGCTGAAAATGATATTCATTAGATATATTTATGTGAGGGCTACCCAAACAATTCCATCTCTACGAATATTTTGGCTTCCTTCCGTGGTTTTCAACCCCATTGTTTAGATAAAGTCAAATAAAGGATAATACAGTAAAAGAATGAATAAACGTAATTTTTTAATCGAATCTAAGAAAATGACATAAATTGATATAAAGTTGATTAGATTGTAATAAATGTAAAATAATGGTTTGGAAACCCAAGCTAGGTAAAATAATGGTTACCTAGTTGGGTACAAGGTTTGAATGCAACCTAGAAGCTAATAAAGATCTGTGAGTGTTATAAGAGGATCTCTTAAAAGAACCATAAATAGAAAGATAGGAAAAAGGAAAGGAATTGAGGATTTGGATCGATTATTGGATGAAAAGGGGCCAGTTGATGGTGACCATGAGGGATTGGCTGCAAATATATCAAAAAGTACAAATCCGAGGATACAAGGATGGATGTGGCAACCTACAATCAAAGGATTTGTAGGAGAAGGCTACTAAGTGTTCTGTGGATGTTGTAGAAGATGTTTTTCACTTGCAATAGGTTAGGAAAAACAATATGCAATAATATTATATATATACTAAATACATATAAAAATAATGAGAAATCTCATGAAGGATGATTGTGAGCGATGTAAGCATGCAAAAGGGATGTTAATAATATCTATAGATGTCTCAATAATTCTTATGAAAGAGGAAGGATGCTCAAGTTGCAAGAAGTATCATATTTTCATGCATCTGATTCAAGAATAGAAAGAAAGGACTTAGCATTATGTGGTCAACAAAGTGACTAGGTTTGGTCACCACCAACTGTGGGGTAAGTTTCCCAAATGGAAGGATTTTTCCTACTTTTGGCATGATTTTGGCTTTTTAAGAGTTGTTTGGATGCTTTAAACCATATAGGTGGGAAGATGATGAGATGTGGGTAGTTAGGGCATAAAAATAGATGGGAGAAAATCTTAGAAAAGCAAGGGGATGGATTTAGGATAAAAGCATCCTAAATAGAAGGTAGGTTAGGGAAAGATAATGGGTATTAATTAATTAATAGGAATAAAGATTAATATGGATGAGATAATTGGGCATGTAAGATATTTAAATGATTAATTAATTAATTAATGTGGTTTAGTTAATTAATGGGAATTATATGTGTGTTTAATTAAATAAAGGGGATAAAATAAGAAAATATGTGCACGTGAGTGATCGGGGTATAGATATCGATTTTAGGTTTGTACACCAACCAAAAATGTTTATTAGGAAACTAATTCCCAACCACATTTGCATGGGTAGTTTCAAGTAAAAACAGTAAAAGGAAAATTTTCAAGGGTGCAAGTTAGTCAAGCTACGAGGAAAGAAAATCAGCCTAGTTTTATGATTCCCAATGCTCACCTTCCAAAACAGGTACAACAAGATTAAGAAACCCATCTAAGGTAAGGAGTATTCCTTCAAAAAAATTAATAGATGAAGAAGAGGAACCATAATATCACTATGTGGGAGGCACTTTCTATTCCTTCACAGAGGAATTATCTACAAGAAGTGTTAAAATGTTTTGGTACATCAAGTGAAGCGGTAAAGCATGGATGCCTACTTCTACTAGTTTGTGCCAACCTGAGGGGAGAAATGTTGCTAAGTATATCAAACCACCACCTTTCTACATCTCTCTAATCATTGGTAAACATCTAGGGCATAAGCTGTATGATTGACTCAGGTTTGACATCTTTTTATTCCTAAATAGATTGTTGATGTGTTAGGTATTCAATATACATGAGTAACAAGGAGTTTCTCAATTAGAGGGAACGACATTGAAAAACATTGGGATAATAAAGGACATGAACTTTACAATTCATGCATGCCCAATCTTATCAATCACGTAGGACATATCATTTATTGATCTTCCACCCTTATTTTTTATATGCCTCTCTAGGGATTTCAACGCTACGATGGGTGGGTATTTTTCTATTGACTGATCATACAAGCTCTTTAGAACCAAATACAGGACCAGGGTGATTATAAGGGCAGAGCCAATTTTTCAAAATCATGTCGAGCCCTACATTTCTGATTTATGGGGATCTAAAATGACTCTACGTCATCAGAAAAGAAAACATAAAAGAAGGAAAATGAAGAAACAAATGTTTTTTCTATACTTTAACAGAACCACCTCTATGCAGAGTAGTGGTTACATAACCATTGCCCAACCGGGGGAGGTGGTCTTATAACCACTACCCATCTAGGGCATTTGTCTTGTGGACCGTCGATTAGCATTGGGTAGTGGTCCCTGACACTTTCATATAGAAAATAAACATTCAAAATGAAAAATCCCATAATTGGAAAGGTTGTCTATGTCTCTTTTCCTCCATGACCTTTCCCCTCCTCTAGTGCATGGGAGGACATGAGAAAGGATATAAATACATGTAGGAAGGAGAGTTTTGTATCATCGAATCATGAAGGAAAGTAAGAAATGAATTCTTAGTGTTGGGCTGTGTTTTATAGAAGAAAGGAGTTTTGAGAAAGAGAAAACAAGTAATTGGAAGGAAGTGTGAGATATCATCTACTTATCTTTCATGATTATTGTAAATTATGTACTTATTTGACTTGGCCAATAAAAGTGGGAAGAAAGAGCGCATTTCCCTTCCCAAATAGTTTTCCTCCTTTGGAGGTTTCTAGGATAAAATTTTTGGTGTTCATGAGCTTACATTCTTTCCTTTCCCTACAATTGTTGATTCTAAGTATAGGAAAATTCATTCACTAGCTATATTTGTCATTTTCTAAATCAAAAGTAGAACTACAATGTTTAATTGTTATTCTGTGAACTATTCCAAAGTAGAGATTTTACAGATCATTTTTGTATCAGAGCTAACAAGTATCTAGGACTATGGTATTCATTCTTGGATTTGTATGATAATGACGAGATCTAAAGGTGAAGAGGATTTACCTTCTGATCTAGATATTTATACAAAGAAGTGGAAACAGAGAATTTGGGGATAAAGAGATGAACAAAACTTGGTCCACATAATTGAGATGTTGGATACCATGATGGATAGGATGTTTAGAAGAAAATAAGAACTTTTAGATTTGAGAAGATTACTTATGTTAAGAAAGACTCCATTGAATCAGTGGTTCGAGGCTTAGCTGAAAATTTTGGCATAGGGAGGATCCACTGTAAGGAATAATATGGGGAAAAGTGTGAAGAAGAGACTTCAAATGCAAGAGAGAAGGTAAAATCTGATCATGCTGCTTTTAAAGTTGAGATGAAAGTTGAAATTAAAAGCTTTGAAGGACAAGTAGATGCAGAATTTCTTGATAAATGGTTAAAAAAATTATAAGTCTACTTTAGCATCCATAATGTCACTGAGGCATAGAGGATCACATTTACATGTCTTGAAATGGAGGGACTCACTCTGGTTTGGTGGGAAACCCATCTAAGCACTTTTCAAAAGAAGAAACGTCCTATTGTGAAATATTTTCAAGAAGTTATATAATTACTTAGAGCTAACTTCTATCCTATTCACCATAATATTGACAAAATGATTAAATGGTAGTATTTTAGAAAAGTCAATGGTCAAAGTGTACAAGACTATACAATGTAGTTTTAGAGGAAGGACATGTTGTTGAACATGGACTTGGAGGATGAGGATATTCTAGCTAAGTACTTGGGAGGACTTCATACTCACCTTTGAAGTAAAGTCATCTCCACAAAGCCCAAAGATCTCAACGAGGCGTGTGTGTAGGAATACTATATAGATGATCAAAAGAAGAAAGGACATGGAAAAACAAGTAACAAAGTTAAGTGGAAAGGAAAGGTAAAAAAATTTCCACTAGTTTAAATATTTGTAGAGATCCCAAGAATTTTTGCAAGAAGCTGTGATATCAATGGTCACACCGACGCTATATGTTGGAAGTTGTATCCAGAGTTACATCCAAAGAACCATACCAAGAACTCAAATAATTCCATGACTATTGTAAAGATATAAGGGGAGGTGGAAATAGAATATGACTATGATGTAGCTGAGAGGCTTCGATGCACTGACCCACCAACATGGACAACTAGGAAGAGGAGATGAGTAGACTATAAGCAGAGGTCAAAATCCGGATCAAGAGAACTAAGGTAAATGCTTTGGTTGATACCGTTTCTTAGTCTAATTTTATTTCTATAGTAGTATTAAAGAATCTTGGTCTTGATACTTACGAGAATCCACACCTATACCCTTTGGGTTGGGTGAAGAAGGGTGTTGAAATTCAGGTAACAAAAAGATGTAAGGTCAAGTTTGGGATAAATTCCTAGTATATTGATGTATTGGAAGCTAATGTTATTCCACTTGATGCTTTTGATGTTGTTTTGGGAGTCCTTACTTGTATATCAGGGATGCTATATTCATGAAAAGGTAAAACCGATATAGATGGGTCAAGGATGGGATCAGCTATAACATCTGGGCACACTAGTGTAAGACACGGGTTACTATGGTGAGTGTTAACCAAGAAAAATGACTTATTCAGGAAAATCATAATCAGGTTTGTTTACTTTTTTAAAGGATAAATAAGATGGGGTATAATTTTTAGAGATTTATAACTAAGGATGACAAGATTTTGATATTATTATTTAGTCTTTTCAAGAAGCTTTTTAGACTCCTAGTGGTTTACTACCAAAATAGGAAGTAGAGCATGATATTCAACTATTGTCGAGTCTCCTCACCGACATTGGGTTGTATAGGAAATATTTTCATGAGATTACTAAAGTAAATAAACAACTCCAGGAACTGATAGAATGGGGGTGATCCACCGAGAGAACTTCACCATGTGGTCTTTGTTGTGATGGTGCCAAAGAAGGATGGTTCTTGGAGAATGTGCATCGACTACCACGGTTTTAAAAAGATCACCATAAAGAAAAAATATCCACTTCTCCACATAGATGATCTCGTGGACCATCTTGACATGCCAAATACTTCACGAAGTTAGATCTCAAGTCAAGTTATCACCAAGACGAGAATGAAGGAGGAGGATATATGGAAGATTTCCTTTAAGATAAAGAAGGGTTTGTATGAGGGGTTAGTACTTCCATTTAGTTGATGTAATGCACCCACTATATTTATGATATTGATGAATGATGTATTGCAAAATTTCATATATTGAGTGTTATTGTTTATATAGATGATATCCTAATTTTTAGTGCCACATGGGAGGAACATCTAACTCATTTACGACAAGTCTTACAAGTTCTTAAGGAGAAAAAACTACTTTGTAATATGAAGAAATGTGAATTTGGAAAATAATAACTTATCTATCTTAAGCACTTGGTTGGAGGAGGATAGCTACGAGTGGATCCAAAAAGGTGAAAGCCATCACCAATTCGTGAACACCAACGGGAGCCATAGAGACTAGGATTTTTTTGGGAGTAGTATAGTACATGCGAAGTTCATTCTCAGCTTCTTTGCTATCACAACACCTCTACACATAGTGGCCACAAATAGTAATAGTTTTTATTTGGGTAAGGAACGATAAAAATCCTTTGAGTTATTGAAATACAAGATTAGTCATGCTCCAATACTTTCTCTTCCTAATTTTTAGTAGACATTTTAAGTAAAGACAGATGTCAATGATTATGTTATGGTCATAGTGTTGCTTCAAGGAGGTAAACATGTATGCTATCATTCTAAAACTTTTACTTCAGTAGTTAAAGGATATTTAGTATATGATAAGGAAATGTATGCACTAGTTCAGGAAATTAAAAAATGGAAGCATTATTTATTGGGTAAAGAAACTATTGTGCACATTGACCACAAACCTCTCCAGTATTTTCAAGAATAATATAAATTGTAGTAGGCAAGGCACTATAAATGGATGGGGTTCCTTCAACAATTCCATCTGGTGATCAAATACAAGAAGGGTAGTACAAACTTGGTCCAGTAGACATGTTGCCTAGCCGCCTATACAAGAAATGTTCTCTGTTTGGCCACTATCTCTCATATCAATCCCTTCACAAAATAAGCTTATGGAGAGGCATATGCCTAGGAAAGATACTTTGAGGTGACATTTCAGTAGTTACAATCCCAAGGGCTGAAAGGATGGGGATTGAAGATTAATATCTCAAGATGGGATGCTCTACCAATGGGGAAGCTTTGTGTGCCTAAAGAAGAAAGACTTTGTTGATGAGGGAAGAACATACCTCAAAATTAATGAGTCATTTTAGTGTTGGTAACACCTAGACCACTATTACGAGATGATTGTGAACACTCCAAATGTAAGACCAAAACAGCATGGTGGAAGGATTCTCTACCTAAACATCTTACAATTGACTCAGATCCGGCTAAGGAATCTAGTGCTCCTTTGCAAGTTAACTCACCCATCATGGTTGATTCACAGACCAATACAGAGAAGCCTCCAGACTATTCTTTACAGGTTGTTGACTCAGTGATTAAGGATATTTTGACCCCCCTTCCTATGGGTCACATCCCCATCAAACCCATTGCAGTTCCTCCGACTGTAGTGGATGTGGGAAATCAAGAATGGACTGTGGTGGATAGGAAAAAGAAGGGAAATGCCAAATCTAAATCCCCCACCATATCGAGACAAGGTTTGATTCTTGTCTTTTGGGTGCTTTCATTGATACATTTAGGCAAAAGGTCTAATACGCAGTTGATAGGCAGCTGTGTTGCTGTTTTGTTGTTGTTTATTAGTTGTTTTTGTAGCAGCTGGTTTGCTTTTGCTGGTTCTATCCTCGACAGATATTTTCTGTTGTTGGGCTTTTCTGGGATAAAATCTTGTTGTTGAGCACTTTTGTACAAGGGTATAGTCCCTTTCAAAAAACTATTTGCCCATAATAAAAAAAAAAACACCCTAGACCACTTGCAAAGGTACGTGTATTGGCCCAATATGCAAGAATAATTATTAAAATTTATACGTGTATGTAAACTTTGTTGTACCAACAAGCCTAAGACTTAGAAGGAGGGTTTGTAAATGCCTTTTCCCTTACCTACTCATCTATGGGAGGACATTTTTATGGAGGATTACCTATGTCTAAACATTTCCATGACTATCTTTGTGTTGTTGTTGATGGATTTGGTAAGATGTGTACTCTTATGGCATGTAAAAATACAAGTAAAATCACATGACGCTTGAAGATCTTTTCTTTGCTAATGTATGGGTACATTTTGGCTTGTCAAAGTCTATTTTTTCTGACAGGATTCCAAGTTATTAGGAAGTGTTGGAATAATTTTTGGGACAAGATGGATACCATATTATAGAGGAACACAACTTTCTATCCACAGATAGATGGATGGCAGAGGTGGTGAATAGGAATTTGGTATAGTTAATCATAGGGTTTAATAGAAAATACCCAAGGAATTGGGATGATTATTTAGCCTAAATTCAACATTCCTATAACTAGGAAGTACACACATCCACTATGAAGTATCAATTTGAAACATGCTTGGGATATCTACCTACAAATCCGCTAGACATAGAAATTGGACAACAGGATGAGGAGGATACGCAAGACACGTAGGTGACTAGAGAAAAAAAATTCATTGAGAGGATCCAGAAAATCCATTTCAAATTTAAAGTACAGTTAGAGAAATATCAAGCCAAGTACAAAGCTATGCATGATCATCATAGGAGAGAGCATAAGCTTCATGTTGGAGATAGATTTCTTCTTTACTTGAGCAAGGAGAGACTACAAGGTCAAGAACGGAAGCTCATGCCACTATGATATGGACCCCTCACCATATTGGAGTAGGTTGGAAAAAATGGCTTTTGACTTTATTTTCCTCCATTCATGAGGATGTACTTAGTAGTAAATTGTAAGAACTTACACCTATATGAGCCATCCATGCTAGATGAAGATGAAGGACTACAATTCCTACCTTCCATTGAGAAGTGCATCTTGGTCTCACAAGGAGAATTGGAGGAGGATGTAGTGCTACATCAAAAGGCCAAAGGGACTACAAGAGGTCTGTAGGAGTCTTCGCAGATTGGGTGAAAAGGAAGATACCAAGGATATCCTAGTGGTACTCGAAGGAGTAAGTGAGGGAATTATTTCCTCATCTACTCACCCACTAATCTTTTGTGGGACAAAAACACCTCTAAGCAAGGAGGTGTGATCCATAGGGATCCAAAATCACTCTACTTCATCATATCAGCTAGCATTAGAGAAGGAAAATGAAGAAACAAAGGTTATGTATTTAATTTAATAGAGTTACTTCTCTATGCAGAGTGGTAGTTATAGAACTTCCTCCTAACCAGGGGTGACGGTCCTGTGATCATCGGTCTGCATTGGGCGGTGGTCCTAACACTTTTGGACAAAAATAAAAATTTGAAACGCAAGCAGTCCCAGGTGGAAAGGTTTTTGTGTCTCTTCTTCTCAAAGTGCATGGGAGGACATGAGAAAGGCTATAAATACATGTAGGAAGGAGATTTTTGGATCATCAAAGCATGAAGGAAAGTGAGTAAGGAAATCTTAGTGTTGGAACTATGTTTTGTAGTAGAAAGGAATTTTGAGGAAGAGCAAGCAATTAATTGGGAGGAAGTGTGAGATATTATCTACTTCTCTTTCATAATTAATGTAAATTATGTAATGTTTATTTGAATTGGCCAATAAAAGTGGGAATAAAGAGCGTTTTTCCCTTCAAATTGGTTTTCCTCTAGAGGTTTCAGGGATAAACATTATTGGTGTTCATGAGCTTACATTATTTTATTTCCCTATAATTTTTATTCTAAGCATAAGTAAATTCATTCACTAGCTATATCTATCATTTTCTAAATAAAAATTAGAACAACGAGTGTTTAATTGTGATTCTATTAACTATTCCAAAGTAGAGAGTTTAGAGATCAACTCTTAATGCCAATAATATGAATTACACTATACATGATCAAGAGGAAGATATTGAAGATCATGATTCTAACACTACCATCAAATAAATTTTGGACATGTTACATGATGATTAGGGAAGCTGGACTTTAGTTTGATCTGTGACACCAATAATTGAAGAAAACTAAATTAGTAACTTATTTTATTTGTGAAGAAGGAACTGTGATACCAAACCTTCTCAAATCTTAGGATGATCCTGAAGGATTATGTAAACTCTTCTTCGATGGATCAAGAAGTAAAAAAGGGGTTAGTGTTGGCATTTTGTTAATTTCTCCATAGGTTAATAAATACTTACCATCTTTCCAACTTTGGTTTAGTTGCACTAATAATGTAGCGAGAATAGAAGAATTGGTACATGGGATCCAACTATCTTAAAAAAGGGGAATCAAAGCATTAAATATTTTTAAGTATCGTGATGTCATTGTTTATTAGGCTAGGGATTAGAGTGTAGGAAAGAAAAAATTGTTAAGATCATACAAAATAGGGTATGGGATTCGATTGAATATTTTAAATCCTTCGGTATTTATGTAGTTCCATGGAATCAAAATTGAGATGAAGATAGAATAGTGATAGTGGGTTCTCAGCATGATATTCTTGTTGATGTCATGAAGGAAGGCGAGAGTTGGTCAAGATGGTTGTAATATTAATGAAGATGCAGAAAATGTAAGCAATTGGAAGGATTTCTATAGTGACCGAGTAAATCATTCTTTTTCTCGCAAGAGGAGGTTGAATTCTCATCAAAAAACCATTCCAAGTTATAAGAATCCTATACCAATCAAATCATATAATTGAATGGAAAAAAATTCCAAAAGGTTTTTCACTCTTGAATAAATCTTCAATTTAGATGATCAACTTAAAAGACAAAAAAATAACATGGTCATAAAAGAAGATGATTTTGAATAAGTTCATGTTGCATAGGATAGATTTTTGAAAATTAGAAGGGTACATATGTCAAATGAAATACATTCCTTCATTCATATTTTCCAAGAGTATAATTATGTTTTTTTTAGGGTTATAAGGATATCGGGGTTTTGATCTAGGTTTAGTGTAACACACCATTGAACTTGACCCAAATGCCAAGCCATTCAAGGAAAAGTAGAGACATGTCAATCCTAAGATCAAACCACTTATGAAGAAAGAGCTTTCAAAACTCATTGAAGCTAGTATCATTTTCCCAACCAATCACTCCTCTTGGGTGGCCGATTTGGTTCCAGTAAGGAAAAATATGAGTAAATAAGACTATGGGTGGATTTCAGAGATCTTAATCAAGCTTCCTTGAAATATCATTACCCTCTTCCATCCATGGAGAAAATTCTTCAAATAGTGGCAAGTGTAGAAAGGTTTTCATTGCTCGATGGGTAATCAGATACTAGTCAAGGATTTTGATCAGTTAAAAATGGCTTTTACTACCAAGTGGGGCATATATGCCTATAATAAGATGTTGTTTGGATTATCCAATGTCGGTGCCACCTTCTAACGAGCTATGGACATGGAATTTAAGGGGATTATAAATGACATGATCCTCCTCTATCTAGATGATATAAATATGTATTCCAACCATACACAAGATCACATGGAACATTTAAGGAAAGTCTTTAAAAGGTCAAGGGATATGGGGTTTTTTAGAACCCGAAGAAATGTATTGTTATAGTCCATGAAGGGAAGATATTAGGGCATATTGTTTTAGTGGATGGAATTTCAATTGACCTAGATAGAATCCATGCCATTTTGGCCTTTCTCTTCCAATCCATAAAAAGGGTCTCTAGAGCTTCTTGGGGACTATCAACTTTGTGAGGAGGTTCATACCTCAATTCACCACCTTGGCTAAACCACTCATAGTTATGCTGAAAAAGAACATACCATTTAGCTATAATAAATAAGGTAAGAGTAGATTTGACGCTATCAAAATGGAAATTTATCAGGGTCCCACATTGGAAAATCCTAATTATGAAAAGGATTTCATCCTCTACACCTTTTCATTATTAGAGAGTATCTCAGGAATCCTTACTCAATAAAATAATGAAGCTGATGGAACAAAAATTTCCTTTTTTATCCAATCCCTCAAATATTATGAACTCGAGTATTCTTTTGTTGAGAAACAAGTTTTTTCAGTCATTCAGGCACTAAAAAAATTAAAACATATTCTTTCAAATAACAAGATTAAGTTGATGGTATCACATACAGGGTTCAAATATTTCTTGTTGAATAAAGTATTGAACAAAAAACAAGATGGATTCATTATAAAATTCATGGAGTACAACGTACATATAAAAGTAACCAAATTGGTGGAGAGAAAAGTGAGAAAAAGATGTGATAACATGTTACACAATCACCATCAAGAATAAATTCATACTCCTTGATTAGAAGTTCAACATGAAGATTTTTTTGCTATCAAGAGAATACATCCCAGTCGAGACAAAACTTAGAGGAAGAGTTTCCATCTTCAATATATTCCCTATGTTCTCATAGATAATGTACTCTTTCAAAGGGATTTAAATGGATTTCTTCTTAGGTGCATAGGCCCAAATAAATTTGATAGGATCTTTGGAGGAATTTCATAATGGATTGTTAGGAGGTCATTACTCAACAAGGACAACTACTACAAAAATCATGAGGGCTGGTTATTATTGGTTGAATTTTTCAAAGATGACCATATATGGGTAAGAAATTTAAGGAATGGGAACAAAACATTGTATACTCTTCCTCTCCATCCAATCCAAATGAATCAACCCTTTGTATAATAGGGCCTAGAATTTATTGGTATGATAAATCATTCATCTAGTGATAGTCAAAAGTGGGTACTATTATGATTGATTATTTTACCGATGGATGGAGGTAGTTGCCTTAAAGGAAGGAAATGAGAATTCCATTCTATATTTTCTTGAAATTATTATGACAAGATTTGGGGTTCCTTTCATGGTTATTTTAGATAATGCCAAGGAATTTGTAGGTACAAAGATTAGTGAATGGGCTATGAAAAATGGTGTTTATTTGAAAACCTCATCAAACTATTATTAGGAGGGTAATGGTTTAGCCAAGTCTTGTAACAAGAATTTAATATGGATCATAAATATGCCAATGGTGAGAAACCAACTATAGATAAAAAATCATGCACTTGAGTCATTATCTAGTCTTGATTGCATACTACTATTCATATGGTTTCTAAGTAAGAAGAGTAATGATTAACTCATGTCTTGAGACATCTTTCATTGATTTTTTTGTTACTTTCGGTCTTACACCTTTATTTTCCTAGTCTTTCTTTTTAAAATTTAGTGTCACCTTTTACGGACTAGAGCTCCCAGCCATGATGTCATCATTAAGTGCCCTCACATCCTATAGGTGCCCCTATCCTCTTTACACTTTACTCTCACTTTTTGGGTCTTTTCTTACCGTTTGAGAATTTTATATTTTTGGTAGTAATCCTTTTTGGGGTTAGTTATGAAATTCAAGTGAGGGAATCATATAAATATAAATTTATGTGATCATAATAAGGGACCAAGCACTAAGCACTAGCTATCACCACCTAAGGTTGCATCCATCAAAGGCATATATAGCTACATTTGCATCCATCTAGCTCCATCACAAGGCATAAAGTTTGGTTCATCTGCATCACACTTCATATGAGGGGAGTCTATTGTTTCCATGCACACATTTACTAAATTCTACATCTAGGTTCTTGTTCTCTACTTTAAAAAGTGCAACTGGCACAAGAGTAACCTAGGGCACAATTCTATACACACACACACACACACACACACACACACACACACACACACACACACACACACACCTAGAACTACATTGGGCATGAGATGTAGTGCAATGCTTAGTCATAAGTCCATCAATTTGGAAGATGAGGACAATCTAATCCCTTCATATGCATATTTCTTTTTTATGGTTTCGATGTTTTGTCTAGGGTTTTACATGTGATTCCTTTATTGTATTTCTATAGTGACATCAGCGAGCTAAGTGTGACATACACGTGACAAGCAGTGAAGTCTTTGCATAATCTGGAGACTCTATAAATTTTTCTTTCAAACTTCTCACATAGAGCAAGGCATCTAGATTGTATATGAGCACCCTATGCACCTCTATCACTTTTCCAGGTGCCCCAGTCTAGCCAAATCACTCGGATCTAAATTTTGATAGGCTCATGTGTGATAATGTCCCATTCATGTTCATTCATTATTCACTTTGTGACACAATCCTATGACATATTTGAATCTTCTAAGGATCTTCCAACCCTCTTTACACATTAGGATTTATACATTTTATATTTTAATTTTCTTGGGTGTATTATAGTTATTTCATTACTTATTTATTTATTGAAAACTCTCTTTATATCGGGCTAGGATTTCACATTTTAGCATAATAATTTTGGTGAACCCGACTAGATCTACATGTTATTAGGATCATTGTTAATTTATCATCATGAGTATCTCGGTTAATGAATTCTTTCTTTCCAATCCCAATTTAAGACATAGAGTACAACATCTCCTTGATACTACTTGAATTCTTGCTGATATGCATCCAAATTCGAGTGTATAACACTTTTCTTGATGATTTTTTCAACATATTTCTTTTCCATATAATCCCTTTGCTGATCTTTCTTTCTTTGACAATGATCCACTCTTACATGTCACGATTCACATCTATAATGTAGGTTTCAAGAACAATATAATTTATAATGGATCTAAACTTAATATTTTCCCTATGTCATTCCTTGAAAATATTGGTCTTTTTATTCTCAATGTTATTCCATCATCTCTTTCCTTTCATCTAGATGATGGTTTGGTTCATCCATGCATACGTCACATTGTTCTACCTATCACTATAGTGTCAAATAAAATCAACACAATCTTATTTTTCATTGACTTTTCATTTTAATATAACTATTTACTTAGTAGGCCATTTATCCATGCCATGCAATTTGTTTCCTCTACAATACATCATTGTATAAAATTTCTACATGAGAATGTTGAGTATGCTATTCTTCGTGATTTGTCATCTATTTGGCCTTGGAAAATAGCTAAGTATTTGAGTGCATGTGCACACAAGACTTACGAGATGAAATGTTCGTAGGAGATAATATGGTGAGCATGCACTTAGATGATAGTATTCATGCACATGAGAACGAGAAAAAGGGAACTTAAGGATTTCTTCGGGAGATTTGTGGACTTAGGAAATTTTGGAAAGATTATAAATATAGAGATGGAGTGGGCATCACGTAAGGGAAGATTTTATGTAGGAAGAAGTATATTTTTGGAGCAAAGATCTAGCAGTTTAAACTACACTTGAAAACTTAGAGGCTACACAAGACTATTTTGGGACAAGTGGAAGATTAAGTTACATGTAGTGTTTTAGGCTAAAAATAGGATTGAAACTGAATTTATCTATTGATGATCTATTTTTAGAAGCTATTGCATGCTCTCTTGTTATCTTTGTAAGCGATGCATGGATATTCTTAGCATGTGGCCTATTTTGAGGATGATTGGATGGTGAAGGGAAAGCCCCCACTCCTATATATATGTATTGATTTACACAGTTTTAGTAGTTTTTTTGTAGTAGAGTTATGTTGGTGGTTTATGAGCATGCATGACTTATGATGATACTTTTGTGTATGTATTCAGCTTCTATGTTTTGCATTGATTAATAAAAGGGGTATATATGGTTGGATATTGGTTATTGACCTATATGTAACTAGATATTACATAGTAAACATGATATTAATTCTTGTTTATCTCATTCTTGCATATGGTTCTAATCTAGATCTAGTTGTGGTTTATCCTTACAGCTATTATGGATCTATTTATTATGATTATGTATTATATATCTTTTCATGCTACCTCCTTGACAAATATGTCATAAAATAGGGACCTAATACCCTTGCACACTTTAGGTGAGCGTCAGAGTCTGTCTAAGTGATGTGCCACCCACCTTGGGTTGTACTTGGTAAAATAAAATACTAAATTTTGGGTCCATTGTAGGGACCTATTTTAAAGTTATTGCAAGGATGTTACATAATGAAGACATATCGGCTGACTTTGGCAAGAATTGAGAGTTAGGTATAAAATTTAGAGGAAGAGTTTGTTCATGAATGTAACATTGGACTTTATTTTGATGTGTACATGTGGGTTAAAGAACATATGTATCATGAGCTCCATGTGACGTTCTTTTTTTATTTCCCTATATATTTTTACAAGTGGTTAGTAACATATGCATCAAAGAGAAATTGGAGGTATATAATAATTGTATGGACTCAAGGACATTACTAAAATCTTTATGATGTTTATTTGGCTTGGACATGCACTCGTAGATCATTGGTGGGGTGGTGCCTTGAATATTTCTACATTGGAGTATGTTGTTTCTATTTATTCATATCTAGAGGTTGTTGAGTTTCAGTTCTTGCGCAAACCTAGAGGATCCTACTTGTGCATTATCCCTTTAGCGATTAGGATCTTGATTGTAACTCTAGATTTTGAATAACTCCCTATGGATAGCTTAAATCCCACCGTGTGTAGGGGTAGGAGCAAGTGTGGTGAAATATGGCAGAATTAGCGGCAGAAAGGAAGAGAAGAAAGGATGCTTAATTTTCATGAAGCATGTGAGAGAGACTTGGAAAAACAATGTGATGTTGAGGAATGAATGTTGTTGGGAGATATGGCTCACGAAGGATTTAGAGCTCATATGGAAGACATGGAGCTAAGGCATCTAATACTCCCATGTTTGGGTAAGTATGGAAGATAACCCTCTTTATCTTTAGATGAGAGTGCATCTGAGGAAGAACAACTAAGAGCCTTGAGTGTACATCCGATCCCACCTCATAACCTAGCCCTTGTACTTGGTGTTCTACTAACTAAGACAGTTATTGAGAATCTGACTAGTGTAGGTGTTTAAGTAGCAATAAGTAGATTTTATTTTCCATTAAATTCAGAAGTTAATCAGATATTACATTAATATATGGCAGCGTAGACATCGTATTTGTTATTTGGGGGTGTTTTTGTGGTATATTTTATGGCGCATAATTTGGACAAAGTTTAGGCATGCACAACCTTGGCGCCATGTCTAGAAGTACTATCACTTTGCAAAATGTAGAAGTTCAATTTGATACAACTATTGGGACAAAAAGAATCACATCCTCTATTATAGTGCCTTCTATAGGAGTAGGATTAATTGGTTCTAGATCTCGTAGATCTGCTGGTTCCAGAGGTGGAGGAAATACTAGAGGTAATATAGGTTACGGATCGAATGGGCATAGCCCATACCAACCCCAGAAAGTCTATTATGAGATTTCTCTTTGCCTACCGAAGTACAGAGGTATTAAAGATATAGTTGAGAACATTAAAATGTGTGAGATACTATGGAACGCTAAGGGGGTCACAACTCCTAAGCGTAAGGAAAGTCAGTTTGCTACTACTTTGCAAGGATACATGCATAGTTGGTATAGGAAGTATGATCCGAACGAAAATTTTATAGACTATATTGTGATACCGGATGCTTTCTAACAAAGTTTCATATACGAGTTTGAAAATAAAATCATTATCGAGTTTAAGGACATTAAGCATGGCATGGCTGAGAGCATAAGGGGGTATAATGCACATTTTAAAACTTTTCTATCAAATTTGTCTTATGATATTCACCTAGCCAAAATGCATAGTGATTTTTGGTGGTTTGATCACACCTTTCAGAAGGGAAATTTCTCATAAGACATTCATAGACCTGTGCGAGGCTTTGGAAGAAGCTCTACGTGATGAGGCATATGGAAATATAGACACTAGATTTATCCCATTTTGGAAGTGTAGATTGCATCTATGGAAAAAAGTTGGAAAAATTGTCAGATAATTCAGCCCATGAGACACGTAGTGGTATTTAGTACATGGATTGTGAGGTAGAAGGACATACCAAGGATAGTTTCCCTTGTAAATCGGTGTGCGCCATGTTTCTAAATTGTAATATTTGTCATTTGGATCATGATTCAAGTAGGTGCCCTTTATTGCAGCACATGATCAAGAAGAACATGTCGTGTTATTATAATATTTGTAAATCTACCACTTATGATACAAATAATTGCAAATTGAATCATCATATTCATGATTCCATTGAAACTGTTGTATGTTATACTAGTGTTACAAAAAAATATAAGGGAAAAGATGAGCATCATAATCATAATCATAAAAAAGGGTTCTCTGATGGAAGAGGTGAATTCTCATGAGAGGAACGTATTATACATGTGGATCCCCTATCATTATAGGTGCAAGTTCCCTTATAACATTATTTGGTCCTGGTGTAGAAACAATCATAAGTTTTGATTTCCTAGATTTGTATGAGCATATGAGAAAACAACACAAGTAGGATAAGGGCATGAGAATGGTTAGAGGACAACACATTGTGGAAGATCGGTGGATGTTGAAGATATTACCCGACCATGAGACAATACTGTATCGGTGACTTCACACACTAAGGTGCACAGGCATGAGAATCCTAAGAAGAAATATGTTATTACAAAATAAGAGGTACTACATGAAAATTATCGAGATCCTTCTCATCAAAAGGAATTCTATCAGGAAACTATGGAGGTTATTAGAAACTTTCAGGGTGAGATAAAATGCTTAAAGGAGAATTTGTAGAAGTTAGAGAAGGAAAAAACATTCAACCTTCCTCGTAAAGATGGTGACAACTTAAAGGAGGTTTGTAAGATGTTGCACTAAGAAAACATCATTATTTTGTTAGGGAATGGTTAAGGGAGAAGGTTTTATACGCTAGATTTGAGTGCAGAGAGACAGATATTACATGCAAATTTACCTCCTCATAGTATTTATTATGACAGAGAGATCACCTTGAATCCATTTGTTGATGGATGGTTGTTAAGTAACATCCTGATTTATACAGTGTAGAAGTAAATGTACTCACCTTGGACACATGGAAATAGATGGGGGGACATCATTATAGCCATCTTAAAACGTGTTGTCTATGGTGAACATGACTAAATCCACACTCATTGGATTATTGAAGGACTCCTCTATTATCATACAAGAGGCCAATTTTACTAAGGAATTTGAGGTCTTGGCACTTGCGAGAAGAAGATAGTTTTCCATCTTTACTTAGGTTCCCTTGGTGCTATGTGAACAATGTTGATTTGCACTTTAATAAAGGTTATATCAGTTTTGAGAACAAAGAGGAGTGCATGATTATTCCTTTGACAAATGGAAAATATGCACCTTATGTAGAACCTTTGAGTGAAGAGGATTTAAACAGATTTATATACACACCATTACAGATCCTAAAGTTCTTGAGTTATCAAAGGAAGATGTTATTCAATGGGATGATGCATAGTTTATGAGTGATACAACCAATGTTGCTTTTGAAAACTGGGTGCATGGGACTTGTGAAATGGTTGAGCATGAGATGAAGAGTACAATAATGTGCATAGTTAGGCCGTGTTGAGTTAGGTTCTTGGGAAGTAACTAGGTACCAAGGTATACTAGCGAAGGAAATCTTGATGTGTTTCTACATGCTATGGAACCTAGAGGATAGATCGACTAAAGAGAAAGAATATGTTGGTATATACCTTGTGTGGGACAATGACATGCTTTGGTGGATTGCACATAGAGATAGTCTTTTAGATTCTTTGAGAGGTGAGAATCCCCTTCTTTACTATATTTGTTAGTAACAATGCACCTACATGGACAAGTGAATTTCATGGGGACCGATTTCTCACATCACGTTCAAGAGTGTGAGAGGCTCTAAATAGAGAGGGCATGAGGCCTTACCACCTTCATTGTGGTTTCATAAGCTCGACTTCACTTTGTGTGGCTGCGTGCGCACATGGTATGCTTATGAGGAATCGAATAGAGAAACGGAATTAACTAGAATTGACTATGGGTATGATTCATACCTATGAATATTTTTCTAGTAAACCCTTTGGTGAATGAGGATTTATAGATTATGAAGCACTTGACTATGGGAGATAGTGCAAAGGAGGAGGAACTTATTTAGGAATTACTAAGAGAGTCAAATATTGAGGCACACTTTGAATAAGAAGGGACATATGAAGAACAACTTGAGTGCGCCTAGTTAAAAAAGAGAAAGGTAAACTGGTTTACATGATTGATGATGAGGAAGTAGAGAATTTGGATTTTGACCACACTATAAGTATGTGTGAGGTCTTAGATAGTGCATGTGAGCAAGCGCATGCATAACATGAACCTATGAAAACAAATAAGGTCAACATTAGGATGGATGCAAAATGTAAGAAGACCACCATTGGTTATTATTGTTCTAAGCTCGATAGGTTGAAAAATAATTGAGTTGTTACGCAACTTCTAGGAATTATTTCCTAGAGGCTATCATGAGTTGAAATGGGTACATCACTTTTTGGGTGAGATGAGGAACAAGTTAAAGGAAGGTGTACACCCGGTTAGGAAGAGGCCTTACGAGATGAATTCTAATATGCTCTTCAAGGTAAAGGAAGAGATTGATAAGATGTTGAAGTCTAACATCATTGATCCCATTGAGGAGTCGAAGTAGGTTAGCCCTATAGTGATAAGAATAAATAAAGATGGAAGGATAATTATATGTGAGGATTATATGGAGTTAAATTATACTTGTGTCATAGAACCCTTTCCCACACCATTTATAGAGGATATTTTTGAATGCATTGTAGGGCACAAGATCTACTCCTTCGGTGATGGATTTTCGAATATCATCAAATGCAAATTGCTAAAGAAGATCAAGAGAAGATAACTTTCACCACTGAGTGGGGAATTTTTGCATACACATTTATGCCTTTTGGATTGAAGAATTCACCTAAAGTCTTTTCACACATTGTCATGCAAGCATTTTCGGACTTCATTCATAATTGTTTACGAGGTTTGCTTGGATGAGTGGATATTTTATGGGATAGTAAAATAACATTGTGATAATTTAAGACTTATTTTTGAGATATTCGACATGTGAGCATCACCATGAACATCAAGAAGTGTTTCTTTGCTACACCCTTTGGAAATTTTTTAGGACATATCATATGTAAAGAATTATTGTTGGTAGGTCATACTAAGGTTGTTGTCATTTTGGGTTTAGATGAGCCTACTAACAAGAGCAAGGTGCACATATTCTTGGGGCACATAGGTAATTATAGGAATTTTATCAAGGGTTGTGCTAATATAGTCACACCCTTAGAGGAATTTTTAAAGAATAAGGTAAATTTCCATTGGGGTGAGGCACAATAGTGTGCATTTAATGCATTAAAGGAAATTCTTACTTTTGTGCCTATTATTCACTTTCCTTCATGGACCAAACCATTCTATGTGCATATGGATTCCTCTAGCATGGAAATTGGCGTAGTATTATCCAAGCTTGGAGAGGGTATTATTGATCATCTTATTTTATTTGCAAGCAGGAAGAATACCCTGGTTTAATAGAATTATACAACTACGGAGCGTGAAGCATTGTCCATGATTTATGCATTGCACAAGTTTAGGCAATACTTGTTGGCAACTTCGTTTATATTTTATATATATCACATGGCACTTAAGTATCTAATTAATAAACTCATTTTGTAAGGGCACATATGTAGGTGGATTCTCTTGTTCCAAGAATTTGACTTTACAATAGTAGTGAATCCAGGAAAGAGTAACTCAGGACCAGATCATTTATCAAGGATTAACTCGGTGAGGACACACAGAGCATTGAGGATACAATGTCAGATGCCTAGATTTTTAGATTGAACCATGTACCCTCTGACTTAGAGGATATTGTTGTATTCTTACGTATAGGTGTGGCACTTGAAGGAATGAAGGCTTTGGAGAAAAAATAACTTGTTATGCGCATTGTTCCTTACATGTTAATTGGTGTATATTTATACAAGTTAGGTTTGGATGAGGTTTTACACCGGTGTGTACTTGAGCATGATCATATTGTCATTATAGACTAAGCTCATGGTGGGATTGTAGGTGGATATTATGTAGGAAATTTTACCACATGCAAGATTCTATTAGCAGGCCTTTGGTGGGAAATGATTTAAAAGGATTGTATAGAATATTGGAAGACCTATTACCATTGTCAGCGCCTTGGAAATCTTACACATAGAGATGAAATGCCTTTGAGGCATATTACTAATGCATAACCTTTTGAAAAGTGGGAAATTGACTTTGTGGGTCTTATTTCCCCACCTGCACGTAGGAATGGATCACGATATATTATAACTTAAACATATTATCTTACAAGGTGGGCGACGGAAGCCTAGAAAGTATTGCACAACATCTACATCAAGTCAAGGTTCTTATGGGATAACATAATCAATAGGTATGGATGTCCAAAGATTTTGAAAAATGATAGGGGAACTCATTTTCTTAATGAGACCATCATGATATTATGGGAAGAATTTATGGTGCCACACCATAAAACAACACCCTAGAACCCACAATCCAATAGCATTACTGAGGCTTTCAACAAGATATCAGGACATAAATTGACTAATATTTATGATTTTAGAAGGAATGATTGGGATGAAAAATTCTTTGTTGTACTTTGGGTATACAGAAAAACTATGAAATATTGAATAAATCCACACCATTTCAGTTGGTGTTTGGTGCAAAGGCTATTTTACTAGTAGAATTCATGATACCTTCCCTACATATTGTGCATGTAGGAACACTAGATGATGAACAAGCACTTAAAGAGCACATTGATAAATTTATGTAGTTTGATGAAATTTGCACCATTTCTCAGTGGAGCCAGAAGAAAAAAAAGGCCAATAAAAAATTATGACATGATAGGCATATTAAAAATAAGCATGTTGAAGTTGGATATATGGTCCTTCTATATGATTCAAGAAATTTATGCCACCCTAGAAATTTCCAAGTGGATTGGTTTGGACCATATGTTATGACTTACATACTTGATTTAGGTGCATGCGCCATGGTGTTGGATGGGACACGGTTTCCTGGTTACTTCAATGGGAGTAGACTAAAGCCCAACTATAAATAAGTCTTCTTGGTGTTTGTAATAAGGCGGTGTTGGCGGTTCAAGTAGATTTCCTTAATGCATTTCCTATATATGTTTTCATCATTGTTGTTATGATTTGTCAATTTAGTTTTGTGTTTTTTTGTAATAAGCATGCTTGCGCACTAGTTTTTGATTATTATCTATTGAATTAATACGCAAAGGACTACACATATATTTAGTGTGGGGTAGAAGGAAAGTAAGAGCATGTTGGAGAAAGTATATATTTACAAAGGCCTAAGTACCATAGGAGAACGTGTATTGATCATGTTGGTTGCTAAACAATGGTGATAAGGTGTCATAAGATGAATGGTGATAATAAGGAATATGCCAAAAGTAAAATCCACATACAGTGAATGAGCACACAGTGCAACAATGTGAGGTAGGTAGTGACATGGATAACTACTTGGTATAAGGTGTAGACATTGATGTAATTCAAAGGTGCATGATGCATGGTAAGGAGGTCTGTTTTCGGTGAAGTAGTTTTTATGCCAAAAGGTTGTAGTTAATAAATGCATTGGACACACAGAGGAGGAAGCGCACTTGGAACTACAAAAATAGTGGGAAAAGTGGGAAAGTCAAATTTAATGCAATCATATGGTGGTAGTTGGCAAGAAATTAATGCGGGTAAAAATTAAAACACTATAAAAGGAGCATTAGGGTAAATCATTTTTACCTTACCTTGCATGAATTTGTGAAGAATTATCATGTGGTCTAGGTAAAAATTTGACAATTGAGTAAGAAATTGAGTTCATAGATGAAAAATCGTGAACCAGAGGATAAAGGAGAACACGGTCAAGTGAGGAGAGTTCCTTAGGAGGGAGTCTTACAAATTGAATGGCCTGGTGTTGATTTAGATTTTATTTTATTAGGGTTTTGCAAGCTAGGGCATGACATTTAGAATTGAAAAAAATAAGTACAACGAAGATTGTGCCTAGGGTTTGTGGTAGGAGGTTTGAAGTATCAAGAAAAGTAAGGCACAAGGTAGAATTTTTATTTTACACAACTAAAATGGCACCAAAGAAGGTAGTAACCACGTCACCAAAGAAGAGAGGAAAGGGAAAAGACAAACCAACCCCCACAATCGATGTTCAAGAGGAATGGTACTCAGAAATGTAGTACCCAGATGGAGTGCTAATGGGAAAAGAGTGGGCATCCCATGTTAGAAGCATGAAAATTAGTGATTATAACAATTGAATTGAGTGAACGATGCATGACATGGAAACCAATCTTGTTCAGCCGATAGAGGAAAGAACCTCAAATGATAAAGCTGGTGTATGATGACAAGGTGAAGAGGGTATTGAAGAATGTTGGACTATTGCAACTATATGAGCTTACGTTCTTTGGGAAGCCTAAGAGGCTATATTAGTGTTTAATTTCACATGTGGATGAGGAATACTTCTATTTTACATGTAGAAGGATGCGCATCACCATGTATTTTATTAAGAAATATAAAAGACTTATTAATACAGTGGTAAATCCTTTGATGATGACTTGGGTAATGGTGTTGAGGTGAAGAAAGATGTAAAGGAGTATGAGTATAAGAAAGGAGGGCACACATTTGACATTTTGAAGTTGGATGATCATGTCATGAGGATGGTTGCACATTTTCTCACAAAGCTAAGTGGGCATGAGAGATGGACACAAGTAAATAAAAGATGGTTGTACATATGTAAGAAAATATCAGAAGGAACCATATACAATATTTCCTCCTTTATAGTAGAGGATATTATTTATGTTGCACGTGATGGAGATAAGATCATGTTTGGGATAATGTAGCTTGTAATAGTTTTTTCAAAGATTGGGGTGCCCGACAAGCCTAAAGACAACATATGGGAGTATCCTATAGAATATCCCTCCCTTGCAAAACAATTTTCTAAGTATACATGTGACACAGTAGCACCAATCTACAAGGTGCATGTGATTGAATGGTATAAACTAATACATGATATGTTTGGCGGTGAGTGGAGGATACCATAATAGTTTCCCACTCTTGTGGATGAAGTTTTCGATTCTTGATTGTATCAAGAATTTTTTATTGGGAAGTTATGTTGACTAATGGCACTAAGTGCCCATGGTGAAAAATCTCATTTTCTTTCACAATGCAGTACTTTTAGAGTTTTCTGAATAGGTTCAAGGAGAAGAATAAACTTGGGTATGATATGAGAGAAGTGCATAAAGAGAACCATGAGATTATCTAAATAATTTTCTACCCCAAGAAGCACGCTTATGATGAGAAGTATGTTTTAGAAAGCATACATTTGATGAAAGAAATAACATTTCCTATAGCTTCAGTTGATGCGGCTAGAATATATATTTATCTAAGGAAAAAAAAATTGATGGAGCTATTATCCAAAATGAGCCCCTTGCTCATTTTTTGGCTAACTCCCTTCATTCTTTCCTCTCTTGTGCCTCAGTCATAATTTTTTATCTTTCAGGAACTCAAAACCTTCTGGAAATGGCACCATTGGATAGAGATTTTCCTCAACTTTCTAGAAAGGTAAAGTTTTCTTCCTAACTCCATGTATTTTTGAAGTTATGGCTCGGCGGAGTTTTTGTGGGAAATTTTCCCTAGAAAAGCCCAAGCCAATAAGATGAGGCCATGTGTCCTCGGAAGGGTAGAGGTGGAGGTAAACTTGAAATTTTTACCAAGTGTTGGTAGGGTTCAAAAAGGAAATTTTTGGCCCGATGGCCCGCCGGCGAATGAGATGCGGACACGTGTCCAAGCGGGGAGAAGTTGGGAAAGTTTCCCAAGGGTTGGCATAAGTAAATTTTTCACCCCAAGGCCCGCATCCAATGGCATGGCACTCGCATGTCACTGGGGCAGTGGGGGTTGGAGGTGTGAAAGGATTTTTCCTTTTCACCCAAGTGAGGAAAATATTGAAAAGAAAGTCCACCCCCAAAACCCGAACCAATCAAATCATGCCACGTGTCCCAGCGGAGGCGGGGGAAAATTGGGAAATTCTCCCAAAGCAAAATCAAAGGAAATTTTAAAAGGGAAGTCCCACCTCCCAAGGCCCGAGCTAGTCAGATCATGCCATGTGTCCACGTGGAGGCAAGAAATATAATGCGGGCCCACAGTAAAAAATGAAAGGAAAAGTCGGCGCCCTAATAGCATTAGGCCACGTGTCCATTCTGTGGAGGTGATCAAAAGTGATGGAAATTTGAAGTAGGAAGGGCCCGCAATGAATCAAATTGTGCCACATGTCACCAAAGTGGTAGGGCATGGAGATTTTTGAGGAAATTTTCTAAAATGCAAAAAGTGGGAAAATTTCAAATTTTTGGCCCGCCAACCCATTTTGGCCCTATTTTGACCTAAATTTTCAGAGGGGCATAAATTTCGATCCAGAGCTCAGTTTTTCACATTATTTATATCAATGGAAATCTAGTGAAATTATCTACATGATTCTGGGCTCAATTTTGTGTTTGGTGGAGTTTAGAGAGAAAAAATTGGAAAATTCCTCTCACACGTGGAAATGAACAAAACTAACATTTTAACCACCATTTTTAATGCAGTATGGCTCGCATTCTCTCCCAACATGGTAAAAAAACATTGGGAAGTGGATTTGTAAGGTAACCCATGTTGTTTATTATGAATTTGGTCGGTGGTTGAAATCTCTCTAACTTTTTCCCTCATTTCTCTCTCCTAGGCTTGAATTTTTCATTGTTAAAAGCCAGATTTGTCTCTTTCCCAAGGGTTGGACATTTTTATGTTTTGCAGAGCTCTCTCTTTCACCTAGGAAGTGATTTTTGGGATATCAGACCTCTTTTAATCGCAAGATACTTTTACCCTCTACTTTGTTGTAATGCATGTATTTTGATTTTGAAAATGACAATGCAAGCTCTGTGAATGAGTTTCAGTCCTCTTCTTGTGTTGTTTATTTCATTCATGATCTTTCATTGCATTATATCAGTTTGTGCATGATGTTTGTTGCATTTTTGTAATCTATGTCAATTTGTAGAAGTAAAATTTTCACCACTCTCTGGTGTATCACCTTATTAGCAGTAGTTTTACTTCTTTTTGCATCCTCTATCTCTGTCCCCTTGGAATTTAGAGTAGGATTTTGATTTTAAAACCTCTGCAACTTGTAAGTAATACATCTGATTAGAGGAGTGAAGGAACCAACCTTTAATCTGGAGAATATTTTCCATTTTGCAAGTCCCACACTTGGGGAAAGGATTCAATGTTGTGCAATCACACTAGATGCCCAAATGTCAAACTAGAAATCTGATAGAACATCTAGAGGGTGCTGCTGATTTGCACTAACAATTTTGGCATGCCCGGTGGGACCTTAGAGGTCTTCATCTTCATTGCAACAAAATTGATGTGCATTTGTTGCAAGTTTCTTCTTAAAAGAGCCCTGAATTGCACATCTGGCGACTCTAAGGAAGAAGAATCAATTGGTTTTAGCAGTCCAGACCTGAAAAACTCATGAGAAGAATCTCCACAAGGTCAAGAGTTGGAGAAGAAGAAGTGTTGTTTGAGTATCTGCAATTATCTCCAAGAAGAAGACAAAGAGGGAGGATAATTCAAAGGTCTCCATCTCCACCAAATATAACTCTATCTAATCCTCCACCTGGTAGACCTTTCATCCAATCAACAAGGGTTATAAGGCCAATCGAATGGCACAACACAACCCCTATGTCAATTTCTTTGGAAGCACCAAATTTCTCTCAATGCATAGAATCCAATCCTAGTTGCAGCATTGAAGAACATTCCATACTTTCTTGGAGAGAATCGGACCACTCCGGTGATCATGTCAAGGATATTGCTAATATTTGTGTAATCCATGAGATTTATGATATGCAAGTTGTTGTCAAATGCTTGGCATATTCATTCAAAGGGAAGGCTTTGTAATGGTTCAAAGCCTTGCTTCAGGCTCTATCCAAAATTGGAACCAGTTATGTATAGCCCTCCATGAGTAGTTTGGAGAAAAGGGAGATAACTTGTCCCTTCCGGAACAATTGACAACTATTAAGAGAGCTTCCAATGAGCGGGTGAATGACTTCAACTTCAGATTTCAAAGGACTTGGGAGAGAATTCCAATGGAAGTAAGGCCAACAGTAAAAGGTTCTTTTCTATATTACCTTAAAGCTTTAAATTCTGATATTTCTATGTTAATTCAATCCATGGGAGGCACAACTATCCCTGCTGCTTATAGCATTGCCATTAGAGCTGAAAATTGTTTGATTCAAGCTGGTAAGCTAGCTCCTAGGCCTCCAATGCCATTGTATCCAAATTTAGAAAGTCCAAGCACTAGTCAAGTGCCTATTTTAGCTCCTATTCCCACCCCTAGAAATCAGAATTCAAATGAAGCTTCTACTTCATCTTCTAGCACCTCAAATGAACTTCAAGAAGTCATGAAGCAATTGCAAAATTTAGGTAATGAGCTGGTTACACTCAAGAGGCAACAAGCCCAAAGTTTTAGACCTTCTTATCAGCCTCAAGCTCAGCCTAACAGGCAACCATATCAGCCTCAAAGACCACCCAATCCATCTACAAATCAAAATCAAGCAAGGCCTCCTGCCAATAGACCATTTCATCCCTATAATCCCAATGCTACATCTGCCTCTAAAGCACTAGTGCCAGTACAAAACAACATAGCTCAAGATTATGATTGGTGTTTCTCGTGCAATGAACCTCACAACCAATCTATGTGTTTCAAAGGTGCTCTAAATCAAGCATTAATGATAACAACAAAGCGGTGTGGAGGGTGAAGGGAGTCAAGGAAATAACCAATAGTAAGAAACATCCCAAAGCAACAATCAGTTCTAAATGACACCACACTTATAAACTAGAAGGCAAAAGACTTTTGTGGTATGAATCAAACAATCTCTCAAAGTGTCGCAGCCAACACAAGGTCAAAAAGAATAAATTTGGGTGAAGGACAGCCATTGGATCCAAGTAACCCACAACCTTCTACCACTCCATATACTATTGGCAAACAAAATGCAGTTCCAAACATGTAAGGACCGCCCAAACCAGCTCCTAGACCAACTCGGATGCAGTTGTTTCGCCCATGTGCAAGGAATGAATGTGCAGCCATAGGGCAGCAGAGAGAGATGCTTCATCTCCATTCAACATCATTGATCAGATGAAGAAGACAAATGTAAACACATCAATGTTGGAATCACTATCCATCCCAGGCCAAAGAGATTTGCTACAAGCCACCATGAAGGACTAGTCAACTTCAAATCAACGAAGCCCAAATGCAAGAGAAGGTGCTTACAAATGCTACCCGGGGTGAAGGGAATTATGGAGGACATAAAGGTAAAATTTTGAAGCCCCCTCCATTCTATGTTTCATTGATCATTGGAAACTAATTAGTACATAACTCGCATGATTGATTCGGAGCAAGTAGTTCAAGAATGCCCAACCAAATAGCTGATCGGTTGGGGCTTCAATATGAAGTCATATCCAAAGGGGTAGTGCGGTTAGATGGGATAGCAAGTGACAACGGTGGGAGTGATTAAAAACTTGAGCCTTACTTTGCATGCATGCCCCAACGTTGTTGTTTTGCAAGATGTCTCAGTGATAGATCTTCCACCACTCTTTTCCCTTTGTTTGGTAAGGGATTTCACAGCTAAGATTGGAGGTTACTTATCTACTAATTGGTCATACATGTTGTTCAGAACAAGATATGGAACTAAGGCCATAATCAGATATGAGCCTATTGCAAACTTTCACATTAAACCTCACATTCCAAGTCAAATCAATAACAACTATTCATCGTTTGATCAAGAAGATTATCCAAGCACTAATGAAAGTGACACCAAGATTGGGAGCATCCCGGACTTGACTCTTGATGAATGGGTAAGCAAGGTGCATGCTTTTTATCCTTATCAAGAAATAGAAGAATCGAGATAGGAGTCTATTGCATGCATGAAGAAAATCAGCCTATTCCTAGCATCATGAAGCCAGACCAAAAGGATGACAATGAGGTATGGCAGTTGTTCTTTGATGGATCAAGAAGTAGAAAAGGTGCAGGAGGGGGAGCCATGCTTGTTTCACCTCAAGGATTTAAGTACTATTCAGCTTTTAGATTTCAATTTGCATGTTCTAATAACACTGCTGAGTATGAAGCTTTGATACAAGAATTGCATTGGTCAATCAAAAGAGGGATAAAGAACTTGCAAGTCTTTGGTGACAATGAGCTGAATGGTAACCAAGTTAAGGGGCAGCATTCGCCAAGAATGATCTACTCAAATGCTACAAAAACAAGGTGTGGGACCTCATTGAATATTTTGAGGGTTTTAGTATCAAATCCATCCCTAGAAAAGATAACCAAGTTGTTGTGAAAGCTTACAGCAGATTGGAGTAGCCTTTGATGTTGTTGAAAGCATCAAGAAAGAAAAAGTACAGCCAAAAATTCATGTGATTATAAGGCCGTCGGTGCTAGACAACAATGCAAGTTGGCAAGTGTTTGTAAATGATCCACAAATCATCCATTTCTTGCAAGTGGAGGTTGAGTTCTCAACTAAAAATCAGGAAAATTTAGAATAGAAGTATGGTGATCAAGTGATACAACTAAGAGCCAACAAACTACCAAAGGGACTTGTCACTTTAGAGTCCATTTTCAATCCTAATGATCAGTTTAGGAAAGAGAAAGCAAACATCCAAGTCAAGGGAGAAGATTCAAGTGCCCATCTTGGTGGAAGAAAGCAAATCACTCCAAATTGGTAAAGTGACAACTGAGCAAGAAAGGTATGAGTTCATACATCTTTATCAATAATTCCCTAATGTGTTTGCTTGGAGCAATGAGGATTTGAAATGCTTCAATCCCAAGTTAGCTCAACACACTATTGAATTGGACTCAAGTGCTAAACCCATCAGGCAAAAACAAAGGCCAGTCAATCCACACATGAAGCCTCTCATGAGAAAAGAATTGAATAAGTTGATAGAGGCAAGTATCATATTTCCTATCAAGCATTCTATTTGGGTAGCCAACTTGGTTCCATTATAAAGAAGAGTGGAGAGATCAGATTGTGTGTTGACTTCAAAGATTTGAATAGAGCATCTCTCAAGGATCATTACCCACTTCCTTCTATGGAGCAGATTTTACAAATTGTTGTTGGCTCGAAAATTTTTCGTTACTTGATACCTATTCAGGGTATAATCATATTATGGTGAAGGAAGAGGATCAGTTCAAGACAGCTTTCACAACCAAATGGGGGACCTATGCGTATAGAAAAAAGCCATTTGGGCTCTCCAAAGCTGGAGCTACATTCCAAAGGGCAATGGATATGGCATTCAAATATTTGATTAACAAAATGGTGTTGATATATCTAGATGATATCACTATTTTTTCAAAAAATGCAGCAGACCATCTCTTTCATTTGAGACAAGTATTCCAAAGGTGCAGAAGATTTGGGGTATCTTTGAATCCCAAAAAGTGTATTTTTCTAGCTCATGAAGGAAAGCTCCTTGGCCACATTTTCTCCAAATAAGGGTTAGCAATTGATCCGTAAAGAGTTGAATCCATAAGAGAACTACCATTGCCAAGCCACAAGAAATCCCTTCAAAGTTTTTTTGGGAAGGATAAATTTTGTTTAGAGGTTTGTTCTAAATTTTGCAGCCCTAGTCAAGCCTATCACCAAGATGTTAAAGAAAAGCATAGCTTTCAAATGGACAGCAGAAGGCAAGGCAAGTTTTAAAGCAATAAAAAAGGCCATCTCACAAGCTCCAACCCTCATTAACCCATATTTCTCTAAGGATTTCATCCTCTATGCATTTGGAGGTGATGATACTATTTCGGTAATTTTGGTACAGCAGAAAAAAGACAATGATGAGCAGCCAATTGCTTTCTTCAGCCAAATCCTGGAGGACTATCAGGTGAGATATTCTTGTTATCCAAAATTCACCCCCTAGGTTAAATTTGATAATATGCATCAGAATACTCAAGTCCCAGGTAAATAGATTGATTCAAGGCAAAAAATCATGTTTCTAGGGTCCCCTCAAATTTTTTCTAACTCCCCTGTCCAAGAAGGAAGGAGCAAGTTCTAAAAAAGGGTGAAAAAGCTGCAAAAAACAAGCTTGGGGCAGGAAAAAATTAGGAAAATTGGCTAAGTCCTAGTCCAAGCGGTCCTTGGGACAGTTGGGACGTCGGGACGTGAACCGGCCAAAAGCCTCCAAGCGCCCGGGCAAAGCACTTGGGACATCCGGGCCGTGGGGACGCGCAGGGGATGTAAAGCCGAACCTGCCGAAGGTGAGAAAATCAACTAACTGTTGCACATATAAGGTTGGGACATCTGGGCCAAAAAGATGCGAAGGACATGAAAAGGTGAAGTGGCTACAAAGAGGGACAAGGAAGCCCATTTCGGGTGGTTCGGAAGAATTTGTCCCAGACAACACTGGGACAGTTGGAACATAAGTACGCGGCAGACGCGGAGAGCCGAAGGAGCCGAGAGCCAATCAAATTATGCCACGTGTCATTGGCCAAAAGAGGGACAGGGAAGCCCTGAATCAGGTGGATCAGAAGTTTTTGTCCCAAATAGTTTGGGACATCCGAGACACAAGGGCATGGTGGACGCGAAAAGCCGGCAGACCCGCGGATGAATCAGGAAACGCCATGTGTCACAAGGGAAAACGTCCAAAATTTCAAAGGGCAAGGTTTGAAGCACTAGGCTCGAGCCAATAAAAAGAGGACACGTGTCCAATGGAGTAGGGAAGTGCAGAGCTCGGGGAGGAGTTAGAGAATTTGGCAAAAGTTTTGGCCAAAAACTAAAAAAGTAAAGGTCTTCCCCGCGCCCTGTCGACCAATCAATGCATGCCACGTGTCCCAAGTGGCGGTGGCGCAAAGGAAAAGTGGAAAATTTTCCAAAAATTAAAAAGGTCAAATTTCAAGGAAAACCCATGGGTAAGGGAAGGAGAGAGAATTTACTCATCCAATCAGCACCCGACACGTGTCGTCTGGTGGCGGAGCGCGGGAAAAAATTTCAAAACCCATTTTTGCCTGTTTTGTGCCCTAAATCTTCAGATCGCCATATCTTTCGATCCAGAGCTCAGATTTGCATGTTCTTTATATCATTGGAAAGCTTATAAAATTCTCTACATGATTCCAGGGTCAATCTTGAATTTTGGTTTAGTCTAGAGAGAGAAAGTTAAGAAACAGATCTGACGCATGTCCATGGCCAGAAGTGACATTTCAGCGACCAAATTTAATACAGAATGGGTCACATTCTCCTCCATTTCGGTCAAAAATGGCAGGGTATGGGTCTGTAAGGTCCTCCATGCTGATTTAATGCATTTACAGCCAATGAGGAATGGGCTCCCACATTTTTGTACGTTTTCTCTCTCCTAGGCTCGACCCATGCAATGTAAAAGCCAGATTTGGCTCATTTCTAAAGGGGGAACATTTTTGGCATAGCAATCTTCTTCTTTCACCTCCAGCAAGTGATTGTTTCAAGACTCAGACCTCTTCAAAGAATGTAACAGGTTTTTTACCTCTCTGAGGTTGTAATGCAGTGGTTCTGACATTGGAAATGATAATGCAAGCTCTGTGAATGGGTTTCAGTCCTTTGTTTGTATTATTTGCTTCATTTCAGACCATAAATTATATCTTATCAGCCTGTGTATGTTTTATGTTGCAATCTTTGGTTTGTGTCTATTTGCATGACAAAAATATTCACCACTCCCTTTTGGTGCATCACCATCTTTAGTTAGTTTCAATTTTTGCACTTCTATCCCTGTCTCCTTGCAATTTAGAGTAGGATTAGGATCTGAACCTCTGTAGTTGTGCAAATATAGATCTAAATCAGAGGATTTTGAGGAACCAAAGATCTAATCTGGAGATTCCTCTCTCAGTTTCACAAGTCCCACACTTGGAGAGAGGTTTCCATGTTGTGCAATCACACTGGATGCTAGAGTGATCAACCTAGAAATCTGATTTGCATCCAAGGGTCTTTGTGATCTTGCGCAATAACAGTTTTGGCATTCCAGTGGGACACTAGAGGTCTCATTTTTATTACAAAGAAAGTTGATGTGCATCTGCTGCAATTTTTCTTGCTTGAAAAGAGCTATCATTTGCCTATCCGGTGACTCCAAGGGGAAGAATCAACTAGTTTCAGCGGTGCAGGCTTGAAAACTCATGAGAAGAATCACCACAAGGTCAAGAGTGGAGAAGAAGAAGTGTTTTTGATACCTGTAATTATCTCCAAGAAGAAGGCAAAGAGGAAGAAGGACTCAAAGGTCTCCATCTCCACCAAACAGAACTCTCTCAACTCCTCCACAGTAGGCCTTTCATTCATTCACCAACAAGGGTTTTAAGACCAATTAGAATGGCACAAAACAACCCCTATGTCAACTTCACAGAACCCACTTGCCCTCAATGCACAACATCCAATTCCTATTGCAGCCTTGAAGAACATTCCCTACTTCACTGGAGAAAATCAGACTACTCCAGGTGATCATGTTAAAGATATTGCTAACCTTTGTGCAATCCATGAAATCAATGAAATGCAAGTGGCTATCAAGTTACTGGCATCTTCATTCAAGGGTAAAGCATTGCAATGGTTTAGGAGCCTTGGAGCTGGTTCTATCACAAATTGGAATTAGCTGTGTATAGCACTTCATGAGCAATTTGGAGAGAAGGGAGACAACTTGTCTCTTTTGGAGCAGCTGACAACCATCAAGAGAGCTCCCAATGAGCAGCTGACCAATTTCAACTTCAGATTTCAAAAGACTTGGGAGAGAATTCCAGTGGCAGTTAGGCCAACAGCAGAAGGTTCTTTTCTTTACTATCTCAAAGCTCTAAATTCTAATATTTCTATGTTAATTCAGTCCATGGGAGGCATAACGATCCCTATGGCTTATAGCATTGCCATTAGGGCTGAGAATTGTTTGATCCAAGTGGAAAACTTGCCCCTAGACCTCCCATGCATCTGTTTCCAAGCTTAGAGAGTCCAAACACCCATCAAGCACCTAATTTGGCTCCTTCTCCCACTCCTAGAAATCAAAGTTCAAATTAAGCTTCCACTTCATCTCCAAGTGCCCCAAATGAGCTTCAAGAAGTCATGAAACAATTGCAAAACCTAGGCAATGAGTGGTTACTCTTAAAAGGCAGCAGGCCCAAGGTTTTAGACCTTTTATCAACCCCAAGCTTAGCCTAACAAGTAGCCATACCAACCACAAAGGCCACCTAATCCAGCTTGCAAATATGAATCAAACAAGGCCTCCTCGTCAATAGACCATTTCAGCCCTATAATCCAAATGCCATATCTGCCTCTAAGGCATTGGTGCCAACACAAAACAACATTGCTCAGGAGTATGATTGGTGTTTTCCATGAAATGAGCCTCATAACCAATCCATGTGCTTTAATGGTGCTTTGAATCAAGCATTGATGGTGACAAATACTGGTGTGGAGGTTGAGAGCAGTCAAGGAAACAACCAACAACAAGAAACATTCCAACAGCAATCTGCCCCAAATGACACCACATTGGTAAATTGGCAAGCAGAGGATTTTTGTGGCATGAACCAGGTAGTTTCTCAAGGTGTTTCATCCAACACAAGGTAAAAAAGGAGGAATTTGGGTGAAGAATAGCCATTAGCCCCAACCAATCCACAACCTTCCATGGCTCCATAAATGATTGGCAAACAAAATCGGTTGTAAATGCCCAAGGGCAGCCAAGAACAGCCCCTAAGCTAACTCAAATACTAGTTGTTGCTGTCCACATGCAAGGAGTGAATGTGCAAACCAAGGGACAGCAAAGAGATCCTTCATCACCATTTAGTATCATTGATCATATGAAGAATACAAATGTCAATATATCAATGCGGGAATCCCTATCCATCCCAGGCCAAAGAGATCTGCTGCAAGCTGCCATGAAGGATCGGCCAACTTTGAACCAGCAAGTTCGGATGCAATACAAAGTTCTCACAAATGCTGCCCACCGAGGGAAATCATGGAGGACAACAAGGTAAAATTTTGAAGCCCCTCCTTTCTATGTTTCATTGATCATTGGAAATCAGCTAGTGCACAATTGCATGATAGACTCTGGGGCAAGTAGCTCAGTAATGCCTAAACAAATAGCTGATCAGCTAGGGCTCCAATATGAAACAACATCCAAAGGGGTAGTGCAGCTGGATGGGACAGCAGTAGCAACAGTTGGAGTGATTAGAAACTTGAGTCTTACCTTACATGCATGTCCAAATGTTGTTGTTTTACAAGATGTATCAGTTATAGACCTTCCACCACTCTTTGCCCTATGCTTGTCAAGGGACTTCACAGCCAAGATTGGGGGATATTTGTCTGCTGATTGGTCACACATGCTATTCAGAATGAGGTATGGAACCAAAGCTACAATCAGGTCAGAACCTATTGCAAACTTCCATATTGAGCCTTACACTCCAAGTCAGATTAATGCCAATTGCTCAGCATTTGATCAAGAAGATCACCCAAGCACTGATGAAGCTGACACTAAGGTTGGAAGCATCCTGGATCTAACTCTTGATGAATGGGAAAGTAAGATACATGCATTTGATCCTTATCAAGAAGTGGAAGAATCTAAGCTAGGGGTCTATTACATACACAAATAAAATCAGCCTATTCCTAGCATCACCAAGTCAAACCACAAGGATGAAAATGAGGTATCACGGCTGTTTTTTGATGGATCAAGGAGTAGACAAGGTGCGGGGAGGTGGAGCTATGTTTGTTTCACCTCAAGGAGTAAAGTACTATTCAGCTTTTAGGTTTCAGTTTGCATGCTCCAATAACACTTTGCTGAATATGAAGCCTTAGTGTAAGGGATGCATTGGGAAATAAAGAGAGAAATAAAGAACTTGCAAGTCTTTGGGGATAGTGAATTGATTGTGAATCAGGTCAAGGGATAGCATGCTGCCAAGAATGATCTACTTAGGTGCTATAAGAATAGGGTGTGGGACCTCATGGAAGATTTTGACGGTTTTGGCATCAAATCGATTCCTAGGAAAGAGAATCAAGTCGACAGTTTTGCAATAAGTAAGGGCAGCCTTTGACATTGTGGAAAGCATTCAACAAGAAAAGGTACAGCCAAACATCCATGTGATTGTGAAGCCTTCAGTGCCAGATAACAATGTCAATTGGCAAGTGTTTGAAAATGACCAGCAAATCATCCATTTCTTGTAAGAAGAAGTTGAGTTCTCACCAAGAATCAAGAGAGATTGGAACAAAGCAAAGTATGGTGACCAAATAGTACAACCGAGAAATAACAAGCTACCCAAGGACTTATCACTTTGGAGTCCATTTTTAATCCCAATGACTAGTTTAGAAAGGAGAAAGTGAACATTCAGGTCAAGAGAGAGGATTCGGTATCCATCTTGGTAGAAGAAAACAAGCCATTGCAAATTGGAAGGATGACAACCGAACAAGAAAGGTATGAGTTCATACAGTTTGTGTCAAGAGTTCCCGACGTGTTTGCTTGGAGCTATGAAGACTTGAAAGGTTTCAATCCCAACTTAGCTCAAAGCATACCATGGAATTGGATCCAAGTACTAAGCTTTGTCAGGCGAGAAACAAATACCCGAGTCAATCCACACATGGAGCCTCTCATGTGGAAGGAATTGGACAAGCTGATTGATTCAAGGATCATATTCCCAATCAAGCATTCTAGTTGGGTTTCCAACTTAATTCCAGTTAGAAAGAAGAGTGGAGAGATCAGATTGTGTGTTGACTTCAGAGACTTGAATAGAGCCTCTCTCAAGGACCATTACCCACTCCCTTCCATGGAGCAAATCTTGCAAGTTGTGGCTAGCTCCGAGAGGTTTTCACTACTTGATGGCTACTCAGGCTACAACCAGATTATGGTGAAGGAAGAAGACTAGTTCAAGACAACCTTCACAACCAAATGGGGAACTTTTGCATACAGGAAAATGCCATTTGGGCTGTCCAACACTAGTGCTACCTTCTAAAGGGCAATGGACATGGCATTCAAAGGTTTGATTAACAATGTGGTGCTGATTTACCTTGATGATATCAATGTTTTTTCCAAAAATGTAGCAGACCACCTCTCTCATTTGAGACAATTCTTCACAAGGTGCAAGATATTTGGAGTGTCTTTGAATCCTAAGAAGTTCATCTTTCTTGCACATGAAGGAAATATCCTTGGCCATATTGTCTCCAAAGAAGGATTAGCAATTGATCCAGAGAGGGTTGAAGCCATAAAAGCACTACCATTGCCAAGCCACAAGAAAGCCCTTCAGAGTTTCTTGGGAAGGATAAACTTTGTTTGGAGGTTTGTCCCAGATTTTGCAGCCCTTGTCAAGCCCATCACCGAAATGTTAAAGAAGAGCATGGATTTCAAGTGGACAGTAGAAGGCAAGGAGAGTTTTGAAGCAATCAAAGAAGCCATCTCTCAAGCACCAACTCTCATCAACCTGGACTTCTCCAAGGATTTCATCCTCTATGCATTTGGAGGTAATGACACTATTTCTGCCATTTTGGTACAACAGAACAAGGATAATGATGAGTAGCCAATTTCCTTCTTCAGTTGGAGCCTAGATGACTATGAGATGAGGTACTCTTTTATTGAGAAGCATGTACTTGCAGTAATCAGAAGCTTGAAGAAATTCAAGCATTTAGTCTCAAACAACAAGGTCCAGCTGTTGGTCTCACACACTGGGGTTAAGGACTTCCTCCTCAACAAGGATTTGAATGAGAAAAGGGCAGGTTGGATCACCCGTGTCATGGAGTATGACATTGAGATCAAGATCACCAAGCTGGTAAGAGGGAAAGGATTGTGTGAGCAGCTGGTTTTGGGGAAGCAAAGAGAAGTATGCAATGAATAAGAGGCTATTTTGACAGTCCAAGACAGCCATGAGCCAAGAGGCAATCAAGAAGAAGATGATTCTGCCCCCACTCCTTGCTGGACCCAAGGCATTATACACTTCCTATGCACAGGCCTATGCCCTCCGGAGATGAACAAGACCCAAAGGAGACACTTCAGATTGCAGGCTATTCCGTATGCCATTGTTGATGGAGTTTTGTACAAGAAAGATGTGAACGGAGTGCTGCTAAGATGCATTAGCACAAATCAGATTCAAAGGGTGTTGGAAGAGTTCCATGGTGGACCAGCTGGTGGCCATTTTGCACCAAGAGTGATAGCTCTAAAAATCATGAAGGCTGGCTATTATTGGCCCAAAATCTTCAGTGATTGCTATACATGGATCAAGAGGTGTAAGAATTGTACATTTTCACAGAAAGAGAGACTTGTTGCCCTTCCATTACATCCAATCTCGGTTGACCAGCCATTCATGCAATGGGGTTTGGACTTCATTGAGTCATTAATCCCAATTCAAGCCAAGGGCATAAATAGATTTTGACAGCCACGGACTACTTCACCAAATGGACAGAAGCAGTAGCACTCAAAGAGGAAAATGAGTCTAGCATCTTAGACTTTTATGAGGGGATAACAACTAGATTTGGTGTACCTGCTACAATAATCTCTGATAATGCATTGGCATTCATTGGATCTAAGGTGACTGAGTGGGCTGTCAAGAATGGTATTTACCTAAGCACTTCATCAAACTATTACCCTCAAGGTAATGGCAGTGAGTCTACAAACAAGAACTTGTTGAGGATCATTAGGAGGACTCTTGACGAGAATCAGAGGTCTTGGCATACCAAACTGAAATCAGCCTTATGGGCTGATAGGATAACTCCCAAAAGATCCACAGGTAACTCTCCATTCAGGCTTTTCTATGGAAGAGAGGCAATCTTTCCCATGTCACTTGAGTTGCCAGCATTGGAACTCATGAAGCAATTGGAGTTACTAGAGTTTGAGCCCATGGAGGTGAGGTATGCAGAGTTAATGGAGCTGCAAGAGATCAGAAATCAGGCATCCCAAGCAATGGAAAAGGATCAAGCTTTGATCAAAAAGACCTTTGATAGAAAGGCCAAGGATAGATCTTTTCAAGTTGGAGATCTAGTGTTGAAATGGGATGTGGATAAAGCAAAACCGGGAAGGCATTCAAAGTTTGATGCCATTTGGAGTGGCCCATACATGGTCACGAAGTGCAAGAACAACAATGCTTTCCAATTGGCCTCATTGGATGGTGAAGAACTATAGATTCCAGTCAATGGAATCTATCTCAAGCATTTCTTCTAGAGGGAAGTTCACTACCTTGTAAATATTAGATTATATTTTCATTCCTCTAAGTGCTTGTGCACATTGTTTTGTTGTAGGTTAGTTTTGTTTTCCCTAAGTGCTTTGGCACAACTTGCTGTCCATGGAGATGTTTTGCAGTCCTTACTTCCATCAGGTGATATTCCATCTTCCTCCTTACACATTCTGAGTCAGTTGGGGTTCTAAACAGAATATTTGATGACTCCATGCCCAATGGACTGCTTCAGGCAACTGGTATCTTCTACCTAGCAGGTAGGTAACCCCGCTGAGTCGCCAAATTGTTATCCAAAATTCACCCCCCAGGGTAAATTTGATAACATGCATCAGAATACTCAAGTCCCAGGCAAATAGATTGATTCAAGGAAAAAAATCATGTTTCTAGGGTCCCCTCAGATTTTTTCTAACTCCCCTGTCCAAGAAGAAAGGAGCAAGTTCTAAAAAAGGGTGAAAAAGTTGCAAAAAAACAAGCTTGGGCCAGAAAAAATCATGAAAATTGGCTAAGTCCTAGTCCAGCGGTCCTTGGGACAGTTGGGACGTCGGGCGTGAACCGGCCGAAAAGCCTCCAGCAGGCCCAGGCAGCACTTGGGACATCCGGGCCGTGGGGACGCGCGGGACGCGGAAAGCCGAAACTTAGAAGGTGAGAAAATTGACTAAGCATTGCGCATATCGGTTTGAACATCGTGCCGAAAAGATGTGAAGGACACAAAAGGTGAAGCGGCCGCAAAGAGGGACAAGGAAGCCCATTTCGGGTGGTTCGGAAGAATTTGTCCCAGACAGTCTGGGATAGTTGGAACATAAGTACGCGGTGGACGCGAGAGAGCCAAAGGAGCCGAGAGCCAATCAAATAATGCCACGTGTCATCGGCTAAAAGAGGGACAGGAAGCCCGAATCGGGTGGATCGGAAGTTTTGTCCCTGCAGGTTTGGGACATCCGAGACACAAGGGTGCGGTGGACGTGAAAATCCGGCGGAGACCGCAGGCGAATCGGGGAGACGCCACGTGTCACAAGGGAAAACGTCTAAAATTTCAAAGGACAAGGTTTGAAGCGCTGGCCCGAGCCAATAAAAAGAGGACACATGTCTTATGGAGCAGGGAAGTGTGGAGCTCGGGGAGAAGTTAGAGAATTTGGAAAAAAATTTGGCCAAAAACTAAAAAAATCAAAGGTCTTCCCCGCGCCCCTATCGACCAATCAATGCATGCCACGTGTCCCAAGTGGTAGGGGCACGGAGGAAAAGTGGAAAATTTTCCAAAAAATTAAAAAGGTCAAATTTCAAGGAAAACCTCGTGGGTAAGGGAAGGAGAGAGAATTTTCTCATCTAATCAGCGCCCGACACGTGTCGTCCAGGTGGCGGAGCGCGGGAAAAAATTTCAAAACCCATTTTTGCCTGTTTTGTGCCCTAAATCTTTAGATCTCCATATCTTTCGATCCAGAGCTCAGATTTGCACGTTCTTTATATCATTGGAAAGCTTATAAATTTCTCTGCATGATTTTGGGGTCAATATTGAATTTTGGTTTAATTAGGAGAGAGAAAGTTAAGAAACAGCTCGACGCATGTCCATGGCCGAAATGACATTTGTTGACCAAATTTAATACTGAGAATGGGTCGCATTCTCCTCCATTTCGGTCAAAAATGGCAGGGTATGGGTCTATAAGGTCCTCCATGCTGATTTAATGCATTTTCAGTCAATGAGGAATGGGCTCCCACATTTTTTGTACGTTTTCTCTCTCCTGGGCTCGACCCATGCAATGTAAAACCAGATTTGGCTCATTTCTAAAGGGGGAACATTTTTGGCATAGTAATCTTCTTCTTTCACTTCCAAAGCAAGTGATTGTTGCAAGAATCGAGACCTCTTCAAAGACTGTAATAGGTTTTTACCCTCTAAGGTTGTAATGCAAATGGTTCGACATTGGAAATGATAATGCAAGCTCTGTGAATGGGTTTGATCCTTTGTATTATTTGCTTCATTTCAGACCATAAATTATATCTTATCACTTTGTGTATGTTTTATGTTGCAATCTTTGGTTTGTGTCTATTTGCATGACAAAAATATTCACCACTCCCTTTTTGGTGCATCACCATCTTTAGTTAGTTTCAATTTTTGCACTTCTATCCCCTGTCTCCTTGCAATTTAGAGTAGGATTAGGATCGAACCTCTCGTAGTTGTGCAAATATAGATCTAAATCAGAGGAGTTTGAGGAACCAGCCTCTAATATGGATATTCCTCTCTCAGTTTCACAAGTTCCACACTTGGAGAGAGGTTTCCATGTTTTGCAATCACACTGGATGCTAGAGTGATCAACCTAGAAATTTGATTTGCATCCAAGGGTGTTGTGATCTTGCAATAACAATTCTTTCATTGAGAAGCATGTTCTTACATGAATTAAGAGCTTGAATAAATTTAAGCATCTAGTTTTAAAAAAAAGGTTCAACTTGTTGGTTTTCTTATGGGAGTTAAAGACTTCGTCCTCAATAAAGACCTAAATGAAAAGAAAGAAGGGTGGATTACTCATGTCATGGAGTATGACATTGAGATCAAAGTCACTAAGTTGGTCGAGAGGAAAAGGATTTCGTGAGCGAGATGGTCTTTAACAAACAAAAGGAAGCATGCAATGAGAAAGAGGTTTTTTGGCGTTGCAAGATAGCCATGAGCAAGGAAGCATTCAAGAAAAAATTATTTGTGTCCTCACTCCTTGCTGGACCTAAGACATAATGCACTTCCTACTCACGAGTGCCTATGCCCTCCGAGAGATGAATAAAACCAAAAGGAGACACTTCGGATTGTAGGCTATCCCATATGCTCTTGTTGATGGTGTTTTATTCAAAAAGGATGTGAATGGAGTGCTTTGCTTTGAGATGCATTAGTACAAACAGATTCATAGAGTGTTAGAAGAGTTCCAAGGTGGATTAGCTAGTGGTCATTTTACACCAAAAGTGATAGCTCTTAAGATCATGAGGGTTAGGTATTATTAGCCCAAGATTTTCGGTGATTGTTATGAATGGATCAAGAGGTGCAAGTGCATTCTTCATAGGTGAGGAGAGACTAGCCGCCCTTCCATTACATCAAATTTTAGTTGACTATCCATTCATGCAATGGGGTTTGGACTTCATTGGAGTCATTAACCCAAATTTGAGCCAAGGACACAAGTGGATTCTAATAGCAACAGATTATTTCACCAAGTGGACTGAGGTAGTAGCACTCAAGAAGCAAATGAATCTAGAATCCTAGACTTCTATGAAGGGATAGTAACTAGATTTGGCATACCTACTACAATAATATCAGATGATGCATTGGCATTCATTGGGTCCAAGGTAACTAAATGGGCTGTCAAGAATGGGATCTACCTAAGCACTTCATCAAATTATTATCCTCAGGGTAATGGCCAAGCCGAGTCTATAAACAAGAACTTGTTGAGGATCATCAAGAGGACTCTTGATGAAAATCGAGGTCTTGGTATAATAAATTTAAATTAGCCTTGTGGGTTGATAGGATAACCCCAAGAGATTTGAGTGTAATTCTCCATTCAAGCTTGTTTATGGAAGAGAGGCAATTTTGCCCATGACACTTGAGTTTCCAACGTTGGAACTCATGAAGCGATTGGAGTTATCGGAGTTTGGGCCCATGGAGGTTAGGTATGTAGAATTGATGGAGCTCTAAGAGATCAAAAATTAGGCATCCCGAGCAATGGAGAAGGATCAAGCTTTGATCAAGAAGACCTTTGATAGAAAGGCCAAGGGTATATATTTTCAAGTTGGAGATATAATGTTAAAATGGGATGCGAGACAAAGCAAAACCGGGAGGCATTCAAAAATTTTATGCCATTTGGAGTGGCCCCTAAATGGTCACAAAGTGTAAGGACAGCAATGCCTTCCAATTGTCCACATTGGATGGTGAAGAATTACAGATTCCAGTCAATGGAATCCATCCGAAGCATTACTACTAAAGGAAAACTCTCCACCTTGTACATATTAGCTTAATTTTTCATTCCTTCAAGTGCTTATGCACATTTTTTTGTTGTACATTAGCTTTGCTTTCCCTAATTTCTTTGGCACGCTCTTGCTATTCCAGAAATGTGTTTTGCAAGCCTTGCTCCAATCGGATGGTGTTCTACACTCCCCTTCCTCCTTGCATTGTTTTAATCAGGTGGGGTAACAAGTAGATAATTTTATGACTCCATGCCTAATGGATCACTTCAGAAACCGGTAACTTCATCCAAGAGCGAGATGACCCCTACGAGTTGCAAAATTGTTATCCAAAATGAGCCCCTTGCTCATTTTTTGGCTAACTCCCTTCATTATTTCCTCTCTTGTGCCTCAGTCATAATTATTTATATTTCAGGCATTTAAAATATTCTATAAATGGCACCATTGGATAGATATTTTCCTCAGCTTTCCAGAAAGGTAAAGTTTTCTTCCTAACTCCATGTATTTTTGAAGTTATGGCTCGGCGGAGTTTTTGTGGGAAATTTTCCCTAGAAAAGCCCAAGCCAATAAGATGAGGCCACGTGTCCTCGGAAGGGCAGAGGCGGAGGTAAACTTGAAATTTTTACCAAGTGTTGGTAGGGTTCAGAAAGGAATTTTTCAGCCCGATGGCCCACCGGTGAATGAGATGCGGACACGTGTCCAAGCGGGAGAAGTTGGGAAAGTTTCCCAAGGGTTGGCATAAGTAAATTTTTCACCCCAAGGCCTACATCCAATGGCATGGTGCCATGTGTCACTAGGGCAGTGGGGGTCGAGGTGCAAAAGGATTTTTTCCTTTTTGCCCAAGTGAGGAAAATATTGAAAAGAAAGTCCACCCCCAAAACCTGAACCAATCGAATCATGCCACGTGTCCCAAGGCGGAGGCAGGGGGAAAATTGGGAAATTCTCCCAAAGAAAAATCAAAGGAAATTTTAAAAGGGAAGTCCCACCTCCCAAGGCCCCATGTCCACGTGGAGGCAAGAAACATAAGGTGGGCCCGCAGTAAAAAATGAAAGGAAAATCCCATGTCCAATAGCATCACGCCACGTGTCCAGTTCAGGGAGGTGATCAAAAGTGATGGAAATTTGAAGCAGGAAGGGCCCGCAATGAATCAAATCATGCCACGTGTCACTAGAGTGGTGGGGCATGGAGATTTTTGAGGAAATTTTCCAAAATGCAAAAAGTGGGAAAATTTCAAATTTTCGGCCCGCCAACCCATTTTGGCCCTATTTTGCCCTAAATTTTCAAAGGGGCATAACTTTCAATCTAGAGCTCAGTTTTTCACGTTCTTTATATCAATGGAAATCTAGTGAAATTCTCTACATGATTCCAAGCTCAATTTTTTGTTTTGGTGGATTTTGGAGAGAGAAAATTGGAAAACACCTTTGGCACGTGGAAATGAACAAAACTGACATTTCAACCACCATTTTTAATGCAGTATGGCTCGCATTCTCTCCCAGCATGGTCAAAAACATTGGGAAGTGGATTTGTAAGGGAACCCATGCTATTTATTATGAATTTGGTTAGTGGTTGAAAGCTCTCTCACTTTTTCTGCATTTCTCTCTCCGGCTCGAATTTTTCATTGTTAAAAGCGAGATTTGGCTCTTTCTCTAAGGGTTAGACATTTTTATGTTTTGCAGGCTCTCTCTTTCACCTAGGAAGTGATTTTTGGGATATCAGACCTCTTTCAAGACTGTAACATACTTTCTACCTCTCTGCTGTTGTAATGCATGTAGTTTGATTTTAAAAATGACAATGCAAGCTCTGTGAATGAGTTTCAGTCCTCTTCTTGTGTTGTTTATTTCATTCATGATCTTTCATTGCATTATATCAGTTTGTGCATGATGTTTGTTGCATTTTTGTAATCTGTGTCAATTTTCAGAAGTAAAATGTTCACCACTCTCTAGTGTATCACCTTATTAGCAGTAGTTTTACTTTTTTTTGCATCCTCTATCTCTGTCCCCTTGGAATTTAGAGTAGGATTTTGATTTTAAAACCTCTCGCAACTGACTTAGTAATAATACATCGATAAGAGGAGTGAAGGAACCAAACTTTAATCTAGAGAATCTTTTCCATTTTTCAAGTCCCACACTTGGGGAAAGGATTCAATGTTGTGCAATCACACCTTTGGATGCCCAAATGTCAAACTAGAAATCGATAGAACATCCAGAGGGTGCTACCGATTTGCACTAACAGAACATTCATATAGGATGATGTAAGAATTATTAAGGATCCCTTCATGCACAATAAGGTCGACCTAAGAAAATGAAGGAGTAAGGATAAAAATCTCATTTTAAGCATGCCCACAAGAAAAATATAATTATGGAAAGAGATAGGACCAAACACCTATGTTAGGAGACACCCTAGAAGAATAAGGTCTCTAATGTAGAAGAGACAAAATAGTCCATAGTTTAGAATGCGAGGAGATGAAGAGTCATGAGGAAGGAGTTAAAAGTGAAGAAGAGTCAGTTAAGAAGTTGGGTCCATAGGTGCATAATGTCAAAGAATTAGATGAAGAAGGCTAGGACAGACACATCAAGGATGCACATGCAATAGATTTGGATGAAGAGGGTGTCGGTGCAACTAACACACAAGTTATAAAGGAGAACCCATACCCAGCTAAAGAACATGAGGAAAGGAACACTCCTGATCCTGAGCTAGAGTACAGAGTAGAGAAACTGTTCGTAGAGATTATTGAGCACTTGGTTGAGCGTGAGGTTGTGCACAACACAGAAGAAGAAAAGAGTGAAGGATAGGAATGGATCATGGGAAGATAATCATGCCTTTTTGTAGGTTTCCCCAGTGGCACTCGAGGAAAGAGATGAACATACATCCCCCAAGGACCTATTATGTAGTATGTAGAGGATCCCAATAAGGTTTTGTGCACAAGATATCAAAGCATGATACCTGCAGATCAACTATTTTGTTGGTCATCATTTGATAAGAAGAGTGTGCTACCACACACAAGAAAGATGTTTTCCTAGGATTTTGAGTCACACATTGAGGAGCAAAAATTTGAAGTAAGCACCCATTCACTACTAGATACCCGTGAATCAACAGTATCAAGAGAAATGTACTCGGTAGTAGATTCTTAGCAATTAATAGATGAAAAATCATGCAATGTGCTTAACAAGCTATCAGTGGAAGTGGGTTCTAGGATTTTTATAAGAACAATAGTATAAGGTTTATGCAAAAGGAGGTGGAAGAGAAGAATAAAGAAATAATTGAAAGGGATAAAGAGATAAAGGAGAAGGAAGAAATTATTGCATAGATAAGGTGGTAGTTGAGGGATGAGAAAGGACGGATGCACATGCTATACAAAAAGGTAGAATGTATAGTTGTTGCAATTTTAATTACACGCCTGCACTGGAACCCCTAGATAAGACAATGTATGAGTTTTCCTTTCATTTTCTTGAGGATTTAACACACATAATTACTTCTTAAGCTGGAACTACTTACTTTAGAATTTGTAGAAGAAGCTATGACATGGCGAAGTAGCAAGAAAAGCAATAGATTGAAATCACCATAACAAAATACAGTGAGTTGATGGAATCGGTGAAGGTAGTTATTCACATGGCTGAGGTTGTATATGACAATTACAAGGATAGTGACCATGTAGTGGGACTTCTTTTTGTGAAAGATGAAACAGATCTCAAGGAGTTCCATACCAAGAATAAAAAAGGGAACATGATAGAATGAGAGAAAATATTTGACATAGTTGAACAAATGAGGGAAGTAATTGATTCTCTAAGGGCTTCAATTAAAAATAAGTTTAATTAACTCTACCTGCAGGTCATGCACAAGATGAATACGCTAACACACATGGGAAAACAACTAGAGACCCTGTTGGACACACTGAAGGATAAGGGTGAGGAAATAACATTTGAAGAGGTCATTGCTATGATAGGGGATGCATTTACTCAAGTGCACAGTGAATTAGAAGGGTGCAAAGCATTGGAGTAATTGGTGAATAAGGATTTCCCCCTCCTTTTTCATGGCAGCATTTAGATTATTTCATTCATTGGCATAGGCCGGACATATATTCTTTCATTCTTTGATTCTTGGAGGATTATTTATCATTAATTTTGGGTGATCAAATAGAGTGTTTCCAAGGATAGACAACATGCCTAGTGTGGGGTAATGTTGGGCCTTGGAAAATATCTAATTTGTTGAGAATACGGGACTGTGGAATAGTTCTATGATTTAATGACAAAAAAATCATGCACACATGATCTAAAAAATTCCCCACAAAATCTATAGCAGTGGAAGTATAAACTAGAATAATGCAAATCACACAAAAGTAGACACACATAACAAGTATGTACCATGGTTCACCCAATGTGGACTACGTCCACCAAAGATAGAGATCTCATATATATATATAACAAGAGATTACAAACCAAGTCTTCTCCACAAGATTACATGTATCTCTACAAGAGTATCTCCTCCTCCCATATCTCCTATTGGTGCTAATTCTCAGTTTGCATAATGTGCCCTAATAATCCATGCCCAAATCTGCTCACAAATGTTTCATTTTTTGATTTGGTGGTCTCTGATTCATCTTCCCAATTGAATACCTTAAAAATGCCCATAATGTTATTGTTTTTCCCTATTCTGAAACAATATTCTAAGTTGCCCCATTGTTGTCCCCTAGTTTCTTTGATTTTTTTGGGCTGTGTCATCTTTCTTTGGTCAAATCGTGGAAAAAGTTTAAATTGGTCAGATCCCAAATATATGGAATTAATTTCCTAATCCCGTGTCAAAAACAACATCAAATAATGTTTCAATCGATTTAAAACCAAGAAATTTGCCATCCCTATTAAAAATTTGATTTCTAGGGAATCCTCTATATTTTTGACGTTTTGACAGTCATACGGGTGTCATCTTCCCATCAAATTCATTATCAAAACATTATTACAACGTGGCGGGTTCCTATTGGCTTGGGGTGGTCGGGAAATGTTTTTAACTTGTCATTTTTGAAATTTTGGCTAAAGGGAAATTTTTGACCCAAAGGCCCTCATGCAATAGCAGTTGGACACGTGTCCAGGAAAAGTCAAGCATGGATGGGTGGCGGTTTTGATGAATTTGAAGTTTTTAACTTAAAAACTTTAAAGATAAAATTTGAGCTGAAGCTCCGCAACAAATCATGAGGTGACACATGTCCAAGAGAGCCAAAATGGGGTAGTGGGTTGTGTGATGATTTTGAAATTTTTAACTTTAAATGGTATAATGTCAAATTTTGGGCCAAATCTCCGGGACCATTAAGAAAAGGACACGTGTCAAAAATAAGAAAAGTGGAAAAGAGGGCCAAAGGAAAGTTTTATGAATTTTTGCCTTTGTGTTTGCAAGGTGAAAAATGAAAGATGGTCTTGTGACCAATGAGGAGCCAACATATGTCCCAAAAGGTAGAAATGTGGGAGCGCGGGCCTGGGGAGAATTTTGAAATTTTGTAAATTTGGCAGGGAGGTCTGAAGGAAGAATTAAAGTCTTAGACCCGCAGTGAATGGGAGAACGCCATGTGGCAAGGAAGAGAGATGGTGTTCAATTCCACGGAGAATTTTGAGAAAACTTTCCTTTTTCAAAAAGAGAGTAAAATTGATAGAATTGGCCCGCATTTTCAATGGGGCCCACATATGGACACGTGGCAGATCCAAGGGAGAAGCGGGGAAATTTTGCAAAATTTTGCAAAATTAAAAAAGGTCACAAATGCATTTTTAAAGATGGGAGCCTGATCCAATCATGTTTTTACATGTTTCCCATCTTATCCAGAGTCAAAAAGGGTTTTTTTGAGCTTATTCGTGGATCTCATCTGCCATGTGGAGGGTGGACATTTAACGTCGATATAAAATCGACGAAAACTATACATTATTTCTTCTTGTCACCATTAGAGCTCCAAGAAGCTTGGAAATCATGATTTCTTCATCAATTTTCTTCGAACCTTATATGATTTTACATCATCTCAACCTTTTGAGTGAAATGACACTATTTTCATGACCTAATTCGGTGATCTTTGGTGTTTTTGATACATTTTTTCTCGGGCCTATAAAAAATGTGAAAGATGAAAATCAAAAGTTGTAGAGGTGAAATGATGACGTGAAAAGGTGAAAAATGATTAGTAAAAGATGCTTGCATGCCTAAATGGTAAAAATGTGACCCTGGGGGGGATAAGGATCTAGATTTGTGTAATAATTTAAATTTTTTGGCACACCTGGCATTCATCGAACGTTTTTTTGTTTGTTGGCCCTTTCTATATATCATGAAGTTTTTGTAACAAATTTCTATCCCATAAGCATATTATTTGCTTGGGAAACAAGACTCTAAGCTGGCATAGGGTATATTATGCATTTTGGATAAATTTGAGAGAAGAGAATTTATAATTTCACGGGAAAACTAGAAGAAGCCCATTTCTCTAAGGAAACCACCTGAGAGCCATTTTTAATTCTATTTTGCATCAGATTTTATCATGTTGAGTTGGTTTCAAGTTGTAAAGCCATCAACAAGCTCTGAGATTATTCTCATGACATTCCCTACTAATATATATTTGATCATTTTCTGGATTATCTGGTTTATTCTCTTGGCAAAGTTTGCATATACTTATGTTTCAGAATGTTTTTAATTTTTTTCTTGCTCATGTTGCAATCTTGTGTTTAAGATCTCTTTTATCATACATCATCTCATTTCTTGTTGATGGTTTGATGACATCTGCAATATTATATTAGAAGAGCCTTCATCTAATAGAAGATAAACATATTTAAAATCATTTTACTGTCCTTGAATCTTGAGATTGTTTTGTAAACCTTTGGGGGTACCTTAGGTCATGATCAAATAGGGATTTCTGGATACTTTGTTGGTATATTTGCTTCAAGCTTTGTAGCAGGTTGTCAAAGATTGTGTGGAAGAGTGTAGATCTGGGCCTCCATTTGTGCACATAGCACGGTCAAGGAGTATTTTAAACCTTTGAAGCATTCCTATTGTTTAAGTGTTACAAATTTCTTGTAAAGGTCCTCAAAGAGTTTGGTAATCTCTGGTTGGTCTTTTCTAACATCTCCCAACAAAATTTCATTCAAAATAACTAACCCTACCCTATACTACCCCTACATTGCATTGTGTGTTAACAAGAGAATACAATCCATTTACAAAAATGCACAAAGCAAATTAGGATAATACTATGTCTCTAGCAGCCTCAGCCTTGTTTTGAAAACATTTCCATCATTTAGTAGTGACAACTCTTTTGAGTTTGAATAATGGAGAATTGATCATGTTTTCCCAAGGCCCCTTCCATACAATATGCAAAATACAAGGATATCTCCACCTCCTTCACCAAACAAAGGCTGCAATATAGGTTCTCTTGCCTTGGTTGATAGGCACAACCTAAAATAGTGAGGATCAGATCAAAATCCTTCTGAGGTGCTACCCACTCCTTCAAATCTTGAGTGCTAACAAGTCAGATAGATGTCTCCCTGGCTACAAATGACATACAAATCATTTATCTGCCTCTGAGTGTCTTGTGTAAATCCATGATGTTGCTTGAGTTGTGAAGGAGATTAAGTTTGGGTACCAACACCAGAGTGGCGCCATTGCCGGGGACTTCTTGGAATTTCTTGGTGTTTTTGAGGTGTTTGAGCATTTGTGTATTTAGCAATTTGGACACTTTGTTGCATTATGTTTGGTTGATTTAAGAAGAAGAAGGTCTGGTTTATAAAGCCTTGCAAATTTGTCAGTATTAGCAAACATTTGAAAAAATTATTTTAGTGCATTCTTGCACAACTGAGGTGAAATTCCTTAGTGGTGACTCCATGCTGATTTGAATTTGGAAATACTAGTGTCTTAAGCTTTCTGTCATTTATTTTTGTGTTGTTGATCTCTAAACTGGAGGGAAGAAGATCTCTCTTCCTTAAATACTCTACTAAGAAATTGTTCTCAGACTTAAGAAATTCAGAGTTGGAAGGGAGAAGAGTTTGGAAAGTGGTTAAAGGTCAAACATCAGGCAAAGATATAGCCATTGGTGAGAGAGATCAGCCTTTGGTAGAGGACTATCACTCTTCTTCAAGTGATTTTGATTCAAGCAATCCTCTCATAAACTTGTTTGCCTTAGCTAGTGAAGGTCCTTCTACTGTACCTAGTAATTTCCTTCTCCAATCTGTACCTCTATGTTTTAATTCGAGTAAAACTTTCCAAGAAAATCAGCACTTAGAGGATACCAGTTTTGTGAGTCACATTCTTGAGCCCCAAAGACATAGCACTCCTCATCAGCTTGTCTCACCTGCAGGATCACCCGCACCAAACAATATGGCTCATCCTAGACCTCCATTTGTTGTTAACATCTTTGGTCCTATAAATTTTGGAGGAATGGATGGTTACCCAAATTTTGTCCCACAAGATGTCAGAAATAGGTTGCCAAAATTCCATGGTAATAATGTTATTACTGGTAATCAGCATCTCAAACTTTTTGATAATATGATGGAAGATTTTGAGATAGAGTTTGAAGATGTGTATATTAAGTTGTTTATTCATACACTAGAAGAGGATGCTAGGGATTAGTACAAGGCTCTATCTGATAACTCTATTGATTTATGGGCTGAAATGAAAAATGCATTTAGGTTGCAATATGGAGATAGGACTGATCCTAGATTTATTTTGTCTGAGTTTGAGAATATCAAGAAGAACCCAAATGAATCATTCCATGACTTCAACACAAGGTTTAACAAAACTTTAAGAAGGTTACCTATTGGTTTGAGGCCTTGTGATGAATCTTGTTTAATCAAATATACAAATGCATTTGATAAAAAGGCAGCCTACTACCTAAGAGATAAGAACCCAACCAATATAAGACAAGCTTTCACCATGGCACTTAAAATTGAGAACAATATCAAGGCTGTTGGGAAACCTCTTAAGAGAGATGGTGTAAATTTGATAAACCTTGAAAAACCTCAAGCTAGGAAAGGAGTTGATTTAGAAGAGGTTGTGAAGACTTTGGCAGGGGCTATCAAAGAAATCTCATACAAGTTGGCGAGCTGAGAAGGGTATCGGGGCAGACTTCACAAGGTTAGCCTAGGCAACAAGCATAATATATATTTGGCAATCACCATAGGAATGAGCGGAGGTTTGATGACAAGGTTAAATGGCCTATTGGATCTACAAATAGACAACCCCAAATGTGAAAATATATTGGTTCCTAACCCTCTAACTACCATGGTTGCTATTGTTGATGAAGTGGCTGATATGGATTGGTGTGATAGATGTTTTCTTCCTCATCCTCCATGTGAAATGGACCAAAAAGTTGATGAATCTGATAATAAGGATGGAACTGATGATGATATTTGCATGGTGGGCTGTTCTTCAAGCTCACAAGGAGGAGCAACATCTACTGAAGTAATAAGTGCTAGGACTGCTACAACCTTTTGGGATTGCATAAAGCGGGTACCACTTCTTTCTCTTTCTCAAGCTCATGATGTAGATGTAGTTCAAGCCTTTGAAATTCCTAATAATGAATTTGAATATCTAAGAGCTTTGATGATCAAGAAGTATGATGGTGGTATCCCTTCGGAGGAAGATAGAAAATTGTTGATGAATGTTGTTGTAGCTCAAGAAAAGGACTATAACACTAGAAGAAAAGTTGTTAAGGGAGTTGGGCCTCAAGCCAAAACTAAAACACCCTTACTCACAAGCATTCTAAAGGATGCTCCTAGGAAAGAAACACTTGCTAAAGGTTCTGTTATCCCAAACAAAAATTACAGTCCTTCTCATGCCCAGGATGCCAAGAATCCTTTGCCATCTGATGAATCTTCTTGTATCCCTTCCAATGTTGTTTTTCCAAAGAGTGTCCCCTATGACATAGCCTAGGTATTGAGCCAAATTAAAGTGAGTGTTCCAATTATTGAGTTGCTTAGAATTCCTGAGCATAAGAAGAGAGCATTTGAGTACTTGGGATTGAAAGAAGAGAAGATCACCCCAAGTAGAAATGTAAATGTTGTTGAGACTCCTCTTCAAATCATTTCTGGCCTTGAAACACCACCAGCAGTGGAAGATCTTGGAGAGGCACCTGAGGTATATTTGGGGACATCCTTGGTTGATTCCCAATTGAATGTTGATCCATTCTTTACAACTTTGCTCATAAAAGATAGACTACTTCACAATTGTATGTTTGATTCTGGTGCATCATGTAATGTCATGCCTCTAGAAGTCATGAATGAGTTGGATATCAAAGTGATAGCAGCCTATGGGAAGTGTACTGCCATGGATTCAAGGGAAGTTCCGGTTGTTGGTTGTGTGAAGGGTTTAGTAGTGCAACTTGTAGCCTATCCGGGTAAGAACTTGAAACTTGATGTTGTAATTGTTGACTACCCTACCAAATGGGGTATGCTTTTGTCAAGAAAATGGGCTACAAGTGTTGGTGGTAGTGTTCAGATGGACATGTCTTTTCCACCATTCCCATTGAGGGCAGCCTTGTCAAACTCTATGGTGAAAAGAAAATGTTGCACTTGATTGAAGATCCCAACAATGCTTCCTATGAAGTGTTATTTGCTGATGTAGATGCTGAAAATTTCATTGGATTTGCTGATGGAAAAGAACACAAGATGGATAGATCAAAGTGCCTTGATATGGTAGGTTCTCCTTGGACCTTGCTATTTGATGGAGCTTGCTCCAAATTTGGAAATGGTGCTGGTATAGTTCTTTCTCCTAGTTTAGAAGAGTATGCTTTTTCCTTCAAACTTAATTTTGAATGCACTAACAATGTTGCTGAGTATGAGGCATTGTTTTTGGGGTTAAGAATTGCATGGAAGTATGGAGTGAAAGATATTGTTGCAAAAGGAGACTCAGAGCTGGTTGTCAAACAAATAAGAAAACTGTATGCTACAAAAAATCAGCGTATGAAATAGTATAAGCATGCAGTTTGGGATCTAATTGAAATGTTTGATTCCTTTAACATTGTTTACCATGATAGAGGTCTTAATGCTACTGCTGATAAGTTGGTGGTGTTGGGTTCTAGATTTGAAAATTTCACCATTTCACCTTATTATGAATACAACATTGAAGTCCTGACTAGGCCAGCTATCCCTGATAATGTGAAGCATTAGCAAGTCTTTAACTATGATGATCACATGTTCAAGTTCTTGAAAAACTAAAGTGAGTTTGTAAATCAAAATATTTATTGGGAACCAATGGTGTGTATGATTGAAGGAAGAGAAACTTTTTTTGGAAAAGATATCATCCAATTGAAAACAAACACCATTCCTAAAGGTCTCGTTGCACTTGACTCAAATTTTAACAATGTTGATTACATCATAAATAGAAATATGTCTGCTTCAAGGGATGTGGAAGAGCATGACTTGGGAACAAAGGACAAACCAAGGAAGGTTTGGTTGGGCAACAATTTAAGTAAAGAAGAAAAACAGTCCTATGCCTAACTCTTGAAAAATATCAAGACTACCTTGCTTGGTCCTATTCAGAGCTGAAAGCATATAGAGAAGATTTGTTTCAACATGAGATCCCTCTTGAAGCAAATGCCAAGCCATTCAGATAGAGGAAAAGGCCAATTAATCCACTTCTTTCCATGAAAATGCAAGAGGAATTAAAGAAGTTGAGAGATGGAGGTATTATTCAGCCCACTAGATATTCATCTTGGGTTGCAAACCTTGTGCCAGTTAGAAAGAAGAACGGAGATATCAGACTTTGTGTGGATTTTAGAAATCTAAACAAGGCATCTATGAAGGACAACTACCCCTTTCCAAACATGGAGAATATGTTGTAGCTTGTGACAGGATCAGAATTGCTCTCTACTTTGGATGGTTTCTCCGGATACAATCAAGTAGTTGTCAAAGAATCAGAAAGACTTAAGACAACCTTCACTACTCCATGGGGGACTTATGTTTTTGTAAGGATTCCCTTTGGATTGATGAATGTTGGTGCCACTTTTCAAAGGGCAATGGATGTTGCTTTTGCTGGTTACATCAATGAGTTCATTGTAGTTTACCAAGATGATGTGACTGTGTTTTCAAGGCAGCGAGGTGACCATTTGCAACATTTGGAGAAGATGCTGATCAGATGTAGGGAGTATGGAATTTCTCTTAATCCAAAGAAGTTTCATTTTGGCATGCAAAATGCCAAGTTGTTGGGACATATTGTATCTAAATATGGTGTTATGATAGACCCTGAGAGAGTGGATGCAATCAGCAAAGTACCTATCCCAAGAACCAAGAAAGGCATCCAGTCTTTCTTTGGCCAAATCAATTTTATTAGAAGGTTTGTTTCCAATTTTTCTGAGCTGACTCTTCCAATCACAAGCATGTTAAAAAAGGATCAAGTTATCAGGTGGGAGGAGGCTGCCATTTAAGCTTTTGAAGGAATAAAGGATGCACTTAAGCATGCACCTGTTTTAGTAGCTCCAAACTATAAGAGGCCTTTCCAAATCTTTTCCTTTTCCTCTGAATATACCATTGCTTCTATTTTGTTACAAAAGGATGAGAATGGGGCTGAGAGGCCTATTGCCTTCTTTAGCAAGGCTTTACAAGTAGCTGAATTGAAGTATACAATCATGGAAAAACAAGTGTTTTCCTTGGTGAAAGCAACAAATATTTTTAGGCCTTATATACTGAGCTCAAAAGTTGTTGCTTATGTTCCCCACACCATGGTGAAAGACATCTTATCAGAGATGGAGATCTCAAGAAAAAGATGTAGATGGGTGAAAAAATTGCAAGAGTATGATATGGATATCCAAACCACAAAGTTAGTAAGAGGTTTGGGTCTTGCTAAGCTCATGGCTGAGAGCAACTTGCAAAATGTAGAAGTGAATCAGCTAGAGGAAGAAAGGGCAGATCTTCTTGAGAAATTGATGAGTTCTGAATGGTACAAAGATGTGATCTTCTACCTCAGGCACCTATGTTGTCCTAGTCACTTGAATAAAAATCATAAAAGAGCCCTCAAGCTGGCCTCTCAAAAGTATATCATAACAGACCTTTGGATGGCTTGGAAGAACCCTGAGGGTGTCCTCTTGAAATGCATAACTGAAGATGAAGCTCCCAAGATAGTTGCTGATTTCCATGGGGGAGTTTGTGGGGACACTTTTCTATGAGGGTGATAGCACATAATATTTTGAGAGCTGGTTATTGGTGGCCTACTCTTTTTAAAGATGCAACCACCAATTTGGTTAGAAAGTGTGATAGTTGCCAACATTTCTCTGGAAGATTGAAAGCTTCAGGCTCCCTTCCTTTGCATCCTGTATCAATTGAATCCCCTTTCAAACAATGGGGAATGGACTTCATTGGTGAGATTTCAGATCCTTCTAGTGCTGGTCATAAATAGATTCTTGTAGCCACTGATTATTTTACAAAATGGGTTGAAGCAATTCCATCTAAGAAGGCAACACACCAAGTGGTAATGGATTTCTTGTTGAATCATATCATATGCAGATTTGGAGTTCTAGTTAAGATTGTATCTGATAATGCCATGTGCTTTAGAGCCAAACCTTTAATGGTAATGTGTAATGAATATGGGATAAATCTGACTTATTCTTCAAACTACAATCCACAAGGGAATGGACAAGTTGAGTCTAGTAATAAGAACTTGCTCAAGATCATTAGGAGGACCTTGGAAATGAACAAGAAGAAGTGGGGAGAACAATTGAAGTTTGCAGTTTGGGCTGATAGAATAACTCCTAAAAGAGCAACTGGTAAAATCCCATTTGAATTGGTGTATGGAATTCAAGCTTTGCTGCCCTTACACCTGCAATTATCCTCATTTCAGTTTTCCCAACAGTTGGAAGATCAAGAGCATGGCCCATATGAATCAAGGATTAATCAGATCATTGAGTTAGATGAAGAGAGAAGAGTTTCCCATCAAAGGCATGTCAGATTTAGAGAGAAATTGAAGAGGTTGTTTGATAAGAAGGTCACTCCTAGAGCCTTCAATGTTGGAGATCAGTTTTTTTGTGGGATAGTAGGCATGAAGACAAGGGAAAGCATGGAAATTTTTATGCTTTATAGATGGGCCCTTATGCCATTGACATCAAAATTGGTGACATACCTTTTTCTCAAAGATCTAGATGGGGAATTGTTGGAGCTGCCTATTAATGGCAGACATTTAAAACATTTCTTGGATTAAATCCCAAAGTGAGGTATGCACAAATTGTACATTTGTATAGTCCTTGTTCTTGCTTTGTTTTTTTTTTTTTTTTGTGTGGTTTGCCCTTTTGTCCTTGGCAGCCATTCTAGTTGTTTTCTCAAGTTTGTTTTTGGTGGTAGTTTTGGTTTTTGGGCTGCCTTGTGTTTTGACTCCTTGCCCAATGGATTTTGGCACTTGGTCTACATTTTGTCCTTATGGCACTCACTGGGAGTGCCCATCCCCAAGCAAGAGCCAATGTTGGTGCTAATTCTCAGTTTGCATAATGTGCCCTAATGTTCCATGCCCAAATCTACTCACAAACGTTTTATTTTTGATTTGGTGGTCCATAGTTCGTCTTCCCCAATTGAATACCTTCAAAATGCCCATAATGTTATTGTTTTTCCCTATTCTAAAACAATATTCTAAGTTTCCCCCTTTTTGTGCCCTAGTTTTTCAATTTTTTCAGGCTGTGTCATCTCTCTTTGGTCAAATTGTGTAAAAAGTTGAAATTGGTTGGATCCCAAATATATGAAATTAATTTCCCAATCCCCAAGTCTAAAACAACGTTAAATCATGTTTCAATTGATTTCAACCCAAGAAATCTTCCATCCTTGTTAAAAAATTGATTTCTAGGGCATCCTCTATATTTTTGACATTTTGATGGTCATACGGGTGTCATCTGCCGTCAAATTCATCATCGCAACATTATTACAACGTGGCGGGTTCCTATTGGCTAGGGGTGGTCGGGAAATGTTTTCTAACTTGTCGTTTTTGAAATTTTGGCTAAAGGGAAATTTTTGACCCGAAGGCCATCATGTAATAGTAGGTGGACATGTGTCCAGGAAAAGTTAGCATGGGAGGGTAGAGGTTTTGATGAATTTGAATTTTTTTAACTTAAAAACTTTAAAGATAAAATTTGAGCCGAAGCTCTATAACAAATCACGAGGCAACACATGTCCAAGAGAGCCAAAATGGTGCAGCGGTTTGTGTGATGATTTTAAGTTTTTAACTTTAAATGGTATAATGTCAAATTTTGGGCTAAATCTCTGGGACCAATAAGAAAAGGACACATGTCCAGAAATACAAAAAGTGGAAAAGAGGGCCAAAGGAAAGTTTTATTAATTTTTGCCTTTGTGTTTGCAAGGTAAAACTAAAAGATGGTCCTGCGACCAATGAGGAGCCAACACGTGTCCCAAAAGGTAGAAATGGGGGAGTGTGGGCCCGGCGAGAATTTTGAAATTTTGAAAATTTGGCAGGAGGTCTAAAGGAAGAAATGGAGGCCGGACCCGCAACAAATGGGAGAGCGCCACGTGGTGAGGAAGAGAGCGGGTGTTCGGGCCCGCGGAGAATTTTGAGAAAAATTTTCTTTTTTCAAAAAAGGAGTAAAATTGATAGAATTGGCCCGCATTTTCAATGGGGCCCACATATGGACACATGGCAGGTCCAGGGGAGAAGCGGGGAAATTTTACAAAATTTTCCAAAATTCAAAAAGGTCGCAAATGCATTTTTAAAGATGGGATCCCGATCCAATCATGTTTTGACATGTGTCCCACCTTATCCAGAGTCAAAAAGGATTTTTTTGAGCTTATTAGTGGATCTCATCTGCCACGTGGAGGGCGGACATTTAACGTCGATAAAAATTTGATGGTAATTGTACATTCTTCCTTCTTGCCGCCATTAGAGCTCCAAGAAGCTTGGAAATCATGATTTCTTCATCAATTTTCTTCGAACCTTATATGATTTTGCATCGTCTCGGCCTTTTGAGTGCAATGGCACTATTTTCATGACCTAATTCGGTGATCTATGGTGTTTTTGATACATTTTTTCTCGGGCCCATCAAAAATGTGAAAGATGAAAATCAAAAGTTATAGAGGTGAAATGATGAGGTGAAAAGGTGAAAAATGATTAGTAAAAGATGCTTGCATGCCTAAATGGTAAAAACATGACCCTGGGGGGGATAAGGATCCAAATTTGTGTAATAATTTAAAATTTTTGGCACACCTGGCATTCATCAAATGTTTTTTACATTTTGCTATCCCATAAGCATATTCTTTTCTTGGGAAGCAAGACTCCAAGCTGGCATAGGGTATATTATGCATTTTGGAGAAATTTGAGAGAAGAGAATTTAGAATTTCATGGGAAAACTAGAAGAATCCCATTTCTCTGAGGAAACCACCGAGAGCCATTTTCAATTCTATTTTGCATCATATTTTATCATGTTGAGTTGGTTTCAAGTTTTAAAGCCATCAACAAGCTCTAATATTGTTCTCATGACATTCCCCTGCTAATATATATTTGATCATTTTCTAGATTATCTGGTTTATTCTCTTGGCAAAGTTTGCATATACTTATGTTTCAGAATGTTTTCAATTTGTGTTTCTTGCTCATGTTGCAATCTTGTGTTTAGGATCTCTTTGATCATACATCATCTCATTTCTTGTTGATGGTTTGATGACATCTGTAATCTTATATTCGAAGAGCCTTCATCTGATAGAAGATAAACAGATTTAAAATCATTTTATTGTCCTTGAATCTTGAGATTGTTTTGTAAACCTTTGGGGGTACCTTAGGTCATGATCAAATAGGGATTTCTGGATACTTTGTTGGTATATTTTCTTCAAGTTTTGTAGTAGGTTGTCAAAGATTGTGTGGAAGAGTGTAGATTTGGGCCTCCATTTGTGCACATATCCTAGTTGAAGGAGTATTTTAAACCTTTTGAAGCATTCCTACTGTTTAAGTGTTACAAATTTCTTGCAAAGGTCCTCAAAGAGTTTGGTAATCTCTGGTTGGTCTTGTCTAACATCTCCCAACAAAATTTCATTCAAAATAACTAACCCTACCCTATACTACCCCTGCATTGCATTGTGTGTTAACAAGAGAATACAATCCATTTACAAAAATGCACAAAGCAAATCAGGATAATACTATGTCTCTAGTAGCCTCAGCCTTGTTTTGAAAACATTTCCATCATTTAGTAGTGACAACTCTTTTGAGTTTGAATAATGGAGAATTGATCATGTTTTCCCAAGGCCCCTTCCATACAATATGAAAAATACACGAGATATCTCCACCTCCTTCACCAAAAAAAGATTGCAATATAGGTTCTCTTGCCTTGGTTGATAGGCACAACCTAAAATAGTGAGGATCAAATCAAAATCCTTCTGAGGTGCTACCCACTCCTTCAAATATTGAGTGCTAACAAGTCAGATAGATGTCTCCCAGAGATGAAAACAACATACAAATCATTTATCTTTCTCTGACTGTCTTGTGCAAATCCATGATGCTACTTGAGTTGTGAAGGAGATTAAGTTTGGGTACCAACATCTCTAACCAGATCTGCTCGAGTAAACTAAGTTGTGCCTCCATACCACACTTGTGTCTCCTAGAGATCTCTAACCTGGATCTACCCGAGTGCATTACAACCTTGCCTCTCAAACATAACTAGATCTCACATACATGAAGTTACCCTGTATCCGCCACTATGCATCCAAGCTCTCATTATATTGTGAATTTGTAAACAAGACCTCTAGAAATATCAACCAATGTGCAACCCTAACCATGCACTAAGAAGTAAGTCTCTCCTCCATCACCGCAACAAACTAAAAACATGAAGACAACTTCCTCTACCTTGCTAGATTCCTATGGATCAAAAATACAACATTATCTCATCGATCCGCAATACAAGATCTCACAATTTGTTAATCTACAAGAATGAGCAAAAACAAGATCTCACAACAACTGTGGATCTAATAAGAAGTAACCCTAAGTGCTTTGCATACTATGCAAGTCATTACATGAGACTAAACAATAAAAGGAAATATAGTAGAAGATAATACCATCTTCTCACCAACAAGTGTACCTACACTTTCCTTCTATTCAGCTTCTCTCCATGAAAGCTCTTGTCTTCATGTAATCTACTTTTTCTTCTTCTTCTTCTTCATCCTTTCAACCAAGGATTATGCTCTTCTTCTCATCAACTCATCTAACTCTCTCTAACCCTAGTTTTCTAGCTTATATAAGCTTAGAAAAACTTAGGGAAACTTAGCCATGAAATTACATCCAATATATTTTCTTTAAAACAAAAACAATATTAAAACCCGTGACTTAAAAATAAAGTGCTTCACACAGGTAACCAACACCGGTTAGACCTAACCACGGTTGGTTCCTCCTTTTCCTAACCGATGTCGGTCCCACTGTAACCGATGTCGGTTACTGTATTTCTAGTCACTTTCTATTGCATGCTAACTGTGAAGTAATCTATCTCCACAACCTAACAATCTCCCACTTCAAGATAAATTGCTAAACCTCTTTACTGTACTGTACATCACTTTCCTCAACACACCATGAAGACCATCTATTCTTTCCTTCAACAATTCTCTCAAATAAAAATAAAACCAGGAAGATCAAACCATCTTCTCAAACCAAGAAGATAAAACCATGACTTACCAAACCTGCATGAAGCTACAACTGATCCGTGACACCAAGCCTCAAGCTCCCACTGAATTGTAACACCATACCAATTGTTGGTATCGAAAAACAAGCCAACCTAGCTCCTCATGCAACAAGCCATCATGACTAACACACTTGCAAGAGCTCCCACTCAAACTGAAGTTCTAAGCCTCAATCACATCCGTAGCCATACCTGTAAAACCAACCATGTTCTCCATCCATCTATCCATGTCTCCATGCAACCACCAATGCAACTGACCAAGACAAGTCAAACTAGAATATGCAAAATCAAAACAAGATCCTAGGTAAAGATAGCCCAAATGAGTTATACCTGCAACAGTGGGTGATCAATCCACAAACCTGCATAGCTCAAAGAATCCAAACACTGCAATCAAATCCAAACCTACATAAACAACTAGCATGTCCAAGACAATCATCTGTAGATAACAGCTCTTAAGGAGTAACGTAGTAATCAAGAGGAAATATAAACATCCCCTACTCGTGGTCAAAGCATCCATGTGTAAATAAAACATCTACATCATCATAGACTCACAAAACTAAATCTATCCAACATGTACAAACTCACCATGTACATCCATCCATATCACCAGCTCTCCAAAATCTCCAAGTCTGCCACCAACTAACTCCAAATCCAAATATGAATCCTATACTCATCAATGTCAATAACAAACATCCATGCTAAACCATGCCACTAATACCAAGTGCAAATACCAACAAACATGTCATCAACATACTCTACACAAACTAACCAAGATGAAAGCAAAAATAAGGGCACCATATAAAAATGGTAAATAAGCACTATTATCAAACCTGTGACCAAACCGACCATGGTTTCCCCTAACCAACCACGGTAAACTCTCGACGGACTACGGTTGCCGGATGATCGACCGTGGTTAACCTTAACCGACACTAGTCTCTATAATAGTCATATTTTCTCCTTTTTCACCCTTCAAACTCTAAAAATTTCTCTATCATCTAAAACTAGCTGAATCTACCATCAACTGTCATCCCTAAGGAATATCCAAGCACCACAAAAAAACTAAACTACAAAATAAACTCAAAATAAATAAAAATCCATGACTGCCCTCCAAAACCAACTTATGCCTCCTGCCACTCTAAATAGTTGCAATCTCCTCTCATTGTGCATGTGCATCATGTTTCCAATCCTGCAATGGCAATAACCATGGCTTGCTCCCACCTTGAACATGAAATCCATAATATTGCCTCTAACACTAAGCTCAAAAGCTAATATGTCAGTGAGAAATAAAACCAGATGAAAGAACTATAAAATTGATTCCCTTTCTTCTTTGAGAATACTTCTACATCACAAAAGTTTGGAATTCTTGTGAAGTAGGTGAATCACCTTCTTTCCATCCGTATGTACTCAACATCTCTTGTTACCTACAATTGTGTCTAACCATGACTTTTCATTGAGGATCTCATCCTTAGACTAGAAACCCTTGTCCTCAAGATTCCACACAACCAGGAAATAAAATTCAAACAACACCAAGAAACCATGGTGTAAATTTGTGCACACAATCCAAACATAAAATCAGTTGCTCTAAATGAAATAAATAAAACATGAACCATATAGAGATACCTAACTCAAATTCTCAATGGACTAACCAAGCTAACTCTGTCCTCTTTCTGATCCAAACCATGAAGTGATCTACACCATCTCTACCATGTACACTCTGTGTAAGAAACTCAATCCTCCAAACTAGGACAAAGAACCATCTACCCTCTCTTGCTACAAAAAACCCTGTACATATAAGTTTCCACAAAGACCAACCATGGTCATCCCCTAACCAACCATGGTTAGCTGACTAGTATCGGTTCCTCTATGACCAACCTTAGTTCTCAGACCGATGTCAATGCTGCTGGAACAAACCCAATGCCACATAATTTTACATAGCACACCACACCAGGTGCTTACTTTGACTGAAGCGATAGTTGAGCTGATCCGGTCATTTCAAATCTCGTACAAAAACAATACAACTAATCCATGCAATAAATTGCATCAAGATGAAATACATCACCTTACCAGCACTAAGATACTCAACCACATCTTCAACTGAAGTACATGCTTCTCTGATGGAAGCCTCATCTTTTTCTATGCTACTGCCTCTCTACCGAAGCCCGTGCATCTAACTACACCAAGAATGCATACATGTTCCTTTTCTCTATCTAGATCTACAATCCAAAACCATGCATGTGCAATTAAACCATACACTCAAAGCAAACAAGATACATTCCATGCATCTCTTCATTTCTTTAGATCTGTGATTTTTCTTTTTATAACCGGTCGCTTGAAAGAATCCGACCATGGTCTCACCCTTCGATGCCAGTTACCACTTAATCAACACTAGTCACTATGTTCTCCAGCAACCTTACACTTCCAGCTCCCACTTGAGATTCAATCTCTTCCTGTAATTTTCACATTAGGAAAAATAAACCCTGCTCTCATACATGTCAGTAATAACTACTAACAAAACCATGAAGCAAACCCTTGCTCTGAAAACTAAAGCCATCACTCTGATACCAGTTGTTGGGAATACGGGACTGCGGAATAGTGCTATGATTTAATAACAAACAAAATCATGCACACAGGATCTAAAAAATTCCCCACAAAATCTACATTAGTGGAAGTATAAACTATAATAATACAAATCACACAAAATTACACACATATAACAAGCATGTACTATGGTTCAATCAATGTGGGCTACTTCCACCAAAGATAGAGATATATATATATATATATATATATATATATATATATATATAATATAACAAGAGAGTACAAACTAACTCTTCGCACAAGAGTACAAGTATCTCTACATGAGTATCTCTTCCTCCCGGATCTCTAACTGGATCTACGAGTACACTAAACTATGCCTCCATAACACCACTTGTGTCTCCTCCGGATCTTTAACTGGATCTACCTAAGTACACTACAACCATGCCTCTTAAACATAACCATATCTCACATACCTGAAGCTACCCTACATCTTCAACTGTGCAGCCAAGCTCTCATTGTATTGTGAATCTGCAAACAAGACCTCTAGAAAGATCTACCAATGTGCAACCCTAACCATGCACCAAGAAGTAAGTCTCTCCTTCACCGCAACAAGCTGCAAACATGAAGAAAACTTCCTCTACCATGCTAGATTCCTATGGATCAACAATACAACATGATCTCATGGATCTACAATACAAGATCTCACAACATGTGGATCTACAAGAATGAGCAATAACAAGATCTCACAACAACTTGTGGATCTAACAAGAAGAAACCCTAAGTTCTTTGCATACTATGCAAGCCATTACATGAGACTAAATAATACAAAGGAAATACAGTAGAAGATAATACCATCTTCTCACCAACAGTGTACCTGTACTTTCCTTCTGTTTAGCTTCTCTCCATGAAATCTCTTGTCTTCATGTAATCTGCTTTTTCTTCTTCTTCTTCATCCTTTCAACCAAGGATTATGCTCTTCTTCTCATCAACTCATCTAACTCTCTCTAACCCTAGTTTTCTAGCTTATATAAGCTTAGACAAACTTAGGGCAATTTAGCCATGAAATTACATCCAATAGATTTTCTTTAAAACAAAAACATATTAAAACTCGTGACTTAAAAATAAAGTGCTTCGCACAAGTAACCGGCGCCAGTTAGACCTAACCACGGCTGGTTCCTCCTTTCCTAACCAATGTCGGTCCCATTGTAGCCGATGTTGGTTCCTGTATTTCTAGTCACTTTCCATTGCATGCTAAGCGTAAAGCAATCTAGCTCCACATACTAACATAATTAATGGATCACACATGTGCACAATACTTGCGAGATGAAATGCAAGTAAGAGAGAATATGGTGAGTGTGCACATGGATGACATTATTTACATGCAGGAGAAAAGAAAATGGCGCTTAAGTATTTATTTAGGAGAGTTGAGGACTTACTCAATCTTAGGCAAGATGTTAAATATAGAGATAGAGTCGATACCACACAAGGGAAGATTCCATGTAGGAAGGAGTCTATTTTTAGAGAAAGGAACTAGCAATTCGAACTAGAGCATGAAGACTTAGAGGCTACGTAAGGCTATTTTGGGACAAGTGGAAGATCAAGTGACATGTAGTGTTTTGGGATAAAAATAGGATTGGAACTGAAGTTATCTATAGATGATCTGTTGTTATAAGAGCTTGTATGCCCTCTTGTTATCTTTGTATGTGGTGCATGGATATTATTAGCATACAACCTATTTTGAGGATGCTTGGAAAGTGACGGGAAATCCCCCACCCCTATATGTATGTATTGATTTACATGGTTTTAGTAGTTTCACTTTGTAGTAGAGTTATGTTATTGGTATTTGAGAGCACATGACTTATGGTGATAATTTTATGTATGTATTCAGCTTCTATGTTTTACAATGATTAATACAATGGATATTTTTGGTTGGATATTGGTTATTGACTTATCTGTAACTAGATCTTGCATAGTAAATATGATCTTGATTCTTGTTTAGATCATTCTTGCATATGTTTGTGATCCATATCTAGTCATGTTTTATCCTTGCATGGATGTTAAGAATCTGGTTGTTATGATTATGGATTATATGTATTTTCATGCTAACTCCTTAAAAAGCTACCATAAAAGAGGAACCTAGTACCCTTACGTGCTTTGGGTGAGAACTCAGGTCTATCTCGAGTGATGTGCCGATGCACCTTGGGCTATACTTGATAAATTAAAAGACTACATTATCTATAAAAATATTATGACCATGACCTAAACACTACATTTCCTATTCCACAAATTGACATTATTGATGACCCACAACCCATAGATGAGCTACTACAATTACCACCACTTGAAGGTTCTATTTTCATGATAGATTTTGTACCATTTGTACATATGCCTCCCCTTTCTTCTACTACTAATATGATTATTTATTAGGGGCTTGTTCCTACATTAGACATCACTCTAGCTCCTCCACATTCTCATGTGTCACCTCCACTACTATGACCTACTTTCACATGAACAATTTTTATGAATGATTCTTATTGTTAGCATATTCCATTCAATCCTACTTTTGATGACATAGTATGTACATTTGATGGCTTGACTCGCTCGACTTTTACTTTTGAAGAACTTTATCCTCCACATTCTTCTCATCTTTATCATTTATTTTCCAACTTACTATCACTTATGGTCTACATGTATTTCATATCATAGTTTTCATCACATGAAATCCTCTCTCTTCACCACTTACATTATGGAAAATATTCACTTGATTACATTGGGGCATGCTAGATCCCGATCACCGATATCTCATCCCGTGCCCTTTTTTCTTGTATTCATTTATAGAATTTCTTTTCTTTTCTTTATGTAGAATATCACTCACTAGTATGCACATGGGTGTCCGTTACCACCCTTTACTATTGAAGAATTTTCCTTGGTTATGTATAACTTACTTTATAATGGCTCATTACATGATCAACCCGACACCATTGTTTATCGGGTCTCTAATGATTTAGTTCATTTGGATTTGACCATGAAAACGATGACCTCCTAGATGACATTACATAATTTACTTCTTTTTCTTACACAATTTTGGGGCATTGCATATATATGCCACTATCTTTGATATGTTTCTTATACTCACCTTACTCATACATCTTGATACACATATACATCAACCATTTCCTATAATGTACTCTTGTGCTTCAATTCACACTTTATTGTTGAGGGCATCCTATACACATGAACTTCACACATTGCACACTAGACACTACACATCATGTATCTTCACACATATTACATACATACATCCTACATCTTACATCTTATGTCTTCAAGTTACTATGCACCTATACATCTTATTTCATCTACGAATTTTTCATTCCACACTATACATCCTACATTACACACTACATATTACATATACACATTACACTCACTACCCAATGACGCACTCTAGTCTCACGATCCATCTTTGGAATATTGAGTGTATACATCACAAATGGACCATGTCTCTCTCCCACACTCAATTAATCAATCCTTTTTCTCAAGTGACACTCCTAGATTAGTGATATATGCTATAGGCTACATAATCACTTTTTATAGCATCCTTTAGTGATATACACTTTAGGATAAATCATCACACATCCTCACACTTCATCTCTAGGTCGCATATCATCACTATGCATTCATCACCAACACATAGTTTGACCATTTCTTGATGGCACAATCTTGTTTACAGTTCATTCTTGATTCTTTGAGGGGGAATAACAAATGAACCTCATTACATACAATTCCATCCACTCAGGGGGCACGTGGCTCATATAACTCACTCTGCATTCCATTCCATCCATCAACAACATAATGTATATTTTGGTTTCATTTACTCTTGATTGTATTTACTCATACATGTTCACTTTATTATGCATGCTAGACGGATATCTTATATGTCATTATCTTTATCATACACAAATGCATGTTCACTTACTTTGTAGTTGTGATCCCATTATCCACATGTCCATTACACGTAACATGGATGTTTGGTACTAGCCCCACATTTGTTCTTGGGGGCATCCACATTCGTACACTACATGTGTTATTGTTTCATTTTTATTCATAGCACACTACTTTATTGGTTTACACACACTTTGACATATGTTTTATCTTTCTAACATGCTAACGGGTGTTTCATGTGTAGTATTTTCTATGCAGGAATATTTTATTCCATACTTGTTTGTTATATTGTTTGTTATTGCTTGTTCTTAATTTTGAATTTTCCCTTTGTCTTGTTCACACACTTGTATACTTTTTTATTCATTGGTCTTGATTGTCTTGTGACATTGTGAGTGATGTCCCATGTTTTCAACCCACTCTTCGCGAGTCTATATTATCGTATTTTTGTTTACATTATTTGCTTACACATTGTCTATGTATTTTACACTTGTCTTCTACATGCATGCTTGTTTTTACTAACACTTGTTTCCTAGCCACTTTATTTTCATGTTCCTTGGTTTCTACCAAGGACATCCCCTCCCTCATACTGAGCACGGTTTAAGTTACAATGATTGGTCCTCTGTTAGGGAATCATCCTCCTATAATGACATCGCATATTCCCCAAATATAGGAAGCATCATTTGTGTTTACACACAGTACACAATACAATACCGCTATATAATTCAATTTTCATTTTTTGTCCATGACATAGTGGGTTACACAACGATTGATTTTAGCATAGTCTACAGAACTCCATACACAATGGCTTTTACAAGGCAGATTTTCCTTAACACATGATTTGGGTACACACCAAATACAATGGTATTTTATAGAGAGAGAAGTAGTTAAAGGTTAAAAGACAACACCATGAAGTTTATCCCTACACTCCTTCTATTACATTAGCATCGGATCACCCAAAAAACCAGGCGGTCTAGAGATATCTATAGTTTCTAGTAGTTACCAGTTGGAGGATAAATTATAATTTCCTCCCTATACTTCTTTAGCTAGTGGCATGAGATCAAGCAAAAACTCACACTTCATTAATAGGATCTTTTCTACACCCTTTTTCTCATCACAAATCAAGTGCACATGTTCCTTTTACATTTTCATACTTTCATTACATGTTTTTACATATATACATGTGCATTTACACACAATTATTTTACACATATACATGCATGTTTTACTACTTGATCATCTTCTCTTTTGCATGTACATTCATATTGGTATCCAGAATTAAAAATCAATAACAACATCACATAAACATGCAAGTACAACACACACACACACATTGGAATTTTCACACGTGCTTCCACCCTAGGTTCACTCTCATCACTTTTTTAAATTTTCACATCTTTAGTCTCCATGCTCCATCATTTTTATCACTCCATGCCTTGTCTAGTCCCTTGACACACTTTCTACATCGATCTACATAGATATCAGGTATGCATATCTATCTACTTTAGGTTAAGAGCATTATGCTCACCAACATAAATTGGGGGAAAATGTAGACACATAATCATGCACTTTGATTCATTATCTAGACTTAATTGCATACTACTATTCATATGATTCCTAAGAAAGAATAGTATTGATTAACCCATGTCTTTGGCCATCTTTCATTTCTTTCTGTTGTTACTTTTAGTCTTAAACCATTATTGGCCCATTCTATCTTTTTACACTTCAATTTCACCTTTTATGGACTGGAGCTCCCAGCCAGGATGCAAGTGTCAGGCATCCTCATCCCCTATGGGTTCCCATGTCTGCTTTACACTTTACTCTCACTTTTTAGGTCCTTTCTATCCATTTGAGAATCTTATCTTTTTGGTATTCATCCTTTTTTAACTTAATTATGAAATTCAAGTGAGAGAATTATATAAATATAAATTTATGTGATCATAATAAGGGACCAAGAACTAAGTACTAGTTATCACCACCTAAGGTTGCATCCATCAAAGGCATTTATAGCTACATTTACATCCATCTAGATCCATCACAACGCATAAAGGCTATTTCATTTGCATCACACTTCATCGGAAGGGAGTTTATTGTTTTCATGCACACATTTATTACATTATACATCTAGTTACTTTTTCACTACTTGAAAGTATGACTAGCATAAGAGAAACCTAGGGTATAATTCTACACACGCACACCTAGAACTATATTGGATTTGAGATGTAGTATAATGCTCGGTGATAAGTCTATCAATTTGGTAGTTGAGGATAGTTTGACACCTTCATATACATCTTTCATTTTTTAGGTTTTTGATGTTTTGCATAGGGTTTTGTAATTGATTCCTTTATCACGGGTTTACAACAACATCAGTAAGCTAGGTGTGACATACATGTGATAAGAAATGAATTCTTTGCATCATTTTGTGACTCTATGAATTTGGCTTCGGACTTCCCGCATAGACCAAGGAATTTAGATTGTAGACTAGGGCACCCCAGAATCTCTTGTTGCAGATCACAAGCACTAAGAGGGGGATGAATCGGTGTAGATTAAAAAATTTACATTCTTGATTTAATTTTATATTATTTACCAATCTATACGTATGAGAAACATACAATTAATCAAGTATTCATCAAACACATAAACATTGAACATAGAGATTTACAGTGTGAAACGCTTTGAGAGAAAAACCCACCAAATTTGTTTATTATATTTCACAAAGCATTGACTCATAATAATATAACCCATCTTATAAGATTTGGTTAGTGAGACACCAATCCACAAGGAGTACCAACCCCTACACCTATGTTGATATTACACAACAAAGGACTCAAGTGAATATTATGTATCACAAGAGATTTATTTCTGTAGGCACCCACCTATAAGGAATCTAAAACTCCCTTAATGTGCTAAGATACAATATAGACTTCTTTACACATACATTTTGATCACATAGTTACAAAAATTATGAATACAATGGATTATGATCACTTACGGCTTAGTTTTTGTTCTTCCTTTGTCACTCTCATTTTCTCATTCAAACTACCAATTTTACACTCTACTTATCTGATCATGTTCTTCATCATTTGCTTGATCTTTTCCTTCTCTCTTCTTCACCTTTGTAGCTCTTCTTAGCTTGATTCCATCATATTTTCTTCTTTTTGCCTATGTCACTCTCTTGGCTCTAAAGCTTTAGTTTTCTCTCATGAATAAAAACCCTCAAATCACTTAGAGTTTTTCTTTTACCGCACCTTTTTCTCAAAAGGATTGCTTCAAAATTTGCATCGTGTACTCTTCCTAATCTATCGCCTCTGAATCCAGATCATTAAATTTTTCTAGCTGAGTCCATATTTTAATCTTTTCTTATTTGGCTTCATTCCTCCTTCCACACATCGACAAACCAATTTATTAGCCAAATACCGAAATTAGAAAACTTACATGTTTTAGAATTTGCATCGTGAAATTAAAATGGAGACCATCTTCTTTGTATTATTTTAATTCACCTTGAAATCAGTAATCTCCATCGCACTTATAACCAAATTACCTTGTGGTCAACATGCATTAAATGTTGGTAGCTATAACAGATAATTTCATTGTTCTGTGTGAAGTTCCAATTGTACTTAAAGTCACAATTCTCTTTTAATCAAATCTCCTTCAAATTTTGAATGCAAACTTTCACTCTTTCAATTTGAACACCAACTCTTTTCCTTGATCTACTCTATTTCACTTTGATTGTTTTGTAGCTTCCTTTGGCGTCTTTGATCTTTTCCTTCATATCATGTCTTCTCCTTTTTTCCTTGTGATTTTACCTTCTTTATGTGGATTTTATCTATCCACGACATATGTATGCATTGTGTGGATTTTTCAACTTCTTGTGGCTTCCTCCTTATTTGCTACCTTCCATGGATTTTCTCCTTTTCTAGTTATTTATGACTTTTCTTGTCATTGGTAATCTTCTATACTTAGCAGATTTTCTGCTTATCCGTAGTTTTGCATCTTTTCCCATTTATACGTAGTGTTTTCCAAATATTCATATCCATGGATTTAGCTTCTTCACTCTGTGGAACTCACCTACCTTCTTCCGCAGCTTCTTCTAGAGCTTTCCTTTAGTCCACGGTTCCTTCCTTGAGATTCTTTACTCCGCGGCTCTCTATTTTCTTCGCATCTTACACCTTATATCCATGGCTTACACAAATGTTTTCTAATTCCTTTATAACTTATCTTTGATCATCTCAAATCATTTGTGAGCTGAAACTACCAATCAACCTTCATCTGTTTCACATGTTCACTTTACCAATTGACTCTTTTTTCCATAAATGCAAATTGATATCAACTCATCAATCTTGACATCAAGGAAAACACATATAAGAATGAAAAATAGTCAACAATATCCCACTTTCTCATTAATGAAAACACTCTAACCTATAGAAAATTTACAACCTTTTGATGGAAAAATGATTATATACTTGAATCCAACTTTCTCTGTTCTTCTATATATGTGGACTAGTTTTTGGTTTCTTTATTTCTCCCCCTTTGACAACAATGAAAAAGGACCATCTATGCCACATATAACTGGATATACTTGTAATTTTGTTTCTCTATGTTCTTACTTCAAGAAGATACCCTTGGGCTTATTCTTCTTATCCATCCGATCTAGTGTTTCCGTGGCAATGCTCCCCCGAGCTAATACATTCTTTGATAAATTCAAGCTAATATCTTAGTTCCTCTTCACTTTGGCACTATTTTTAGGAGCTGATATTTCCTCAGAATGCTCCCTTGTGCTTCTTGTACATCTGCTTAGTTATTGGTGGGTTCAGGAATGACCCCTAACTCGGTCCTTAAGTGCTCAAATGTTGCATTTGATAAGCAACTTGGTCATTATATATGTAATTTCTTCTTTTGTGCTCACATATTTTAGACTGATCTTCCTGTCATTCACTTGTTCCCTAAAGAAATGATACCTTATTGGTATATGCTTGGTTTTTGAGTGGAACATTGGGTTCTTGGAGACACTAATTACACTTGTACTATCACACAATAAGGGAATTGGATGTTCATATTTTACCTTATAATCCTCCAATGTCTGCTTCATCCATAGAACTCATGTGGAACACAATGCAATAGTTATATACTTTATTTCACGTGTTAAGAGAGCCACTAATGATTGTTTCTTATTGAGCCAAGATACCAAGTGGTTTCCAGTAAAGAATGCTCCTCCACTTGTGCCCTTTATATCATTAACACTTCTGCCCAATCTACATCGTGTATGCTTTTATGCTAAAGTCGTTTTTTTGGGGTACCACAATCAATATTCAATTGTGCCCATGAAATATCTCCGAATTCTCTTGACATCCTTGAGGTGTGTTTCCTTGGATCTTCTTGAAATCTTTGAACAAGTCCTACGCGCTCACAGGATATCAAGTCTTGATGTTGTGGACTAAAGTATACTTCCTATCATGGATTTTTATAGTGTTTTGTGTACCTTTGGTTAGTTATAAACTCTTCTCATCTCACATTCAACCTCCATTGGTGTCCCAATAGGTTTGCAGTCTTCCATCCTAAATATTTTCAACATCTCTTTTATATACTTGCTTTGGTAGATGAATATACCTTGTTACGAATGTTTGATCTATAGTCCTAAGAAGAAATATAGATCTCCCAGATTGACATCTCAAATTCTTCTTTCTTCATGTCTACAAACTTGTATGTCATCTTATCATGATCTCCACTGAAAATGATTTCATCCACATATACTATTACAATGAGCAAATGTTTTCCTTATTCTTTTATTTATAGATTTTTATCTATGACTCCTTTTCAAAAACCTTTATCAATTAGGTATGAGTCTAATATGTTGTACCAAGCTCTAGGAGTTTTCTTTAATCCATACAAAGATTTATTCAACTCTGCACACATAATCTATATCTTTAGTCATTGAGAATTCATTAGGATGCTCAATGTATACCTCTTCATCTAGGAAATCATTCAAGAAGGATGATTTCACATCCATCTGGAACACTTTGATCTTCTTGTATGTCATGTAATCTAGAAATAGCCTTATTTCCTCCATTCTTGCTCTTGATAAAAATGTCGCATCAAATTCAATCCCTTCCATTTGTGTGTATCCTTTGCATACTATTGTGGATTTATTGTGCGTAAATTCTCCTTTCTTATTCATCTTATTCCTGAAGACCCACTTAGTTCCAATCACATTCTTATCTCATGGCTTGGGTACTAGTTCTTGTGTGTCATTCTTTTCGATCTCGATTCAATTATTCATTCACGAATTCTACCCAATGTTTATATTTGCTTTCTTTAGCAATATTCTTGGGTTTTATCATGAACATGAGTGGTATATCTTCATGAATCAACTACTCTTTGAGTCTCCTTCATGTTATGATGCCACTATCCTTGTTTCCAATGATTTTATTTACTGTATGATCCTTCTTGACTTTCTAGGAAGGATCCTTAGTGTCTGGTCTTTCATCTTCTTCTTCTTCTATTTCTTCATGTGGACTCATCAAATTCTTCATCATCTTCTTGTTCTCTTTTCCACTAGTATGATGAGTTTTGGTTTTTTTCTTATTATGCCTCATTCACCTTCAATTAGTGCTTTCACTATCTTTTTTGCAACCGCTTGTTGTTGCATCTATAGGTCATGCTAACTCTTTGAGTATCCAAGGAATATACCTTCATCGCTCCTTGATTCAAACTTGCCTAAGTTTTCTTCATCCCTTCTAATGTAGCATTTACTTCCAAACACTCTAATGTGCTTCACATTTTTAGGCCTCTTCTTCCATAGTTCACAAGGGGTCTTATCACTATTTACTCTTAGTTGATATTTGTTCAAAAGACAAACCATGGTATATACAGCTTCACTCCAATACATTTCGGGAGTTTGAATTTCTTTAGCATGGTCATTTCCATCTCCTACACAGTTCTATTTTTCCTTTCAACAAATCCATTCTCGCTAAGGAGTCTACGTGGATGAGAATTGTCTCTTGATTTCATGTTCTTCTGAACTCATCAAACTCATTTTACTGCAATTTCTTGCCTCTGTCTTATCTTAGGCACTTGATTTTCTTGTTCTTCTCATTTTTAACTAATGCCTTGAAGTTATTAAATATATCTATGGATTTAGACTTATTTTTTAGACATGCTACCCATGTCATTCTTATATAATCATCTATTAGCAACATAAAATAAACTTCACCTGATATTCCTTAAGTTCGGTAGGGCCACTGAGTTTGTATGAATCAATTCCAGTGGTCTTGTTGTAGATTACTTCTTTGACTTGAATGAACTCCTTGTTTGTTTACCATGTAGAAACACCTTGCATAGTGTATCTGCTGCGGGTTTGATAATCTTAGGAATGTGTCTCACATACCCTTTAGCTTTCAGTTTAACCAAATTCTCAAAGCTCATATGTCTAAGTCTACTATGCCACAACCAGCTATAATCAACTTTACCAGTGAAGCATTTCCCATTGTTTATCTCATTCAGCAGATACATGTCGTTCTTTTTCCGCTTAGCCTTTACAACTCTTTTTCCTATTTTTTCGTTGATAATATCACATCCTTAGTTATGGAATATGACATTGTTTCCTCTCTTACACATTTGACTCACACTTAACAAAGTTATATTTCAAGCCTTCAACATATATAACATTTTCTATAATAGTCTACGCATTATCTAAACTTAATGTCCCTTTTCCAACTATGTTGGTAGAGTTGTTGTCACCAAATATCATAGCACCTTATGCATTATTAGATAGAGAAATAAATTTTATTTTTTTCACTTGTCATGTGACTCGAGCATCCACTATCTAAATACCAAATTTTATCTTCATTCTATACATGAAATGTGGTTTGTACTACTCAACAACATTCTTTTCTCTTTTTCACATCTTTCTTCACATATATCCAATTTTGTTGTTTAGGTGGCTCTTGTTTCCTTACTAGTGGATTATTTATTTTCTTGTGATAGGTGTATTGAGCAGCATTATAGTTTGAATCTGGTGTAATATGGGCCAAAAAAATTCTATAACCTCTAGAATTATTTCTACACTTTGCACTTTATGTCCAAAGCGATTCTAAGAGAAATAATACCCATAAAAGGAATATGTGTACCTCAATACATAAGTGATCCTAGGAATAATGTTTCTTCTTCTTACAAATCTTTGGAATCCTTTATTTGCAGCAGAGGAAGTACTTGGTGTAGTGCGGAATTATTTTCTTTAGTTTTTGTTGACTCTTTCTCCTTTCCTTCTCCTTAAATCCAATTCAGATTTATCAATTATATGACGTTGTTTACTTGAATATATCAGTTAGTACAATAGATCTCTTCTATAGTTTTTCATACATACTTAGTTTGTTGAACATTTGGTCCATATATGATTTCAATTCCTCTAATTATGTGTTAAACTTTGAGAACTCCTCTTTTGATTTGTAGAAATTATATATCTTATCCATTGAGTTTCAATTTCCTTTAGCTCATTATCCTCTTCTTCTTCAAAGTGCTTTTCTTTTCTCAAAGATGTGGATTTTTCCTCATAATCCTTTAATGTCCATCTCGGTTTCTAAACTTTATTTTCGCATAGTTTGAGTTCTTCAAGTGAATTTACCAAATCTACTTCAAGATTTAGCTCGGATTCCTCTTCATCGAATATTCATATTCAACTGAGTTCTTCCCTCTAGAGATACTTTCTTCATCTGCGTCCATAGCCATAAATAGAAATTTGATTAATCTTCATTTTCTAAGTTTTTATGTTGCTTAAATTTGATTCAATAGATTCTTCTTTAGAGTAGAATTTTCTTTTGTTATTGATAAATTTCTTCTTGGTATCTTTCTTTATATACTCAATTTCTCTTCTATTATGTTTATGACTATGCTCCTCATGTTCAAAATAATTGTCCTTATTCTTGTTTGGACATCGATAGAAAAATGTCCTACTTGTCCACAAGTAAAGCATTTGAATGGGAGTTTTCCTTTGTACTTACCAGAGCCTCTTTTTAATTTCCTCACAAAAATGCCTCAATATTTTCTTCATCCATCTTATCCATGAAACATGATTCTTCTTCATCTTCTTGAATAGACTTTATTTCTTTCTTGACCTTGAAAGCTAGTTATTTCTTTATGGTCTTGGTTACAATAGCTCTTTTCGTATACAACAAGGGTTCTCTGCAATTCATCCATTGTAAGATTCTTCATGTCCTTTGCTTCCTCTATGGTAGAAATCTTTGAATCATACTTGTTGGTCAGGGATCTCAGAATATTTTGGACAATGAAATATTCTTCTAGTTTTTCTCCCAAGCCTCTAATCATGTTGATGACCTCATATGTTCTCTGCATATATGTCACGATGCTCTCATCATCCTTTATTTTTAAATTCTCAAACCGAACTCGTAATTTTGTAGCTTTTCCAATTCAAATTTCTCATCTCCTTCATAGATACTCTATAATTTTTCCATATCTCCTTTTTGTTGTGTAGTGCATTACTTTTACAAATTCCATCTCGGTTAAACTACGTAAGATAGAATTCATATCTCTTGAGTTACATTCATATTCTTCCTTATTCGATGAAGAGGTGATTGGTGTGGGATGAGTTATATATCATTTCTCAATACATTCCCGGATGTCAAACCCAAGTGACATCAAATATTTTTTCATCCTTATTATCCGAATGCATAATTTTTACTATGAATAGAGGTGATCCAGGATAGTGACAGAGACCACCTTGTGCCTAATTTAATGTCATGCTTGTGATAGGAGGATATCCTCAAATATTTTAAGCTTTTATAATGAGGAATTTCTCTAATACCAATTGTTATAGATCATAAGTAATGAGAGGGGGTGAATCAATTAAGATTAAAACTTATAGACTCTTTATTTAATTTTATATTCCTTACAAATGCACGTATAATTCCTCAATATTATGTATAAGATCATAAAATATGTAAGTCATCACCCGTTGGTATGTGACACTAGCGTTATTAAGCCCGAACGAAATGGCAACATAAAAGAGGGTTCCCTAAGGAGTGATGAATGTAGTTTTGGCCTGATCCTCCTCAAAGATTCTAACTTGATTATAACTAGAAAACCCATCCATGAGAGACAACAACTCAAAAATAGTTGTTGCATCAACAATAACATTGATGGATGGTAATGAGAAATCATCTTTGAGAAAATCCTTACCGATATCCCAAAATTCTTTGCAAATGCAAATATTTCCATTCTTCTTGAGAACGGGGACAATATTAGACACCTATTGTGAGTAGTCAACTGGCTTGATGAAACCTACCTACAAGAGTTTCATCACTTCTTCCTTCACCATGAGGGCCACCTTTGGCCTCATGTGCCTTGAATTTTTCTTAATTGGCTTGGCATCTGGCTTAGTGACAAGGTTGTGAACTATAATGTGTGGTGCAATTCCCATCATTTCATTATAGCTAAATGTGAAATATTTTATATGCTCCTTGAGGATGCAGGTATGTATTTCAACCTCATCAGGAGCTAGAGAGGATCCTAATTTCAAAAAAATTGTTCCTCCTTCATCCCGATGTTTATATCAAGTATTCCTTCCTAATTAAGAGGTATTTCCTTCCTTAAAATTAGGGGGATGGAGTTAACTCTAAATACCCCTCTTCTTCTATCTCATAAATTTCAAGCTCCTTCACCAAGGTATATTCTATCATGGGATTTCCAAAATAGGAAGAAGAATGTGGGATTAAGGAAAGATCAACCTCGTGATGAGTAAGATGTAATTCTACAAAAGAGTTTAGATATCCCATAGTTTCTTTATCATTCTCAACATGATATGAGATGATAAAATTTCTCTCGGCTTCTATGTATGTCAACATCGAGGTTATCGGTGTTTTACGAACCAAAGGTTTAGCATGAACCGATACCATGAAGTTTGTATCCTCCAACTCACTACTTGGAGTGAAGTGGGAAGCAGAAGTTTCTATAGAGTCTATGAGGAGGTTCTTTTCTCGTGGAATTGCTTCAATTGATATGAATTCAAACCCCTTTGTTAGATTTAGACTCGCTTATTTTGTAGAGTTTTAGATGCTCAACTCTAGTCTCATATACCTCAGATATTTGATTTGCGACCAGTTGTGAATCACCCAGCACCCTAATATTAAGAGCACCCATTCTTTTGGCTACAATGAGACCAAGTAGAAGGGCTTCGTATTCAGCCCTATTATTTGTACATTCAAAGTTTAACTTGAAGGAAAAAGGTAGAATCCTTCCCTTAGGAGAGGTAAGGATCACACTTGCCCCAACCCCAAAACAAAATTTGGCTTGATCAAACTACAGAGTCCAATAGTTACATGGAAAAAGGGATGTTGGATCATCCTTTGTATCTTCTTCCTTTATCTACTAGAAGAGAACCGAGTCCCAGGGTATGTCCCATACCCATAGAATCAAATGGAAGGAGAATAGGTAAATCTTTTCAAAGATCTTGACAATATTTGTTGTGGTTCCTAATGACACTGTCTCTATGATGAAGGTTTCATCCTTAATTGTTGAAATACCTTCAATCAAGCATGTGACTTCTAATTACATCGTAGGAACCATCTTTTCATCTTGTGTTGATCTTGTAGATTTATTCAACTGATTTGTAGGAAGCCAAAACTCGAGTGGACCCATGGCCTCTTCTTTAAGTTAGCTAGATGTATGTCAAAGGGTTTTGGATCACCTTGTGCCACAAAGACCTTCCCTAAATGTAGGAACTTGACTTCTTGAAACAAAGTGGAGGGAATCACCTTTATGTAATGAATCCAAGGAAGGCCAATTATCATATTATAGTTAGTTTCCCAATCTATAATGTGAAAATTGGTTAGAATTGTCTTAGGTTCAAGAGTGAATGGAAACACTATAGTCCGATTGAAGTCATTTTGAGGTTGTCATAGCCTCTCAGTGTATTTCACATTGAGGAGAAATTGGTCTCTCCATAACCTAACTTTTAAAGGAAAGATAAGGGAATAATGTTAACCTCTACCCCATCATCAATCATCACATGTTTTACATAGTTGTTATAAACCCAGACTTATAAAAAAGTTATATCACCTCTACGAGTTATTTCAACATCAGTAGGCATCTTGCGATGTCAAATACGAATCCAACATTATTTTAAGGCTTCCCTGGAGGATAGAAATCAAAGTCCATGTGATTTATCTGTACTTATGGAGGAGTGGTGACGTTAATAAAATGGCTAAGACCTTGTGCTTATAATAGAGCGGATCCGTGAGCGGGGAATTCTTTAGCGAGATCCAAGAAGGAAATGTGAGAGAAGGTTTTGTTAGGTCATTGATCAAGTCATAAGCTCCTACCTTGGCTTGCCTAATGTATCATGAATGTCATCGATATAGTTAAGTAAATCGGATTGGATGTGAATAATAATCTTTGATTCTAGTGGCGAGCGTTAATCTAAGGTTCAGTGTCCAACTCTACCAATCCCACAATTTTTTTTTGTTTGTGGCCATCCAAAGGAGGTTCCACTTGTGGGTTTAAATAGGTTGAGGCTTCATGATCATTGGTTCATATTATGATACCTTTATTTGAGCCATTGGGATCTATTCTATAGTCTTGTGGGAGTGTCGGGAGAGGATCATTAAAGATTCCAAGTGGTGTGTTATGTGGGGATATTGGTCCCATGTAGGTGTTCTGAGTTGGTGCAGTTAGATTTTCCAAAATAAATGTCAACAAATAATTGTCTTTAATCCTCTGAAAAGTTTTGTAGAAACTTATTACAATCATGGAATGTTCTTGGTCATGCCTCGCAAACCCTAAATAAACCATAATACAAATCTAGATCATAATCTCGAGACCTTTGGTTTACACCTTGTTGCGGTCTGAAATTACAATTATTGTTTGGATGCTAGTTGTTATAGTTAAAATTTTGGAACCCTTTCCCTTGGTTTTGTAATTTTTGGATACCCACCTGGGTATTGGTTAGGGCCTTGATTTTGCGGTTGTCTTGGTTGTTGAGTTTGTTTTTTTCGGTGTTTTTCTTGTTTCATCGAGGATGATTAAAATCCACAGCATTGACTAAGGGTGAGAAGTTATTGTTTCTCTAATTATTTCCATTGTTTTTGTTATTGGTAGTATTTGTAATTGGAGAACTAAGAACATTAAGTTTCTTGGGCTGATCATTAACACCATTAGTTGTGACCCCGCAGTTCTTATTAAGGACCTTTGGTCCTTGATTATTTCTTGTGTAGTTGGAGTAACCGGGGTTATTTTGGTTAGGAGTGACTAACCTTCTATTTTCACTGTAAGTCTTACAACCATTGTCAATGGTTGTTTGATCAATCCAGAGAGCGCCCTCTAGCACCTCTTTATATCTCCTTAGAGGGAAATTTTAGACTTCTTCCTTCATCTCTATTGAGAGAGTGGAAGAACAAATCACAAAGCTCCATCGACCCATATTTGGATTACTTGTAGAGGAGAAGATAACATGTCACCACCTTCGAATGAAGATGGTTACAGACTCGTTGTGCTCTTGCTTGATATGAAGGAATTATCGATTCATGTTCTTAAAATTTTGTTCATATCAAAAGCCTTAATAAATTATGACATGAGTTGATGTATAGAGTGTATTGAAACCTTTGGTATCCTATAGTACCAATTGAGAGCAATACCTTCTAGTGTCTTAGGGAAAATATTCACAACAACTACATCCCATGGGAGAAGCTCTCAAATGGTCATTGCGTATGCTTTGATATGATCATTAGGATTGAGCCCCTTTAAACTTCAGACAATCGGGAAAGGGTCTTAGGAGCATGATTCTTCGGATGGAGAAGTCTAAAGGTTCCTTAAGATATTCGGTTTAGGTACCCATTACATACATTTCAACCATTGAATATCCTTGGTGGGGAGGTGGAGGTTTCATCGATTCTTGAAATGGTACACCATAAAAAAAATTTGGGCCGTATGGAATCCCTTGTGGATGACCATAAGGACCTGGGTAAGTGTACATATCCCCCTGTGGTTATTTAGAGTACATTTGTATGTAGGGGGTTGACTACTTTGATATGGAGCCGAAGGCACAAAGCTAGAGAACGCTACATTTCCAATTGGTATGGCGTTTAAGAATGTACTTTTGGCTAGTGCATGTTGTACATATCCAAATATGGCGTGAGGGGCCATACCCAATGTTCCCATCCTAGTTAGAAAATATCTAGGGCTTGGATCACCCGTATAAACCGGAGGATTCTACGCAATAGGTACTTGTCCATAATTCTACAGATAGTGAGAATTTCTTGCTTTCCCCATATATGAAATTTGAACATTTTGGGAAAGCTCTAACTCTTTGACTTTGTCAACTAATGCAGAGATGATGTCACCCATTAATGGGATGGTACTTTGTTAAGGTGTTTGTTGTTGAGGAGTGTGGTATCCTGCTATGAATTGTTCACTATGTTGCCACCCCTCATTGGAAATGTTTTCCATTGTTGGAGGGGTAGTGTTATTGTTTTGAAGCGGGACATCACCATGTCCTTGCAACCTATCAAAATCCCGGTTCATATTCTAGAATCGTTGTTCACTCTGGTGTATCATGATAAGTACTCCTCATCTAGATGCGGGAGCTGGTCCGATTGCATGCTAATGAGTTGTCAAAAAAATACCCGAGGAGATGAAATTTCTTCCCTAGTGAAATTCATGTTGTTAGAACTTGATTGTTCATGAGGATATGTCTGTGTAATTTTGTCAAGCTCCTCGATACATACAGAGGAACCAACATTGGTTCCCTGAAGAAGAGGATTTTGAGCAGTTGAGTGGTTATCTACCCATGTTGAGAGAGAAGTTGATTGATTTTTTGTCCCCTATTTTATAGTATATATATATATATATATATATATATATATATATATATATATATATATATATATATATATATATATATATATATATATATATATATATATATATATATATATATATATATATATTACAACCCAGGAAAAAGGGTCAACTATAATCATAATATACTAAAATATTTGGGGGTGTAAGAATACCCACTAAATAAAGGGAAAACAAAAGGAGGATGAAGAAAGTGGAAATGTTTAGAGACTATCTTTTCACGTTGGGTTCACCAATTTGTACAAAAGAAAATCAACACATGACCTTCTTTACACCCGAATTCCCGAGGTCATACTGAGATAGCTAGTGTAGAATAGAAATGAATGTGTATGCATGGTGTTGATGGATAAGCTAATGAGGAAACCTTATATCTTTGACACGTAATACTAGGATCTGTGATTCTAAGGAAAATATTGATCTCGATATAATAGTTGTTTAGAGACTCCAGCCAATATCGAGCTTTGCGAGATTCTATTCACTGGTTGTTGAACATGCGGAAAGTGACCTGTGGGCACCTCGTATAGATTTCTAGACAAGGTCATGGAAGTGAGAATGAGAGGTGTAATGAAACCACAGGGACTATGGGTGATTTTTGGTCTAGTCCAGAAAGTCTTAGCCTGATCGGTTGTTATGTTCAATAATGAAATTTATGTGATGATATCAGGTGGAAGTGGTGATGACCTAAATACCAATGTATGCAAACCAGTGTCAATATTTAACTACTCAAAGATGCCCGTTGGGTTGTGGGACCTGAGGATTACAACCAAAAACTCATGGGGGTTGTGGTCCTTGTATGGTCATGCACGTAATCAAACCCTATTACAAGGAGAAGTCTAATAATTGTAAGCTTGATTATTTAAAAATTTTAGCACATTTAGTTTTTATATTTTCTCAGAAAACCTAGCAGGTGTGCATAAAACTTGCAAGCGTAAACCTATATCAATGTCAGTCAATAATTTTGGCCTGTTGTGTTGTTGGACCAAAGGATCACAACCATACGTATTTTCTTGTTGTGGATCATTGATGGTCATGTGAAATGAATTGAAATTATTTTTGTAAAACAAGCTAACTATCAAAGGAAATTTAATCTATGTTTTCAATGTTTTCACAGTATATCAGAGAAAAACAATAAAAGAAAAATTTATGGTTTTTAAGAAATACTTCTAATCTAATAAATAAACTAAATATAAGTAATTATCTAGATGTATCTAATTACTTGTGTGAATATGTAAATATAAATCTAAAACAGATAACCTAATTTAATCAAAAACCCTTCAAACCCTACCTTAGAGGTGAAGAACAAATCATAACCCTAGAAGAGCTATTATTCCCCACAACTTCCCTAGTAATGTCAAAGATAAATATTTCTAATGATTTGATCTACTTGTAATTCCTTAATCAATTAAAATGAAAAAAATCTACTCTATTTGATATGTAATTGAAACTAATGATTCAAAATTGACAATTTAACTAATGAAGAAAAAAACAAGTGATTCCAACTTGGATAAGCAAGATCTTTGGCAATTATGATTGTATTTGTATCCGTCCCTCGGTTTTTTCATTTCTTTCTTTATGCATCCATATGATTCCAAGGGATTGGGAATGCAAGAACAACAATAGAAGAAGACTCTTGAGTAATGGTAGCTTGAAGGTAGTCTAGTTATAATGCAAGTAGAAGAGAGATAACAAAAGAGATCTGAGCTTGGTTATGCAATTCCTAGTAGGATTGTGGTAGCAATACTATGCAAGATACACAAAAATTCTCAAGCCATTTTCTTGAATACAAGCATTGAATATATAGGAATTGGGGCTGGGATGTGCCTTCATGCACAAGGCAAGAAGAGGTAGTTCCAACTAACTAAATCTATTTAAAAATAGAAGAGGGAAGGAGAACCAAATAATCAAAAATATTTTTAGACAAATTAGTTCACAAATGCATCCTAAAAGTGAAGTTAAGTGAAGCGTTACATATTAAAACCACACATGAAGAACTCTTGAAAATTTTCTCATGACCGCCGCCCTGCTGGCGGTGGTTTTAGAACCGCCACCTAGGAAGGGTGGTGGTCCTAGCATTAAAGGCTAAAACATGCACAGAATGAAGCGAGAAGCTGGAAAAAACCATGACAAAGCTAAGTAAGGATGTCTAGGCTAAAAATATACATTGGATATGGGTTTAGGAGCTCGAACATCTTATGAAAGGACATGAATCATCATTGGGGACTTTTGTAATAGTTTTATGATAATGTAGCACATGTAAATTTGGGTGCATACATATTGCCCCTCGGAGAAGTGTCTTAGCAATGAAATGGCATAAAATGTAGATTCCATGTATGGCATTCCCAAAATGGGGAGTTATTGGTTATACCTGACATGCCCGTGTGTCGAAATGTCATCGTCCAAGCTCCTGCTACCTACAAGAGGAAGAGAAGACTCAAGTGCATATAGATAAAACATCAAAAAATAAACACTAGCTCAAAACGACAAGAGGACTTATCATTTGTGTAGGGATATAGAAATATACCTACACCAACACTCTAGCTCTGTGAACACATACACTCAAAATGAGGTCAAAACAACATATATATATATATATAGCAAAACAGACTCATTTTCCAATTCATTTGCGCTTATTCACTTTGGTGATGTTGGAGCTTTTGACCCACAATGACCATTTTTGATGAGAGTATAGCCAAAACAACTGTTATAAGATCATGATCATGCCTCCATAAGTGGGAGATCGACCTACACGAGTCTAAGGTTGGTTTTTTTCACTTTTACGTTTTTAACCTTAAAATGAAAAAATGTTGAAAATTTTACCTAAGGGGATCATTTTCAAAATTTCTTGTCTTAAATGAGTCTCTAGGGGGTGCCCATAGGGCAATATTTTATTTTGTCCAAAATGGAATTTTTTTGTTTTTGTGCATTTTCTAGGATTAAAATACGTTTGGAAAATCGGTCCAGGACCGCCACCCTAAACAGGGTGGCAGTCACGGGATCTGTCGACTCTTAAGGCAAAATTCCTAGAACCACCGCCTTACACTAGGCAGAAGTTCTAAATAAAATGACCAAAATGCATGCTAACTTGAATTTTTTTGGATTTTGATGTTTTTTCATGTTTTTGGTGAGCTTATCCTTTGATATACGTTACTAACTTGCTCTTTTTCTATGTTTTGGTGGATGTAGAAGGAGGAATACATCTATTGGAGTCGTGAGAGGGAGTGTGATTGGCTCCCAGAGATTTTAGACTAGCTGACTTAGGATGAGAAAAATATTCTCAAGAGGGTGGGGATTTGGAGGATTTCCCCAATGCCCTATGTCACTCCTACTAGTCACATATTGTGTGACTTGTTTTCTTACTATGATGCAGACCATAACACTTTATGGTTTCTTAGTGCCAAGCGTGAGTGGACTATCACCCTAGAGGACATATATCACATTCTTAGGCTTCTAATACTCATGAGGACTCTGACCTTGGAGACAGAAAGATCTAGGTCTACAACGAATCAGTGGGACACATATATAGGGGATGTCATTGTTTCATTTGGCTCAAAGAGGTCGATAAAGGTTTGATATATTACCACTACTCCTATCCCCATCATTTGTAGAGCCATCATGGGTATCTTGTCCTCATGATTGATCGGGGATAAGGGAGGTGACACTCTCATTTATTGTTGGGCTCCCATTATTGCACAGATTGAGGGGCATGGTCATATATATGCCTGGGGAGTAGACATCCTGGGGACTACCTATCATGAACTATACATGGTCGTCAGGTTACAGGGACAGTCATTGAGCCATCCCATGCTAGTTATGAGCTGGGTATATGAGTTTATTGCCCCCTATGGGAGGGAATAATAGTGCATGACCCAGGGGTTGTCTTGGAAGCTAGGTGGACAACAATGTCATTACTTCAGACCCCACATCCATCAGTGGCTTCTTTGACTACATAAAACATGGTTTACACACCCTACCAGGATATGGTAGGGTTGTGGGGGCAGGAGGAGACCACATTGGTACCTTTCTCTACCACATGGGAATTATATGATAAGGTAAGGAGAGTCGAGATTCATCCATTCGACCAGGTTCCTCAGCAGTTTGGCCTCCCTTATGTATATATGCTTCCTCTAGTGGCACAAGTATACATGACCATTTAGAAGGCCCGGAAGGGCCCTAGAGGGGATCTTTACTTGACTATGTATAATCCAAGCATGTCTATTGTATTTAGGTGTGTTTTCCATACCCGACGGGAAGTGTAATACCCCTTGATTTTTGTTTTTCTTATTTGGAAATTGTGTCATGATATTGAAGGAATGTTGAGGGTTAGACAATAAGCCTCGCCGTGTAGCTATGTGTATAGTTACATGCACGGATGTATGTCCTTGGAAGGGTATACACACATACATGTAATTACACACGTAACCACTTGACAACACTTTCCTAGTAGTAGCACCCTGAATTAACTTGAAATTCTCATCTTACCTTTGTTTCTGGTAGGAACGTAAAGAATACTTACGTTGATAAAAATATGAAGTTGGTAGTGTGTTGTTGTTATCTCTTGCTGAACTTATTTGAATTATGTAAGCATGGTTTCACATCATTTGCTATTGGTCACCTGCCTTGCCATAAAAGACAATTTGATATAAATTGTTATCTTTCTTGATTGTTATATATGATGATTGAATGTGATAACTTCAATTTTGTATTGAGTAGTGACTTGTAATGGATGACTGAAATTACTCGTTACTACAAGGTGTTATTTCAGCATGAAACAAGGTTAATGCAAAAGGAGTGACCCGCTCTTGGGATGAAATTTGTAAACCTTGAATATAAGTACTATATAATTAATCTAGTTCATTATGTTTAAAAATATTGGTATGGATCAATTGTTCTTTGATCACCATTATTTTCTAGTAGTTTAAATGATATTTGCAACCCATTCAACTATCGTTAAATTGAGAAAGGTGTAGACACCAAATTCGTGTCTCACGACCCCTTGTGACCCGCATCCCATTTCGCAACCTAACCTCATTACCTAAACCTTTACACAATTATTTATTAATTACCTTGTAATTGATAAATCCACATCACCTTACCCGCCACCTCACTTTGCCACCTCATCATGACCTAGCCCTAACCCTAAACTAACCTAATTAAGACCCATGACTTGGTCTAGACTCACATCCATAACTAATGCCTCCTTACTCGCACCCAAAGCCGACCTTCTAGCCACTTGACCAAGCCCGCAACTGATCTCTCGGGAGAAAAGCAGGGAAGGTGGGCTATTTTACTAAAAATAGCCTCCTTTTTCCTAACCGATGCCGGTTCCTACTCGACCGCCGTCGGTTACGCAACCGCCATCGGTTCCCTGTAAATGGGCTTCCCAAACCAAAACAACGGATCGGAATTTCATTTTGGAGATCAGTCGAAGGATTTTTAATCAAAGGAGAGTCCAAAGCGATCAGCAGAGTCCAGAACTTCACCTGACCAAGCAGAGACGAGTAAAGAAACCAGAAGAGTTGGCAGCAAAGGAGATCAACTGGCACCTTCATCAAATCCAGTAAGTTACATCTTGCATGTCCTCCATTATAACATTTCTTGTGCTTTTGGAATTGTAATCTTCCCAAATCCGTTCCTGAACCCATTATCTAACGTACCATTGCCTCTAACTATCATTCCTTAGCTTCTAACCATCCCATTTCTCAATACTATCCAAAAACCAGCCATTACAAACACCACAACCAGCCGAGTAAGAGCCTAGAACCAACCGCAGTATCAAGTTATCAAGTGACCGCCATCGGTTATAGGTAACCAGACGGTTCCTTTGATCAAAACCAAGAAAAACAACCTTTTCCCTACCTGGGTTCCACGAAACAATTTAATTGGTACTCTACAATATTTTGTGTTAATTCATATTAGCAGGGAACCGACCACCTTCGAAAGGAAGTTTCATACTTCCGGCCCAAGGCAGATTCCTCATTTATTATCTAATCAAAATCTTGTGGTCTTGTGTTCTTATTTGCAGGTAGTCCTTCCAAGACAAAAAGGAGTTCTTCGCAGTCAGCCTGATCTTTCTCTACGGTACACGCACATCATCTCGACATTCTACAGGTATTCCTCCTAACCCTAACCTTATCTGTTTCTATAAGGAACGAAGCATTTCCGAGTGAAACATTTTTGCACATGACTTAGGTGGGACCCATTTTGGGTTTTTCTTTATTTCTTGCTTGCTTTTATTATAGGGAGCATACTTGCTGTTTTCTTCTTCTAGAGATATTCACAGGGTATTTTATTATTCTGGTAAAAGAACTTGCTTTGTTTTTGCATCTTGCATTAGTAAAAGTCATCTCTTTTGCTTCATCGAATATCACTTTCGATTTGGGTTTTAAAACACATGCATTGCATTCTCTCGTTGTTTTTCAATTCTAGTGAACATAGATTAAGTAATGTGTCGCATACACGTGGGGTGATATCCACGGTATTGACAGAAATTAACCTTAGTTTCACCGCACAACACGTACCGAATCACTTCACAATTAACACAACAGCTCAAACATCCCCCCTTTTTTTCCGCGGTATTCCTCCGCCCGATTGAGGTAACCTTATAAGCCAAAACAACTTGACATTTCCCCTAAGTCTCTTGTTTAGGATTTCTGACATCATTCTACGTCTAAAGGCATAAGCCCACAATAATTAAAATTAACCCTAAGGTTAATCTCTGGATTTGCGTGTGCATCTTGCTTGTTTGCTGTCCTGTTTTCTCTGTCATACTTTGTCTTCTGTGATCAATAAGTTGCTAAACATACTCAACGTTACTAAATCAAATTAGCAGCCCCTTTGTATCTTCTTATTCTAAATTTTTGACACCGACATCGGTTAAGAGACCGACGGCGTTTGATCTGTGACCGACACCGGTTACTAAACCGATATCGGTTACTGTCTCTCTCAGCCCCTGACAAACCAGCAGCTTGCCAAATTCACCTTTCAGACGTTGTTTTTGTTCTGGATAGATTGAAACTTTCCTGGGTGTTCTAGTCTATGGTTGTCATCACTGAAACAAGCCACCGCCATGGTTTCACATGCCTTTCTGTGTCTTTGCTCGAATCACCCCCTTCACATTCTATAGAAACCCTACGGACACCGGTGAGATCCCCAAATTCCCGTAGGAGACAAGGACTTTGCCAAATTTCTGGATGCTAATCCTGGGCACACTGCATAATACTATTTGTCTCATACCCCGACCGTACGGCCTGATGGTCAGCTCCTTATGGGCATGCCTATTAGTATAGCTGCTCATTTAGCTCCTACTCCTCCTGATAACAATACCTTACTTCCTGCATCGCTAGCCCCGTCTCCCAATCCGACAGCGGCAGAGGTTCATACGACCCCGATTAGCTTTCCTTTTGTTAATCTTGGATCCCACGTATCGCTACCACCAACTGCCCCTATCTCATCTCTCTTTCAGACCACTCCATTCATGACTTACTCTCTGCCACCTATTCAAACGAGCTTTCCTTCTCAAGCTCCGCCTACCTTTTCATTCCCATATACGTATCCAGTGACCTCAACACCTTATATGGGACACCCCTATTCTGTGGCACCATCATCTCATCCAACCACAGATTTCATCAAGCAAATGATGGACAAAATGCAAAACCTGGAGGCTTCCGTTTCAGGAAGTCGTAGCGCCTTGACATACGAGCAAGTTTGTCGGGAGCCCATTCACCCTTCTGTCCCCCTTCATTCTTATCCGCCTCAATGGGAGTTGCCAAAGTTTACTCGTTTTAACAGTAAAGAGGATCCTCAACAACACTTGCGATCATTTAGACATGCTTGTTATTTGATTGCCCATGATGATGCCTTGTTACTCCGCACCTTTCCCATGTCCTTATCGGTGGCTCGCTTGAGTGGTACAAAGTTGCTTTAACCCAAAGACTCAATCTTCTCTTTTAACCAACTAGCCCAATCTTTCTTGGATCATTTCTCCATTAACATTGCAAGAAAGTATCTATCATCGACTCTATGCCATCCGACATTCAAGACGAATCTATCGCAGATTTCGCTGGACGATGGCGGGCCTTATCAACCAACTTACGTATGCCTTGCCTCAAACCGAACTTATCGAACTCTTTACGCGGGCTCGCGCTAAGCACATCTCCCTACCCTCCAAATTCAAACTTTCCGTACATTCGACGAGGTTTTTACTATGGCTCGAAAATTAGAAATTCGAGCCTTAGAGGAAGAGAAATTGCGGTTGCGCAACAAGAACTCCACTTTCCGAACTCCCGATTCTACCAATAAACCAAATACCACCACTCCTCACGCGTCACAACCTCTTCTAAATCAAAAGGAGCTGTCCACGCGGTGATGGTCAAATCCCAACCACCGTCCAATACTCCACCAAAACCACCTATAAATACAAAGCTGAGCCCACCAATTACACTCCCTTGGGAGAAACTTATGGCGTCATCCTAGAGAAATTGCTCAAAGCTGGGGCTATCACCTTGCCCCCTGTAAAACCTCACTCTGGGTTTGACTCCACCCGCGCAATACCTTCCTGGTACAAAGAAAATGACTTTTGTAACTTTCACCGCGTAAAAGGACATAGTCATGAAAACTGCAAGATGTTGAAAAACATAGTGCAGGAAATGGTTGATGCAGGGGATATAACACTCGATAATCCTAACGCCCTCGCTAACCGAAATCTGAAAATTTTCAACAAGCCATTCCGAATCACTCGGCCCAAAGAAAGAACGTAAACCAAGATATCTTAGCTGAGGAGAGTGTTCATGAGATCCATGCAGTATTCGATACCCAGCCAAAAGCCTCTATCGAGAAAATTTTGAATCAAGCCTCTTCACTAACACAGGAGCCCGAACCTCCTTTACCACCATCAAGCCAAAGTGAAATCATTCCTTTACCCATAGAAGAGTTAGCTGCCAGCTTCCTTCCCATTAATGAGTCTTCTTACACCACATCCCTACAAGATCTGCGAGCGGATGTTGTCTAATCTATCCATTTCCTGCACGTCTCCTTCTACCACTCTTTCCGCACAAGAGGAGGGTACGCCACTCCTTTTGACATCCTTAGATGAGAAATCTCGCACCGACATCATTAAATTCTTTAGCCATGATGACTTCTCCAACATGCCCTTCGCCTATTAGTCCCTCATCACCTAAATCTTTTCAACAACCCGTTGACCTCTTAGCATCTACCGATAAAGGCCTCATCCGCCTCCCGTGTCACACCCGCAATGGATTGGAATTACAACTCACTTTTCTCTCGTACTCAAAATTACAAATTACACTGAGACTGTCATTCCACGGAAGATAGACAGCCCTATGGGAACGTTTGAGTACTCTGCTTCTACTCAAATGCAAATGACTGATCCCGATGTCTCCACCATCTACCCGAAGTGCTTACAGAAGCTTAAAATGCCCCTGTTCTCGCCTTCACCCCCCTCACCTCTACCAAATGCCCCGTCCACTTCTATCAACTTAACCAGATCTTCCCCTACGCTTGGGACCTCACCAATGCCCAATCTGACACACCCACCTAAGCGACTCGATCTATCCAAAAATAAATCCGTCCCGCCACCTAGGAGACAAACGCAATCCGGGTCTCTATCACAATTAAAACCCTCTTCATCACACCCACCTTCCATATTGGGACCTCATCCCTCCACCTTACATCAATATATCATACCTCCTTTGTTTTCTGCAAAACGACCTACGCCTTTTACACCTATACAGAGATCAAAGGATATCACAACATCGTTACCCCGCGTATCCGGTCCACCTATCAACCCTAAACCAATCCCATCGTCAAAGGATTTATTTTCTGTCACTCCCCTTTCTCCGTGTTTGTTTCGCTACCATGCCATCAGTAGCCTCATCATCTAACCAAATTGAACGTAACTCGTGTCCAAGAAACCACGTTTAGTGAAAAACATGTGTCAGCACCCCTCGACTAAACCACCACCCATACGAACTAAACACGCCCAAACATTACCACAACCCACACAATCAATGCCCTCATCTTCTTCTGATTTTGACCCACTCAAAGGATCCTATGCCAAAATCCTTGCTATGTTGGTGGAGAATGCGACCATCTCCCTACCCCCACTTAGACCTTACGACCCGTCTAAGCCCCGACCTGTGGATTATGATGAGTCTAAAATCTGCGCCTATCACCGCACACCTGGACATGATGTAGAAGGATGTAAAGCTCTAAAAACCATCCTTCGCCAGTCACCTCTTCCGGATCGAAAGATTAAGAAAGACAACTTACGAAGGGAGAGACCTCTAGCGCCAATTCCCTCTACTATACCATCTGTCCCCGCCTCACCAAGATCGATCATTATTACAACCCCACCTCAAGACCATGAATTATCCCAACCATCTACTTCATCTCAGGTCTACGAGATTAATATGATTAGTGTCGCTACTCGAGGACAGAAAAACAATGGGAAAGCGAAAGAAAACACACCTACGACATCTCTTTCTCCTTCAACCATCCCGATTACACCACCACCTAAAGTGGTTATTCGCGGACCCGCCTATCCCGTCTCTAATGGAGTTGCCCACCGAACCATGATCAAACAGCTTCATCAATCGCCCGTAAAAATGACACTATATGATCTCATTCAGACTTCTGAATCTCATCGACAAGCTCTCGTTGAGATCCTTCAAGGGATAGAGGTTTTTCCCAATGAAACCCTGCCCGTGGCCTCCATTCTAACACCCAATCACGTTTCCTCTCTCACCAAACAATCCATCTCCCCCACCACTTCTGTCTCAAAACAACAAGCCGCTGCAGTTAGTTTCTCGGAAGATGAAATTATCGACTTTGGTATAGAAGACCCTGACCCTGCCCTTTTCATTTCCGCTTACGTCCGGGACATTCGAGTACGTCGGGTTATGATTGACGGGGGCGCTAGCTTAAACATCATCTCTTCAAAAGCCTTCCAACAAATGAACATCCCTTCTAGTTGCATGTGTGCCAACCCCATCATGTTGCGGTCATTCAATGATGCTATTACTTCTACATTGGGCACCGTGATCCTCAACATTCGCGTAGGACCACGTACTTTACCCGAACTCTTCTATGTCCTTGAAGGAGAGTTCCAATATAATATATTGCTAGGTCGTCCTTGGATCCGGGCCATGGGATGCGTTCCTCAACATTACATCGATGTATAAAATTTGAGTACGAGGGGAAGTCCTACACTGTAAAAGCTGATCCTCCCCCCTTCAAAACTTGCAATATGTTATACCGCCCAAACGATGTGCTTATACCAATTAAGACACCCATACATTCAACCCAACCATCCTCTTCCAATATACCTCAACCGTCCACCTCAACTGCACCTACAACTGATGAAACCACCGTCGCACAAACCACTTCTCTTCCCGCAGCTAACATCCCAACCTCCGACCCCTTAGTAGACGTTTTTCATCGCCTTACGCTGGGGGAGTATCGCCTATATAACGTTAGTTCTTTCCCTACCCCGCAGGAGTACGGACAATTACATGCACACCCCACCTACGACCGTCGCGTGGGGGAGATAATCTCTTACGGACCACCCCATTGTCGCACTAACCTAACATATGGGGGTGTTGACGCATCCTCCATTACCCCTGAACCTCCTCTTGGTGTGGTTCCCTTCCAATCCGATTTTCAATACTTGACAAATCGTCGTTTCGCCCTCACCTTCTTGACTCGCTGTGCGTGGAAAGGCTTTGGTTTTGGCCTTTACGAACAAGGCCGACATACTCTCATCCCCATCACCACACGCAAACATAATGATCGCAGTGGTCTTGGTTTTTCCGAAACACCTACGCAGAGACACCTCCTGTCAGCTGTATCCTGGAAGAAGAGGACGTCGCCCCTACCGAACCATCATCACCCACTTTGCCATCATCTCCCACAGAATCGATGGACCCTGAATCTATCCCTCCTAACTTTTTTTTTTCATAAATGCCATCTTCATAGGTCCTCTCACTTATCAACGCGATAATGAGGACCCATCTTCTCTTCCCCTTCTGTATCCAGACATGATCGAAGAGGATTCGCCTTTGATTAATGTTGTTGAATGCCAGGATGACGACTCCATCCTCACTTACCTAAAGCGCGGATGATTCTTATATTCAACGTGCCTTACCATCTCAAACTCAAACCATGTCAACTAATCTACTATAGAAATCAACATCCACACGGAGGAAGATCCTCACATAGTGAAGATCGGACAATCACTTGACACATCAGAACAAGCCACCTTTACCACCTTTCTCCGTGCTCGCAACCAAGCTTTCGCATGGTCTTACGCCGACATGCCAGAATTGATCCTACCATGCCGTCCATAACATCACTCTAAACCCCGATTCCAAACCAGCCAAGGTAAATTGAGAAAATGCATCCACGCATTGCTCTCTTGGTCAAAGAGGAGCTCCAACGACTCCTTTTCTGCTTCCTTCATTCTCGCCTATTGACTATTCTCAATGGATTTCTAACATCGCACTGCCACGTAAAGCGACGGGGGACTTCGGATATGCACGGATTTCGGGATCTTAACCTCGCTTGCCCTAAGGATGACTTCCTCCCAAGTATTGATCAACTTGTTGATCTCATCATGGGTCATGAAATGCTTTTCTCATGGATGGCTTTTCGTGTTACAACCAAATTTTGGTTGCCCTCGCCGATCAACACAAACCGCCTTCATAACTCCTCGGGAACTTTGCATTACCGTGTAATGCCGTTTGGCCTTAAGAATGCTGGTGCGACCTATCAGCGGGCTATGACCTACATCTTCCATGACATTATGCACACTATCCTCGAAGATTACGTCGATGATCTTCTTGGCAAGTCTAAACATCGCAGTGAACATCTCGATGTTTTAACCATTATTTTTGATCGCCTGTTACAATATTCTGTCCGTCTCCAACCAAAGAAATGTGTCTTTGGTGTCCTTTCGGGGAAACTTCTGGGCTTTATCGTCTCTTTACGTGGCATTGAGGTCGATCCATCTAAAGTAAAAGCTATCCTAGAAATGCCCCCACCCAAAAACCTTAAACAATTACGTAGCTGCAGGTAAACTTCAATCCATCGGCGTTTCATCTCCCAACTCTCGGATCGATGTCACCCTTTTCATCACCTTCTAAAAAAGGACGTTGCCTTTCAATGGAATGAGGAGTGTCACCAATCCTTCGAAGCTCTCAAAACATATCTCTTGCAGCCACCTGTGCTTATCCCACCCCAGGACGACCGTCCTTTCTACCTTTATCTTTCCGCCACTGACCATGCTATAGGAGCTATGCTCGCCCATCGAGACCCGGCACGCCGAGAGCAAAGCCGCTTATTATATAAGTCGACTCGTCGATTACGAGACTAGGTATACACATGTAGAAAAATTGTGCTGCCCTATCATTCGCGCCACCAAACTCCGACATTACCTCCTGAATCACAAAACTTTCGTCATCACCAACACAGACCCCATTCATTATATGTACGCCAAACCACACCTAAACCAACGCATCGCTCGATGGCTCATGCTCCTCGCCGACCTCGACCTTGAGTTTATACAACAGAAATCAATCAAAGGACAAACTCTTGCAGATCAACTTGCGGAGGCCCCTCTACCTGGGGAACAATTTACCAATTTTACCTTCCCCGACGAACTCATCGCCACTCTTTCGCTCGGAGAAGTGTCGTATCAAATGACCCTCTTCTTCGATGGATCTAAGTGCCAGCGCGGCGGAGGAGCCGGCATTGTTCTCATCCCTCTTGACGCTGAACCTATGCCTCTTTCATTCCGACTTGATTTCCCTTGCACTAATAATACAGCGGAATACGAGGCCCTTGTTCTAGGTCTCCAAGTTGCGTTACACTTAGGTATCAAATCTATCAACATTTTGGCGACTCTCAATTGGTAGTCAATCAAGTTACGGGCATCTACCAATGTAAAAACGAGGAACTTCAGAAGTACAAACACCATGTGGATTCACTTCTAGCTTTATTTACCCACTATTCTATACAAACCATTCCCCGCTCCACTAACAAATTTGCGGATACTATGGCTTGCTTAGCCTCGCAAATTCCCGCCGCGCCAACTGACTCTGAATTATTCGTTGTGGTCCAGCAACTTTTTGCACCATCCTATTCAACCCCGGTAGTTTGCATGATAAATACTGTGTCTACTAATTCGCAGGATACCTGGTACCACCAATTTCACGACTACCTTACGATCTCGGTTCTCCCACCTGACCTTACTAGTAACGGAAAACGTGCTTTTCTTAAAAGTGTTTCGCGTTATGTTGTCATGGGAGGACTCCTCTATAAACGTGGCTTTGATGGCATCCTCCTTCGCTGTCTAACCGGCGCAGAAGTCACCTATACCATCCAACAAGTACACGATGGGATTTGTGGTGGACATTTTAGTGGCCTTGCCGTGGCTAAACGAATCCTTCGCCTAGGTTATTATTGGCCTACTCTCATAACGATCGCTTTTGAATATGTTAGCGCCAGTGTCATGTGTCAACAACATGCCAATCTTCAACATACTCCTAGCCACCGCACACAGTCGCACGAGATCTTTGGCCTTTCTCACAATGGGGTTTAGACCTTATTGGTGAGATTCACCCGACCTCTTCACAACGTCACCGTTGGATAATCACAGCGACCGAATATTACACAAAATGGGTGGAGGCCGTTCCACTCATTTCAATCAAAAAAGAAAAAATTGTCGAATTCATTAACCATCACATTATCTGTCGTTTTGGTATTCCTCATCGCCTAATAACAGATAATGGTAAATCTTTCAAAAATAAGTTGTTACAAGACCTTTGTGACAACTTTGGTATCAAACTTAGCTTCTCATCGCCTTACTATCCGCAGGCCAATGGTCAGGCTGAATCTTCTAATAAAACTCTAACCAAAATCCTCATGAAAGTCGTCAATGAATCTGGAAGAAATTGGCACGATCACATTCCCTTTGCCCTTTGGGCTTATCGTACTAGCATTCGTACCTCCACTAATGCCACACCTTTTTCATTGGTATATGGTACCGAGGCTGTTTTGCCTCTCGAAATACAAATACCCTCCCTTAGAATATCTCTTCAAGATATTCTCACCAACGATGATTTCCGCCAAGAGCGGTTAGCCCAATTAGAGCTTCTTGACGAACGACGTCTTACAGCTCTCGATCACCTCCAAATCTATCAAAAACGCATCAAGCGTGCTTATGATAAGCGACTTCATGAGCGTACATTTAAGGTTGGTGATCTTGTCCTCAAAGAGAATCAACATGTAACCAAACTAGAAAAGAGCAAACGTGGAAAATTTTCTCCCAATTGGATTGGGCCTTATATAATCACTCACACCTATGGATCAGGCACTTATCGTTTAGCTTCGCTTAATGGTAAACCTGAGCCTGAACCCCTTAATGCCTTGCATCTTCGACCATTCTACTGTTGAATCTAGTGTTATATCACTCCTTATCTACCTACTGCTCGTCCCTTGAGCTCATTTACCGCTACATACACTTTGTTTTCTATATCTCCGAATAAAATCAAAATCACTTCGCACCTCCCCTTGATAATGCCTTCCCCTTTTTTAGTCTAGTCCATGACTTTAAAGTATTAAAATAAGCCGTATTCTTATGGGATTTTCTTGAGTCAAACTTCCTACTAAACTAGATGCTTCACGCCAAAAGAACATCTAGTTATCTAAAATTAAATATAGATCGCTCCTCGAAGGACAATTTATATGCCAAACTATTGCTGCTACTTATAAATAGATCGCCTCGAAGGACAGCTATGCACTAAAATCATCTCTCGCTACTATAAATAGATGCTCCCCGAAGGACATTTATATACACATCAGTTTCTTTATCGAAGCTTCTCGCATTGATCAGCTTCGTGAAGACCTCAAGAATAATACAATCAATATCCCTTGTAGACTTCCCGCATCGATCAGTCTATATTCAGTAAAATAAAAGCCTCATTCAAAAAGAACTTTTTGGGTCATGGACTTGTCTATTTAGGGTAGGTTCTCTTTCGTCAGAACACTCACTTTGTAATAAATTCTCTGTACCTCAGCTATATCATCCACATCACCTCACCATTTGTTCAACTCAAGGGACGTAACGTACACCTGATATATTGTGATCATACAACTCTTTTCAACTATGGACTTCTCGTCTATACACGGCACTTAGGGCTTCAGGCTCGTTCTACGTTGTGTGGTTTGTTTAGCTCTTTTCGCCTACGGAGCACTCTTTCCGCTTTGCCTCGCATCTAGAATTGTGTGTTGATCTTAATCAGGACACTATTCCCTACTACTTGGGTATGCTAACCTTTGCTTTACCTATACCTACACCAACAATATTATCCTACCAGCACCAACAACATTACCCTACCAACATCAAATTTCTTTACCAAACGACAAATTGCCTAAACCATACCAAATTGCCTAAATTCACCCCTCCCTGATCCTAAGGGAGAACTACATCGTCCGAGGCCCTTCCTTGCTTTGTGCAATGGGCTATGTAGGCAAAAGACTTCTGAGACATGGGGTCTCCCAAGGTTAGCTCGACCATCCCCTACCATAACCTATCTTGTGTGGTGAATATAAATATTTTTGTGTATTTTTATTTTAATCACATTTCTCTTTATCCTTTTTCAAACACCGAAAATCAAAACACCGACAATCTTATTATTATCATAACTCAAATCAACATACATATTCGGCTTTTATTTAGATGTTAAACAAATACATCTTCTTTATCATCGACACGCAGGTCGGCATCCTTATTTATTCTCATACCTCGCTAACATATACTGCACCATCACAACTCATCCCTTAACTAGGTGATGATCATGATCGTCGACCCCTCTCGCCGGACCTCTCGTCCTCAAAGGTACCACGGCTATTGGTACTGCCCACCGATCTCGCCAATCTCTCTCGTGAATATATGAATACGCCCTCTCGCATGGAGGACTTCAGCCTCTAGTCTCGCCGCCCGTGACTCCGCAACCACTACCAATCCTCTTGTCTCATTCACTCGCGTTTGAGCTGCTGAACCAAACGCCGCAGATGATCCTTTCGCTGTAATCACCGCTATGTCGTGGGCCGCTCACGTACACCTCGCAGCTTCGCTACCCACCATAATCTATAGGCCTCGCTCATTCCTCGCATCCATTACCTCGCGATCGGCTCGCTATCTCTCGTGCCCTTCTCGAGGAGGTGTTGGCCGGGGTGGTGAGAATGCTGCCTCGGCATCGATCCTCATATATGGTCTATAAGCTCGTGGTATGTCTCGCACAAATCCAAATTGTCGCCGCACGCACGATCTATAGGAATCTCTCTCATATTCACTCGGCTCGTGCCCCATGCGATCCACCTCAATCGCTCTACACCTCTCAACTCCTCGGCCTATGATTTCGGTTACCATATAGTTCCCGTAGGGCCTCCAACAGAGATATCCGCAATCGTCACTCTCTCCCATACCGCTGTAATACTCAATGTCACCGGCACGGCTTGAGATCTTGCCTCTTGTTCTCCTCGGGACCATCGTTGGAATCCCAACCTCTCGTACTCGGTCTCTCGCCAGATAGATCGGCCTATTGGTCGCACACAAACAATGTGCTCATAGGCCCAACAAAGGTAATAAGTATGAGCAATCCAACATTGTCCCGTGACTTCGCCTACAAGCCCATAAACCCTGTGTATAGCTCCGCCAAATATGCAGTGCCTGTGCAAACGTAACGTTCCTTTCTATCATCTCCAGGGATAACACACATCAATGCCTTTGGAAATTTTCCCCTTCCGCCTCGGTAATGCATAATACCCTCCGCTTATCATTATATCATCACCGCTAACCTTGTCTCCTCGTGGTGTGCCGTATACATTACCCCATATGTAAACGATAAACCTCGCTGTGTCAAATCTCGTGCGTATGGACCAAATACTTGTTGTTATCGCTCCCAGTGCGCGCCAGTAGTGCTCGATATATGGCTCTCCTGTAATAGGGAGTCTCAAAATCCAAACACATCTTCCAATGTTATCGTCATCTCACCTGCTGTGGCAGATAGAAGGTATTTGTCTCGGATTCCATCTTCTCAATCAGCGCTCTTTGTAACATACCATGGTTACGTGCGATTCGTGAATAATAACGGATTCCACTTAACCCCAAATGATTTATCAATGTCCATTTCATTGTGTTACATCCGCCGATTTCGGATGACAGCAATGCACACTATCATTCATCCTCAACCCTGCTCTCGCCGCATACACCAAAACAACAAACAACCATTCAACCCGTTAGGGTCTTTTTCAAACATTCTCGAAATTTCTCCAAGAATGGCAGTACGGTTATACGTAACCGATATCGGTTGCAGTAATCGACACCGGTTCTCCTACTGCCATCGGCCATCGCACAATTTTATACACCTTCCTTAAAAACAACCACCTACGATAATAATTTGCTCATTTCCTCGTTTTTATACATATAAACATACCTGAACCCCGATTGCCTACCTGTACCACTTAGCTCACCCGCAACCCTTGTTATCATGTTTTTCTCTCTCATATCTACCCACCTACTCTCCCCCATCTTACTCACGAAACATACAGTAATCAAATCACAAACAAAAACAATACCTCTTGAGTTGCAGCAGCTTGAGGTGGCCCTTGTCTACCCTCCCCCCTGCCTCGCTGGATGCTTCTCCTCGCTCGCCATGATCACCACCCTTTCAACTTTGTCTTTTCTCGCTTCTCGAACCTCGGATCACAATTCACTTTCCTTGTCTCTTTCCTTCTTCTCACCCAAATCTCTCATGCAAATCCCTGCCCGTCTCGGTCGCTAAAAAAGCGTCGCGTTCGCGATTTAACCTCTCGCATGGCTCTAAAATTAAAACTTAAGTTGCAGCACCTAGCTTTTCTATTTTTAGAAAAGCTCATACCTAAATAACCGTATCGGTTGTTTTAACCGATATCGTCATGACTACCGATATCGGTTCCCTAACCGATATCGGTTACACACCTTCCTTTTTGAAACAGTTTCTTTTCTTCATTTCTCCTCTAAATTTTTGTCGCATATACTCTTTGCTCTCGCATAAACAACAAAATTTACCACATTTGTTCATCCACCACACATAGCATTATAATTTCATTAAACATCATTTATACCAATACACAACCATCAACTACAAATATCAAAAAACTATCAATCTATACATCATTTGGATCCAACTCATCAGTTACATATATCACACTATCACAAAACCACCAATTTATCACATAACCTGTCATTCATATATACGCACAAAAACATCAACATCATCTATCTATCAACATGTCAATTAAACTCATCACACATTCTATATATTACCAAACCATTAACAAAATATTTCAACACATTTTAAACACAGCATGTGGATCAAAACATCATCTATATATATATACAAATTTTCAACAATACAATGTGCCCTACATCGGGGCCTCTGTGATCGCATAATATACCAAAGCCGGCACGCAGGCCGCAATACCTACCACAAATCTCGACTCGGCTCGCAGCCGGTCTCTCATATCAAAATATACTCGGCTCGTCAGTATCAAATGTACAACCTGCTCGCTCGCAGGCCGGTATATAATAAATAAATAAATCAAAACAATGAATAAATGTAGGCACGCAGCCTCTATCAATACAACCGGTTCGCAGACGGTGCCCGTGTCCCTATACAAAACCACGTAGGGATCTATCGCCTCCCACCGCCTCGGCACCTCTCCCGCTGGTCCTCGTGGCGCTTCGCCTCGCCGCCATGAGACACGCTGGGCCTGGCTGCCCTCCCCGAGATCTCGGCCGTGCGAGGTCCTCGCTTCTATGCGCGCATATGCTCGATACTCGACTCCGTATTATCAAGAATATCTCGATAATAACGGGCCTCTCGCTTCTAACCTCCATATAGCGATTCGCGCCATCAAGGAATCTGGGGCTGGTCTCGGCACCTAACACCACTATCCTCGAGCTCGCACTCGCACTCCGTGGCCGTGGGCGCTGTGGAGGTGCCGCCGTGCTCGTACTGCACTGTGGCCGTGGTGGTATCTGGGCTCGTGGTCAGGCATCGCTGTACGGCCGCCTCGTACTGCACTTCGCACTCGTGGCCGTGGCCGCGGTGGTGGTGCCGCCTCGTGCTCGTATTTCCGAGCTCGGGCTATGCATTGCCTCAGAAACCCCTATTCGTGCTCTCGTACGGCAAAGCAGCCTAACTCGTCCCTCGTAATACTGCATGCACTCGCCCGAGCTGATCTCTCGCAGCCACGTGCCGCTAAGTCGGGCTGTGCGGGCTGTGGCTACTCGCCGCCTCGCTCGCTCCAACCCACTGACTCGTAGATGCCGCTGCACCCGCATCATCCACACTCACCGCTGGTCTCTCCGCTACCCAGCCTCGGGATCCCAAGGGTGGAAGCCGGCAAAGTGGGGCCTCTACATCATCCCTCGTGACGAGGGAAGGGAGGTGGCTCGCCTTGTGGCAGCCCCATCTCGCTCGCTGCTGCCTCTTTCTAAGGGTATCCGCCGTACTCTCCCGGCCTCCGCCCCGCTATCCGTAATGTATACTGGATCAGCGCACTGTATGCGGGCTCCTCTCGCCAGCCGGTGACCTCTGTAGGGTCTCCATATAATGTCTCACTGCGGTAAGGCCCTCTAGCATATGTCTAAGTGAGGCCACATCCCGACTCGCAACAATCGCCGTGGTGGCCCACAACCCCAACCACCTCTCGAAAGCCATATCGGTATACGATTCGTGGCCCTGCTGCCGGGTAGCCCTACTGGCTCGATGCATACGATGTGCTCGTATGCCCAACAAGGCAACAAAAAGGTTTAACAAATACCAAATCGCCTCCTCCGGCGATAGCCCCATAACCTCCTCAGATAATCTGCACTGAGATATACCGGTGCCCATGCAAAAACAAAGCTCCTCCACCATCTCCAGAAAGCACCCCATCAATGCCCGTGGGAAGCGACCTCTCTCAATCCGGGAGGGCGGGCTGGTGTGACTCCCTATCATCATCAACACGGCAAGCCGTGTCTCATGTCTCAGGTGCGTGCGGTACATGTCCCTATATCCAATGCTCGCGCTTATGATATGTAAAGCACGGCCGCATCCCCAAAAACTGCAGATGCTATCCATGGCAGCTTCTCGAATCCACTCGAAACGGCCTCTCCCTCGATCGACAGTGGCCGCAGGATGCGATACACACATCCTCTAATGTGACGGTCATCTCCCTTCGGCCTCAGATGGAACACATTGGCCGCCGGATCCCATCTCTCGATGAGGGCGACCATCGCCGTGATCTCTGCCGACGCTCTGCACCTCTGACCCCGCCAAGCCCCACCTCGCGTATGATGGCCCAATGCGCCGCAGATATGTGTGGCTCATCCGACGGCAATAGTGGAGGCATCCTATCACGCATCGCCAATCGCGACGTGCTCGCAAAATCAACCCACATTCTTAGACCCACTCGTTCAATAACATCTACTTTACCATCTACCCCTTTTTTTTGTAACACCCAAAATCTAACCCCACCCCAACACGCTACCTTACCCACCCGAAACCCAACCTAAAAAACCCTAAACCCCATCCTAAACCCAACCTATACCCCGACTCTCTACCTACCCAACCCAACTCAACCCAACCCCACACAACCCACCCCACCAAGCCCACCTACCCACCTTCAAACCCTATCAACCCAAAAACCCTAAACCCCACCCATACCTGCGTGGATCTCTACCTACCCAACCCAACTCAACCCAACCCAACACAACCCACCCCACCAAGCCACCCTACCCACCTTCAAACCCTATCAACCCAAAACCCTAAACCCCACCCATACCCCGGGTCTCTACCTACCCAACCCAACTCAACCCAACCCAACACAACCCACCCCACCAAGTCACCCTATCCACCTTCCAACCTATCAACCCAACACCCTAAACCCCACCCATACCCCGACTCTCTACCTACCCAACCCAACACAACCCACCCCACCAAGTCACCCTATCCACCTTCAAACCAACACCATACACCCTAAAAACCACTCCCAACCCAACCCAACACCCCCAACACCATACACCCTAAAACCACTCTCAACCCTCTCCCTCCCCACCGATCTCGGGCCGATACTGAGACCGATGCTGGTCACCCATTAAACTCAACCTCTGCTTTTGTGACCGATGCCGGCCGCCAGTGACCAAACATCGGTCCTCATTATCGCCCGAGCCGGAACCGCATGCCCCCAAAACTCATTTTTACCTATTTCTACCCATCTACCCATCCAAAACCCTAAAATTTTACACACCTAAGCCGCCTTGAAGCATATCTAACCTATCTACCCTCCCCTTTTCTCAAATTACCTCCATTTACCCATTATTTCCTACAAACTACCAATTCCTACCCAAATCCCAAAACAACATAACTCAACCAAACCACCAAAATAAAGAGTTTAGAACCTGCAGATCGACAACACGCTGTCGTGGTGGGATGGGTGGTGGTGGTCCACCTGGGTCCAGCCCCCTCCAGCCTCTCCTCCTGCTCGTGTGCCTGTGGCTCCAATCCCCTGATCTGCTGGGTCCGCCGATCACCTCGCCTCCTCAACTATTCGGGCCCACTATCAACTCTCTCCGTCAATCAAATAGCTCCGCTCACTAATACCCCTCCAAATCAACTCTCCACGTCCGGCGACAAGTCAATTTTGATTACAAAACACAAAAGTGACAATGATAAAGCCGTATATTTCTTTTTATAGGTTTTTCGAGCTTAAACCGATGTCGGTTTCCTTTTGCTCTTAGGAAACCGGTATTCGGCCCCTTTAACCGATATCGGCCGCGATGAATCGACGCGGCCTGATACCCCTTTACCCCATTCTTTGCCGTTTCCTTACTCCTCGCTTCTTTTTCACCAATAATATCGTCGCTCCACCTTTTTTGTTGCACAACATTTGTTCCTTGGTCCGGCCCGACTCCAAGGCCTCGCCTACCAATTGCCCGACCTAAGGCCTCAACCACCTATTTGGCCCGACTCCAAGGCCTCAACCTACCTATTTGGCCCGGCCTAAGGCCTCGCCTTTACCGATTCCAGCCCTCACCCAAGGCCTCTCAACCTACCTATTTGGCCGACCTAAGGCCTCAACCTACTATTTGGCCCGACCCAAGGCCTCGCCCTATCAATTGGCCGACCTAAGGGCCTCAACCCTCTACCTGTTGGCCTGGGACCCAAGGCTCTCGCCTACCTATTTGGCCCGACCCAAGGCCTCAACCTACCTATTTGGCCCGACCCAAGGCCTCGCCCTATCAATGCTTGGCCCGACCCAAGGCCTCAACTTACCTATTTGGCTCCGACCCAAGGCCTCGCCTACCTATTTCGCCCGACCCAAGGCTCAACCTACCTGATTTCGCCCGACCTAAGGCCTCGCCTACCAATTGGCTCCGACTCCAAGGCCTCGCCCTCTCACTAATCGGCCCGACTCCAAGGCCTCAACCCACTTATTTGGGCTGACCCTGGCTACACCACTCCCCAACTTGGCCCGACCCAAGGCCCGATCACTTCCATACTATACCCACAATCAACGCTTTTTATTTTATCCATCCATCCTCGCACTTTGTGTTCCATCGAGCTCACTTGTTCGTGCAGGTTTGAAGATGATTAGGGTCCTTGACTTGACCGTCGACCAACTTTGCCTAGATTTCCAGACAGTGACGCTTATCTCAACTAAACCAACCATTCGTACCGCTGCAACATGCCTAAACGCCTCAGCACTTTTACTCGTTATATACCCCGAGCTACTTCCATGCTCGATACTGTGATTATATCACCCTTGTTCGATAAACCATCGACTCTTTGCCTATACATTGTTGGGTTTGCTCACAAATCATGTACCCTAGTCGTATTTTTATTGCATTTCAACATGCAAGGTCAGCTTCCTCGACCTACACCATCACCTTACCATCCTCTCTACCACATATACCCTTTATCAACCCTATCCCCGATTTCCCTGCTCACTCAATCTGTGATAGATTTGAGGGGGATTACCTATATCTTTAACATGAGAAACCACTTCATATTATCATTCAATGCAGCCTTTGCGTAACAAGCTACACGCATAATAAGGGGCCAATGTAGCATACTCAAATTCGTGG